>BSBN01000280.1:22061990-23463981 GCA_027924645.1 Cunninghamia lanceolata | reverse complement strand
CCCCTGGTTGTAGGTGGTGTGAAGGTTTCAATTGATAGGTCTACTCTTGCAATGGGTTTGGCTCGTGGCTCCCCCTCATCCTATGTGGCTAGTTTCAGTAAGGGGGCTCCATCTCACCCTCGATGTGATAAAATCTAGCCCATCCCCTACTCTCAATCCTCCCATCATAGTGTGTGGATAGGATGTGATTAACAATGAATATTTTTATGCTTCCCATGGCTTGGTTTGCAAATCTACCAACTTGTGGCCCTCTCTTCCTGACGTGCACATGTGGGTTTTGAAATCTTGGTAGCATCTTGTTGATGAGAAAATTAAGTTATACCCTTGTGCTAGGGGCTTTTTTTTATTGTGATCTTCAAATCTTCACATGACAGGGATTTGATTTTAGATCAGTAGTTGTGGATGTGGGGTTAGCATTCCCTTTCTCTCAAGCCATGGTCTACCTCTTTCAACTCACTTTCAAAATCACTCAATATTAAGCCAGTTTGGGTCAAACTTCCCATCTCCCTCTTTAGTTCTAGGAAGATTCTTGTTATGAGGCCATTGGCAATGTGATTGGTTATTTTTTGAAGGTTGATTCAACCACTGCCCTCATGGGAAACCCTACTTCACCTGTATTCTAGTGGACACTGATACCTCCAAGATTATTCCTGGGGTTATTATTTTGATGGTGGAGAATAGGCCTTGGACTTAACCACTTGATTATGAGGGTCTCCCCTTCCATTGCAGATGATGCTTTACCATCAAACACTTGGCTTCTGATTTTCCTTATTCTCATCAAAAGGTGGGTCTGACTACGTGGGGGTGGAATGCTCTCACCAACCACTTGACTATTGGTGATTCTTACTCTCAAGATGAAAGGCCTCCTCCTGTTTCCCCTATGATGAATCTCGTGACTAAAGCAGTTCCCCCTGGGGTAGTGTGGATTTGGTGATTTCCTTGATTCATGTCAAGATCTCTTCTTCATAATCAATTCTAGTTACTCCCTCATCGGTTCCCATCCCCCCACCACTCGTTGTGATGGGACCCCTGCTCCCGCTATGTCAACTAATTTTGTGCGGCATCTGAATTCTGTGGATAGACATTCTCCCTCCTCGTGGGAGGCAGATTTGGTTGAGGTTGAGGTATAGGATTTCTGTCTCCTCTCTCCTCAATCAAAGGATTTAGATAATGGTGTTTCATAGATGATTGTTCATAGAAGGAAGAGGGGTCTTCCCAAATCTATGTCTGATTCTCATACCTGGGTCAAGCGTGTGTAGATTGCTCGCTCAGGGTTTGATGTTATGTAGGATGGCCCATTGTGTTTTGGGAGTTTATGTTCTTTGGGGCAGCTTGGCTACAACTTTGTAAGGTTTTAGGTCTTATCAAAACCCGAGGATGGTTGTTTTTGTTGTATCTTTTGCTTTGTACAAGGTTTATGGTCCCTTTAAAACCAACTTATCTCAATCAAAACATTAGTTTTAATTTTTAGGAATAATAAATCCCTTTTAAAAATAAAAAAGAATAAATCTATAGTTATAAAGTTATAGGGCCAATCTTCCTCAAACCATAATTATTATTACATTGATAAGTATTCCCTTGGTGAGGAGCACTAGATGAAATATATAGATCGATGGTACAAATTAAAAGGACTACCATGAAATGGATCTTGATCATTGATGTTTTCAAAAAACACCACAAATGATGAGAAAAAATAATTGTTCACTTTAGTTTTATAATTGCAGGCATCGACAAGGAAATGTGGTTGATGACTGATGAGTCAAGTCTTACTTGTGTGGATGATGGTGTGAAAATTCAGGATAATTATTTTAGTCTGTGGGTGACTTCAATCCAATCTTTCAATGCTCAACTTGCCCATGGATTTTGGACTTAAGAAGAATAAACCACTCTACTTTGGACATAGTTAACATGTTATCAAATATTATGTACTCCTTTGTAGATTATTTTGGCCACGTCTCCCCCACTTGAAAATGATGTAATTGCTCTCACATTATTGTGGAATAATTTCACATGACTCATCAATATCCATGTAGTTGTATTCGATTTGATTTTCCTAGATGTCATAAATCAAATTGGATACATACAACTGTCCATTGTAAGTTGCCAACTCTACACCCACCAAACTATTATAAATTCAATTCAAATTGAATTCATATGCAACATAATTTTTACAATGCATTATGAAAATTCCTCAATACCTTCCACATTGAAAAGTTCTTGATAAATCACTCATTTTGAAGAAAATGCCTTTGAATCTTCAATAAGAGGGCGTGTTGGTCTTAGGAGGAGCAAGAGGAATGATGGAAGTGTGCAAATCACTAAATTTATAATACCTATTTTGTACTTAAATCACCCTCTTTTTTCATATCTTCTAGACGAGGCAGAGGAGGTGTATGGATTTCATCACAAGGGGAATCTGATGCTAGCATGCATGCTTGAAAATTTTCTCCACACACTACAAGTGATCATGAGTAGTAGAAGATGACCCTTCTCTTTAATAGATGAAACAATGTAATTTTATTTTCTATCAAGAAAGCATCAACAAATTATTAACATACTCCTACTCATTAAGAAGAGGATAATACACAAAATCATGCTTTGTAATCCTAATAAAAAACATGAGCCAAGTGAGTAGAACTAGAGCCCCTTCATGAGGCACTAACTAAACCGCTACCCTAACCCATTCTAGTATGTTCCCAACCTGCTTGTTTTAGTACAACAACCTTGTTTGGTAATTAAAGAGAAACAAAATAAAGCTATTAAATGTTTATATAAATATTATATCTTGCATTTGGAAGCACAAATAGAGCAAGTAGTAACATCGTAGGTTGACTTTCTCTCTGTTTCTTTTGAAATAATATGCTTGAAGATTTTTTTCTTCTTATTGACAATATTCAAGTTGTATAGAGTTTTGGGATACTCTATTTTTTTTAAAATTCTTCTATAGAAATTGTAGTTTTACCTATGATATAGGTTATTAATATTTTTGTTTTCCTTGAATTAATATTCGCATGATTTATTTGTTGCAAGTATGGGCCTAACCGGTGTTGTCATTGATGTCAACATACTCCTGTTGCATTGATGAATAGGATTGGATGACCTGAGTGCTGAGGATATTGAGAAAATTAGTCCTAATCAAGAACAGAGAAGAACAGTGAAGATAGTAAGGTAAAGATCCAAGATAATATGACTCTCAGAAGATACGGTTCAAAGGGTTTGTAGATATGTGTCTTAAGGTGATCCAGTAAAGATTTCAGAGGTCCGCATGAAGATCTGAAGAAGTTGTGGCTGCTCAAGTAAAACCAGTTCCGACAGATGTTCAGAGGTGACAGAGTGACACAGACAGGTCTGATGAGATCCGGAAATGCATTATCCTGTTCTGCGGATCTGAGGGAGTGTTGAGGAAGTCTTTGTGAAGTTTCAACTCGATTGGTTCGTGGTATGGAGGTCCGCAAGCATCTATTCCTTTGTGACAGTGATGACAGACTGTGTTCTTAAGGTTCTGGATGAAGGAGAGAAGGATTTTAGTAAGCAGATGAAGTGTGGATGTTCTTGGTGATTCAGGCAAGCTTGTGGAGGTCTTTCGATCGTGTCCAGTTTGTGTTGGTGGTTTGCATTGGAGTTGGAGTTCGCAATTGAAGAATAACTTCCAGATGATGGTGTTCTTCCTGAGACTGGCCGACCGGATGAGTTACACATCCTGCAGATGTTCCTGTAGTTGTTTGCCGACTTAGATGATTATTCCTAAGTCGATGTCTTGTATAAATAAGGGATTGTAAAGTCATTTCAAATGGTGTCTTGTGGAGATGAGGGTGTGGTAGCGAGGAAGAGAGCGAAAGGCAGAGCAAAAGTTTTGGACTCAAATGGAACTGATTCAAGCATGGTAAAGATGCTATTCTCCAGTTCAAGTATGTGATACTTATCATTTTGTAGAAAGTGTGTCTCTTGTAGGCAATGAGCCTCTTGTGAGTAGTGTGCTCGGGCAGTAAGCCTTAATTGGCATGTGTCATTTTGTTCTTTCTATTCTTGTAATAGAGAATACAATCTTGGGTTAATCACCTCGTGGTTTTTTCCTTAACTGGGTTTTCCACGTCAAAATCTTGGTGTCTTATGTGTTGATGTGTTTCTGCTCTTGATTTAATGCATTATGTTTGCATGATTAATTTAATGATATGCTACTAAATCACTAAGAGGATTTAAGTGTGTAATTGGAAAGAAAGTTTTTGACAATTGATTCACCCCCCCTCTCAGTTGTCTGTCATAAATCTAACAATTGGTATCAGAGCCAAGTTCCTCTAAAAGAGCTTAACCGCTTGAGGAGATCCAGGATGTCATCCTACAAAAAGGATAGTTCAAAGTTTGATGGAACTAATTTTAATCTTTGGAAAAGTCACATGAAATGTCACTTGCAATGTATGGGAGTGCAGTACTGGACCATGGCTACAACAAAGTATACACCTCCACAGGGTGGTCCAAAGGCCCCAAATGAAATCACAGATGCAGAAAACAATCTACGGACTATAGAAGCTCTTCTAAGTGCATTGTCTGATTCAGAGCTAACAAATGTTGTTGACCTACAAACTACTTTTGAGATTTGGGAAAAACTGGAAACTCTACATGGAGACAAGTATGTCAAATGTGCAAGGCTACAAAGTCTGAAAAGAAAATTCAAAATTCTGAAGATGAGAGAAGATGAAAACATCACTACTTTTATGCCAAGAGTAAATGAGCTTGTTTTTGGAATTAGATGTGCTGATGGAGTCTTGGATGAAGATGAGATTGTTGGCAAAATTCTCAGATCCCTTCCTGCTTCTTATAAAATCAAGGTTGCTGCCATTGAAGAATTCAGAGCCCATACAACTGTCACAAGAGATCAATTGGCTGGTAAATTGGCTGCATTTGAAATGACTGAGTTTGGAGATGCCCCTCCAAGACCGAATCAGCATTCAAAGCCAGTGCTTCTGTAAAAGGAAAACAAAGGTTTGATCCGGGAGAGAACTCTTCAAGGAAACTATCATGGTATGAAAAAGCAAGAAAAGACTTGGAAGAAGAAGAAACTGAAACTGCTCAGCTTGAAGCCCTTATTGCAAAAAGACTGCTAAGAGGATCTGATAAGTATGAAGGGAAATTGTCTTTTAAGTGTTTTAACTGCAATAAGATTGGTCATTTTGCCTCAAAGTGTTTGGAAAGATTTTCAAGGCCAAATCCTAACAGATCAAGATTCCAAAAGAATTGTTACTATGTTCATGAAGAGGATGATAATGAAGGCGTAACAGATGATGAATCAGAGACAGGAAACAAATCTGGAAGTGACTAGGTGTTTATTGCCATCAAGGAAGAAGATCCAATGCCCTCTGAATCTATCAATCATGAAGTTGTAGAAAGAGCTCTGGCTGCCCAAGTTGAAGAAAAGGATGATTGGGTCATTGACAGTGGATGCTCTCACCATATGACAGGTGACAAAAATAAGTTCTTAGATTTGGAAAGGCATGAAGGAGGAGTGATAAAGTTTGGTGATAATTCTGCTCGTAGAATCAAAGGTAGAGGAACTATTTCTTTTGATGGAAAGAACAAAACCGGTAATGTACTGTATGTTGAAGGATTGAAGCACAATATTCTCAGTGTTGGATAGTTAGTGGACAAAGGCTATGATCTTCAATTCAAAAATGGAAAATGCAAGATCTTTGAAAGTTTCGAAACAGAGATTGCATCCGGTACTCAGACAAAAGGTAATATCTTCCACTTAGTTGGTACTGGTAAAAGTTGTCTATTTGTGCAAATTGATCAGAGTTGGCTATGGCATAGGAGGATGTGTCATGTGAATTTTGATAATATCATCAAGATAAGCAATACTCAAGCAGTAAGAGATCTTCCAAAATTAGTGAAACCTACAAATAGTTTGTGCAATGAATGTCAGTTGGGGAAACAAAGCAGAGTCTCATTCAAAAGCAAGGAACAGTCTTCTACCGGATTATTGGACTTAGCTCATACTGATTTATGTGGTCCGGTAAGAATTAGGAGTGTGAAAGGTGATAGATACTTCATGTTACTAATTGATGACTACTCCCGGATGATGTGGGTAACTTTTCTGAAAGAGAAATCAGAACCTCTTGAGAAATTCAAAATATCCAAGGCTATGGTAGAGAATGAAACCAAATTAAATTTAAAGTGTCTAAGGTCTAATAGAGGTGGAGAATTCACATCCGGTGACTTCATAGAATTCTATGAGAAACATAGAATAAAGAGACAGTTGTCTGCTCCTAGAACTCCACAGCAGAATGGAGTAGTGGAGAGAAAGAATCGGACCATCCAGGAAGCATCTAGGACAATGATGATGGAAGCAAATGTTCCTCAGATCTATTGGAGAGAAGTTGTCAGCACTGCAGTCTATACTCTCAATCGAGTTCAAATTAGAAGCAATACCAGTAAGACTCCTTATGAACTTTGGTTTGGCATCACTCCTACTGTGAGATATTTCAGAGTCTTTGGTAGCAAATGTTACATCAAAAGAGATGAAGATCTAGGCAAGTTTGATGCTAGAAGTGATGAAGGAATATTCTTGGGTTACTCTACTCAAAGCAAAGCATACCGGTGTTATAACAAGAGACTAAGAAAGATTATAGAAAGTACAAATTTGAAGGTTGATGAAGGAATTGAAAAACCCTCAAGGTTTTATGAATATGATGAAGATGATCAGAATGGTGTTCTGATTCAAGGAGCCCAATCCCCTTCTGCAATTTAGATTCAAACTGATCTGGTAAATCAGGAAGAAGAGATAAGTTTCAATGAGCCTGATCAAGAATCAGAAGTGCAAGAAACTCCCAAAGTTTCCAGGTATGTAAGACTGAACCACTTTGAAGATCAGATCATAGGTGATAAAAGCAAGGGTGTACAAACAAGAAGGAGAATTGCTCAAGATTCAGATGAGTATTGTCTGATTTCAAAGATTGAACCTAAGACACTGAATGAAGCTTGCAATGATGAAAACTGGACTAAAGCAATGGAGGAAGAGCTGATGCAATTTGAGAAAAATCACACTTGGGATCTTGTTCCCGGACCTAGAAACAAGAATGTGATTGGAACCAAATGGGTCTTCCAGAACAAACTGAATGAAGTTGGTGAAGTAATCAGAAATAAAGCCAGATTGGTCTGCAAGGGGTACTCTCAAATTGAAGGAGTTGATTTTGAAGAAACTTTTGCTCCGGTGGCAAGAATTGAAGCAATTAGATTATTTCTTGTTTTTGCTGCTTTCAAGGATTTCAAAGTATATCAGATGGATGTCAAGTCTACCTTCCTGAATGGTGACTTGGAAGAAGTGTACATTGAGCAACCGGATGGATTTCAATTGTCTGATCATGGTGATATGGTCTGCAAGTTGAAGAAAGCACTGTATCGACTAAAGCAAGCCCTAAGAGCCTGGTATGAAAGATTGGATAAGCATCTTTTGAAAATTGGTTTTAACAAAGGTACTGCTGACAGTAATTTGTATTTCAAAATTGATCATAAAAACATCTTGATTGTTGAAGTGTTTGTTGATGATATCATTTTTGGAGGAAGAGATAGTATGTGTAAAACTTTTGCAAATCAAATGAAAAGTGAATTTGAGATGTCCATGCTTGGGGAAATGAATTTCTTCTTGGGTCTTCAAATCACTCAAACAAAGAAAGGAATCTTCATTTCTCAGACCAAATATGTGGAAGAATTGTTGAAGAAATTTGGGATGGAAGACCCAAAGCCAATGAATACTCCCATGGCAACCGGATGTAAATTGGGCAAAGATGATGACTCTCCTAAGGCTGATCAGAAAAAGTACAAGTCAATGATTGGTGGATTGTTGTATCTCACTCAAACTAGGACATTATGAATGTTGTTGGTCTTGTTGCTAGATTTCAAGCTGATCCTAGAGAATCTCATGTCATGGCAATCAAGAGGATTTTTAGATATCTAAAAGGGACAGTTGAGTATGGATTGTGGTATCTCAGAGATCACGATTTCTCTCTTCATGCATATACAGATGCGGATTGGGCAGGAGATGTGGATAACCAAAAGAGTACCAGTGGTGGAGCATTCTTTTTGGGCAAGAGATTGGTTTCTTGGCTGAGCAAGAAACAAGAGGCAATATCTCTATCAACTACAGAAGAAGAATATATTGCAGTAACAGGTAGTTGCACTCAAGTTTTGTGGATGAAGCAAATGCTAAGAGACATAAGAGTAGAGTATGAGGATCCTATCACAATCTTCTATGATAATTCAAGTACAATAAACATATCTAAGAATCCAGTGTTGCATTCAAAGACTAAACATATATCCATCAAGTTTCACTTTTTGAGAGAGCAAGTGAACAAGAATGAAGTCAGATTGGAGTTTGTGCCTTCCAAGGATCAGATTGCAGACATCTTTACTAAACCTCTACCCAAGGACTCTTTTGAGTATCTCAGGGAGAAGTTAGGGGTTATTGCCCCTCTGGTGATGAACTAAGGTGCACTGATGTGCATCAGTCTGGTGGATCACAGTCATATCTTGTGGTCCGGATTGATGATGGGGAACTGCTACTCAGGGGGAGCAGCTGGTATGATTCTAAAGTGGTGGAAATGCTAGTATGTTCCCTTTGCCATTGATGTCAAAGGGGGAGAGAAGACATGTCAAAAACAAGTGGTTGTTGATCAAAGGCAGAGCAGGAAAGGAAAAGAAGACATGTGAATGGTTGTTGCTGATAGGGGGAGTTGTGATAGAAAGGAGAAGTTTTTGTCTTAATGGTTATAATAGTTTTTCACATCATATGTTGCCATCAATGACAAAGGGGGAGATTGTTGCAAGTATGGGCCTAACCGGTGTTGTCATTGATGTCAACATACTTCTGTTGCATTGATGAATAGGATTGGATGAGCTGAGTGCTAAGGATATTGAGAGAATTAGTCATAATCAAGAACAGAGAAGAACAGTGAAGATAGTAAGGTAAAGATCCAAGATAACATGACTCTCAGAGGATGCGGTTCAAAGGGTTTGTAGATATATGTCTTAAGGTGATCCAGTAAAGATTTCAGAGGTTCGCATGAAGATCTAAAGAAGTTGTGGCCGCTCAAGTAAAACCAGTTCCGACAGGTGTTCAGAGGTGACAGAGTGACACAGACAGGTCCGGTGAGATCTGAAAATGCATTATCCTGTTCTGTGGATCTGAGGGAGTGTTGAGGAAGTCTTTGTGAAGTTTCAACTCAATTAGTTTGTGATATGGAGGTCTACAAGCATCTATTCCTTTGTGACAGTGATGACATACTGTGTTCTTAAGGTTCCGGATGAAGGAGAGAAGGATTTCAGTAAGCAGATGAAGTGTGGATGTTCTTGGTGATTTAGGCAAGCTTGTGGAGGTCTTTGGATCATGTCCAATTTGTGTTGGTCCGCATTGGAGTTGGAGTTTGCAATTGAAGAATAACTTCTGGATGATGGTGTTCTTCCTGAGACTGGCCGACCGGATGAGTTACACATCCTGTGGATGTTCCTGTCGTTGTTTGCTAACTTAGATGATTATTCCTAAGTCAATGTCTTGTATAAATAAGGGATTGTAAAGTCATTTCAAATGGTGTCTTGTGGAGATGAGGGTGTGGTAGCGAGGAAGAGAGAGAAAGGCAGAGCAGAAGTTTTAGACTTAAATGGAACTGATTCAAGCATGGTAAAGATGCTATTCTCCAGTTCAAGTATTTGATACTTATCATTTTGTAGACAGTGTGTCTCTTGTAGGTAGTGAGCCTCTTGTGAGCAGTGTGCTCAGGCAGTGAGCCCTAATTGGCATGTGTCATTTTGTTCTTTCTATTCTTGTAACAGAGAATACAATCTTAGGTTAATCACCCCGTGGTTTTTCCCTTAACCGGGTTTTCCACGTCAAAATCTTGGTGTCTTATGTGTTGATGTGTTTCTGCTCTTGATTTAATGCATTATGTTTGCATGATTAATTTAATGATATGCTGCTAAATCACTAAGAGGATTTAAGTGTGTAATTGGAAAGAAAGTTTTTGACAACTAATTCACCCCCCCCTCTCAGTTGTCTGTCCTGAATCTAACATTATTTTTCATAAGATTACAATTTTATAGTGTTTTATGATTTATAAATGAATATTTTACTAGGTAAAATGTTTTCTTTTCATTTTTTTTATTAATATTTTAAAGACTTTGTCCTCAATAAGATTTAAGTGGTATAAATCTCTAGTTTTTATAATAAAATATTTTATAGATGAAATGTTTTCTCTTCGTTTTTCTTAAATTAATTTTTTCACATAAAATAAAATATTAAATTCGTGAAATTTCACCATGTAACAAAATTCTTTATATATACATATTAGACTAATGAATTTAGTCTCTTAAAGGAGGAGATAAAAGTTACATCATGTTATCAAATTAAATTATTTATAAAAAAATGATATTTACATACTAAATTACATATATATAAATTTTCATAGTTTTTCTTGATTAATTTATATATAATATTAACTACTATCGAATATTGATAATTATTAGATAATTTGGATAAAATCCATAGTGTTATAGCTTGATTAAACATGCTCTTGGAGAAGATTTATAAGCTTGAATTCTATTGTCAACAAATGTTTAAAACATAATGTAAACAACTCATATGATGTGAGCTATGCCTAGAATTGAAAAGCACAATTTAAAATAATATGTATATCTTTCTTCAAGTTATTTTTTGAATTTAAATCTCATCATAAAGATCGTATGAGAAAGAAATTCTAGACGCATTGAAAAGAGATGAAGTGAACATGCAAGAGGAAATGCCTTTGTGTGACTCATGTTACATGCCGCATAATCATGCTAAGTGTGTAATAGTTGTTGTAGTATTAGTAATTTGAGCTCCTTTAGTGAATGCTAGTTCATTCAATAGTTAAGAAAGAAATGGACTTCATTAATTACCACTTTTTGGTAGGGATGAAGTGTAAAATTTGTTGACTATTTGACCATTGAAGAGTGATGTTTAAGTAGAGTGTAAAGAGATAGAACATGATGTAGGAGCATCCAGAGGTGTAAGAGCAATCTTACATCACCCAAAAAAATGATTTTATTTTGTAATCCTTTTAATTTTAGTTTTAGCAAATACCCATTATCTTGAAGAATGGTTTAGAACATTCAAAGTTTCTAAAAATGGCTAAAAATGGTAGAGCTTACTATTTTTAGTAAGTCTACATTTGAGCACGGATGGACTTGAAATTTTCCCAAAAGCTATGGAACTACCAAATAAACATTCTAGGTGAGTTTTGACCCAAGATCATGTCTGGATTACAAGATATTAAAGTTTCCATTTTTTAAACTCCCAAAAAAGTTTTGAAGTTAGTTTTGAGGCACTTAGAGGCCCTGATTTACCCCAAAAGTTGTCATAACTTGTGAATCTGGTTATAGCTTGATAGATCTCTTCATGAGCTTTCCAAATCATCAAACGGTTCGTCAATCGGCCTCCTGGATCAAAAGTTATGGCCTCCCATTTTGGGAAATATGAAAACGTGTTGGTCACTTAAAAAGAGATGTAAAGGGGGGAGTTACACATGTTGGCATGTGTTTTGACACATCATAAAGCATCTTTGATTAGAGATAATTTGGGCACCACTTTTGGGTGGTTTTACCTCATGGTTTTGTAATTATTGTTGATGATTTTCTGTATTGTATCTCTTATTTATCAGGTGCTTGAGATAGAGGTTGTGGGGGAGAGTAATATAGATTTTGAGTTGCCTCTAGATTTCTAGTTGGTGATCCTCATATGAAAGCTTGTTCTGCAAGCATATTGTAATTTTTTTGAGATTTAAATAATATATTGAGTTGTTTTTCGGTGTAGGGTTTTTCTCTTGAAAGGGTTTCCTCACATAAATCATTGTTGTTCTCATTTTGTTGTTGTGAGTGTGTTGGGTGGAGTACACCCTCATCAAGTGGTATTAGAGTGAGTATATCCTAAGTGTGCAAATAGATCGCCAAACAGTGAGGTAGTTTGTGCCAAGACCTTGAGATTGTGTGTTTGAAGGTGGACGCAGAACCGCCGATTTGAGGCAGCTTCGCACTGAGGAATTTTTACATTAAGTGTAAGAGAGGAAGAAAATCAAGATACCTCAATGAAGAAACTTTGGTGGTAGAAATTATGTTGTGACAAAAGAAGGTTTTAGATCTCTACAGAGACAAACTAATGCAATCCAATAGGAAATGAGAAGAAGGTTTGAATCAAGAATGAGAGATGAAAGTGAAGATGAAGATAATGTAGCCCAAGATGATGCACAATCTAAAGAAAATGAGGTTGAAGCGGAACCTGAACAAGTTAGACTGTTGAAGGCCATAATAAAAATTGGGAAAAGGCCAAAGATTGATATCTCTACTTATTTTGGTATTCTCAATCTGGAAGAATTGATAGATTAGATCAATGATATACAGGAGTATTTTGAATATGAAGAAATAAACTATTGTGAGAGAGTCAAGTTTGCCAAGACCAAGCTCAAGGGTCATGCTATCTTTGGTGGAAGGAGGTGCAGTTAGAAAGAAATCGAAGAGGAAAAGAGAATACCACCAAATGGGATCGAATGGTGGATAAATTGAAGAGACGGTTTATTCATGTGGATTATGAGTTGGAACTTTTGAAGAAAATGCAAGGTCTAAGACAACTGAACAGGACAGTCAAAAAATACACTGAAGAGTTTTACAAAGTTATCATCAAAACAAGTCACACAAAGGCTAATAAAGAGAAGGTAGCTAGGTATATCAATGGATTGAAACCTAGTATCCAAGAAGAATTAAGCCTGGTCAGATTGACAACTATTGTAGGTGCAAATCAGTTTGCAATGAAGGTAGAAGAAAAGTTGAATAGAAAATTTGAGAGAAAACAAAGAGGAAGAGGTGGAAGAACTAGTGGAAGATCATATGGGGGTCATGGATAACAAGATGAGCAAAAGAATAATGAAGATGCGGGCACCCTTCAAAATAATAGAGGTGAAAATGCATACCGCCCTCGAGGAAAAAATGATGGGTACTAGAGAGGAAGATCTAGATTTGGAAGAGGACCTAGAAGAGGAGGATTTAGAGGAACTTGTTTTAGATGCAGTGAAGAAGGGCATAGAGCATATGACTGTCAACAAAATTAGGGAGGAACAAACAGAAGGCCAAAGGGTAATGCCAGGGTTGCCCATGTTGATGAGGAGGCTAGATCTGAACATCTAGAAGATGTAGAAATATTAGAAGCTCTTTTTATCAGAAGAGCCTTCTTAAAAGAAGAGGGAAAAGAAGAACTAGCACAAAGAAAGAGCCTATTCCAAACAAGGTGTAAATCAGAAGGTAAGTGTTGTGATGTGATTATTGATAGTGGAAGTACATATAATCTAGTCTCTGAAGAGATGGTTAGAAAGTTGAATTTGAAGATAATAGAGCATCCACATCCCTATAAGATTGCTTGGTTGCAAAAAGATCATAAGGCCTTTTGGTAAAGTTTAAGATTGGAGATTATCGTGATGAGGTGTTATGTGACATTATGCCAATGGATGTATGTCACTTTTTATTGGGAAGATTGTGGCAGTATTATAGGTGTGTTATCCATAATAGTTGTGCTAACACCTATTCTTTGGAAAAAGATGGAGTGAGACAAGTTGAAACCTATGAGAGAAGTGGAGGAAAAGGTATCTATTAATACTAGAATTTGTTTGGTAGATGGTAGAGATTTTTTGGATGGAATGAAGCATGAACATATGTGCTTTTCTTTGATTCCTAAAATCAATAAAGAGGAAGGAGAAGATGTACCTATAGAAATTGTAGATTTGTTGGATGAATTTAAAGATAGTTTCAAATAATGTGCCTGAAGGTTTGTTGCTAATGAGAAGCATAAGTCATCAGATGGATTTGATACTAGGAGCTAGTTTGCCTAACAATGCAGCCCATAGAATGACTCCTATAGAAAATGAGGAGTTGAACGGACAAGTTCAAGAATTGTTGAAAAAGGGGCTAATCAGAGAGAATTTGAGTCCATGTTTAGTACTTGCAGTGCTAGCACCTAAGAAGGATGAAGAATGGAAGATGTGTATTGATTCTAGGGCCATCAACAAAATCAAAATCAAGTATAGATTTCCTTTTCCAAAGATGGATGATATCATGGATTTCCTGACTGGAGAGAAGTACTTCACAAAGATATATTTGAAGAGCGAGTATCACCAAATTAGGATACAGAAGGAGATGAATGGAAGACATAATTCAAAACAAAAGAAGGACTGTATGAGTGGTTAGTGATGTCATTTGGACTAACTAATGCACCGAGCACTTTCATGAGGCTCATGAATGAGGTACTCAAAGAATTCTTGGATAAGTTTGTTATTATTTATTTGGATGATATTCTAATTTTTAGAAAAACCTTGGTGGAACATTTGATGTATGCTCATAGAGTTTTTGAGAGGTTGACAGAAGAGAAATTGTTGATAAATTTGAAGTATAGCTTTGTGAAGGAGTTAGTGTACCTGGGATTTTTGATCTCAGCTGAGGGTCTTAAGATGGATCTAGAGAAAGTAAAGGCTATCATAGAATGGCCTACACCAAGGAGTATTACTAAGGTAAGATCATTTCATAGATTGGATAGTTCTTACAAAAAGTTCATTAGAAATTTTAGGAGCATATGTGCACCTTTAATTGTAACAATGAGAGGAGATAGAAAAGAATTTAAATGGATTGTAGGGGTAGCCAAGATTTTTGATTTGTTGAAGCAAAAAGTTATAGAGCAACCTGTTTTAGCACTTCCAGATTTTAACAAGGTATTTCAAGTAGATTGTGATGCTAGTGGCAGTGCCATAGGAGTTGTATTAAGTCAAGAAGGAAGACCCATTGCATATTTCAATGAAAAACTTAATGATGCTAGGAAGAAGTACCGTGTTTATGATCAAAAATTTTATGCTATTGTTCAATAATTAAATAAATGGAGACATTATCTTTTGCCTAAGGAATTTGTTTTGTACACTAATCATCAAGCCTTAGAGTATTTGAATAGCCAAGTGAAGTTGAATCAAAGATATTTGAAATGGGTCATGTTTTTGCAAAGCTATACATTTGTGTTGAAGCATAGAAGTGGGAAGTCTAATACAGTTGCAGATTCCTTGAGTAGGAGGCAAAATTTGTTGGTAGAGATGAGAATTGAAGTTGTTGGGTTTGAAGAACTCAAGCATTTTTATCCTAAAGATCCAAATTTTTCAGAGGCATGGAAAGCTTGCCTAGAGCCTATCACCATGGACAGAACACTGGTTGGATTACATAATCCAATATGTCATTTTATTTAGAGGAAGTTAGTTATGCATTCCAAGAAGATCGATGAGAGAGAACTTACTAAAAGAAAAGCATAGTGGAGGATTAGCAGGACATCTTGGAAGAGACAAAACCATTGCCTTAGTAAGTGAGAACTATTATTGGCCACAGTTGTATTAGGATGTGAAAAAGTTTGTACAGAGTTGCAAGGTATGTCAAATGGCTAAGGGATTGAGTCAAAATATTGGTTTGTATCAACCTTTCCCTGTACCTGAAAGACCATAGGAAGACATTAGCATGGATTTTGTACTTGATTTACCAAGGACTCAGAGAGGTCATGATTCCATTTTTGTGGTGGTTGACATATTTTCCAAGATGACATATCTCATTCATTTCCAAAAGACAAATGATGAAGTTCATATTGGAGAGATATTTTTCAAGGAAGTGGTTAGATTGTATGGTCTCCCAAAGAGTATAGTTTCAGATAGAGATATGAAATTTGTTGGATATTTTTGGAGGACATTGTGGAAGAAGCTGAAGATGGATTTAAAGTTTAGTTCTACACTTCATCCAAAAATTGATGGCCAGACAGAAGTAGTAAACAGAAGCTTGGGCAACATTTTGAGATGTTTGGTAGGAGAAAAGCCAAAGGGATGTGACTTAATTTTTCCACAGGCTAAGTTTGCATACAACAATTCAGTTAATAGGAGTAAATGAAAGCCACCCTTCCAGATTGTATATGGAAGTAGTCTCAGAAATTTTTTAGAGTTGAGGAAGGTGAATAAGGAGGAGAAGAGGAGTGTAGATGCAAAAGATTTTGCAGAACATATGAATAACCTACATGAGGAGGTAAGGAAACATATCCATAAAATGAATAATCAGTATAAGGAGAAGGCATATCAGAAAAGATGATTCAAAGAATTCAATGTTGGAGATGAGGTCATGGTTCACCTTAGGAAGGAAAGGTTCCGTGTAGGAACATATAACAAGTTGAAGATGAAGAAATTTGGACCTTGCAGAATTTTTAAGAAGCATGAATTAGGGAATGCCTATGAAGTTGAGTTTCCAAGTGGAATCAATATTTCACCTATGTTTAATATTATTGATTTGATAGAATATCATGAAGGAAGTACAAAATATGGACAAACGGAAAGACAGTGGCATATCCCAACACCTATTTTAGAGAAGGAAGAAATTGAAGAAATCTTAGATGGTCATGTAGGGAGGAGCACAAGAAATAGGTAGTATGAAGAATACTTGATCAAATGGAGAGGAAGGTTTGTTGAAGATTCATCATGGTTATCCAAATCAGAGGTTGACCACATTGGTTTTCCTCAAACCTTGGAGACGTGACAAGGTCACTTCTCAAATAACCCCAAGTGTCTGATGTAGGAGCATCTAGAGGTGTAAAAGCAATCTTGAATCACCCAAAAACATGATTTTATTTTCTAATCTTTTCAATTTTGGTTTTAGCAAATACCCATTATCTTGAAGAATGGTTTAAAACATTCAAAGTTTCCAAAAATGGCCAAAAATGACAGGGATTACTCTTTTTAGTAAGTCTACATTTGAGTACAGATGGAATTGAAATTTTCCCAAAAGCTACGGAACTACCAAATAAACATTTTGGGTGAGTTTTGACCTAAGATCATGCCTGGATTGCAAGATATTAAAGTTTCCATTTTTTAAACTCTCGAAAAAGTTTTGAAGTTAATTTTGAGGCACTTAGAGGTCTGACTGACCCCAAAAGTTGTCATAACTTGTGAATCTAGTTATAGCTTGATAGATCTCTTTATGAGTTTCCAAATCATTAAACGGTTCGTTAATCGACCTCCTGGAACAAACGTTATGGCCTCTGAAAGTTAGGCCTCCCGTTTGGGAAATGTGAAAACGTGTTGGTCACTTAAAAAGAGTTGTAAAGGGGGGAGTTACACATGTTGGCATGTGTTTTGACACATCATAAGGCATATTTTATTGGAGATAATTTGGGCACAACTTTTGGGTGGTTTTAGCTCATGGTTTTGTAATTACTATTGATGGTTTTCTGTATTATATCTAGTATATATTAGGTGCTTGAGATAGAGGTTGTGGGGGAGAGTAATATAGATGTTGACCCTCTAAATTTCTAGTTGGTGATCCTCATATGAAAGCTTGTTCTGCAAGCATATTGTAATTTTGTCGAGATTTCTAAATAATATATTTAGTTGTTTTTCAGTGTGGGGGTTTTTGTTGGAGTACAGGACCACTGAGAGGGGGGGGGTGAATCAGTGGTCTATAAACTTTAAACACTTTTTACACCCTTTTATCTCACTAGATAGAAAATGAGAGAGACCTCAAAGATTCATTGAACACATATGCACAAGTATAATGATAAGAAGAATGTTCAAGACCTTGATCAATCATAAAACATTAGGGCACACATAGAGACAATTAACATGAACCATAACACATGTTTCGATGAGTGGAAAACCCTTAAAGGGATTAAAAACCACTTTTAAAAGTCCACTTTATTAGCCCTCACTAGCCAAAAATGCCTCACATAGCAATCTGCCTCACATAACAAATGAATGCCTCATATAGTAATCTGCCTCACTAGCAAATAACATCTCAAAGATCAAATCAAGATACAAAATACAGAGGGTTTCTCTATTTCACTGCTATTCATGGCAGTTTATTTATCTGCCTACTATACTATCTGTCCTATAGATTTCATTATGTTTGAAACCTATAAGGCATAGAGTATATTGTTCCCTTCAAGATCAAAATATAGATTTTCAATAATACATATCACTATTTTACAGACCACTGTTCATCAACAGGCCTTCAAGAATCATTTGTAGTAACCCTTCAAGTATATAGAATACAATCTTTTAAGAAGCACAAGAACACATATTACTGTGGGTTTTTCAATAACCTTTCAAACATCATAGAATGCAGTTTTTTCAATCTTCAAAGAATATCAAACTAGTCATAGCCTTAAGGTTTTATGAAACTGTGTATTTCACAGGCATACGTTTGTTCTACTAAAACCTTCAAGAACCTCGAAAGCAAGCTTTCAAACTCAAAGAGCAAACTGTAAACTCAAACACTGCTTAGGGTTTCATGAATATTGCTAACCCTTAACAACACAATGAAGAAAATAACAATACAACCTTTTGCTATTACTCTCTATTCTTTTTCCACAGTTTTTTTTCTTAACCAGCACGAGAACCCTAAAAAATTCACATATAAATAAACCATTGGCCTCATAAAATGTGTAATAACCATACCTTGATCATTCTCAGTAAACTACCACTTACAAATCACAATTGACAGTCCAAAATCACAACTGACAAAGTGAATCTCCAACTATCTCAACGTTCTCCAAACCTCTTCAACCTCTTCGTGCCATAATGGATACCACCACAGGTCAAACCCTAAGTTTGTTGAGATATATACCAAAGTCTAACTTTGTGAAATTGTCCGATGCACAATGCATTTCTCACTTTTTACTTTGTTTCCCTGTTGTCCCGATAACTCTAAATGGGGCCGGTAAAATGGTATGACTAAAGCACCCTTCAAACAGTCAAAAACTTCATGCCCTAGCGCATAATAATGTGCATTAAGAAACTTTCAAATATATGCAAAAGTCTGCCGACCAAAACACTATACTATTTATGAAATGAAGTGCCTTCGACACAAACCTTTGTAAACCATTGAAACCAAGGCATTTCATTATTGCCTTTTTCACTTTGCATGGTAAACAAAAATAAATACCATCAATATCACCTTGATAAGAATAGTGTTGCCTTAGAAATAATCAATGAAACCATGATAAGGTTCCCTTTTCACAAATATGCATTGTGTCTTCAAATGTATTAAAGATTAAGACAAGTCTCATGTAGCAATGATGTCCCAAAGCCCCTAAATAAATGTTACCTCAACATCAAAAATAAATGTAGATGTTAGTCACCAGGTATCAAATCAAAGATGTACAAATGTATCAATATGTCCAAAAAACTATAAGCACATAAAGTATTTCTGTCTCAATGAATTATCAATGCTCATGCAAAGTCAACCAAACCAAGCTGTCTCATATCCTTCACTAAAGTGCCAAAGTAACGAGAGCATCTCAATATATGCCACTTTTGTGTATGCCAAGGTGAACACTTGACATCAATGCCAAAACCAATGTCAAAGGGGTCAACAATTTTCTCCTGAAAGGGTTTCTCCACGTAAATCATTATTGTTCTCATTTTGTTGTTGTGAGTGTGTTGGGTGGAGTACACCCTCATCAGAACACCTTGTGCACAAAACCTCTACATAGTCTTTTATGTTTATATTGTGATTTCCACTATAACATGAATTGAGATAGATAAATATTGTTTACAATCTTAGCTCTAAACCACCAAATGTATCATTGTACATCATAATTAATGAAGTCCATCTCTTTCCTAAATATTGAATGAATTGGCATTCACTAAAGGAGCTCAAATTACTAAATAGTGTAAAGGTGTAGATTCAATCCCAAGAGCTTGGAGTGTATGCACATCATCACATATAAGAGTTATGTGAGCCATTTTAGGCAGCTCTACATAGACTTAAATTTTAATTTTAATTGTTTTAAGGAATTATAGGCACATTAATGAGAATATTGGATAGGTTGACATTCAACCTTAGAACCTACTAGCCCTTTCATGATGGAAGCTTTCAAATCCTATCAAGAAGTGTATTTCAATTCCAACACACCCTCTAAGGTATATTCATGTTGAGATCATCTATGATACCAAATTCAAAATTTCAAATAAATTTTAGACGAGATTGAACTTCAGCTATAATACATGATTTTAAGTTATAATTATTTTTATATCTGCAATAAAAGTTGTTTCATTGATTTCTATCCTATAGAAAATGCATTTAATAATTTACATACATTTTGTCTCATTTTTCATGCAATTAAGGATTTGACTATGGAAGAATTATCTATCTTTAATAAAATTTTACTATAATAAAAAAATTAAAGTGCCCATTGAACCTATGAGTCCAATTACGAGTTTTATTTTCTTGTATTTAAACAATGATGCGGGCAATCTAAGAAGCCACATTATTGATCTTGTAATTTCCCTTAAGAGGGGTCTTGAAAGAGACTTAAAATGTCAAAATTAAAAATATTATATGGTGGTATCCAAATACATGATATTATGTTTGTCATGTAGGTTGGGTTTGAGAATCCAATTAAGACCTATCAAATTGAGGAACACAACAATAAACACATGAAATAGTGGAACAAAACAAAGAATTAGATGGAAATACAAGATATTCTATTCAATTTCAAAATTTTAGTTCATTACATTAGGTGCATGATTGACCAATTACAAAATAGAAATCAAGAAATTGTGAAACTTGTAAAATTGATCTGAATTGAGAGATGGATTAAATGTGCACTTGTACACACCTTGGCCCTCAAACAAAACTTGTGACAATTTCCCATGCATTGAGATGACCCCCTCAAATTGGCACACCATTACAATTTTATCTTATCTACTTAATGTGGATCAATATACATGGAATATTTGGGAAATGCTATGTTTAGTTGGCATGTCTCGTGTTTTATCTTTTGATTGATCTAATTACTATCACTAAGGTTCTAGAGTCCAAATGGGGACCCACACTGTAATGATCCATTTGTCTAATAGTCCCTTGACACATGATTCAATAGCTTGAACCCATAATATGAAAAAATTTAAATTTGAATTCAAAAGTTTGAGTGCAAACAAGTATTACACCTTTAGATGAAAACGTGAATGCTTAAAGGAATATAAGTATGAATTTGACTTTTAAAATATCAAACATGTAGAATGATGTTAGGTAAAGTCCCATAACAATTTTGAGTTGCAAACATGATTAGGTCATTACTACACAACTCATATTGTCAATGTAGAAAGAAATATTTGATAAGACCCTTTTGTGAGTAAGTGCAACAAGAATGCCACAACCCAATACTTATTTGTTAACATAACACTATATAGAGACCTTCAAAAGTATATTGATGAAGACACAAACTCTAACTCCAAATGCACATATAGAACCTTAAAACAAAGAAAAGTGAACAAACTCTTTTTGGTTGATATAAGATTACTTGTAGACTGGGGATACTTCTACATCAATATGACTATGAAAATCTAAAATTTTCAAAAATTAAAAATGTCTTTTAACTTATCAAATTATAAGAGCCTTGAAGATAAATGTAAAGATACCATTGTATTGGTTATTTTATAGTCGCATTTAGACATGAACCTTTCCTTGTGCACCTAGAAATGATTTCTTATGCTCTTGTTAATTCTAACATCTTAGGTAGACCCATCTCCTTGCAATGACCTACTTAATAAGCATGGTTCATAAACTGAAATTTTATTCACCTTCTTGGAAGAATGTGAATTTACCTTTCTCTTGCTTTTATTTGATTGACCTCTCAATGGTTTTAAAACTTATAATTGGTTAAAATGTCACCTTCTTAGTTGAACTATACACCCTTTGGGTGAAACTAACATATGGGAATAATCAAGTTTGGCTAGTTTAATCAATTATATTGCATATTGACTATTGTTTTAGATTTTTTCACTTTAACGAGCATTGTGTTGAGGATCATATTTTTAAAAAATTAATTGAATTGTTATATGCATTTATGTTTATAACTAGCATAAGAGATGACATAGAATGTAGAAACATAATAGTGAATCATATAAGTAGTTGTTCCTTATCAATGATGTAAAAGAATGATATTATTTAGAAATTTTTGTTGAATACTTTTGGGAATATTTTTTATAATTTAGCATTCTTGTTGTAATTATATGTCAACAACAGTAGCAATTAAAAATTATATGTTGTATAGTGTTATTAAAGGCTAAACAAGATTATATGTTTAGATGATACACTTTGGTAGGTGCTATGTAGACTAATTTCATTTAACGAACATTAAAGTTGTCATTGTCATCAAAATACCTTTTTCCTTGAATAGTTGCTAATTGTTGTAAACCTTACATATTTTTCAGATATTGGTCACATGTAGTAAAGTGTCCTAGTTGTAAAGGTGCACTAAGAGTGTTTAGAGCACTTGAAATTATCACACAAGCTTTATCCATTGTATTTGTTGCAATGCTTGGAGTTAAAGCTATCAACAGACAAACATTGTCACCATCTTTATATGTTTGGAACAAACTCTTGATTGGGAGTGCAGCATTAGCTTGTTGCTTGGCATCGAGATGGTAATCACACTTCATCTATAAGAGTTATTATTTCCATGACTATAATCATGCACTTGTCAAGTGACATATAGAATCAAAGACTACCTAAACATAAAATATACACAAGTTCTATAAAATATCCCAACATTCAATATAGTTATATTTTAGCTTATAGTGGTATGAGAAATTGGAAATTACTGTACTCCAAATGAAATTATTTTGAAAATAATTTGTAAACATTGTATTGTTAAATATTTCATTTTGCAAAATTATAATCATTTGTATTATGAATATATATGAGAGTGGTTTTCTTATTATTATTATTTTGTTAGAAAAAAAAGATGTGTTTTAATGAACTATACTTCAAAATTACTTATTAAACATTGGATAGATTGTTCTCAACTTCTAACACAAACATTTTATTTTGTCAAACAATTTTACTGATAAAATAGTTAAAACACTTTCACATAAATCATTAAAAGACTAGTAAAAGTTTTCATTGTAAAATTTTTGATAATTTATTTATGAAACTCATCCCATTTCACATGGAAATCATTTTAATTACTTTAAAATAAAAAACATTAACAAAGAGAACAAAATGCATATTTGTGTAGTTGTAAAATAAATCTTAGTGAAAACTATGGATTTTTCCCCTATAATGTTATCAATGTCAATGTAACTAATACTTGTTGCTTTGCAACATGAACAAAATTATTTATCTAGTCTAATATTTGTGGTTCCTTATGGAAATAAATCTAGTCAAAGCACATCATATTTGTGGTATAAGGCACATATAATATAAATTTTATTTCTTACGCAAATTAACAATATGTTTCTAGAAAATAGAATGTAGATATGGTTCAATAATAGTATTTGGTATATTTAATTTAATTTTAATTTATGTATTAATGTTTGTGAAAGATTAAAATTAGTAAGGATTGAAAGAGACATAACGTAGAGAGCACAAGGAGAGTGCAAGAGTATATCTTAAGAAAACTACAAAATTTATGTTGTTATAGATGGAGGATCCAATTAAGAAATCTCCAACCATGTAACGAATACAATACTCGCATTAGAAACAAATAACACCATAAATAGATGGAACAATATATTATTGATTCAGAGTTTGAACTTTAATCTTGTTGCAAGGGCTTACAATAGCATGAGGCCTCAACCTTTAAAGTATGACATGCAAAATCAATGTGTAGATTGATTACAATCTTCTTAGTTGATATACAATACAATACTCTTCAATATGCTACCGAATCTTTCTCTTCGCATTTCAGAGATATCTTCCAATGTAGAATGAATTATGTTTATAGTGTTTGCAAGAAAATATGATGTTATGTGCCAAATAGCAAGGTGGCACAACACTCAATGCACAATGAGATGTATAGAAGGATCCACCTAGGATGCATGTAACAAGATGTAAGCATTGGAACTTGATGCAATTATAATCATGAACTTCCTTGGGACTAATAAAATTGATGTCTTCAAATGTTGGTGTGAATCTTGAATGTTTATTGAATGGTTCAAATGGGTCTTTCTTAAGAAATTTGATAAGTCATATCATTGACCAATAGCCAAATACTTGGAAATGATAGGGCATGGTAGAATATGATTGGATGAAGCTATGATATCAATTTGGAATCTCTAGAATCAATATACAATGTTGCACAACAATATCATTGTCTAGAACTTTGATGTGTTGAAATGATGATTAGAACTATGAATAGTCTTGTGCAGTAAGAATATGATGATTGAAAATTTATTTAGAAATCTACAAAACAAAACAAGCATGAAAGAAAATATTTTTGGGTGACACAAAATTGATCTTACCCCCTAGATGCTCCTATATTAGACACCTCGATAACTTAAAAGTGAGTCTCTCACTTTGGGGCAACTAGAGGAAAACCAAAACAATTCACATCAACTGTAGATATCCATGTTGAGTCTTCAATCGAATTTCCTTTCTACTTCACAAAATATTCTTCATACTTCTTATTCCTTGTATTCTTTCCAACTCTATTGTTTAGAATCTCCTCAATTTCTTCCACCTACCATTTTGGTACCTATTTTCTCCAATCCACCTTTGCTCTATCTTCTAATAATCACTCATAATACTCATGCAATATTGGTGATATACATAAACCTTCTAGTAACTCAACTTCATATGCATTTCTTGAGTCAACTTCTTGATTATTTTGCTAGAAACAATTACAAAACCATGAGCTAAAACCACCAAAAAATGGCACCCAAATTCTTAGGATTTCATTATCTCTGGACAATCAAAGATGTCTTATGATGTGTGAAAACACACATCAACACCTTATAACTCTTTTCTATGTCCATCATGTTTTTAACATTTTCCAATATGGGAGGGCCAACTTTTAGAGGCCATAACTTTTGATTTGAGAGGCCAATTGGACCCATTTTTTTAAATTGAAGATCTCAAAGAGATCTATGCATGGGGCACCACTGATGGCAGTGCAGACCACCCACAAAAATTATTTTGGCCAAAAACCAACCCTATAGCCTAGAAATTGAGTTTTATTGTTTTTATAATTGAAAAATCACACTTTTTGTAATTGCAAAGTTGAGAAACTTTTCCTAACATTCTTCCACTTGTCAAACACCTTGCAAGAGCAAAGGGAGTATCAACACCATGATTTAATTGCTAGGGGTTGAGAGGCCCATAGACTTCGAACACCATCTAAACTTCTCTGTGCTCACAAGCATAGTTAATGAATCTGCAACATTCATCAAAGTCTCTACCTTAACTAGCTTCACCCTACCATCCTCGACCATATCTCCGACAAAATGATATTGTACATCAATGTGCTTGGTCCTAGCATGAAATGTCATGTTCTTAGCTAAGCAGATCACACTCTAACTGTCACAATAAACTATTACTGGATCTTATTTTATTCCAATATTTGAACACAATCTCTTAAGAAAAATGGCTTCTTTGCAAGCGTGAGTAGCTACCATATACTCAGTGTCAGTAGTGGACAAATAAACCATAGCCTGTTGCTTACTCATCCAACTAATTGCACCACCAAATAAAGTAAACACATAAGCACTAGTGGATCTTCTACTATTGACATCACCTGCCCAATTTGAATCCACATAACCGTGAATATCAAGGGCATGCCCATCTCCTATCAAATTACCATGATAACACAAGGAATACTTTGGGGTACCCCACAAATAGTTGAAGATTCTTTTAACTGCATCCCAATGAACTCTACCAGGATTAGACATATATCTGGAAAGAACTCCACCTGCCTAGGCAATGCCTAGTCTAGTACAAACCATAACATACATTAAACTTTTGAGTGCACTTTGGTAAGGCACTCTACTCATGTATTCCATCTCTGATGGGGATGTTGGTATTTGTGAAGTAGATAACTCATTCCAACTATAAGATGAACACACAATGGTCTATAATCCTACATGTTAAATCTTTGTAAAATTGAATTGACATACTTACTTTGGTCGAGCCATAGTTTTTTGTTCACTCTATCTCTTCTGATTTGCATCCCATGAATGTGTTTAGCTACACCAAGATCTTTCATTTCAAATTTAGCTAAAGTTGATACTTTAGTGCTGAAATCATTATTTTCCCTTTACTAATTATCAACATAACATCAACATATAATGTAGTAAATAGGAAATGATCACATCAGATTTATAATAAACACAGTGATCTGATTTAGAATGCTCAAATCCCAAACTCAACACATATGTATTAAACTTTTGGTACCAAATCTTAGGACTCTATTTGAGTCCATATAAATATTTCTTCAATTTACAAACCAAATTACTTTTACCTTTCACCACATAGTGCTCTGGTTGTGTCATATAAATATCCTCCAAATCACCATGAAGGAAATTCATTTTCACATCCATTTGTTCAACCTCTAGATCATAAGATATGGAAATAAAAAGAAAGAATCTAATGGATATCAATTTTGCAACAAGAGAAAACATTTCAGTGTAATCAACACCCTCAACCTGAAAGTAACCTTTTGCAACCATATGTGCTTTGTACTTCTCAATACCTCCATCTAAACCAATCTTTTTCTTGAACACCCATTTGCAACCAACATGTTTTCATCCTTTAGGTAATGGTACTAGATCCAATGTATCATTCTTTTTCAAAGATGTCATTTCTTCATCCATAGCAATTTTTTAGGGCTCTACATCATTCATACCTAATGCATCTTCTACAAATATGGGTTTATCCATGCTAGTATATTCAAAGCAAAAAATCATCTCTACTCATCAGGTGAATACCTTTCAAGTGGTTGTCTATGCTTTGTAGACCTTCAGACAAGCTAAGTTAGAGATTCTTCCTCCTCTTCTGAATATTCAGAATTAGATGAGCTCTCCTCAACTTTGTGTCTATCTAGGGGCCTCAATTCAACTTTCTCAGGGGTAGTAGGAAGTTGAATCACATCTTTATGTTCACTTTGTTCTAGCTACAATGTAATAGAAGAAAGCTTAGTTTCTCTAAAAATCACACTTCTATATATTACCTTATGTGCAACAAGATCCCAAAGCTTGTATCATTTCACACCATAACTGTACTCGATGAAGATACATTTCACAATCTTGTTCTCCAACTTTGTTTGCTTCTCCTTTGGCACATGTGCATATGCCTCGCAACCAAAAACTCTAAGATGTCTCAATGAAGGCTTGTGACCCGACCACACCTCCATAGGCATTTTATCAACAAGCGTTGATATAGGAGACATGTTAATTAGGTAGTAAGCAGTGGAAATAGCTTCAACCCAAAACCTTTGTTCTATACCAACACCACTAAGTATACTCCTAGCCTTCTCCATCAGTGCCATGTTCATTCTTTTTGCAACTCCATTCTGTTGTGGAGAATACAGAGTTGTCTTTTGTCTCCAAATGCCACAATCTTTACAGAATCTGTCAAAATCATTAGAGAAAAAATCATGGCCATTGTCAGTCCTCACATATTTTATTTTCTTTCTAGTCTGCAACTCAACCATTGCTTTAAATTCTTTAAATCCACTGAAAACTTTAGATATACTCTTTAGAAAATATACCCATGTCCTTCTGCTATAATAATCAATAAATGAAACATAATATGTAGATTTTCCAATGGAACATCTACAGGACCAAACACATTACAATGAATAAGATCCAATAAACCACAAGATTTATGAGAACTCAGTTATGTTAGTATAAATAGTGTCATTATCTAACTTGTTTAGATATCACCTCTTTGAAGGTTTGACCTATTCACACATAGGCTTAAGTTTACTTAGTATTTTAGGAGTTTGTCTCATTTCGACATGTGTACTCACATATGTGAGACACCTATTTTCTTTTGGCTTGCCACTTGCCCTCACATATGTCATGTGAGTTAGACAAGTGTTGCATGCTTGTATAGGTAGTCGGTAGTTCAGTCCTACCTTCCTACCTCCTCCTCCTTGCCTATTTATGCAAGGCTTCTCATTGTATTCCACACACTCTCATTGTATATGATAGATATGCTCTTGTGCTCCATTTTTCACTTGTGGAAGGTTATTCTATTTGTGCTTGTTGATCTTGGTTGCTTCAACATGGTATCAGAGCCATGTTTGCACGTTCCTTCCCAAATCGGTGACTCCAACACTTAGCCCTATCATCAAAGCGTCATTGAGTTCAAAAGGCCCAAGACAATCAATGTGACCCTTCAAACGACGTTTTTCAATAAAGTCAAATTTTTCGGAAAAAAATTTACCTCCTAGGGTTTGTAAGGCCTCAAAATCTGTACCATACGGATGTTTTTGCCAAAAACAGAAAAAAAATAGCAGAGGACAATTTTTGCCCCCTGCAACTGATCGACATTTGTTTTGGTCAAAATTGTGTAAAAAGAATCAAAAAAAAAATTAGCAGAGGGCAAATTTGGCCCCTGCAAAATTGGATTTTTGGCCAATTTCTTCGTTTGTGCAGATATTATTTATCTTTGCAGGCCTATTCGACCTAGTTAAGGGCTCCTCGGCCCCGTCTTTGTGGCATTTTCTTGGCCTCTCGGCCTCTCTAGTGCCGTCTGGTTCAAGGGTTTCTGGTTTGATGAAAGAGTTTATGGCTTGATCTGGACAACATTCTTTTGCCTGAGGTTGTTTTCAGGCATTTGTACTGGCCTTTGAGCCGCTTGTCTCCAATCTACTTAGTCGCCATTTTCTGGCATTTTTTTTAGTTGTCAAGATCTAGAGCTATGGCATTTTTTGGCCTCTCGGCCTCTTTGGCTCTTTGATTCGAGAACAAAGGGTTTCAATTTCTTTGTTGAAATCTCTGGTGTGACCTAGCCGTGGGTTCCAAAGGCATTTTTAAGGCCATACTTCACGGATTCTTTTTGGTTTTTCCTGACACATTTAGGGCTTCTTCTTGGTGGATCTCATCCTTGTACTTCAAAGGACTTCCTTTGCCAGTTGACAACTTAATCTCCCTACACGGCATTTTCTATTTGCAAATTCAGCTTCATCTATAGCCATTGTAGCCATTGTCAACAAAACATTCAAGTGCTTTTGTTTTAGCGACTGTGGCTTCTTCCGTGGTCAAAGTCTTGTTTGAAGGGTCGACGTTGAATCCTCTATCATCATCAACATCTACAAGGTCGGCTTCATCGAGCTCTTGGTCGCCATTAATTTGCAGGTCACCTTTTTTTGGGCTGACACCATTTCCGGGTCTGCCAAGGCCAGCTCGTAGTTTAGTGGATCTGGTTGCAGACTTCAAACAATTGAGGCCCCTACCATCGAAGACATCTTTTATTTTTCCAAAGCTGAAGTATCTACACATTTTCAACAGTCCTTAGCGGATCCTGTGCCCTAGACTTAGTTGTAAGGAGTATTTGTAACATTTATTGTAACCTAAGCATAAATGATCACCATTAGCATTTAATGATTGTTACCATTAGCAGTTAAGGCACACTGCTACCATTTCTTGTAACTACAACATAAAATGCTAATTGTCAATGGTTAGTAAACTACCCCAGAGACAACATCTTATGCCACGGTGACCTTCGGGGTCCCTTCAAAGTCCTACACTTGGGGTTTTTTTATTTTGCAACAACTTTTTGTCCACGGAGGCAAATTTTTGCAAAATTATAGTCAACGGAAAGGCCTTTCGATCCACTTCACTTCGACGAAGTCAAAATTAAAACATTTTGCCTTTTTCGACCAGTTTTTAATCCCTGAACCCCATTGTACTCGCAATTTTTGACACGACATAACTTTCACACATGATATCAAAAATTAGCGATTTTTTTTAAATTGCTCAAAATTTCGTAAGGAATTCATTAGTGAAGGTAACATTGAGTTTTGGATAGCCATTTTTTCAAATATTTGTAAAAATCTCCATGTGTTATAAACGGATGATTTGGCTTCCAAACTTGCACAAATTATAATTTTCAGGTCTTGCATATCTTTCTAGGGGGGCTTTTAACCCAGTCATAATCCTATAAGGGGGGCAAATTTTCATTTATGCTTAGATAGTGCTTAAAATTTGATCATGTCTCTCACACACAACCCCTTCCATTCGAGTATTCTCAATAAACCTTGTAATAAATGGAAGATCAAATGTGGATTTTGTGGGCTAAAACGACATAATGCAGAAGAATGTCATCATCAAAAAATCGATGAACTACAACAACAAATTCTTCATGCATATCAACTTTCTATTGATCTTAATAAAGCACTTGCAGAAAAATATCATCTCACTAAGCCAGCTTGTGAGACACCATCAGTTGGGTATGTACATTGTAGTCAGATGACTTACATTGAGCTCCCATCTACACCATCATCACATGTTGCTGCATCTAAATCTAGAGTTGATATCTCCATGGCTTCCAGTGATTCTCTGCATCATGATATGGTTATCGTCATTCCAGATCCGCCACATTGGGATGCATATCTACCTGACATTTCGTGTCTTTTCGTAGAGTCTCGCATTACAGATTTGGGAGGCATCATTGAGGACATTCATCTTCTATTCGATGATAGCTTTGATGAAGCTGCATCGGCCTTGTCTTCTTCTAGATATGATTGCTCTTACCTTGCCTACATCAGCTTCTATAGTGACAGATTCTACAAATATTTATGAGTCCACATATTCGACTCCATCATCATGTATTTTGACATCCTCTGCAGTAGTATCAGATTTTTCTAGGTCCAGTTATCACCATACATCTATGGTCCTTGTACCTGAATCTCAACATTTGTCACATGTCATCATTGGCTTGGAGATCCTTGAGCATCATCCGCATCTTTGAATCATGTGCAGAATTCAGAGACCTTCATATTTCTTCATGTATGTTCCTATCTGGGATGGGAAGATTCTTTGCACACTTCTATGGTTCGATTTCTTCCTAAGGGGAAAAATGTGGTTCAACATTTGTGGATCGTCTTCAACATCTAGTCTCGAGCATCTACCAAAATTACAGGGGGTATTTTGAGGGGAGGTTGCATGCTTAGTCTTCTCATCCTTGTTTTGGGAGGATCCATCTCTTTGCATGGAGTTCATTCCTTCACATTTTCAAGGGGGGTCCCATAGACCTTCTCATCTTTTCTCTCCTATGGGGGATATCTATTGTACATTAGTGTTAGAAGTAGTCCTTGGGGGGTCATGTATAGTCCTCCTTTCTTCTTCACTTGTACAATTCTATTTGTATCATTTCTCTTTTGGAGGAAAGTTTTTTCCCACTAGATTTTCTTTCTTTCTCCACTTTATGAGAAATTCATTTGTACATGGTTACCTAACATGGCCTAGTAGCCAGGACCCATCATCATCTTTATATTCTCCCTAGGTTGCACTTAAGGGGGGGTGTTAGTGTAAATAGTGTCCTTATCTAACTAGTTTAGATATCACCTCTTTGAAGGTTTGACTTATTCACACATAGGCTTAAGTTTACTTAGTCTTTTAGGAGTTTGTCTCATTTTGACATGTGTACTCACATATGTGAGACACCTCTTTCCTTTTGGCTTGCCACTTGCCCTCACACATGTCATGTGAGTTAGACAAGTGTTGCATGCTTGTAGAGATAATCAGTAGTTCAGTCCTACCTTCCTACCTCCTCGCCTATTTATGCAAGGCTTCTCATTGTATTTTACACACTCTCATTGTATATGATAGATATGCTCTTGTGCTCCATTTTTCACTTGTGGAAGGTTATTGTATTTGTGCCTGTAGAGATAATCAAGATTACAATCAATCAACCCTTCAACAAGGTTTTTATTTTTCAAGGTCCATTGACTATTTTCTTCAATGTGGGCTAATATCTGGTGCCATAACATAGTCTTCTCTGTAGGTAATTTTGATTCATAAGAAAGAGAACCCTTAGGCACCCAGACTCCACGACCATCTGCTAAAGATGAAACCCTCTCCTTTTCCAATGAAGTAGTCACATACTTGCTTTTCACATAAGTTCTATTGCACTCAACAGTGCATGCATCAATCTTACACAATGTGCCAAATCTGACACCTTTAGTGATCACCATAGCACCTCTAACCATCTTGCATCATGTATTAGAAAAGACTACATGCACACCTGCATCTATTAGTTTTCTCACAAATAATAAATTTCATGCTAATCCAAGGATATGCAACACACCATTAATCCTTTTTACTCTACCATGAAGAAATATGATTTTAACTTTACCACGACCAACAATATTTAAATGAGAATCATTACCCAAGTACACCTTACCTCCATCAAATTATTCATATTTTAGAAAACCAATCTCTATTAGGGGTCATATGGAAAATGCACTTGAGTCAATTAACCATGCATCATTACCTACACAAGTGGCCAAAATTGCAATGAACACATCCCCATCTTCCTTTTCGAACTCATAATCATAATGAAATTTCTTATTTTCTTCTTATTTTCTTCTTTGTACTCCTTACGGAAGTGTCCAGGCTTACTGCAATTCCAACAAATAACTTTGGACTTTCTAGGAGATTTAGATCTCCCCTTAGACTTGGATTTGTCATGCTTCTCACTCTTCTTGCCTTTCTCTTTAGGTCTTCCATGAACATTTAGGGCCTCTTTGGCACTGATGGATACCTTCCTACTCGTCTCTTCAGAAAGAAAAGAACCCACGACATCTTCAACTTTCAAGACAACAAAAGTACTTCCAATAGCCATACCAAGAGAATCCCATGAATCAAGCAAAGAACAAAGCAAGATTTGACATCTCTCCTCCTCATCCATTTTTACTCTGGAACCAACCATGTGGTGCATGAACAAAGTAAAATGCATAGCATGATGTATGCCCCCACCTTAAAGTGATTGCTAACTCCATCAGTGAGCAATTGCTTTAAGGTAGAATGAATAATCAATATAAAACAAGCACGAGAGCTTTATGGAAGCACATGCTTAGATGATATGTGTTCTCAAAAGTCACATCACAACAAGGGATTGCCCCCAATGCAAGTAAACTACAAAGTGCCACATGAATCAAATAATATAAAAAAATGAAATAACACAAAAGGGATCTACTCGACTGGCGTTAGTATAAGAATGGTTATATATTATAAAGGGAGAATCATTTTCAGAATTATCATCATCCACCAGTCAGTAGAACTAAGAAGATGGAGGAAGAAGTATCACATAAGAATGAAATATCACAAAGGAGGATGCTAAATCATCCAATGAACATGAAAATTAGCAAATTGGAAATTATGACATATAGAAGAATGAAGAGACATGTAAAGAGGAATGTCACGACAGGCTCGGTCCCTTTGTATCCTTGCACCAATAAGAGTGTCAAGGGTCATCCAAAGAGAGCTTAACAAACAAAATGCACATCAAGCAACACAATATGGGGATAACAACACGTGCAATTATAACACAAAAGGGAGAGAGAGACCACACTTGCAAGTTTTCCTAAAGCAAATCGTCTTCCTCCCAATTTTGCTCATCATAAAAGGATTGAGGACAAGATGCAAGAGGGACTATAGCAAGTGTGGTGCAAGGTGCGAGAGTCATACCTGGTTCACCGTTATCTTCTGTATCACTATCTGAATAAAGCACAATAGGTGAATTAACAGGCCACTATAGGCTATGCATTAGTATCATTCGCATGAGTAGACGAAGTGTCAATAGATATATCCTTTGAATCCATCGATGGTTGACTCTTGCAAGGAGGAAGGTTCTCTTTTCCTGTAGCAAGTTGGTGAGCCAAAGCATGACGTTGCTTCTTATGTTCTCTTACATTTTGATTTCTCTTTGTTCAATTTATAACATTTGTTAGGGGAAATGTGATGTCTTCCAACATGGGTTCCTTTTCTTCCTTTGCTTGAGGAGCATGAGGATGAACGAAAGGAACTTCTAAAGGTTGGGAGACCACAAGGGAAGGGTCTCTCAAAACGGGCTACTCTTCTCTCTCAACCTGTGGAACAGGTGGAGGTACTAAAGCATCCTCAAGCAATTGAGAAACCACGGGAAAAAGATTCCACGCAACCAATTGCTTTCCACTAGTCTCCGAAGAGGTAGGGGGAACAAAAACAATCCTCAAATTATGGGGAGGTTTGGATTGTTTTGGGCGTTTGTCTTGTGGTCCTAGATAGGATGGAGGTGGAATCGTAACATAAATGCCAGACGCTCGAGAACGGGGAGGATCCTTCGATTTGGGCTTTGGTCCGTTTAGCTCCTGTGGGGTAGGGGGAACTACTATTGAACAACCACAGAAGATCAAGAGTCTCCAAGTGTACTAAGAGATAATTCAACGATTTTCTTTTCTTTAAATTTTTAATAAGATAGAGAGAATAGATCATCATGAGGTTGAATAGAGCCCACTGCTTGTGGCCAGCAATAATCAAGTGAAAAGTGTCCACGACGGGCCAAGGGTCGGAACCCACTATGATGTACAGCGTGTATATGTCCTTGGAATGGAAACTTTATGCATTTATGAACAATCAAGGGAACCACTTTCATGGAGTTGAGCCATGGGTGACCCAACTTCACATGAAATAAGTCCTGAGTTGGAATAATAACAAGAGACACGTCCAATGTTCTTGGCCCAACCTTGATAGGAAGAGTCAAGGCACCAAGAGTTGGATGGATAGATCCATCATGTGCTCTAATTGAGATTTCAAATATATCATACTTGTCTTGATGTAATTCATGCATAAAGAGGAACTCTTCAATCGCCACATTAACCATGCATACAGGATTGACGAGTACTCCCCTTATGGGTTTGTCATTAATCTTGTTAGTAATGTAGAGAGGTCCCTTGGGTGCTTGAATGGAATTATCATGAGGTGCAAAAGAGATAGCAGGTTCAAGTTCCACTCGTTCTCGATGAGGGTGAGCATCTACCATACCAATCACACTATCAAATGATGTAGGAGTATGTATTGCATCGATGTATGTTTCTATAATGTTTGCTTGATGATGAGATAATGGATTTGTATAGATTTGTAAATTCTGATTTGGAGGAGCAACCGATTTATTTCCTTTGTCATTTTCACCTGCAACCTAGATAAAATTAGAGTCAATGAGATCTTAAACTTCATGTTTAAGACACATATATCGCTCGGTGTCATGTCCAAGGGTATGATGAAATTGGCAAAACGCCTTCGCGTCAAAGGAAGGAGATTGCATCTTACTATCATCAATCTGTCAAACTGGAGGAAGCTTGATGAGATTATTATTTAGAATTTGCAGCATTACTGAATGAAGAGACTCTGAAAGTTATGAAAAATGTCGCATTTTTAGTTTTAACTTGTAAGGGGCCAGAGCAAAAGGTGTTGCAGCCGCAACTTGTGTCTGAATGTTGTTTGAAGATGAGTTGATTTTTATGAAATTTCTATTTTTCTTTTTGAATGAATGATAATGCGAGGCAGCAACTTCAGATTTACCAATGAGATTCGATGAAGTGTTATCCTCATACTGACTAATCAACAATTGATAATTGTAGAGAGTCATGCAAAGATGTGTAAAAGAGCTATAACACATCAGCAAAATCTTATCATGGATGTGAGGTTGTAAGTTTCCAATGAAAACTCTTTGCACATCCGCATCCTGAAGAGAATCTGGTATTTGTGAGAAGAGGACTTGGTAATGCCCAATAAAATCAGTCAATTTCTCCTTCACTCCTTGCTTGCATTGAACCAAATCAATCAAGGAGAGTTGAGGTCCAATGTTCTCTTGAAAACTGTTGTAGAAATTGATTGATAAGTTGTTGAAAAAAATTTATTGAATTCGTAGGGAGAGAACAAAACCAATCCAAGTCTGTACCTTTAAGTGACCAAGGAAAGAGTTTAGATAAGATAGCATCATCAAAGAGAAAATCACTGCACAAAGTTGTAAGGCCGACACATGACTACTAGGATCCCCCTTCCCATTATACTTCTCAAAACGAGGGGTTTCAAGTTTCTTAGGTATCGGTGTTTTTAGAATGGTAAAGGACAGTGAACTACAGGTGTAGTAGGATGGAACAGAAGGTTGAGATGGACCTTGGCTCATACTTGCTAATTGTTGTGGTAAAGATCTGACATTCTGCAAAAGTTGATTATTTATGGGATCCAATTGCGAAGTAGCTTGAGATTGGATAAGATTTGAATAGTCAACGCTAGGAAGAGGTGATGACATTATGTGATTAGACTTTTGGTAAGTGATATTTGATTGAGGTTGATTGATAATAGGTGATGACACATTTGAGATAGCATTATGATATGTAAAGGGGACAACACTATAGTTGTGTATAGGATTCCCATTTGATACTCCAATACTCGTGTTATCACTACTATCGGTATGTGCAGTGGTAGTGAGAATACAAGAAGTATATGTTGATAGAGAGGATGTCGGTATGGGTAACGACATCTGTGTCCCTATTTATTTTTGAGGGGAAACATTAGTGATCCTTTCCACACAACTAGCTAATGACTTAATGTTGTTATACACTATGTGAGCTAAGTTGTATAAAATTTCTATACCTTCTTGACCTTCGAGTAACAAATTTCTTAGACCTTCAACAAGAGGCACAACTTCCTTAGCTAAGTGTGGGCCATTCCGACAAATTTCTCAAAATGAGCCAACTCAGTGTCTAGTTTCTAAATTTGTGTTTCAGGGACATGAGCCACGAGGTTGTCTATGTCTATAGAGTCATGAGAATTTTATACTTCAGATATCATGGGTATATATGATCTAAAGATGATGAACCTCCATGTGCAATTAAGTTAGCAACATCAGATTCTGATGTGGGGACATCGGAGCTATTTAAAGCACTAGAACCCATAAGCCTATAACTTCTCCTCACAAGGATGTTAGATTTAGGACACCAGGTCACAAAGCTCATAAAAGACTTCACAAGCTTTATGACACACGATATGTACTTATCAAGGAAAGTGTTGATAAGACAAAATATGCAAATGATGTGCTAAAGAGAAGCGTTTTGCTTTACTTTTCTAAATAAATCAATGTTTCCAAATGCAACAAATATATGTGACAAATATCTAATTCATTCAACAACCAATCAAGATAATGAAGATGTACAAATGCTTGCTATCTAATTAAATCATTAACTAATCAAATCTGGAACAACAAACAAATCATATCTGAACAAAGAAGGTTGTAAAAGTTCAAAACTTGTCATGTTCACCAGAATGTTTGATGAAAAAGAATGTGGCCTAATTAATCATGTGTTAACTAAGTCAATCCGTTAGATCAAAAATTTGAACACAAACCGAGCTTGACTATAGTCCTGAAGGAGAGCCAAGCTACGAGGGTTCTATTCCTTTGTTGTAATTAGAAAGATTGAGATGAAGTGTACTAGATCTAGGGTTTCTACAATGAAATATGCCAAAACAAAGATAAAATACCTGGCAGAACTGAAAACCTAGAAAATAGGCATTGAAATGAGCAGTACAGAGCTGTCAGAGGTTACTATTGAAAATCAAGGCAGATTTGGGAGGACAAAATCACCCAGGCATAGATGTCCTAGGGTTATTGGCCCTTCGAAGGTGGTTTCTGAGAGTCGAGATCTAGCAGGAGTATCACCAGTAATCAACTCTGGAAGAATTCTGGTAGCATTCTAGCAGCATAACAATACCTGCAAACTCACACTATGCAAACTACTCCTCAAGCCTCCAATTTATAGACTTCTGGCTATACAAGAAACCATCTGTGGTTTTACAAAACCATGTGCAAGGCTTCTCAGCCAAGATTCCAGTCCCAAAATAAGCTTTCACGTCCAAAATGAAATCCCCTATTTTTGACCCTTACAGATGTTATAGAATCTATCATAATGTGCCTAAAAATAGGCCTTCCATAATATACTATCATGTGGGCATCTTTTGACACCTAATAAACCAATTTTCAAGGCACCGACAACATTTAACAGCTATAAGAAAATATTGAATAAAAAATAACTATTCACGGAAAATATGCAAGGTTGAGACACCTCATTTCCCAACATTCTCCCACTTGTCGAATACCTTGCAAGAGTCAGGGGAATCACATCATCATGGATCAACTGCTAGGGGCCAAGAGGCTAGGGGAATGTCACAATAAACTGTAACTGTGCCCTATTTCAATCCAATATTTGAACACAACTGCTTCAGCCAAATGGCTTCTTTACAGGCATGAGTAGCTACCATGTACTTTGCCTCAGTAGTGGACAAAGCGACCACAACCTGTCACTTGCTCATCCAACTGATTGCACCACCATTAAGAGTAAAAACATATGCATTGGTGGACCTTCTGTTATCGACATCACCAACCCAGTCTGAATCCACAAAACCACGGATACTCAGGGAATGATGATCTCCTATACCATGAAAACAAATAGAGTACTCTGTTATACCCCGCTAATATCTGAAGACCCTATTAACTGCATCCCACTGCACTCTTCCAGGATTAGACATATAACGAGAAAGAACTCCCACTGCTTGGGCAATGTCTAGTCTTGTACAGACCATAGCATACATTAAGATTCCAACTGCACTCTAGTAAGGCACTTTGCTCATATCTTCCATCTCTGATGGGGATGTAGGACATTGTGAAATAGAGAGCTTCGTTCCCAATGTAACAAGAACACAAAGTGGTTTACAATCCGGCATGTTAAACCTTTGCAAAACTGAACAAACATACTTACTCTGGCCAAGCCATAGCTTTCTATTCTCACAATCTCTTCTGATCTCCATCCCAAGTATGTGTTTTGCTGCACTAAGATCTTTCATTTCTAATTCTGCAATCAAACCTTTGCCTTTCCTAATAAACATGTCATCAACATATAAAGCAATTACTAGGAAACAATCACCATCAAATTTAAAATATACACAGTGATCAGATTTAGACCACACAAATCCCAAACTCAACACATAAGTATCGAACTTCTGGTACCACATCCTAAGACTTTATTGAAGGCCATACATAGATTTTTTTAACTTACAAACCAACTTGCTTTTACCTTTCACCACGTAGTGCTCTGGCTATGTCATGTAAATTTTTTCCTCCAAATCACCATGAAGGAAAGTAGTTTTCACATCCATTCGTTCGACCTCTAGGTCATAAGTTGCTGCAATAGATAATAAAAATTGAATGGATGTCATTTTAGCAACAGGAGAAAAGATCTCACCATAATCAATACCCTCAACCTGAGAGTATCCCTTCACAACCAACCGTGCCTTATACTTTTCAACATTTCCATCTGAACCAATCTTTTTCTTGAACACCCATTTACATCCAATAGGTTTGCTTCCTTTAGGCAAAGGTACAAGGTCCCATGTATCATTTCTTTCAAGGGCTGCCATCTCTTCATCCATGAAAACTTTCCAGAACTCTGCATCATTCATACCCAAAGCCTCTTGCATAGATCTCAGTTCATCAATGTTAGTATTCAAAGCAAATATACACTTCCAATCATCAAGTGAATACCCATACTTTTCAGGTGGTTGCCTATGCCTTGTAGACCTTCGAACAAGCTGAGGTGGAGGTTCTTCCACTTCTTCCTCCTCTTCTCCCTCTTCTAAAGATTCAAAGCTTGATGAGCTCTCCTCAACTTCTTGTCTATCTTGGGGTCTCGATTCAACATTCTCAGGCATAGAAGGAAGTTGAATCACATCTTTTTTCTGTTCACTTTCTTTATGCTGTTATGGCTGAAAAGTAACAGGAGAAGATTTAGTCTCTCTAAAAATAACACTTCTGGAATAAATTACCTTATGTGCAACAGGGTCCCAATCTTGTATCCTTTCACACCATAGCTGTAGCCGATGGAGATACATTTGATAGCCTTAGAATCCAACTTTGTTCTCTTCTCCTTAGGCACATGTACATATGCCTCACAACCAAAAACTCTCAGATGTCTAAGTGAAGGCTTTTTCCCCGACCACACCTCCATAGGTGTTTTATCAACAAGCGTTGATGTAGGAGATCTATTTATCAAATAACAAGTAGTGGCAATAGCTTCAGCCCAAAACTTTTGTTCTAAACTAGCTCTACTCAACATGCTCCTAGTCTTCTCCATCAACGTTCTGTTCATTCTTTCTGCAACTCCATTCTGCTGAGGAGAATACGGAGTTGTCTTTTGTCTTTTAATCCCGCAATCTGTACAAAATCTGTCAAAATCTGCAGAACAGTACTCACCGCCATTGTCAATCCTCAAACATTTAATTTTCTTTCCAGTCTGAGTTTCTACCATAGCCTTAAACTCCTTAAAATGACTAAAAACTTCAGATTTACTCTTTAAAAAATATATCCATGTCCTCCTACTGAAATCATCAATGAAAGTAACATAATAAACTGATTTACCAATAGAATCAAAATCAACATGACCAAATACATCTGAATGGATTAGATCCAAAATACATGAAGACTTATGAGAAGACGAGTAAAACTGAACGCGGCTCTATTTGCCATAGATACAATGTTCACAGAAATCAAACTCTAGATTGCAATCATTCAAACCTTCAACAAGGTTCTTATTTTTCAAGGCTTTCAAACCCTTCTCTCCAATGTGGCCAAGTCTCTAGTGCCATAACATGGTCTTCTCTGCAGGCAACTTTGATTCAGTAGACAAAGCACCCTTGGGTACCCAGAAGCCACGACCATCCGCAGAAGAGGAAACCATCTCTTTTTTCAGCGAAGTAGTTTCTAGCTTGATTTTATTAGAAGTGCTATTGCACTCAACTGTGCATGCATCAAGCTGGTACAATGTACCAAATCTGCTTCATCTTGCTATCACCATAGCACCTCTCACCATTTTCACACCTGCTTTAGAAAACTGTACATGCACACCCGCATCTATTAGCTTGCTAACAAATAATAAATTTCTTGCTAGTCCTGGGATATGCAAGACACCATCAAATCATCTAACTCTACCATCAGAATATTTCACATGAATACTACCATGGCCAACAATGTCAAGGAAAGAATTATCACCCAAATACACCTTACCACACTCATAGTTTTCATACTTACTAAACCAGTTTATGTTAGGAGTCATGTAGAAAGATGCACCTAAGTCTATCAACCATGCATTATCACCTGCACGAGTGGCCAAGGCTGCAATAAAAGCATCTCCATCTTTCTCAAACTCAGAATTAGAATCTTGCTTCTTCTTCTTCTTATTTTTCTTCTCTTCTTTACATTCCTTTCGGAAGTGTCCAGATTTGCCACAGTTCCAGCATATTGCCTTGGACTTACCAAGAGATTTTGATCTCCCCTTATTCTTGGACTTAGAACAGCCACACTGCTTCTCATCTTTGCCTCGTTCTTTTGGTCTTCCTCAAACACTCAAAGCCTCTTTGGCATTCAGGGAGGCCTTCCTTCTCATCTCTTCAGAGAGTAGAGAACCAACAACATCCTCCATCTTCAGAGTGACTGAAGTGCTCCCAATGGCCATGACTAGGCTGTCCCATGAGTCTGGCAGCAAACATAGCAAAGTTTGGCACCTTTTTTCTTCATCCATTTTCACCCCAACTAAGGTCAACTGATTCACCAACATATTAAAGTTTCCAGATGCTCAGAAATTCATCCACCGTCTTCCATTCTCATTTAGCTTGGTATATCTCACCCAACTTCTTCCAAAGCTTCTTCGAAGTGGATTCTTCGTGGACATTTATCAAAATCGAGTCTGCAAGACATAGTCTTATGAGACCTTTAGCTTTTCTATCCATTACATCATATTTTGCAGCCAAAGCTAGATCTGTAGGCCTCTGGATATTTTCATCCACCGCGTCCCATAGATCCCGATCAATTAACAGATCTTCCATCTTCATCTTCCACATTTCAAAGTTTGTGCCAGAAAATTTTTCAACCTCCATTCTCCCAGATGTGCTCGCCATCTGAAAAAGCCTACAACAAGATCACAAAGTATCATTTGCACAAGCTCCCACTCAAACATTGATTAGTACCAAAAAAAACCATCAACCCACAACTAAAACCAAAGGTGATCAGGCTCTGATACCACTTGTAAGGAAGTTAAAGTAGCGGAAACAATTTCCTATGCCAATCTTGAGGAGAGATATTATGTAAAACTTTTAAAAACTAATATAACAACTACAGAAAATCCAGAAGCACATTCAAAACATGAAATAAACAATAAAACACAAAACACCAGATATAGATGGGGAAAACCCTTTCGGGTGAAAAACCCCACACTCCAAAAACCTACTCAATGTATTTCAAATCCAATAACAAGATTACATACACTTGCAAAGAAAGTTTATTATAGCAGTATCACTAGTAATCAACTCTGGAAGAATTCCGGTAGCATTCCAGCAGCATAACAATACCTGCAAACTCACACTATGCAAACTACTCTTCAAGCCTCCAATTTATAGACTTCTAGCTATACAAAAAACCATCTGTGGTATTACAAAACCATGTGCGAGGCTTCTCAGCCAAGATTCCAGTCCCAAAATAAACTCTCACGTCCAAAATGAAATCCCCTATTTTTGACCCTTACAGATGTCATAGAATTTGTCATAATATGCCTAAAAATAGGCCTTCCATAATATACTATCTTTTGGGCATCTTTTGACACCCAATAAACCAATTTTCAAGGCACCGACAATGTTTAATAGTTGTAGGAAAATATTAAATAAAAAATAACTATTCACAGGAAATATGCAAGGTTGAGACACCTCATTTCCCAACAAACGCAACTATAATAAAAGGGTTTTAGAAACTTTCAAGTAAATACAATTGGCAGGGATAAAGCCAAATTCCTTAACCTTTGCTTGTGTTCTCCCTGCTTGTGCCAAAATGGGAGTTTTGGAACAATTATGGACATTCATCAAAGCATATAGGAGAGGAATTAAACAGAGACTAAATTCGCGACTTCCCAGGTCGACAAGCTTCCAAAATGGGGAAATGTAAACAAGGCACTGAATTGTTTGGCAGAATGACTCAAAATATGTTATCCTATGGAATGTAACGATTACAAGATATGCACAAAACTGAATTGTTCTAAGGCTTAAGATACTTCCAAGAAAATGAAATTTGTAGGCGTAAAGGCAGATTTTACAATTTTTCCAGCATCCTCCCTACCTGTGCCAAAATGAGAGAAATGCAACAGGATAAGGAAAGCCACCAAAGTGTAAAGGTCAGAGAATTATCACCAAAAGTTGTAGTTTTCTTGGTCGATAGGTATGCATTAGTTGCTTAGTTTGTTGTGGGTTGGGCTTTTTATTGTTTTGTTTGCCTATTTTTAAGGTTTGTTTTGATCGCCTTTGAGATTTGGTGGGTGTGCCTTTATAGCACCTACCCTTTTTGTGAATATTGTACTATTTCACTCTTTTAATATAAGTTAAATAGGAAGTATTCTTCAATTTAAAAAAAATGTAGAAACACAATAAAGCACAAACTGTTTGACAGAAAGTCTCAAAGAAATGACATCTCATAGAATTGTAGACATGATATTTACATAGTCCATGATTGAGTTATAGAACTTCTGGAATTACTGTGTGATTGTTTTTTTGTGTCAATGTTTCGAATCATACTCAATGATCCATCATCAGGACAAAAGATGAGAATGAAATAGAGATGCAATTGCAGAGAAGGTTGTATAAAAGGAGAGAGGGTTGGGGGCACGTATGACAAGGAAGAGTAACAATTAGTTAACTTAAATAAAAAATAAAAAATAAAAATTACAAATTGCATAAAGAGTTATCAAATGAACAATACAATTAAAAGAAAGAAGAGTATAATACCAAAGGAAGAGAAAAATGAGAAATGGTGACTACACAAAGAAGGGACATAATCTTTAATTATATAACAAGGAAGTATAAATAACTATGTATAATTAGAAAGGTATTATAAAACAATAGAAAAGGATGAAAGAAAAACTAAGGTATAAAAAGAGAAGAATAGAATAAGATGAAAAATCAGTTAGCTTAAAGATGAAAAGGAATTAAACCATGTTGATATAAAGAGAGAGTATAAAAAGAAATTAGGTAATAACATACCAATAAGAATTTAATTAAGATAAAAACCTAGGAAGAATAACATAAAAGAAAAATGTAAAATTTATAAAAAGATGTATGGAAAGTAAGAAAAGAGTAAATAAAGAGAAGACACGCCATGAATAAAAATATAAATAAAATTTACAATTAAAGAGAAATGAGAACCAAAGTTAAATGCAAGTAAAGAAAGAACTAAAAACTAAAGAAAAAGAAAGGAGCACAAGTGAGCCTATAGAGTAAAACAAAAATATGTAAAGATACCTAAAGAAATAATGATCAAAAATTAAATAAAAAAAAAAAATAGGAAACAAGAAAAATAACTAGTTAAAGAATAATAACAAAGTATGAAAACGAGGGTTAGATAAAAATAAGAAAACTTAAGATATAAAGAAAAAGTAGATAAAGACAGGAGAATATAATTTATACTATATTATATCCTCCTTGTCTTTAAATAGTTAAAGAATATAAAATTAAAAAATAAAGGAGACAAAGACCAAGGGGAGTATATATACTAGGAGCAAGCAATGAGAAGAAAAGGAGGAGGGTAAAATAGAGGAGACAAAGACCAAGAGGAGATAAAAATGAAGAGACTCAAAGGGAAGAATCGAGGGGGGAAGGAAATTGCCACAATGGAAACTAGTGAGAGGGAAGACATATTACGAAAGAGCAAGGACAAGAATGGAGGAGGGCGAGGACCCACTGAAGGGAGGTGGAGAAAGGAGGGTGAGCCACAGGCTGGGGAGAGGAGGAGGAAAGATTCAGAACTAGTGGTCGAGGGGGAGAGTGAAGGGGAGGGAGGAAGAGGGAAGAGGGTGCCTCGGTAAGGAAAAAGGTAAGTGGGTGGGGGGGAAGGCGAAACGGGGTGAACTAGGTGACAAGGAAGGAGGGGGAGAATAGGTAGAGGTAAAAGTGGAAAGGAGAGGAGGAGGGAACATGGGGGAATGGGGGGGTTATTGAGGGAATTGAGAAGAGGGTTCCAAGTGTGATTCAAGGTCCAACCATCGTCCCTATTAAGGTTGACAGGGTTGTTTCTAATGAAGACAGCCTCTTTAAGTTTTCGCTTGAAGAAGTTATCTTCCTTAGCTAGGACGAGGGTATCCTCTAGGCGAATGTGGTGTTTAGTGCTAGAGGAGTGATCTGCTAGAGCCGATTTTGCAACCCTTTCATGCCTAAAATCTGCACTGTGTTCTTTGATTCTAGTACAGATGGATCTACCCGTCTCACCTATGTAAGGGGTGCCACACGAACAATCAATTTTGTAAACACCCAAGTTTAAGAGAATGTCCTTGGAATCCTTGGTGGAAGGGATGAGGTTTCTAATGGTAGAGAGAGGTTTAAAAGCGCAGTTGAGACCTTTCTTGCGAAGGATTCTGGCAATCTTATTGGAGATGCCCTCAATGAAAGGTAGGGTGGCACTGTAAACCACCTCAAAGTCCTTCAAACTAAGTTTCTTAATAGAGCGGGTTTGAGCTTGCTTAAAGGCTCGTTTGATGCATTTGTTGTGGTAACCATTAAACTTGAAGACATTGGAAAGGTGGGACAACTCTTGGTTTAAGTGGTCATTATCGCAGATGCGAAAGGCTCTTGATGACAAAGTTTGGAGTATACTAGCCTTTTGGGCCGGATGGTGGTGGGAAGAAGCATGAAGATAGAGGTCAGTGTGGGTGGATTTCCTAAAGACCCGGCGGCCAAGAGCACCATCATTTTTTCTGATGAGAAGGATGTCGAGGAAGGGGAGCTCGTTATTAGATTCGAGTTCTTTGGTGAACTTGATGCAGGGGGCAATGTTATTAAGATGGTTGTGGAAAAGTTCAAGTTGTTCGGGACCATGTGGCCAGCAAATGTTGGTGTCGTCCACATAGCGTTTCCACCACGTTGGTTTGAGGGGGAAAGAATTTAAGGCGAGCTCTTCGAAATGCTCCATGTAGAGGTTGGCAATGACGGGGGAAAGGGGAGATCCCATGGCTACTCCATCGGATTGCTCGTAGATTACAATTTGGAAGGTGAAGAAGGTGGATCTTAGGCATAGCTCAACCAAGGAAGCAATTTCTTCAGTGGTCTTTTGTCTGACAAGCATGATGGAGTCAAGAAGAGGGACTTTGTGAAAAGGGAAACCACATCAAAACTGACAAGAATATCATTCTCATTGACTTTTTTATCTTGGATAAAGTCAACGAAATGGGATGAGTCTTTGATGAAGAAAGAAGAATGGCCAAGGAGAGGGGAAATTAATTTGGCCAAATAGGCGGCAAGTTTATAAGTGGGGGAATGAGTAGTGTCAACAATCGGTCTCAGAGGAAAGTTTGGTTTATGTATTTTGGGTACTCCATAGATGCGAGGTGTAATCTCTTTGTTGGGCAAGAGACGTTTTTTAGTAGCATCACCAAAAGAAGAAGAGGAGATGGCATTTTTCACTTGTTTAAAAATTTTTGAGATAGGATTGCAGGTAAGGATAATGTAGTTGCCACTGTTGTTAATGTGGTCGAGCATTTTGGTGACATAGTCTGGGTTGTCCATGATGACAGCGGAAAAGTTTGTTGTTTTGGAAAGCGATTTTGAAAACTTTGACGGGAAAAACGTATGGAAATTTCTGACGCCGGGATTTTTTCGCCGTTCAGTTTTTCGTGGAGGTGCCGGGAAATCCATTTCTGTTGGCCGCGCCACATGCCACGGGGAAATGACACGTAATAAACTATTCTGCGTAGTATCAATTTTTAACATTAACATTATCTTTCGTTGTGGTTTTATTTTTATTGCAAACATTTCTGATGCGGAAAGGCTTCTGAATCAAGCAGGTTTCCATATCTTCCAGAGAACTTCATTTTTTCTCAGAATTATGAGGATCAATTTCGACACCCACAGGTGGATTTATTTCAAATTTTGGGGACGCTGAAGCCCATAATTGCACAGCCGCATCATGCATCTTCACCACCTAGCTCAAAACAAGATTTTATTTAGAAAAGCTTGTGGCTCAGTGGCTCACAAAAGAGGGTTTTCAAGGCTAATGCTTGGCATAAATTTTAGGTTTTCTAAACTTCACAGTACAAAAATTTTATAAGAAACTTGATAATTGTATTGAAAATTTGTTAATCTTGTTTCGTACAAATAGAAGAATTAAAACCCATTTTAGCCCTTTGCTTGACTTCACCATATAATGGGGATTTAACAGGCATTCTTCTTTGGATCAAGTGACACAACCCATCAAAACTCTTACCCAGTAAGCAATCCAATTGCTCCTATTTCATTGCATTTGTTCTGCAATGCCAATATTAACACACCCTAGCCACCAGGAAACTTGGGCTTAGGATGTATCAGATCCTAAAGGCTACACACATCTCCTGGCTGTTTTCCTTAAATGTAATAGAGTGGCGCAGGGAGACACTTATTCATGTATTTCTGTACTCCAGTTTGAAAATGATGCTGTTCTCTATATCGAAAATGATGTGCCCATCACCCGGTGACTATCTTTAAATGGAATAACAATATCATAACATACCTGTGCCTTTTCCCATGTCAGTTCACAAACCCAGTGTCCTGGTGACTATATTGGAAAATTTGGGGTTCAAATTTGATTTTTATCTGTAGCAGAAATACTTGTAAAAAAATTGCTCTATTTAAATGCTGCTAAACAACAGAGAAGTGTCCTAAAATGACTGAGTAGGCACTGCAGATTTTTAGCCCTTCATTGCCACCAGTAGCCCAATATTTTTTTGGTAAGGAATAGCCTGCTGCGCAGTATTTTCAGGCAAGTTGTTAGTGTCTTTCAGTTCCTCTGTTTAATTGCTTCTATAGGACCACTTTCCAATAAAACAGGCGCAGTAGTCACCTCCGTGGGACCCCAGACCAAATCTGTTAACTTTTATGCTTCTGTGAAATGGTAAAGGCTATTATTTAGGAACTAAACTCTAGGGTAAAACCGGACCTTTCCAATCCACCTGGAGTACCATTCACCTACTAAACATGGGGTGTCATTCACTTTTGAAATCTTTCTCTGTTGATGTGTGGCTTGCGTCTCTGATGATAACTTAATGTTTACAACAAAGTTGGCAATTTTCAGCATTTTTAATTCTGGCTTGATATCTTTTTTCAAATCTTAAAGAGCTTAAATTTTATATTCTTTCTATTTTGATCCAACAGACTTTTCTCCCAGGTCTCTTGTTTGCTTTTTTATCAGACCTTCGTAGTCTGATACATGCATGTTGACACCATTGGCAGATATTCCAAGTGGGAAGAGAGTTTGGATTTATTTGTTTTCTCTGTTATCTTAGAAAAATGATATTGGTAGATGTCACTGCCGGATATAGTGTAATTTAACTTTATGTGGTAATTAATAAAATGGCGAGTGCACAAGAAATTTCCCCTTGTTCAGATCTGAATGTTTTTCTTGATCAAAGTGAAATAGGGGAATTGAATTTCTTTATTTCAACCTCCTAAATCTTTTAGATAGAATTTGAAACATGAAACTGTAGCTTTCTGATATACAATTATAGTGTTTTAAACCTATCAAATTATATTTTGCCTAATTTAAAATTAGGTTCATTCCCTAGATGAAACAGGGTGGTTTTTGCTTTTGAACTAAGAGAACTTGAAAAAAAAAATGAGAATATAGTAACAAAATTTGGGAAGTGTATACATAAACAGAAACTTGGGGTGAGATAGAATCTACAGAAAATCTAAGGGAGCACTTGTAATAGAGACGCCATGGCAACTTACAAATGACAATGCAAATGCGCTAATGAGTAATGTCCAAACACATTGTAGTCTTGTGTATCAAAAACACCCAATCTACACAACAAACAACCAGCCTGTAGCAATAACAATAAAGTACACACATAGCACTACGCATAAGTAATAACAAAAATCTTTAAATCACTAAAAACAACTAAAAATCTATTGTGTGTGAAGAATCACCAATAATAGCGATAGCTGAAATAGAGAGAATGGGGATGACTGTTAGGGACCTTGCCAAATGGTCAAGCCCTTATTTTGAGAGCATTCCAGCAATTCAACTATAAATGTGAGATGTTTGTGTTGATAGACAATAGAAGTTGGGGGTGAATTTCTCGAGGCATTTTGTTTAACTTTACTGCAACACATGAGATTTTACTATTATTGTATGGCAATTTTATTTTGTTTTGTCCTTGTAGGTAAGGGATCTTTCACTAGATGGGTTCTAGCTCATTGATGTGCCTTAGCGAGGATTTCCTCCAATGCACTGTGGGGTGTTTTCACTTGATTCTTAAAGAGAGCTAATTATTGATCTGATAAATATCATTCATATTTTATGCATATTCCATTGTATGAGAACTTTTATTGTGCACCCCAATGTGTCTGCCTTGTTTAATGTGAACTTTATTGTGCACCCCAATGTGCCTGCCTTGTTTAATGTAAAGCTCTTGCATTTCTTTTCATTTTTCAGCATGAGAGTTGGTTTTTGCTACAATACCAAAGCAAGACTAGATATTAAGTACTTAGTCCTTTGTTGCTTTCCTATTCAGAAAAGAACTAAGAAATTTGTGTCTATTTATGTAGCAGTAGGTTATGGATGTTGGATGGTATATAATTAAGTAATAGGATGCTGTCCTAATTCTTGGCATAAACAGAACAAAGTGTACTTCAACTTAACTTAAAATTGTACACAAACAGAACAAAGTGCATATGTATCTTGTAAATAATAAAATTTACTATTCCATGTGCTTTTGTTATTACTTGTAACGTAGAGTCATATATTCTTTCTTGAACTAGCTTCTCTTAACAGTGGTTGTATGTGCTCTGTAGATCCACATGCCTGGTGGTTGTTATTGTTGTGTATTTATGTCTTCTTAATTACAAGTTTATTGATAGTATTTGTTGTATATACCACTGTTGTGGTCCTCCTTGTTCATAATATTGTTTAAGTTGGGATAAATTTTAATGCTTGCATTTTATATGCATTGGATGCCTCAAGCCCATACCACCTGAATTCTGATTAATAATAGCAGCCAACATAAATAATGGTAACCTTCAATACTGTATTCTCAGGTTGTTCATGTCTGTATACTGTAAGCATGAACAAAATCCAATTCCACAGTGCTGTGGCTTCTGACTTAAGATGGATGTCTTTAAAAGTTTCACAAATTATACTAAGGATACCCCTGAGATGGTTGGGAAAAAAAAATTTAAATTGTATACTTCCACATTGAATGCCTTAAAACGTTTCCTCCTCTCTCAACTGAAAAGGGCTAAGAAAATTAGTGAAAGAACAGCTTGGTTAAGTTTGGTTTGTAACAAATGAGTTCCATACAATTTTATATTCGATGGAAGGATTCAAAGCTTTTAGGGGCAAATTTATGTAATGTTTTTTTTTTTCACAAATAACAGTTGTAAAGTAGCTACAACAATATTTATATGAGAAAGTTTACAAAATACAACACAGATGAATAAAGTTAACAGCATCAGCAAAAACTTTAATAAAATCATTAAAATTGCACAACAGTCACAACAAGAGAGTCATACATTACTCATAGAGCAAAACACAATTACAATGAACATGTTCAGTACTTAAGGATGATATTATCAATGACCGGAGGAAGCCTGAACTCTGTGGAAAATGTTATATATGAAGAATGTTCGTCAATTAGTGATTCGCTAGATGCCAGAATAGCAACCTCCACCTTCAAATTCCTCTTAGTCTTCAGCGATCTCACCATTGCAATTTCCCTTACAGCAAGAGCTAATGCCAAGAACCCTGAACTTGAACAAGCACATAGCAGCAAAAGAACATAATTAATTACTTAGATAAAGAGAAGCAGAACCAAGATCATGCTCCCAACTCATATCAAGGATATGTATCAATGATTAGAGAAAGTGTCCTGGATTCTTGATAAATAAATCCAACCTTCTATTGTCTGTAATTGTGTTTGAAGAGATGGAATAGTTTTTTCCAACTCAATGTCAGTCTTTAGATAGTCATAAAGGATGGCAATCAAGTTAATGATTTGGAGAAACAATTTCGAGCATATCATCCAGATCTCAAATTGCCTATCGGCTACTCTGTTGCGCACAAAATCAGTGCAACTGCTAGTTATAGAGTTCAATCAAACTTATGCACAGATTAAAAAAAAGGGTCAAGAATATAATGAAATACTCTATGAGGGTCTCTGTTATGGTTCAACTAATACAATTATATTGAATGCTCACGTTACCAAGTGTCATACACAAAATCATTTTCAAGCATCTAATGCTAGCGTAATTCTCCTAAAGATCACATATGAATATAGGCTTAGGAGTATTTATAGCGACACTAGTTTTGATTGGGATCCTAAAAGTTCTACCTGACTTATGTTCTTCTATCAAACATCTATGCAGAAGTGGGCAGGTGTGTGAAGTTCAAATGGTAAGGAGATTGATTAATTAAAAGAACCCTGAATACAGTTGGATTCAAGACCATGAAACATATCACATCCAAAAACGTAGAAGATCTATGCAAAGTTAAAGAATTTTGCTTGGAAATGAAGGCAACATGGTACTTTCCAGATTGACTTAATACTATAAAAGAGAGGAAAAAGAATTATTATCCAATTTAATCACAACCATAGATATAATACAGGGACAAAAAGCATTACCAAATAAAATTTATACAACAATATCAAGTTCAGGAAAGTTAAAGGTACATACCCAGTTCTCCAGTATGTCTCTCAGCCCCCCTATTTCTTTTACTTTCTCCCTTATTTATAGTTTTCCTTTTCTATTTTCCTTTATTTTTTTAAAAAAATATTATTTTTAAAATGTATTTAAAAGAATAGTTATCTCCATCAATTAAGCTCATTAATTAATTGAGAACAAATAATTTCTAATTAATTAAAAATTATTTTCTCCACATAACAATTCAATAGATAATTTAGTAATTAACTATTACAAAGGAGGAGTTATCTTCCTCCTCAACTCATTAATTGGTTTAAGAAAATATTATTAAAACAAAAGCAATTATTTTTCCCATGAAAACATTTTTATTGATTGTAGTTAATAAGTAAATTAAGTAGGTTAACTATTGTTTTTCCATGCAACTCCTCATCTTAACTTGGGAGTAAATTTTAGTTAACTATTATTAACTATTGAAACACAAAAATAATTATCACTTAACTATTCATCTAACTATTACCTTAATTTATTTAATTAAATTATATTTTATACAGTTTCGTATGAATAAAATTTATTTATTATTATTAATATTTTTATCTAATATTTAATTATTTGTTTATTTATTTTATTCTCATTTTTATCTTACCAATATTTAATAATTAAATTAATTTTAGAAATGTTTTTATTATTGATGCAGGAGCATGATGGTGTAAGGGCAATCTTGCATCACTCAAAAATAAATTTCTTTTATTGTTTAATTGTGTTGGAGCCTGGGTTGACATTTACAGTGATTCAGGACAGTCAAAAATTTTAGAAATCTAAAAATAGCAACTTGTTATTTTTTAGCAAATTTGCATTTGTACATGTATGGACCTAAAAATTTACCTTGAGAAGCGGAATTGTAAAATTAAGCCAACGGTGAAGAAATCATCTCAATATCATTCATGGTTTGAGAGATATTAAAGTTTTTGTTTTCAAAACCCCTTGTAAAAGTTTCAAAGTCAAATTTGAGGCACTTAGAGGCCCTGTACAAGCCTAAAAATTGGCCAAAAATCAAAATATCATTTAAAGGATATTTTCTGAAAGTTCAATTTTTCATGCCTGCTTTCCAATGCATCAAATGATTCATCAATCAGACATCTGGTTCAAAAGTTATGGCTCCCAGAAGTTGTGTTACCAAGTTTCAAAATTTAATATTTGTTGAGTGGGAAAGATACAACTAGACTCTTTGGGTGCCAGAAAGGGATAGACTTTCCCCAAAAGGAACAGGAGAAGGAAAGCAGAAAGCAATGGGGAAAGGCAGGATAAGAAGGCAGAGTAGGGAAGATAGAGATAGTTTTTTGAAAAGCAGTTTTTGAGCTTCAACTTGCAAAATTTTAGAGTTAGAAAATATTTTTGTTTTCAATTGTAATACAACCCGTGTTGTTGTAACATGTGGTCTTGAGACCCCCGCATGTTGGTAAATGCATGTTGTAATTAGGTTTTTATGAATATAATATAAAGCAATTTGTGGCATACTTACTATGTTATTGTGTCTAAGTGTGTTTGAGGGGGAGTACCCTTCGTCAATTATCATCGATTAATTATTTTCCTAGTTTAATTCATCAAGGAGATGGTCGTGACATTGGAATTGCAATTTCTTTTCTTTTGGTAATTTTGTAATTGTGGTGGCTAAACTATAATTCATTTTGTTTTCAAATGTTGGTCCTTGTGTTGTAATGTTCTTCCTACCATGTCGATGGAGAATAGCCTCTAGTAGAGTGTATATAAGGAAGTAGATGCAAGAAACTTTTAAGGATGGAAATAAATGTGGGTTAGCATGGGATGGTCATTATCCATTTAACTTCCTAGTGATATATTATTTTGGTGACTACCTCTTGGAGGTTAACCCCCTTATACCAACAAGAGGCAAGTCAATTGTGGAAATGTATGGAGGAGCCCTAGTGGAAGGATAGGTGGGATGCTCTAGCATTTTTGAGATCATGGATCTTGCAATTGACTTGTGTATCAATACTGATGTCATAGAGGACCTCCATGGCCCTAAGATGGTCATTCCATGTAGTTCTTGGTTACTTAGAACTGGTTCTTGGAGTACTTGGTTCTATAATGTGACCATGGAATCCCTAGGTCTATGGACCTATATGTGAACCATATGTTGTTGATCGCTTGATGTGGATGAATGAAATTATGCATTATCATTAAAACTATACATTGAATATATCTACTTATGAGTGATTGATCTTGTTTAGAAATGCATTAGAATGGGCGAGTTCTTATCTACATGTAAAAATTAATTATTAATATGCAATTCTATTTTATGATGAATTTCAGTCAATGGACACATGATTGCGAAATGATAATGTTTAATAGCATCCATCTTATCATGCCTTATATTCTATTGAGTGGTTGTGTTATGTGTGTGTGCTCTCGTGATGATTCCATCCTATAGATGGTTGTCATGTTTCTCTCCTTATTTAGCATGAAGTAAGTATTGTGCGGTGCTCACATCATTGAGTATAAGGACCAACAAAATTATATATTGTAGGAACAAGGAGGCAAAATGAAAGTTTGGGGGCATGTTTGCACACAACACAAGTTTGCATCTAATCTGTATGCTTACTAAGCTTTAGGGGAAATTGGGAATTGGGAGCAAGTACGCAATTTGTAAATGTTGTGTAATTGCTTGAGACATCTTCGTCTCTAATAAGTTTAGCATGGGAAAATGACAACTGAGAACACAAGGAAAATTTACAAGTTATGTGTGACTAAACTTGGAATCCACACTTCTGATATTTACATTGAGTTCATGGAGTTGCAAGTTACGAAAGAAAGAATGACGTTTGAAAGTGTAGAAGTTTTGTGTGCACATTACGAGTCCGTGCATGATGCTTGAAGACTATATGGACTTGCTGGCTTTTTGAGCAAGAATGCAAAGAATGTAAGGATGCATGGTAAGTCTGGATCTCTAATTTTTATAAGGAAAACAAACTTTCGGGGATCCATGCAAGAAAGCAAACACTTGCAAGACTACAAGAAAAGTTTGGAACTTTGCCGAAGGGAATTTTTTAACTTCTAACTTAAAAGAAATTTTCAATTTTCATGAAAATTCGCCATCCCCAACAGGGCTTAAATTTGACAGTTGTATAGCTGTATTTAGGCATTTCTGCTGTAAAATACAATCGAAATTTTAAACAGACTGTATCATATGAAAGGAGAGATTTTGGACAAACTGTCAAAATTTATATAGGATTATGATGATTTATATATTTGATTTTTATATGATTTACTTATACTAAAGCATGTCATAGTATTTGAAGGGCACCATTGAATAGATAACTGTCATAAAAAAATAGCTTAACAGGCAAAGTCGACTGTCAAATTTAAGCCCTGATCCCCAAGACGAAGTGAGCAAATGATTATTTCAACATGGTGACTTTTGATGTAATTTTCCCACAGCTGAGACTCAAAAAACAAAACTCGACATGAGTAGCTAATGACTCAAGCGAGATAAGAATAACTTGAATTCATGAAAGACACAAATCTTGCAAATTGTGGTTGAAAAATTCCATGACAGAAAATGTATGTGTATTGATGTTGTGAATATTTTTAATTGATTTAAAGGGTTTAAAAGTCCTAAGAATGTGTAGCATGATTGTACTAATTAGGGAAGAATAATGATTGAGCATAATTATATTTTTTTATAATTTTGATGATAAGGTTCTTTTTTGACACATCATTTAACCTAAAATCAAGCATTATACTATAAAGGCATTCAGCAAAGAATATGATTACTATCAACCAAAAAAAGTATTATGACTAAATAGAGGTTCTAGGTATTAGAGTACAAGACTTGAGGAAGAAAAAAAAAATATTATGACTAAATAAAGGTTCTAGGTATTAGAGTACAAGACTTGAGGAAGCAAACTCTTGTGATAATAAGGATATTGTATCTTAATCTTTTGTAGCTTATATGTTGTTGTCTATAATTAATGTAGTTAAATTTAAATGTGATATATAGGGTCAAGCAATTAATCTATTAATCTAGTACTCTAGTCATTTAAAAAGGTTTTTAGTTCAATATGGGTGATAACTTAACCTAAATTAGAGGTACAGAAATCTTACAAGAGGGAAGTCCAAATTAATGCATAATGTGGTTAGAATATCAAACCCTAACTGGATGGAAATTGGTATCAAAGGGTTGCCAAGAAATAATGGGGTTTAAATCTTGTTCAAGTAACACTTGAAAAGAGAAAAAAGGTTAATCCCAAGCTATAAGGAGGTCTCTTGCATCTCTCCCTCTCCTTGATCCTCCCTCCACTCACTATCTACCACCACTCCTGTCTCCACCTATATCTCATGTATCTCTTTAACTCTACTAACCTCTCTCTATCCCACCAAGTAGTGTATGTTGGGTTCACCCCACATCATTGATATACATCACCATTACCACCTCATCCTATTCGTCATCATCTCCCAAGGCTTTTTCACTGAATCTCAGCCTCTTGATCTAGCTCCCTCTAGGGACATTCCTCACTACTCAACAATTTATCAAAGATGTCAAAGGCTTGTCTTACACGTGGCCAAACTACCACATGACTCTCTCATAAAAAATCATTCTAAAATTGTCTATACATAGTCCTTGTACCATTAGGTTCTTTGTATCCAAGCCAACATCTAAGCATCCCCATTTCACCTAAGAATCTACCTAAATTGCCTCCATATAATATAATCCTCTAGTAATCTATCGAAATTCTATTTTTAGTATACCATAGTGCCTCTCCCATAATCCATAGCTTGTACCCCATCTAAAGGCCTACGATATATCTATGTATATCCCTAAGGACAAGTCCACTAGTTGTGTGATCTATATGTGTTCAAAGGCCCATACCTAAAGTAGTGTGCATGGTAAGAGATTGTGCCATCTAACCAAACAAATCTTCACAAGTCATGCTACAAGTGCACTAGCATGCACCTACCCTAACTATATAAAACTCACCATGCCTTCATCACCTAGATACAATGTAGCAAACCCCATGTAATGAATTGCCCTAGTAATCAATCATCACAACTATTTCTATAATCACAATTAGGATATGTTGTATACATGAAACAAATGTTGGTGCATGCACTAAATGGCATAATAGAATATGTCTAGCATCACTCTCTATCCATTTGCCTAGACCATACTCATACCCCTATTACATCTCTATGGGAGTACATCTATCCCTTTCTATCACCTACTCACCTCCAACTAGAAGCCACATAATCCACCACATATCCTCTAAAGTAACTGTAAGTGAGCTCTAGTTAGTAATCAAAATATTGAGTTGTATGTATCTCACCTCTCCATCAATGCCATCAACATCCTCACATTGTATGACATATCATGCAATCTAAACACCCAATATAATTGTACTACTCTCAAGTGATTAATCTATATCATTGTCAAATAAAAAATCTAGAAACTCCTAAGCACATCATTGTGTGACCTCTCCTGTCACTCAATAATTGCTTGAAATCATAGAAAAACAAAAATTTATAATTCATCCACATAAAATCACAAACAAAAGCACCACATTATTCTACCTCAAAAAATCAACATTCTCCATTTTTTTAAATTTACTTCTAAATGCCCTAGGACACTACCACAACTCCCAGGACACTTCTATAAAACCTAGGATGCCACTACATAATTTGGAATGGTACAACAAAAGGTCAAATACTACTATGAATAACTAGATGCTACCATAAATGACTATTCCATTTCACCAAAAACCATGATAATAAGAACAAATTTGACCCAAAGAAGTTTGTAGGACCTACCTCTCACATGGGCTTCCTAACTTCCTCCTAATCTCATGGAATATCTATTCATTGGGGCACAAATGCTCATCTTTAAGGCATTTTTACTTGCTTTTACCTCTCATTCTCCAATTTACTATAGTAAAAATGAAATAGTAAATTTGAAAAGTCAAATCCTATTTATAGGTTTTCTAAAGTTTGATTTCCAAATTTCTATTGAGTTTTTTGTGTCTCCTCTTCTTTCTGTCTTCACAAAACTTAAAATATCTCAAGAATAATAGCTCCCTTTTTCAAGTATTCTTCTTTCATACATATCATGACTTGGCCTCTTTCATACAATATCACTATTTCTCACTTTTCTTCTCTAAACCTACTCTTTTGTCTATTTCTGGAAGATCTTCTTTTCTCTTACTAGATATTCTCTTCTCTTCATTGTTCTTCATTCTTATTATTTTTCTAATTTATTCACATTCTGTTACACATACGGTTCCTAGGGTTGTCATTGATGTCAACATTGTCACTAGGTTGTCATTGATGTCAACACTATCATGGTGGTGTGATGGTGTTCATGGTTGGATGTCATGTCCCATCCAACAAGAGAAGAAGATATAGTTCATGGTTGGATGTCATATCCCATCCAACAAGAGGAGAAGATATAGTTCATATTAATATAGGAATTAGAAGCACGAAGATGATCAAATGTATTGTTGATGCTATTGATGGCCTGAAGTATGTATGATCCAAGTTCCATGATGATTGTATTACCGAAAGAGTGTTTTAATGTTGATTGATTGAAGACAGTGTCACTTCTATGAAGATGTTCTATGTAGGACAATGGAATGCTCCGCATTCCTCCACATTTGTAGATATGGCCACATGGTTTTGGAATTGTGTTTAGGATGATGTGAAGGTGATAATTCCAAGTTCTCAAATCATTTGTCCTTCCACTGTGAAAGTTATGCATGATAGAGTACCGGCATGTGTTCTGGTAGAGTAAGATAGTGTTGAAGGCCTGTTGGAATGCAGAGAAAATGAATGATTGACCTTGCGGTTTTGAGGACATGTTTATGGATGTGTATTACATACTTCCTTGCAGTTTCAAGGTCCTTGGAGGTCTGCAACTTAGTTTTTCAAATGACAGCATGTTGCAGTGTGTTACAGATGACAGATTGTTCCCAGAGTTCATGATTGAAGATGTGCGGCACAATTCTTTGATGTGTGGTGGGAAAGGAGTGTTTGGAGATGTTGTATGAGTCATGTGGACTCATCTGGAAGATTTTTCATGAAGATATTTCTTGTTTCCAGTACTGCACAAGGTTTTTAAGTTGATGTGGTCGTTATACTTCAAGGTTCATGTTTTTTGGTTAAAATTGTCCTATTTTCAAATGAGCGGAGTGTGCGGATGTCATTCCTTGGTGTTTTAAGCTATGAAGGATGTTTTGGACCTGGTTAAGCAAGTGTTGGTGTTCGTAAGGCATGGATCTTCTACACATTTCATATTGTGTTGTCTGGCTGACTTATAAATGTATTTTTCATGTTGTATATGGCCGACAAGCAATGTAATCAATGTAATATCATGTATAAATAGTGAATCAAATTGAGTGAGGTGAGGTGTGATTGCAAGTTGATTGAAAAGATTCGCAAGCAGATAAAAAGAAGAATGAATGCATTTTTTATGTGCGACTGAAGGAGAAAGAGCAGAAGTTGTTGATGTTGTCTTGATTCATCTTGAAGACTTATATGTGATAGTGATCAAGCGTAGAGTGTGCCTAACTAATCAGATCATCAGAAGAAAGTGTGAAGAGGTAGAAGTGCAATCATCAAAGGTGTGAATTTCAAGGTTAGTTTTTAGATAGTAGGACTGTCATACTGTAATCTTTTGTAAGTGTGTTCTCATTTCAAGGAGTAGTAGCTTCCTTGGGAGTGACCCTAAAACAAAGTATTCAAGGAGTTGTAGCTTCCTTGAGAGTGACCCTAAAACAAAGTATTCAGGGAGTTGTAGCTTCCTTGGGAGTGACCCTAAATCAAAGTTCTTCAGGGAGTAGAAGCTTCCTTGGGTTGTAGCCCTAAAACAAAGTTGTTATTTGAGTTTCATATATTGTGAGTTAATCCTCACCATGGTTTTTTGGTGCAGGGGCACCATGTCAAATCATGTAAATATGGTCAAATGAGGTCTTGTGATAGGTTTTAGGTGATTTGAGTCTTATTTGGTGAAATAAGGTCATAATAGACCACCTTTCTAATTTTTTAAGTCATCTTTGGGTTGGTTGTAGTTAAGTTGTCATATTTTGTAAATCTTGCAAAAAGTTGTCATGGGCAAAATGCAAAAAATGTAAAAAGTGGAAGTTGAAAGGTCAATTAGTTCAAAAGTTAGTTGTAGTTGTTAGTTTTTGGTTAAACAAGTTTAAATATGCTTGATAAACTCAATGTAAGGGGTTGGTTTGAAGATCTTTGTTGTTGAAGACATTTTGAAGATCAAATAATGCAAGAAAAATTAGTTTTTTTCCCTAAATTTTGACTTTTTTTGTTGTTCCCGAGGCTAGTATGGCCTTGTACGGCCTAATAATAACGTGCAACCAATTGGGTTTGATAGTGCTCTGAATCTTCTTTCATTTGGCATTGGTTTCATCAATTTTTATCACATTTTGAGAAAGTTATGGAATTTTTACTAAAAACTACCTGTTAACCTAGGGTTTGTGGGCTTGAATGGCAAAAATGTGATTTGAAGCACTTGCCACCATTGAAAAATGCTATAACTTGGTGAAATGGTATATTTAGGTGTAGGTTTTGTGTTTATGTGTTTTGCAGGAGCAGGGGAGGCAGTTTGAAGAAGTTTGAGTGATGCCCTAGTTGATTTCATCCATGTTCTAAGCAAAAAATGGTGGCTAAGAGTTGGGATTTGAGGAAAATGCATTGGTAAATGATGAGAGATGATTTAGAAAGCATATACAGACCCATAATGATGTTTTTGAGGTGTTTGCAAAGTGGTTTGAGGCCTGAAGTAAGGAGTTTCAATAAACCCTCCTTGAGCATGCCTAGAATGGCTTAAACAAGGGTTTTGGAGTTTGATGACTTTGTAGGCTTTCCACATGATAAAAGTTGTTGATTCAGTCTATTTGTGACTTGTTTGAAGTCATGGAATAGAGATTTAGGGTTGAGAAGGTGTTTGGTGGGTACTTGCTTTATAAAAGTGGCCTAATTAGGCCTAGAAAACAGAAGACAGTCAAATTTTAGCTGAGGGGTTTCAAAACAACCCTATCTAAGTTTTTGATATGTTGAAGTACTCAATAAAGGGTATCCAAAAAGGTGATTGGTTTCTAGGTTTGCAACCTTCTCTAAAAGATATGCCAAAAAAACCATGTTTTAAGGGCTACAAGGCAAGATGAAGGATTATAGGAAGGGCCACTAAGTTAGGGTTTTGAAGATTGGAAAATTGGTTGGCAATGTTTGAATTTTGATTGTTGAAAAAATACTTCCCTACTCTATATCAAGTGGTATCAGAGCTAGAAGACTCTGGGAAAGGAAAGTTATGTGTTTGTGTGTGTTGTCTTTTTGCAGGTTGAAGAAAGAACCTGGATGCCAAGAGACTAGGTAGTGATGAAAAGAGGAAACCTAGGTGAGGCGTCACAAAGACAAGGAGAAGCAAGGTGAAAGAGAATTTCTTGAATAAAGAGAAGAATGGATGTGTTGAGGAGATACTTGCAGGCTGAGGGTTCACAAAAGAAGAAACAAGAAAGGAAAAAAAGAGGAAAAAGAGATGAAGAAGGAAAAAGAAAAGGCAAAACAAATGGAAATTGACCAAGAGATAAATGAGCTAAGGCAGGCTATGGAACAACTAAAAGAGATGAGAGAAAGGATGGAAGAGAAATGGAAGGTTGAGTTGCAGCAATTAACAAACCAAGAGTCAAGTTGGCATCTACCAGTCAAGAAGAAGATCTCATGGCCTATTCAAAAGATTATTCAGAGAAGAAGACAAGTGGAAGCATTAAAACCATATGTGAAGACAATAGAATCTTTGTTGATGAAGCAAGATGGTGAACAAACCAAGAAAGATGAGGTGATGATGGTAAAAGAAGAAGAATGCATGGAGGTTGTAGTCATTCCAGAATTTGAAGGTACCAAGACAACAAACTTGAAGAGTAAATTAAACTTGGAAGGAAATGACATTGAGTTGGTGACAAAATCTGATATAGAAAAGCTCAAGGATGAATTGATTTTGGAGGATCAAGGTTAGCTTCAAAGGTATGTTGAAATGGTGTTTTCTTCATTGTCTTCCAAAGAGGGTAATGGTCTTTCAGTTTTTGTCACATCAAAGGTTAGTGAACCGGATAAAGAAGCAGTCATAGGGGCAAAATATCAGATAAAATAGATGGGAAACAAAGGTGAAAAATTTAAGGATGATTTACTGAGGAAGGTGGATAAGTTTAAGCATGCATTTAATGGGAAGGAGGATGGAATACACTATTTTCTTGTTGTGATTACAACCTTAAGGAAGGGTAAACCTAGATTCAAGATGAAGCAAACTATTGATGCAGGTTCAATGATGTTTTCAAGTGATAAAGTAGCCAAGGATCACCCATGAGACAGAACTCTACAGTTGGAGCAAAACTTGGATGCCAAAACATTCAAAAGGGCAAGAGATAGTGCATGTTTTCAATACCTAACACATTGGAAAGGAGTACCAGATGAAAAGGCTTTTGGAGATCAAAGAGATGGTGTGGACAAGCTGCAATACAATTCTCAAGGGACTTGACTTCTTTTCACTCCGGGTGTATGGTGCAGGGGTACCATGTCAAATCATGTAAATATGGTCAAATGAGGTTTTGTGATAGGTTTTAGGTGATTTGAGTCTTATTTGGTGAAATAAGTTCATAATAGACCATCTTTCTAATGTTTTAAGTCATCTTTGGGTTGGTTGTAGTTAAGTTGTCATATTTTGTATATCTTGCAAAAAGTTGTCATGGGCAAAATGCAAAAAATGTAAAAAGTGGAAGTTGAAGGGTTAAGTAGTTCAAAAGTTAGTTGTATCTGTTGGTTTTTGGTTAGAAAAGTTTAAATATTCTTGAGAATCTTGATGTAAGGGGTTGGTTTGAAGATCTTTGTTGTTGAAGACATTTTGAAAATCAAATAATGCAAGAAAAATTAGTTTTTTTTTTTTCTAAATTTTGACTACTTTTTTCCTTGTTCCTGAGGCTAGTACGGCCCTGTACAATCTGATAATAACGTGCTACCAATTGGGTTTGATAGTGATCTGAATCTTCTTTCATTTGGCATTGATTTCATCAAATTTTATCATGTTTTGAGAAAGTTATGGAATTTTTACTAAAAACTGCTTGTAACCTAGGGTTTTGTGGACTTGAATGTCAAAAATGTGATTTGAAGCACTTACCACTGTTGAAAAATGCCATAACTTAGTGAAATGGCATATTTAGGCATAGGTTTTGTGTTTATATGTTTTACAGGAGGAGGGGAGGCAGTTTGATGAAGTTTGAGTGATGCCCTAGTTGATTTCATCCATGTTCTAAGCAAAGAATGGTGGCTAAGAGTTGGGGTTTGAGGAAAATGCATTGGTAAATGATGGGAGATGATCTAGAAAGCATATTCAGACCCATAATGATGTGTTTGAGGTGTTTGCAAAGTGGTTTGAGGCCTGAAGTAAGGAGTTTCAATAAACCCTCCTTGAGCATGCCTAAAATGGCTTAAACAAGGGTTTTGAAGTTTGATGACTTTGTAGGCTTTCCACATGATAAAAGTTGTTGATTCGGTCTATTTGTGACCTATTTGAAGTCAAGGAATAGAGATTTAGGGTTGAGAAGGTGTTTGGTGGGTACTTGCCTTGTAAAAGTGGTCTAATTAGGCCTAGAAAACAGAGGACAGTCAAATTTTAGCTGAGGGGTTTCAAAACAACCCTATCTAAGTTTTTGATATGTTAAAGTACTCAATAAAGGGTATCTAAAAAGGTGATTTTTTTCTGGGTTTGCAATATTCTCTAAAAGATATGCCAGAAAAACCATGTTCTAAGGGCTACAAGGCAAGATGAAGGATTGTAGGAAGGGCCACTAAGTTAGGGTTTTGAAGATTGGAAAATTGCTTGAAAAGGTTTGAATTGTGATTGTTGAACAAATACCTCCTTGCTTTGCATCAAGTGGTATCAGAGCTAGAAGGCTCCGGGAAAGGAAAGTTGTGTGTTTGTGTGTGTTGTCTTTTTGCAGGTTGAAGAAAGAACCCAGATGCCAAGAGACTAGGTAGTGAAGAAAAGAGGAAACCTAGGTGAGGTGTCACAAAGAAAGGAGAAGAAAGGTGAAAGAGACTTGCTTGAATAAAGAGAAGAATGGATGTGTTGAGGAGATACTTGCAGGCTAAGGGTTCACAAAAGAAGAAACAAGAAAGGAAAAAAGAGGAAAAAGAGATGAAGAAAGAAAAAGAAAAGGCAAAACAAATGGAAATTGACCAAGAGATAAAAGAGCTGAGGAAGGCTATGGAACAACTAAAAGAGATGAGAGAAAGGATGGAAGAGAAATGGAAGGTTGAGTTTCAGCAATTAACAAACCAAGAGTCAAGCTGGCATCTACCAGTCAAGAAGAAGATCTCATGGCCTATTCAAAAGATTATTCGGAGAAGAAGACAAGTGGAAGCATTAAAACCGTATGTGAAGACAATAGAATCTTTGTTGATGAAGCAAGATGGTGAACAAACCAAGCAAGCTGAGGTGATGATGGTAAAAGAAGAAGAATGTATGGAGGTTGCAGCCATTCCAGAATTTGAAGGTACCAAGACAGCAAACTTGAAGAGTAAATTGAACTTGAAAGGAAATGACATTGAGTTGGTGACAAAATCTGATATAGAAAAGGTCAAGGATGAATTGATTTTGGAGGATCAAGGTTGGCTTCAAAGGTATGTTGAAATGGTGTTTTCTTCATTATTTTCCAAAAAGGATAATGGTCTTTCAGTTTTTGTCACATCAAAAGTTAGTGAACTTGATAAAGCAGCAGTCATAGTGGCAAAATATCAGATAAAATAGATGGGAAACAAAGGTGAAAAACTTAAGGATGATTTACTGAGGAAGGTGGATAAGTTTAAGCATGCATTTAATGGGAAGAAGGAGGATGGAATACACTATTTTCTTGTTGTGATTGCAGCCTTAAGGAAGGGTAAACCTAGATTCAAGATGAAGTAGAATACTAATGCAGGTTCAATGATGTTTTCAAGTGAGAAAGTAGCCAAGGATCATCCATCAGACAAATCTTTGCAGTTGGAGCAAAACTTGGATGCCAAAACATTCAAAAGGGCAAGAGATAGTGTATGTTTTCAATACCTAACACATTGGAAAGGAGTACCAGATGAAAAGGCTTTTGGAGATCAAAGAGATGGTGTTAACAAGCTGCAATACAATTCTCAAGGGACTTGAGTTCTTTTCAGTCTGGGTGTATGGTGCAGGGGCACCATGTCAAATCATGTAAATATGGTCAAATGAGGCCTTGTGATAGGTTTTAGGTGATTTGAGTCTTATTTGGTGAAATAAGGTCATAATAGACCATCTTTCTAATGTTTTAAGTCATCTTTGGGTTGGTTGTAGTTAAGTTGTCATATTTTGTAAATCTTGCAAAAAGTTGTCATGGGTAAAATGCAAAAAATGTAAAAAGTGGAAGTTGAAGGGTCAAGTAGTTCAAAAGTTAGTTGTAGCTATTGGTTTTTGGTTAGACAAGTTTAAATATGCTTGAGAAACTTGATGTAAGGGGTTGGTTTGAAGATCTTTGTTGTTGAAGACATTTTGAAGATCAGATAATGCAAGAAAAATTATTTTTTTCTAAATTTTGACTCTTTTTTCGTTATTCCCGAGGCCAGTATGGCCCTGTACAAACTGATAATGACGTGTAACCAATTGGGTTTGATAGTGCTCTTAATATTATTCCATTTGGTGTTGGTTTTAGTAATTTTTATCATGTTTTGAGAAAGTTATGGAATTTTTACTAAAAACTGCCTGTTAACTTAGGGTTTGTGGGCTTGAATGGCAAAAATGTGATTTGAAGCACTTGCCACTGTTGAAAAATGCTATAACTTGGTGAAATGGAATATTTAGGCGTAGGTTTTGTGTTTATGTGTTTTGCAGGAGCAGGGGAGGCAATTTGATGAAGTTTGAGTGATGCCCTAGTTGATTTCATCCATGTTCTAAGCAAAGAATGGTGGCTAAGAGTTGGGGTTTGAGGAAACTGCATTGGTAAATGATGGGAGATTATTTAGAAAGCATTTTCAGACCCATAATGATGTGTTTGAGGTATTTGCAAAGTGGTTTGAGGCCTGGAGTAAGGATTTTCAATAAACCCTCCTTTGATGGAGTCAGGTTGTCATTGATGTCAAGAAGGGTGTTCTTTCAGGTTGTCATAGATGTTGGGATTGATCTTCATATCAGGAAATCAATATCATCAAGATAGCCAGGAGTTATGAAGAATAATGTTTGTTTATGTTTTGATAAGATCATCATCATGTGCAGGGTTGATATTGAGTAGGAGACATCATCTCATGTGTTCTTTCTATTGTCATATCACAGCTTGTTCAGTATGGTAAAGTGTTGTGTTATTCAGACTGAGTTGATGATAATATTGATCTGTGAAAATGTTGCTTTAAGAATATCAATTGTGTTTGTGCAAAATCTTCTTGAATAGATTCTCAAGATTGAGCTACATCAGGATGTCAGTAATGTGTTTGAGGATGTTGATCATACAGGAGTTCAAATGGGTTACATGCATGTTCATATTTACACAGATTGATCATGTTGGTGTTACAATGTATGATTGATCTTGGCTTGACAAAGTTCACTTGCTTTAGTTCTACAAGACCAGTGCAGATCAGGTATTTATGTTGAAGGGTTTACTTTGTGTGTAGTACTTGATCAAGTCTTTATAATCATGAGAGGGCTTGTTTCATTTTCAAGGTTACATTGATTGCAAGAGATAATCAATCAATCATTTCACAGAGATATTTTTTTGGAGATCATTTGAGGTTTTCAATTGTCTAAGTTTTTATTATGATGGAGGTAATCTCAGGAGCTTAAATCGTATATGTTGAAGTATTGAATCTTTTTGCTCATGGCTCAAAAGAGTTTATCTTTTCAAGGGTGCTTTGAATTTGATGTTTAGATAATGTGTACTGATATCAATATTGCATCAGACATGCTCGAGGGTAAGGTGATCAGTATGATGTGGTGTTTTTGAGATTGCAATAAGGATGACTAAAGATGTATTATCTACTTTAAATCATTATTTATTTCTAAGTCTCTAAACCCCCTACCTGTCATACACTTTTCTTATGTTTGAAAAGTGACTCACAATAGCGGGTATACAACTTAAGTACCACCGTTTGGAGGGGTTCCTAGTCATGGTGGTGACCGGCCCACTTCATATTCCTTACCAATTCCATCGGTCTCTCCCAAAAGTGCTCGGGCGGGAAAATCAATTCAAATGGCTCTCTTAAAAGGTTTGTTATGGAGCACGTTTTTCCTTAGAGATTTTTATGAGTTTAAAAACATTTGAAAATGCTTTGAAGGGCCCACGACACATTCAAAAAGGGAAGGTTTATTTTTGTTTAAACTTAGCAACTTTGGCATGTCATATTTTATGACATTTAAAATGTAAATTTTTAAAGAAAGGTGCATGGTATAAGGAGGGAGCCCGATATAAGTGGGCATGTTTTATAAAAGATTTTTGGAAACCTTTTTAAATTTCCATTTTTAATTAAAAGGCTTAAGATTTATTATAGAATTAAGGAGCCTTTATAGGAGATTGCTATTGCTTTTTAAAAGCAATTTTTTAGAAAACTATTGAAGAATTTTAGAAAAGATTTTTATGAAAAATTGCAGAGATAACAATGATGCAATGAGAAAGATTCTTTACAGATTGAAGATTGTTTTTGAGGCAGATTGGTTTTCAAAGATGAATTGATTTTTTGATTTTATTGGAGATGAAATAAGATTGCAGGAATTTGCAAAGAGTTCTGAGGAATATGAAAGGTCATTGATTTTTCAGATTGAAAGAAAGAGATGGAAGACTTTTGATTTACAAGGCATTGCAAGAGAAGATCAAGAGATTTGTTGAGAAGAAGATCTAGAGTTGTTTTATGTAAGAATTTTATTGAAGAGAGGGTGAAAAGTTTTATTTCAAGAGATTAATTTTATTTTTACATCTGAAGATGAAATTGTCCTTGTGGATAAAGATAATGTTTGAAAGAGATTTTATTCTCTTTAAGTACAAATTTTCATTGCAGAGAAGTTTGATTTATTCTTTGTAGATTGGCAATTTGGTGATAAGTTAATTTTACAGATTGAATTTGAAGGGGTTATTGAAGAATTGAAAATGCACAGAGAAATATAAAGAGGTTTTTTTGCAGAGGAAAGGAATACGAAAAGATATTCAGAATTTGTATATAATGGTTTTAAAAGTACATTGACAGTGTGAGTGTGTGTGGGATGAGATATAGAAATGAAGACATTTCCTAATAAATTCTTTTGAAGAGAAAAGAATAATGATGAGATGATACTGAGTTTGTAATGCAGAGATAATCAGCTGATTTGTTATGCAGGTGTGAAGGAATTGAGAATTGAATGGAAACAGAGTATCCCTCTGATTTGGTTTATAATTTCTATTGGTGATTTGGTTTGTCAGTGAGGCATTGTATTAGCTAGTGAGGCTTATAGGTCAGTGTGACCTTGATATTTGTCAGTGAGACAATTTGTATTGCCAGTGAGGCATATTTTTCAGTTAAGCCAGTGAGGCAATTCTGGAGTGGTTTTTCTACCCCTAGAGGGTTTTCCACTCGTGCAATTCTTGTGTCTTGATTTTCTTTCTTTGGTTGTATGTTTTACTCATGAGTTTTTGTTTTCCATTCTCAGTTATGTGCACATGTATTTGAGAAATCAATGATAGCTCTCTCTCCTTGTACTCTGCAAGTTAAAGTTTTTAAAAAGATTAGAAATTTCACACAACACTGATTCACCCCCCCCTCTCAGTGTTGCCTTGACTCCTACAATTGGTATCAGAGCAAGTTTCCCTCTTGCAACTTAATCAGCTTGGGTAGGTCCTGTGTGTGGAGTTTAATGGGTAAGTGCAGGAGAAATAAGAATAAAAATGTCAAGCTTCATTCGAGTCAAAAGGTTCAAAAGACATCATTCATATCAAATCTAGATGTTGATTTAAAGTCAGTGGATAAAGATGTTCTCCAAGTTGAATCTAATATTGTTTCAGATGTTCCTCAGTTTGATGGTTCAAATTTTTCAGTTTGGTATGTTAGAATGCAAGTATATTTATCCTCCTTAGGATATGATGTTTTAATGTCAGTTGAAAATGGTATTTCTACAAATAACAAAGAAGTTCTTGAATATAATGATATTGCAAAGAAGGCTATATTATCTGCTCTGTCTAATAATGTTATTTGTAAAGTTATGGATTGTGTTACAGCTCAGGATATGTGGAGGAGATTGAAAAGGATTTATCAAGATAATGATAAAGAAGGGGACACTCTGGTGTGTGAAGAAAGTAGCAATGAAAAGAGATTTTCAAATGAAGGAGTTGAAGTTCAATCCCAATCAAATTCAGAAAAAGCTAGCATCACAAGTGATGATGATCAGAGTGATGATGATGAGGATTATAATGAACAAGATTGTGAGATTGATTTGGAAGGAGAGCTCATATATGCTCTAAGTGAGCTCAAGAATTATAAGAAGGAGAACAATAAATTAATGATGCAGTTGCAGCAAGAAAGAGATTTAAAAGATAAAGCTCTTACAGATCTTGAAGATGCTAGAAACCTGACTATAGACTTGAAGAATCAAGCAAGTGAATCAGATAAATTGGTTGTCAGTTTGAAATCAGAAATTAAAAAAGCTAAGAGGATAACTGATGTCTCAATATCTAACCTTGAAGTTGCAAGGATTGAAAATCTAAAACTAGAGAGTGATATTATCAATCTGAGAAAAGAGTATGATGGTCTCAAAGCTTTATCAAAGAAGTATAAGGAGTTTGAAGAAAGCACAAGCAAGCTACATAAGATGCTTGGTAAACAAAAACTATATGGAGACACTACTAGACTTGGTTTTGAAGAAGGAGAATGTTCAAAAACAAGAGAGACTCCTAGAAGGAAAATTGATTCAAGTCATCATGTTGCTGCCAGAGAAGGTAAAAGGAAGAGTGAAATAGAACAGAAAACCAGAGATGAATTTGTGCACAATCAAAGAAGGAATTTCAGAAAACCTGCTGCTATAAGACAAGCATACATGTACAGGTATAACTATTCATTTAATGGTTATTGTTATACTTGTAATCAATTTGGACACAAATCAGTTAATTACAGAAGGAATACTAACATTGTATGTTACAAGTGCAATAATGCTGGTCACATTCAAAGAAACTGCAAAATGAATAGAAGGTATGATACTGCTTGGAAGCATAATATAAATACTCAATCATTTGATTATGATTACAGAATAATTTGTTATAATTGCAATTCTCCTGGTCACAAAGAATTTAGTTGCAGAAAAGTATCACCTGATTTGATAGGTTGGAAATGCAAAGAGGCAGAAAAGGTTTGGAGGAAGAAAGCACCTGTGAAAATTTGGAAGCAGAAAGAAGGTAAAGAGAAGTCAGAATCTAAGCTTGTGCATCTTGCACAAGTCATTTCATCTGTTGCATAACAGATAACATGAAGTAAGGGGGAGTTGTTCATGTCCTATCAATTGACCCCAAGAAGTTTCAGGAAGGAGATCATTTGAATGATCTTGTCTTGTTTATCATATTTGCCAATCTTGTGAGATAGTTGTTGAAGATGTTGCTAACTAAGTTGTTTTTTAGTGTATATCAGTGATAATGCAGTTGGTATGCAAAATTGATGGACTGGATGCTCATATGGAAGTGTTCTTGATGTGATAATCTCACATGTTTCTTTGATATTTTTCATTAGTAATATGTTTCAAGGTAGTATGTACAAATTGTGTGATTCTAGTGGTATCAGGTGTCCATGATCAATGACATGTTCAGTGAATGCAAGGTGTTGATAAGTAGTTAAAAGATTTATTACTTAAAGAGATTGATGATGTTGAATATCCTATTCTATTCATATCATGTTGGTGCTCACAAAGGATCTTGGATAGATGTTTTTCTTATGTTGTCTGAGGAGGTTGAAAAATGGAAGAAGTTAAATTCTTGTCTTTGCATTTGGCTTTGCAAAGTGTTGTTGCAGGAAGAATTTGTTATTACAGTTTTGATGAGCTAGTTTGAATGACAAAGTCAAGAGGCAGTAGTTCTTGTATAATACAGTATGTTTCAGATGTGGTTTTAGAATTGACAAGTGTCTTGTGCAAAACAGGAGGTTAGTTCAGATGGTCTTCATTCCTTGCCATGACAGAAAAGGTGTCAGAGTAGTTTGGTTGCAGGATGATAATTTGATGATTATATCTTTTACTTTGTTGAGTTATGACATGTGTCTTGGAGCTTTCAGTTGATTTGAAGATAGTGTCTTTCTCATTAATTTGGTTTAGAAAGGTTTGTTCAATTTGTGTGGTGATTTCAAGTATGAGCTTCAAGTTATGACAATCCAGAGTTTCTTATGACATTGATGGTGAATCTTGTTTTTCTTCAAATAGGAGGCAAGTAAAGGTCTTATCAAAAATGGTCATCTTGGCATCTGTGTAATGAGGGGTCTACATGATTTTTGCCTGCAAAATCTGTTTTTCAAAGAGTATTGGTATGTTTATGATTTCTTTGCAAAAATGTTCAGAAGGTTGATTGTCAGTAAATGGATGGTATACTTCAGGTTGATATGTTGCTTCAGGACTAATTCAGGAAGTGGATAAGTGCTGAGTTGAGTTGAGTTATGTTGTTTATTCTTGTTAGTGTTTACCAATGGTATTTCTGAGTAGTAATTTGTTTGTGAACTTTAACACATGGGAGATCTTGGAGATTTGTTATTTCAGGTCAAAAAGGTTGTTGTTTAAAGAAGATCTGTTTGTTTTGAAAGTTTGTGATGTTATCAGAAAGGAATGTGTTAGTCTTCATCTTCACAGTGGTATTGTCATCAGATTTCTCATATTGCAGGGTGATTGTAATTATCAAGCTATAACATCTTTTCAGTGGAGTTGATCTCAGGGGGAGCAAATAGTTTTTGTGTCTTTGTCATCAGATGTCAAAAAGGGGGAGAAAGATAAATTGCATCAAATGGTTTTGCCATCAATGACAAAGGGGGAGATTGATGGAGTCAGGTTGTCATTGATGTCAAGAAGGGTGTTCTTTCAGGTTGTCATAGATGTTGGGATTGATCTTCATATCAGGAAATCAATATCATCAAGATAGCCAGGAGTTATGAAGAATAATGTTTGTTTATGTTTTGATAAGATCATCATCATGTGTAGGGTTGATATTGAGTAGGAGACATCATCTCATGTGTTATTTCTATTGTCATATCACAGCTTGTTCAGTATGGTAAAGTGTTGTGTTATTCAGACTGAGTTGATGATAATATTGATCTGTGAAAATGTTGCTTTAAGAATATCAATTGTGTTTGTGCAAAATCTTCTTGAATAGATTCTCAAGATTGAGCTACATCAGGATGTCAGTAATGTATTTGAGGATGTTGATCATACAGGAGTTCAAATGGGTTACATGCATGTTCATATTTACACAGATTGATCATGTTGGTGTTACAATGTATGATTGATCTTGGCTTGACAAAGTTCACTTGCTTCAGTTCTACAAGACCAGTGCAGATCAGGTATTTATGTTGGAGGGTTTACTTTGTGTGTAGTACTTGATCAAGTCTTTATAATCATGAGAGGGCTTGTTTCATTCTCAAGGTTACATTGATTGCAAGAGATAATCAATCAATCATTTCACAGAGATATGTTTTTGGAGATCATTTGAGGTTTTCAATTGTCCAAGTTTTTATTATGATGGAGGTAATCTCAGGAGCTTAAATCGTATATGTTGAAGTATTAAATCTTTTTGCTCATGGCTCAAAAGAGTTTATCTTTTCAAGGGTGCTTTGAATTTGATGTTTAGATAATGTGTACTGATATCAATATTGCATCAGACATGCTCGAGGGTAAGGTGATCAGTATGATGTGGTGTTTTTGACATTGCAATAAGGATGACTAAAGATGTATTATCTACTTTAAATCATTATTTATTTCTAAGTCTCTAAACCCCCTACCTGTCATACACTTTTCTTATGTTTGAAAAGTGACTCACAATAGCGGGTATACAACTTAAGTACCACCATTTGGAGGGGTTCCTAGTCATGGTGGTGACCGGCCCACTTCATATTCCTTACCGATTCCATCGGTCTCTCCCAAAAGTGCTCGGGCGGGAAAATCAATTCAAATGGCTCTCTTAAAAGGTTTGTTATGGAGCGCGTTTTTCCTTAGAGATTTTTATGAGTTTAAAAACATTTGAAAATGCTTTGAAGGGCCCGCAACACATTCAAAAAGGGAAGGTTTATTTTTGTTTAAACTTAGCAACTTTGGCATGTCATATTTTATGACATTTAAAATGTAAATTTTTAAAGAAAGGTGCATGGTATAAGGAGGGAGCCCGATATAAGTGGGCATGTTTTATAAAAGATTTTTGGAAACCTTTTTAAATTTCCATTTTTAATTAAAAGGCTTAAGATTTATTATAGAATTAAGGAGCCTTTATAGGAGATTGCTATTGCTTTTTAAAAGCAATTTTTTAGAAAACTATTGAAGAATTTTAGAAAAGATTTTTATGAAAAATTGCAGAGATAACAATGATGCAATGAGAAAGATTCTTTACAGATTGAAGATTATTTTTGAGGCAGATTGGTTTTCAAAGATGAATTGATTTTTTGATTTTATTGGAGATGAAATAAGATTGCAGGAATTTGCAAAGAGTTCTGAGGAATATGAAAGGTCATTGATTTTTCAGATTGAAAGAAAGAGATGGAAGACTTTTGATTTACAGGGCATTGCAAGAGAAGATCAAGAGATTTGTTGAGAAGAAGATCTGGAGTTGTTTTATGTAAGAATTTTATTGAAGAGAGGGTGAAAAGTTTTATTTCAAGAGATTAATTTTATTTTTACATCTGAAGATGAAATTGTCCTTGTGGATAAAGATAATGTTTGAAAGAGATTTTATTCTCTTTAAGTACAAATTTTCATTGCAGAGAAGTTTGATTTATTCTTTGTAGATTGGCAATTTGGTGATAAGTTAATTTTACAGATTGAATTTGAAGGGGTTATTGAAGAATTGAAAATGCACAGAGAAATATAAAGAGGTTTTTTTGCAGAGGAAAGGAATACGAAAAGATATTCAGAATTTGTATATAATGGTTTTAAAAGTACATTGACAGTGTGAGTGTGTGTGGGATGAGATACAGAAATGAAGACATTTCCTAATAAATTCTTTTGAAGAGAAAAGAATAATGATAAGATGATACTGAGTTTGTAATGCAGAGATAATCAGCTGATTTGTTATGCAGGTGTGAAGGAATTGAGAATTGAATCGAAACAGAGTATCTCTCTGATTTGGTTTATAATTTCTATTGGTGATTTGGTTTGCCAGTGAGGCATTGTATTAGCCAGTGAGGCTTATAGGTCAGTGTGACCTTGATATTTGTCAGTGAGACAATTTGTATTGCCAGTGAGGCATATTTTTCAGTTAAGCCAGTGAGGCAATTCTAGAGTGGTTTTTCTACCCCTGGAGGGTTTTCCACTCATGCAATCTTGATTTTCTTTCTGTGGTTGTATGTTTTACTCATGAGTTTTTGTTTTCCATTCTCAGTTATGTGCACATGTATTTGAGAAATCAATGATAGCTCTCTCTCCTTGTACTCTGCAAGTTAAAGTTTTTAAAAAGATTAGAAATTTCACACAACACTGATTCACCCCCCCTCTCAGTGTTGCCTTGACTCCTACAGAGCATGCCTAGAATGGCTTAAACAAGGGTTTTGGAGTTTGATGACTTTGTAGGCTTTCCACCTGATAAAAGTTGTTGATTCAGTATATTTGTGACCTATTTGAAGTCAGGGAATAGAGATTTAGGATTGAGAAGGTGTTTGGTGGGTACTTGCTTTGTAAAAGTGGCCTAATTAGGCCTAGAAAATAGAGGACAGTCAAATTTTGGCTGAGGGTTTCAAATCAACCCTATCTGAGTTTTTGATATGTTGAAGTACTCAATAAAGGGTATCCAAAAAGGTGATCGATTTCTGGGTTTGCAACCTTCTCTAAAAGATATGCTAGAAAAACCATGTTCCAAGGACTACAAGGCAAGATGAAGGATTGTAGGAAGGGCCACTAAGTTAGGGTTTTGAAGATTGGAAAATTGGTTGGAAAGGTTTGAATTGTGATTGTTTAACCATACCAATAAATGAAATAACAACCAACAAAACTATTATAGGGGAAAATAACCAAGTCCCACAAGTTTATTTATTAAAGGGGGTGTCTTTTATTAAATAAAATATGCATGCCCCTTTTTACATTATTTATTAAAAACAAAAATTAAACCTAAATCGAAGGACTTTGGAGAAAGTCCTAAGACTATTCCCAACTATTAGGTCCCTACTCCATATTTTGATCTTTGAGCCATAGGTCATTGCACCATATTTTAGTCCTTGAACTAGTTGCTCCAGTTATTATCTATTTCGCATGGCCTAGCCCCCATGTTTATTTTCTATACTTCTATCTCTTGTATACATCACTAGTATTGTATATTCCTTATTTTGTTGTGTGTGTTTGTGTGTATATATATACATATATGTATATAATATATATATGTATACACATATCTACATATATAATATAATATAATATATTATATACATATACATATATAATATATATGTACACACACACACACACACATATATTGGGTGATCCTGTGAGTAGGATACTTGACAAAGAATAGAGCCAGCTGAAGGAGACTACACATGATGCGGAGGCTGGAAGCCGACAAAAGATGATAAATAACACATCCTTAGATAGATTAGATATAGTATATATAGAGAGATAGGAGATAGTAGAATACAAGCAAGCATGATAGGAGAATAGGGGTATATCCTGATGTAAGCAATGACATAGAAGTCATGTATGTAACTGTGCTGAAGGATGGACAATGGATGTATACATTTGATTACTACTAATATATATATATATATGGAAGTCTATTGGTACTGGGTAATTATGTGTGTTATCTTATTTTGATGTGTATGTGATGATCTATTTGGTTATTCTTTATGTTTTGATGTCAATCTCTAGCTACTTGATCGGGGTATAAACTGACTACAAAGACTTGACTGGGGACCGGTATCTCCTCTACATTTCTTGCTAACATTTGGTTCCATTGTCGAGACCCTAGTAGAGGGCAGTTAAGATTGAAAGGGGAAAACATCCGAATAAGTAGAACAAAGTTTTGGAGAGGGGAAAAGATGAGATTGGCGGGAAAAGTTTTCAAATTATGGAAAATTCAAGTCTCCTTAAGTTTCTACCTCTGTGAGAGGGGAGCAGGCACTTAAGGGGATGGCAAGTGGGAAGGGGGTAAGGTCCGCAAGGACTTTTCAAATGATGTGACTCTTCAAATAATGATTCGTGGGGTATAAAAGGACTAATGGAACACTGAATAAAGCAAACCCATGGCGAAAGGGGAGTAGTGGAAGAAAAAGATCAGTGAAGAAATCAGGACCAAAATGGAGATAAGCAAAGAAGAGAGATTGAAGCAAACTCAGGAGAGATAAGAACATTATAGCAAAAGATTGGAAAAGGCACAAATGATGAAGGAAGGAGGGATAATGGAAAGTGTGGAAGAAAGGACAGAAGAATTTGAAGAGCACGCCACTATTTGTGCTATGGGAAGGAAGAGGACAAGCGCGTCATGAAGGATACTACTGAGTGCACCAAGGAGGGTGCTTCCAGAGAAAGGAGATTAGAAGGTGAAGACATAGGAGGTGTTATGGAGAATGTGGAGGAGCGCGCCACTATGGATGTTGCCGGAGAAGAATGTGGAAGGGAAAGAGAAGAAACAAGTAAATTAGGGTTTAGGCCGCAGACTGTAGGAACATATGAGCTAACACTGAAGATTTTGAAGATGGATGAGGAATATATAGAGAAGTTAATATGCTGAAGCATAAAGGAGATAAGAGAAGGAAGAGAAAATGTGGTAAACATTGAGAGGAGTTTTGAGGGTTTTGGAAGGTCATTTGAATCATCATTGGATGCCGACATGATGTTAATTACAAAGATAAGAGAATCCCCTAATTTGAAGAGACACTATGAAGAGACACAACCCCTAGACCATGAGCCACCCCAAGTGCCATATAAAGTCAAGAGGATTTTAGTTGAAAAGGAAGATATTCAGGCAGACAAAGAAGCAGAGAGAATAGCATAGATTTAGAGCAATTTTGTAGAGGTTTTAGGAGAAGAGTACTGTGAGATAAGAGAATCCCCTAATTTGAATAAACACTATGAAGAGACACAACCCCTAGACCATGAGCCACCCCAAGTGCCATATAAAGTCAAGAGGATTTTAGTTGAGAAGGAAGATATTCAGGCAAACAAAGAAGCAGAGAGAATAGCAGAGATTCTGAGCAATTTTGCAGAGGTTTTAGGAGAAGAGTACTGTGAGATCTGATTACAGAGAGACAAGGGAAGAGAAGGAAAGAAAGTTGATAGAAGACAGTTGAACTGGAGAAGCAGACTGGAGGAAATCTATTGAAAAGTACTAGAGAGTTTGAGGAAAGCAATCATGGATACCCCAATTAAGTTACCTGTATTTGAGAAGGATACTATGAAGCAGTAGAACACATTTTTCTCTTGGAGTCTATTTGGAACCGGAAGGGAGTAACTGAGGATGAAATTAAGTTGTTTGACTTCATAGGCACCCTATGGAATGAAGCATTGAAGTGGTATAAGAAGACATGCCCAAACAGTGACAAAGAATGGGATGAGATCAAGAAGCTATTTTTGGATAATTTTGGAGTTCTGGATGTTCTGACAGAGGGAGTAAGTAAGATGAGAGATTTGATGCAATTGGAGAAAGAATTAATAAAGGAGTTTGATAAGAGATTCAAGGAGCAACTAGGAGATTGGAGGAACCATTGATTGAGAAGCAGAAGATAGAATGGTTTATTTCCAGAATAAGCCCTAGATGGAAGGATTTTTGAAATATATGTAGAAGCAGTGACATTGGCCTATCGGATAGAGTCTCAATCCTGGCGCAAACAAGATATGATGAAGGAAAACCTAGAATTGGAGAAGCTGAAGTTAGAATTGGAGCAGTTGAAGCTAAGGCATGAGATATTAGCTAAGCAGGAGGGGAATACATAGAAGGAAAGACCTAATATTTGGTGTTCATACTACACAAGAGAAGGCCACTTGATAAATGAATGCCCTAGACTAAGAAATGAAAGAACAGCTGCCTCAATAAAAGCATATACCAAAGCAACAATGAAAAAAGTCAATTTAGTATACTGTGGATTATGCGAAGAATGGGATGACCATGAAACACCAGATTGTCCTTCACAAAACTTGTGGAGGAAAAGAGACCTTGCTAATGAAGAAGATGAAGCATGGTATGGTGGAAACAATACAAACTCTACAAAGAGCAGTGATATGACATGCATGAAAGAAAGAAATTCATATGATTAGGACTACAAGTAGCCAAGTTGGAGAAATCAGAGGAATATTAATGCAATACAAAACTCAAATTGTGGCAGTCCATCATATGGAAATAGCTATAATAATGATGACAGAGACCGATTTGGAGGCTACAGAGGAGGCAAAGGTCGTGGAAGAAATCAAAGAAGAATCATGCCACATACTTCAATTGCGGTAAGCTAGGACATTTTGCTAATGAATGTTGAGCTGAAAAGAAAACACAGTCTTCATTTTGTAATAGCATAGAGCATGACCTATTTTCTTGTGAGAGAGCACAACAGTACTTTCAGAATGCACAACCACAATCTAAGAGTGATGAGTTACAAAAATTGAACAATAAAAAAGGAGCAAGGATCAGAAGAAGTGCACCAAAAGACTAAGGAGCAAGAACTTGTTAGAAGAACAACAGAGAGGAAACATACATATCTTCAACTGAATCCACATAAGAAGAAAAGTACTACCAAAGAAGTACACCAAAACATACTAGAAAGGAGAGAAGGAAGAGGAAGGAGAAAGTTGTGGTAGTAACAAGACAAGGAACCAATATCGGAAGGCATTATATCATTGAGACAGAGGAGGAAGACACCGAGGAGGATGAAGAATTTGTTCCGACCAAGAAACAACATGAAGAAGTTGTGAAGGAGGCTAAACAAACAATAATGAAGGAGCAAGAAAGGGAGAAGCAATACAAGCAACTTTTAACCGAAGGTGAAGTGGATGCTCTCAAACAGTTAGCCCAATTGACACAACAACATAGACCCATTAAGAAACTAAAGCAATTCTCAAAGTACTGGATTAAGGAACAAGGTCAAAGGAGTTAACTCCAAAGGATGGGAAGGATAGATAAAGAATGGAAGACAAAACCACTTATGGTGGATGTTCACATCAATCACAAAAAGGTCTGGGATGTCATGATAGATTTGGGAGTAGATGTCAACACGATAAAAAAAGAAGTTGTGGGAGTAGTTAGGAAGACCTAAGCTGTGAGGATGGATCTCATATGCAAACAATGGGAACATGGAAGCAAGCTGAAGTTAACTTGATGGGGATCAAACATGTCTTAGATTTCATTGTGGTAACCATGAAGGATCAAGGAGAATCTTTCAATGCACTTTTGGGCTTGAGATGGTTTGTAGATGCAAATGGTGTCATAGATTCCCGAAAAGAAGATTTATGCCAATGACAAAAAAATGGTCAACATCCCTCGGGGATCATCAATGGAGGAAGCATATATAGAAGAAATCAATTAGAATGAACACAATGATAAGGATGCAAAGAATCTCTATACAATTACAAGGTTGGATACAGAAGAGACAACAAAAGAGCCTAATTCTGAGGGTGAAGTGGAGATAGAGGATGATCACTATAGTATAGATAGTGAGGAAGTTTTGGAAGCTTAGATGAAAGAAGAACTGAAACTAAAAACAAGTAAAATGCTTGGTTACCAGAGCATATTCATCATCACGAGAGATGAAGAAGACACACCACAATCTTTCACACTTCATCAGAACTCACCAAAGATTATTTGCAGCACACTAAAGAAGGGTAAGGAAGATATGGAGCAAAGATCTTACCGGTTAAGTCACATTTTGAAAGGAATTTCACATATCAAGTTGCCTAGGTTTTCAGGCGTGCAAGACCTACATAAATATCTAGCAGAAATGGAGACAGTTTTTTCAGATGAAGAGATAAGATTATAGGATGCACAACACACATTGGTATGCAATGCTACAAATTGGTGGAGCACATACAAAGATACAATTGACCGGTGGTCAGCATTCAAGATATTCATCAAGATAAGATATTTGCCAGAGGAAGGAGAATATGACATTTAATACCTAAGTATTTAGGTCATATCTCCCTAGAAGAACATTTGTCCATGTGTATAATGGTATGGAAAGGCAAAAATGAATATAATGAGGTATTGTATACCCACTTGTTTTATTGGACACTCTCACCAATTGCACAAACATGGTATATAAATCAAGAATGAAGGAAAGAAACTAGATATTGGAAAGAATTGCAAAAATGCTTCATTCATACTTTCTCATTTTTTTATCCGAACAAAAACATACACACAACACAAATTTTAATGGTTTAAGCCTTGAGGAGTTCCATCTAAAGGGGTTTAATTGAAGGGGGTTAGATAAAACTCCCTTAGATTAAACCCCCTTGGAAAGAACCCCCTAGTATTAAATCAAAACCTTGATGGAGTCTCCTCTGCACCTATCAAAATGTTGACAAAAAACCAATTTTGCTTCACCTTTTGTGTTACACCCCGTATGTTTCTAACTATTTACCATTTACCTAGACTAGTTAATTTTCTTGGATAAATGAATGTTTGTGAATCTCTACATCAATATGTCATGTGAATTTTGAATTGAATATATTTTAAAAAAATTGAATTATGCAATGTGATGTACTACAAATGATTATTATTATGAAATGTATGAAGCATATGATTATTTTGTGAATGGCTAAACTACTGTTGTGGTGATGTAAGTTGGATGTAGGAACAGGTTTCTCCTCCAAAAAGGAGGAAAAGTATTACTCAGGAGAAGGACTTGGTCTGGTAAACGTTGGAGAAAGCCTAAACTGAGCAAGCACACACTACTATCCTATTTGGTCTAGGTCAGGTTGAGTCAGTGTGGGTAAAGGTAAGTAACCTATGGTAATCTAGGGTGCTTATTTGAATATAATTTTATGAGTACTTTGAATGAGGGATGTGATCTTGTCTGAGTATCAATAGAAAGTCTTCTTTGATGTAGTTTGAGTTTGTATTGACAAGTTTTTAACGTGAAGTGAATATATACACACATGTAGATGCATGTCCACGATAACTTATACGTATGAGACAATACATGCATTAATATGCGTAGATAGACGTATTTACACATGCTCATGAACATATCACTCATAAGCATAAGCATATTGATTGGACAAGGAACATCTATATATGTGGATATCATTCGTCTATGTCATCAGTGTTTATGTGGATATCATTCTTTTATGTCGTTAGTGTATATGTGGATTTCATTCTTTTACGTTGTCAGTGGATATGTGGGTTAATGAGTTTATGTTATTCACGTAACGATAATATATATATATATATATATCCGTTACGATAATATGATATACTTATGAGATTGTTGCATTATATAAATATGATCATGTGGATTTTATTATTATTGATATTCTTAGAAGAGTTCATATATATATATATATATGAGTGAAAGCTTAAGAGATGAAGAAGACACACCGCAATCTTTCACACTTCATCAGAACTCACCAGAGATTACTTGCATCACACTAAAGAAGGATAAGGAAGATATGGAGCAAAGATCTTACCGATTAAGTCACATTTTGAAAGGAATTTCACATATCAAGTTGCCTAGGTTTTCAGGCGTGCAAGACCTACATAAATATCTAGCAGAAATGGAGATAGTTTTTTCAGATGAAGAGATAAGATTATAGGATACACAACACACATTGGTATGCAATGCTACAAATTGGTGGAACACATACAAAGATACAATTGATCGGTGGTCAACATTCAAGATATTCATCAAGACAAGATATTTGCTGGAGGAAGGAGAATATGATATTTAATACCTAAGTATTTAGGTCATATCTCCCCAGAAGAACATTTGTCCATGTGTATAATGGTATGGAAAGGAAAAAATGAATATAATGAGGTATTGTATACCCACTTGTTTTATTGGACACTCTCACCAATTGCACAAACATGGTATATAAATCAAGAATGAAGGAAAGAAACTAGATATTGGAAAGAATTGCAAAAATGCTTCATTCATACTTTCTCATTTTTTTATCCGAACAAAAACATACACACAACACAAATTTTAATGGTTTAAGTCTTGAGGGGTTCCATCTAAAGGGGTTTAATTGAAGGGGGTTAGATAAAACTCCCTTAGATTAAACCCCCTTGGAAAGAACCCCCTAGTATTAAATCAAAACCTTGATGGAGTCTCCTCTGCACCTATCAAAATGTTGACAAAAAACCAATTTTGCTTCACCTTTTGTGTTACACCCCATGTGTTTCTAACTATTTACCATTTACCTAGACTAGTTAATTTGCTTGGATAAATGAATGTTTGTGAATCTGTACATCAATGTGTAATGTGAATTTTCAATTGAATATATTTTAAAAAAATTGAATTATGCAATGTGATGTATTACAAGTGATTATTATTATGAAATGTATGAAGCATATGATTATTTTGTGAATGGCTAGACTACTATTGTGGTGATGTAAGTTGGATGCAGGAACAGGTTGCTCCTCCGAAAAGGAGGAAAAGTATCACTCAGGAGAAGGACTTGATCTAGTAAACATTGGAGAAAGCCTAAACTGAGCAAGCACACACTACTATCCTATTTGGTCTAGGTTAGGTCGAGTCAGTGTGGGTAAAGGTAAGTAACCTATGGTAATCTAGGGTGCTTATTTGAATATAATTTTATGAGTACTTTGAATGAGGGATGTGATCTTGTCTGAGTATCGATTGAAAGTCTTCTTTGATGTAGTTTGAGTTTGCATTGACAAGTTTTTAACGTGAAGTGAATATATACACACATGTAGATGCATATCCATGATAACTTATACATATGAGACAATACATGCATTAGTATGCGTAGATAGACGTATTTACACATGCTCATGAACGTATCGCTCATAAGCATAAGCATATCGATTGGACGAGGAACATCTATATATGTGGATATCATTTGTTTATGTCATCAGTGTTTATGTGGATATCATTCTTTTATGTCATCAGTGTATATGTGGATTTCATTCTTTTACGTCGTCAGCGGATATGTGGGTTAATGAGTTTACGTTGTTATTCATGTAACGATAATATATATATATAGATATTCGCATATATATATATATATATATATATATATATATATATCTGTTATGATAATATGATATACTTATGAGATTGTTGCATTATATAAATATGATCATGTGGATTTTATTATTATTGATATTCTTAGAAGAGTTCATATATATATATATATATATATATATATATATATATATATATATGAGTGAAAGCTTAAGCGTTGTTATAAAGTGCAGCTTATAAGGCAATGTTAGTAAACATTTCATAAAGTGCTTTGATTTGAAAACAAAGTGAATGATATGCAAAGTGCATAGTCTTAAAGACTATGAAGCACAACCTATAAACTATAATGTCTTTGCAGCATCATAAGAACGTTGTATTACAGCGAATGTCATAAGACTTTTTCAACGCTTGCATTAATAATAAAGCATATTGCAAAATATATAATGTGCAACGCTAGTATAAAGCACAAACATTAATGAAGTTTGGAGGTTTTAAAACGTATAAAGTGCCAAACATTTGCCTTTGACAGCGCGGGTTTATAACTAATCTCCCAACGTACCAAACATTGACCCAGTCATTGTAAACTGTCTGCAAATTAATAGGAGAGCATGAAAGAATGTGTGGCCTGGTTGGAGAGAGAGAAACCCATTAGAATCATGTATTTCATGTTGTCCTCTGATGTGTTCCTTTTACATCGATTCATGTTGCCACCATGAGTTTGTTTTGTTGAGTCAAGGTGAGGAGTTGGAGTTGTGGCAATTCTATCAGCTAGCTTGTAGCCATAGCTTGCTCAAAATTCTGTATAAATAGAGGAGCTACCTCATTCTTTAAACACGCAATTTTATTTAGAGCTACTTATACGTTGCTGCTATTTTTTGAGTTTTCTGTTTGCATTATGTTTTGGTTTTGAGCTGTGAGGCAAGTTTGTGAGTAGTGAGAAGAGATTTTGAGTGGTTTTGGAGAAGGTACTCAGCAGTTCGAGGTTTCAAGAGCAAGGAGCTAGTTGATTTCTTGGAGTATAGCTTAATCAGGCATGCTAAATCTCTTCTTTATTATGTCATTTCTATTGAATGTTTGTATGCCTTGAGTATTGTTTGAAATGAGTTGTATTCTTTATTGCATTAAGAATTCTCTTATTTTATTAATGAGAAATATATAAATACGCATATATACGTTTAGTATGAGAATATTATGCTTTGATTGTTTATTAATCTCCTTAGTAAGGAGTAGTAACTATATTGGACTGTCTTAAGACAAGTATGAGACGTATTGCTGAAATATGAATGGTCAAGTTAGGAAAACTATGTTCTACCAATTGTATTACTTGGATGAGAGTGTCATAGAAAACCTAGAATTGTTAAGTAGGGTTATGCCTGGGATTTCTTGATCCATGGGAAAGTGAATAACCTCTGATTTAGTAAACTTGAAATTGTTAAGTGGAGTTAATCTTGGGATTTTGTTGATCCATGGGTAAGGGAATAACTTTTGATGTCTTTCCAAATTGAGCTAGAATGATGGGTGAGCATGTGACATCTATTCCGAGTTAGGAGTGATGAAACTTTGGCCAAAGTAGTATAAGCAGCCAACGTTTACACTGTCAGTTTACTGTGATCCAAGTTTACATATTAGGAAGGGCAATCATGCTTGTAGGTTGGAGCCACAATGTATGATAATACTAGATATGTAGGACACAACATCTTGCTCAGTATAGGCTATTCTTTGAGGTTACCATACCAATCCCTTCGTCGAAGGGTAGGGTCGTTTACCAATATGGTAAATGTGCGGGGGACCACAGTTAGTCCGTGATTGGCAAAAAAGCACTTGAGTGATGCTTCTCCTCATGCAGTTGGCGGCCAAGATTTGAAGACAGACATCAGAATCATTGTATTGTCAATTAGCTTTATGAAGCATTGTATGTAACTATCCTTTGAAATGTTGTAAATGAGAACTATTCAATTCATGTAATTGTGGAAATGTAATTTGATAGTGCAATGGTTGAGTTTGAAATATGTTTCAAATGTGCATTATATCAAATTAAAGAAAGAAAAAAAAATTATTAGCCATGTTTTGGTAAATCATGATTTATTTACTCTTGGGTTAAAACTTAGTTGTATTTACTTGGTAGAACAAGTGGCGTGTTACATTTTGGGGGATCAAATGAAGTCATTTAGAAATTCTATTTTGCAAGCATGTAGCCCTTAGTATACAATTTCCAAAGAGTATGATTTTGAATATATTTATTTTATTATTATATTTATTTTCTATTTTCTAGTGAACATAGGCTTTTCACCAAACATCAAGGTCTCTATTCCACACACGCGGAAAAATAAAAAATAGAGAAAAAATTGTAAAAAAAATCTACACACTAGGTATTGATGTCCTTGTTTCAACAAAAATAAATAATTTAATTTGGATACATACAGAAAAAATTATGTTGTATGGTATAAACCTATGTTTGAATTACAATTGATCTCACTTAAAAAATAAATAAAAATGTGTGTGTGTGTGTGTGTGTGTAACAAAAAAATTATGAAAAAAATATCTGCACACTAGATATTGGTGTTACAAATCTATGTTTAAAATTTTATAATTTGATCCTTTCTATAAAAAAAGTTATGATGTATGCTATAAACGTTGACCTTTTAAAAAAATATTGTTAAATATAAAAAATAAGTTATTAAAAGTTACGTAAAAAAAAGTTCACAGATTATTTCTTAAATTTTTTTAAAAAATACATTTAGAATCTACACACGAAATCTCAAAAATCACTAGTTCATATCATCTTCAAATTCTTAATGGTTTAGTTGCTATAGGTGTCAGAAAGTGAAAATTTTGGTTTAAAATGTTGATTTCAATGACCTACTTTGGTCAAAAAGTGGGACACAGTATTGTGGGATCACCCTAATATGTGTGTGTGTGTAATATGTACATATATATTATATACATATATGTATACACACACAAATATATACACACAAAACAAAACATGGAATATACAACACTAGTGATGTATACAAGAGATAGAAGTATAGAAAATAAAAATGGGGGCTAGGCCATGTGAAATAGATAATAATTGGAGCAACTAGTTTTATACACACACACACACACACACACACACACACACACACACACACACACACACACACACACACACACATATGCATATATGTATATACATGTGTGTGTGTGTGTGATCTCTATGTTGGACATTGACTACTCCCTCTTATGTGAAAATATCTAACATTTCTATTCTACATGGACCTTGTTGAATATTATGTTGTTGTGTATCCTTTATATACTCTAAATGATTTATTTCAAAATTTACTTTCTAAACTTACTTTAGTTAGACTATATCACCTAGTGACATCAATCCACTAAAGTGGGGGGAAAATGTAGAGATAAAATTTGAACTTTATGCAATTTCCATTCTATATAGTGCACCTCACTTAGTGACAATGCCTCTAGCATGTTTTAGGACCGACTTGGCTTGTTTCCTAAACCTATTATTTTCACCAATAATGTCCAAGAAAGATAAGGACTTTATTCTTAGCCCATTTCTTATGATCTTATTGACTTATCCTTACTTGGACTCAACTGTAATTGTGGATACATCCCTACATTTGTGTTAGCATCCTCAATAATTAAAAAGTCCATACAACCATCTAAACTTAATGACTATATTTCTAACAAATAGAAACCCTAATGACATTATTTGTTGTGTCTTCATCAACAAATCTTCTTGTGCCTATTATTGAACAATTTTATTACCCATTAATGATATATGAAAACTTTGTAACTCGACACTAAAGTAATAAGAAAATTTTACTCTCTGAACAATTACTCTGAAGGAGATTTTCTTAAAGCTTAGTCAAGTTTTATTCTACCGTGTAAACCTCCTTCTAAAAACTCTATTATCTTTCTATAAATATTTTGGTAATGTGTATTTTAAGCTAAATTTGGCAGTTTTTGGATTCATTGTTATCAACTTAGGATACTTGAATTTTCTTGGCCATTAATTCTTATAGGTTTTCTTTTATTTATTGCTAGAGAACTTCTATTGTTGTTCTTTCTCTTCTTCTCGAACAAGTAACAATGTTTTCCCTTTCTTATACAATAACATTCACTATAATTTCTATTCCATATGAAAAATAATATTTGGAAACTTCTATGTTACTAATTCTTTCATCTTTGAAGAAGCAACAACATTCCATTTTCTATTTTCTTTAGTGAAGTACCTTTTTGTTATAGTTGCTCTTCTTGCTACAACTACTCTAGAAGCTTCATTTAGCTTCTCCTCTAAATGATTGATTGCTTCATCTCTTTGGCAATACCAATGATTACATTTCCTTATTTGCTCCATTCACAAAGCACTACACACAATTTAGAAGCTTTCTAGGTTTCTAGAAATTGTGATTCTATTATTTCTATTATATTTCACTTATCTTCCAAACAATAGAGCATGTTAGGATAAGTGTGCACGCGAAATTTCTATGACTACTCGTGGAAGCTAAAAGGCTTAAAAGATGGTTGACCATTTCAATAGGCTCCTATGTAGTCCCCTCTTTTCCCCTATCCTAGATAGGGTATCAATGGACACAGGTTGTTTATTGATCACTTTTCTAATTCAACAAGTTTTCTAGTTTTGTTCTTCTAACCCTCCTCTTGTTTTAGTCATTTACTTCAATTATTTTGCTTCATATACATGTTTGTAGTTTTTTCCTATATTTATAGTTGTGTTTTCTAGGTCTTTCCATTCTCATATGGAACTTTCTAGTATTGTACTTGTTTAGGATGCCTCTACAACTAGAGGGTATTTATTGCATACATGGTAGTGACTACATTTATGTTCTTTATCAAAACAATGGATGTATTAGAATTTGTTCATGCTCCTAATCTAAAGTCTAGCATTTAAATCATCAATCATGGAACCAATGATGCACTTTCTAACCATACATTTCTTCTTAAGTGTTTCCTTATTTAGCAAGTTATTTTCAAGTCTTAACTCAATCATCATTCTTGTTTGTAAAGTGAAGAATAGTATTATTGTCTAAGGACTAAATGTAGTTTCATCTTAGGTAGAATACACTTAGATAAGATTAAACCTCCTGTTTATGTTCTTGTCTAAAAGCTAAACAATCCTTATTTGTTCTAGTATATTCTTTAATAACTAGTAAGTAGGTTCACCTTTTATAGTTTCAAATCCCTACTAGAACATGATAATCAATCAAAACTATATCTCATCATAACTCAATATAATAATTAAATCAAAATATACATTCAAGTATCACATAATGTAAATCGCCCAAACGGAATTGTACAAAGTAAAATAGTGTAAGTGAAATAACTTAAGGACAATAGTCAACACCTCAAGTCCAAGATGATTAGCACATGCTTATACTGAGAGGGGGGGTGAATTAGTATAAGGCAATCTTTTACTTTTTCAAACTTAACAACCACAATAATAACAACCACACAAGATCTAACAATTATGCAACACAAGAAGAACACACGATTTACGTGGAAACCCTTTCGGAAGAAAACCATGGTAAAATATTGCTTTTCTTATAAACCTTCTTTTGTAGGCACCAACCTACTTCTCTTACAAATCTTCCTTTGTAGGCACCAACCTATTGGAGACACCAATCCTCACTTGTAGATTTTGTGAGCACCAACCCACTAGAGACACCAATCCCCACTTGTAGAATTTGTAGGCACCAACCCACTAGAGACACCAATCCCCACAACTGAGCACCAACTCAACAAGAGACACCAATCTCTTATTTTCATAGGCACCAACCTCCAAATTCTTCAATTGATGCTATTGTCTTCACAAAGATCTGATTATAGATGCACTTTATTTCACAACTCTTCTTGTAGATGATCTAACGGTTATCACACAAGTACTTTCCTTCACAACTTGGTTTGTAGATGATGCAATTTCTTTCCTTCACAAGTCTACTTGATGATGCAACAACTTTCCTTCACAAATTTTACCTCAAATAACTCAATACTTTCCTTTATAATTCTTCCTTAAGGTCTTTCTCTAATTTCACTTACACATCTGCTCCCAAATTATGCATCATATATTTCTCTCTTCACGATATTAATGTTCTCTTCATATATTTAATATAGATCTAAATTACTCTTCATATTTGATGCTCTAGATCTACTTTAATTCCAATTATTTCACATTTTTCTTACTTTTTTCTCACATTCATTTTCTTTTTATACCATGTCATGCCTCTATGAAGAGAGGCGACTTCATGAAACAACATACTCTATCATAAAGGGAGGCAACCATACATAACACACACCTTTTTATTTATCCTTCATCGCTGCCTTCTATATGTTGGCAAGAGACACTGCTTCGCATTGATAGATGTTGTCATTGATGGCAACTAAGATCATCCCAATCATCCGCATAACACAATTTGTTCACACCAGAAGTCAGAATCAGAATTTGTCTAAGTCCGGGCAGTTGGGAACAGAGTAGGTGACAGGGTCTGGTATCTTGGTCTGAATCTCTCCATGGCAAGGCATGGTTTACTAAGGATCTAAGGTAGTTGTAAGCATTGTCAAGACACTCTAAATCTAGATTTTTGTTCTCCGATGATGAAGGACTCAAAAGATATTAGCTTCTGAGTATCGGGTTTCAGTTTGACAGAATAGACAGAAGAACAGGCTGACCTTGTGAATGATCTTAATTTTGGATGAATAGAAGTTGTTTATTGGGAAATTGGTGATGATCAGTGATGCTAGCCGACACGAGTGATGATTTGCGAGTGCAAGTTTTGGTCCGCATCTCATATTATGTATAGATCTAGCTGACAAAGCAGAGTACTCGACAAAGTTCTAAATGTTCTTGAAGCTGACTAGTAAAATGATTGTAGATCATGTTGCGGATATATATATCCTATGGAATTGGATGATTTTAGTGTGTGTGTGTTGCGACCATGGTGTAATTTTGAAAAAGAGCAGAAATAAAAAGTTGACATGTTAGCAGAGCAGTAAGAGGAGCAGAGTAAGGTTGAAGTGTATCAAGTCAGTTTTCTATGCTTAACCGAAACTGAACTCTAGCATTGATAGATGCCAAATATCAGTTCAAATTTATTGTAATTCTCTTTCTGTAGGCAGTGAGCCTTCCTTTGAGCAGTGAGCCCAAATGCATGTTCATTCCCCATTGTAATACTTTTAACAGAGTATAATCTTTTTGGGTTAACCCCCACCATAGTTTTTTCCTTAACCGAGTTTCCACATCAAAAATCTTGGTGTCAAGTGTATGATTTATGTTTCTTCTTGTGTTATTGATTGATGCTTAAATTGATTTGATTATAAGTTGTAAAGGAAGATTAAAGGTAGAAAAGTTTAAATTATGTGACAACTGATTCACCCCCCCCCCCAGTTGTCCAGACCTAATCCAACAATTGGTATCATAGCAAGGTTCCTTTTAAAAAGTTTAACAGCTTAAGGAGGATCTGGGAAGGCAGTAAAAATGGATGAATATAACCTTCAAGGGCAACTTAATCTCACCCTAGATGATCTTGAGCAGTCCAAGGCGGAAGTCTAAGAGCTACAAGATAACCTCAAAAAGGCTGAAGACTTCATTGAGACTTTAAAAGAAAAACTGAGCAAATCTAATGCAAAAGGAAAGGAGCAACCTCTTCAACTGGGAAATCATTATGAAGACAAGGCCCTAAAAGAGAAGACAAAGGAATGTGAAAAGCTATCTAAAGAAGTTGTTATCCTAAAACATGAGATGGTAACTGGGGTGATGAGACTAACCAAGGAAATTGAAGATAGGAAGAAATCTGAAGAAGAGATGAATCAAAATCTGAAAGAGAGAACTAAAGAATGTTGTAGATTGGATGGAATAGCTGGTCTCCTAGAATATAATCAATAGAAGTTGATCCATTAGGTGCTTTTTCAAGTGTTCAGTATGGTGTGTTGCATGTTGAAGACATTAGGGTTTATATTCATGCAAACATAGATGGATTTGGAGATTCAAGGTATGTAGACTTGTTTGAGAAACAACTCAGAGATGAAAATCATGAACTTAAACCCGAGTATAAGGCACTACAGGATAAAAATATTATCCAGATTATGGGGTTTCCAACATTTGATGAGGATGAATGGGTTAGATATGTTTTGATTCAGATGCATGATGAATCATTTGGTTATTAAGACCATTCAAGATTACCAAGGATGCTATCAGAATTGTAATCGGGTTAAACTTAACTGGTGGATTACCCATGCTAAAAGCTGTGAAAAACCAGACTATGACTGACGCTATCAGTGCCAAGTTTGACAAAAGGGCAAAGACCATCAATGATATTATAGAACAGGATGTCAAATTCGCCTCCATGGTGATTGGGTACAAAATTTACCACTCAAGCAGAGAAAATTTGGTTTCTGGAACAGCCATATATGCTGCATACAAGATGCTAAAGGAAAATACTAATTATGACTTGTGTGAATTACTACAGAATCAACTGATTGAAAATTTAAACAAAATCAAGAAAGATAAGAAAAACACTTTGAAGTATGGTACATTGGTTCTATGTCTATTCTTTTACTTTATGAATGAGGTACCTAGGGTAAAAGGTGTGCACTGAACTAAGGATGAGCCAGTTGCCATTCAGATTAGGGATCATCTTCGCAGCATTGGCGATTTCAAAGCTCAAAAAACTGCAATATGGGGTTACTTCAAGAATTTTTAGAGTATGATGCACTTAAGGGAAAGAATCCCTAAATCAATTGTTGAGAAGTACAAAAATGAAATATGCTTCAAGGTTGACACTAATCAGTGTCTAATGGAAGTAGTGGAACCCAAAACTGTTTGGATCATGCCCATGGGGTATGAAGTAGATGGAAAAATCTTGAATATGTATGCTCAACATCTTCTAAGCAAGCCTAAAGACACAACAGTTGAAAGATTTGGAACATATAAAGAGTTAAGTTTAAAACTACATACTGAGCTCAGAGAACCTGAAACCAATAGGAAAGTAAGAAAAGAAATTGAGTAGTTAGCTGAAAATCTGGGCCTAACTAAGGAGGTTGTGAGGAAATTCAGAGAAAGAACTGAAAAGGCTAAGAAAGAGAAACAAGATAAGAAACAAACAGGTGCTCCGGTGGAGCTCTCTTCCACTTCAAGAACTACTAGGAGCTCTATTGCTGCCCCTGTTCCTTCCAAGACTGCAAAACTGGAAGCAAAATCATCTGGAAAATGGGAGAAAAGGAAGAAAACAAAAGCATCCCAGACCTATGAAAGCATAAGAGAAGAAGAAGACGATACAGATTCTGACATTAAAATCAAGGAACTAAAGGCCACCAGAACAAAAGTTGCAAAAGTAATCAAAGAAAAGTCCCCCTGAAGCAAAAGGGCTAGTAAAAGGCAAAAGACATAAGCATATGAAGAATATGTTGAGAAGCCTACACTTTCCCTGGAGGATGTGATAAAGTCAGTCACTGTAGATGGTAATCTAAAACCCATTATTGAATTCTATGATGAATACAGTGATGTGGATAAAAGGGTGTTGGAGGAAGCAACTGTCAGATATCTCAACATCTACAAGGCACTAATTGAGATAACTTCTGAGTTGCCACAAAGTCTGGCAAATATTTTGGAGTTGAGAAAAGAAAATGCCAAGAGCAAGGACATGGAGATCAGGGAACATGAGTTAATAAATTTGTGTCCTCAAATTTCACCTGATCAAATAGATATGATATTCAAGGAAGTCAAACATGACTTTAGAAGCAAAAAGAGAATGAACAAACTCATGCTTGGAGAAACAAGTGAAATCGTTAAAGAAACTCAAGAAATTCTTTTGAAAACATTGAAAAAGCACAATTTTCCCATAGTCACAGAAGAAGTTCCGGATGGTGAAGAAGAGAACATCATCGAGCAACAATCTGAGTTGGGTGAAGTCTCTGTTCCGGAAGTGGAACAAGTAAATCAGGTTGATACAAAAATGATGGATAAAGTAGTTGATGCAGGAGATACTCCTAATCCACCTAATCAGTCAGGAAAAGAAGATAATATTACTACTTCACAGAGCCCTCTGAATCAGGTAGCAAGTGGTGAACAAACAGGAAAGAGTCCCTTTGCAAAGAACATAGAGAAAAGTAAAGCAGAGAAAGAGAAAGAAAAAGGAAAGAAAGATAAAGTAGAAGAAGATGGTGCAAATGTTGAAGCACCTAAAGCAGATACAGAGAAATCTGATGAACAAAAGGATGGTTCAAAAATTGTTGTAAGAGACACTGCAAATGCAGTGAAAAGTCTTCTTGAAAAAGAGATGATTGAGCTTGATGAGCCTGAACTACTCCAAGGTCTAGCCAATCCAGATGCTCTCTCTCTAATTCAATTGATGAAAATAACATCATTCACCCAAGTAAAGGCTAGAGAAAAGATGTTAAAGTTCCACATGAAGGACAATGAGCTACTGGGGCTTGCAACCGGGATTTTGGAAAAGTTAATGCCTTCCTACCAGAAGAGTCCATCTAATTCCCCCTCCGGACATCTGAAAAATCTTGTAAGTTCTGTAAATACTCATTTTGAGTCCTTTGAGAAGTCTGCAGAGACAAAAATCAAAAAAGAGTTTTTGGATAAGAGATTTAGTGAAATTAAGAGTTTAATAGGGTATGATAGGACTATACTTGCTATCAGTATAAAGAGTGTTCAAAATGCTCTAAGTGATGGAAGTGATGTATATAAATTTTGTCTATCCTGGCCCAAAGTAAGTGAGGATACTGAGAAGAAGATAAAGGAACAAGAACTAAAATTGTCAAATCTATCCAATAATTTTGATCCTCTAAGTCAGGAATGTCAAGTAATTGGCTTGACTGATGAAATAAAGAGACTTGTTAAAGAGAAAAGAAACATTATGAAGAGAATGTGTGAGCTCCGGGGATTGATTGCCCCTAAGTTAGAGACAATGTATAATGCCCTATCTGAAGCTCAGACTGCGGTTCAGACTAGTGATCCATCAGATCTATCAAAGGCAAAGAAGTATATTCATTTTTGTTGAGTGGACACATCTCAATTTTGGATGGAATGAAGAGTACTTGGGCCTCTGAACTTGTGCAAATAAAAATCAGCTTTGCAAACATTCTCAAGTTTATGTAAAGAGAACTTAATGATTAGTTGTACATATGCAGTAGTATATACAGAATTTATGGAGAATTTTGGCTTGAGACCCCACTCTTTGTCATTGATGTCAAAGGGGGAGTGAAGAGCAGTGAAAAATGAGGAATCCAGCAAAAGGGGAGATTCAGAACTAATAAAGAAGCACAAGTGTACAGAGTAAGAGGGAGCTACATTAGACACTTAGTCATTTTTCACTAAATGTTGCCATCAATGCCAAAGGGGGAGATTGTTGGCAAGAGACACTGCTTCGCATTGATAGATATTGTCATTGATGGCAACTAAGATCATCCCAATCATCCACATAACACAATTTGTTCACACCAGAAGTCAGAATCAGAATTTGTCTAAGTCCGAGCAGTTAGGAACAGAGCAGGTGATAGGGTCCAGTATCTTGGTCCGGATCTCTCTGGTGGTAAGGCATGGTTTATTAAAGATCTAAGGTAGTTGTAAGCATTGTCAAGACACTCTAAATCCAGAGTTTTGTCCTCCGGTGATGAAGGACTCAAAAGATATTAGCTTCTGAGTATCAGGTTTTAGTTTGACAAGACAAACAGAAGAAGAACAGGTCGACCCTGTGAATGATCTTAATTCTAGATGAATAGAAGTTGTTTATTGGGCAATTGGTGGTGATCAGTGATGGTAGCCGACATGATTGATGATTTATGAGTGCAAGTTTTGGTCCGCATCTCATATTATGTATGGATCTAGCCGACAGAGCAGAGTACTCGACAAAGTTCTAAATGTTCTTGAAGCTGACTGGTAAAATGATTGTAGATCATGTTGCGGATATATATATCCGATGGAATTGAATGATTTTGGTGTGTGTGTGTGTTGCGACCATGTTGTAATATCAAAAAAGAGCAGAAATAAAAAGTTCAGATGTTAGCAAAGCAGTAAGAGGATAGATGTTAAATATCGGCTCAAATTTATTGTAATTCTCTTTCTGTAGGCAGTGAGCCTTCCTTTAAACAGTGAGCTCTGGGCAGTGAGCCTGAATGCATGTGCATTCCCCATTGTAATACTTTTAACAGAGTATAATCTTTGTGGGTTAACCCCCACCGTGGTTTTTCCCTTAACCGGGTTTCCACGTCAAAAATCTTGGTGTCAAGTGTATGATTTATGTTTTTGCTCATGTGTTATTGATTGATGCTTAAATTGATTTGCTTATAAGTTGTAAAGGAAGATTAAAGGTAGAAAAGTTTAAATTATGTGACAACTGATTCACCCCTCCCCCCTCTCAGTTGTCCGGACCTAATCCAACACTATAAACTTTAATCACTGCCATTTATAAAATTTAATCACTGCCCTTTCAATATAATTTCAAATTTATTTTATCTTTGGCGCCTAACATGAAGGAATCGACCAACATAGGGAGGTCAGCCTCATGATTTCATTTAGTTTTTTGTTTTATTTGTATTGTTAATGGGAGTGCTTCATCTAGGAAGTTGACCTTCTTATTAAACATCCACAATTTTGTATCTTAATAAATCATCTTCTTTTAAATGTTGCACCCTAATCATTAATATATATGATTACATTTGATTGTCTTTGGTCGGCCCATATGTTTTCTCTATAAGGAAGTCAGCTAGCATTAACAAAGAGTAATACATATTTTTCACAAGGTCAATCAACAATTGTCTTCCATAGTCTTTATTTATTTCTACCTTAGACAATAACTTAAATCTTTTTAATGTAGCGATGTACCGATTTATGGCCTTTGGCCTATAACAATTTCCATCCTTCACCCTTTGACATCAATGACAATCTTGGACAACGAATTCCTTCTGCAATGACTTTGACATCAATGACAACTAATCCAACACAAAATGCATGTAACAATAAAGTAAATGGGTGCAATGAGCACAACTAGAGTCACAAAGGAATTGGGCCTTACAAATACTATATTATTAGTTTGTTTCTCAACTAATAAATATTGAAAGAATGGATGTTTTTCAATTTTGTTTTAATTTTTTTCTAAAAATAGAATAAAAATTATTAAGTGCTAGTGATGACTTAAAACTAAGATATAAATAAATATATATCAAATAAATAAAGGTAAAATATGATTAATGAGAGTTGAACTTCATCATGTAGTCTTGTATCCTACTTAAATAGATTTTTCTTTACTTAACATGACTAGAAATAATTAACTGCTACACACCAAAATGGATATTTGGTCCATATTTTAACTCATCCATTTCATTGATGTGAAAACATTTAAAGATGGTCACAAGCACAAGTTTACCCACATAAAAAGGTAATAATCATTTTGACTATCATAATCATACTTATGATCCAAAACCTATTTCAATAAATTTTACAAGTAATCACATGAAATGTATTATTGATTAAAATATGTTTAACTATCTAGTACACTAATAATTAGAAAGAGAGAGAGAATGATAACTCATTGCTTATTAATTCCCTATACAATGGTTGTGGTTGTAGAAGCTTTTGAAAACCTTAAATTTGCTACTCTCACTTTATTTACCACTATAGCTACTATTGGTGGTTTTGTTTCTAGCCTATAGGATGTGCTATTAAATAGTGAGAAGGTCAAGGGAGGAATATTTGGCATGGCTAGATTTGCTTGTGTGGTAGCTCTTGATGCCCCTAGCTATGGTCAATGTTGAGTCTTGGAGTCTAAGACTACTAACGCTGGTGTGAATGGAGATGTAGGAAAAAAATGTTGTTAGTGTTGAAGGTGACCATGGATCAAGATGCACGTTTTTGGAAGTTGTTGAAGGTGTTATTAAAAGGGGCCCTAAGGATTCTGCTCGAGGGAAGGGACACATGCCAAGGTAACCAAAGATGGCGATAAGTGGTCCACCCTTGGGCAAATGGGTTCTTTAGGGTAGTTGGTTAAAGTTGTTGAGCAGATTATGGTCCTATAAATGAGAGGTGACATGGCTAAGGAAGTAAAGAATTACAATGAGAAGGGTCTAATTTGTAGTTTAACAATCTATTGCCTAGTTTGCTAAAGTTGCACAAATGGGTGTCTAAAACTTGGAATCTTTTGTGATCCTTCCATGTGCTTAGGGATGTTTCATCATCTCATGTGAATCAAAGGGAGATAAAAAAATTTACTCTTGCAAAGGGACTATAAGGCTAGGGGAGTGCTACTCTCTTTGTCAAACCATGGTTCCTAGATGTTAATCCATTGACAAAAAACTTTTTGGTTTTATCGATATGGGTAAGGATGCCCAATCTTCCTCTATAATTCCAACTTTCTTCCTCTATGGAGCATCAACAATACATTAAGTAAGTTTGTTTCTATTTCTTATAAAACTTGGGGGCTTTCTCATAAAACTTACGCTCGTATTTTAGTAGAAAATGATTTATCCCTAGGTCTTCTAGAGATTTGGCTAAAACTGTGGTAAAATTTTGAAACAAAATCTTGATTATGAAAGGTTGGATTTTAGAAATAGAAATTGTGTTGGTCTTGGATATTTGTTAGATATGTCTAGTGAAGACTATGAAATCCACTGGCAAGGCTTCTTGGTGGTATGGTAGAATGCTAAATGCAACATCAAATTGTGGAAAGCCCCCATAGAATAAGATTCTTTAGTCAAAGTTTTGGTTTTAGTGGAGATTCTAGCTATGAATGTCTCACCTCCTCACATCTTACATGTAGTGTAGGAAGAGAATTTGTATTTTCCTATTATTTAAGAAAAAATGATTTTGAAACCCTTGATTGAGCATATTAGCTTATAAGAAAATGAAAACCTAGTAATATTTTGAAAGAGATATAAATAAGACTTCTCAACTCTCCAAGAGACTAGCACTATGTCTTCTCTTTTAGAATATTCACAAGAGGAATTTCCCTTTGTTGAGGGGGAACGGTATTTAGATATAGAGAAAGCCTCTCCAAAAAAAGGGGGGGTTGGACAATAGTCTACAATAGAAAAGATCGATTGCATGAAAAAGCTTCTTCTCATATGATTTTAAGATCTCAGAGAAAAAGAGATTGGACAAAAAAATTAGTTAGTTGAGTCTATTTTATTTTGATATTAATTAACAACTTGGTTGTCCTTTTGTATTCCTTCAAAAGCATGGGCCTTAATAGAACCCACAATTAATCTATCAAAATAATAATAAAATTAAAAAAATCACATTTCCATAAAACTTTAAAAAATAGAAAATTATATATACTAACTTGACACTTAAACTGAGTATTTTATACATAAAAATTTAAAATAAAATATTTACAATAGTTTAACATTTCCTTAAATCAAATGTAATGGAATTAATAAATTATCACACTATAGTTTTCTACAACTCATGCTTGATCAAAAAAAGTTAGGTTATAAAAAAAAATTATGTTGTCTTGATTATACACTTCACTTGATAAGTGCATGATTATAGTCATGAAAATAATAGGTCTTGTGGATAAAGTGTGGTAACCATCTTGATGCCAAGAAAAACACTAATGCACCACTAACTAAAAGCGAGTTCCAAACATTAATAGACAACAATGACATAGGTTTAATGATTGCTTTAACTCCAAGCATTGAAATACAGACAATGGATAACACTTGTGTGATGATCTCAAGAACTCTAAACACCTTTAATGCACCACTACAACTACGGCACTTCACCACATGAGACCAATACCTGCCAATATTTTAAATTCACATCAATTAGAAACATTACCATTTTCTTTATAATTGCAACAAGAATACAAATCATATAATTTTCTATAAAATTTCAAAATAATATTAATATTTGTATCACATTAAATTGGAACATTATCTTTTACATTATCTAATATGATATGTGTTTCTTCAAACTTAATGTCTATCTCTTTTGTTTATGGTTCAAGAAGTATTGTCTCTAATTAAAAACAAGAAATCGCATAAAATTTTATCTAAGTTAATTCTTAAAAAATAATAGGCCTTATTATCAAGAAAATTGTTGTTATAAATATTTTCATAATATTATATTGAAATGTTATAACATAGAAATGCTAGCACAACTAAATTATTGTGAGGAAATATGTTTCCTCCAACAAGGTATATGGCTCAACCAAAGGTGATACTTTAAAAACTATAAGCATTAAATCTATGAAAGACTAATCAATCAAGATCAAGATAAAAACCAATGTCAATCTTCTTCTATGAATGTCACTAAAAGAGAAGTATATGTAAAGCACTAGGACAAGGAAATAGATTTATTGAGAAATATCAAATGATCATAAGAACTAATTGGGATAAATTTTTGTAGTAATGTACATGGTAAAGTTCATCGATGAGAAACAACCTAATGGACCTATAACAACCACTGAGGGGGTCCTTTTTTTCATATATGATTGGTACATTTATGCCTAAGTTGAAGGAACCACCACATGAAAGACATGATGTCATCTATAATGTATGCAAGTGCTTCAAAGATCAACAAGAGATAAAGAAAATGGTTACCACAAAAAAGGACAAGGTTGCATCAAATTATGAATATCTCTAAGAATACCATCCCAACAATGCCGAAGTAAAAGCATGGACATATAACTAAGTCCAAGCCAAATGATGTAGCAATCAAGGAATCACCTATCCAACAATAGGGTACAATTGAATGCAAGATCAACCAAATAATGTTGTAAAGAAAGAAGCAAAACAAAAGAAAATATGAGTGCCAAAATTTTGACAAAAAATTGTTCCTTCAGCACACATATTTGTTAAGGGGCCTACTTTACATGAAGATTTGGATCCGTTATCTCAAGTTCAACCACAAGTGGGTGGTCCTAGTGATTTTAAAATTAGCAATTGGGAAGATGATGATTTATTGGATGATCATGGATACACTAATTATATAGGTTGATCTTCTTCATACACTTTTACTCATGCTTTGATATGCCTTCACAAGTTTTCCTTTTCATTTTTTACTTCATTTCACTTTGTTTGTTGTGCTTCTCTTATTTCACCTTCATACTTATTTTTGTTTCTCTTATACTTATGGCACTTATCATTTACCCACACCATTTTGTTTGGCTTCCAACTTGGGGGCATATATTGATATTATTTTTCAAGCCAAGCAAGTCCTTACTTTCCCCTCGCAGAAGATACTTTCATCTTGCACTCTACCATTCGTTTAAATGCTCACTCTTTAAATGACCTATTTGTCATTTATATTCCATGATGATATCTTTATATGTCATTCCCTTGTTCTCATATGACTACATCTTATACCATTGTCATTATTTCATCCTTACATGGCCATATTATACATGACATGTTTGAATTATTGTGCTTATATGTTTACATTTAGCACATGGCCACCTTTCATGACTTGTCCTCATGTGAGGGAGAAATTGGGGGAAAAACATTTTGTCCCCCATCACATTGGATTTTACACATATCATTTAAATTACACAATTGGGCCAAAAAATAACAATAAGTGGCCATTATACTCTTTCCTCGCCTGAATTGATTTTGCAATCACGTATGCACTCAATTTGAGGGAGACATTGATGCAGAAGCATCAAGTGGTGTAAGGGCAATCTTGCATCACCCAAAAAAATGATGATTCAAAATTGTTGATGTTGTTTTCATTTCTTTTCAAAATTTGTATTTCTAGATCCATAATCGCTTGAATAATAATGTAGAACTTTCAGTTTTTCCAAACTGCTAAAAATAGCAAACTATTTTTTTTAAGTTTGCATTTGGGCACGTATGGAATTGAAAATTTACAAGAAGCTTCGTAAATGAAGAATAAGACCTTTGGCAAAGGAATCAGGCAAAGATCATTTGTGGGCTGAAAGCTATTAAAGTTTTTGTTTATCGAAAAACCCCTGAAAATTATTCAAAGTCAGGTTTGAGGCACTCAATGGCCCCATATGGCCCCAAAAATGGGTGGAATCAACAAAGGTGATTCTTAGCGCGTCGAGCACTCCGAAAGCTTTCCAACACTCCAAACAATTCGTCAATCGAACACCCGGATCGAAAGTTACAGCTTTCAGAAGTTGACCTATTTTTGGAGGGAGATGCAAAATTCAAAATTTGGTTGGAGGCCACCAAAAAGGGTTACTTATAACCATTTTTGGAAACCCTTGGCAGTAATAGAGATAAAGGGAAAGTGTAGAGTCAAGAAAAGGCAGGAAAACAGAAACCCTAGCAGATTTGGGGCTACAAAAGGTAGAAGGTTCCAGAGTCTGAAGATGGGAAGTTGTAATGTGTTGCAACCTATGGAGGATTTATCCTCTGATTGTATTTGAACTTTTGTAATGTAACGTGTTGTCCAAATCAATAAAAGAGCATTCCTTTTTTTTTGTGTGCAATTTCTATTATTGTGTGTTTTGTGATTTACCCCTTCATCAAGTGGTATCAGAGCGAGGGTTCCTCAGTGTGTAGACAGATCGCCGACTGTGAGGCATTTTGCACTAGGACCTGAGGTTGTGGGTTTGCTACAGAGATCAAAATGCCTCCACGAAGAAAGCATGGTAGGAGAAATGCTTTGATGGAAGAGGGTTTTAGAGCCCTGCAAAGACAAATCGATTCATTGCAAGAGGAGCTGCGAAGAGGGTTTGAGTCGAGAACAAGAGAAGAAAGTGAGGATGAAGCTGAAGAAGAGCTATCCGAAGAACAAAAAGCTGCAGGAGATCCTGCAAAAGTTAGGTTCTTGAGGGCCATTTCGAAGATCGAAAAGAGGCCCAGGATCGAAGTGTCTACCTATTCTAGAGATTTGGATCCAGAACAGCTTATTGATTGGATCAATGATATGGAAGAATATTTCGAGTATGAAGAAGTGGAAGATCCAGATTGGGTCAAGTTTGCAAAAACAAAGTTGAAGGGCCATGCTAGTATTTGGTGGAAGGAGGTCTAGTTAGAGAGGAATAGAAGAGGAAAAAGAAAGATTACCAGATGGGATCTAATGGTGGAAAAACTAAAGAAGCAATTCATTCCTGTGGACTATGAGTTGGAGTTGTTGAAGAAACTGCAAGGATTAAAGCAAGGTAACAAGTCTGTCAAGGAGTATACAGAAGAGTTTTATAAGATTACTATCAGGACAAGCCATGCAGAGGCCAACAAGGAGAAGGTAGCTCGTTACATCAATGGGTTGAAGCCAAGTATTCAAGAGGAGCTGAGCCTGGTCAGCTGGTCAAAATGACTACCATAGAAGATGCATACCAGTTTTCCCTAAAGGTGGAAGAGAAGCTGAATAAAAGATTTGAAAGCAAGCAAATGGGAAGAGGTCAAGGTAGAAGGATTGGTGGAAGATCTTATGGAGGCCGAAATGAAGATCAAAAGAAAAGTGAAGAAGCTAGCACCAGTCGAAATCAGAGAGGAGATAATGCCAACCACCCTCATGACCAAAATAATGGTGAGCAAAGAGGAAGTGGTCGACCTGGGCAAGGACCTGGAAGAGGAGGTTTCTGAGGAACTTGTTTTCAATGTGGAGAAGAAGGACATCAAGAATACGAGTGTCCACAACATCAAGGAAGGACAAATAGAAGACCTAAAGGTAATGCACGAGTTGCACATATAGATGAAGATGTGTAGTCTGAGCATTCTAAAGATGTTGAAAGGGGAGAAACCCTAGTTGTCAGAAGAACCTTGTTGAATGAGGAGAAAGAACTAGATCAGAGGAAGAATTTATTCTGCACAAGGTGCAAGTGTGAAGGTAAGTGTTGTGATATTATTATTGACAGTGGAAGCACTAACAATCTTGTTTTAGAGGAGATGGTTAACAAGTTGAAGTTGACAAGAAGAAGGCATCCACATCCATATTGGATTGCATGGTTGCAGAAGGACCATAGAGCTTTGGTCAATGAGCAGTGTTTAGTTAAGTTCAAGATTGGAGACTACCATGATGAGGTGTTGTGTGACATCATACTGATGAATGCATATCATATGTTATTGGGAAGGCCGTGGCAGTATGATAGGTGTGTTGTCCATGATGGCCATGCAAACACATATTCCCTAACAAAGGATGGAGTTCGTCATAAGTTGAAGCCCTTTGAAGGAGGTGGAAGAAAAGGTATGTAATACTACCAAAATTTGCTTGGTAGATGGTAGGAAATTTTTGGAGGGTATGAAGCACAAGCATCATTGATTTGCATTGATTCCTAAGATCAACCAGAAGAAATGTGAAGATGTGCCAGTAGAAGTCTTAGATTTGTTGGTGCAGTCACGGTAGGAGGGTCCACAGAATGAACTATCCAAACCGTGCAACTAGAGTAAACACAACGGAAACAACTCAAGATATAGAACATATGCAAATTCAGTCATTCAGTATATCATAGAATTCAAATACAGATTGGCCGGCAACATGTGGGCTTACAATTGGGCTCACAGGCCTGATTACAGAATATCAGAATATGCACAAGATATAGCTTTGAAGCTCCTTTGCACAAAATCTAAACTAAGGATTATCAATCAATCCGTAACTACTTTCCTAGGGATTCATTACATCAATATATATCATCTTCGGATCATAAGATTCCTCCACGTCGGCCAAGGAAGATCACAAACTTCAAGGAAGAGTTGTAAAGTGTACACGGATAGGTCAGACCTAATCATGTAGAACACCTCTGTAAATAAATGGAATGATGTGCGGATCTCGAGGAAGGTCGGTCATGAACCAAAGATCATTGAGTCATGTGTCATTAGGCTCCACAAGTCAAGGAATACTCTGTAAGTCTTCTCCTTTAGTTGATTGTCTAAGACTGTCAGGATGCTCTGTTCTGAGAAAATAGTCGATCTTCTGATAGCGATAACTTTCTGGTACTTGATCCAAATGCTATGAATTATGGATATGATGTAGATGAACATGTGTAGATGCTAAGTCCAGTCCGCAAGATCTGAAATGTGATTGCGGCAAAATGCAGACCAAAATACAGAAACTGCTACTGACTGAACTACCTGAACTAAACTGGAAAATGAAAGGAAACAAAATAAACTGCGAACAAACTAAAATGCAAATGTTTTTGGTTGATGCAAGATTGCTTTTAAACCAGGGATGCTCCTACATCAGACATCCAGGGTTATTGAAAAAAAGTGAGTCCCTCACTTTGTTGGGGTTATGGGAGAACCAAGACGATCCACCTCAGCCTGAGAAATCCATGATGAATCTTCTTTCGGTCTACCTTTCCACTTCACAAGGTATTCTTTGTATTGTCTTCCTCTAGTGTTGCGTCCAACTCTGTTGTCTAAAATGTCTTCAATCTGCTCCGGTGCTCGTTGTGGTAACTGCTTCTTCAAGTCCTCTTCAAGGCCATCACTGAACTCTGCTTCATGATACTGATATAGGTCTGCAATATTGAAAATAGGTAAAATACCGAATGTCTCTGGTAATTCCACTTCATATGCATTTCTTGAATCAAATTTCATGAGTATCCTACAAGGTCCAAGCTTCTTCATCTTCAACTTGTTATACGTTCCAACTGGAAATCTCTATTTTCGCAAGTATACCATCACTTCATCTCCCACTTCAAATTCTTTATGTCTTCTCTTCTCATCTGCTTGCTCCTTATATTTGTTGTTCATATCTTCTAAATGCTTCTTCACTTGATTATGCACTATCTTCATGTGATCTGCAAATTCTTCTACTTCGACACTTCTCTTTTCTGCCATACTGATATCTCTCAACTTTGCAACTCCTCTAGGGTTTATTCCAATAACAATCTCAAAAGGCATTCTTCTGGTACTCCTATTCACTGAATTATTGTATGCAAACTCTACTTGTGAAAGAATCAAGTCCCAAGTTCCTGTCTTTTCTCCAACCAAACATCTCAACAAGTTTCCCAAACTCCTATTCACTACCTCTATCTGTCCATCAGTCTGTGGATGAAAAGCTGAACTGAACTTCAAGTCTGTCTTCATCTTCTTCCAGAGTGTCTTCCAAAAGTATCCAAGAAATCTGGTGTCTCTGTCTGAAATTATACTCTTAGGTAATCCATGCAATCTCACAATCTCCTTGAAAAATAGGTCAACTACATGCACTGCATCGGTTGTCTTCTTAAAAGGTATGAAATGAGCCATCTTTGACAATCTATCTACCACTATGAATATTGAATAATGTCCTCTCTACATCTTAGGCAATCCCATCACAAAATCCATGCTTATGTCTTCCCAAGGTCTCTCCAGTACTGTCAAAGGTTTATACGACCCAGTATTCTGACTACTCCCTTTTGCAACTTGACAAACTCTACAACTCTGCACAAATTTCCTAACATCCTTATGTATCTGAGGCCAAAAATAGTTTTCACTCACCAAAGCCACTGTCTTGTCAATCCCAAAGTGTCCTGCCAATCCTCCACTATGTGTCTACTTGATCAAATTGTCTCTCATTGAATGTCTAAGTATGCATAATTGATTTCCTCCGAACAACATATCGTCTTGAATGAAATAATCCAACCACTTACTCTGATCTATCACAACAGGTTCCTTACATGCTTTCCAAGGTTCTGCAAAATCAGTGTCTCCCTCATACATGTTCTTTAATTTATCAAATCCCAACACTTCAACTCTCATCTCTGTCAACAAGTTCCTTCTACTCAATGCATCTACAACTTTGTTTGATTTTCCACTCCTATGCTTCAACACAAAAGTATAACTCTGCATGAACTCTACCCATCTCATGTGTCTCTGATTCAACTTACCTTGACTGTTCAAATACTGCAAAGCTTGATGATCAGTATACAACACAAACTCCTTAGGCAACAAATAATGTCTCCACTTCTTCAAGGCTTGAATTATGGCATAGAACTCTTGATCATAAACTGAATATCTTCTCCTTGCATCATTCAACATCTCACTGAAATATGCTATAGGTCTACCTTCTTGACTTAATACTACTCCAATCGCATTTCCACTTGCATCACAATCCACTTGAAATACCTTATTGAAATCTGGTAACGCTAGAAAAGGTTGCTATGTCACTTTCTGCTTCAGTAGTTCAAAACTTTTATCTACTCCTGATGTCCACTTAAAGTCTTTCCTGTGACCTCTCATTGTCTCTGTCATAGGGTTACAAACTGAACTGAAATTTCTGATGAACTTTAGGTAGAAACTAGCCAATTCATGAAATGATCTAACCTCTCCAATGCTCTCTGGTGTAGGCCATTCAACAATTGCTCTTACTTTCTCAGGGTCCATCTTCAATCCTTCCGCAGAAATCACAAACCCCAAATATATCAATTCTTCTTTCATGAAACTACACTTCTTGATGTTTATCAACAATTTCTCTTCTCTTAGTTTCTGCAAAACTTGTCTAATATGCCACAAATGTTCTTCTTTTGTCTTACTAAAAATTAGAATGTCATCCAAGTATACAATCACAAACTTACCCAAGAATTTCTTCAAGACTTTATTCATCAATCTCATGAAAGTACTCGATGCATTTGTCAATCCAAAAGGCATCACTAACCACTCATACAATCCTTCGTTTGTTTTAAAAGCAGTCTTCTATTCATCTCCTTCTCTGATTCTGATCTGATGGTATCCACTCTTCAAATCTATCTTTGTGAAATATTTTTCTCCATTCAAACAATCCATGATATCATCCATCCTAGGTAAAGGAAATCTATACTTAACTGTGATCTTGTTTATTGCTCTAGAGTCCGTACACATTCTCCATTCTCCATCCTTCTTAGGTGCTAACACTGCAAGTACTGCACAAGGGCTCAAACTTTCTTTGATCAAACATTTCCTCAACCATTCTTGTATCTGTCTATTCAGTTCTTCATTCTCTGTCGGTGTCATTCTATGTGCTGCTTTGTTAGGCAAACTAGCTCCCGGTATAAGATCCATGTGATGATTGATACTCCTTATAGGTGGCAATCCTTCAGATACATTATCTAATACGATGTCTTCATACTCTGTTAGCAACTCTCTTATCTCCTCCGGTTGTGATTCTTTAGTCTCATTCTTCAATGTTTTAGGCTTCTTCAGAATCAAAGCATAACACATATTCTCATGTCTCAAACCATCCAGAAATTTTCTTCCATCTACCAAACAGATTCTAGCATTCCCAGATACTTCACTCTTAGGATCATCCTCCAAAGGAATCAAGGTAATTCTCTTCCCATTTGATGTTATAGTGTATGTATTATTTCTCCCATCATGTATATCTTTTCTATCATACTGCCAAGGTCTACCCAACAAGATATAACATACATCCATAGGCCACAATACTTCATCATGATATGATCCAATATGAAATTTCACCAAACATTGTTCACTCACCAATACCTTATGATCATCCTGAATCCATGTTATCTGATAGGTCTTAGGGTGTTTCAATCTTTTTAACTTCAGCTTAGTCACCATCTCCTCTGAAACTAAGTTATCAGAACTACCACTATCAATTACAACTTTGCAACATTTACCTCCTGATTTGCATCTGGTTCTAAACAAACTCTTCCTCTGTGGTGGCTCCTCATTTGTCTCTACTTGAAATAGTGCTCTCCTCATCACAAGTGATTCTCCTTTCTCCAGTTTGCCAACTGAACTAGGTGATCCAACAGGTTCTTCAACATAGGCTGCTCTTCCACTATTCTTTGTCCTCTTGCTTGTACTCCCCTGATTACATTCAAATGCTCTATGTCCTTCACCTCCACACTTGAAACAAGTGTCTCTGAATGTCCTCTTATCAAATCTTCTTCCTTCTCTTTTGTATCCTTCATTCCAGTATGCACTAGGGTTTCCTCTCCGGTAAAAAATTTTGTCATCTCTCCAGTAAGCATTATTATCTCTATCATCCTTCTTGAATGTGTTCTCTTGTCTGTTCTATTCCGCAAACAATCTATCTCCTCCGAAAAATGTTCTACCTCTTAAATTTATCTCCTCTGCCTCTCTATCTCTGATCATGCCTCTTGTTCAACTTCTCTTCAACTTTCAGGGCAAACTGGTATGCTTCCTCCAAAGATGTCATCCTCACTAAACTCAGTTCTTCTTGAATGTTCAATCTCAGTCCATTGATGTACCTAGCCACTTTCTCCTTGCTCGCTTCACTATGTCTTGTCCTTATAATCATCTTATGAAATTCTTCCGTATACTCCTTCACAGATTTCTCCTTTTGTCTCAAGTTTTGCAATCTTTTCAACAACTCGAACTCATAGTCAGCATGTATAAACTGGTTCTTCAATTTTGTCACCATCCTATCCCATTTTGTAATCTTTTATTTTCCTCTTCTATTTCTATCCAACTGAACTTCTTTCCACCATATAGCAGCATGTCCTTTCAACTGTATTTGCAAATTTCACCTTCTCTGGATCTTCAACTTCTTCATATTCAAAGTATTCCTCCATGTCATTTATCCAGTCAATCAATTCTTCAAGGTTTAAATTGCCAGTGTAATTCAGTACATCAACTCTAGGTCTCTTTCCAATTTTTGAAATAGCTCACAATATCTTGACTTGATCTGATTCTTCTTTTTATCACCTCCTAGGGCTTCGCCAATTTGTTCAACAGATTGAAATTCCTCTTCATCATCACTTTCAACATTAGGTCTAGGTGTCAATCCTCTTCGCCTATCTTTTTCAACAGCATCCAATCAAATTCTCATCGTCTTCATCATTTCCATCATCTCATCCATTCTACCATCCATTGTTCCAACAGCAACAACTCTCCTCGGCGGCATCTGCCTAGGATCAAGTGCAAATTGCCTCAAGTTCAGTAATTGGGCTACAAGGTAACAACTGCCTCACAATCGGTGATAGGTTGCGACACAAGTAACCTCCCTCAATTCGGCGATCTGTTCACAGTAAGATCTTATGAAATTCCTTCACCAACTTCGTTCAACTCGCTCCCAAAGATTAGAACTTTCACTCTGATACCACTTGGTGCAGTCACGGCAGGAGGGTTCACAGAATGAACTATCCAGACCGTGCAGCTAGAGTAAACACAATGGAAACAACTCAAGATATAGAACAAATGCAGATTCATTCATTCAGTATATCATAGAATTCAAATACAGATTGGCCGGTAACATGCAGGCTTACAATTGGGCCCACTGGCCTGATTACAAAATATCAGAATATACACAAGATATAGCTTTGAAGCTCCTTCGCACAAAATCTAAACTAAGGATTATGAATCAATCACTAACTGCTTTCCTAGGGATCCATTACATCAATATATATCATCTCCGAATCATACGATTCCTCTGCGTCGGCCAAGGAAGATCACAAACTTCAAGGAAGAGCTGTAACATGTGTACACTGATAGGTCAGACCTAATCATGTAGAACACCTCTGCAAATGAATGGAATGATGTGCGGATCTCGGGGAAGGTCGGCCACGAACCAAAGATCATTGAGTGATGTGTCATTAGGCTCCACAAGTCAATGAATGTTATGTAAGTCTTCTCCTTTAGTTGATTGTCTAAGACTGTCAAGATGCTCTGTTCTAAGAAAACAGTCGATCTTCTGATAGCGATAACTTTACGGTACTTGATCCAAATGCTCTGAATTCTAGATATGATGTAGATGAACATGTGTAGATGCTAAGTCCAACTCCGCAAGATCTGAAATGTGATTGTGGAAGAATGCGGACCAAAATACAGAAACTGCTACTAACTGAACTACCTGAACTGAACTGGAAAATGAAAGGAAACAAACTAAACTGCAAATAAACTGAAATGCAAATGTTTTTGGTTGATGCAAGATTGCTCTTGAATCAGGCATGCTCCTGCATCATTTGTTGGAAGAATTTCAGCACATCGTCTCTGATAATGAAGTGAAATCAAGAGTCCGCCATGATCACACATGATAACATCTTGCTTCCAAGGCAAGAATCCAATCCAGATGAAAGTCAAATGTCCAACTCCAGCTGAAAAATTGTAGTTGAGCATTTATGGTTGCAAAAGGCGGTTCAAGCATCGATTTCCATCAAAGATATTTGTTCAACCACTTCTTGGAGATATTTTTTGCATTTATGTCAAGACAATTAGATTTTCTTCTAATATTCCTTTTGTAAAATATCTCTGACAAGCCCATAGGCGCATTCATTGCAGTAGGTAATGGCGCTTCATTGTAAATGCTATATAAGGCATGAAATGTAATGTTTTCAGGTGGGTCATTGATTGCAAAAAAATCACATCTCTTTTCAATTGTAACCGTGCCTCTTTGACAATAAACAATAAGGCTTTACCTTTTGATAAATTTTGGTTGCTCTGTGTAATCTTTCTGCTTGATTTCCATCTGTGAATGTTTCTTTCCTCTTGGATTTCATCTAGTTTACTTTACCTCTGCAGTTTACTCATGATTTGTGCATGTTGGTCTATGGTTTATTGTTGTTCTGTGCATACATGATTGTTTTGAGGACCTACCTATATTCAAACCTGGTGTATCACCTCCTTTGCATTTTAGTTCATCCTCCTTCCTATTTTCCTCAACGGTGCATAGATTAGGTTTAGTCTTAGCAATAGCTAAATCTTATATTCAACGAAGGAACTAGCCTCTCTCTGGGGATTTGATTTCCCTGTAGGGTCCCACACCTAGAAATCATCTCAATGTTTCACTAGATTGTTGGAGCCCTAAAAGCCTCCAACACATGGTGCAAATCCAAGTGACAACAGTAATTATTATTAATTTTCTACATACGCTATGAGAGTAATAGGTTAATTATTTCATTAATTTAATCATATTGATTAATTAATTAATTAAGTCACCTTTACTTTATTTTTCACTTAAGCTAAACTTAGGCACTTTAATAATTATTTAATAATTCTTTTATTAAATCCTAGGGTTCACTTTAGGGTTTTGATCTCATTTCTTAAGGATTGATCTCTTTGTAATTATTATTCTTGTTTATGCAATTTTACTCTCTTGGCTTGAAGAGCAATATCTTTGTGTTGTTCGAATATTTTCTACGTGATAGGTTATTTTGCTTGTAGGTGTTCATTGGGTTCTATGAGGTTGGTTTTAACAACTTCAACATGGTATCAGAGCTTCAGATCTGCAGCTTCATGTTCGTCTTTTGAGGGATTCAAGCCTTGAAAGAGTATTTTAGTGCATCTTGAGTCACTTTTGATCACACCATTGCATTCAGAGTGCTGGAAATAGTCAAGATTGGCTTTTGTTTCATCAATTTTGGACTCACGGGCTCAGATCTACAAGGGTTACTCAGATCTACAAGGGTTACTAAGGGTGTTTTTTTCTCAGATCTAGAGGGCACCTATAATTTTGGAATGTTTTCAGCCCAAAAGGACCTTACCATCGCGCTCAGAAGGCCCGAGAACCTATAAATCGATTATAAATTTGTCGAATTTGGCCACTGTGACCTCTGGGGCAAAAAAAAATATTTTCTGAGTCGTACGGTGTCGTACTGTACGGCTCTATAAAAAAAAGAACAAACGCACAAAAAAAAAAAAATATTACAGGCCACAAAGGGCCGACACGGTTTGGAAACCACCAGGCGGTCAGGGTTCTCGCAGTCACATACCACTGTTTGCACGGTGGTCAGTGTTCAAACAACGCCGCCAGCAATTGGAAGGTCGGCAGTCTTTAAAACCGCCACTGCTCTCCTCCAAATTGCGACACTGGTCGCTTAAATCGCCAACAGGCAGTCTTCAAACCACCTTCGTCTTCGTCGACCACCGCCTGCCTCCAGTCCAGTCACTGCCTCCTCTCCGCCTGGGCGGCACCACCCAGTCAACACCACAGAGCCACCAGGGCTCCTTTTTTGTCTTTTTGGGACCTATTTTGGGAAATCGGGTGCCATTTTTGTGTCTGATATCGGATTTTCGCACAAAAATAGGCATTGGAAAGTTGGTTCTGAGCCCGATCCAATGGTGTTGTTTATTTTTCCTGATTTTGATGTTTCGCTACATTTATTGTCAGTCAAAGTCTGATCTTCGTTTTCGTACTTCTGGGGGCATAACTGTTGCATACGGCCTCCGTTTTTCGCAAACAAATAAGCATTGGAAAGGTTTGCAGTGCTCTTTCCAGATCTATAGAGTTTTTCATCAGAAAATTTACTAGGTACACAAAGAATTGTCTAAAGTGGTTTTTGCTTTTTTCTGCTTTCCAACTTTCAAATTTGCATTAGGGTTTGGTTTTTTGTGTTATGGGGGGTGTTTTTTTCTTGCTTTTTGTATATACACATCAGAGAACAGAAAACTCTTCCCTTAAACACATTTCAAAAACTCAAACATCATGGCGGACACCACATCAATTGACCATCTTACCCCACACAATTATCACACCTGGAAGGCACATATGACCAGACTTCTCATGTGAAAGAGGTTATGGTCCTGTTTGGATGAGATTCAGCCTCAGTCGCAACGTCAATTTGAGATTCTACAACATCGAAACAAAATGAATGAGGCCATGGGTTTGATATCATTGCATGTTTCAGATAGTCTTTTATTTCACCTTGAGAGTTGCACAACTCCTCAGGAAATGTGGACCAAGTTCAATGATCTCTTTGGCACCATCAATCAGTTCAGAGCACTTCAGCTTGAGGCAAAATTAACTTCCTTGGTACCTAATTCCTTTCCATCTATTGAGGATTTCTTGATGAAATTCAAATCACTCAGATCACTTTTGCAAGGTTGTGGCAAAACCAAAACTAACACCAAGTGTATATACTTGATTCTCTCTAAGCTTCGAGGCTCATTTCAGATATTCTCTTCTACTTTCTATTCCACCATGGATGCTTTGGGTCCATGATTTACCATGCCTACCTTCGAGGTTTTCTGCAATCGGTTGACTCGTGAGCAGGCCAAGCTATCACAGTTGGATGCTCTCCCAGGATCAAAGAACCAAGCCTTGGTAGCTTAGACATCTAAGGGGAAGCAAAAGCAGAAACTAAAGCCCAGGTCAGATTCAACAGGCAGTGAGAGTTCCTCCAAGCCACCTCCTAAGTCAGATTCCAAACCACACTCTAATCCTAAGTAGGGTAAGTCTTCTAAGTCTGGTGAGTCTTCCTCCAAGACAAAGAAGAAAACAGGTGATCCTTGCAGTTTTTGTGGCAAGGAAGGTCATCCAGTTACCAGGTGTTGGAAGAGATTAGAGGCTTTAGAGGAGGCCATGCAACAACATCAGATCTCTTCACCTCAGTCTTCCCCACACACAAGGAAAGGTCATGCTCTTTCTGCATGGGCCTTACCTTCAGCGTCCACATGGATTCTAGATTTTGGTGCTTCTCACCACATGACACATACTCAGGAGTTTGTTACCACACTTTCTCATTGTGGCACTTCACAGATTGTAGTTGGTGATTCTACACAGCTTTCAGTTGTCGGTTCAGGTCGTGTTCCATTGGACGGTGGTTGTCTTCAGGATGTTCTTGTTGTTCCTGCCATTTCGACAAACCTCCTTTCAGTTTATCAGATTTGCCTTTCTGGCACTGGTAAGACAGTTGAGTTCTCACCACATGATGTGGTTATTCGAGACCTCCATGATCCTGATTTAGTTGTGGCTACTAGGAGTGTTGATCCTGCATCCCGCTTATATAGATTTGATGGCTTTGAGAGCTCAGATGGTTCTGGTTCATCACTTATAGCACATGCAGACACAGTGAGCAGGCTTTGGCATGAGCGTTTTGGCCATGCCAATTATAGATATCTACACCAGATGAGTACACAGGCACTTGTGATTGGGCTCCCTCAGATTTCCTGTACTAATGGTGTTTGTAGAGGATGTGTCCTTGGCAAACATCAACAGGATTCTTTTCCTACGGGTAGGGCCACACATGCTAAGGCACCCTTGGAGTTGGTATATAGTGACCTCATGTCCTTTCCGACTTCTTCATTTTCAGGGGCCAAATTTGTGCTCACGTTCATTGATGACTTCTCTAGGTGTACATGGGTGTACTTTCTTAAGTACAAGAGTGATGTCTTTGATATTTTCAGGATCTTCAAGACATTCGTGGAGAAGCAATTTGGACTTTCTATCAGGAGGATACACACATACAATGGGGGGAAGTATGTCAATCAAGTTTTCAGGGACTTTTGTACTGAGCATGGTTTGCAGCATCAGCTTTCAGTTCCTTACACCCCTTAACAGAATGGTGTTGCTGAGAGAAAGAACAGACCTTTATGGGAGATGGCCAATTGTATGATTCAATCACATGATATGGATTCTTCATTCTGGGTTGAGGCAGTGAATTGTACCAATTACATTCAGAATCGAATGCCTCATAAAGCATTACAACATATGACTCCTGAGGAGGCTTGGACCCATGTCAAGCCCAATGTTTCTACATTCCAAGTTTTTGGTAGTGAGACTTGGGCATACATTCCTGATGCTCAACGAAAAGCCATGGAGAGGAAAAGCCGACCACTCATATTTGTTGGCTACTATGAGGATGTTAAGGCATACAAGTTGTTTGATCTTCATTCCAAAGAGATCTTGTTTCGACGAGATGTCCAGTTTGATGAGCACTTTCCTTGGATGGATTCTCCATCACCAGCTTCTCCCTCACTTCCTACTCCTCCCACTTCATCTCTTAAGGATTCCTTATCTCTTAAGGATGATGTTGATGATGCTCCACCTTTACCACCACCACCAGATACCCAACCTTTGCCCAAGTGGGCCCGCTTTACTGTTGAGACAGCTGGATCTTTGGCAGGTGATCCTTTAGATACATGTCATACCTGTGCACAAACATCAGGTGCTAGTATTTTGAGTCATGCCATTTTGGATGATCCTTAGAAGTTTTCAGAGGTAGCAGGTACTCCTAAGTGGGATAGAGCTATGGAGGAGTATTCTTCTTTGATGAAGAATAATACTTGGGATCTTGTTCATCTTCCTAAGGGAAGAAAGTTGGTTTGGTGCAAGTGGGTGTACCATACCAAGTTTGCTACAGATGGTTTGATTGATAAGTATAAGGCACGTCTTGTTGCGAAGGGGCTCAGGTTGAGGGTATTGATTACTCCGAAACCTTTGCTCATGTTGCCAAGATGAATTCTATTCGATTTGTACTTTCACTAGCAGCTTCACAGCGATGGACAGTTTTTTAGATGGATGTGAAGAGTGCCTTCTTGCAAGGAGACCTACATGAGGAGATCTATATGGAGCAACATCAGGGATTTGTGTAGGACACTTCTTTGGTTTACAGACTTCGGCATTCATTGTATGGTCTCAAACAAGCCCCTCGAGCTTGGTATGAGAAGATGGACTCTTTTTTGCTTTCCTCTCACTTCACCCGCTGTCATTCTGATCCCACAGTGTACATTCAGCGTCAGGAGGGTGATCTTTTTATCCTTGTGCTATATGTTGATGATCTCATTCTTACAGGTAACTCATCCTCCATGATTCAAAGTGTTCAGAGAGCTTTGATGGAGCAGTTTGATATGACAAATCTCGGTCTTCTGCACTATTTTCTTGGTCTACAGGTTATTCAGTCTTCGGATGGGATTTCCATATTTCAGCAGAAGTATGCTCTTGATATGCTCCGGAGATTTGGCATGCTTGATTGCAAGCCTGCCCCCACACCATTTCAGTTAGGTGTTGTCTTGTCTTCCACTTGCTCTACTCCTTCAGTAGATTCTACATTATACAGGCAGTTGGATGGCAGCTTGTTGTCCCTGACACATTCATGTCCTGATCTTTCCTTTGCGGTTGGCCTTGTCTCTCGGTTCTCACATGATTCACATGAGAGCCATTGGCAAGCTACCAAACATATCTTGAGGTACATTCAAGGCACCACACATTATGGCATTCACTACACATCAAGAGCCCCTCACATTGTTGGCTTCACTGACTCAGATTGGGCTGGTGATGTCAATGATCGGAAGTCTACTTCTGGCTTTGTTTTTGCCTTAGTTCTGGTCCTATTACATGGTCTTGCAAGAAGCAATCTGCTATTGCATTATCATCTACAAAGGTTGAGTATTGAGCTACAGTGTTAGCTAGCCAGGAGGTTTTATGGCTTCGACAGTTGATGACTGAGTTTGGTTTCCCTCCTGATAGTCCCACTCTTCTTTGGTGTGACAATCAGAGTGTTGTTCACATTTCACGCAACCCAGTGGAGCATCAGCGGACTAAGCACATTGAGATCCACATGCACTTCATCAGGCAGTTGATTCAAGGTGGTTCTCTCATCTTGGAGTACATTCCTACAAAGGAACAGGTTGCAGACATCTTCATGAAACCTTTGGCATCACCTTGCTATCCTCAGTTGCGATCTATGCTTGGGGTGAAGGAAGTTGTCCTTGGGGGGTCTTCATGAGGCCTTCCTTCATTTCTTTTACATGATTTCATCTCTTTTTGGAGAGGAGTTTTTTTCCCACTGGTTTTCTCCTTTTCTCTGCTTTACAAAAATTTAGTTGTATTTGGGTACCTCATCAAGCCTTGTTGCTGAGACCCATCTTTGCTTTCATGCATTTTGTCCTTAGTTTTTAGCTTCTCCCTAAGTTCATCTTAAGGGGGGGTGTTAATGTAATAGGTTAATTACTTAATTAATTTAATCATATTGATTAATTAATTAAGTCACCTTTACTTTATTTTTCACTTAAGCTAAACTTAGGCACTTTAATAATTCTTTTATTAAATCCTAGGGTTCACTTTAGGGTTTTGATCTCCTTTCTTAAGGATTGATCTCTTTGTAATTATTATTCTTGTTTATGCAATTTTACTCTCTTGGCTTGAAGAGCAATATCTTTGTGTTGTTCGAATCTCTTCTATGTGACAGGTTATTTTGTTTGCAGGTGTTCATTGGGTTCTGTGAGGTTGGCTTTAACAACTTCAACAGGTCCCACACCTGGAAATCATCTCAATGTTTCACTGGATTGTTGGAGCCCTAAAAGCCTCCATAACTTTCAACATATTAATCCCTTTTTAAATCCAAAAGATGCTTCACATTCTACGATTTATTGGGTATACATTAAAATTTAAATTTTTTGAGTTTCATATATTTTTGACCAAGTTAAGTTGGCTAAAAATTTAACTTCCAATATTTTAAAAAAGTTACAATAAAAAATTAATAAATAATTATTTATTTACTTAAAAATTTTAAAAAATATGCATCACATCCGCCCATGTGTCATTTATTTAAATCCAAATTATGGAGGAAAAATATTGTCTTTTTCTCATATTTAGGTTGGCCGGAATGACACCTACTTTTTATATTTTTTCTGAAAATTTTAGTAGTGCTTCATTGAAATATCCAATTTTCACCAAACTATTTTTAAAATTTTCAAAAAAAACATAGTAGCTATTAAAATAAATTTAGATAGTTTATTAATGGTCACTAATGTAATATTACTTTGTTTCTATTTATGTTTCTTAGTTTACTTTAGTTTCTTATTAGAAACTTCTACTTTGTAATATTTAGAAACATCTTATAAATTCCTTATAAGAGCTTTGCTCTATTCTTTAATTTATAATGAAATTACCAAAACATAGTATCAGAGCGGGTTCGAGCAGGAAATTATTTTTTCAAAAAAAATTATAGTGCTCTCTATAACATCTGCATGATGTACTGATGCCGGTACGGCTACCCAACTCTCTATTCATCATTCATCCTCAAGTCGCGATTTTCATTTTTGTAGGCAATTTTGTTTGGTCGCAAGGTCTGTTTCAGAGGCTGTGATTTCTGTAGTGATCGCATTCTTTTTTTCTGGTGCAGGAGCACCTTGACAAATTGATGCTTTCATAGGAATTTGATTTAACTTTGATGATTCAACAATGTAATGAGATAAATTAAGTCATTTTTCCTTTTATTAAAGTCACTAAGAGAGGTCTAAATTCAAATTTGTGTAAATGATGCAAAATTGTCAAGTTTCAAATGATGCAAACTTGGAATATGAAAGGTCATTTTGGTTTTAGGCGTTGATAGGCAGTTAGAAATCAGTTGGAATGTGAGGAGTCATGATGTAATGCCTTTAAAAGGCCTTGTATCCATTTGTGAAGGTGGAGGGGAGAAGGTTGGAGGATGTGGGTTGTTACATTTTGATGTGATATCAATAAAAGATACCCTTGTTTCTGCATTTCTGAATGTTAAACTGTTGTTTCAAAGATTGGTACGGATTTGTACGGATTTTATATGACCATAATGTAGTATGGATGGAAAGAGTATTGAGTCTACTTTCCATTTCTTTTTGTTGCATCAAATTTCATTAAGATTTGAATAAGTTATGGCATTTTTATTGAGGGTAGGTCTGCAGAGTTTAATTTTCTGAAAATGCAGTCTGAAAATATGCATGGTACGGCCTGGTACAACCTCACATTGATGCATATAATAGATGGATGGAAATATATGTGTTTCTAGTTTACAATTATTTTGGTTTGGTATAATTTAATTAAGTTTTGTGAGAGATATTGCAATTTTGGTGAGGGCAGGTCTGAACACTGCCTAGGGTTTGCAGTTTTGGGAAAAAAATCACAACCTTCTCCCCTACCATTGGATCTTCATGAAAATTGGAGGAAAAATATGTATTAATGTTCTCTTCAACCTAACCAAAGCAATTGGATTAGTTCTTTGATTTGTTAATATTATTGAGGATAGTTTTGGTCCTCCTACCTCTGCATCATATTGGTATCAGAGCTGGCGAAAGATTGGGTGGTATGTATTTGTTTCCTGTCACTGAGAAGGCAAGTAAAGAACTGAAGGAAAGCTGAAGAGTTGTGTTGGTGACCGTTATTTTGTTTGCTAAGTTGTTTGGTTGCAGGTGCTTGTTCCATCTAGCTATAGAAGGAGGTTTCTGAGATTGTGTGTGGACAGACAAAATGAGGTCTGTCATAACCATTCTCCAATAGAGATTAGGCTGGATAAGGGTGCAAAGAGAAACCTCTAAGGAGAGAGTGGTAGATGCATCACCAAGATTTGCTGTTGGGTGAGATGAATGGTTTGGTGAGTTGGTGTTCTGAGGCAGTAGAGAGATGGATACCTGACTGAAGAAGCACTTGATGTTGCAGCCTGAAGAGTACTCCACCGATGGGAGTAGGAGCCTGAAGAAACTCTAAAGATGATGGTAGTTTGTTTGTTAGTTGGTTGGTCACCTTTCTATTTGATGTGAAGATTTGAAGCCTAAAGCTAAAGATGAAGAGACAGACAGAGATGCAAGAAAAGGTAGTTTTGTTTTGCAGATCCATTTCCAAGGGACTTGGAAATCTTTGTTGGTTGGTTGTATGGTGCAGGAGCACCTTGACAAATTGATGCTTTCATAGGAATTTGATTTAACTTTGATGATTCAACAATGTAATGAGATAAATTAAGTCATTTTTCCTTTTATTAAAGTCACTAAGAGAGGTCTAAGTTCAAATTTGTGTAAATGATGCAAAATTGTAAAGTTTCAAATGATGCAAACTTGGAATATGAAAGGTCATTTTGGTTCTCGGCGTTGATAGGCAGTTAGAAATCAGTTGGAATGTGAGGAGTCATGATGTAATGCCTTTAAAAGGCCTTGTATCCATTTGTGAAGGTGGAGGGGAGAAAGTTGGAGAATGTGGGTTGTTACATTTTGATGTGATATCAATAAAAGATACCTTGTTTCTGCATTTCTGAATGTTAAACTGTTGTTTCAGAGATTGGTACAGATTTGTACGGATTTTATATGACCATAATGTGATATGGATGGAAAGAGTATTGAGTCTACTTTCTATTTCTTTTTGTTACATCAAATTTATATAAGATTTGAATAAGTTATGGCATTTTTATTGAGGGTAGGTCTGCAGAGTTTAATTTTCTGAAAATGCAGTCTGAAAATATGCATGGTACACCCTGGTACAACCTCACATTGATGCATATAATAGATGGATGGAAAGATATGTGTTTCTAGTTTACAATTATTTTGGTTTGGTATAATTTAATTAAGTTTTGTTAGAGATATTGCAATTTTGGTGAGGGCAGGTCTAAACACTGCCTAGGGTTTGCAGTTTTGGGAAAAAAATCATAACCTTCTCCCCTACCATTGGATCTTCATGAAAATTGGAGGAAAAATATGTATTAATGTTCTCTTCAACCTGACCAAAGCAATTGGATTAGTTCTTTGATTTGTTAATGTTATTGAGGATAGTTTTGGTCCTCCTACCTCTGCATCATTTTCCTGTGGTGGCCATTAAGGTTACTGATAGACGCGATTTGTATTTTCCAATTGCGATTGCATTTCCTTTGTCACGATTTGCATTTCCCTAGTCACGTTTTTGGGTAGAATTGTTTCCTTTGAGCGGCATTATTTCATGTGAAATCGTGACTTCATTTTTCTAAGTCACGATTTTTCTCTAGTCGCTGTTTGTTCATCGCAGTTCCTTGACGGCCTTTTTTGGTCGCAACTTTGGAGATTGATGTTGAAAGATTTTGGGCAAATCTTTTTTTCTTTGTGTTTGCTTCTAACCTGGTTGCGGATCCTTTTTTTTCACCCTTGATAATTTGTGATTCGATGGTTTGTGTTGGGTTTCCGTTGATCGTGGTCTTGATCGCCATTTTCTATTGGCAGGTTCAAGTATATGTCGCGGTCTCAATCTTGCAGTCTATAACTTGCGCTTATAGTGCTCAAATCGCCAACTTTCTATGCCCGTGGTCTCTTGATCGTCCAACTTCAGTGATCACGTTTACCTTCGTGCCTGATTGTGGATTTGTTTTTTTGGCATCTTTTCTCTGCAGTTTGGAGGGCTTATTTGAACAATGCTTAAAGCACTAAGCCACCTCCCAGCCCGTGACTTTTTGTAACCAGAACATTCCTTTTTGGCAGGCGGTCATATTGCTATCTGCGGGTATTTTTTTACCTCGGGATTTGTGCCATATGATTTTGTCCATCCTCTGGTATTTCATTTTTCGTGCCTTGAAAAGCGTGAAGATGGCATCTTTGTCCAAGCAAGGAGAGTCCACACCGATAGCCCATGTTGCAAAGCACACTGAGCAGAAGGAGTCTGTGTTCTATGCCTTTATGGCCAAGAGACCTGCAGATCATGTCAAGTCCTCTACCTGATACATTCATTCAAGTGCTTCTCAACATTTCACACATCGGCAAGATTGGTTCACGGAGTACATGCCATTCAGAGATTCTATCATCTTTGGAGGAGGCAAAGAGTATACTGTTGTCGAAAAGGACAACATGCAAATTCAGTCTGGTGAGAGAAATTTAATATTTCTCGATATATACTTTGTACCTGGCATGAAGTTGAACCTTCTTTCTGTTAGTTAGATTATGTGGCACTCTCCTCAGTTGGATGTTATTTTCAGCATGCATACATGCAACATAGTTGATCGAGAGACACGCACCACCGTTGCCCAAGGACTTGAGGATCATGGTCTATATAGACTCATTGATTTTGGTGATTCTCAAGAGCATGCCATGGCAGCCAGGAGTACATCTATCAACAAACTCTGGCATCAACGTTATGGGCACCTAAACATGCATTATCTCTCTCAGTTAGCTCAGGAGGGTCTGGTCAGTGGTCTTCCTGAGATTCAGACTCAGATTAATGGAGTATGCGAAGCATGTTAGGCTAGAAAGCAACATCGAACTCCATTTTCAGATGGTGATTCCTGGAGAGCATCCAAGATACTTATGTTGGTTCACGCTGATGTATGTGGACCAATGAACACTCCTTTTGTTACTGGGTGCAGGTATTTTTTGTTACTTGTTGATGATTTCAGTAGGAAAATGTGGGTGTATTTTTTGAAAAACAAATCAAATGTGTTTGGTATATTTCAGCAGTTCAAGGCCTTAGTTGAAAAAGAGTCAGGTTGTCCAATAGTCACTCGCATGTCTAATAATGGGGGGGAGTTTTGTTCTACTGACTTCTCCAAATTCTATGTTGCACATGGCATCAAACGCCAACTTACCACACTTTATACCTCTCAACCTATTGTTCCACCACCCACCCCTCCTCAGGATGATCTAGATCCCCATCCAAATGATTTGGTTCCAGTTGCCCCAATTGATGTTTGGTGCAGGAGCACCTACCTGACAACTGGCCTTCATGAGGCAGTTAGTTGTTTTAGGTCTTATTTATGTTTTCAAGAAGGTCTGATAAGACCAAATGCATGTAATAAGGTCATGCTGATCATGATAAGATCATGCTGACCATGCTTTTACTATTTTTAGCCAGTTTGTTAGGACAGTTGTCATGATGTATGTTCGGTTGGATCTCCCAGCCGCCTGGAGTGTTCCCAGCCGCTTGGAGTCGGGTCAGTAGTACTCGCAGGAAAATCTATTTAAGCAGGAGGATCGATTGGTTTGAGATGATCGATCGAGCTAGGTTGCAGGGAGTGAGACTGAGAGAGAAACTGATCATTGTATTTGCATCTTTTGAAATCAAATAAAGTGTTCCTGTTTGTGCTCATCCTCTGTTGAATTCCATTACTTGATCGACTTGCTGTTTTGGGTGGTTTCATGGATTCACTGATCCATTCCACCGGTTGATTCGTCTGATCGGTGGAATGGTTATGTACAGTAGGGTAGGTGTTAGTTTGTTTGTTCGCATGCAGGTGTGCAGGATCGCGGTTGAAAGGTGTTGAAGACCCTAGCATGGGCATGTGCTAGGTCGAGCTGAGAGAGTTTGGAAGATCACCCTGAGAGTGGATCGGGTCGTCCCTAGAGGATCGGCGAAGTGAAAATCCGCTAAGGTTGAAAGTTCGTGAAAACGGCATCATCAGGATATTTCTGCGTATATCCTGCAGTCGCTTCGGGCATCATCATCCGAGTAAGAGGAAATCGGCATGATGCGGTTGAGTGCATGAAGTGAATGTGCGTCGGGGTGATCATCATCAGGAGTTGCCGAGGAGGAGCGTATCGGCATCAGGAAGAAGATCGGGTTGATCGCGGGCCGAAAAAGCTAAGTTTGGCCAACAGCAGGATATGACGTCATCATCATCAGGATATACGTCATCAGGATATTTCGGAGCAGCAGGATATTGAGGAGCTGCGGGTGACGTCATCGTCATCAGGATATACGTCATCAGGATATCGGGGTGACGCAAGCATCGAGGGGACGGTGCGAGAAGTGAAGGTTGGTCATCATCAGGATAAATGGGAGGAACCGGATGTTCTTTATCCTGTTGATTATCATGATGTTGAATATCATGATGCTGAAGATAGTGAAGACGGAAGTTGTCGCGGAAGTGAACAGTGGACGTCAGGAGGATGTTCGCGCTGGTTGAACATGATGATGCTGTCGATAATCGAGTAAGGTGATGCTGTTGACATGCGAAAGGGCGAGGGCGTGTCATCAGGAGGATATCTATCGGCAAGGGAAATATGATGATGCTGATAGTGTTAAGCAAAATATGATGATGATGATGATGATGATGATGGGCTGCAGACATCCATGCTGTATTGTAAGGTTATAGTGTGGGTGCCTCTGCATCAATGTTGTTCCTCCTGATTCAGATGTTGGCCCTTCTAGTCTCCGGCCTAAATGGTGGGCTAAGACCATCGGTGATCTTCATGATGATGAATTGATCAAGGGTAGATCTACTCGAAAAAAGAGCAAGCAGAATATAGTCAATTTTGCTCTTATGGCCAACCTTCACAGCATCTCGAAGCCTTAGACATATTCAAAGGCTAAAGGCATACCTGAGTGGGAGCAGGCTATGGAAGCTGAACATCATAATTTTCTATAGAACAACACTTGGGTCCTTTCTGATCTTCCACCTGGGAAGAAGCCCATTGGCTGCAAATGGGTGTACAAAGTATAAGGCTGACAGAACCCTTGAAAAGTATAAGGCTCAATTGGTAGCCAGAGGGTTCTCACAGAAAAAGGGCATTAACTATGAGGAGACTTTTGCTCCCACAGCCAAGATGAATACCATTTGGCTTGTCCTCTCTATTGCAGCCTAGTTTGGATGGAAAGCCCATCAAATGGATGTCAAGAGTGCATTCCTCAATGGGGATTTGTAGGAAGAAGTCTACATGACGCACCCTCCTGGCTTCAAGGTTGCTGGTAAAGAACACCAGGTTTGCAGACTGGTGAAAGCACTCTATGGCCTTAAGCAGGCTCCATGGGCATGGTACATGAAAATTGATAAGTACCTTGTGGATCATGGTTTTCAGTGGAGTCCTGATTCCAATTTGTATGTCAAACAATATGCTGATGATAGTCTTTTTATAGTTGTCTATGTCGATGATCTGATCATTACTGGCAGCTCGGAGCAGTTGACTGAGGAGATCAAGCATGATCTTAGTCAATCCTTCGACATGACAGATTTGAGACTTTTGCATTATTGCCTAGGTGTTGAGGTTTAGTAGACTCGTGATAGAATCTTTATCTCTCAGTCCAAGTATGTTCAAAGTTTGTTGGACAAGTTCCAGATGACAGATTGCAAACCTGCATCCACACCTATGGAGAAAGGGTTGAAACTTTCAGTCAACTCTGATTCACCTGTGGAGAACGAATCAACATTCAAGCAACTAGTGGGCAGCATCATCTATCTCACTACCACTAAACCTAATCTCAGTTTTGCAGTGAGCTGCATTTCTCACTTCATGACAGCCCCTAAATCTTAACATTGGGTTGCAGCGAAGCATGTGCTGAGATATGTGAAAGGCACTTCTGACTTTGGCATTATGTATGGAAGGTGTAAAGATCCTAAGTTGATCGGTTTTACAAACTCAAATTGGGCAGGCTCTGTTGATGACAAGAAGTCTACTTCTGGGTATGTTTTCAGTTTGGGCATAGGGGCAATCACATGGACCAACAAGAAGCAGCAGACAATGGCTCTCTCATCGACAGAAGCTGAATATCGGGGAGCTGTTAAAGTAGCATGTGAGGCAGTTTGGCTTTGAAGGATGCTTTCAAACATGCAAATGTCTCCAGCAAGGCCTTCACCCTTGTATTGTGACAATCAAGGGATGTTGAAACTTGCCAAAAATCTAGTCTTCCATCAAATGACAAAGCATGTTGGCCTTCATTGTCATTTCATCCACGAGCTTGTCGAAGATGGATTAGTGGTGTTGCAGTATGTTCCAACTGAGGACTAAACTGCAGATATTCTCACCAAGTCTCTGAGCCCGGATAAGTTTGTCAAATTTAGGGGGCATCTTGGTGTAGTTGATAGAGTGGCCATTAAGGGAGGATATTAAAATAAATTTAGATAGTTTATTAATAGTCACTAATGTAATATTACTTTGTTTCTATTTTTGTTTCTTAGTTTGCTTTAGTTTCTTATTAGAAACTTTTGTTTTATAATATTTAGAAACATCTTGTAAATTCCTTATAAGAGCTTTGCTCTATTCTTTAATTTATTATGAAATTACCAAAACAGTAGCCCATAAACTACATTCAATTTATTACAACTTTTATTACTACCTTATTTCTAGATTGTGTAGATAAATCATTCAATTTTAAAAATGAAGTTACTTAAGTCTAATTTTCACATTTACATTGCCACTTAGGGGTAGTGTTTGGCCCATCATGATCCTGAACTCACCCCGATAAGCCTTTCAAATTTGAAGTCAAAGTTTGTTGGTTGGTGGAGAGAATAAATTACCGATAGAAGAAAGGTTTTAAGACTTTGGTTAGTTTGCGGGTTCTGAAAGTTGTTGATTCACTGACAAGCATATGAACGGAGTTGTTGAGAAGAAAAACAAAGGGTTCACAAAAGACAAGTTTTGCCGATAACCCTCCTATTGGCGTGTCGGGGAATATTTAAGTTCACGAACCTGAGCAAATGTCAATAAAGCTGGTTCTTAGAAAGATAGAAAACTCCATAGTTCACGGAGAAGGTATTTTGTTGATGGACTGTTTTGAAGCTCGGGTATGCATAATTTGCCGAGTGTATACAGTGGTGGTTGTTATACGCCATCGAGGATGTCTGAGGTAGCAATTCGGTTTTGTAACTGCTCAACTGTTAGGCGGTTCATTTTTTGTTTTGGTATTTCAATGGATGGTGACGGTTCAACTATTTTTGGGGCTAAGTATCATATATATAGTGATCTAGTATGGAGAAGGGGGGATTCTCCTGGTGAATGTAGATGTTGCAGAATACTCTGTAAAGAGGATATTTTGATTTTGAGGCATGATTGTAGAACTTAATTTTGTACTCCTATAATTCATTGTTGTTGTTGAATAAATCATACAAATTGTTGTGGGTGTGTGTTGTCTTTTGTGTTGATCTCATTTTGTTGCTTAATTCGATAGTCTGATAAGACCCCTAAGTTTAGTCCTGCACCAACTACCTAACCTGATATCGCATATGCAGTGATCTTGGTACCTAGGTTCATGTTAGAACCTAAGGAGACACATTGGAGTGTCACTAAGAGGATTCTCAGGAATCTCATAGGGACATTGCATTATGGTCTTCATTTCAACATTTAGAGGACAAAAGATTAGTTGGATATATATATTCAAATTAGGCAAGTTCTACAGATGATCAAAAGTCTACTTTTGATTATAACTTTAATTTTGGTTCTACAATATTTTCTTGGAAGTCCAAGAAACAACCTATTGTGTCACTTTCTATAACATAGGTTGAGTACAAAGTTGGCACCTTCACAACTTGCCAAGCAGTATGGTTGAGGAGATTTTTAGAGGACATAAAACAAATATAGAATGGTCCCATTGTGTTGTATTGTGATAACCAAAGTAATATATTGATGAGTCAGAATCCAATGTTTCACAATAGGACTAAGCATATTGAAATTCAACATCACTATATTAGAGTTGGTTCTACGAGGACTAGTTGAAATTGTATATTGCCCTATAAAGGATCAAATAGTTGATATATTCATGAAGCCCCTTGCTTGTGATTGATTTCATAAACTTCAAGATTTTCTTTGAGTTCTTCCTAATGTTCTAACACAATCATGGACGAAGGATCCAATGAAGGATTGTCCAACCATGCAACCAAAACACTCAATACAACAACGCAATATAATTTCACATAACAACAACAAAAACTATATTGATTTCACAAACTTGAATGATTACAACTTGTTGCAATGGACTTCCAACATGCTATGCCACAATTGTTTGATTACTAACATGAAAATAAACTACTCAGAATAAACCTATTACATTCCTACATGCCACACTATCAACATCTTCATTCTCAATCTCGAACTCCATTTCGAACTCTCATCCTCATGCTTGCACTCTTACTCTCAGCTTGCTCTATTACTTGATTCCTTATTCAACATCCTCATTCACGGTCCTCCATAATCTCCATTTTCTTTCTCAAATCCCCTCAATCAACCACAAGCCTCATTTATATAGCAATCCCAAACCTCAAAGATGATTTGTGCCAACTACAAGGTAGCAAAAAGCTCTAGGCCACATGGAATGTGTACTTGGCCAGTGTTAACAAATCTAAGTCCAGGTGATGATAAAGGAATGGAGAATCCTCATGCAGTGCTCAACATACATCATCCTAGGTCTAATGAAACTTCACATATACTCCTTTGTTGGCACAAACTCCAAATAATCCGGTGCAAGTGGGAAAAGTTACAACTATGCAAATTTGTCAACCCAATAGGTATTCACAAACCAAATTACGCCCTACTGATGATCCAATTTTCCTCAAGCATGGATATGACATCCATTCATCATTATACAACATACTCCCAAACCCGTGAAACCAAATCTTAAACTATGGTGAAATGCGGTGGCTTCTTCTGAAACTGTCTAACAACTAAAAACTAGCAACAAACAAATGAACTAAACGCCCATATTTTGGGTGATGACAAATTGCCTCGACACCCAGGGATGCTCTTATATCAAACACATGGGGCTAATAAAAATGAGTCCCTCATTTTCCAGGACAGTCTACCCCTGCCTAGGAATTCCAACGTCAAACTTCTTCAACCCACTCTTTCCATCTCTTCAAGTACGCCTCAAATGATCTATCCAGTGTGCTTCCTTCTTCCACATTGTTTGCCATCTCATCAACCTTCCTCTTTTGGGGTTGTGGTACTCTGTTCCACCAATCATCTTATGCACCACATCCTCTTGGCCTGCTTTCACTCATAATCCTCTTGCCTTTACTATCTTCATCAACTTGTTTCCTCCATCCATCATTCACGTTCTTTGGTTGGTTCTTTGCTGCTACATACTCTTCTACTCTATCTTCCACTACAACATATTCCTTTGTATAGTTCCTCATCCTCTCCCTCATATGTCCTATCCTCTAGACAGCTTCCCTTTAGTGACCTCTACTCCCACATTCCATTTTATGTGATCTCTCCTCCATAGTTGTTGTATTGTTTAGCATGCCCTTATGATGCCGCAAACCCTTGGAATAAATGCATAATGCTCATCCCCAATGCAAACTCAAACATTGTTGCAAAATTGTTCTTTGGTCTCATTCAATAGTATAAACCTATGTTTCTTGCCATCCTTCCAAATCGTGTGTGTTAGCTCTCCCATCTAGCACAGCACTTCTATCATATTGCCAAGGTCTTCCCAACAACAAATGACACGCATCAATTGGTGCAATGTTGCACAATACCTCATCATAGTACACTCCTATTCTAAATCTCACAAAGCACTGGTCTTCCACTAAAACCTTGTCTCCCTACTGCAACTAACCAATCCTATATGGGCATGGATGCTTAAACCTCTACAATCCCAACTTGTCAACCATCTCTTCAGATATTAAGTTGTTTATACTACCACTATCTACAACAACATTGCAAAATTTGCCTCCTGCCTTGCATCTAGTCCTAAACAAATTCTTCCTCTATACCAGTTCTCTTTCATTGTTTCACCTCAATGCTATCCTCAAGACAAGTGATTCCATGTTTTGGGTCCCTCTCCGAGCTAGGTGACCTCTCATCCACAAATGCAATCCTTACACTACCTTCTGCCCTCTTTCCTCGGAACTCAAATGCTCTATGTCCTTCTCCTCTATACTTGAAAGAGGTTCCTCTAAAAGATCTTCTCTCATTCCTCTCATATCCTCATCTACCCTACTAATATCCATCTCTATGGTGTGCATTGTTGCCTTCCTTGTCCTTGCAATAGCTTTTACCAACATCTATGCCTTTGTGGTAGGTATTGTTGTCATCTCTTTGGTCATTGTGATAAGATTCGCAATCTTCTCTATCTATGCGGTGGGTTGGCTTCCTCCATTGTGGTACGGGCTACCTCTCCCTTGACCCCATGGGTATGCTCCTTTGTCACCACATCTCGCTCCTCTGTCAATGCATATCACCCCTCTATCACTGCATTTGTCTTCCTTCTCCTTTTGTTGATTCTGCCTCTCTTCCAACCCCTGATTTAGTTTCCTTTTGTGGTGAGGGCCAACTAGTAAGTTTCTTCTACTATTTGGATATTCCACATGCCCAACTCCTCCTAAATAGATTCCCTAAAATCATTGATGTACTTCACTACCTTCTCAGCTACTTCCTCATGATGTCCAAATCAGATTGTCAACCTATAGTATTCCTCAATGTATTCTCATAGCCATGTTTCTCTGTCTCAAATTATGTAATTCCTTCAACAACTCTAACAGATAATTCACATGAATGAACTTGAACTTTAACTTCTCTACCATTCTATCCCATTTTCCAATGTAGGCTTACATTTCCTATTCCTCTCCAACTAAACCTCCTACCACCATATGGAAGCATGGCCTTTCAATTTAGTCTTAGCAAATTTCACTCTATCTAGATCAACAATATCCTCATACTCAAAGTGCTCTTCCATATCAGTTATCCAATCTATCAACTCTTTAGGATTCAAATTACCAGAATAATTAGGAATGTCTACTCTAGTTCTCTTACCAATACCTAACATGGCTCTCAGCATTCTTTCTTCCTTGTCTCCTTATTCGCTTTCATTCCCAACAAAATTCACTTCTTACTCTCCATCACTCTTCTCAACCCTAGGGTTAGGATTTCTCCTATGGTCTTGTTGAAAAGCATCCATTTGATTCTACATAGCTTTCAACATCTCATACATCTCTTCCATTCTTCCAGCAACATTGACAATAATTTGCCCTCTCTTTGGCACCATCTTGAATCTGATGTAAACTACCTTGGATCACCAGTCTATCCACAATGACCCTTTAAATTGCCTCACAACCAACACTTTGTTTACAAGCTTCCTATGGGCTTCCTCAAGTTTTGGCAATCTACTTGCAAACTCTTGTGAGTGCCTCACACTCAGTGATTTGTCTATAAGACCTTCAAAAGATACCTTAGTTCAACAAATACCAATTTCCTCCTTCCCTCTCCTCAACCCTCAAGATCCTAAACCTTCGCTCTAATACTACCTGACACAATCATGCATGGGGGATCCAATGAAGGATTGTCCAACCATGTAGCCAAAACACTCACTACAACAACACAATAGAATTTCATAGAACAACAACAAAAACTATATTAATTTCACAAACTTGAATGATTACAAATTGTTGCAGTGAGCTTCCAACATGCTAGGCCATAGTCATTTGATTACTAAAATGAAAATAAACTACTTAGAATAAACCTATTACATTCCTACATGTTGCACTATCAACATCTTCATTCTCAATCTCAAACTCCGTTTCAGAATCTCATCCTTATGCTTGCACTATTACTCTCAAACGTCACTCCCTCGCTCTCTTGATATCTCCTTCAACATCCTCATTCTCAGTCCTTCATATTCTTCAATTTTCTTTCTCTCATGTCTTCAATCAACGATGAGCCTCATTTATATAGCAATCCCAAACCTCACAGATGATCCACATCAGCGACAAGGTGGCACAAAGCTCTAGGCCACATGAAATGTGTAGTCAACCAATATTAACAAATCTAAGTTCATGCGGTGATAATGGAATGAAGAATCCCATGCGGTGCTCAACATACGTCCTCCTAGGTCCAATGAAACTTCACATATACTCCTTTGTTGGCACAAACTCCAAATAATATGATGCAAGTGGGAAAATTTATAGTTGTACAAATCTATCAGCCCAATAGGTATTCACAAACCAAATTACGCCCTACTGATGATTCAATTGTCCTCAAATGTGGTTATGACATCCATTCATCATTGTACAACATACTACCAATACCATGAAACTAAATTTCAAACTACAATGAAATGTGGTGGCTTCTTCTGAAACTGTCTAACAACTAAAAACCAACAACAAACAAATGAACTAAAAACAAATTGAAAGCCAATATTTTTGGGTGATGCAAGATTGCCTTGAAATCCAGGGATGCTCCTACATCATGTTCATTATGGGGGAGAATGAAAGAATAATAAACATTTTTTGTTTAGTTAACAAATACTTTTTTGTTAAGTTGGAAGCTAGGCAATAGTTAGTTTTTCATTCAATTTGATTTTGTCTTAAAAATGTTATTTTTCTCTCTCAAATAATATACAAAAGTTTTAGGCCTTGCATATCTTTGTATTGTGCTAATAATCAACAAATCATCATTCTTATTTATTGTTGTTGTTAAGAAAGTGTGATATTTAATTGCAATCGTAATGTACTAATGTTGCATCTCCAACAATCTTGGAATGGGTAATTGGATGCCCATGTTGTTGAGAGATATTATTATTTTATTATTATTATTATTCTAGTTGACTTGGAATATTACTTGTAGTGGCATTCATGATGCAGGTGGAACTTGATGGTGGGGATTACAAGTTGAAATAAGGGCATTTACACCACTTTCCTAATCCTGGGCACTAGGAGAGAGAGTGGAGCATCTTTACATTTGTCAATTATGTCTCATGCATGGTGGAGGAATTATGACGCCATTTTTTAGAGTTGTGTCCATGTGAAGTCAATTATGCAAAGATGTTCATTATTGTCATTTTCTATTCTTGGAAGATGCTCTCCACGTGAGTCATGAGTTTTTACATGAAACCATGGTTTTAGTAGTTCATTGTTTTTAGAAAACTATTTGTGGTTTTTATCTCCCATTCTTCTATGAATTAGAGGCATGAGATAGAGGTTTCATGGGCTGATTTGTAGGTACATATGTGTTGTTGGAATGCTGTCAAATTGAAGGGAGAAGTATGTTGTTTGTGTACTCTTGTTTCAAAAAATTAATACATATTTGAGCCTCTCTTTGATGGTAGAGTTTTTTCCCAAAAGGTTTTCTCCTCGTACATCCGGCGTCATGTGTTAAATTATTATGGTTTGCTGATTTTATGTTTTCTCCATTTCTATTTACATATTGGGTAATACACGAACACAATAATCTGTACACTTGTTTGATGTTAAGGCTGCAATAATTCACTCTGTATTTCAACAGCTGCTCTATTCCTTCAACAATAATATATCTTATACTTTGCACATGACGATTGATATGTATGCATCTTCGTAACCCTTTAAATCTCACTAGATTCATTTATGGGAAGCTGACTTCTAATAAATGAATTAAGACCTCATCCACCATAAACCTTTACATAGTCTTTAAGAAAGATACTAAGCAAAATATTAATAAACTCAGCTGAAAGCAAAAACACAAGAAAGGAAGAACACAAAACGATAGAGTGGAAGGAACCACAACTAAATACTTAAACCTCAAGTGTTGTCTATTTTTATCTTCAAATATATCTATTTCATTTTTTAATTTTTTCTCCTTCAAATTGTCTTTGAGTCAAAGTTTTAAAAGTTATTAATGTGTTCTTTTGGATACCCAAACAAATAATACTATTATGGACTAAGGCAAGGATATCAAAAAATACCTGTCCATCAATTGTTCTTTAGGAGGGGTTGGTGGAAGCGTGCCATTGAAATACCTCTCTCCCCAAGGAACGCCATTGCTAGCATATTGTTTCAACCATTTTCTAAATGCAACCACAAATGCATCTGCTTTTGTGGGAACATAGCAAGATTTTTCCCAATTTATTTGACCATACTCTTGGAGTTTATGCTCCTGCATTCAGACACAAACGTGCTAGCTTAAATGAAAAGAATGAATTAGAGAAAACCTTTTGGCCTTTAAATTAACCAAAAAAAAGTTATCAAAATGCCAGCTTTTCCCCAATTATTTTGACCATACTCCTGGAGTTTATGCTTCTATACAAGACACGATCATGTTATATTTACTGAAAATAATAAACCAAATGAAAATAAGATAAATTGGTAATTGAGCAAAATATAAATTAATTTTGGATTTCTTAAGAATAATTCTAACAAAATTTCAACAACTAAGTTTCTAATTTATATTTAATTTTTATTTTCTTAAATCAAATAAGAATTTTAATATGTGATCCCACAAGGAAATATTAAAAGAAAAAAATACTTTCTTAAGATTGAAAAAATAAAAGGATGTCCAATGGCCATTGCTCCAGTGGTGAATATTTGGTTTAAAAAATATTCATCAGGAATCAAATCTTGATAAGTGCAAAGGCTCAACATCATAAGAGACAAGGCTGGATTCAAGTCCTGAGCCACTTTGAGAGAATAGATGCCCTAATTCTTAATGTTAATCTGAAGAAGATTGATTACTTGTGTACCCAATACTAATGGGATGGTAAAATTCCTCATAAAAAAAGAACAGAACGGATGTCATATGTCAGTGCTAACACAGAAATCCCGATTACATCAAAAGAATCATTAGGTTTGAAGACCAAATTGCATTACTTTAAACCTGAAACAGTAGCTATTTTTTCCAGACAGAAGCCCTTCTCATTCTAGCAGAAGTAGCATCCTGATTGTAGTTACCTTCATAGCCTATGATCTTTTCACCCTGATAGTTCTCTAGTGTATTTGAATGTACTTTTTGGATCCTATGCACCTATTTTGATAATTTTTGGTCACTAATATAATTACTTTATTTCGTTCTTTTTCTATCAATCTCAGCAATTTCCTTGCTCTTGTTAAAGTTCGTAATTCTATTAGTTTAAGTTATATTTCATGTCTATCTAGCAAAAAGAGAATGGGTGAGATCTGCTTAGAAGAACAGACAACTTAACAAGGGATCATCAACCTTTGTTTTTTTTTTATAACTATCATAAATTTCTAGTCATTGTATCTATCGCCCTTCGATTTGTTTAAGCAAAGGCAATCTCATAGAACTCATATTGAAGTCCAGTTTTGTGTTCGAAATAATAAGGCTATTTTTTGGAAATAATTAAAAACCTAGAAACTTAATGTATTTTTATCTTGTGTACAATTCCCAGCAAGCCATATATTTTGTAAAGCAACTTCTGCTGACATGAAAGGATAGCATGCTTTCAGATTTAATCAACTAGCCAGTTACCTCAAGATGAAGTAAGTATAAATCTGAGTCAAGAAATAGATTTTGTTGAATATGAGTTATCCACCGTGGCAACAAAAGATTTGTCCACAAGGCAAAGTTCTTTGGGAAAGCCCATATAAGTCTGCTTTTGCCTGGGCTCACTGGTACACAAATAAACACTAAAATAAGAGTGTTCTTTTTCTCCTCTTTAGCTCCTGAAATGGATGTCTGATTCATTCCCTGGATAAATTACAGCAAATTTAGAACATGAGATGTGAAGAAGGAACTGAATGAACTTGCTAACCTACTTTAAGAAATATATAAGGCTGCAAGTTAAGGGCCATAATCCATGCATACCGAGCAATATTTTTTCTTGTCTAAATACAGATAGACCTTCCTACCTTTTTTGGAGTAAAATTGAAGTCAGAGACATAGATGCAAGGAGCTACAAAGTTTGACGAGCCTTGTTCATTTTCACCTTGAAAACCTGATTTGTCTATACTTTTTAAATGCAGATTTAATGGCCTGCCTGCCCTCCTATCACTCTGGTAATGCCAATAAAAGAATATGGTAAAATTAAACTCGCAAAGCTTATTTCAATAGAAACTGATAATTAGCAGGTTAAATATTTTTAAACAGATGTTCCGAAAACATTTTCTTTTTCTTTATAATGAATGTGAAGCTGCATTAAAAAGAGGATAGAAGAAGCGACCTTTAGGGAGCCACTAGTTCTGGATGTGTCAGTCCGAGCAACAAGCCCATGATGTGCATATGGAACATGGGAAGGGTCCATAAGGTTTTCAATAAGTATTTCGTATCTGGAATGTTTCAGCCAAGATTTTAAATGGTTTGCATGTTACATTTCAAAATACAAATGTAAAAATTTCTGAAATGCCATTTCTTTTCCTTCTGTCAACATATAAAATGACTTTTAATTTTGAATGGTGAGATATAAAACCTACCAACAAAAGGTAAGTAGGAAAAAAGGTGATACATAGGCTTTGAGATGCAAAACTAACCTTTGAGATGCAAGAAAGATAAACTATAAAACGACTAATCATTTTGTTTCTTTGGAGTATGCTCCCAGTCAATAAATATTTCCTTTTGGTGTCCAACAAGAATTACCCGTAAGGTATATCTCTCATTGATAGAGTACATGGGAATGAAGGATCATTTAGCCCTGGAACGAAAGGTGGCTTTTTCTCCACAGCAATATCTTTGAAATGAGGATCAGTGTTTGGCCAAAACCAGATGATACCTTGCTGTTGTAGACATGGATAAACACGTGCACATGCTTTCTTGGAGCTATGCACCTGCATACAAGGTAGGATCACTTCACTTAGAAGCATTAAACTACATAAAGCAACTTTACCAGGTAAGAGTGTATAATAATAAAATAACCATGCGCTGTAATTTGAAGAAATAAAGAGACCTCTCAATTTCATGAGATAAGAACAATGTTGTACCAATAGCACCCACAAATTTATCTAAGTAGAGAAAACTAGAGTGCAATGTGTAAGTTTGCCTCAGACCTCTGTTTATAGGTAGACTAGGCAAAGTTTTTAAAGTCAATTTCTCAAAAAATTACAAATGGTCTGGTGCAAAAGCATTCCATTAAACAAAGAGTCCATGAAAATGTGTTATCATTCAATTTTTACATCAAAGGTTGCAGTGCTCCACCAATATCTTGAACGACTAGCAAGTTTCTTCTGTAATTTATTTGAAGAGTTTGAAAATGGTTAATGCATCTTGTGTCATTTCAGAAACATGAATCCATTATCTTCTTTAGGTCATTTCCAATTACATGAGATGTTAGGTCTATATTAAAGAAATTATATTTTCTTTCAGTAAACAAAGACCTGTATTAGGTAAGTTGCAACTCTACCATTTGCAAAAACAATTAAAATACTCTGGTGCAAAACCTGAATAATCCATTCAAATTAATTTTTTAATTTATCATAATATGTAAAATAGGCCGTGGCTGTTAGAAACATAGTTTATCTTGGGTCACTCTTAAGGCTTAAGAAAGAATATGAAGATCACCTAAGGAGAAATTTGAAGTTAAACATAGATGGATCATGGAGTTCAATCCAATTGGGCAATGAGTGAATCCTGTTCCAAGGCATGACCTATAAAAGAGTTGAGAACTTCTTCAGCCACAAAGCATTAGTGAAGAGCATGTAAACATTGTTGATATGAAAACGTTATAAAATTCCACTCAACTTGCACAAGACCTATGTTGGATTAAAAAGAGGAGAGGGAATTCAAAAGCACTAACTGCATACGGAGTGCATGCTTTTAAGATGAAGGTTGTTGATGACAGTTTTTAGTTTTATCAAAATCTATGAGTACTTGGAATTGATACTATCCCAATTCTTGAAATATAATTATTTCATTATTGCTTTCAGAAATTTTCATTGATTTTTCATATTCTATTCTGTCATTTTCTAAATATTTCCCTGTTACTCATTTCTGGATCCTTCCAAATTGACTGCCCTAGATGATTTTGGTAGCATTTGTTGATGAGCTGCAAACTAAGCCTCAAGATTACACAATGTTTATCAGACCTGAACCATAAGAAATCATCAACAAAATCCTTTTTTTCTGGCATTAATGTTAGTAGGCCTTGCAATGAGCACTCCAATGGTACTAAGTAATAATGTTGAGGATGAGGAGACACGTACTTTGCTATGGGACCTGTTGTGACCAAATCACACATCACCCCATTAAAAATAGGGACCCCCTTTTTTCTTGGTTTTCGAGTAGATTAGGTCCTTCGAGTCTTGTTTTGATCGTGTTCTGATCTTGAAGATTAGGTCTTCTAGTTAATACATTTGGTCTGGTGGTCAAACTAAAGGCATTTAAGTCATGGAGGATAATTCAAAAACTTCTATTTGATCTGCTAATTGATTTATAAGGCAAAGGTACGGTGAAATTTGAAGAAGTTTTAAAGAGGATATCAAGAGGATTCATTACCCTTGAACCGCCGCGCCAAAGGAGAGAAGAAGATGAGGATTCTCAATACCTCAATCGCTGCGCCAAACAAGAGGAAGTTGAATTGCTAAACCAACGCGCCAAGCAAGAGGGATTCAATACTCCTATCTACCGCATGAACATCTTAGAGGAATTCAAATGCCTTAACCGTCGCGCGGATTTCAAATGTCCTAACCGATGCGCCAACACCAAAGAAAGCGATAACAAGAGAATTCAAAATCTCTAACCGCCGCGCCTATCAAGGAGTAATTTATATATTGGAAGAGGATTTCGAAACTTCCAACTAACGCGCTACTTGAATCACCGATGGAAAATCTAAGGGAAATCAAATGCTTTAACCGATGTGCTACATCCAGAGGAGTCGCAATACCTTATCTACCGTGCTAATGCCAAAAGATAAAATCAAGAGGATTTCGAAAGTGTTAACCAGCGCGCAAAATAAGAATAAGGAAGAAGAAATCAAGAGGCCCGCGTCAAGCAAAAGGAAATTTAGGGGATTTCAAAATTCCAAACTGCCGTGCAAAACTAGAAGAAATCGAATCCTTCAACCGGTACGCCAAAGGGGAGATGAAGGGGATTTCGGATGTCTTATCTATCGCGCCAAGGTGGAAGGGTCTCAAGGCTAAACAAGAGGGAATCAAATACTTGAACCATTGCACCACATTAAGAAGATCTCAACACCCTTAACCACCGCGACAAACTAGAAGAACTCAAAACATTTAACCAGCGCGCTAAGGTGAAAGGACAAATTGTAAGTGTTGAAGTGTAAACTTTCTCCACTTTTAGACGATCGCTGACCCTTGATCTATTGCGCCACCTTCTAGAGGATTTCAAATCCCTTATCTAATGTGCCAAAATGAGTGAAATTCAAGAGGAAATCAAATCCTTGAACCATTGCGCCGCCTCTTAGAGGAAATCAAATGCATGAACTAGCGCGACAAACAAGAGGATCTCTTACTCCTCAACTATCACGTCATCTACAAGAGGATCTTAAATCTTTTAACCAACGCGCTCCAATCAGGAGGATCCTTCACTCCTTAACCGGCGCGCCAAGAGAAGATAAAATCAAGCGATTTTAAAAGCACTAACTAGTGCGAACATCTTAGAGGAATTCCAATCCCTCATCCAACGCACCAATTCTAAGGGGGTTTCAAAATCCTTATCAAATGCGCTAAACCTAGTGAAGAAGATCTCCTACACCTCAACTGATGCGCCAAGGAGAGATGAGGGAAGATTTCAAGACCTTGATCTAACCTGCCACATGTAAAAGAGGATTTCCAATCCCTTATCCATTGCGCCAACTTGTGATCCATTGTGCTAGTTTTAGAAGATTTTAAATATTGCGCCCTTGTGGAGGGATAAGGTAGAAGAATTCTAAAAGGCTAACTAATGCACCAAGGCAGATTCTAAGTGTTTAAATTCAAATTTCATGATGTTTCTAGAGGAAATCAAGATCCTCAACCAATGTGCCAGCTTTTGGAGAGGTGCTCTAGATGAGGTAAGAAGATCTTAAAACCTTGAACTACTGTGCCAACATCAAGAAGATCTTTTGATCCCCATCCAATGCGCTCAAAGAAGAAAATTACATTCAACTACTCTACCCTATGATTGTCTCGAAAAAGCAAGATTTGTGTAGAAATTCGCGCCACATTTAATAAAGATGAGATGAAATTAAATGATTTTCACTACATTTAATAGGGTCGGCCTAGGTAGTTAGGCATTTTCAATACTAATTTTGTATTTATAGCTGCTATTGCTTTCATTTTTATCATTCATTAAGAGCAGATTCATCTTCAAGGAGCAGAAATAAGGTGATTTTATAAAGTGCAGATCTGATTTTATCAATTTAAATTAGAATTTGATCAAATTTCTGAAGGTATCAACCCAAGTCAGCCTGTTGGGTAAGTCTGATCTGAACACAACTAATCTGGTTTTCCTTTTTTATTTCAGTAGATGCATTAAAAATTGTCCAAGTGTTGGTAGGAATTAAGAAGATAATTGGATTTATGATAAATCACTTGAGTCTAGATGATCTTAATTCTTGCAAGACTTCATATTACAAGGATAAAATCAGAAATCCAATGCATTAAGGAGGCTGAAGTAGATTGATAGTTATTTATATTTGAGGTTGCTTATTCATGTCTAGTCTGTAGGAACATGGCAATGACTTCAAAGGAGAGGCAAGCAACGATCCGCATGGATGCTAAGGGTAAAGTTCCGGAATCAAAGCTCGTTTCAAGGTGGACAAATGTCAGAGACACAAATATGGGCAACAGCAACCTAGAAGACATCAAGTCAGTACTTGAGGAACCCACTAGAGGTAGTCTTGTTAGAGCCATCATGAGGAGTGGAGCTATTGAAGCTGCTTGTTTTCCGCCAGCTCTACCTTGTTCTGAGATGATCATTGAATCTGTTAAAAAGTATGACATGAATAATAAGCAGATTGTGGCCAAGGATGAAACAGTATTAGCTTATTTGCAAAAGGAAGCAATCGGAGAGACCTTCAATTTTCCAACTAGGGACAGGATGATATGCATTTCTGTACAACAAGGTCAACAAGAATATAATATTGATTCAAAGACAAAGTTGCAGGAAATGAAGAGAGACTGGATGGCCAATCCATCCATGAAGTTCAATATGAATAATCCTCCACAGTTTCACAAGTCAGATTTTCATCCTGAAATCAGATACTTGATCATGTTCCTCAACAGAGTGACAGGAATGCCACAATCCGCAACCTTTCAATCATGGATGTATTCTTTCATCATGTTGGTTCTCAAAGGGAAGATGATTGATTGGGCTGGGCTCATCAGTCAAAGCATACATGAACAGCTCATCAATTTTTCTAAGACCAAGTCATTTTATATGAGTTCCTATGTGGTGTACCTTCTAGCAAGGAATGAAGTTTATTCAGGTCTGACTAGAAGAGGAGAAGTTGGAATTGGCCCTAATAAGTACTTGCCACATCAGTGTTACCCTCAATTACACTTCAAGAATATCAATCATTATACAAGGTTCAATGATGCATTTGCTATGTTCATAATGAAAAAATTAAGAGGAGAGTCCCATAAAAGATTGTCAAATGCAGCAAGGGAGTTTATTGCAGCATATGGACATTGGTATACTCAACATGAAAGGTACACTTACATAAGGATTCAAGATTTTACATCTTATCCATACAAATTACCGAGATATCCAACTAACAGGATGGTGATGTTAGAAGTTTCAAGGCAACTCCTGGAACTCATCAGGTTACAAAAGTTAAAGAGGAAGACCAGCATTCAGTTTCCACTTCTTCTTAGGCAAACTCTAGAATGTCCATCATTAGTAGCAGCTGAGTATTCTGAGATAGAGCTTCAAGCATATCACTTACAAACTCATGGCACCAAGAGGCTTAATTTTGATCCTTTTCAAGTTTGCTGGAAATATAACAGGGAGTACAAGCACGCCATGCAGTTGGAAGACCATTGGGCCAGTGTAAAGGATGAAGATGATCTTCGAACACTCCAGTGTTCGAGACTCACATGGGATCTAGTCAGGGCTTCCAAAGTATTCAGGATTCCGGATCAGTTCACAGAAGATGATACTATGTTAATAGATGAATTTGAAAAGATAAAGGATTTGCCTTATACAGTTGATTGGTCAAAAAAGGATGTATCTGAAGAAGAGTTGATGGAGCCCGTCCTAGCCATGACACAAGCATGTATAACTCAACTGCTACAAAAGATGAATGATGAGGGGCAAGTTCTCACTTACAATAAGATGGATGACAAAGAACCAGGACAATATGGTGCACATAGTGGACTCCAACATAGTGGCAATGATCAAGGTGAAAATCCTGCTAGAAAAAGGAAAAGACCTAGTCAAGACCAAGAAGAATCAAGTCGAAGACCTAAGAAGAGGAATAATCCATCTACTTCATCTAGTCTACAAGAAGGCACTTTAGATATTCAGAATTCAATACAAGAAATCGAAGTAGTGGAAGAAACTGCTTTGATTCCATCCGAAGAGATTCATTCAAGTCCAACTATTGTAATAGAGGAAGATGATGTTATTGATCAAGATGAGGAAGGTCAAGCAGAATCTGACGAAGAAGTCACACGTGTACAACATAATCAAGTACAAAGACAACAGGATCTTTCTGCATTTCCACCTTGGTTGAGGCAAAGAATTGAAGAAAGTACAATCATAGAAACATATCAGCCTGCTCCAGTTGAGGAATTGCTTGTAAATGCACAGAAGAGTAGTCAAAAGAAGAAAGCAACTGTCTTTTCAAAAATCACTCAGGATTCTTCTGGAAATAGAAAGGTACATGTAGCTGTCCCTAGAGTTGAAAAGGATCTAGAAGACATGGCACCCGAAGATTACAATGTGACTACTATTGGCATGGGTCCAATCACAAGGGAACAGATAGAGGAAGAACTTCAAGAATCAGTGAATAGTGTAAGAATCATGTTAAAGCAAGAAAGAGAAGCCAAGCTGAAGGTTGAACAGGATTTCAATATACTGAAGCACTACATTCAACAAGTCATGCAGCCTATCCAACAGAAGGAAGCCACTCTAATACCTTCATCTATTCTTCCACAAGAAACAGTGTCTCAAGTTGAAAATATGAGAACTTCATCTCAGATAATGAAGGGGTGGATAGAAAAGACAGAAGAGAAAGCATATACTTATCTTGAAGAAATTGTGCAAGTTTATGATAGAGTTATTAACCTCAAAAATAAAGTTCAAGCTTTGCTAAAGATATGTGTTGAGTTCAAACCTATCAAAGAGCAGTATATGCCACAGCTCAAGAATTTAATAGAAACTCCATTGGAAGATCTAGTTCACGATAAGGTGGTTGATCAGAGTACTCCACATGATTTCACCACTTGGTATTTTTCCTTTCACAACAAAGGGCAACTGGTTGATAAAATTGAAGTAGATATGTCTAGAATAAGAAGTGTTCTTCTTAGGACAGAAAATCATGTATACACTGCATTGACAAAAATATGTAATCCATATGGGGAGATCACCATTGAGAACATGAAGCAACAAGTCAAGGCATTCTATTTTCAGGATGATGGGATTGATGAAAGACACTTAGATAACGTATTCACACTTGCATTTCATCTTGGAGCAAATAAGTCTTGGATAAATGACTGGGAGAAGACACTTGGCATCTATGAGTCAAATGTGGCAGTGGTAGAAGGATCCATTAATGTTGCGACAAGTGTACCTATAGAAGGGGTTGCTCAAGTGGTGTCTAGATTCATTGCATCTCATAGTACCATCATGTGAAAGGGATGTGATGTAACATCCTTATCTTCTTGGGAAGCGTGCCTTCATTGCCTCCTTCATTTAAAAAAGTTAGCCTCTTTCATTTAATAAAGACATGAGTTTGTTACAACTACTTGTGATGTGGCTTGATCTGGTCCATTGGCTTGGCCGACCGATCCTGACCCTTCATTCATTTGAGGTCTATAAAAGGGTTCTTGTTGCTCTCATTTGTACGATTGAAGACTCTGGAATTGTTGCAAGAGCTCTCTGAGATAATATAAGATTCATTGTTTTGGTGACTCTATATATGTTTCTAAGTGTTGCATGGTCTAGATTTCTTCAAGCGAATAATAAGTTAGATTAAGTTTCCTTTAAGTTTATGTTAGTTGGTGGAAAGCTCTATTATTGTTTGTCATGAAATCTCTATGTTCATAACATTTGTAGTTTGTGGCTTGCAAGTTGCAGTGTATGGTTAGTCTGAACAAAACTGAACTTCAATTTGATCCCTATGTTTGTTGAATGTTTCATGAGCATAAGTGATTTAAATATCTTGTACAACCTTAGAAGATTGCATCAATCTTGTGTAGTTGTCTGTCTTGGCGAAGCAAGAATTGGTTTGATTTCACCTAAGTAATAATTATCCTTGCATCTAGGATTAGATTAGTGTTACTGAACCTTTCATCTTTTGTTCTTTTTATCAGTTTGGTTAGGATTAGGATAAAGAACATCATCGCAATATCATACGTCATAAGTTGTAGTACTTAGATATTCCAGTGTTTACCTTCTCTTTCATTTGAATCAACAACTTGTCGAACAGTTGCGTAAGTCCCTTTGTGTTTACCAGCATAATCATACTCAGTCACTGAGCTATCTCTTACAAAATCATAAGAAAAGAACCTTGGAGTCATCTTGTTTGATCACTTCGTTCAGCATTCGAGAGGCTTTGCTCAAGAGAGAGTTAGATACTCTGTATTTTACTCTATTGTTGACCTATCCAAAAACAAACATCAACAGGACCCCTCTGCACTCTAACAGCATGCTCTTAACAACATAGGAGGTAACAAGAAGACATCTGCTGGACACATCATGCTCAACATCCTTCAGATTTGAAACTTACAAAAGCTGAGTAACCTGAAGACAATAACCCATGAAACATTCACAACCTGAAAACTGAAAACTGTAGATGACAGTTAACCTAAACAAAGTGGCAACTAATTGTTAAAAATAGAATTCCATGTCCAAGATTCTGAGAAACACATGTCAATAAGAAATGTCATATTGTTGCCTGGAATTATAGGGATGACATTCAAATTTTAGAAACTAAATTTGATTGGTCTATATTGTATGCTCAAATTAAAAATTAGAGCAAATCGAATGCTATAGTACATAGATTACAAACTCACCAAGTACTTGCTGATTCAGTGAGTACTCGTGAGCAAAAGCCTAAAATGAGAAACTCGCGACTCAAAGCGATATTTGGAGAGTCTAGGGTCCAGACTTGCTGCAAGTACTTAGTGAGTCCACAGTGCAAACTCCCCACAAGTACTTGGCAAGTCTGCCACATGGACTTGTCAAATCAAGTTTGTTGGCATACGTAGTGGGAAAACACGGAAAAAATGTGGGAAATACACTTCAAATCTGCAAATTATGGCCTTTATAAGCAAATTCACCCTTGCCATTTCCTCCAACAGCATTTGCAAGTTTGCTTGAGTGAATTTGAGCAAGTTTGAAGCAGATTTGAGAAGCAAATTTGTGCAATTTTGGGATTCCAAGTCAAATTGTTTTTTTCCCAAGCATTTCAAGAATGTAATATCTTTCCAAAATGTTAGATTTAGGTTTTCAAACATGTTTTGAATGCATTGAATTTAATTTACATAAATTTAAATACCGATTTTAGCTATTGTTTATGAATGAAAATGCTGAATTTTTTTAGGTAAGGTTTAGGATTTAGGGTATAACAAAATGTTATTTTGCTTAAATTTTTTCATGCTATTGCTATTCAATTACGTTTGAAATGTATTTTATGTTAATTTTATTCTATGTTTTGGCCCTTTCAGGTTCAAATCACTATTTTTTAATTTTAAACGTTCTTTTTTTGTACTTAAACATTCTGCCTTATAAATTATGTTTCTGATTTTATAATTGTTAGGTTAGCATACAATGGCATCAGCATTATGAAGTGGAAGCATGGCACACTTGGACAGGTCCCAAGAAGTGTTATTTGCAACGTCTGTGGGAAGAAGGTTCATGGAAGCATCAATTGTCTCAAGTACCATCTCGCATGCATTCCTTGATGTGACATCAAAGCCTGTCCCAATGCCATAGATGAGGCACAATGAGAGATGTAGGCAGTGATCTGTAAACTACTCTAGATATTCCAAAACAACTCACCAGTCATGGATTTCTAGTGCTAGCTACTCAAAAAACCTTCAAAGTTCAAATGAGTGCAAAACCAAATATATAGTAAGAAATCCAAAGCAATAGGAATCATAGATTGAGACAAAACACTTAACAATGATTGTGATACAAGATTTGATCTAGAGAACCCCAAAAAAGTGAAAACTCTAGTTGGATGAGTAAATACTCATCCAAAATCCACTATAACCAGTCAAGTACAATGAATATGAATGAATGCTGATCTAAAACAGACTTTTACAACTCTTGAACAAGTGACAACAGTGATTCCATCCATCCACAAGATGCTATGCCTCAAGCTCTGTTCCAACAATGGTTGAACCTGCATAATTTCTCTTTCAATGAAGGTAAAACAAGAGTGCCAACCCCCGAAATGGATTGCCGAACTCCCTAAGTAGATGCTTGAACTTCCCAAGTAATAGAAATCAAGAACTCTAGCCTCCGGAAGTCAAAATGAACTAACAATTCTTTCAAGTTTTCTTTCCACATTCAAACTATATGTGTTTGTTGGTTTCACCAGTTATTTGTTTGTTGGGGCAACCAAGCATTCATCGAGGCAAACTGATTGTGTAAAGGGGTGAACCAGCCAATTTGAACCAAAAACTCCATTTCAAAATTGTGTACAAAATCGTCTTCATCCCCAAGATGTTCCGAATCACCTTGAGTCTTTAACAACCCTATACACACCTCCTCAATGTGCAACTAACAAAAATAACTCTCCAACACTAAAATAGGATTGAATTGAACTCCTTGATTGGATCGGATTAAAATTGACCTTTCAATCGTAATTAAGATCTGATTTTCAGATCACTCCTCCCCAATTAGGAGGCTTTTGGTCCCCAAAAGTTCAAAGACCTAAAAGATTTGGAAATTTCTTTCGAACATCATCCTTGGGGTACCACTTTGCTTTGGATGGAAATTGGCCTTTTAACCCAACCAACCATGTTTCATTCAGTCCCTTGCATGTTTGCCTTTCCTTCTTTTGAAGTACTACATCTTGCTCAAGTTCCTCCAATGGTCCTGGACTAAGGTCTTCCATGGATGGTAAAACCAACTCCTCTTCCTCATCCAACATCGAAGTCTCAAACAACCTTAAATTTTCTGCTTTAACCACTGAATACACCTAAACATTGCTCAACTTCAAAAGGGTCAACTCCTAAATATTGCCGACCTCTTATAAGAGGAACGCTTTAGCATAAAAGGTAAATTATTAATAATAAATGGAGCGCTGATTAAAAACAAAAACAAGGTGCAATTTATATAAATAAAAGGGGCAGCATTTGATATAAGAAAAGAAAGTGATTTGTTATACATACAAGAGGTGCGATTTGCATCATATGAAATATGATTTGTTTATGAGAAGAAGTAAAGTATTTAAAGGCAGCGATTGAGATTTGGAAGAGGTGCAATTTGTGAAAAGTGATTTTTGTTAATAATAGACACATCCATTCTTAATGAACGCCTCCTTTGTGTTAGAAATGAAGGTGCAAACCACACAACAGAAATCTGATTCAAACCATATTATCCTATAAACAATGTAGAATCAATGGAGATTGCAAGAGAAATCAAAACCCATTACACAGAAATAATATGCACTAAGAATTGAACACATAACACAGTATGTAACATAGAGAAAACCCTTTCGGGTAAAAAACTCCACCAAGAAAAGAGGTTCCAAGTTGTATTATCTTCAAATATAAGATTACAATACATGCACTTCCTCTCTCCTTCAGTCTTCAATCCAATGCCGCCTAAAGTACAAATATCCTTATAAAAGAGGGTTGCCTTCTAGGGCAAGATAACCGACAAAATATCGACAGTCGGATCTGTGACCTAATGACGAACGGTCCAAATTCACAATGATAAAATATAAATAAAATGAGGTTTCGGGGGCGCTGCCCCCGAACCCCCGCCAGGGGGATGATCCCCCTAGACCCCTCGCAGGGGGAAACCTCCTGTGACCCCCCTGTCGCAGACGAATGAGCATTGTGTACCAGATATAAACATATGGCTAAAACAAGATCGGTGCTAGTGAAACCTTTCATCCCTTATGGGTGATTTACAAACAATATTAGGAGTAATTAATTACATAGGATTTACAAGGTTGATGGCACCTTAATCCTAACATTCTCTCACTTGACATCATACATTGTAAATACCCATAGGAAAACCATAAAATAATCAGGCACTAGAAGCAAGGCCCATGGCCTCTCTGCACCAAACAAATTTCTCTGTGCTCACAGGCTTGGTCAAAGCATCTGCAACATTCTCCTGAGTGTCTACCTTCTTCAGCTCAATCTGTCCATTTGCAACCATTTCTTGAACAAAGTGATACTGTACATCAACATGCTTAGTCCGAGCATGATACATAGGATTCTTGGCCAAACATATAGCACTCTGGCTATCACAACCAATCTGAATGATCCTGCAATCAAATCCAATACATGTACACAGTCTCCTCGACCAAACTACCTCCTTAGAGACATGAGTAGCAACCATATACTCTGCTTTTGTGGTGGACAAAGCAACTGTGGACTGCCTCTTACTCATCCAACTCACTGCTCCTCCAAACAGAGTAAGCACATAGCCACTCGTGGACCTTCGACTATCCAAGTCACCTACACAATCTGGATCAACAAAACCTTGTATGTCCAACAATTTATCAACACTATCAGTATCAGAATAAACTAAACAATAATCAGGAGTACCTGCAAGATACTTAAGCACCCTCTTCGCATAATTCCAATGTTGTCTACAGGGTTAGACATAAATATGCTCAAAACTTCCACTGCTTGGGCAATATCTGACCTAGTGCAAACCATTGCATACATCAAACTCCCTACAACACTAGCATATGGCACATTAGACATATCCTCAAAATCATCCTCATTCTTTGGACACATCTAATGAAAGCTTATTACGAATGGGTAAAGGAACTCTAACTGAGTTACAGCCTTGCATACTGAATCTCTGCAAAATGGTATTCACATACTTTGCGACAACCAAAGCTTTCTATTACCTCTATCCCTCCTGATCTCCATACCCAGAATATACCTGGCAGCTCTAAGATCCTTCATATCAAATGCACCTAAAAGTTGGGCTTTAAGCTCACTAATCATACCCTTAGTATTGCTGAAAAATAACATGTCATCAACATACAATGCAATGATCAGTATAGAATCATCAATATAGCGAATGTACACACAATGATCCTCCTCACTCCTAACAAAGCCCAATTTCAATACAAACGAATCAAGCTTTTGATACCACATTCTGGGGGACTATTTCAAACCATAGAGAGACCTCTTCAACCTGCAAACTCAATGTTCTTTTCCTTTTACCTCAAAACCTGTAGGTTGTTGCATATAAATTTCTTCCTCAAGATCTCCATGCAATAACACATTCTTAACATCCATTTGTTCAATCTCCCAATCATATGCTGCAACAATGGATAAAAGAAATTTAATAGAAATCAATTTAGCAACAGGAGAGAAAATTTCACCAAAATCAACTCCCTCTCTCTAGGAGTAGCCCTTGGCTACCAATCTAGCCTTGTACTTCTCTAATGAACTGTCTACTCCAAACTTCTTCTTGAAGACCCACTTACAACCTATGGTCTTTCTTCCTTTGGACAAACAAACAAGATCCCAAGTGTTACAAGAGTCTAAGGCCATCATCTCCTCTGCATGGCTAACTGCCAAGATTCACTATCATCTGCAAGAATAGCTTCCATGTAGGATCTAGGCTCATCATCAGTACTCAATAAAGCAAATATACAACAGAAATCTGGTGGGCTATACATGTCAACTGAATTTCGTTGTCTTGTGGATCTCCTCAAGAGTGGAGTAAGAGTCCCAGCTTGTTCTTTTGCATGATCATCTGCACCAACTTCTTCTGTAACAACAGATTCATCTTCATCAGAACTACTCGAATCTTCTTCTTCTTCACCCACCAATTCATCATTGTGTTCTTGAGGTGCATCTTTATGCTCTAAATCAAAGTGCACTATCTTTACCTTTTCTTCTTTTTCTTTTGGCTACTCAGGTTTAGAAATAGCTCTAAGTTCCCTGAAAATAACATCTCTAGAATAGATAATCTTATAAGTTAGTGGATTCCAAATCTTATAACCTTTGACATTATCACCATATCTAATGAATATACACTTTTTAGCTTTTGGATCCAACTTAGATCATTTTTCCATAGGCACATGAACAAAAGCCTCACAGCCAAAAACCCTTAAATGTGAAACAGAAAGTTTCTTACCTGTCCACACTTCATAAGGTGTCGAATCAAGAGTCTTACAAGAAGATTTGTCAATCAAGTAGCAAGCAGTACACATAGCCTCTGCCCAAAAGCATTTATCCAACTGTGCATCACTCAACATACTTCCGGCTCTTTCCATGATTGTTCGGTTCATCCTTTCTGCAACACCATTATGTTGTTGTGTATACGGAGTTGTCTTTTGTCTAATAATACCTACATGCTTACAAAACTCATCAAATTCCTTAGAGCAATATTCCCCTCCATTGTCAGATCTTAATATTTTTATCTTCAATCTCGATTGGTTTTTAGCTAAGACTTTAAAATCCTTAAACTTAGTGAAAACTTCAAATTTGTATTTCATAAAATAAATCTATGTAAATCTGGATACATCATCAATGAAGGTGACAAAATAACGAGATTTTCTGATAGAATCATTATCCATAGGTCCAAACACATCTGTATGAATAATTTCTAAATTCTCTTTTACTCTATTGCTTCTTAAAGGAAATGATTTTCTGTTTTGTTTACCAAACACACAATGCTCACAGAAATCAAAGTGCTCATCAGAATAGGAGAAACCATCCAACAATTTTTTATTCTTGATAGTTTTCAAAACATTATTACTAGTGTGGCCCAATCTACGATGCCATAATATACATGTATTTTCAGTACTAGCCTCAGATACATAAGAGGCATTACAAACTGTAGTGGCTTCAAGCTTAAACAAGTCCCCCAATCTCTTCCCCTTCGCTACCACCAAGTTCCCTCTCACCAATCTACAGCCATGCTTGTCAAATGTTACATGCATTCCCAAATCATTCAACTTCAAAACCGAAATCAGATTTCTAGCTAATCCAAGAACATGCAAAACACCAAGGAGGGTTTTAATCCTCCCATCACTGAAACACAACAATACCTTGCATTTCCCAACTATCGGATATGTAGAGTTGTCCCCAAGGTATATATCACCTCCATCATACTCTTCATATGTGGAAAATAATTCCTTATGCGGGGTCATATGAAATGAGCATCCTGAGTCAACCAACCAGTGATCATTAAAAACAACATTACATGCAGAAAGTAAAACATCTTCACCTGCATTCGAGGACTTATCCAAAGCACTCTCCCACTGTTCCTTTGAGTTTCTGCACTCCTTCACATGTCCCCTTTTATCGCAGTTCCAACACTTAACTCTGTTCTTATTCCCATGAGTCTTAGATCGGCCCTTGGACTTGTCCTTAGCCCCTTTCTGATCTCCTTTTGGTCCTCTTTCCATAGACCTTCCTCTGACACTGAGAGCATCCCCTGAACTATCTGAACTTTTCTTCCTCAATTCATATGACAACAAAATTGAAACAAGAGCATCCAACTTCGGATCTGTGAGGTTAGCAGTGATAGCCAAAATAACATTCTCCCATGACTCAGGCAAAGAACAAAGAAGTAATATATGTTTATCTTCATCATTCACCTCCACATCTACAGATGCTAGTTGACTCAATAACAAATTAAACGAATTTAAATGCTCTACAACCAATTCACCCTCTTTCATTTTCATGTAACATAACTTACACTTTAAATAAAATTTATTTACGATACTCTTGGCTTGGTAGATCTCATCCAAACGCTTCCACAAGCTATGTGTGGACTTCTCACTCACAACATTCAGTAGAACAGAATCTGCAAGACAGCCGGATTGTATCTTGTGCCTTTTTACCCAGTCTTTCCCACTCATCAAGAGCAACATCATCGGGTTTCTTCTCTTTCGTAACATCCAACCACTGGTTTCTTTCTTATAGTAAATCCTCTATTTTCAGCTTCCACAATTCGTACCCCATGCCATTGAACTTTTTGATGTCCAACCGAGAGGTAGAAGCAACAATGGATGAAGCCATGATATCTACACAAGATCTGCAAACAAACAACAACCAAATCTCCCACTGCAGCTAAAAAACCTTCACACTACTACCCAAGAATCAAAACTGGCCAGACTCTGATACCAAATGTTAGAAATAAAGGTGCAAACCACACAACGGAATCAAGTTCAAACCTTATTATCCTCTAAACAATGTAGAATCAATGGAGATTGCAACAGAAATCAAAACCCATACAGAAATAACATGTACAAAGAACTGAACACATAACACAGTATGTAACATGGAGAAAACCCTTTCGGGTAAAAAACTCCACCAAGAAAAGAGGCTCCAAGTTGTATTATTTTCAATTATGAGATTACAATACATGCACTTTCTCTCTCCTTCAGTCTTCAATCCAGCGCCACCTGTTAATCTTAAATCTGATAAAAACATAGTACAAATATCCTTATAAAAGGGGGTTGCCTTCTAGGGCAAGATAATGGACAAAATATCGACCGTCAGATCTGTGACCTAATGACGAACGGTCCAGATTCACAATGATAAAATATAAATAAAATGAAGTTTCGGGGGCACTGCCCCCGGACCTCTCACAAGGGGAAACCCCCCTGCGACCTGTTGTGACCAAATCACACACCACCCCATTGGAAATGAGGACCCCTCTTTTCTTGAGCTCTGATGTTTTTTCATTTAGGTCTGAATAATGTCCTGGGTTCATTTCCTCTGCCAATCAAACAATGAGTCTCTCTCCTAGAAGATTTTGCTTTATAACTGGAGGTCTCATCTGGAACATGAACTTGCAGTAATGAAGAGTCTTGATCAAATTCCATCCAGTTCATGAACACTGAAATCAATCCTGAGGTATGTTTGAGACCCTGAAAAATGACTAAGTCTGGTAACCTGAAATCCTGAAAATCCTGAAAATCTTGAAAAAGTGACAGTCTGAAATCTGGTGGATCCTCCAAATTCTAGATTCTACATGTTAAATCTGGTGGATTCGAGACCTATCTCAAACATCCTGAAAGATATATTGAAAAATATTTAAAGTATAAAATATATTTTTCAATATACCTTTACCCTGAGAGACCCTGAAAACGGCTAACTACTCCAGAGGATCCAAAATCTTGATCTAGTGCGACGAGATATTAGAGTGGCGCAAAATCTTGATGAAGTGCGCTTTCAATCAGAGAACAAGATGATGATCTCTTGCGCCTAAACCAATGCACCCATCTCATGTGCTAATGTTGGAGGAAAATTTGAATGTTCATTTGAAGAGGAACCTAAAATCTGATCCAATGCGCCTCAAGTCTTTCAATGAGATGAGGATCTCAAAACCATCAAGTAATGCGCCTTTGTGAAAAGAAGTAAGGGTTTTAAAATATCTTTTATCCAAGCATCAAAACCTTGAAGCAAGGCGCTTGAGGAGGTAGTCAATTACAAATTCAAAGAGGTATCCCAAGAGGAACTCACCATCCTCATCTAGTGCGCCAACCTTGAGAAGAGGATTCTGATTTCCTTATCTGCTGCGACTGATGCTATGAAGAGCATGATTTGCTGATCCAATGCGCTTATATCCAGAAGAGTTTAGATTCATGATCTGTTGCCCCGTCTCTTGAAGGAAGTTAATATCTGATCTTCAAGGTAATTCCAAGAAGATATCCAAACTTCTTGATCCAATGCGCCCCTCCTAGGATGAGATCAACCTTGCATAAAGTCAGATTTCAGAATCTTTTGAAAAGAGGATCCCAAACCCTCAATTTGTTGTGCCATCCTAAGAGGATCCCAAACCCTCCATCTGTTGCGCCATCCTAAGAGGATCCCAAACTCTCCATCTGCTGCGCTAGGGGTAATTCAAGTAGAAGGAAGATTTTATATCCTTTATCTAATGCGCTTAGCTGATCTAAGGGGATTCCAAAAAACTGATCTGCTGCGCCATGTTAGAAGAGATTGTCTAAAGATGGATTTACAATAAGGAACATCTTAAACTCTAATTTGAGGTGCTGATCTTTAGAGGATTCAAATTTTGGATCTAGTGCGCCACATGTGAAGGGAAAGTGCAAGTGTTCTAGGACTTTCAAGAGGAATCAAATTCCTGATCTAATGCGCTGAAGGGTAAAAGGAACTCAAGAAGAACTTGAAGTCCTTATCAAATGCGCCAAAGGGGGAATAAGGTTGGAATGTTAAAGCTTAGGATCATGAGGTTGTAAGAAGAAGAGTATGATATGCATTTTAAAGAAGATCCTCAACCTTTAATCTAATGCGCTACCTTGAGTTGAGAGGCAACTTGAGCTAGGTTGAAGGGAAGAAGAGGATTTCAAACTCCTGATCCAATGTGCCAGCCCTTAGAGAATGTGGAAAGTTTGATCCAAGGCACATATTTCAAGAAGAAATTAGATTGTTCATCCAATGCGCCAGCTTGTGTGAGATTTTTGAGAGGTCATCTAATGAGGTAAGAGGATTTAAAACCTCAATTTGCTGTGCCAGGGTTTAGAGGCAGATCTAAGGGGATTCAAAAACTCGGAATTATGAAGTAATGCGCCTAGAGCCTAGAGGGCTTATGAATTGAAGATCAAGATTTCAAACTCCAATCCAAGGTGCTAACCTCAAGAGGATTCTAACATCTTCATCTAAAGCGCCCTTATAGAGGATGGCTTTGTTGATTTTAGAAGGAAGATTCTAACATCCCAATCCAATGCGCCCATTCTAAAAGGAGAAAATCTAAAGCTTGATCTAGATTCGCTACTTACAAGAAGATCTAAAATCCTAAACTCTTGCGCTAATTTAGAAGATAAGGTAAAGATTGAATGTCATTTCAAGGAGAATTCAAAGTATTGATCTAGTGCGCTCATAGCAAGAAGGAAGTTGTTGTACTCAACCACTGAGCCCTTGTGATTTCTCAACATTTTCTTCTAGAAGAGCAAGATTTGTATGGGAATTGGCATCATATTAAATAAAGAGAAATTAAAATTAAATGATTTGCACTTCATTTAATAGGGTCGGCCTAGGTAGTTAGGCAATTTTTTAATGTTAGTTTTGTATTTATACCTGCTGTTGCCTTCATTTTCATCATCATCAAGGAGCGAATTCACTCTAGAGAGCAGAAATAAGGTAATTCTTGTAAAATGCAAATCTAGTTTTATCAAAGTTAAGTTGGGATTTGATTAAAATCTGAAGGTATCCATTCAAGACAGCCTATTAGGATCATGGCAATGACTTCAAAGGAGAGGCAAGCAAGGATCCGCATGGATGCTAAGGGTAAAGTTTCGGAATCAAAGCTCGTTTCAAGATGGACAAATGTTGGAGACACGAATATGGGCAACAGCAACCTAGAAGATATCAAGTCCGTGCTTGAGGAACCCACTGGAGGAACCCATGAGGAGTGGAGCTATTGAAGCTGTTTGTTTTCTACCAACTCTACCTTGTTCAAAAATGATCATTGAATGTGTCAAAAGGTATGACATGGATAATAGGCAAATTGTGGCCAAGGATGAGACAGTGTTAGCTTATTTGCAAAAGGAGGCAATTGGAGAGACCTTCAACATTCCAACCAAGGACAAGATGATCGGCATTTCTATACAGCAAGGTCAACAAGAATATGAGGTTGATTCAAAGACGAAGTTGCAGGAAATGAAGAGGGAATGGATGGCTAATCCATCCATAAAGTTTAATAATAATAATCCTTTACAATTTCACAAGTCAAACTTTCATCCTGAAATCGGATACTTGATCATGTTCCTCAACAGAGTGACAGGAATGCCACAATCCGCAACCTTTCAATCATAGATGTATTCTTTCATCAAGCTGGTCCTCAAAGGGAAGATGATTGATTGGGCAGGCCTCATCAGTCAAAGTATACATGAACAGCTCATCAATTTTTCAAAGACCAAGTCCTTCTATATGAGTTCTTATGTGGTGTACCTTCTAGCAAGGAATGAAGTTTATTCAAGTTTGACTAGAAAAGGAGAAGTTGGAATTGGGCCTAATAAATACTTATCGCATCAGTGTTACCCCCAGTTACATTTCAAGAATATCAATCATTATACAAGGTTCAATGATGCGTTTGCTATGTTCATATTGAAGAAATTAAGAGGAGAGTTTCATAAAAGATTGTCAAATGCAGCAAGGGAGTTCATTGCAGCATATGGACATTGGTATACTCAGCATGAAAGGTATGCTTACATAAGGATCCAAGGTTTTACATCTTATCCATACAGGTTACCAAGATACTCAACTAACAGGATGGTGATGTTAGAAGTTTCAAGGCAACTCCTGGAACTCATCAGGCTCCAAAAGTTTAAAAAAAGAGGCGGGATTCAGTTTCCACTTCTTCTTGGGCAAAATCTGGAGTGTCCATCATTAGCAGCAGCTAAGTATTCTGAGATAGAGCTTCAAGCATATCATTTACAAACTCATGGCGCCAAGAGGCTTAATTTTGATCCTTTTTAAGTGTGCTGGAAATACAACAGGGAGTACAAGCATATCATGCAGTTGGAAGACCATTGGGCCAGTGTAAAAGATGAAGATGATCTTCGAACACTTCAGTGTTCAAGACTCACATGGGATTTAGTTAGAGCATCCAAAGTATTCAGAATCCCGGATCAGTTCATAGAGGATGACACTATGTTGATAGATGAATTTGAAAAGATAAAGGATTTACCTTATACAGTTGATTGGTCAAGGAGGGATGTATCCGAAGAGGAGTTGATGGAGCCAGTCTTAGCCGTGACACAAGCATGTATAACTCAGCTGCTACAAGAAATGAATGAAGAAGGACAAGTTCTTACATACAACAAGATGGATGACAAAGAGTCAGAACAACATAGTGCACATAGTGGACTCCAGCATAGTGGAGGTGATCAAAGTGATAATCCAGTTAGAAAAAGAAAAAGACCTAGTCAAGACCAAGGAGAATCGAGTCGAAGACCTAAGAAGAAGAATAATCCATCTACTTCATCTAGTCTACAGGAAGGTACTTCAGATATTCAGAATTTAATGCAAGAAATTGAAGTAGTGGAAGAAACTGCTTTGATTCCATCCGAAGAAATTCATTCAAGTCCAACTATTGTAATAGAGGAAGATGATGATGTTGATCAAGATGAGGAAGGTCAAGCGGAATCTGATGAAGAAGTCACACGTGTACAACATAATCAAGTACAAAGACAACAGGATCTTTCAGCGTTTCCACCTTGGTTGAGACAGAGAATTGAAGAAAGTACAATCATAGAAACATATCAGCCTGCTCCAGTTGAAGAATTGCTCGTAAATGCACAGAAGAGTAATCAAAAGAAGAAAGCAACTGTCTTTCAAAGATTACTCAGGATTCTTCTGGAAATAGAAAGGTACATGTAGCTGTTCCTAGAATTGAAAAGGATCTAGAAGACATGGCACCTGAAGATTACAATGTGACTACTATTGGCATGGGTCCAATTACAGGGGAACAAATAGAGGAGGAACTTCAAGAATCAGTGAATAGTGTAAGAATCATGCTAAAACAGGAAAGAGAAGCTAAGCTAAAGGTTGAACAGGATTTCAATACACTAAAGCAATACATTCAACAAGTCATGCAGTCTATCCAGTAGAAGGAAGCCACTCCAATACCTCCGTCCATTCTTCCACAAGAAACAGTATCTCAAGTTGAAAATATGAGAACTTCATCTCAGATAATGAAGGGGTGGATAGAAAAGACAGAAAAGAAAGCATATGCTTATCTTGAAGAAATTGTGCAAGTTTATGACAGAGTCATTAATCTCAAGGATAGAGTTCAAGCTTTGCTAAAGATATGTGTTGAGTTCAAACCTATCAAGGAGCAATACATGCCACAGCTCAAGAGTTTGATGGAAACTCCAATGGAAGATTTAGTTCATGATAAGGTGGTTGATTAGAATATTCCACATGACTTCACCACTTGGTATTTCTCCTTTCACAACAAGGGACAGCTGATTGACAAGATTGAAATAGATATGTCAAAGATAAGGAGTGTTCTTCTAAGGACAGAAAATCATGTATACACTGCATTGACAACAATATGTAATCCATATGGGGAGATCACCATTGAGAACATGAAGCAACAGGTCAAGGCATTCTATTTTCAGGATGATGGGATTGATGAAGGACAACTGGATAGCATATTCACACTTGTATTTCATCTTGGAGCAAATAAATCTTGGATAACTGACTAGGAGAAGACACTTGGCGTCTATGAGTTAGATGTGGCAACAGCAGAAGGGTCCATTAATGCTGTGACAAGTGTACCAATAGGAGATGTTGATCAAGTTGTGTCTAGGTTCATTGCATCTCATAGTACTATTATGTAAAAGGGATATGATGTGGCATCCTTATCTTCTTGGGAAGCGTGCCTTCATTGCTTCCTTCATTTACTAAAGATAGCCTCTTTCATTTAATAAAGATAGGAGTTTGTTATAACTACTTGTGATGTGGCATGATCTGGTCCATTGGCTTTGCCGATCGATCTTGACCCTTCATACATTTTGAGGTCTATAAAAGGGCTCCTTTTGCTCTCATTTGTACGGTTGAAGACTCTGAAATTGTTGCAAAAAGCTCTCTGGAATAATATAAGACTCATTGTTTTGGTGACTCTATATATGTTTCTAAGTGTTGCATGGTTTGGATTTCTTCAAGCGAATATCAAATTAGATTAAGTTTTTTTTTAAGTTTATGTTAGTTGGTGGAGGGTTTCATTATTGTTTGTGGTGAAATCTCTATGTTCACACCATTTGTAGTTTGTGGCTTGCAAATTGCAGTGTATGGTTAGTTTAAACGAAACTGAACTTCAATTTGATCTCTATGTTTGTTGAATGTTTCATGAGTATAAGTGATTTAAACATCTTGTAAAACCTTAGAAGATTGCATCAATCTTGTGTAGTTGTCTGACTTGGCGAAGCAAGATTTGGTTGGATTTCACTTGAGCAATAATTATCCTTGCATCTAGGATTAGATTAGTGTTACTACACCTTTCATCATTTGTCTTTTCTTTTATCAATTTGGTTAGAATTAGGATTCAGTATTTCATTGCCATATCATACATCGTAGATTGTAGTACTTAGATATTCCAGCGTCCACTTCATTCATCGAATCAATGACTTGTCGAACAATTGTGTAAGTCCCTTTGTGTTTACCAGCATAATCATACTTAGTCACTGAGCTATCTCTTACAAAATCATAAGAAAGGAACCTTGGAGTCATCTTGTTTGATCACTTTGTTCAGCATTCGAGAGGCTTTGCTCAAGAGAGTCAGATACTCTGTATTTCACTCTATTGTTGACTTGTCGAAAAACAAACATCAACACGACCCCTCATTGCAGACGAATGAACGTCATGTACCGGATATAAACATACAGCTGAAACAAGATCACTGCTGGTGAAACCTTTCATCCCTTATGGGTGATTTACAAACAATATTAGAGTAATTAATTACATCGAATTTACAAGGTTGATGGCACCTTAATCCTAACACTTTGGAATGCTATAAATGAGGGAGAAGGAGAGTTGGATAAGCAAGCAATTTAAATGAAATATTAATGAGAATCAGAGAAGATTGAAAAGAAAGAAAGAGCCAGAAATATGAATTGTAACTCAGATTTATTTTGAGTGTATATGCAGCCCATGTATGAATGATAAATGCAAATATATATGGCGAACATAAGTGAAGATTAGAAGCAGAAATTTATGTGAGAATATTGGCGTGATAATGATTAGTTTTTGTGAAATGAATAAGTGTGTGATAAGATCATATTTATGAAAGAGAAATGCGTATGACTAGCAGTTTGTGAAGGAGTGGAAGTATATGAGAGTGAACCTAATTAGAAAAAGAAATACTTACATCATACAGAATCAGAGGTAGTGATCAAAATTGTGATTAGATTAGAATTGTATTTGGATCAGATTTGAAAGAAGGTTATTGTGTGGCTTGTAATCAGATTTGGAAGAAGGTTATTGTGTGAATTGTAATCAGATTTGGAAGAAGGATATTGTGTGAGTTGTGATCAGATTTGAGGAAGAAGGATATTATGTAGATTGTGATCAGTTTTGTGAGAGGAAGATCTTGTGGAGAAGTAAACCATATCAGCCATTGAAGGATTAAGAGGTTGGAGCCTCTTGCTGGTTGGAGCTCAATTTGTGTGGGGGTTGGAGCCTCCAATAGATCGGTGCCTATAATTCTGTCAAGTGGAGATTGGTGTGTCATGTGAGTTAGAGCTCACTATTTGTATGTGAGGTAGGTTGGAGCCTACAAGAAGAAGAAAGGATATATATATATAAGCAATATTGTGCTGTGGTTTTCTCCGAAAAGGGTTTCCACATAAATCGTGTGTTCTCATTGTGTACTTGATTGCTAGATTTTGCATATGTGTAGTTGATGTAATTAATTAGGTTTGGAAAAGTAAAAGATTGTACAAATTATTTATGTGAGACTTGGAAAGGTCACTAAGATCACTCAAAGAAGAAAATGGTTTGGTGAGCTATGTGCATTGGAGAAGAGGCATAGAAGGTGTGTCCAACTTAGGGTATAGGGTACTCCTAGGATTGTCCTCACAGGGGTTTGTGTTGAGCAGTTGCTCAGTTGAGCATGTTTTACATGCTATGTCCTGAATAGAATTGTTCCTCCTAGAATGTGACATAGCTAAGAGGGCCAAACCAATTAGATCTTCCTAGTTGAGAATAGTCCTTCCAGAGAGTCGTCAAATATATATTTTACACCTTCTTGATAAATGAATATTTTTAATGAGTGATATTTGATTGTTGGTTTACATAATTAAATATTTATTATATTGAACATGTTATCAAAATTCATTGTAAATATGTCTTTTGCAAAATCTGGAAATGAAATGGTTGAAATATAACTTAAACTAACAAAATTAATTGAAGAAATTAAGCCCAGCACAGTAACAGCATAATACAGGGGAGTGTGTATATATTATACATAAAAATTCTAATTAGCTTTCAATCCTAGAGGCCATGATCCCCTGTACTATGCGGGTATGCTGTCATTTTAAAATACTTAGAATCCTAGTGGTCATGATTCCCTGTTTTATGCTGTCATTTTACTCTACTTCGAATCCTAATGGATAAATCCAGAGGAGCGTGCCCACTAGATTCCAAGATAATTAGACTTTATATAAGGATTCCAAGCTGATTAGTCTGTTTGTGTGGATGGTCTAATTGGAAATTGCGCAACTTTATGAATTCTGCATTTATCTATTCATTCATGCAAAGAATTGCATTGTTAAAAAATGGGATTGACAAAACATACCGGAGGTCCATCAGAGGGTGCCTGTGGAATGTATTTGCATTCTCCCTTGGAACCAAAGCACCAGCCATGATAACTGCACTGCAGGTCACCATCTTCATCAACTCTCCCTTCAGAGAGGGGTGCCCTTCTGTGAGGACAGCTGTCATCAAAGACTCTCCATTCATGCTCTCTCTTATCCCACCACAGAACAATGTCAAGCCCCAACACCCTGAATGCATGAGGCACCCTCTTATCTAGATCATATTCTGGTGCAGCAGGGTACCATTGGTGGAACCAATTGAACTTGCTCTCATCTTCACTTTCAGTAACTGTATTCAGTGCTGAGGGAGAGCTTGTTAAGGGCTCTGCAATGGCAAGGGGAGTCAATTTCATTCTCCTGTAATTCCATCTTCCTCTTGTGAAATTATTCATTGATTTTGGGGATGTGGGTGTCCTGCAGGGCAATACTTTGTACCCAATTGAGCTGAGAGATGTAATTGGGTTCCATCTTCTTGCTGTGAGATTATTTGTTGGTTTTGGGGATGTGAGTGTGCTTCTGCAGGGCAATGAATTGGACCCAATTGGGCTTTGAGGACTAATTGAATGGCGAGCTGATTGTGCGAGCCAGTCCAATGCATACGCACCATTCATCCTTGCACAGAAAATCTTAGAAATGCGAACTTAAATTTATATCTTCTGATAATCAAATTGTTAATACCTGTCTCTGGGTTAAATTCACTGGTGATGGTATATCATAGAGTCTCTAGAGAAAGCGGCATAACAAACACCACATGTTCTTTGAAGTGGGCCAAAGCCTTTCCATCAAATATTTAAGTACTCCTCTTTTACCCGTATATTACAAAGAGGTGAGCTTTTACTGGCCACCGGCTATTCTCCACACAAAACCCATCCTCTAATATCACAACATGACAATTTAACACGTCACATTGGAACATCATAACATGTGAATATCATTATAAAAGTATTCTTCATCATTTTAGCTGGCAGCCATGTGGAAGACATCGCCAAGTCCTCCTATTTATCAAGCCGAAAAACAAAATCAAACTGCATTGCTAAAATATCATTTTTAAAACAAAAACACATCTCTGCTCCATGCTTGCTTCTGCCATTGCAGGTTGTAGACAAAAACAGAGTAAATAGAGCGTATTGCCCGGGAGGGTTTGCAGTCTGGGACGTTTCTTTGCCCTTCACATTTATAGTGCTCTGACGCCTTTTTTCCGACTCTGTGCTCTGCATTTTTGTGGGGTTTTTCCAATTTTACGATAACCTTTGAAAATTTTGTGGGTTTTTTTCAAATTTACGGTATCCTTTTAAATTATTATGGGATTTTTAAAAATACGATAACCTATCGAATGTTTCCATGGTTGTGGTTGTAAAGGAGGGAAGAGGTGGCTGGAGAAGAGCTTCTTGTTCGACCGTTAGCGTTACTAATAGCTTTGTTTCCACAGTTTTTTTCTCAGGAAAAACCCCTTTAAGCTTAAGCAAACCATGTAAACTTCGTTATATCTTAGTTGGTATAACTGAAATGTACACATAATTTTTTACCCTCCAAATAGTTACATGGGTTCCATGGATGTCCAACAGAATAAACTACAAATTAGCACTTGCACCCATAGGAGGTTCAAGGAAATTAGGAATATGCCGATAGGCCCTGAATTTTTTTTTATATCAACTTATATTACAGTTTTAAATTTTGTTAAATGTCATGATTATTTTTTAATTATTTTTAGTCTTTACTTTAGCAGAGGACTATTGTTTTCACTCAACAAAAAACGCATTAGTTTTATTTGGGCTCCGTACAATATGAAAAATATTGAGCGCTAACCTAAGGTTTAAATTTTTTTATTTCTTTTGGCCTGACGGTTGCCATTTTTTTATTGGGGCTTTATTATACCCCTGGTATTTTATTCTTCACTATATGATATTTCAAATATTTTATTTTATGGCCGTTGCTTGTTGGCGTTTTCTTGTTTTGTTGAAATTGGAGGGTTTACTAAATGGCATGTGGCCTGCAGAAGGACAGGTGTTGTCTTTGGTGGGAAAAATGTGTTGGTTTGCAGAGGTTTTCAAGACAGGTGTTCGCAGGTTTTCCTAGGGTTGGCTCTCTTTCTTACCCATCGCCTTTACACCAGCAAGCATATTTCACATCTCAAAATTGGAAAAAAAATTGTGCAATTAGTTACAAGCGCAAAGGCTTTATACATTGCTCTCCGTTAGTTTAAATCTGTCAAACAAAAAATGTTGAATTGAAAAAATAATGGTTTAAACATGCTATGTAATGGACAATTCGAAACGTTTTGGGGGTTTATAGTATGGACTGGTTTATTAGTTTCGGTTTCCGCGGCAACTTAAGGAATTGTAGAACATGAATAGTTTTAATGGCTATTTTTATTAATTTTGTGAAAAAGAATATCCCATTTATCAGCTTTATGTGGCAGGCGAAGGAAAAAGAACAAATTACATGATGCTTTTGTTCTTGATCGAGCTTCTAGGCGTGAAACAGACTCGGATTAGAAATTCAGAGGATTCTTAAATTCCAGCTGGCACTGGCGCCACCATTAAAATTTGTTTGAATGGATTACCTATCTTTTCACTTTCACTTATGTTTTCAGTGAGGTCTCTTCTTTTCTATCCCTTCTCGTCGTTGTTGAAGTTCTTGATAGGGTTTAGGGCTAAATATTGTTGTGTTACAAAATACAAGGTTTTTGTTGTTATTTATTGATGTTTTCTGTAACGAAATGTGAAATGTTTAGCCAGTGGTTTCATTTCCATTGTTTTCCAGATGTCCATGGCTTCAATTTTTTGGCCAGCTAAAAGGAAAGAGCTAAATTGCAGTCAGTTTCTGTAAAGCAGATGTTGTGGATAAGCTCAAACAAATTTTTCGGTCAAAAGAAAAAGATTTCTAAAATCCATCAGTTTATGCCAGCGCGAGGCGACAAACTTTCAACACGTTAAAATCGCTTTCCCAAAAAATTGAGCGGCTTTACCGCCGACAATGGTACTGGCGGTGAGTCCATCTACAATGCAAAGTTTGCAGATAAGAACTCAGATCCAATGCTATTTGACATATCGGTCCACTGAGTTTAGATCTGTAGTAGCAGGGGATTATCTATGTTGTTGTTTTAACAAGTAGATCTGAGATTAGAGAGCGCTCAGTTTGGTACTGGTATGGGTTGAGTGAATATCTGTGTTGAGGCCTTATTCTTACTGTAGAATATACAGAAAGCTGTGCTAAAGTTTCCTTATTGTTGTGTTGCATTATTGGTTCTCTTGCGTCTCTATTTTATCTGCAGTGTCCGTGCATCTCTTACTGAATGTAATATGTTTAGAACAAGGTATGTTTTGGACCAATATCTTGCAGGTGCTTGAAAGTCTCTGAATCACAGGACCCATTTTGGTTCTTTTTCATGTATGTCATTCTACAAAATACATAAAATAGAGAGCAAAAACTTTTGCACAAAATTGATGACCCATTTGTTTGATTAAATCACTCATCTTATATCTATCAAGTTAAAAACTTGATGCTATAAATGCTGACATAGACCTGTAAGACCTTAACAACCAAACACGAAGAAACAAACCAGATTTGCCTCTAATATAACAAAATGCTCCATTCACATGGCAGCCATTTTGTGATTACAACCCCAGTGCAAATACTTGAGTGGACATAACATATCTATATGTCAATCATAACAGGTAAAATAACATTTAAAACTATAAACATAAAGTATTCTTTATAGATCTCAGCTAATTCAACAATTGTCCCCATCAGCACGATCACTCGTCGTTCTCCTTCAAGGGAAACATCAATATAATTTCCAACAGACTCTATAAAATTGAGCAATATTTGGCATGTGGAGTAATACAGATTGTTGAAAACAAGTTTGGATTGGGTGGTGTTAATTTTAGAGGTTGCCTTAAGGTTGATAAATTGAATCTTTTGCTTTTAATGTAGTCAATTTTTATCTTTGATAGCTCAAGCATGTCCTGGTATGTGCTTTGGCATGTCTTCCCACAATTAGATTTTTTAAGCAATTAAAGATTTGTATTTGTGAAGCTCTTGTTGAAATATTATCATGCATCCCTGTTCCATTCCAATACTCAAAAAAACTGTGTTCTATTTACTCAAGTTCATAGTACCAAAACGCTGTTAACTTGCTCTGAGACTTATAAGATTTTAGATTTTAGATTTTGTTATGGGCTGTGTTGGTTCCAAGACAGCTGAGCATCCACCTGGATATGAAGATCTTGTTCTGCTTGCAACAGATACAGTCTGTGAGTATACTCCTATCTATTCTTGTTTATTATTTATTGTTTTTGTTCTATTTTTATGAGTGCATTTGAATTTTGTGTTTTACTTCTGCAAAGAGTATAAAAATTGCTATGAAAGCCAACAAGACCCTGAAGCATCCAGTCCAATAGCAACAAGTTGTTGATTGTTCCTAAGTTTTACCATAATCATACTTACAATTTCTTCTTCTTTAATCTAAATCCTATTATGATTTTTTCAGCAATTCACACTTTAACTTTCTTGTCTACTCGCACTAGTTCGATACTATTTTGTGCACTGATCAACTTGTATCCATATATCCAAATCTTAAATTATAAAGGATATTTTAAAGCCACTTTCCTTTGGCTTTGTAGTTTTCTTCTATGTTATATCCATTCCGTATGCTCTTATCTTTTCTTTTGGATAAAAAGTCTATGCCATTAGATTTGAGAGTTCAAAATAGGGTATACAGTGATTAAGTGAAATGCTACTATTTTATAACCTAGATATAATGCAACAGACAATTGTACAAGTGCAGGGGCTATTGGAATGAAAAATTGCAAACAGGGCGAGCATAAAGAGTTAAACAAGTAAAGGAGCACTGGGATCTTCAATCTCTATTTATGTTAGGATTTAGCAGAGTGATTGAGATTCTATGTTATCTACAGTTTACTAAGCAAAACATCTTGTTTGTAGATAGATTGCAATATTAGAAATGCCTTGACTGAATTTATGGCCAATTAATATTATATATAAACACATCTATATATTGAATCTATAGTTGCACTTGTTAGGAACTAGTCATTGTAGATCCAGTGATTCTGGCATCATGGGAATTAGTATCATAGGCTTCTTTGAAATTCCAGTCCAAAAAACACTAATTTATTTTCCTGAGGATTCTTTTTTAGATCACTGGGTACCCAATTACATGTATTTCCATGGTCATGTTTAGTAAATCAAGGTATTTTTATGAATGCATTTTTGCATATTTCCACACTGGCCAAGGCATGGGACTAAAATTTTGGCCATTTTATGTATGTATAAAAAATACCATTTACAAAAATTATGATTGTGCATGCTACAAACTAGGCCCTTCACTAAAATTATGGCCAATTAATATTATTCTTTCCTTTTTTTCATGTTCTTCTCACACTCTATGCTGGTAGCATTTGGCAGGGACTCCTATTGCTGCACAGCTCTTGTTTAAAATTGTAACCTTAATTCTAATCAAAACCCTAATTCTAACCATAACATAACCTTAACTAGCATTTGCACCCATAGGAGGTTCAAGGAATACGCCCATAGGAACAACCGACTTTAGAAAATTTTCCAACGTGAAGTTTATGGTGTGAGACAATTCCAAGCACTATAATGCTCACATATAAAAGCCTATCTGCTAAATTATATTCTTAATCCTATTTCTAACCTTAACTCTAATTCTAACCTTAACTTTAATTATATTTGAAACCCTAATTCTAACTCTAATCTTAATTATATCCAACTATAACCTTAATTGTAACTTTAGTCCTAAACTTAACCCTAATATTTTTTTGTTATATATATATATATATATATATATATATATATATATATATATATATATAGTCCTAGTTCTCTCTCTACACAAGTAGTCACTACACAACATTTGTTTTATATAAAACTCTATAGTTGATGTGATTAGATGTGTTAATTTGTTTTCAAAAAAATTGATGTGATTAGGTGTGTTAAATTTTTTTCACTAAATTAATTATCATATTTATTGTTTGTAGGTATAAAATTGTTATTTTCATTCCTATGTAATTAGGCCTAGAGGCGTAACTATAGTGGCGGCAAGGGGTGGAGTGTAATGTAAAATAAAATAAAATAAATTAACTAAAGATAAAAGGTAGAGTTTTTGTTAACACACTCACACCATTACACTCCACCCCTGTGTATGTAGTCAATAAAATGATTCTAAAGTAAAATAAAATAACTATTAATTAAATAAAAATATAAACAATGTAAATAAAATAAAACTTTATGTATTTAAGATATTTAAATATTAAAATGTTGACATGTAAATGGTAGTCAAATTTAAGATAAAAGATAAGAGTTTTTGTTAAATTTAATATAAAAGGTAAGAGTTTTTGTTAACACCCTCACGCCATTACACTCCACCCCTTCCTGCCACTATAGTTACGCCTCTCTCTCGACATAATTACATAGGAATGAAAATAACAATTTTATACCTACAAACAATAAATATGATAATTAATTTACTAAAAAAATAACACACCTAATCACATCGTTTTTTTGAAAACAAATCCACACATATAATCACATCAACTATAGAGTTTTATATAAAACAAGTGTTGTGTAGTGATTACTATCTAGAGAGAGAATTAGGGCCAATACATATAACCAAAAAAATATCAGGGTTAAGTTTAGGGTTACAGTTAGGGATAGAATTAGGGTTACAAATATAATTAGGGTTAAGATTAGAATTAGAGTTAGGGTTAGAAATAGGGTTAAGAATATAATTAGGGTTATGTTATGGTTAGAATTAGGATTTTGATTAGAATTATAGTTACAATTAGGGTTATAATTAGGGTAAGGGTTAAGGATAGAATTAAGGTTAGCAATACAATTAGTGTTAGGGATAGAATTAGGGTTACAAATATAATTAGGTTAAGGGTTAGAGTTTCAATTAGGGTTAGGGTAAGAATAAGGGTTAGGGTTAGGATTAGGGTTGTTACTAATGTTAGAGTCAGAATTAGGGTTAGAATTAGGGTTGTGGATAGAATTAGAGTTAGGGATAGAATTGGGGTTAGGGTTAGGGATGGAATTAGGGTTATGGGTTTCATTACAATTAGGGAAAATATATAACTAAAAAAATATTATGATTAGAAATAGGGTTACAGTTAAGGATATAATTAGCATTATTAGTGGAGTGACGGTTAGGGTTACAATTAGGGTAAATATTTGTAAACAAATAATTGTTAGGGTTAGGATTAGGGTTAGAATTAGGGTTTGGGTTAGGGATAGAATTATGGTTAGGGTTAGAATTAGGGTTATAGATATAATTAGGGTCAAGGTCAGAATTACAATTAGGGTAAGATTTAAGGTTAGAATTAGGGTAAGAAATTGGAAAAATACATATAACAAAAATAATATGATGGTTGTTACAACTAGGGCAAATATATAGAACCTAAAAAATATTAGGGTTAAGATTACAATTACAGTTAGAATTAGGGTTGGGTTAGGGATAGAATTAGGGTTAGCGATAGAACTAAGTTTAGGGATAGAATTACAGATAGGGTTACAATTAGGGCAAATATTTATAGAAAAAATAAGAATTAGGGTTAGAGTTAGAATTATGATTGCGGTTAGAGATAGAATTATGATTAGGGTCAGAATTAGGGTTATAGATATAATTAGTGTCAAGGTTAGAATTAGGGTTAGAGTTAGGGTTAGAAATAGAGTTATAGATAGAATTAGGGTTAGCAATAGAATTAAAAATTTGGACCTCAAGTGTCAACCTAAAACCCTAAACCATGTACTCTAAACCCTCATCCCTATATATTCAACCCTCCTTAAGTAAAGATCCTGTGATTGTGAAGCCTAAACATTAAGCCTTCAATTTGAACCCTAAACTTTCAAAAAATAACCCAAAATATTTAACCTTCAAACCTAAACTCTATACATTAATCGCACTACAATAGAACAAGCAATTAGCGCCTAAAATAGCGCCAAAATTTAGTCATTTGAGTCCATGAATTGGACACTTCTGCCAGCACCAAACTCAGCACCCAATAGAATCTCACTATAGCATCAAGTCTAGCGCCGATTATAATGTTGGGTTTTGCGCTGGGTTTAGCGTCGGGTTTTAGCGCCAGGTTTAACACCGGATTTAGCACTGGATTTTGTTGCTTCTGATTTTGCTTCTAGTTTTGCTTCTTGTGTTGCTTCCAAGTTTGCTTCCAGTTTTGCTTTTGGTTTTGCTTCCAATTTTGCTTCCGATTTTGCTTCTAAATTTGCTTCTAATTTTGCTTCCAATTTTGCTTCCGGTTTTGCTTCCAATTTTGCTTCCAGTTTTGCTTCCAAGTTGGCTTCCGGTTTTGCTTCCAGTTTTGCTTCCAATTTTGCTTCCAATTTGGCTTCTAGTTTTGCTTCCAATTTTGCTTCCACTTTTGTTTCCAATTTTGCTTCCACTTTTGCTTCCAATTTTTTTTCCGGTTTTGCTTCAAATTTTGCTTCCGGTTTGGCTTCCAAGTTTGCTTCTGGTTTTGCTTCCAGTTTGGCTTCTAATTTTGTGTCTGATTTTGCTTTCAATTTTGCTTCTGATATAATGTCGCTTGTTGCTTCCATTTTTGTGTCTTTTGTTGCTTCTAAAAATGCTTACTATTTTACTTACATTTATTAATTTAATATGTTTTATTTCAATTTAATTAGTTAAATATATCATGCCTCTTAAATAACTCATATGATTATAGAGTAAGTAATTTAATTATTTAACTCATATGATTAAATAACAAGATAATTATTATAACATGATCATCATCTATAATTAAAACAAGTGAGTCAAATATCTTTAATTAAATTTGACAACATCCATCCTGAGCAGTAAATTAAAATCATCATACGTAATAAATATCCATCCAAAAATCATTGACCACTTTCAATATATATAAATTGACAAGTCAATACGGATAAGATCATCATCATATATAACTAAAACAAGTGAAAGTCAAATATGCCAATAGATCAATAACATGTCAAAATGATACATGTATAAATGATATAAGTAAAAATGATAAATTACATAACTCAAAATGATACAATTCAAGATGATACATGTCCAAATGATATAAGTCAAAATGATACATAAATTTATGATACAACTCATTAATATGGTACTGCAGGCCGTGAAAATGATACATATGATAGCTAGCGACTATAAAAAGAGGCATAATAATGATATATCAACAATGATCCATGATGTAGTCTATATGATCATGAATGTCACTGACTACTACGAGCAACTGCCTCATCATCATCATCATCATCATCACCATCGTGATCGTCATCATCATCACCATCGTGATCATCACCATCATCATCGTCGTCGTCGTCATCATCGTCATCGGCCTCAATGTCTTCTGTATTTGTGTCATCATCATCCTCTGCCATGTGATCCGTACCAGAACCAACATTATCTGGATCTTTATCATGAGGATCATCTTGATCTTCTAGAAGACCCGTGTTCTGCAAAAAAATATTTAAAATGAAAAGTTATTATTTATTTCTTACAATAATTTATTTTTCTGTTATATATTTAATATTACAACATATGAAATGAAACCATAATCATATTACATCATATCAAAGTGCACATACCATAATAAAATTTCAAAAAAGTTACAGCTAATAAGTCATTCCAATGATGTAAAACATGCAACAATTCTAATAAACGTTAGTAAAGATCATAAAAAAAAATTGTTATAAATTTAACTATCAACTATAAATTCTATTACATAACCTTAAGTGCTACAAATTGCTTGGTCGAAAGCTCCCATTTTGACACAAGCAGGGAGGATGGTGGCAAAGGTTGTGCAATTTGGCTTTACACCAGCCAATTGCATTTGCTTAAAAATTTATGAAGACTTTTCAACAAATCCATTTTGTGCATATCCTACAGTCATTGCAGTCCATGAGACCACATTTCTTTGAGGCATTATGTCAAATAGTTCACATGCCTTGTCTATGCTTCCACATTTTGCATACATGTCTAACAGGGCAGTTGCAACTACAACATCTAACAAAATTCCTCTATCCTTTATGTATTGATGGATGTCCATACCCTATTCCAAAGCTCCCATTTTGACACAGGTAGGGAGGATGTTGGCAAAGGTTGTGGAATTTGGCTTTACACCAGCCAATTGCATTTGCTTTAAAATTTCTAAAGCCTTTTCAACAAATCCATTTTGTGCATATCTTGCAGTCATTGCAGTCCATGAGACCACATTTCTTTGAGGCATTCTATCAAACAGTTCACGTGCCTTGTCTATGTTTCCACATTTTGCATACATGTCTAACAGGGCAGTTGCAACTACAACATCTGACAAAATTCCTCTATCCTTTATGTATTGATGGATGTCCATACCCTATTCCAAAGTTCCCATTTTGACACAGGCAGGGAGGATGTTGGCAAATGTTGTGAAATTTGGCTTTACACCAGCTAATTGCATTTGCTTTAAAATTTATGAAGCCTTTTCAACAAATCCATTTTGTGCATATCATGCAATCATTGAAGTCCATGAGACCACATTTCTTTGAGGCATTCTGTCAAACAGTTCACGTGCCTTATCTATGCTTCCACATTTTGCATACATGTCTAACAGGGCAGTTGCAACTACAACATTTGACAAAATTCCTCTATCCTTTATGTATTAATAGATGACCATACCCTATTCCAAAGCTCTCATTTTGACACAGGCAGGGAGGATGCTAGCAAAGGTTGTGGAATTTGGCTTTACACCAACCAATTGCATTTGCTTTAAAATTTCTGAAGCCTTTTCAACAAATCCATTTTGTGCATATCCTGCAATCATTATAATCCATGAGACCGCATTTCTTTGAGGCATTCTGTCAAACAGTTCACGTGCCTTGTCTATGCTTCCACATTTTGCATACATGTCTAACAAGGCAGTTGCAACTACAACATCTGACAAAATCCCTCTATCCTTTATGTATTGATGGATGTCCATACCCTATTCCAAAGCTCCCATTTTGACACAGGCAGGGAGGATGTTGGCAAAGGTTGTGGAATTTGGCTTTACACCAGCTAATTGCATTTGCTTTAAAATTTATGAAGCCTTTTCAACAAATCCATTTTGTGCATATACTGCAGTCGTTGTAGTCCATGAGACCACATTTCTTTGAGGCATTATGTCAAACAGTTCACTTGCCTTGTCTATGCTTCCACATTTTGCATACATGTCTAACAGGGTAGTTGCAACTACAACATCTAACAAAATTCCTCTATCATTTATGTATTGATGGATGTCCATACCCTATTCCAAAGCTCCCATTTTGACACAGGTAGGGAGGATGCTGGCAAAGGTTGTGGAATTTGGCTTTACACCAGCCAATTGCATTTGCTTTAAAATTTCTGAAGCCTTTTCAACAAATCCATTTTGTGCATATCCTACAGTCATTGTAGTCCATGAGACCACATTTCTTTGAGGATTCTATCAAACAGTTCACATGACTTGTCTATGCTTCCACATTTTGCATACATGCCTAACAAGGCAGTTGCAACTACAACATCTGACAAAATACCTCTATCCTTTATGTAATGATGGATGTACATACCCTATTCCAAAGCTCCCATTTTGACACAGGCAAGGAGGATGGTGGCAAATGTTGTGGAATTTGGCTTTCAAACAACTCATACTCGTAGAGTCATGGTTTTAGGTCACGTATGTTATGGTAACAACAAGGGATTCCAACTATGGTTACAATAGCTAAGACTACCCTCATTTGTGACCGTAACAAGGTTCTTGGACAACATTATCTTTCTCTTCACACTGGGTACAATATAGGCCAAGATTGGGTTGAAGAAATCACTTGATGGTTACCTATATAGTGATACCACACCCTAATACCCCATGCATTCTAAATAGCTTGAGATTTATACAATACTCAACCAAGATGAAATTATATCACTATACCACACTTAACTATGACAATCCTTTCTTGACAACAATTTGTAATCTTTAGACTATTGGGATCCTTGCCACAAATAAATATTAGGTCAATGACACAAGGATTTTAAACAAAAACCATAATCCCAACTCTATATCCATCCCCTTGGCAGTCTCAAGGGCCACCTTGAAAAAAAAATGCTAATGTACTATTATGACAGTTATGATTGTCCTCCATCATTTCATTGTGCATTTGAAACTTGAGATGAGGATTGAGGAGGTCTCCATTTGTAAAAACATGGAAAATACTCATGGCAAGATCTTTAAAATAGGCATATTCAACTTCAAGCATTTCTGCAGACCCTAGGAAGGTGGATGTAAACTTAGTGACTTTAATTACCACCACAAAGACTATCCCCTTTGTCACTATGACAAGGTAACACTGTCATGATCTTTATGACAATCCCTTCTCCATTGGGTGATGGCCTAATAACATTTATCTCCTTTGTGATTTTAATGCCTCTCTAATGCACTATCATAGGAGTCTTGACAGTCCTTATGTATTAGTGAAGAAGGCTTCCAACAAATCCAAAAGGAGGGCTTAAGATTACATACAAATTTCTAGTCTTCAAACCCTAGTCAAGAGGCCAAAGGACAAGAAAAATTAAGGCCTTAAGGGGTTCAAAGGAATAAAAATATAGGCTTGCAGACTCGACTTAAAACCCTAACCCTAGGTGGGTACCACCAGAACCCTTTAACTTGGCACTACAAAACCTTGTCGAATCTAATCGTGGGAAGCTGAAACCAAGCATGTACACTCACATATGACAAATAAGTATTCCTACCAAGTGGTTTGACATAAAAATGAATAGGCTTTGAATTATAACCCTTCAAAGTAGGCCACTGAAGTATATTGTACAGGTGCATTTCTGAGGGCTGCAGTTAGATTTTTCATCATGGGAACCTAAATTTTTTGCAAAGAATGGTAGGAAATTTTAGGTTCCAACAAGTCCATTAGTTGGAGGCAGGCAAACAAGGGTTTTCTGTTCATTATTAGCCTGTTAAACTTAAGCATATGAGATAGCATGGCACACACAAAATGTTGAGGATAATGACCGAAAGATTAGGTTAATTACAACCACTTTTTGTAAGAAAGCACAAGACTAGTATACTCATTATGATCCTAATGGCACCAAGAAGAGTCCCCAAAGATATAAGAGTAATCATTTGTCATCTAAGAGAAATCTTACATTTAAGGGCGCTAGGGCCAACAGAGAAGCACTTTAGAACTCATCCTACGCATCAATAAACAACTCAACACAAGAAATTCAAATTGACATATTAACACAACAATATCCAACTAAGTTATTAAAACTCAACTATTGATACCTCGTTCTCCATCCAGATTACAAAATCGGTCCACTTTTTGCTTTGTAACATATCCTTTTCAAATTGGCTTGGATGTCGGCCATATTTCTCCTCCTGTCAAAACATGGCACATGGACTAGTTAAACTAATTAATATGCAATCATTTACTTTTTCCTAGGAAATTAAAAAAATATATCATTTAACTTATTAAATATACTTACAAATGTATAGATCAAGGCCTGTAAGCCTTTTTGGCCACTGTGATGCATGGCACGAAGTTTGTCAAGCCTAGCCTTGGAGGCCTTGTCCTGAAACATATACTAATTCAATTTAACTATGTACAAATAAAATATAAAAATCATTTAATAAATTTGATATAATCTTATGAGCAAATTCAACTACCTGCGTACTCTCCTCACTGGACTTCCTCCATGCATCAGACTTCTCATATGCTTTTACAAGCTCTTTCCATACTTTCAAACTTACATCAATTGGCCTTTTTCTGAGCCTTTGGTCGGGAGGGAGTTTTTTATCTTCTTTGTTTGCTTGCATCGAAATCTCTTGCAGTTTTGAGATATTTGTAGCTTTATCTTCTTTACAGACCAACATGTGCCAAATTTAGTCTCCATGTCTTGGATAACTGCTTTTTGCAGGTGCATAGGTATCTTTGAGAATGGAAAATGTAGATGGTCTTTGAACCGTTAAAGACATGATTCCTTCAACCTATTCACAAATATTTTTCCAGCATCCGTCATTTGGACATCCCCTGAAACCACATCGTATTCTATCTTGGTATCGTAGGTACCAATGCAAGATGCAAAACATGGCGTGGTGGTCGAAGAGGTCTGTATCCCAGGAGTGGGTGGGACATTGGAAGCCTCTATTCTCTGTTCCACATTCTTAGAGGTTATTGTTATTGATTTCCTCCTAGATCTTTTGCTTGATCCATGACCGGTTGGGGAATCAATTGATTCCCTTTGACACTGTTGATTTGGTTGTAATGTTTTAGGGGCTTTACCAGATCATTCTTCTATGTATCTGGCAAGCATTGTCAAGTCCACACCATCCAATTTGTTCACTGCCTCTACCCCCAATATGGAAGCCAATGCCTCTTTATCTTTGTCAGTATCATGTTCCTATAAAATAAATTTCTTCTTTTAAATTTACAAATAAAAAACTAAAAACTAAAAATCAAAGAAACAATGGAAACATTTACAAATCTATAAATTGACAATGAATTGCCTCATTGTGGCTAGAGTCTGCTCCCTTTGCTCTCTTCCCTCTATTGCTTGATATTTTGAGGCAACCTAGGGAAAATTATTTTTGTTCAGTCTGTGGAGGCAAAGGAAGTACACACTACCAGGTATGAAAGTTTTTGTCCAGTTTTTTTCTGCATTCCTCAAGGTTTTTGACCTTTACTTTGTAGAGCAAATCATGAAGCTATTTTCCTATGAATCAATTGGTGCCTTGGGAGGGAATCTATAGTTCTTGGCCTAATTTTAGTTTGCTCACCCTCATCTCAAAATCCCTATCTCCTCGTATTGTCTCAACCAACCTCTGTTTTAGTTTGCTCACCCTCATATCAAAAGCCCTAATTTTAGTTTGCTCACAATCAACTTGTCTTAAAGCACCCAACTACTTTTTTAGGAAGGAAGTGAGAAAGTTGTGTTCAGAGAAAGGTATTGATGGTAATGATTAGCGAACCTAGGCATTGGGGTTTGAAAAATGCATTCACTGCTCTCGGATGCAAAGGAAATAATGCAATGTCTATAATTTTACCCTCCTCCTTTGCAACCACATGAGACTTGAACGATTTGCCTGTAAACAAAACAATATTTACAACCCTTTCTTCACAATCCTCTCCATTTAATCAAAACAAAAATATATTTGGGAACAAAAAAAAATTATTGTAATTGTAACCTTACCTATGGTGTTGAAAACTAAATCAAATTTCTCATCTCTTCATGCGGTATTTTTCTCCTCTCTTCGCGCGGTGTTTTTCTCCTATAATTATCAAATTTCTCATATATTAATTCAGACAGGACTTCAACCCAAACGCTCAATCTCCAAAAAAAATGAACACCAAAAATCAATAAAGTTTTTTTTTTTTTTTTGGGGGGGGGGGTTATGTGCAGGCGGGAATTTTTTAAAAAAAATTGATCCAGTAGTCAGCGCTATAGTCAGAACAGTTAACGTCGACTTTAGCGCTGACTTTTGGGCCAAAAAATGTAATTTGTTTGGGGTGCCAAAGGTGGCGCAAAGTGCGCCTAATTTAATGCCAATCAGTGCAAAATGATGTATTTTGCTTGGAAGTTGATAAAAACGTAACCTCACCAAATTTGGATTGTCCTTATAATAAGTAACTATATCTTGTTTCCATGATAGCATTTTGACTTCATGCTTCTCTTATGTTAAATGTCTTTTTGATGTGAATTTGTAGTCATCTTGTAATCATAAGATTTGAGCTCTAGTTGTCAAGATTCCACGTGTAAACTTTTTTCTGAAGAGCAAAATGTTGCAATGTCCTATTTTATTTTTCATAGTGCATCTTAATGAAAAGCGAGTGTATTAACAAGATAAATTCAAGAATATTCTCTTGGTGCATAGCTATTATGTGACTATTGTCATTGTTGTGTATTACAAGATCTAGAGGAGGCCATGGAGAGAGGATGTGGATGGTGTAGAACTACTAAATCACAAAGAGGAAAGTGGGTGGAAATAGATATGACAACGGAATCTGTAGATACAATAGAGGTAAGAAGAGAAAGCAACCTCAACCAAAGGAGGAAGTTGTTTATGAATTCACAAATGCTACAACATAGAGGAGATAAAGTCATTTTTTGTCTACGAGGCCTCTGAGGTCAAACTTATTGGTTGAAAATGCACAGGAATGGTGATTAAATGTGATTTTATGATCGAGGGAAAAGTTTGAAAATTAGGATGGCCAAAACATGATATCAATATGTCAAATATATGACTAAAGTGAGGTTTTGTGTTGGATAGCATATTCATTGAAATGATATAATTGGTGTACTAAACATTATTTACTATGTTGTGTATTATAGAGGCTAGACGAGGCCATGGCAACAAATCATGTCATATCAAATGAGGACACAATGAATGAAGCGGAAAATTAGGTACTCAAATCCAATTTCCTTAGGAAAAAATGATCTGATAGCATTTTGTGATACGTCCGTCTTTTTTCACAGTATTATTGAAATTTATAATGTATTATCCAATCTTGACATAAATTAATGCATGTTGTTGATTATTTTAGACGGAGATTGGAGAAAATGTAGAGCCTGAGCATTCAACTAGAAAATGAAAAATATATGTATGTGGACGAGGACCTAAAATTGTTAAATCACATAGATGACAATGGGTGGAAGAGGATATGACAATGGATCCTACAGATACAACAAATGATTGCACTGAACAAGAGGTTGGTCAGGACTATAGTACAATATGGGATGAATATTTTGAGAAAATTGTTGTTTGTGGATGTTCTATATATATGTTCATACAACCAATATTTTTATTTTTTAAGCCATATTTGTTTATATTTCTTTGAAATTGATACATTTATGATTTATCCAATTGTTGCCAAACATTAACTAATGCTTGCGTTTGTTGATAGGTAGAAGATGTTAATGAAACACATACTAATACCCAAGATCCAACTGGGTTATTAAGATTTGGACGGGATGATCCAAACCATCCTTTAAACAATACTAGAGCGAAAAGAGCATTATTGAAGAGAATACTATCAGCTAAGAAATTTGAAGAGCTGATGAGATCCACATACACTGATGACATGCCACCTAGCCTTAATGATGATGATCATGATAGTGAAAATGCAGTGTATGAAGAAGGATTGAATGAAATGCTTACAGAGTTCTTTGGGGATGAAAACAATGATGACAATAATGATCATATGGTTGACAGTAATGATGATAGCAAGGGTAATTACCAACAATGTAATGTTGATGATAACAACCTGAAAGACTCCATCAAGCAAGAAGTGAAGACACCCGTGTTCAAATTAGGTGCAAGTAGAACCTCAAAACTGGCATGCACATTAATATTATTAGAAATCAAGTTGCTATTTGGTTGGTCAGACAAAGGATTCACTACCCTACTGAAGTGAATTGAAATCTATTTCTTACTTTGCAATTGTCAATTGGTGTACATAATTCGTAAACATTCATCAACTTCGTTTATATTTCTTTAAGGGGATTTTAAAACCATATATTGTATATAAATAGTCCTAGTATAGATTGACATATCAAACATGTTCATCATAAGTCAAAGCATTCAATTGATTTAATCTCTGGCAATCTTACAGGGCACTAAAAATTAAAATATTCCCTAAAGATAATGTGTTGCCATCAACTTGCAGAGAGGCGCGTCTGTTGTTGGTTGAGTTGGGGATTGAATATAAGCAAATTCATTCACGTAAAAATAATTGCATTTTATACAGAGACGAATATCAAAACAAGGTAGAAAGCCCTGTATGCAAAGAGAAGAGATATCATAAAGATGTACAAGGTCCTACAATTCCAAAGAAGGTTTTACGTCACATGCCAATTATACCTAGACTTCAACGAATGTTTTGTTGCAAGTCACTTGCACAATTGATGGACTGGCATGAAAAGAACAAGAGTAAAGATGGATTCATGCAAATTCCAGCCGACTCTAAAGCAATGAAACACATAGAGGAAAAATGGCCAAGAAAATTCAAAGATGAACCCCGTAGTATCAGGTTTGGTCTTGCAATTGATGGAGTGTGCCCATTCTCTTTCCTAAGCTCAAATTATAGTGTTTGGCTAGTCGGATTGATAGTATACAATATTCCCCCATGGATGAGTGTTAGAAAGGAGCACCTTATGCTGACTCTCATTGTTTTAGGAAAACATCAAGTTAAAAACATGGATGTTTATCTTGCACCTTTTATTGATGAGATGCAACTACTATGGAAAGGCATAAGAATGTATAACATATCATGTCCCCCATCTAATAGGTCCTTCATGTTGTACGGTGTGCTATGTTGGACTATTCATGATTTCCCAGGACTTGGTGTTTGTTCTGTTAAGATAAAATATTTACTCATTTACACTCATAATTTATTTTCATCCCAACTTTCATACTTAGTTTTATACTATTTTTTTGATGTTATTAACATTACTTATTGAATTGTAGGGATTTAAACAAAGGGGAAATTTGCATGTCCAAGATGTGTAGAACAATTTCAAAGGCGGTATTCTAAAGATCTACATAAATTTATTTACGCAAACAACAGGGTTTTTCTACCATTAGATCATAAGTTTAGAAATCGCCTGAAGAATCAATTTGATGGAAAAGTTGAAAATAGAGGCCCTCCCATGATTATGGGTGCAAGTGATTGGCTTAAGAAGTATGAAGATGCTGAATTGAAAGGTTGGGAGGATTTTTTGATCGGGGTGATTCAATTGAAGAACCAGAACAAGTTGTAGTTAATATGCCAGAAGGAATGAAAAGGAAATCCATATTTTATGAGCTCCCTTACTGGAAGGATCTATTAATATCTTACCTATTAGATCCTATGCACGTCATCAAAAATGTCCCAGATTCTATATTTCAACATATATCAGGCAAAGAGAAGGACACCTTGTCTTCGAGGAGAGATATTGCTCTTTTGCCTACCAAAATTGATAGAAAACATTTGTGGCCAAACAGGAAAAATGAAACATATGTAGAAGCTCCATGGATTTTGAAAAAAAAAGAGCTAGACCAACTAAAAAATGTCATCCATTCAATAAGGACGCCTACTGGCTACAGGTCATCATTGGATAACACTTTTACAGAGAATGGACATATGACAAGATTTAAAACACATGATTTTCATAATTTTATGAAGGTATTATATATCATCATTTAACATTTACTAGTAAAATTGATTAAGTACTAAATATATTTTGATATCGTTATGTTGTGTGAGAAAAAATTACTAATGACCTTTTCATAAATGTGTTTCATAGCATATCATGCCATTGGCAATTAGGGGGGATTCCTGTCTTACGGTTGACTTAAGGAATGCCATAAGTCGATTGTCAGCATTTATAAGGTATGTGATTAATGTGTGAGAGACATAGATATATTATATTGCATTTTAATTTTTGACTAAAGGTTCATACTAATTTACTATTCTTATATTAGGTGGGTGACCTCTAAGGAGATCCACGAATGTGAAGTGCCAAAATGGAACAAGGAAATTGCAGAAATTGTATGTGTATTTGAGAAGGAGCTCCCTACAAGTTTCATGGACCTACAAGTCCATTTACTTATACACATAGTCGATGACATTGAATTGGCAGGTGTCATATCAACGAGGTGGATGTTTTTCTTTGAGATGTATATGAAAACTCTAAAAAAATATGTCTGACAAAAGGCACATCCAGAGGGTTGCATGGCTGAAGGGGATGTATTGAATGAAGCATTTTTCTTCTTGTGTGAATTCCTTGGTAAGGATTTTGAAGATGGGCCACACTTCTGGGATGAAGAACAAGCATCAGATATTATTGATGGAGAAAAACCACAATCTAATGGTGTTCAAGTAGAAATTAGTAAGTAAATTCATGATTAGTGTGGTTTTTTTTCTTGCAATCATTAATTTACTCTATAATTTATTTGTCAAATAAACAACATGACATTTGGAGTTTGAAATAAACATGTTGACATGTAATAGGTATAGATTAAAGTGCTATACTCAACAAGTTCATTCTGTACCACATGGATTTTATGAACAAATGGATTGATCTGTATGATAAAAAGAGAGAAGTGTTAGAAGCAAGGAGACAATTTAAAAGATTGAACCAAGGAATACTCCACTTCCCACTGATCTACTTGGGGAATGGGGCAAAGATTGCACACTAGAATGGGTTACTGAACAAATTCAAAATTAAATGGAAGATGCAGGTATAGATTCAAACATAATAGAAGATGAAATCAAAATGTCTAGAGGATGTGAAAGAAAGGTACAGTTGGCATTTTACAAAATGTTGTTTCCTTACAACTTTGACACTATTAACTATTTTAATATTCATCATTATATTTATTTTCAATGAAATAAATGGTCTTTCATAGGTGAGGAAATATCCAGCAATGCAGGCATATGGTCGACATTATCGTGTAGAAAGTGTAGATGTAAAGAGATGATCCTTCGATTGTGGCATCATGGTTGACCTCAAGCAAACGAGTCGATCAAGCTCAAAAGGTAAGAATATAATTGACGGGAATCTACAATATGTTGGGAAAATACAAGAAATTATTGAGTTGGATTACCGCTCTTTTAAATGTTGTATTTTTAAGTGTAGATGGTATGAAGCATTTGAGAGGACACAAAGACATGATACCCATAGTGGATTGTTTTCTATAGATTCCTCATGTTTCCTATTGGAGGATAAGGATCCTTATGTTCTACCAATTTATTGTGAGCAGGTGTCTACATTTCTAACAGTGCATTAGTTTTTGGGTCGATGAATAATGATCACAATTTATCTTTGGTAATTTTTTCCTTCACCATATCATGAGACAATTTTGAGGAACAAAATTGATGACAAATTTCTCTATGGGTTGCCCATGTATTTATTTTCCTTCACTATTAAGATAGATTGAATTAGGAATAGGAGAGCATCAAAAAAGGATCAAATTAATGAGTGCAATCATGATTATGTTATTGGAATTCAAACTTTGTCAACAAAGATACACTATCAAATTCTTAATGATGATTTTGATACACTATCAAATTCTTAAGCCTAATGCACTTAATGAAAGGAAGCAAGGTGTGCGGAAATCGCTTCCTACACTAATCTAATGAGGAGAGGGCTATGCAAATTCAAATTAACCTTTACAACTACAGCAATATGTAACACATAAATGAGATATTTTAGCACTACACATGAACCAGAAAGAAGACAGAAGAAGAGAGACAAAGATTTATGGTGGGGAAAACCCTTATTCAGTGAAAAACCCGACACTCAGAAACCTACACAATGTATTAACAAATCTAAAATATGTTTACAATACACTTGCAATACAAGCTTCAATGGTCTTCAACACTCGTGTCTAGAGTCAAACCAGAAGCATAACAGTACCTGTAGAACCTGTGATACCTCTACTCCTCCAAGTACCTGTTTATATAGAAAATACAAGGCAATATTGGACCTTTCTTGGGATGGGCGTCCAACTTGGCTTCATGGAATAAACCCATGCCTAAGGACACTTAGTCAACATTGTAGAATGTGCCTAACACTTGTCCACAACTACCATCCCAAAGAGGTCACCTATTTCCAAAATGGGCTATGACAAATGCTCTTATGACCGTCATAGAATCTGTCATAGCAGTTACAACTTACAGTTGTAAGAGAATCTGTCATACACGTGCTAAAAATAGCATATTCTCTTACAACATGCCATAGTCCACCTTGGGGTGCCCAAATATGGCTTTTTTAAAGATGCTTCATGACACATGTCATCACCTGTCTTACAACCTTCTATTTCTGACTCTTACATGTCATAGATTCTGTCATAGGAATCTGTCATAACCGTTTCGGTCAAGATTCCCTTACACAACATTCAAGATGCTGACACATGGCAAAATGCTCCTACCACAAAGTGGGACACCTATCTTCTCATGTGAGGACAAAATTACAAGTTGTCATATTCCATGTAGGATTGACACATCACCATGCCACATCCCACAATATGACAACACAAAATGGTCTACAATCTGCCATGTTGAACCTATCCAGCACGGTCTTCACATACTTACTCTGGCTTAACCAAAGTTTTCTGTTCGCTCTATCTCTTCTAATTTCCATTCCTAGAATGTAACTGGCAGCCCCTAAATCTTTCATTTCAAACTGTGCTAACAACTGAGATTTGAAATCAGAAATCATATTCTTACCCTTCCCAATGAGCAACATATTATCAACATACAATGCAACAATGAGAATACGATCATCATCAAACTTAAAGTACACACAGTGATCCGATTTCAATCTTACAAATCAAATTGACAACACAAAGGCATCAAACTTCAAGTACCACCTCCTAGGAGATTACTTCAAACCATACAAAGACTTCTTTAATTTGCAAACCAAATTTTCTTTACCTTTCACCATGTAATGCTCTGGTTGTGACATGTAGATTTCTTCCTCCAAATCATCATGAAGGAAAGTTGTCTTCACATCCATCTGTTCTACCTCCAAGTCATAAGCTACTGCAAGAGATAACAGGAATCGAATGGATGTCAGCTTTGCAACGGGAGAGAAGATCTCACCATAATCTATACCCTCCACTTGTGAATACCCCTTCACAACCAATCTGGCCTTATACTTCTCAACACTGCCATCTGTACCAATCTTCTTCTTGAACACCCATTTGCATCCAACGGGTTTCTGTCCAAGAGGCAAAGGCACCAAGTCCCAAGTTTGATTCTTTTCCAAAGAATCCATTTCATCCTCCATGGCCTTCTTCCAGGAACCTGCATCTTTCATGTCCAAAGCCTCTGATACAGTTCTAGGTTCATCACTATTAGTGAGTAAAGCATAAGCACAACTAGAATCAAGCAATGTAAAACCAAACCTTTCAGGTTGCTTTCTTATCCGTGTAGACCTCCTCAAGGGCTGAGGTTGAGGTTCAACTTCTTCATCTAAGCTTTCAGAGCTGCCAAAGCTCTCCTCATCATCAGGTCCAACATTGTCTTTCTATTCAGTCTTCTTAGGGGTGGGAGTAAACTGAACAACATCTTCTTTCTTCTCTTTCTCTTCTAGCTGCAAAATAGGGGAAGCAGGTGTAAGCTCTCTAAAGATAACACTTCTGCTATACAACACTTTTTCAGCCACAAGATCCCAAAGCTTGTATCCTTTGACACCGACACCATAGCCAATAAAGATACACTTAACAACCTTGTTCTCCAACTTTGACCGCTTTTCCCTAGGCACATGAGCATATGCCTCACAACCAAAAACATGAAGATGCCTTGTTGAAGGCTTTCTACCAAACCACACCTCCATGGGTGTCTTTCCAACAAGAGCTGATGTAGGAGATCTGTTTACCAGATAGCAAGCAATGGCAACAGCTTCAACCCAAATTTTTTGTTCTAGGCCAGCTCCACTAAGCATACTCCTAGCCTTCTCCATCAGTGTCATGTTCATCCTCTCTACAACTCCATTTTGCTGCCAGGTGTATGGAGTTGTCTTTTGTCTTTCAATTCCAAGTTCCTTGCAATATTTATCAAATTCTGTAGAATAGAACTCACCACCATTGTCAATTCTCAAACGTTTAATCTTTTTACCAATCTAATTTTCAGCAAAGGCCTTAAACTCCTTAAACTTTCTATAGACTTCATATTTGCTTCTGAGAAAATAAACCCATGTCCTTCTACTGTAATCATCTATGAAAGATACAAAATATACAGATTTTGATAACGAAGGAACATTAACAGGACCAAACACATCAGAATGAATAAGATCCAATAAACTAGAAGACTTGTGAGAACTCGAGTAAAACTGAACACGGTTTTGCTTTCCATAAATGCAATGTTCACAAAAGTCAAACTCAATATTACAATAATCTATCCCCTCAACAAGGTTTTTATTTTTTAGGGTATGCAGACCCTTCTCACCAATGTGGCCAAATCTCTTATGCCATAACATTGTCTTTTCAATAGGAAGTTTAACTTCCAATGCACGGTTACAACGATCAGAATCAGAAACAATAGATTTCTTCATTGCTCATTTAGATGATGGGGATGAAGTGACTATTGCCCTCTTCTTTGATTCAGAAGAACTATTGCATTGTGTAATTCATGCCTCCAGTTGAAACATAATACCTCTCCTAATACCCTTAGCAAGCACCATAGCTCCTCTAGTCATCTTGCATCCTTCTTTCAAAAAGACAACATACACACCTGCATCATTCAACATACTTACAGAAAGTAGGTTCCATGTCAAGCTTGGGATGTGCATAACCCCAGAGATCTCCTTCACTCGTCCATCAAGGAATAGGATAGAGACTCTTCCACGACCAACAATCTTTAGATGAGAGTCATCACCCAGATACACCTTTCCACCATCAAACTCCTCATACTTGGTAAACCAATCTCGATGCGAGGTCATGTAGAATGATGCATCAAAGTCAATCAGCCACACATCATCAAATGCATGGGTTGCCAGGGCTGCGATGAAAGCATCACCATCATCTTGTGACTTGTCGAAATCTGAATTAGGAGCTTTCTTATTCTTCTTCTTCTCCTTGCATTCCTTTCAAAAATGCCCAGTTTTCCCAAAATTCCAACAAAGAGCCTTGGACTTTCCAGGAGATTTAGATCTCCCACAGGATTTGGATCTACCCTTCTCAGCTTTCTTGTCCTTCTTTTTCCCTTTCTCCTTGGGTCTTCCACGAACTGCAAGAGCCTCTTTGGCTGCATTAGAAGACTTTCTCCGCATCTCTTCAGATAACAATGAAGATACCACTTCTTCCATTTTGAATGCAGAAGTGGTGCTTCCAATAGCCATGACAAGATGAATCCACGAGTCCGGCAAAGAACAAAGCAAGGTCATGCAATGATCCTCCTCCTCCATCTTCAAAACAATGGATGTTAATTGTGCAACGAGCATGTTAAAGGCATTCATGTGCTCAGCAACGGATCCTCCTTCCTCCATTTGAAGAGAATACAACTTCTTTCTCAGGAAAAGTTTGTTCACCAGGGATTTAGCCTGATAAACATCTCCCAACTTCTTCCAAAGGTCTTTTATGCTATTCTCTTCATGGAGATTCAACAGGATAGAATCAACTAAATAGAGTCTTATGAGACCCTTAGCCTTCTGATCCTTTAGATCCCAATCATCTTGTGACATTGTGGTTGGTTTTACACCAGATACAGTTTCCCATAGGTCTCGGTCTACAAGCATGTCTTCCATCTTGAGCTTCGACAACTCAAAATTTATGCCATTGAATTTCTCCACCTCTATCCTTTCAAATGTGCTTTCCATCTCTCTGTTGCAAATTAGAATACTCTGCACAGGCTCCCACTTAACTTAAGATCAGCTCAAAAAAACCCTACCTAACAACTAGGACCAAAGGTGATCAAGCTCTAATACCAACTGAAAGGAAGCAAGATGTACGAAAATCGCTTCCTACACTAATCTAATGAGGAGAGGGCTATGCAAATTCAAATTAACCTTTACAACTTCAGCAATATGTAACACAAACAAGTATTTTCAGCAATACACATGAACCAGAAAGAAGACAGAAGAAGAGAGACAAAGATTTACGGTGGGGAAAACCCTTATCGGGTGAAAAACCCCACACTCAGAAACCTACACAATGTATTAACAAATCTGAAACATGTTTACAATACACTTGCAATGCAAGCTTCGATGGTCTTTGACACTCATGTCTGGAGTCAAACCGAAAGCATAACAGTACCTGTAGAACCTGTGATACCTCTACTCCTCCAAGCACCTGTTTATATAGAAAATACAAGGCAATATTGGACCTTTCTTGGGATGGGCATCCAACTTGGCTTCATGGACCAAAACCCACACCTAAGGACACTTGGTCAACATTGTAGAATGTGCTTGACACTTGTCCACAATTGCCATCCCAAAGAGGTCGCCTATTTCCAAAATGGGCTATGACAGATGCTCTTACGACACTTACGACCGTCATAGAATCTGTCATAGCAGTTACAACTTACAGCTGTAAGAGAATCTGTCATACACATGCTAAAAATAGCATATTCTCTTACAACATGTCATAGTCCACCTTGGGGCTCCCAAATATGCCTTTTTCAAAGATGCTTCATGACACATGTCATCACCTGTCTTACAACCTTCTATTTCTGACTCTTACATGTCATAGATTTTGTCATAGGAATCTGTCATAACCGTTTCAGTCAAGATTCCCTTACACAACATTCAAGATGCTGACACATGGAAAAATGCTCCTACCACAAAGTGGGATGCCTATCTCTTCATGTGAGGACAAAATTACAAGTTGTCATATTCCATGTAGGATTGACACATCACCGTGCCACATCCCACCATATGACAATATCAAATTTACAAATATTTACAACATAGGCAATTAAATAATAAATACAAACATTAATAATGCAAGGAATTCCTAACACTTAAATATCAATCTCATCCTTCAAATTTTCAATAGGAAAGTTTAGTTTTCAAAAGGGTGAAAATAAGCAAGAAAATCAATCAAATGTTCACCATGTTGTTAATTTACAATCAACTTCAAATGTTATTTCATCTAATTCCCAAGGTGAACTAGTGAGGGATAATCCTATATTATCTATTAATGTAATTAATAAGATCATAGAATACATAATGGAAAATAGATATGTAAACCAAAACACATTCAAATATAGAAGGGTTCTAACATATATGTCACTTCTATTCCAAATGAACAAAGCTAATATACACAAACGTAAAATAAAAATTTGTTATATATACCTCGCTTTTACTCTACAAAATGTACAAAGTAGGCATTTGTTCAAGAATACCATCAGTTATTCTACATGTAGATGTTGACAAATATCCAACATATTGTATGGTGCATTTCTTATATGGATGGGATGAGAACAAATGTACTCAAACTTGTATGGTCATGGCAACTAGTAGATAATTGTGGCATATTGTGGTGTACGTGGTGTTGGTTCTCAAAAATGCAGGCTTCAGGCCACAAGAGGTTGCCAATCTCTTGATATGTTTTTGGTCAACAAGACAGGGTTTGTGTGATAGGATCCCCTTCTTTTTTGGCTCTGCCAGACCTAGGTGGGTATACCTGTGGAAATGAGGCAAACTTAAACTGTGTGTTTCCTAATCTAGCAATCTATCCACAATGGCAATTGGAAATGGAAAGATATAGTTCTAATTTGGTATAAATTGTATAAGCAATATCAAGGTAAATCCTATGTTTAATTGATAGAAAGTTTTAAGTAAAATGAAATGGGTGAGACCAGTGCCTTGTTGGGTAAATGGAGTCAAATGAAAATTTGAGATGAGTGGCTTATATTTGGTAGTAATTCTAATTGTTTGGCACACTAATATAGGTTAATAACTTGTATCAACATGCAAGGAAATAATTGACAGACTCTTCTTAATAATCCAAATGACACAACTAAGTTACTTGTAATTTATCAAAAGGATTTTTAATCCCTACTTGAAGGAACCAATTGAATAAATCAAACAAGAACAATAGATGATATCAACTTGGAGACATAATGCCAACCCTAATTATGTGGTTCTTCTTACTGATCCAATTAATACTCCTATATTACTGTGATTGACTAGAAAGATTTAATTCCTTTGAGGAAACCAATTAATCATATCACACAAATATAGTAAATGTGCATTGATAAACTGGGTATATACTTGATATATTAATTTTAATAATAAGGAAGCACTAAAATGGAGACAACCAAATAATTGAATAACTTCAACAAATAATTGATACCAATATGGCGCCACAAAATCAAAGATTTTCCATTAACTTCTTCAAAATTATGCTTGCAACATGGTCTTTGAGTTTTGTAAATATTATGGAGCTTTTCTACTATCTACTACTACTACCTTCTTCTCCTCTCTCTCCCTTTTTTTATCGGGTCTTGGTCTCTCTTTTTATAGAAGAGGCAAACAAGCTTCAAACATGTTACAATAGAAAGGACATAATTGTGCATAACTATTAAGAAAACACTTTTAAACTAACAAGATTTAATAAAATATTTTTAATTAGAAAGACCAATCCATTATTCACCGAATAGAAAACCCGTGACCATCCAAGGCCTGAGCAAGGCATTCTATTTTCTGATGTGGTATCTCCTCTTCACATTCAATCCTCTTCAGGACCCAAATATGTTTCCTGCCATTCACTTATTTTCAGATCACTAGGCCACTTAAATTCCTATGTGATTGCAAAGCTTACAAGATGGCTTTTCCATTTGTTGTCCAAGAGGTTCCTGATGTCCACCACAAACTTTGTGTATCCATTGTCCAACATGATAATTCCATTGAGCAGAGTATGGAACTCAGTGAGATTAATTTCCCCACCATTTTGTACATGTGCCAAACATTTAGGAATTGTCTGATCAAACTCTTCTCTCCATTCATCTACACCCTTCATTTGGTTATCATCTTTGAGGATTGATGGGCTGAAACGGCATTTGATGGAGTCAAATGTACTCCTCTTACCTTCCACTTTCTTTTTTGTATCTACCAAATACTGATACTCCTCAATTATGCTTTTCACCATTTCTCATGTAGCCTTGAGCCTTGATGGGACATCCAGATCTCTATGTGTGGCTTTGCATAAAGTAGTCAGTGTGTGGAAGGTAGGTTGCCATCTCTTTTGAAGAATGGAAGAATTAGTGTTTATCTATTCCAGAGCTTTGATCAGATTGTTGAATTGTTTATGTACCCCATTTATTTTATCTTTCAACATATCAACTCTGTGCTTTAATAACTTGCTCAAGATCTCTATGATGCGATTTTTGACATCTTCCTCATTATGCTTTTTCAGCTTATCAATTTCCTCTTTCATTTGTTGGATCTGGGGATCCTCTGTATGGACTGGTCGGTGATAGATAATTAATTCATCTCCCCTTACTGTGGTGGCTTGTTGCAATTGTTGTTTCAACTTTCTAAATTCTCAATGAACAATTTGTTCACCTCATCATTAGATAGCTTTAACCTTTTCTCATATTCATTAATTTTCTTTTCCATGTTTTCTATCACATCTCTGGTGAACATTGCAGAGTGCATGGTTATGGTGGCAGCTTCAGTAGGAGTTGTGTCTCTCATAGTTTTAATCATGGTTGACCCCCTCATTTCTTGTACTACATCAAGGAGCTGAGGTTTCCTTGTGTTCTACTTTGTCCATAGGGCAAGTGTTTGGGTAGTACGGCTATACCTACTCCTGAGACACCTTCCTCTGAATCAAATTCTGCAACTAACATGGGGTCATCTTGTGCTCTGATCTAATCTAAAAGAAACATTTTGGACAACTCCATCCCTAGTATAATCAACATCACTTTTCAACGCCATTTCTCTTGCCTCCTGGGGAGTGACATTAATATTATCAATATTCAATTCTGCAAATGTCCAAGCCTGGATCTTAGCCTGGTTTGACTCATTAGCTCCTATAAGATTAATCTTCAACTTTTCATCAAATTGTTTTATTTTCATTTTGATCCAAAAATCTTTGAACTCATTGTTGTGTATTAAATTATCATCCTCTATGAATCTCGAAGAGGCCACTACCCTCCCATCCTCTTAAATCTCATCAGTTCCCTCCTCTGACAACCTGACCTTTGGATCATGAGGCTTTTGAATTTTTTGTTGTTCTACTGCCTCTTTTAGTTCAGTCAAGGCCAAGATTGCTTCTTGTTCTTCATCATCACTTGAATCATATTACACTAATGGCTCCATCTTCTATTTTTTAGCCTGTGGCTCATGAGTGGGAGATGGAGGGGATGGACGTGTAGGTGATGGGGGTGATATCTGAGATGTGGATGTTTCATGTGGTGGTTGGTGGGGTGTGGGCAATGGAATGAGTCCCTCATCTTGGGCCATTTTTCTATAATTCATCAAATTTACTCAAAATCATTTGCATTCTTTTTAGAAGGTTGGGTTCATCTGCAAAAAAGCCTTTGAAGCTTCTATATTTTTCCTTATTATGATTTTCCCACCTCATCATTGCATTCCACCTTTTTTTGGCCTGCATTACATCAGAAAAATATGCCAAATTCCTTATAACATCCTCTTAAGAATGAAATTCATGTGAAATAGCCTTCTTCCTCAATAGGGTTCTTCTAATCATATTGATGTGATCCTCTCAGTCACATACTCTTTATGTTCCAGGTTTGAGGGAGTAATTGACCCTTATAAACCTCTATACTTCTTCGAGCATATCTGACCCAATGGCCAGCTCTTCAAACATAGTCAAGTCAGGCAAAAATGTGCCTTTCCTCTGATTTCTCATCAAGTCATGTTCCATCTAGAGCATCTGCCACATAAACTCCAGGAAACACACTCTTGCAGGTACAAACTTAGGTAAAATGTGTGGTGCTTGGTTGCATCCATATACTCTAATAATAGTGTGTTGTGGCATAAGAAACCAATCAACATAATTATGAGTATAGCCTTGGTCTAGCCCATATTACACAGGCCTCATTACCTTCATTAATTACTCATGCATTCTTGGTGTTGTGTAACCAAGAGCAATAATCAATCTAATAGCAAAATCATCTCGAAACACTACAAAATCACTTTTTGTACACCTTCTATCCCAAATGTAGTACTGGTTTTGCACAGGGAGTCTAACTCCTCTTTCTTGTGTACACAACTGCATCCTTGTAGTTCACTTCATTTCATTCTGATACATAATTAAGTGACACAATAAAGAATATTTTTTGAAAGTAATAGGGGTCTTGGCTTCCCTAACTTGTAGCAAACCTTCATGTATTTGTTCTTCAATCACAGATGCAAAATCAAATTCTAAATTTGACTCAAAATGTTAAATTATCATAGCCATTCTCATCAACCCTATTTGCATTTTCTCCTCTACATCTATCCCTAAAACTTGACACAATGCATAATAGGTATTCTTGAAATAAACTTGGAATTCAGAAACTTGGAAAGGTTCCATTTTGGAAGAAGGAATAGAGAGCCTTCTGTTATCATCACCCCTCTTCATGTGTAAGGGATCTCATCACTTCAATATGTTCTCCTCAACCTCTTATATTCTTGCTCAAGTTTCACTAAGTTCACCTCTGTTACAACTTGTTTATTGAGGTTGAAACATTTGATAATGGCATCTCTACTAATATCCACTAAGCACTCACCATTTGGAAGCCTCACAGTTTTGGTTGGGGCACGGTAACTGTGGGCAAGGGATTTAATCAGATCAACGTCAATGAAAATGTTGGAAATAATTAATTTAGCCAAATCTAAGGACCGTGGGTTTGATGCTAGTTCCTAGTCATTCCTTTTTATATAAAAGTACCAGTAGAGATTCCATCCTGACACAGGTATATAGGGGTCCCTACAGCCTTGAGCTAAGTCTCTAAAAACCTTTTTAGAACCTTTGTCAATTGAGCTAGGCAACAATGAAAGCAGAGGGGATTGCAATGAAGACTTTCTAGTTTTGGCTTCATCCTTCTTAGTTCCTACCTCAGTCTTTTTAGGTGTCATTTTATGAAATTCACAAGAAATGATGAGCAGAGCTTGCCCAGAAAAATCACCTTGAAGAATTCTCTTTACTCCCGCGGTTTGAGCTCCTATGTAATTTGTCTTCCGCTACTATGAGTGAGAAATATTAATTTGTTTCGTATATTTTCAAGACCAAGACGCATTTACTCTTGGCTCATAAATTTGCACAATTCAAATCTTTGTGTTGAGCTTAAATCTTCATATTTTGATGTTGATGTGATTGGTATGCTTTAAATAACCCAACAGCTTGATTACCGCACTACTGTAGGTTAGGTTTTGGCCCCCCGAGGTATAGTAGTATAGTGCGTACTCTATAGTATTAACTCTTCTTACTGTCATACCACGGGCTATTTGAGAATGTTCTATGGTAAGGAGGTATGATATGGGTATTATAAAGGCTAGCCACTGTGATAGCGGTATCGCAGTAAAAGGTAAATATGAATTTATGAATGGTAGTAACATGATTTATTATGGAAAAATAAGATTGGGAGTCATGGATACACAAATAAAACACTCAGAACTTTTATGAAAATTCTGGTTCCAACACGTGGACATCATGACCATGTGTCACATGCAGACAATGCCAATTATATGATCATGTTTTGCAGTATAAATGTCATTAGGTGCCACACATGTATGGAAGCATAACATGTGGTTGTTGATGTTCCATTTGTCTAACTAGCCACCAACATGTGTAGCAATGTGTATAGCCACACTATCTAGATCCTTGAAGATCTGTAAACCCTGAATAATGCCCCTAATAACCCTGAAACCTAACCCCTAACCCCTAAACCATAAACCCTAAATAATGCCCCTTATAAGCCCTAACTCGGCCCTGACCCGCCATAAACCCTAAACCCCTAAATCCTAAACCGCAAACCCCTAAACCCTAAACAGTACTAAACCCAAGCAACCCTAAACCTCTATCTCCCTATCTAGCCCTATCTCTATCATTCCTCTACCTCTCAATATCTCTCCCGGCCCTATTTCTCTGACCATGTCCCTCACTCTCTATATCTCCCTATTGGTCCTCTCTCTCTAAACACTAAACCCTATACCTCTAAACCTTAACTCCTGAACCATAAACCCTAAAGTACCCTAAATAATTCCCCTAAACCCTAGTAAACTCTAAACCCTAAAATTGAGCAATGCTAAACTCGTAAACGCTAAATAATGCCCCTAAACCCTGACCGCTAACCCCAAGCAACTCTCTGTCTCTGTCTCTGTCTCTCTCTGACCTATATATTATCTACCAACTCCTAACTAGTTAAATCCTTTTCCTAGCTTTCCTTTTCCTTTCCAATTTCCCTTTAGATCCCTACACCAATTTTTCCCTATTTTACTATTTTCCACCTCTCCTCTCATCATTCGATCTTCCCATCCAATGAACTTTAGTTTTATCAGCTTGTTTCCATTTCATTCAACTACCAATTTATATCCTCATCCCTCTTTTCATGTCCTAGTTTTCTTGTTTCCATTTGCTTTGTTGATAAGGGAGACAGATAGAGATAAAGATGAAGCGAGAGATAAAGAGATAGTCCTATAAGTTTTCCATGCAGCTTGTTCATTAATGATATATATAGGAATGATAGGGGGTCGAGAGAGGCAAGAGATAAAGAGATAGGGAGAGATAGATAGGTAGAGAGAGATAGAGAGGAGACAGATCATAGGGAGAGATAGAGGAGACAGAGGGGAGAGATAGGGAGATAGAGAATGATCACTAGAGAGATGTCTAGAGAGATAGGGAGATAGATAGGAAAGGCAAGAGATAGGGAGAGATAGATAAGTACGTAGAGTCGAGAGAGAGGAGATAGATTAGGATAGATAGAGGAGATCACAGTCAAGTGAGAGATAGGGAGATAGAGAGTGAGTGAGATGTCTAGAGAGATAGGGAGAGAGAGATTGAGAGGTAGAGGGATGATAGCTAGAGAGAGGGAGATAAGGGAGAGATTATAGGGAGATAGAGGTTTAGGGTTGCTCAGGTTTAGGGTTTAGGGTTGCTAGGTTTAGGGGCATTATTTAGGGTTGAGGGATTTAGAGACAGAGAGACTTCTTTTGACCTCTCTCTCTCTCTCTCTCTCTCTCTCTCTCTCTCTCTCTCTCTCTCTCTCTCTCTCTCTCTCTCTCTCTCTCTCTCTCTCTCTCTCTCTCTCTCTCTCTCTCTCTCTCTCTCTCTCTCTCTCTCTCTCTCTCTCTCTCTCTCTCTCTCTCTCTCTCTCTCTCTCTCTCTCTCTCTCTCTCTCTCTCTCTCTCTCTCTCTCTCTCTCTCTCTCTCTCTCTCTCTCTCTCTCTCTCTCTCTCTCTCTCTCTCTCTCTCTCTCTCTCTCTCTCTCTCTCTCTCTCTCTCTCTCTCTCTCTCTCTCTCTCTCTCTCTCTCTCTCTCTCTCTCTCTCTCTCTCTCTCTCTCTCTCTCTCTCTCTCTCTCTCTCTCTCTCTCTCTCTCTCTCTCTCTCTCTCTCTCTCTCTCTCTCTCTCTCTCTCTCTCTCTCTCTCTCTCTCTCTCCAAACCCGAGTAACATCCCTAAACCCCAAAACCCTAAATCCAAGCAACTCTAAGCCTCTATCTCCTTATGATCTATCCCATATCTCCCTATCTCTATCATCCCTCTACCTCTCAATCTCTCTCCCTATGTCCCTAGCCATGTGCATGTGCCTCACTCTCTATCTCCCTATCTCTCCCCTCTCTCCCTATCACCTTTGTCCCTTTACCTCTCAATCTCTCTCCCTATGTCTTTGGCCATGTCCCTCACTCTCTATCTCCCTATCTCTCCCCTCGGTCTCCTCTATATATCCCTATTGGTCATCTATCTCTCTCTAAACCCTAAACCCTAAACCCTAAATAATACTTCTAAACCCAAGTAACCATAAATTAGGCGCTACATTAGGCACTAAATTTAGGCGCTACATTAGGCACTAAATTTAGGCGCTACATAAGGCACTAAATAAGGCATTAACACGGGCGCTAAAATAGGTGCTAAACCAGGCATTAAATGTGGCACCAAATTAGGCGTTACAATAGGAGCTAAAGCAGGTGCTAAAGTAGGCACTAATTGAGGCGCTAATTTGCGCCTAATTTAGCATTAACTTGTTCTGGTCAGCGCAAAAAATGCCAAAAATAGCGTCATCCCGATAAATAGCACCAACTTTTTCAAAAAAAGGAGAAAAATACATTAAAACAGTGGGGGAAGCAAAAAAAGGAGCAAAAAAGGGAGCTAATCACAAGGATTTGTTGTAGTGTCGCAACCCTAACCCCTAAATGTTAAACCCTGTGGCTTAATTATTCTTTAATTTTTCAATAATTCAATTCCATAAATCATTTGAGATTACAATAATTAGATGAGGATATGATGAACTATGATCACTTGAAATCAAATAAAACGTACCCATTTTGTGTGAGAATCCCCTCTGTGTATGTAGTACAAATAGATGAATAACAAGGTTAAGGGAAGAGCTTACCCTTTAGTTTTAAATGAACTAAAATTAGTTTTAATTGAAATAAAATTATTTTTAATTGAATTAAAACAACAAAAGTCATTTACATTTATATCTGTATATAGAACTATGGTTAGAATTAGGGTTGGGTTTAGGGTTAGATTTAGGAATAGAATTAGGGTTAGGATTACAGTTAGAATTTGTGTTAGAATTAGGGTTAGACTTACGGTTAGAATTAGGGTTAGGATTAGGATTTAGGTTAGAATTAGGGCTAGTATTTTCCCGAATGTTAGGGTTAGGGTTACAATTAGGGTTGGGCTTAGGGTTTAGGTTAGAATTAGGATTACAATTATTATTACAATTAGGTCTAGAATTAGGGTTAGAACTATGGTTGGAATTAGGGTTGGGGTTAGGTTAGAATTACGAATAGAATTAGAAATTAACTAGATATAGGGGTAGAATTAGGGTTAGGGTTAGAATTAAGGATAGGAATAGAATTAGAACTTTATCATTAGGGTTATAATTATGGTTAGAATTAGTGTTAGAATTAGCATTAGGGTCAAGGTTAGGGTTACTATTACAGTTAGTGTTAGAATTAGGGTTAGAATTATACTTAGAATTATGGTTAGTATTAGGGATACAATTAGGCTCAGGGTTACAGTTACATTTAGGGATAAGGTTAGAATTATGGTTTCAATTATGATTAATGATAAAAATAGGGTTAGGATTAAGGGAAAAATTAAGATTATCAATACAATTACGGTTAGGGATAGAATTAGGGTTAAGTAGATCTATGGGTAGAATTAGGGTTTGGATTACAATTATGGTCAGGATTGCAATTACAGTCAAGATGACAATTCTTACCCAAACCTTTAAGCATAACCCTAATTTTGACCTAAACCCTAATTGTAATCATAACCCTCAATCTAACCCTATTTATAACCCTCAACCTAACTATATCCCTAAACAAAACCCTAATTCTAATCTAACCTTGGTTCTGACAGTAACCCAAACCCTAATTATAATCATAACCCTCAATCTAAAACTAATTTTATATCTAAGCCTATTCTAACCATAACCATAAGATTACACATAACATTGGTTTATAATCCAAACTCTATATCTAACCCCATTTATAAGCCCAATCCTAACACAATCCCTAAAAAAACTCTAATTCTAAATATGACATTCATTCAAACCCTAACTGTACATGGAACGCTAACCCTAACCATCATTTGGTACATGAATAAAACATTAAATTTAACAAGATTTATAAACATAACCATAACCATAATTAGATTAAAACCTTATTGTAACCCTAATTTTAACCATGATCCTAAATTTACACTTAGCACAGATTTCTCTAACTATATGAATATCCTAACGTCATAACTCTATTCCTAATCACAATCTTAACCCTAATTCTAATACTTATAACCATAATTTAAAACATGATTAAAACCCCAAATCTAACCCTATTTATAACCTTGACCCTAACTATATCCCTAAACAAAACCCTAATTATAATCTAACGTTGGTTCTAACCCTGACCCAAACCCTAATTGTAATCATACCCTCAATCTAACCCTAATTCTAATTCTAACCATAATCCTAAGATTACACTTAGCATTGATTTATAAGCCTAAATCTATATCTAACCCTATCTATAAGCCTAATCCTAAACCAATCCCTAAACAAAACTATAGTTCTAAATCTAACCTTCATCGGAACCTTAAAAAATAATATACAATTATAATTATAATTATTATATAATATATTATAATAATATATCTAACCTATATTATAATACTATATTATATAATTATATAATATAATATACAATTATAATTGAAATCATGAAAAATCAATATGAAGGAAATGACAACAAATGCAAATCAAACGAATGCAAACCTCCTATCAACTCACGATCCATTTATAGGATTGAGAATGCCGCACCCAAAGCACTCTAGCTTTACCCAAATAGATGAATATTGGTTACTTGATTTTGTAGCATAATGATAGGATAGGGATTGGTAGATGAATGAATGGATGATGATAGATGCAAAATAGAGAGATTGAGAGGAAAATTCGGCAGAGTAAGGATGCTAGAAGAAGATTCGTTCCAAATGGCTCAAGAGAGGCTACCTTTATAGAAAAGGCAAAAATCAAATGGATGGTTGTGATTGAGAGTTATTTTGAATGATATGGATGGTCAAGATCGATTAGGGTTGGATTAGGGTTTCCCACTCAAAGAGGGATTGTAGTCACATGACAAGTGTGCGATGGAGAATGAAAGGAATCCAATTCAAATATTTTATTTGAATTAGCTTGCACATGTGAAGGGGTATTAAGTGGAAGATGGAGACATGCGACATGTGTCGCAATGTGATAAGAGGTGAGGGAATAATTCAAATTTTTAATTTGAATTATGTGAGACATGTGAAGGGGTGCAATTAATTAAATAAATGGGATTTATTTAATTAATGGAGAATTTGATCAAGTGGGATTAATTAAATAAAGTGGGTTTATTTAATTAATCAAGAAGGTGATTAAGTTGGACCGATGTGATTAAGATGGGATGGACTAGGACCTAGGGATAAATGGGATTAAGTGGGATGAGGTTAGATGAACTAGGACCTAGGGGAACATATACAAGTTCATGTCGACAATGTGTTGTGTAACTAGGACCTAGGGCAAAGACATACAAGGTCATGTAAACAAGACCTAGACAATTTTTAGTGCTTACATTTGCCCCTCTTTGAGATGATGTTGCGAGATGATAAGATTTATGTCGAGTAACATCATTGCAAAGAAGCTAAGGAAACAGATGGAGGAAAAGGATAGGATGATGATGCCCCCTCAAGAGGATAGGCGGGTTGGAGAAACACGGGTATGCTCTTGAAATGAAAGGAATGGAAAAATATAAAGGAATGGATGGAAGAAGGGATGGATGTGTTATGCTACAATGAAAGTGAGCAACCATGATGTTTGACGTAGCACGAGATGTTATGCACCAAGGTGACGATGTGTCTCGTGCCCCAGCGTAATACAACCTTGTCTAGATACAAGATATGAATATTAGCTGGGAAGATACAGATGCAAATGCAAGATAAAATGATAACACACACAAGCAAGCAAGCATGCACAAATGATTCAAAAACAAACAAGGTATTGCCCCTGTCAATCTATAAACCAATGATTAAGTGATTGATTGATGATAGTGTTGTCATTGCGGGGAACGATATATCCCTAGATCAACACAAGGATGTGGGAACGATATATCCCATTGATGGTGATAATGATTGATTGATTGATTTGGCTTACAACAAGATTAGGATCAAGACTAAGGATGCGATTGGATAATTTGACAAGATTGATTAACTTGATTAGTATGGATAAATGATGTCTTGCATTTGGATCATTGCTTGGATTGATTTGATAAGGATGAATGGAAGATTGGATTTGATGGAGATTGATTTGATGAAGTGATTGAAGAATTGATTGATGAAGTGATGAAGATAGATGAAAAAGAAAGAGGAATATCGTCCTGGTGAAGATTAGAAGGATGGAAGAAATCTATCGTCTGTGCCTGAATCTGGGCACTTCCTTCGTACTCCATATGCCTACATACCCATATCCACGAGATCAAAGCACTTATGATAGAGATGAGATGTAGTTCTGATTTCTATTTTATTGATGTGATTTTGATTGATTGGGATTGATTGAATGATGATGATAGTTAATGAGATGATGTGGATTGGATTGATGTGATTTTTTTTTTTTTGAGATTGATTGAATGATGTTATTTGATTTGCTTTTGATTGTTTGATAGATTGGATGATTGATAGATTGGCTTGATCTGATGATGTGATTGGACTTGTTTTGATGGATTTGATGATGGAGATTTTATTGCTTGGATTTTGTTGGATTTTTTTTTTTTTTGGATTTTTTTACATGTTTTGATTTTTTCTGGATTTTGACATGTTTTAATTTTTTTTGGATTTTTTGGAATGTTTTGATTTTTCTGGATTTTGAAATGTTTTGATTTTTTTGGATTTTTTGAAAATATTTTGATTTTTTTTTTGTGTTTTTGGGAATATTTTATTTTTTTGTCTTTTTGAAATGTTGGCATTGGATGATCATTTTGATAGCCTTTATGCTAGGTACCAATAACAAGGGGGAAACCAAGTCTAGGTGCAAGGGAATGAAAAGGATGGATGATAGTGAATGAAAGGGATGGATGTTTAAGAGAGCAAAGATGTGGTCTCCAAGGACTATGTTGCATATGAATAACATGCCCCAGTCTAGGTAGTAGACTTAGGATTTTTCAGGACAATGCAGAAGGCAATGGGATGATAGGATGGATTGGATAAGATGGATAAATGGGTAATGGCAAGCGGGTAATGATAGGATGGGTTGGATGGGATGAGGTACATCAAGAGATATCCAAAACATGTTTCAACAGTGTTTTCGCCATGTCTTTATCAAGATCAAAAGAGGAAGGGTGGATGGATGGACTCAATAAGATAAGTATGTGGGTATAATGGCTAAGGATGGTAGGATGGTATGAAAATGGTATGATGGGATAGAAAAGGATGAGACAAGGTGCCCCCAAGTGTAAGTGACATAGAAGACCGACCTACACATGACGCCTATTTACCAGGTTTTCATCATGGTACTTATCCAAGGCGCCTGTTTACCAGGTTTTCACCATTGGAAGAAAGGATTTCTCTTTACTCTTTTTTTTTACTTTTTGGATGGAATAAGGTGGATATGGATGAGAGGGACTCAAGTGTCTAGTGCCATGAAAGGTGATAGTCCCATTAGAGAGGAATGTCACATGGACCATGTCAAATGTGCTCGTCGATATTGGTAGGGAGATGGCATGAAAGTGAGATGGATAAGGTAGATAGTGGATTATGATGTGGATTATGGATGGATCGAAAGTGGAGTATGATGTGGATTATGATGGACTTATGCAAGGATAGATGAAAGGTTTATGCAAAAGCATGGACCATAGGAGGGTGATGGGTGAAATATGTAGGATAATTGATGCAGAGGTCTTCAGCAGAAACGTGCAAAATGTTTGTTTTTGTCAATATCGGCAAGAGACTTTCAACATCTTACCGAACTATGCTTCTTTATCCTTATCAGCCTGACTTGCCTTGTCGGCCTTCCCCCGTTCTTTCTTCTCGACGGTCTCCCTCTCGCCGATGTCGTTATGTTCATCGGCCAAACACTTATTATCGGCCTAACAATTGTTATCAGCCTAGCTTTCTCCTTGCTCACCGAAACCAAAACTCACACCGATGAGTATTTCGTTTATGTGCCTATCAGCAAGATAGTGCCTATCGGGCTCTCCACACTGACTTGCTCTGATGACTGAGGTCACACTGAAACATGCAAACCCTAACCTGCTAAACAGGTTCCCGTTACCTCCGCTACCGGTCACCTCTATCGCCAAGACATATAACTATCGGCGAAGACTTCATTCCCTTTGCCGATGTCACTTGTCACTCCAAAACCCTTTACGCCAACTCCTTCGTCAGCCAGACCTCCACCGTCGATCCAACTTTAAGCCACTCTGCTAATACACCTCCTTACGCCGATGGGCATCTCATACCAATCTCTATTGTCTCCCCGATACTACCAATGCCGGGTTCCACCGTCGGCCAGACTATGACTATCTTCGACACCTTTAACTTCTCCATCGATGGCATATCTCATGTTGATATACTCTTCGTTGACAAGACTGCCTCTATCAGTGAAACCTTCTACGCACTCTCTGATGGTTCATCTCTTCCCGACCACTCACTCCTCAGACTCCCTCTATCGGCGAGACATTCACAATCGGCCACAGTGAATCTCCCTCCGCCGATGTGCTGATGAACTATCCATTGGTGACACCTTCAGTTGTCACTCCGATACAACTCAATCGGTGAGACTGTATACTGTCGGCTCAACACAATTTCGTCCACCCGATGACTCTTACATACACAATTTGTCACTTTCCACTGTGCATACACAAAATGAAGATCGCAGTAGGTGCGATATATTCATAGACTATCTTAGACATACAATCCATGTATATACTTCAAATGTATATTTGAATTTTCCTGCTAATGACCTTCTCTGAGACGGATTCTGCAATTTCTACATTTCCATGTTTATCTAACAAAAGAATGAACCAAAAAATGGGAAAACTATTTTACAAGTCCATTCCACTGATTTCACATAAATCCACCAGTGGAATGGATTTAACCTTGCATCACGGCAACAGAATAACTAAAATTAAAAATACAACGGTTCTATACAGATAATAAACAGAACAATTCGGTTCACCAAGATTTCACACAGGATTCAAAATTTACAAAATATGATTTGCAAAATTTTCTATTCTTTCATTCCAGCTTCTTACATTTGAACAGTTTCAGCCCAAAAAAGTGAAAGGGCCCCTTTTCTCGACCATCTCTCCCCGTTTTTGTTAACGCCTTCCTCTGTTTGCGGGATTTTGATTCTTTCAAGATTTACAACAGAGACCCTAATTAATCACACAGCATCTATATTTATTAAGACAACAAAACATCAGATAATATGACATATGTGATGTAATCTTGCACATAACCCAAATGCCTGTTGTTGTCCATGATGTCAAATACTGACCTCGAGAAGAGAGATGTTAAAACATAACATGTCAACATAAAATGTTACATTAGTTAATGACATACAAATGCTACATGGTAACATTAAGTGTCAAAATATATATTAAAACCTTATTCTTCTCCCTCTTGTGCATATTTGTCCTGATGAAGGTTGTTGAAGGGGTGCCCCTGCACCAATAATGTTTGAATGATGGGGTGATGAAGGTATATGGGAATGTTGCGAAATGGAATGGGACCATGACCAACGGTTGCACACACCATGTTAAACATGGAAGCTTGTGATTGGATGGAGGGGTAGGAAGCAATGGTGATGTTTGCTTAGTGGATGGATAATTCAAACATTTGGGAACCCACATGGACTTAGTATTTTTATGATTTTTGCTTTTCATGTGGGATGGAGGAATTTGAGACTTTGGAATGGAATGGAGGGAAGAGGATGGTTGGGATTTTTGAGAGGTGGATACCTCATTTGATTTGCTTGATTTTTGCTTAGGGATCGAAACCATTTTGATTTTGGACTTTTCTTGTGAAGGTATGGAGTTGGATAGCTTTTTGAATGGATTTTGATTTGATTTTTTGGATTGATTTCCTAAGGTATTAGGACCCTTAGAATGTTGGGCTTTTTGAATGGAGGTATCCAAATGTTTATTTTTGAATCCCATGTGGCAGATGAAATGAGTGGAAGCTTCTTGTTTATACAATGCGTGCATTTGTTGGTCATGATTAGGATATTTAGGGTATTTATGAATGATTGGGTAAGGGGGTGTTGGTAGTAATGGTGGCAAAGCGGATGGAGGGACATTAGGAGTTAGAAGGAGTGGAGGTAAAGTGGATGGTGGAAGGTGAATGGTCACATGCTTTTGACATTTGTAGGATGATGGAGGTGGAATGGCAACGTATGTTTCAGGAATATGATGGGGTTTATGATGGAAGGAAGTGGATTTAGGAAGTGTGGAGGAAGTACCAACATCATTAGATTGTTGACCTTGGGGTGTGTATCCAAGGCCAAATGAGCGAGGAGGGACCTTGACATGGATTGGCTCCAAAATGCCTTGTTCATGTAGGCCTAAACCTTTACCTTGGTAGTTCATGTTTTAGAGCATGCAATTGACTATAGGACTAGGTGTAGTTTGGACACTAGACTTGAGTTGATTATTGGATGGAGAAGGCAAAGGGGATAATGGTTGTTGGTGTTCTAAGGAGGAACACTCATGAATGAATGTGGATAGACTAGTAGGATATGGTGGATTTGAAATGGGATCAATAGTGGATGTGGAAGGATGATTAGGATCTTGATCATGTTCTTTTAGATTGAAGTTATTTGTTTGATCTTCTATGCTGGCTTGGGGGACAAGTGTCTCATCATGACAAGTGGATATTGTGGGATCATGGCTAGGTGGAGAGGTTTCATTGCTTTGAATGAAGGCCATGAAACGGGGTGAATGCTCAAGTAAGTCAACAAGACTTTCATTATATGGAGCATGTAGGTCTTAGGTGTCTTGTTCATGGATAGTTGTGGGGGCATGACTAGGATCAATTTGTTCATGGATAGGTTCTTCATAGGTACCATCTTGATCATAAAGAAGGTACATGTTATGGATAGGGTAAATGGAAGTGATTTGATCTTGATTAGATTTAGGGGCTATTGTTTCTTCATGCTTAGGATCGTGCTCTTGACATAACTCTTGGTTTTCTTGAATGGAAGTAGAAGGCTCTTTAATAAGCTTGATAGCTCGTAGGTCACATGATGGGTTAAAAGACTAGATAAAGTGTTTAAGGACTCATGGGGAGGCTCAAGAATAGGTGTTTGATTACATGGCAATGTTTTATTTCTTGCTAGTAGCTAATGGATCACATCCTTTGCAAGGGTATGGCTAAATGGGCAATATAGTGGATGGATGATAATAGTGGAAGTTGAAGGCTTAGGATTAGGATTTGTTGGATGGATAATGGGATTAGGATTTGGGCTAGATGGAAAGATAATGGAATTAGAGGGATTGGTTTTATCCAAGACAATCTTACCACAATCTTCTAGGTTCTTGACCAATCTTTGAAATCAGACACAAGTGGAAGTGGATATCGGACACAATCTTCTAGGTTTTCATTATACCCTCTAGGTTTAATCATAAATGGAGAATATGCTTTGAACGAGTATAGCTCAATCAAATTTGCTTGGACCAATTTCTCTAAAAGTATCTCCATGGAATCTTTTAATGAAGGATTAGTGGAACATGGTGATGAAGGTGATGAAGGCGATGAAGAGCTTGATAAAGGTGTTGGGATGGGACTAGTTGGCTCATGTGTTGGCATATGATTGGATGGTGAAGGTGATTCAAAGGAGGCACTTTCTAGGTTGGTTTCTCCCTTGTCAAAGGATTTTAGGGCTTCCATAAGATGACTTGGAATTTCTTGATTTATGTACATAGGGCCATTTGGACTTGCATGTTGTTCTTGTAAGGACATTTGATTGCCATGTGGATAGGTTTGGTGATAAGGTGGCATGATAGGACTTGTAGCTGAAAGGTCTTCTGAGGTGGATTGTTGTGGACACTGGTTGATGTTGGAGGTTTGTTGAGAAAGCAGTTGGGATATGATGGCAATGGAGTTAGGATCGTTGGATGCTAGACTTATGGAAGTACTTGCATTTGGGGTGTTGCTAGGAATAGTGAAGATGATTTGTGGTATGGATGTGGCGGCATTAGTGTTTGGATTATGTACTTATTGGGCTTGTGATGGAATGTGGGATTGTTGATATTGTCCTAGGACTTGATGTTGCGGGAATTGTTGATGTTGTGGTGACAGAGGGTCTTCTTCCTTTCTATATAACCACCTAAGTTGACTAAGTTGATTAAGCATTATTTTGGTGCCATAAGGATCATTCTCATAGGTGTTGTTTAGAAATGCCCTATCCATGTTTACAAGTGATAGATGTGGAGAATTGATTGGATGAAGATTTGATGATGTGTAATGGCCAAAAATGATTAGGGGTTCTACTTGGATGATGAGGACTATGGTGATGATGATTAGGATGTCGAAGATGACTAGGATGATGAGATTGGATGACTTGAAGGAATTAGGATGGAGGATGATGGAATTATTAGGGTAGGTGACTAGGATAATTTAGGATAATGGTAAGGGTAATGTGGGATAACAAGGTGGGATGACTTGGATTGAGGTGATTAGGATGAATGGATTGGGATGAAAGTGGTTTAAATGAGAAATGTAGGTGATGATGTGGAGTGATTGGGATCAAATTTCAAGATCTTAGGATGATTTGATTTGTTTTGTTTTTTGATGGATGGCTCTCTATACTTGAAATAGACTAATGATCTTGTTGTTCTCAAAATCAGCTATGCTCATTTTTGTAGACAACCCCTACAAAACTTGTCAGTTTCGTAATCTATACTCTAAGTTCGTAAATTGATACAAGATTCTCTTGGCCTCATGTGAAGTCATATGACATCCTAAACTAGTTTGCAACATTCCCTCGAATCAATTCCTCAAAGTTTGTGCAAATTGATTAGGTTGTAAACTGACCAAAATATCAATTTTGATCATTTTGGGGTGTTAGTAAAATTTTGAAACTTTATGTGCAAAGTCAGCAAAATTTGCCGCTATTGCATAGCTTTTTGTTTGCTTGTGTTGTGTTGGCAAAATTTGCCGCTTTTACATAGTTTTTTGTTTGGATATGCCCAAGCGGTAATTTTCACTGCCATTTCATATTCTTCTTAGAGAGCAAATGCATAAGTGGTAATTTTTGCCGCCGTTGCGTTAACGGTTAACACATGTCAGGTCGGCGATTTTCACCGCCTGAGTAAGATCATGAAGATCTCAAACTTCAGTGACATTAATGCCACTCGTGTTGGCATTAATGCATTCAGGTTTTAACCTTTTTAACATGTTTTGGTCATTTTGTTTAATCATCTTCTATTTTTGAAACCTTGAACAACCTAACAAATCCTCTTGGAGATCATTTGATCGTGACGTTGGTGGATTCAACTGTATTTCGCTGTTTGTGCACAAATTTGGTTTCACGTCAGCCTTCAGGGTAAGTCTTCATTCCTTTTTCTTACTTTTTCTATTTAGGTTTTATTGAAACTTTTTCTGTTTTGAAAATTAGGTAAATGTTCTCTTTGCTTCAAATCCTCAAAAGCAAACGACAGTGTATTTTGAAACCCTATGTTCTATGCGTAGTTTTCCCCATTCTCTTGTTTGAAAAGTGACACATTCATCGTGCCTCTCTTCACCTCTTCGTAAAAACCCTAGTCCTTGTTTGAATTCTTCTCTGACTGACGTTTTGTTGGAAGGATTTGCCAATATTCGTCTTAGGAGAAAAGTTTGTCTATGTATGCCTAAATAGCAAATTTTGTCGCTTAAAAGATGTTCATTGAAAACTATCATGGCATATGTTAAGTCGGCGATAATCGCCGCTCAAACTTTTTAGTTATGTTTAGGTTTCATGTGATGACGGCTATAATTGCCGATCGAAGTCCTTTCATGAATTTGTGAACAAATGCTAAGTCGGTGGGAATTGCCGCTTAAGCATTTGAAGTTGTATCCAATTGTGTATGGGCGGCAAAATCCGTCGTCCTTACACGAAGAAAACCTTGAAATATCAGCATGCAATGTCAACGAATTTAACCGCTGATACACTTGTAATTTTCTCCTAACATGCAAAAGTGGTAATTTTCACCGCTGATACACATGCATTTTTAGTTTATCTGCAGGGTCGGTAAAAATGGCCACCCTGGCACTTGCAAACTATCCCATACATGCAAGGGTGACCAATCTTGCCACCCGTCATCATCCTCTCAAATTTTCTAACTCTGGGATATTTTTTATTTTGCTTCCCTAAGCTCGCTTTCCTCCATTTTTTGACCTACTCGCACTCTAGCCCTTTCAAGCGTATCTCCATAGTCGTGATCGTCAACATGCAATTTTCCAAAATTACCAGTATTTCCCCTAATTACATGATAATGGCTTTTTGTTGCAGTTTCTTCTGCGGATTTTTGCTCTTCACCAACATCCTTCTGGTGACAGCTTTTTCAGATGACTAAGTTGTCTCTGAAGAAGTCGAAGGCGATGAAGTATAAGTATCAGGGTGTTTTTCCAATCACCTCGGTTACTTCCAATGTCGATGACATTCAGGATACAAAGATTGGCCATGTGGACATGGCTGAATTTGTGGAAAGAACTAAGTCCAATAATCCCAGTCCTGCAATGAAGAAGATTATTGACAGTAACATTCATTTGGTGTCGTCTTTCTCGATGGCAGCCCATAACACAGAGTTTGTTCTTTAGTGTGCTCAATTTTACAACAGAGATACTAGGACAGTGATGGATGCAAATGGCAATGTGATAATCATATTAGATCCTAAATTCATTGATAAAGTTTTCATGTGCCCTGCTGTTACAGAAGTGATAAAACTAGATTTTGCTGAAGCACAAAAAGAGTATGACAAAAATCCTGAGAAGGCTAAGAAGATAATCAATACTAAATGGCTCAAAACTTCAAGGTCAAACTTGTCTAGGTGGCCACGGAGTTTTCCTAGAAGTGACTTTATAGAGGAAGTTGGTGATCTTATAACTCTTCTCAGCAGGATAAGGGGATTGGCCTCTTCCTCACTTTTTCATGAGTGGATGTACCCTTTCATCAAGGTAATACTCCAAGATAAACAAGCCATCTTCTGGGGTGAGCAAATCAGCAATGTTCTGCATGAGCAATTGACAAAGGTATCCACTACCTTCAAATTCTACATGACTTCTTACCTGGTGTATATAGCAGCCTCTATGAGAATCTTTCCAGGTCTGACATCAAAAGGAGACAGGAGAGTAATTCTTGTGTATCAGTACTATTCTCAATTGACATTGAAGGGTTATATTCAACACTTTAGGAGGGTAAATGATGCATTCTTCGCAGTGTTCTTGTCTCTTTTTGACCCTCAGCTAGAACAAAGAAGAGTTTTAGATGAAGCTTGGTCAGTGGTGAATGATTTTGGATGCATGTTCTTACAATTTCCTTCTTTCTCATATATAAGGGTTGGCTTTTTCCAAGGTCATCCTTATATGTTGCCAAGGTTTCCCTCAGACAAGTTTGTTTTAATGGAATTATGTAGACAAATGATTGTCATACATAATAAACAAATGGAGTTGAAGAAACCAGGTTACAAGTTTCCAATTGAAATTGGCAGGTTTTCAGTATCAACTATTGCAAAGGCTAGAGCCATGGAAACTGAAATGCAGCTGGTAATCATGAAACAATTCAAAAGAAGACCAAGGTTTGATTACAGAGGTGTGAAAGATAAGATCAAGAGAAAACCCAAGTTCCTTGAACCTATGGTCAAGGACATATGGATAGATTTGAGAACAGAAGAAGATATCAGAAAGTTGGATTATAGCCATTTATCTCTGGAGCAGATCGAATATCTGGGACTTGCTGATATTCCTAAAGACCTAGTGGATGATGGAGAGTTGATTGATGACAGATATAATACTGAACAGGTTGTTGGCTCTCCTCTTCCTCCTATCCAATGGTCTCAAAAAGAATTGACCTCTCCGAGGAAAAGATTTGAGCCTATATTGGCGAACACTGATAACTGGCTAGCAGATAAGGGAATTGCTTTGAAAGAATTCCTTACAGGATCAGAGACTGAAATTCAAGAGCAAACAAGTAAAAAGGTGGAGAATAGGATGAAGAACAAGAGTGGTGTTCCCTCTTCTTCCAAGCCACATAAGCCTAGAAAGAGTCTGAGATAGAAGAGATGGAAATTGAGAAACAAAACACTAAAGAGCCAGCCACTGAGGAAATGGAGGTTGAAGACAGACCTACAGATCAACAAGGAGAGGAAGTTTTGTCTCCATAGGAGAATGTACAACAAGAAACGGGAGTCTCTTCTCCATTGTCTGACACACCTGTTTCAATTCCCATATGTTTCCCCCATTGATATCCCCTCTTTTGAATCTCCCTCACCTTCCAAAACATTTTTTGACAATGCTCAAAATACTTTTGAAGATGTCCTTCATTCCTTAGAGTCTATCCCTAGCTTGTCCTCCTCATCTTTTGATATTGGGGATACTTATATATTTGATCACTTTGTAATGAACACTGAACAAGTTTCTAATGTGAATGTAATAGGTGCAGTTTTTACTAATACTCCACCTATTATTTCCACTTCCAGTGCAAGTGCAATTCTGGTAACACCAACAATGGGAACAGATCCTAATGTGAGTACTTTTGTGCTTCTACCATGGTTGTCAGCTTATACACCAAAAAGGAAGAAACAAGCCATCTCTCCAGATGACTTTGATTTTAGTAAGCTAGTGCCTGTGAAAGCCAAGACCCCAAAGAAGCCAAAGATTCTTTTGAGAATGCTTGGAAACAAGGGACAAAAATTTCTAGAGATTGCAAGACCTCTACAGGATGCAACCATGGAAAATTTTAGTATGAATGATTACTCTATCTCTAGAGTTGAGTTAGGCAAAATAACTCATGAAAGTGCAAAGACTGATATGCAGTCAGCAATGGACATTCTGATTCAGAAATTTGACAAAGAGAAAGAAATGAAGGATCATTACAAAGTAATGGTTGAACAGTTAACTGCAATGGTGAGAAAAATCACTTTGAATTCAGAATCAGTAACTCCCGAGGCCGTTTCTGTAGAAGACCCTGTTATCCAAAAAGCAAAAAAGACTCATCTTAAGGGAAGAGTACTTGGAAAGGATGCGCACACAAGGAATATCTCTGCTTATAGAGCTATCTGAGAAGACAGACAAGATGGAGAAAATAAGAGCAGAACTTGATGACCTGATTGATGTTATTTCTCAAGATATCGAGTGTATAGAACACAATCATGATAAGTGGGTGGAGATGAGAAAGCTTAAAATAAGCACTCTGATATCGATTGGTGTCATTCCAAATAGGGATTCTTATACTGAAACCAAAGAGGCACTGACATATTGGAGTCGTGTTCTGAAAGATTTGATCAATGCCCTGGAAACTGCAAGGAAACTGAGTGATCAAAGTGATGTTAGTCTTTTGCATAAATTAGAGGAGCTGCCATGCAAACTAGTGTCAAAGGATAACCAATTTCTTTCTGCAGAAGAGATGATTCAGGAATTTGAAAATATGTTCCAGAAAGAGTTCGAGGACAAAACATTTACAATGGCCTCCGTGGACAATATTCTTGACAATCAGTTAACTTTGGATAATCTGAAGGCCAAGTTAACTAGTCACGCAAAATCAGTCACCACGATTAGAGATGCCATAGTTAGAGCCAAGATGATTTTCAAGAACACGGTTAGTCCAGACAGTCTTGGGATGCAAGCAGCTTTCACCATGTATGATTGTCATATGAAGAAAGATGACAATACAAGTTGAAGCAGTTTTTCCATTACTTAGTTTATTTTCTACTTTTTAGATGTACTTTTGAAATAATTTTGGACATATTTACGTGTACGTTTCTCATATGTAATTACATGTAAAAACATAGGAAGTCCCAAATCAGAAAGGACTCCTTTGTTGAATAAGTCATAGTTAGTTTTTCTTTTCCTATTTTTGCTCTCGGTTCCCCTTATAAATAAAGAGGACCCCCATTGTAATTATCTATCCTTTAGTTATTGAAGTGAAACGCTGCCAAATTGAAGTGCATTTTGAGACTTTGTGTTCAAATTGTAAATCATATTTTATCAAGTGAATAGAAAAGCAAGCGATCTTTCAATCTTTGTGTTGAAATAACTTGTGGCGTAATGGAAATTTTTCCTATGTCCTTTTCCTAATACTATCTTATCTTCTTGATCAAATTGTAGTGTGAGTGTGAATAATCTGGGAGATGTTCTAAAGTTGATTGTGGAGACTTTGTGCTACAACAATTATATTTAGTTTGTGATTTTATGTTTTGAAGTAAAAGATATTGGAAAGGCTTTGAACTACTATTATCTTTTGTGATCATATATTTTGTCGTAGTTTTTGGTGAAGACTTTGGGCTACACCTTATTCTACTTGGTTCTAAGTTATAAATTAGTAAAAGAAGCAACGATAGACTTTGTGCTCTCGTGGGTTTCTTGGTTATTCAATTTGTATCAAGAAAGTGCTTTTTCATTTTGTAAACATCATTTCTGAAAAAAGAGAAATGGATGATATGGTCTCACCCTGAATTAGTATTTAGGTTAAATAAGTTTGTGATAGTTGATAGGGAACCTCCCCTTGCTGAGAGGAGAGATTTATCTCATTACATTGTGGTCGATATAACCATTTTATCTTCAGTTAGTTGAAGACAAAATATTCACCCAATAGTTTTTGGTTACTCTGCTAGGGAAGAAACGCGCAACTTGAAGCCTCACGCTCTGAGTTGAAGCATTTCAGTTCTTTTCCATTTGTTTCGAGATATTTCAAAAATGTTGAGTACACTACATTCTGGCAGATTCATGGTATACAAGAAGCAAGAGAGCTCAAGGTATTATTGATCCTGTATTTGAGTTGATGCAGCAAAACAATTTTGGTCTTTTACCTCCACGACCTCGACTTCAATGAACTAGGAGTTTTCCTCCTACCAACGCCAAGTCTCCAATACCGGGTGAAGCTTCTGGTTCTAGTACTAGTAGAGTTTTGTCTGTTCATACTCCACAAAGGTTTGTTATCCCACCCTTTAATCAGCGCACCATGGCAACTCAAGGCCCTCAGGGTAACACTTTTGGTCCTTTGAATTTAACTCCAACATTGCACGAATAACCTTGTAGTTCGAGGAAGAATTTTCCTAAGTTCTATGGTGATGGAAAAGTCCACCTGGATGAACACATTGCAACTTTCTGCATAGCTTGTGGTGTCATAGGTGTTAAGCATGAAGATGTAGCAGTAAGACTTTTTATGGAAACACTGCAAGGTGCTGCTGCAGATTGGTTTTACCATCTTCAAGCTCAGACTATAACCAATTGGAATACTCTCAAGACCAAGTTTGAGACTAGATTCAAACCTGCAGAAGATGCACATGCCTTATTGGCTCAGCTCACACAAATGAAGAAAAAGCCTCATGAACCCATGCGAGACTTCATCACCAAGTTTAATAAGTTGAGAAATAGAATTCCTGCAACCGCTCAACCAACGGCGGAGAATCTCAAATGCTTTTTCATTAATACTCATCTTCCTAAGGTAAGTTTTCTACTAAGTCGAGCTGGTCCCGCAGATCTTCCTGCAGCTCAAATTTTGGCTATTGAAGTGGAAGATGATCTTATCCTTGCGGGTAAGATAAGAAGAGATTCTAACAAAAATAGAAGTCCCTCTTCTGCTGATAATTCTTCCACAAGCACCACAGATCCTATGGTGCAAAAGTTAGCAAATGAATTGCTAGCTCTGAATAGGCAAATGCCACAAGGTATGTCTGCCCCTCCTTCTTATCAGGATATACCAAGGAGGACATTTCCCAATAATTCATATCAAGGCAACACTGATAAAAATCAAGGGGAACACAATCGTCTTCCACCCACACAGGGGAAGCTCGCCATTGAAGTAGCGTCGATCAACTCAGCAGTTGGCTATTATGAAGCAGAACATGATCATTCTTTCCAACCCGAGCTGGACCAGGAGAATGATGCTAATCTTTTTGCAGAAGGAGAAGAAGAATTAGCTGGCGACTCTACCATTGGCTTTCTAAATTACCAAGATGAAGCTGAAAAAGAAGGAGAAGTGTATGATGGAGCATATGTTGTTTTTACTAGGTCCCAAAATCAGTCAACTCAACAAGATGATAAAGGAAAAGCAAGAGAAGAACCTCAACCAGTGATCTCAATTGCTAAATAGGGAACTCCACTACCTTTTCAGTCGAAGGACCCAGTGGGCAATAAGCAAGTAAGTACATCTAATAATCCTGTATCTTCTACTTTTGTCCCTCAGACTAGTACTACCCCTAATAAAACTCAAAATGATGGATTTCCTTCCTCTGTCTCTAGTTCATTTTAGTTATTTGATATAATAGATCATGCTAGGAAGACCAAAATCCAAATGTTTGAAGTCGAGTATTTGCAAGCTAATCCTGAATAGTTTGATAAGTTAGCCAAATACATCAAAAACAAGACTGTCCCTACAGGACAAGATTTTCCAAAAGTTGCCCATGATTCCTCAAAGAACAAGTCCACTCAAAATAATCTTGTCACTACTCCCCTTGTTGCCTCCAAAAAAATAGAACCTTTCTATGTTTCCCTATTGGTAAATGGTCATAAGTTGAGCAATTGCATAATAGATTATGGGGCCTTTGATAATGTTATGCCTGCCAAAGTAGCAGACGCCCTTGGCCTCACCTTAACTAAGACTTTTGGGAGATGTTTCTCCATGGAAAATAAACAAGTACCATTGTTGGGTCAATCAAAGATGCCCAATTTGCATTTGCAACTTTTTCGGACAAGAGGATTAAGATGACCGTCCCAGTAGCTGATGTTCCAGCTTCTTATGGCTTTCTGCTCGGGCGTAATTTTTGTAAAGATGTAGGTGGGGAATTGAACATGGATCTATCTGAAGCAAGGATACCTGTTAAAGGCGTCATGCAAAAGTTACTTCCTAAGAAAGAGGTAAAAAACATTGTTACCCAAACGACAAATCCCAAAGCCCAAATTTTGTTTGAGTCCTCAGGAATGGGTAATTATTTCCTGTCTACTGAAGATATTCCTAGTTCATCAGATGAGAGCTCATCAAGTGAGAGCTTAGACAATTTAGACGGAGAATCAGAAGAGTATTCAGATGAAAGTGCAGATGAAGGTGTAGTAATGCCAGATTCTTCCCTTGGTGATGAAGAAGAATCTTCTGGTCAAAGAAATTCTAAAAAATCAAATTCTAATGAGGTCTGGGTTTTAGAATTTGATGGCAGTTGTTCCTCTACTGGTTCTGGAGCCAGAGTGGTTTTGATATCTCCATAAGGTGATATTTTCCCTTTCCCATACAAGTTTCAATTCGACAATACCAACAACACCGCTGAATATGAGTCATTGTTGCTTGGATTAGAGGCTGCTCATGCTAAAGGTGTTAAAAATCTTCATGCTCAAGGAGATGCCAAATTAGTGGTTTGTCAAGTGAGAAAATTATATCAGACCAAAAATGAAAGATTGAGACATTATCGCAATCGCGTATGGGATTGCATTGAAGGTTTTGATGCTTTCAATATTTCTGTGGTGCCTAGAGAGTTTAATGATCATGCAGATTCATTAGTTGTCTTTGCCACCCTCATGGTTCCTCATAAAGACTTCAAAGGAAACAAGTACACAATTGAGTTGGTCTTCCGACCAAGTGTACTTGATAATGCTGACCATTGGCAGGTGTTCAATGGTGATAACCAAATCATAGCTTTCTTGGAAAAGACGGATAGCTTTGATGAGCTCTATTTTGAAGGTAGTGAATCTCCACCACGGGAATACATTTTTGAAATAGATTCACAAACTGGTGAAGAGTTTCTTCAACTAAAAGGGAATAAGATTCCAAAAGGTTTAATTTCCATGGAAAAGCTATTTGATAAGCATGAGAGATACATTAAGCAGCAGCAACAACTTGATTCAAGTTCTTCTATGGAATTTGAGTAGGTAAATTTAAGTTCTGAGGTAGATCCCAAAATGGTCAACATTGGGAAGTGTTGTACTGTCGACAAGAAGTTCAAATTCATTACACTCCTTCGTCATTACATTGATGTTTTGGCGTATTCTTATGATGATCTGAAATCCTTCAGGCCTAAGGAGATTTAGCATGAAATTCCTCTCAAAGCTGGGTCATTACCTCACAAGTAGAAACAAAGGCAATACAATCCCAAAATATCAGGTACTATCCTTTCTGAGATTCAGAAAATGTTGAATGCAAGAATAATCTTTCCAATTCATCATTCCACCTGGATCGCGAATATAGTTCTTCTAAGGAAGAAGAATGGAGAAATCTGTATATGTGTTGATTTCTGGAATCTCAACCAGTCTTCTCTAAAGGATAACTACCCCTACCCATCATGGACCAAGTGTTGCAAATAGTAACTGGTTCGAAAATGCTGTCTATGTTAGACAGTTTTTCAGGATATAATCAAGTAGAGGTCAGCGAAGCAGATCAGTATAAGACTTCTTTCACAACACCTTGGGGCACATTTGCATATCGCAGGATGCCTTTCGGTTTGATCAATGTTGGCGCCACATTCCAGAGAGCGATGGACCTTGCCTTCAAAGATGAGATGGGGAAGTTCATCGTGGTGTATCTTGATGACTTGACTGTTTTCTCCAAACAGCGTCATGATCATGCGTATCATTTACGACAAGTGCTGGAAAGATGTTGGCAAAATGGTATCTCTCTCAACCCTAAGAAGTCAGTTTTTGGGGTTACATAAGGTAAACGTCTCGGTCACATTGTATCCTGAGAAGGCACTAAAATTGACTCAGAAAGAGTCAAATCCATTCAAAGTCTAACTTTGCCTGCTAGTAAGACTGTAGTTCATTCTTTCTTCAGAAAGGTGAATTTTCTGCAGAGGTTCATTCCAGAATTTGGAAAGAAAACCCGTCACATCGTCAACATGATGAAGGGTAAGGCTACTTTATGTTGGAGTGCGGAAGGCAAAGCGGCATTTGAGGATATCAAGAGGGCCATAGCTCATGCTCTAGTTCTTGTTTGTCCTGACTATACCAAAGATTTTGTAGTATACAGCTACGCTTCTGAACATACACTTTCGGCCATATCAAGAGGGCCATAGCTCATGCTCTAGTTCTTGTTTGTCTTGACTATACCAAAGATTTTGTAGTATATAGCTACGCTTCTGAACATACACTTTCGGCCATTCTTGTTCAGTAGAATGAAGAAGGTGTGGAATCTCCCATTTCATTTATGAGTTGTCCTCTAAAGGCTCATGAGTTGAAATATTCAAATATGGAGAAGCATGCTTATGCCATGGTCAAGGTAGTAAAGCATTTCTAGTTCTATATTCTGAATTCACATACTGTTGTTCTAGTGCCTGATACAACAATAAAGTCGATTCTGACTCAACAAGATTTCATAACTAAAAGAGGCAATTGGATTGGTAAGATCCAAGAGTTTGATCTTGATATAAAACCTACCAAGCTTGTGCGTGGTAGAGGTTTGTGTCAGTTGATTGCTGATAATGTACCAAAAGAGACAGGGGATGAAGAAGAAGAAGTTGAGGATATGCCAACTGTTCTTTTTGTCACTACTACAGATGAGTGGTATTCAAATATTGCTCATTTTCTTAAATATGGTAAGTGTCCTACCCATTTGTCTTATAAGGATAAAAGAACTGTTAAATTGAAGGCTGCTAACTATGTCCTATGGGACAATGGTTTGTACAAAAGAAGCCTTGATGGAGTATTTCTCCATTGCGTGGATAAAGCACAACAAAGTAGACTCTTGGAGTCTTTCCACAACTTGGCTTGCAGAGGACATTTTTCTGCACCTGTGACAGCTCATAAGATTCTGCAGGCCAGATACTATTGGCCCACACTATTTCAGGATGCGTACAATTGGGTACATAGGTGTGAGTTGTGTCAATAGTTTGTTGGGAAACCTAAGTTGGTCGCACTACCTCTTAAGCCAGTGGTGATTAAAGAACCTTTTCAGCAATGGGGCATCAATTTCATCGGTACTGTGAACCCACCATCAAGTGCGAGACACAAATATGTTCTCACCGTGATAGATTATTTTACTGAGTGGGTGGAAGCCATCCTAGTTAAGCATGCTACTTTTGAAGTTGTATGTAATTTCCTTAAGGAAAACATTATTTCCTGGTTTGGAGTCCCAAACAAGGTTGTAGCAGATAATACTACTTGTTTCTCTTCCAACGAGATTACTGACTTTTGCTATGAGCATGGGATCATTCTTTCCCACTCTTCGGACTATTATCCGCAAGGAAATGGTCAGGCGGAATCAAGTAACAAAAATCTAGTTACTATTATCAAGAAACTGGTGGAAGAGAATCAAAGAACTTGGCATAAAGCGTTGTTTGATGCTTTATGGGTAGACAGGATTACCCCTAAAAGGGCAATAGGTATGTCACCTTTTCAGCTTCTGTATGGTCTGAATGCAGAGATACCTATTACCTTGGAGTTGCCAGCACTGAAGTTGGCAAAGGTAGTGGAAGATAGAACTTTTGAAAGTTCTATTGACAAAAGGATCATGTACCTAACCAAACTTGAGGAACAGCGAGCTATGGTAGTAGATCGTATTGCTGAACATCAAAGTCAGGTGAAGAAACTCTTTGACAAGAAAGCAAGGGCTCGTGAGTTTCAAATTGGAGATCAAGTCTTGTTATGGATAAGAGGAGAGAACCAAAAGGAATGCATGGGAAGTTTGATTCCTTATGGAGAGGTCCATTCACCATTCATCAGCTCTATGGTGAAAATAGCTTCTTGCTGGAGTATCTGGATGGAACACCATTCTTGTTGCCTCACGGTGGACAACATCTGAAGCACTTCAATCTTTGAAGTATCAGATAAGTTCATTTGTACATTTGTATAGTCTTGTGTTTTTGTTTTTGTTTTTATTTTTCTGTGTTTTTGTTTAGTCTTTTGTGTCTTTTTCTTTTTGGTAGCTTGACTCTATGGCCCAATGGCATGGATGAAGGCACTTAGAGACTGGATTCTTCTCCCTTCGATCATTTCCAAGTTTGATCGACATAAGTTCCCAAGTTAGAGCCAGGTGTTGTTTTCAAAATTAGCTACGCTCATTTTTGTAGACAACCCCTACGAAACTTATATGTTTCGTAATCTACACTCTAAGTTTGCAAATTGAGATAAGATTCTCTTGGCCTCGTGCGAAGTCATATGACATCCTAAATTAGTTTGCAACATTCCATCGAATCGATTCCTCAAAGTTTGTGCAAATTGATTAGGTTGTAAACTAACCAAAATATCAATTTTGATCATTTTGGGGTGTTAGTAAAATTTTGTAACTTTATGTGCAGAGTCGGCAAAATTCGCTGCTATTGCATACCTTTTTGTTTGCTTGTGTTGTGTCGGTGAAATTTGCCACTTTTACATAGTTTTTTGTTTGGATATGCCCGAGCGGCAATTTTCGCTGCCGTTACATATTCTTCTTAAAGAGCAAACGCATAAGCGGTGATTTTTGCCGCCGTTACGTTAACGATTAACACATGTCAGGTCAACAATTTTCACCGCCCGAGTAAGATCATGAAGATCTTGAACTTCAATGGCATTAATGCCACTCGTGTTGCCATTAATGCATTCGGGTTTTAACCTTTTTAACATGTTTTGGTCATTTTGTTTAATCGTCTTCTATTTTCGAAACCTTGAACAACTCAGCAAATCCTCTTGGAGATCATTTGACCATGACATTGGCAGATTCGACTGTATTTCGCTGTTTGTGCACAAATCTGGTTTCGTGTCAGCCTTCAGGGTAAGTCTTCATTCCTTTTTCTTGCGTTTTCTATTTAGGCTTTATTGAAACCTTTTCTGTTTTGAAAATTAGGTAGATGTTCTCTTTGCTTCGAATCCTCAAAAGCAAATGACAGTGTATTTTGAAACCCTATGTTCTATGCGTAGTTTTCACCGTTCTCTTGTTTGAATAGCAGCACATTCGTCATGCCTCTCTTTACCTCTTCGTAAAAACCCTAGTCCTTGTTTGAATTCTTCTCTGACTGACGTTTTGTCGGAAGAATTTGCCGATATTCATCTTAGGAGAAAAGTTTGTCTATGCATGCCTAAACGGCAAAAATTACCGCTTAAAATATGTTCATTGAAAACTATCATGGCATATGTTAAGTCGGTGATAATCGTCGCTCAAACTTTTTAGGTATGTTTAGGTTTCATGTGATGACGGCTATATTTGCCGATCGAAGTCCTTTCATGAATTTGTGAACAAATGCTAAGTTGGTGGGAATTGTCGCTTAAGCATTTGAAGTTGTATCCAAATGTGTATGGGCGGCGAAATTCAACACCCTTACACAAAGAAAACCTTGAAATATCAACATGCGATGTCGGCGAATTTAACCGCTGATACACTTGCACTTTTTTCCTAACATGCAAAAGCGGTAATTTACGCTGCTGAAACACATGCATTTTCAATTTACCTATAGGGTCGGTAAAAATGGCCGCCCTGGCACTTGCAAACTATCCCATACATGTAAGGGCGGCCAATTTCGCTGCCCGTGCATCACCCTCTCCAATTTTTGTAACTCTGGGATTTTTTTATTTTGCTTCTCTAAGCCCGCTTTCCTCCATTTTTTGACCTGCTTGCACTCTAGCCCTTTCAAGCGTATCTCCATAGTCGTGATCGTCGACATGCAATTTTCCCAAATTACCAGTATTTCCCCTAATTGCATGATCATGGATTTTTGTTGTAGTTTCTTCTGCAGATTTTCTCTCTTCACCAATATCCTTCTGGTGATAGCTTTTTCAGATGACTGAGTTGTCTCTGAAGAAGTCGAAGGCGATGAAGTATAAGTATCAGGGTGTTTTTCCAATCACCTTGGTTACTTCCAATGTCGATGACATTCGGGATACAGAGATTGGCCATGTGGACATGGCTGAATTTATGGAAAGAACTAAGTCCAATAATCCCAGTTCTGCAATGAAGAAGATTATTGACAGTAACATTCATTTGGTGTCATCTTTCCCAATGGTAGCCCATAACACAGAGTTTGTTCTTCAGTGTGCTCAGTTTTACAACAGAGATACTAGGGCAGTGATGGATGCAAATGGTAATATGATAATCATATTAGATCCTGAATTCATTGATAAAGTTTTCATGTGCCCTACTGTTACAGAAGTGATAAAACTAGATTTTCCTAAAGCACAAAAAGAGTATGACAAAAATCCTGAGAAGGCTAAGAAGATAATCAATACTAAATGGCTCAAAACTTCAAGGTCAAACTTGTATAGGTGGCCACAGAGTTTTCCTAGAAGTGACTTTATAGAGGAAGTTGGTGATCTTATAACTCTTCTCAGCAGGATAAGGGGATTGGCCTCTTCCTCACTTTTTCATGAGTGGATGTACCCTTTCATCAAGGTAATACTCCAAGGTAAACAAGCCATCTTCTGGGGTGAGCAAATCAGCAATGCTCTGCATGAGAAATTGACAAAGGTATCCACTACCTTCAAATTCTACATGACTTCTTACCTGGTGTATATAGCAGCCTCTATGAGAATCTTTCCAGGTCTGACATCAAAAGGAGATAGGAGAGTAATTCTTGTGTATCAGTACTATTCTCAATTGACATTAAAGGGTTCTATTCACCACTTTAGGAGGGTAGATGATGCTTTCTTCACAGTGTTCTTATGTCTTTTTGACCCTCAGCTAGAACAAAGAAGAGTTTTAGATGAAGCTTGGTCAGTGGTTAATGATTTTGGATGCATGTTCTTACAATTTCCTTCTTTCTCATATCTAAGGGTTGGCTTTTTCTAAGGTCATCCTTATATGTTGCCAAGGTTTCCCTTAAATAAGCTTGTTTTAATAGAATTATGTAGACAAATGATTGTTGTACATAATAAACAAATGGAGTTGAAGAAACCAGGTTTCAGGTTTCTAGTTGAAATTGGTAGGTTTTCAGTATCAACTACTGCAAAGGCTAGAGCCATGGAAACTGAAATGCAACTGGTAACCATGAAACAATTCAAAAGAAGACCAAGGTTTGATTACAGAGGTGTGAAAGATAAGATCAAGAGAAAAACCCAGTTCCATGAACCTATGGTCAAGGACGTATGGATAGATTTGAGAACAGAAGAAGATATCAGAAAGTTGGATTATAGCCATTTATCTCTAGAGCAGATCAAATATCTGGGACTTGCTGATATTCCTAAAGACCTAGTGGATGATGGAGAGTTGATCGATGACAGATATAACACTGAACAGGTTACTGGCTCTCCTCTCCCTCCTATCCAATGGTCTCAAAAAGAATTGACCTCTCTGAGGAAAAGATTTGAGCCTATATTGGCGAACACCAATAACTGGCTAGCAGATAAGGGAATTACTTTGAAAGAATTCCTTACAGGATCAGAGACTGAAATCAAGAGTAAACAGGTAAAAAGGTGGAGAATAGGACGAAGAACAAGAGTGATGTTCCCTCTTCTTCCATGCCGCATAAGCCTAGGATCAAATTTGTGATGAAGAAGTCAAAGGCTGTGGAGAAAGAGTCTGAGATAGAAGATATGGAAATTGAGAAACAAAACACTAAAGAGCCAGCCACTGAGAAAATGGAGGTTGAAGACAGACCTATAGATCAACAAGGAGAGGAATTTTTGTCTCCACAGGAGAATGTACAACAAGAAATGGGATTCTCTTCCCCTTTGTCTGACACACTTGTTTCAATTCCTTTGTTTGTTTCTCCCATTGATATCCCCTCTTTTGAATCTCCCTCACCTTCCAAAACAATTTTTGACAATCCTCAAAATACTTTTGAAGACGTCCTTCATTCCTCAGAGTCTATCCCTAGCTTGTCCTCCTCATCTTTTGATATTGGGGATACTTCTATATTTGATCACTTTGTAATGAACACTGAACAGGTTTCTAATGTGAATGTAATAGGTACAGTTTTTACTAATACTCCACCTATTGTTTCCACTTCCAGTGCAAGTGCAGTTCCGGTAACACCAACAATGGGAACAGATCCTAATGTGAGTACTTTTGTGCTTCCACCATGGTTGTCAGCTTATACACCAAAAAGGAAGAAACAAGCCATCTCTCCAAATGACTTTGATTTTAGTAAGCTGGTGTTTGCGAAAGCCAAGACCCCAAAGAAGCCAAAGATTCTTTTGAGAATGCTTGGAAACAAGGGACACAAATTTATGGAGATTGCAAGACCTTCGCAGGATGCAACCATGGAAACTTTTAGTATGAATGATTACTCTATCTCTAGAGTTGAGTTAGGCAAAATAACTCATGAAAGTGAAAAGACTAATATGCAGTCAGCAATGGACATTCTGATTCAGAAATTTGACAAAGAGAAAGAAATGAAGGATCATTACAAAGCAATGGTTGAACAGTTGACTGCAATGGTGAGAAAAATCACTTTGAATTTAGAATCAATAACTCATGAGGCTGTTTCTATAGAAGACCCTATTATCTAGAAAGCAGAAAAGACTCATCTTAAGGGAATAGTACTTGGAAAGGATGCGCACACAAGGAATATCTCTGCTTACAAAGCTATCTGAGAAGACAGACAAGATGGAGAAAATAAGAGCAGAACTTGATGACCTGATTGATGTTATTTCTCAAGATATCGAGTGTATAGAACATAATCATGATAAGTGGGTGGATATGAGAAAGCTGAAAATAAGTGCTCTGATATCGATTGGTGTCATTCCAAATAAGGATTCTTATACTGAAACCAAAGAGGCATTGACATATCGGAGCTGTGTGCTGTAAGATTTGATCAATGACCTGGAAACTGCAAGGAAACTAAGTGATCAAAGTGATGTTAGTCTTTTGCATAAATTGGAGGAGCTACCGTGCAAACTAGTGTCACAGGATAACCAATTTCTTTCTGCAGAAGAGATGATTCAGGAATTTGAAAATATGTTCCAGAAAGAGTTCGAGGACAAAACATTTACAATGGCCTCCGTGAACAATATTCTTGACAATCAGTTAACTTTGGTAATCTGAAGGCCAAGTTAACTAGTCATGCAAAATTAGTCACCACGGTCAAAGATGCCATAATTAGAGCCAAGATGATTTTCAAGAACACGGTTAGTCCAGACAGTCTTGGGATGCAAGCAGCTTTCACGATGTATGATTGCCATATGAAGAAAGACAGCAATACAAGTTGAAGTTGTTTTTCCATTACTTAGTTTATTTTCTACTTTTCAGATGTACTTTTGAAACAATTTTGGACATATTTACATGTACTTTTCTCATATGTAATTACATGTAAAAACATAGGAAGTCCCAAATCAAAAAGGACTCCTTTGTTGAATAAGTCATAGTTAGTTTTTCTTTTCCTATTTTTGCTCTCAGTTCCTCTTATAAATAAAGAGGACCCCCATTGTAATTATCTATCTTTTAGTTATTGAAGCGAAACTCTACCAAATTGAAGAGCATTTTGAGACTGTGTTCAAATTGTAAATCATATTTTATCAAGTGAATAGAAAAGCAAGCAATCTTTCAATCTTTGTGTTGAAATAACTTGTGGCGTATTGGAAATTTTTCTTATGTCCTTTTCCTAATACTATCTTATCTGCTTGATCAAATTGCAGTGTGAGTGTGAATAATCTGGGAGATGTTCTAAAGTTGATTGTGGAGACCTTGTGCTACAACAATTATCTTTAGTTTGTGATTTTATGTTTTGAAGTAAAAGATATTGGAAAGGCTTTGAACTACTATTATCTTTTGTGATCATATATTTTGTCGTAGTTTTTGGTGAAGACTTTGGGCTGCACCTTATTCTACTTGGTTCTAAGTTATAAATCAGTAAAAGAAGCAACGATAGACTTTGTGCTCTCATGGGTTTCTTGGTTATTCAATTTGTATCAAGAAAGTACCTTTTCATTTTGTAAACATCATTTCTGAAAAAAGAGAAATGGATGATATGGTCTCACCTTGAATTATTATTTAGGTTAAATAAGTTTGTGATAGTTGATAAGGAACCTCCCCTTGCTGAGAGGAGAGATTTATCTCATTACACTGTGGTTGATATAACCATTTTGCCTTCAGTTAGTTGAAGACAAAATATTCACCCAACAGATCTCAAGTAAGAGGATTGATTTATTGATTCTCTACACTTAAGGTAGACTAATGACACTTAAGTAATAGAGGGTTGATTGGATTGATTTAATTGGATGACTTACTTAAGATAGACTAATGATCTCAAGCAAGTTTGGATAACGGTTGATGATGATCAACTAAGGTCTTGATTTGTGATTGGATTGATTTGGATTTGGATTGGGATGAAAGTTGGGATGTGATTTGGCTTGGAATGATTAGATGATGTGTAATGACTCGGATGATGACTAGGATGATTAGGATGATGGTTGATTTGACAAGAATTAGAATGATGTTGATTGGATAATGATTTGGATAGAATGATGATGATTTGATGTTGTAGAGTGACAAGGATATGATTAGGATTGATTTAGGATGACTTGGATGTGATTTAGTATGGCAAGATTGTATGATTTAGATTGATTAGGATGATGACTACGATGATTAGGGGTTGATTAGAATGAAGATGGTTTGGAATGATTAGGGTTTTAATTATGGTGACTTGGATATGATTAGGAATGAATTGGCTAAGAATGGTGATTAGGATGAAAGTGATTGGAGTTGAATGTGTTGGGAAGAATGTGTTGAATGACTTGTCTTTATGTGTTTGGTGTTTAGCTTAATTCAGCAAAGTTCAATCAAATGGTCACACATGTACAAACATGATTCACTCACGCAAGACACATAAGCAATTTTGGATTTTGAAAATGAAATGTAATGATCATTAAACAAGCACACGTGGAAGACACATCAACAAGCCCTATGACTAGTCAAGTGGGGTATGGCCACTTAGGTCTTAAGCAATGTTTACACAAGGTTGACTAAGGAATTGAAAGCGAAATCCTGCCACACAGCCGGGAGAAAGGGGTAATCCACCCTTCATCTTCACTTCCCAAAGGTATAAAGTTCTTTGGGGCTTAGCCAAGAGTGACAAGATTCCAACTCCTAATGAGGGTGTCTTTCAATTTAGCCTCGATTGAGGTCGTCCCTTAGAGTGGCGTGTCTCCAAGCAGGCCTCCTAAGAAGGGTAAACAAAAGTGAACCAAGTGAGGTGTTTTTGATCTCCAAGATCACCTTACGGAGCGAGGAGAGAGCATACACATGCACACTTGATTCACACTCGCACTTGTAAATTAACCCTTAGAAAATGAAATGTGTGTGTGAAAATTGAATGGATAAGAGGTCTTTTTGATTCTCAAGATTGCATGAAGTGCATGAGAAGAGCATACACATCACTAATCACATGCAACTTCACCAAGCAATGAAGACACTTGTTCTTGTTTAACCCAAAGTCAAGATGTGTGATTGAAGACAACGGTTAATTTTAGCCCAATTTTTTTTTTCGATGTGATTGCTAAAGCAATATTCGTTTTAAGCCCAAATTGAAATGTGTGATGCAAACAAGATTGATTGATCAAATGAAAGAGATGAATGATGAAATGGATACACCTGATTGTTTCGTTGTCCCAAGTTGCTGTAGATGCTGATGTGAATGCTGCTCCAGCCTCGTAAAGTCACCTGCAAGCCATAAAATTGAGAAAGAAGCAAGTAGACTAGCCAAGAAGATTGTTATGTGAAAATTGAGAATCTGATGAAAAATGAATTGATACAAAAACAATGAACTGCATAAACAGATTTTAGATGAAATTCTAAGCAATTTTTTTAAAAAAATCATGAAAAAAGGATGAAAAACATGAAAGTTATGCTCGATTGAAGTTTTTATGCAAGTTTGACTTTAACTGGTAAAAAACCCTAAAAAATGGTACGGTCACCTAAAAATCTCACCACCATTGTGAAGTGCTCTGAATCCTCTCTTCAACAACTATTCATTTGCAAAATTTTGCCTCCGTATGCGAAAGTTATAGCAAAAGGAAAAAACAACCTTCTTTAGGTATGTAGAAGCAAGGAATAACCCTGATGGTTTAACTTGACTACTAACTGTTTAGTTCTCCCTGTTCACATGTGAGAGTCTAAAGATGGTGGTTTACCTGATAGTTAATGTCAAATTGGCCCCTAATCCTCAATATGACCAAGGGCTAGATAGATGCAAAAATAAAAAAGAAATTAAACTAGCCTAAACTTAAGTGCCAACCACCGAATGCTAACACTAAATGTTAATGCTAATCTAAAACCCTAAACTATTAATGTTAAGGGTAGATATCAGGTGGAGTTAGGGTTTTAATATGGCGTCAACGATGAATGCTAGGGATTTCAATGGGTAGGCAGAAGAGTTTAGGGATTGGCAGAAAGTCCAACACAAGGCCATGTCGAAGAAATGAAGGAGAGGTGGTGCAGGTTGTAGCAGGTGGCGGAGGAGGGTTGTGGAGTGGCGATGACAAATTATGAATAGAGGTCAAAGTTAAGCTTGTGAATAGAGGTTAGCAAATGTTGACTGTGAATGGATTTAGAATGGCGGCAATACTAAGTTTTGGGTGTCTTCGACTTGCAGTTTTTTAAGATTGTGACAAAAGTAACCAGAGGCGACGTTTTGGAGATTTGGGTGTTTGGGAGGTGGTAGAAATAGTGGCAGAGATAAGATTTTCAACAAAGTCGAGTATTCATACCTAGCAATAGGAGATGATTGAGGGATGTGTATTGAAAATTGAGGCGTTAGATGTGACCACCGGCGACTTAAAGCTTAGACTGCGATGAGTTTAGACTGTGACCGAGATCACAATGGCTGATAGTTGACAGGTACAGGATGGTGTGAGATGGTTGATGGTTAGCGTTGAATGAAATCCAAACAAGCAGCATCTGGATTGTCAACTGAAGGCTATCAATGTCCAAATAAGGCAAATGGTTCAGGTTTTCTTTTGAATGCAGAGCTATGATAGGGGTGTTGATGCAGAAGATATGGGCATTGACCGAGAGTGCAATAATAAAGTGATTTTGGTCAGATTTGAAGGCGATAATAAGGCTGAGAGGTGATAATTGTCAAGATGGAGATCAACGATGGTTTATGGAAGATGAGCGGTGACAGAGGATGTTGGAAGTGGTTGGGAAGGTAGGGATTGCAACGGGAATGGAACGGTGACCAATTTTGGAGGGTCATCGACCAATTTGGACAAAGACTGGTGTTTTGGGTTTGCAGGATGGAGGGTCAGAAGATCCCAAGCGAGGATTTAAAAGACAACAATGGCAATGAAGAAATCTATAGAGGATTCCATGCTAACCAATCAATGAGGGGCGGTGGTGGTGGCAATGATTTAAAAAATGGTGGCTTGTGCAAAATGGGTGAAGATCGAATGATTTGAGCCGGAGATGGAGAAATATGGTGGCGACTGGGTGGCTGGGAGCTTAGAGGGGGTGGTAACAGGCAGACCTTGGTAGTGATAGATTAAGAACGATGACTATGGTGTCGACTGCGAATATAGAGTGGTAACTGGGGACACAGAACAGTTGAAAGTGCTTTGAAATGTTTATGAGCAGCGACTGTGGCATAAATGATGGTAGAAGGGCGGAGTTAGTTGACTGTAGATGAGCAATAGTAGTGTTCTAGATAAAGGGAGTATTGAAAGTGGTGGGAATGGCAGATCGGGTTGAAGGTTTTCCTCTTGTACGACGGTTATGCAAAATAAGGTGGCAATGTTGAGTGATGGGGTCGATGGAGAAATATGGCGGGGATGATTTGGAGAAACAGGCGACAGGAATCTGCAACAGGTTGTGATAGGAGGTTATATGTGATGGCAACTACTATTTCAACAATAGATGACCCTAGAGTTATGTCGACGACGGACAGTGGTCGAGGGGAGCTTTGAGAATGGCAACCAAATACTGTGCTTAACAACTAATGATGACCAAATACAACATAATAGTGACAAAATAGCCAATACTAGTGTTTGTAATAGCGTATGGGTGATTTAAGATTTCGGCTATGCCAAGAAGAATGGAGACGACCAGGGGATCTCGATGGCCTTCACCAAAATTTAAAACAATGATATTATCCTGGATTCAAAATATACAAACCCTGCAACCTTACAACATCAGATGCCCAAACAAACAACACAGACAGAGACCTCTCATAGGATGTATGGTACGAATCATATGGATCCGTGCAGTACGGCTTGCAAACTAAAAAATTCAAAAATTTTGTAAAAAATTAGTCACCGAAACCTATCAAATTTATAGTCAAAAAACTTAGAAACAGCGTCTTGATCACAATGGTGAGGTTAGTTTTCACCTAAGACGCAACCTGCAATAGCTCACCCCCAGAACATGCAAATTTCGACAACCTAGGGTTAGAGAAAAAGTGAAATTTTGACAACAAAATCTGTAAAAAACTCATTATTAGATCCGAGACCGGGCGTGCCAAATGAAATCATAAAAAATCAATATGAAGGAAATGACAACAAATGCAAATCAAACGAATGCAAACCTCATATCTGTTAGACTTAGGGCACACAATTGAGGGGGGGGTGAATCAGTTGTACAAACTTTCTCCAATTTACACACTTAAATCCTCTTAGTGATTAGCAGTATATTAAACATGAAACATAATGCATTCAAATCAAAAGCAGAAACTCATCAACACATAAGACACCAAGATTTTGATGTGGAAAACCCGGTTAAGGGAAAAAACCACGGGGTGATTAACCCAAGAATGTATTCTCTGTTAGAAGAATAGAAAGAACAAAATGGCACATACAAATTAGGGCTCACTGCCCGAGCACAATGCTCACAAGAGGCTCACTGCCTACAAGAGACACACTGTCTACAAAGAAATAAGTATCACATACATGAACTGGAGAATAGCATCTTCACCATGCTTGAATCAGTTCCATTAAGCTCAATACTTCTGCTCTGCCTTTCACTCTCCTCTTCGCTACCACTCGCTCATCTCCACACAAAAAGGCAAGTTCAAACTAACTTCGCAAACCCTTATTTATACAAGGCATCAACTTAGGAATGATCATCTAAGTCGGCAAACATCTACAAGAACATCCGCAAGACGTGTAATACATCTGGTCGGCCAGTCTCAGGAAGAACACCATCATCCAGTGGTTATTCTTCAAATGTGCACTCTAACTTCAATGTGGACCACCAACATGAACTGGACACGATCCAAGGATCACAACAACCTTTCCCAAATCACTTGAGAACATCCACTCTTCATCTGCTTGCTGGAATTCTCCTCTCCTCCATCTGGAGCTTTAAGAACACAGTCTGTTATTACTGTCACAAAGGAATAGGTTCTTTTGGACCTTCAAACCACAAACCAATCGAGTTGACACTTCACACGGACGTCTTCAACACTCCCTCAAATCCGCAGAATGGGATAGTGCATTACTGGATCTCACCAGACCTATCTATGTCACTCTGTCACCTCTGAACTCCTGTCGGAGCTAGTTCTACTTGAGCAACCATAACTTCTTTAGATCTTCATGTGGACCTCTGAAATCTCTACTGAATCACCTACAGACACATATCTACAAACCCTTTAATCTGCATCCTCTGATTATCATCCTATCTTGGACTTTTGTCTTACAGTCATCACTGTTCTTCACTGTTCCTAATTGAGACTAATTTTCTCAATATCCTCAACTCACGGCTCATCCAAACCTTATCATTAATGGAACAGGAGTATGTTGACATCAATGACAACACCGGTTAGGCCCATACTTGCAACAATCTCCCCCTTTGTCATTGATGGCAACATATGATGTGAAAAACCATCAAGATAAGAACTTCTCCTTAATGTCACAACTCCCCCTTGTAGCACATTTCACAGTTGAGTATATTGTCTTTTCATTGATGTCAAAATGATGGTGGTTTTCATTGATGCCAAAATGGTAGTATAATCAGTGAATGGTCTTCATCAGTGACATGGTCTTCTTCATGGTAATGATTTCAGTGATATGGTTCTCAGATCAGTGAATGGTCTTCATCAGTGACATGGTCTTCTTCATGGTAATGATTTCAGTGATATGGTTCTCAGATCAGGGACATCAGTTTTTATAGTGAAATAGTGTTAGTAGATATGTGACATGTCCATTACCATATGTGACTTATCAATTGTATATGTGGTCTCATCAATACTTATCTCTAGTCAGCATATGTGGTCAGGTAATGCATATGGTGAAAAGTTAAATCATATGGTGTTAAGATCAAATTGTCATATTTGATTATTACATGATATAAAGTTTTAACAAAATCCAAACTTAGATTTAAAACCACAAATCTAACTGTCAAAGCTCTTTTGTTCTATTTTTCTGTTGACCGGCTGAGGTCATCGGGTCTTAAGTTATAACTTAAGGGTATATGCCTCGTTGTATTTACCGGCCCCTTGTGCTAGGCTTCGGGTGAGCGCCGGTGGAAGTTCCAATGTGGGCGCGAGAAAGCCGATCAACGGCTAAGGTTTAAATGATAGATGGCGGGCCGCGCAAATCGGAGGGATAAGGTTTAAACTATAAGTTGCCTCCAACGGTCAGTTATATGGTGTAAAATTGATGGTTGATTTGTTGCTTTAGAACTAAAACATGCCTTTTTAGTACATCCTTCACCGAAGTTCAAGTGATTTTGAAGATAGAAAGTTATGTAAAGGAAAGAGTAAGTTGCAGAAGGTTTCTAATTGTGAAGAATATGAAAAGGCAGTGTTCTTCGAAGAGGATTCATTTTTTTTTTGTTTTGTTGTTTGATTTTCATAAGGGAATGTGATAAGTTTGAGATAAAATTATGTTGAAGCTGAACCGGTTACAAGTAAATGGGAAGATGAATGTTAATGATCTTTTTGAGTGTGCAGATATGTTTGAAAGGATGAGTGATAAGATTTAATTGCAGTGTGAGAAAGTTTTAATGTAAAGAAGAATGGTATTATTAGTAGCAAGATAATCTTTTTGCAGAGAAATTTTTGACATGAAGAGACATTTTTGATAGTGAAATTTGCTCAGTTTCAGAGGTGTGTTTGTGAAATCAAGGATGGAGATTTTTGATCAGAATTGAACAATATTTTCTCAGAGAAGGATAAAGCTTTGAAAAATGATTTTGGAGAAGGTTAAAAGTTTTTCAATATTGCAGTGAAAGAATCTATGAATTTGAAAAGTATGAATTGATTTGTTTTGAGATTGATTTGCAGAGATAGAGGTATGAAATATCTTAAAGATCAAATTTGATTGATTGTTGTAAAGATGATATGATAACAGTTGAAGGTTGATTACAGAAAATATATATTTGATTGTTTTTGAAAAGGAGAAATAAGGTATTGATCTTATTGAAACAGGGAAACCCCCTGTGTTGTACTGTTCATTGAATTTTAGATGTTGTAATGTCAGTGAGACATGCAGAGAGATACAATATGCCAGTGAGGCAGAATTGTAATGTCAGTGAGATAATTGTAATCTAAATTTTGTGTTAAGCCAGTGAGGCAGTTGAGTGGTTTTTATACCCCAGGAGGGTTTTCCACTCGGGAAATTTCTTGTGTCAAATCTTTGTGTTGATACTCTGCATATTTACTTTGTTTCTTCTGAAGAATTCTAAATTGTGAAATTAAATTAATCAAAAAGGGGTAAAAAGTGTTAAAATTGTTAACAACATTGATTCACCCCCCCTCTCAGTGTTGGGTGTATTCCTACACCCCTACCAACAACAACCATTCACATGTCTTCTCTCCCTTTACTGCTCCCCTTTTGATCAACAACCACTTGTTTTTCACATGTCTTATCTCCCCCTTTGACATCAATGGCAAAGGGCACATACTTGCAATTTCACCACTTCAGACTCATACCTGCTGCTCCCCCTGAGTAGTAGCTCCCCAACATCAATCCAGATCACAAGATGTGACTGTGATACCCACCAGACTGATGCACATCAATGCACCTTAGTTCATCACCGGAGGGGCAATAACCCCTAACTTCTCCCTGAGATACTCAAAAGAGTCCTTAGGTAGAGGTTTAGTAAAGATATCTGCAATCTGATCCTTGGATGACACAAAATCTAATTTGACTTCATTCTTGTTCACTTTCTCTCTCAAAAAGTGAAACTTGATAGATATATGCTTTATTTTTTAATGCAACAGCGGATTCTTAGATATACTTATAGCACTTGAATTATCATAGAAGATTGTGATAGACTCCTCATACTCTACTTTAATATCTCTTAGCATCTACTTCATCCACAAAACTTGAGTGCAACAACGTGCTGCTGCTATGTATTCTGCTTCAGTTGTAGACAGGGATATTGCCTCTTGTTTCTTGCTTAGCCAAGAAACCAATCTCTTTCCCAAAAAGAAAGCTCCACCACTGGTACTCTTCCGGTCATCCACATCTCCTGCCCAATCAGCATCTGTATATGCGTGAAGAGAGAAATCATGATCTCTAGGATACCACAGACTGTACTCAACCGTCCCTTTTAGATATCTAAAGATCCTCTTGATTGCCATGACATGGGATTCTCTAGGATCAGCTTGGAATCTAGCAACAAGACCAATAGCCTGCATAATATCTGGTCTAGTTTGAGTGAGATACAATAATCCTCTAATCATTGATCTGTACTTTGTCTGGTCTACCTTAGGAGAGTCATCATCTTTGCTCAATTTACATCCAGTTGCCATGGGAGTATTCATTGGTTTTGAATCTTCCATCCCAAATTTCTTCAACAGTTCTTTCACATATTTAGTCTGAGAAATGAAGATTCCTTTCTTTGTTTGAGTAATTTGCAGACCCAAGAAGAAATTTATTTCACCAAGCATAGACATCTCAAACTCACTTTTCATTTGATTTGCAAAAGTTTTACACATACTATCTCTTCCTCCAAAGATGATATCATCAACAAATACTTCAATAATCAAGATGTTTTCATGATCAATTTTGAAATATAAGTTACTGTCAGCAGTACCTTTGTCCAATCTTTCATACCAGGCTCTTGGAGCTTGCTTTAGTCCATACAGTGCCTTCTTCAACTTGTAGACCATATCACCATGCTCAGATAATTGAAATCCATCTGGTTGTTCAATGTACACTTCTTCTTCTAAGTCACCATTCAAGAAAGCAGACTTGACATCCATCTGATACACCTTGAAATCCTTCAAGGCAGAAAATGCAAGAAATAATCTGACTGCTTCAATTCTTGCCACCGAAGCAAAAGTTTCTTCAAAATCAATTCCTTCTATTTGAGAGTAGCCCTTGCAGACCAATCTGGCTTTATTTCTGATTACTTCACCAACTTCATTTAGTTTGTTCTGGAAGACCCATTTGGTTCCAATCACATTCTTGTTTCTAGGTCTGGGAACAAGATCCCAAGTGTGATTTTTCTCAATTTGCATCAACTCTTCCTCCATTGCTTTGGTCCAGTTTTCATCATTGCAGGCTTCATTTATTGTCTTAGGTTCAATCTTTGAAATCAAACAATATTCATCTAAATTTTGAGCAATTTTCCATCTAGTTTGCACACCTTTGCTTTTGTCACCTATGATCTGATCTTCAAAGTGGTTCAGTCTTACATACCTTAGAACTTTGGGAGTTTCTTGCACTTCTGCTTCTTGATCAAGCTCATTCAAACTTATCTCTTCTTCCTGATTTACCAGATCAGTTTGAATCTGACTTTCAGAAAAGGATTGAACTTCTTAAACCAGAACACCATTCTGATCATCTTCATCATATTCATAAAACCTTAAGGGTTTCTCTATTCTTTCATCAACCTTCACATTTGTACTTTCTATCATCTTTCTTAGTCTCTTGTTATAACACTGGTATGCTTTGCTTTGAGTAGAGTAACTCAAGAATATTCCTTCATCACTTCTAGCATCAAACTTGCCTAGATCTTCATCTCTTTTGATGTAACATTTGCTACCAAAGACTCTAAAATATCTTACAGTAGGAGTAATGCCAAACCAGAGTTCATAAGGGGTCTTACCGGTATTGCTTCTGATTTGAACTCGATTGAGAGTATAGACTACAGTGCTAACAACTTCTCTCTAATAGATCTGAGGAACATTTTCTTCCATCATCATGGTTCTAGATGCTTCCTGGATGGTCCAATTCTTTCTCTCCACTAATCCATTCTGCTGTGGAGTCCTAGGAACAAACAACTATCTCTTAATTCCATGTTTCTCACAGAACTCTATGAACTCACCGGATGTGAATTGTCCACCTCTATCAGACCTCAGACATTTCAACTTTAATCCTGTTTCATTCTCTACCATAGCCTTGAATATTTTAAATTTCTCAAGAGCTTCTGATTTCTCCTTTAGAAAGGTTACCCACATCATCCGGGAATAGTCATCAATTAACAACATGAAGTATCTATTACCTTGAATACTCCTAGTTCTTGCCGGACCACAAAGATCAGTGTGAACTAAGTCCAATAATCTGGTAGAAGACAGTTCCTTGCTTTTGAATGTGACTCTGCTCAACTTACCCAACTAACATTCCTTGCACAAGCTGTTAGTAGGTTTCACCAATTTTGGAAGATCTCTTACAGCCTGATTATTGCTTATCTTGATGATATTATCAAAATTCACATGACACATTCTCCTATGCCATAACCAACTATGATCAACTTGAACAAATAAGCAACTTTTACCAGTGCCAACCAAGTGGAAGATATTACCTTTAGTTTGGGTACCAGATGCAATCTCTGTTCCGGAGCTTTCAAAGATCTTGCATTTTCCATTCTTGAATCCGAGGTCATAACCTCTTGTAGATTAGGTAAATTCAATGAAGGCAAAAACATTAAATCAAATGCAAATGAAACACAAGATTATACCTCATAAAACACAACCTAATCCCATCAAGGGAAGAAGGAGCCTTTGCACCCAAAAGAAGCTCCCAAGACCAAGATTTATCCCTAGACTATGGATTCAAATGTGAAATGCTTCTCAATTGTGCAACTCACTATCTACTTAAAGGTGATTTTGGCATGATAACTTTGCATGGAATTGGATGATGAAAATGACTTGTGAGAGGTTGTATTTATAGACTTTTTGGAGAGATTTTGATCCAAGGGTGGAGATTGATTGGAGAGATCAATGGTGGAGGATGAAAGTGATGTGGAGGGCCTAGATTTGATCTTGAAAGATGGAGGGCTAGGAATAAAAGTAAATCTTTTATTCATTTTTGGGAAAGGGGTGAATAAATGAAGTTGGGTGAGATGGATTATTTGTGAATTAAAAATTCACATGGGGAAGGGTAAAATGAATTAAAAATTCATTTGGGGAAGAGTGGATATTTATTAGTTATGACATGTGTAAGGGATTTGTAAGAGGAGTAAATGTGATGTGTGATTTATTTGAATTTTAAATTTGGGGGATGTGGAGAGAAGTGCTAATGAGGGTTTGACTCTCTTAATTAGGGTGATTATCCTAATTAATGTGGCTGGAATAAATTAGTGGAGGGATTAGAGGGAGGATAAGATTAATTAATCAGTGATTTAATTAATTAATCCTATGGCTAGGATGAGGTAGGCTAGAGTAGATAATTAAATAATAGCTATTTAATTGTCTAGGGTAGGGATAGGCTAATTAGTAGGCTAGATTAATTAGTTAACATGGTTTTAACTAATTAATTGGATTTAGGGAAAATGGGGGAATTGATTTAATAAATTTTGCATATTTATTAAATCAATTGGCTAAGGTTTGAACTATTGAATCAACAGAGTTAATTCAATTTTGGGGATGAAATGGTGTGGATTTAGGAAATGAAAGGGGTAATTAATTAAATAAAAATTTAATTAATTGGTCGGAAAGGGAATTGATATGTTTAGGGATGTCGGGAGTCAGTTTGGTGGTCGAGACATTTTTAGGTGTCTACACCTCTGTCCACCAACTGTCCAACACTGAGAAGATTGTGCTTCAAGCCTTCAACATATAGAACATTACCAGTTTTTTTTCCTTCCATCAAAAGAAATAGTTCCTCTTCCTCTGATTCTACCAGCAGAATTATCTCCAAACTTCACCACTCCTCCTTCATATCTTTCCAAATCTATGAACTTATTTTTGTCACCTGTCATATGGTGAGAGCAACCACTATCAATGACCCAATCATCCTTTTCTTCAACTTGGGCAGCCAGGGCTCTTTCTACAACCTTATGATTGACAGATATAGAGGATATTGGTTCTTCTTCCTTGATGGCAATAAACACCCATTCATTTCCTGATTTGTTTCCAGTCTCTGATTCATCATCTGTTACTCCTTCATTATCATCTTCTTCATGAACATAGTAACAGTTCTTTTGGAACCTTGGCTTGTTAGGATTTTGCCTTGAAAATCTTTCCGAACACTTTGAGGCAAAATGACCAATCTTATTACAGTTAAAACACTTAAAAGGTAATTTTCCTTCATACTTACCGGATCCTCTTGGTAGCCTCTTTGCAATAAGGGCTTCAAGTTGAGTAGTTTCTACTTCTTCTTCTACCAGAACTTTTCTTGCTTTTTCATACCATGACAATTTCCTTGAAGAATTTTCTCCCAGATCAAACCTTTGTTTTCCTTTAACAGAGGCACTGGCTTTGAATGCAGATTCAGTCTTGGGGGGTCATCTCCAAACTCTGTCATTTCAAATGCAGCCAATTGATCTCTTGTGACAGTTGTATGGGCTCTGAATTCTTCAATGGCAGCAGCCTTGATTTTGTAAGAAGCGGGAAGGGATCTGAGAATTTTACCAACAATCTCATTTTCATCCAAGACTCCACCAGCATTTCTAATTCCACAAACCAGCTCATTCACTCTTGGCATAAAACTGGTAATATTTTCATCATCTCTCATCTTCAGTTTTTCAAATTTCCCTTTTAGACTCTGTAACCTTGCACATTTAACATACTGATCTCCTTCATGCAAAAGTTTCAGTTTATTCCAAATATCAAAGGCAGTTGGTAGTCAATAACATTTGAAAGCTCTGAGTCAGATAATGCACTTAGAAGAGCCTCTTTGGTCCACAGATTGTTTTCAGTATCTGTGATTTCATTTAGGGTTGTCGGACCACCCTATGGAGGTACATACACTTTTGTAACCATGGACCAATACGCCATTCCCATACACTGCAAGTGACATTTCATGTGACCTTTCCAAAGAGCAAAGTTGGTTCCATCAAACTTCTGACTATCCTTCTTGTATGACGACATCCTAGATCTCCTCAAGCGGTTAAGCTCCTTTTAGAGGAACTTAGCTCTGATACCAATTGTTAGACTTAGGGCACACAATTGAGAGGGGGGGTGAATCAGTTGTACAAAACTTTCTCCAATTTACACACTTAAATCCTCTTAGTGATTAGCAGTATATTAAACATGAAACATAATGCATTCAAATCAAAAGCAGAAACTCATCAACACATAAGACACCAAGATTTTGACGTGGAAAACCTGGTTAAGGGAAAAAACCACGGGGTGATTAACCCAAGAATGTATTCTCTATTAGAAGAATAGAAAGAACAAAATGGCACATGCCAATTAGGGCTCACTGCCTGAGCACACTGCTCACAAGAGGCTCACTGCCTACAAGAGACACACTGTCTACAAAGAAATATCACATACATGAACTGGAGAATATCATCTTCACCATGCTTGAATCAGTTCCATTAAGCTCAATACTTCTGCTCTACCTTTCGCTCTCCTCTTCGCTACCACTCGCTCATCTCCACACAAAAATGCAAGTTCAAACTGACTTCGCAAACCCTTATTTATACAAGGCATCAACTTAGGAATGATCATCTAAGTCGGCAAACATCTACAAGAACATCTGCAAGACGTGTAATACATCTGGTCAGCCAGTCTCAGGAAGAACACCATCATCTAATGGTTATTTTTCAAATGTGCACTCTAACTTCAATGCGGACCACCAACATGAACTGGACACAATCCAAGGATCACAACAACCTTTCCCGAATCACTTGAGAACATCCACTCTTCATCTGCTTGCTGGAATTCTCCTCTCCTTCATCTGGAGCTTTAAGAACACAGTCTGTTATTACTGTCACAAAGGAATAGGTTCTTCTGGACCTTCATACCACAAACCAATCGATTTGACACTTCACACGGACGTCTTCAACACTCCCTCAAATCTGCAGAATGGGATAGTGCATTACCGGATCTCACCGGACCTATCTGTGTCACTCTGTCACCTCTAAACACCTGCCGGAGCTGGTTCTACTTGAGCAGCCATAACTTCTTTAGATCTTCATGTGGACCTCTAAAATCTCTACTGAATCACCTATAGACACATATCTACAAACCCTTTAATCCGCATCCTCTGATTATCATCCTATCTTGGACTTTTGTCTTACAATATCACTGTTCTTCACTGTTCCTGATTGAGACTAATTTTCTCAATATCCTCAACTCACGGCTCATCCAAACCTTATCATTAATGCAACAGGAGTATGTTGACATCAATGACAACACCGGTTAGGGCCATACTTGCAACAATATCAACTCACGATCCATTGATAGGGTTAAGAATGCTGTACCCAAAGCACTCTAGCTTTACCCAAATAGATGAATATTGGTTGCTTGATTTTGCAGCATAATGATAGGATAGGGATTGGTAGATGAATGGATGGATGATGATAGATGTAAAATAGAGAGATTGAGAGGAAAATTCGGCAGAGTAAGGATGCTAGAAGAAGATTCGTTCCAAATGGCTCAAGAGAGGCTACCTTTATAGAAAAGGCAAAAATCGAATGGATGGTTGTGATTGAGAGTTATTTTGAATGATATGGACGGTCAAGATCGATTAGGGTTGGGTTAGGGTTTCCCACTCAAAGAGAAATTGTAATCACATGACAAGTGTGCGATGGGGAATAAAAGGAATCTAATTCAAATATTTTATTTGAATTAGCTTGCACATGTGAAGGGGAATTAAGTGGAAGGTGCAGACATGCGACATGTGTCGCAATGTGATGAGAGGTGAGGGAATAATTTAAATTTTTAATTTGAATTATGTGAGACATGTGAAGGGGTGCAATTAATTAAATAAATAGGATTTATTTAATTAATGGGGAATGTGATCAAGTGAGATTAATTAAATAAAGTGGGTTTATTAATTAATCAAGAAGGTGATTAAGTTGGACCAATGTGATTAAGATGAGATGGACTAGGACCTAGGGGAACATATACAAGTTCATGTCGACAATGTGTTGTGTAACTAGGACCTAGGGCAAAGACGTACAAGGTCATGTGTAAACAAAACCTAGACAATTTTTAGTGTCTACAATAATTATAATATATATACATATAATTATCATATATATTATATATAATTATAATTATTATATTATATATATAATTATGTAATATATTATAATATTATATTATATAATTATAATAATTCTTAAGATATATAACATAGTTAGAATTAGGCTTAATGCTCCGGATGCTACTAGCATACCTATATTTAAAAAATATATCTAAAGTACGCTGAGAGATATCCTTCTCAAGGCACCTAATGTTAGGATTAGTGATTAAAAAATAGGTGCCTCAAGAAGGATATCTCTCGGCATACTTTAGATATAGATATATTTTTTAAATATAGGTATGCTAGTTGTATTCCAAAGAAAGCATTGTATCTTTGTATCTTCAACTAGAGCCTTAGTAGACTATAATTTATAGTTTTTAGAATTGTGTTTGTATATTATAAATACAAAGAATATATTTTATATTATTTTATCTTACAAACATGTCTTTCACCATTTCTTTTATTAAAATTGAATAATCATGTAAATGAATAATAATATCAAACAAATAAACTAAAAACTCTAACAATTAATATAAAGAATAATCTTCCAAACTATGAAAGTATAAAAAATTATAATTGTATTAATTTTTTGATATATATTATTTTTAACTTTTTTTTTGCTAGATAAATGTGGTCTTGGGGGGCCATAGCCTTTGTAGCCTCGTAAATTTTGCTCGCACACAATTTCATGTTCTATTTGGCACTCGCTTTAGTGTCCCCCACCCTTTAACCTTTGTGTCAACCTTTTTCTACTTGCCAAAATCCAAAACTGCAAAAGCAACTTGACTCTAGTAATGTCCCAAGTAATCTTAACCTTTTAACAGTTGAGATTTCCTGGACTGTAGCACTAGGCGCGGGCGTCTGTGCCAAGCATTGGCATCTTGATAACACCTTTCAGTTCTATTGGGTCTCAAAAACGTAGGTTTTTTAGACCACAAGAGGGTACCAGTCTCTTGTTACATTTTTGGCCAACGAACAGGGCTTATGTAATTGAAACCCCCTACTCTTTAGGTTTTACCAAGCCTAGGCGGGTGTACCTGAATGATAAGGCAGATTTGAAAGTCTAAATAGATTCTAATTTGAGAAATCTACTCACTATGACACACATGTGTGAAGTAGATACAAAGATTACTAACTAATTCCTAATGAGAGTGTTTGAATTATCAAGAGTGTGGATTGGATTTGTACAAAATGTCCTAAAGTTGATCAGTGCCTAATTTATTGGATGAATGGAGTCAAGAGATGAATGATGACTTTGGAGATAGGCTTATGTAAGATGGGTAGATTTACTTTTCAGCTTAACTCAGATAGTTGGGCACTTTTAAATGTCTGCACCTTATGCAAACGTGCAAGTATATCAATTATCTGGACTATTCTTAATGATCCTAGTGATATCCCCTTATGTTACTATGAAATTGCAAAAGGGTTTAATTCAGATGTGAAGGGAAACCAATTAAGACAACATATTCAAAAAGATTTTAATCCATACAAGAACCTATCAAACTTGTTTTGCTTAAAAGGAATTTTAATTCTTCTGCACACAGAAACCAGTCACAATATCACACAACTACAACAAATGTGTATTGACAAATTAAATATATTCTTACACACTCAATTTGAATAACATAAACAACCACTCTGGAGACAGCCAAATAATATATGAACGTATGAATCCACGCAACTGTTGAACACTTGAAAGCAAATCAATAATCATGTATAACCTTCTCCATTATATTTATCTTTGAATACTATGCATTATAACAATAGAACTTCTGATATGAGATGGATGGGCGGAATGGATGCAATTTATCTTCTTACTAATGCCTCACTTAAAATGAAAAATGATGATTCCTCCCCATCTTTGGGCCCTAGTCTCTCTTATATATATGAGAGGCAACAAGCTATAAGCCTGTTACAAAAGTCATGTCGTTTGATAACTAAGCATAACTAAAAACAAAATACTGCATTAGATGAATACACCTACCCGTTTCAGTCTTGTCATCGGAAGTGAAAGTTTATTTTAAATATCTCGACAATGCCTTGAGATATCACATCAATCTGTAATAATCATTATCGTTGTATCAGTGAGACTATGGTTCTTCTTCCATCGATAGCCATCATCTCCACAGATGAACAACTTTCCTTCAGTCTACCGATGGGACACTAGATATCGTCACCCCGATGCACCTTAATTCCATCAATATATGTTATGCATTTGATAATTCATGGTTATATCGGTCCATTAGCAGAATGCAAACATTTATCCCACCGATGCCCATGTGATTCAATGATGCGCTTGTTCTTGTCAATTCTATCGGTCCATCAGGGAGGATGTTGTAAAAGATAGCCCGATAGGGTATTGTTAGACCGATACTAAGTTGTGAGCCCTTTTCATCAGGCTATCGGCGGGGCTATGATGGGGGTTCCACCGATGATGTTAATTTAAGAATAGGGAAAAAGGTTACGAAGTCTTAGACTTATGTAGGTTTCAACATGGATCTTGTCACACAAATTTTAACAATTTGTATTGATCATAAAATCAAGGTGTGGCAAGGAGGGAGCCTTGCCACACCATCATGGGTGGCAAGGCCGAGGCACTCATTATAGAGTGTTGATCCGCGATGACACGAGCCGATAGGAGTTGGTAGTTAAGAGCTTGCAAGGATGTCATTTAGTGCAGCAAGGTTATCATTGCGGCGAATGCCTTCGAGATCCTTTGGCGTAAGGCTAACAAGGAAGGCGGTCTCCAAAGCTCTACAAATTCTACCTCTGTTTATGCAAATGTCATCCCATTTTGCCGTAATTATCTCAGCCTTTGCCATACGCTGTGGAGGGATGGACACTCCCATTCGGCTAGTTAGCTCCAAGCGGCAAATAGCTTTCCTGGGTGGCATAACGGATCTTCGCCTGCAGAGGATGTTGAGACGGTTGAATGGGTTGCTAGTGGAAGCGGTGAAATTGCTACTGGGGAAGGCATTCCTGGAAAATAACGAGCGTTACCGTGTGGATACAGATATCTCCTCATGGGTCCTGGCTATGCTGATGGAGATGGAGCTAGCGAAGGCAGAGGCGGAAACAATAATGCGAGCATTGTTCTATCCTGAGCACCTTGGAGAACTGGGGAAGACTCTGTAATATGCTCGCCCGAGAGTTAGTGTTCCTTGCCCTAAGGACTGGAAACTCATGGAGGATCCTGGGGCAATAATCAAAGTTTATCCCTTCATCTTGGATGTCAATGGATTTGACCTGATAGTGCTGAAGGACCAGGCTACGATAGCAATAGATTTCATCAGGAGGCTGCTGGGGCTGGTGGAGACTGCGGACTTCTAGTGGATGGAAGAGTTTAGGAGGAAGATGGCAGAGTATGCCAGTTAAGTCATATATGGGTTTTAATAGTATGATTTTCTTTTTGGTCTATGGAAACTGTAAGTCTGGAGAAGCTAATCATGGTTTTAGTATAGGTTTTTAGTCTGGCATACTTATCTATATCTCTGACCCTACGTGGTCATCTGGTTGATGTTTATAGGCTAGGAAGGAAATGGTTTCAAACTTTTTTGCCAGCCATGGAAGGGCTGTGGACTGTAACTCATTTTTTATTAATATAATAATATCTCTGATTACGTAGCAAAAAAAAATCAAGGTGTGGCAAATTTCTATGGTATGTGGAGGATAAGTGGGTGGTGGCTAGTGAAAAATGTGAGGTTTTTCTAGTCCTAACAACGGCTATGATTGGGGATGTATACCCCTTGTGGGTATAGCAAGAATCCAGGTCTCTGGAGAAGCAGACCAAGTGCCTTTTCATTGGGCAATAGAGTCCAACCTTCTTATTTGCCCTAAATTGTATGGCTTGAAGATCCATGCCATAGCCATTTGCACAAGGCCCCAAAAAAGAAAATCCCATATTTTCCTCTGTCATACACCTTATTTTGATCTGATTTCATCAAATTCCACTTGAAGAAATTTATTAAATCCTCATTTTGGTCATTGTCATGTATCATGGAATAATCTCCCAGCTAGACTGAAAACTAGAAATATTTATAATCCATCATACTGCTACTGTATTCTTCACTTTTCCCATCATCACTACAATACTCATGATTATCAAGAAATGAAAAATTGGATGTATTTATTTTACAATCATTTGCCTTACAAATTGATACATCCTCTCGGTTGTCTGAAAATGCTTTATTTTCAAGATAGCATAGATTTGGGCACACATAAAATTCATGTTTTGGCACACCCTGACAGAATGTCATTTGTTCTCCATTTGTTATTTCATCATATAAGGGGTTTGAATAAACCTGAAAATCAGTTTCAGATGTGCACACTTCTTTTTCCTTAAACTGTTGATTCAGGTATTGAGGTGGGTGGGCTGGGACAAAAGGAACATCCATATTTTGAAGACTGCTCTCATCTTTTGGAATATGCTGGGGCTCCAGTATTGTGTGAAATCCTCATAATTACAATCCTAATCCTAGGTGGAGAATTGATCTTTTAAAACTTCTTCCTCATTCAAATTTGAAGTATCATCACTGAAATTTTTATTTGCACATGTCTCCTCCATTGACTACATTGTTTGATCAATTTCTCCATATTCATCTCCATTGATAGCATCCCCATGCCTGAATACCCCTATATTACAAATCCATAACCACAGCTACCCAAGAGTAGTTGGCATTGATGACTTAGGTCAATGAACTGAATCAGGCTCATATATTCTCATGAATTACTCAATAAACATGGACTCATTAGGCTAAAGATAAAAAGGTATCTTCAAATAGATATCCAATAGTCTATCAAGTAGGGAGCATGCAGTTTCTCCTTTGTGTCTCCTCAGGCTAAAAAATGCATCTAAGGGGGGTATGTGATATTTTTTAATTCTGGAACCTTGTCCCCTTTCTTGAATATGCAAGTACCCATCTTGTTTAGAGACTAGCATATACTGTGATGAATTTGAGGCACGTTTAGCCCTTAATTGTTGCAGTTCTTGAATCAATTTTTTCTCTTCCCTTAATAACTCCATCTTTTCCTTTTCTTCTGACATATTCATTTTCACTACAAATGGTATTCTTACAAGATATTTTTGTATTTTTCATTAAGTTTGTTTTCAGAGTCACCACCTCTCGTTTAAAAGAGGAACGATTTTTTGTCCTTCCGAGTTCTTCTTGCTAGTAGAGCTTCCAATTTGTGTTTGAATTAAAAAATTTACTGACTCTGTAATGAAATGATCTTTAACCAGATTTTAGATTACTCCCCAACAGAGTCGCCAATCTGTTGGGTCTCAAAAAGCAGGTTTTTTAGACCACAAGAGGGTACCAGTCTCTTGATACGTCTTTAGCCAACGAACAGGGCTTATGCAATTGAAACCCCCTATGCTTTCGGCTTTTCCAAGCCTAGGCGGGTGTACCTGAATGATAAGGCAGATTTGAAAGTCTAAATAGATTCTAATTTGGGCAATCTACTCACTATGGCACATAGGTGTGAGGTAGATGCAAAGATTATTAACTCATTCCTAATGAGAGTGCTTGAATTATCAAGAGTGTGGATTGGATTTGTACAAAATGTCCTCAAGTTGATCGGTGCCTAATCTATTGGGTGAATGGAGTCAAGAGGTGAATGATGACTTTGGAGATAGGCTTATGTAAGATGGGTAGATTTACTTTTTAATTTAACTCAGATAGTTGGGTACTTTTAAATGTCTTCACCTTATGCAAATGTGCAAGTATATCAGTTATCTGGACTCTTCTTAATGATCCTAGTGATATCCCCTTATGTTACTGTGAAGTTGCAAAAGGGTTTAATTCAGATGTGAAGGGAAACCAATTAAGACAACATATTCAAAAGGATTTTAATCCAAACAGGAACCTATCAAACTTGTTTTTCTTAAAAGGAATTTTAATTCTTCTGCACACAGAAACTAGTCACAATATCACACAACTACAGCAAATCTGTATTGACAAATTAAATCTATTCTTACACACTTAATTTGAATAACATAAATAACCACTCTAGAGATAGCCAAACAATAATTAAAGTATCCACGCAACTGTTGAACACTTGAAAGCAAATCAGTAATCATGTATAACCTTCTCCATTATATTTATCTTTGAATATTGTGCATTATAACAATAGTTTCTAATATGAGATGGATGGGCAGAATGGATGCAATCTATCTTCTTACTAATGCCTCACCTAAAATGAAAAATGATGATTCCTCCCCATCTTCGAGCCCTGGTCTCTCTTATATATATGAGAGGCAAGAAGCTACAGGCCCGTTACAAAAGTCATGTTATTTCATAACTAAACATAACTAAAAACAAAATACTGCATTAGATGAATACACCAACCCATTTCAGTCTTGTCATTGGAAGAGAACATTTATTTTAAATATCTCGACAATGCCTTGAGATATCACATCAATCAGTAATAACCATTATCGCCTTATCGATGAGACTGTGGTCCTTCTTCCATCGATAGCCATCATCTCCACCAATAAACAACTTCCCTTCAGTCTATCGGCGGGACGCTAGATATTGTCACCCCGATGCACCTTAATTCCATTGATATATATTATGCATTTGATAATCCATGGTTATATCGGGCCATCGGTGGAATGCAAACATTTATCCCACCGATGCCCATGTGATTCAACGATGCGCTTGTTCTTGTCAATTCTATCGGTCCATCGCGGAGGATGCTGTAGGAGTTAGCCTGATAGGGTATTGTTAGACTGATACTAAGTTGTGAGCCCTTTTCATCAGGCTATCGATGGGGCTATTGTGGGGGTTCCACTGATGAGGCATTGTTAGGCCGATGATGCTAATTTAAGAATAGGGAAAAAGGTTACGAGGTCTTAGACTTAAGTAGGTTTCAACATGGATCTTGTCACATAAATTTTAACAATTTTTATTGATCATAAAATCAAGGTGTGGCAAATTTCTATGGTATGTGGAGGATAAGTGGGTGGTGGCTAGTGAAAAATGTGAGATTTTTCCAGTCCTAACAAGTTCATCAACTCATTTTAGAAGGTGTGTTATTGCTTGTGCGGCATTCCGAGCTTTTCTACATGCCTATTGGTGCCCAAATGACTCTTTGCCTGATTTTTCACCTCCCTTCCTCTTCTATAAAAAACCTTGCACTTGGCCATTCATATGATCACAAATCTTTATAGCGAAGCTCTGCCAAATTGATTGTTGGAAATATGTGTTGTCATTGATGTCAGCAATTAGTTTGTGGTTGATATGAATATTCATGTTGATGATATACCGGTGTAGTAATAGAGATGCAGTATTGTTCATGGTTGGTTGCTGATGTTCATTGTTAGTTGTTGATGTTCATGGTTGGATGTCATACCCTAGTTAATATAAAGACAAGGTGTATTGAGCATGTTTGTGGTCAGCAAAGATGATTTCATGATGAAATATTAAGATGGGAATTAGAAGCATAAAAATGAATGATGGTGTATTGAGATGGGAATTAAAAGCTATGCTGAGGATGAGAAGATGTTTCTGATGACCTACAACATGTTATATGATCCTTCTTGATGATCCTAAGAAACTATGAGTTGCAATAAGAAAGTTTTGGCCTCCGGATGTTGGTGAAGGTTGTTGTTGCAGAAAGCTGCCTGGAAGACTATCTCGTAAAATGCTCTACATTCCTCCGCATTTGAAGATATGGTCATGTAGTTCAGAAGTTAAGTTCAATATGATGTAAAGGTACTAAATCCAAAGTTTTAGATCATTTGTACCCCCGCAGTGAAAGTTACAAGTAATTGAGTTCTGGTCTATGCTCTAGCAGAGTGAAGGTTTGATAAAGGCTGATTAGAATGCTCCTCATTCCTCGCAAGTGAAGATTTTCCCATACATTTTTGAGGATATGTTCAAAGCAATGAATGAGTGCATCCATAGGTGTTTCAGGTGGTTTGGAGGTATGCAAGTTTAGTTTTCAAATGGCAGTTGAGATACAGATAGTTTTAGATGCCTAGTTGTTCTCAGGACATATGCTAATGACGTGCGCCAACTTGTTACTGCATGAAATGGTACATTGACTAATGGAAGATGGTCCTAATGATCTTGTGTTGTCTCTAGTTGCTCCGTAAGGTGTTTTTCTACTCTCTCCAGAACTGGCTGAGGTCCGAAATGATGATATTGCTAAGCTATGCCTCTATCTGGCTGATTGAAGAATGTTGAAGGTATGCACCATAAAATTCTTGTTGTGTTGAGTTCAAGATGTTTATGGGTCCTGCCGACTCATCTGGAAGAAGCACAAGTAATGTTCAATCTTTCATGTGTATCGCCAAGTTGAAATGACTGTTGTGCTACAAGCTTCATGTTTTCTTGCTTAAGGGTGACCTAATTCAAATTTGTGAAGCATGTGGATTTTATTCCTTGAAGAATGATGCTAAGAAGGATGTTTAGGACCGGACTAAGCATGTGTTGGGATCCACAAGGCATGTGTTTTTTTCTAGAGTAGCATGTAGTCCATGATAGGGCTAGCCCTATGCATGTTTCATATTGTGTGATCTCTGGTCGACTTGTAAAATGTAATATTCTTGTAGTATTGGCTGACTTGTAATGAAATCAATGTAATGTCATGTATATATTGTAAACCTAGTTGGTCTAGGTGAAGTATGATTGTGAAAATGAAAATACGAGAGTGTGAAGAGCAGAGTATGAATATCATATGCATTGTGATGTGCAATTGAAGGAGAAAGAGCAGAAGTATTAGAGGTGATCTTGATGTTGGCAATATGTGTTGTCATTGATGTCAACATAACAGGTGGAAATGTATAGACATACTTGTACAAAGAAAGATATAGTATGGTCAAGGCAAACTAGTCTGGGAGAAGAGAAAACAACCTAAGTATGGGGATATGATTAGTTTTGGGTTTGAGCATAATGTGGAGGTAAACACTTATGTCCCTGCATGGTTCCTACATCCACACATACATATATCATTAGTTGGGAGTACCGTACTTATGGTAAGAAGCAAAAAATTGACTAAGGCATTCACAGTGCACATCCTAAGCCAAAAGTCAACTTAAATTGGTCCACACTTCTCTGCAAAGAAAGATTTGATCTTGGGGTTCTAAATATAGCTTCTTGTATGTATTGACATGATATATCCAATTTTTCAGCCCCTCACGTCTTCAACATGAAAAGTTACAAGGAACAATGTATCAACCATCACCTAGACAAAGCAATGTAGTAATAGGGAGATAATGGAATGCTTTGCATTCCTCCAAAAGAGATCTATTTGTCATGCGGTTCTAAAGAATGACTAAGATATGTATGAGACATGTTATGATGGAGCTTTAAGTGCTTTGGTAGTCCGCAAAGACAATACTTAAGTGTCATAGGCAATATAGCCTGTTCTGGAACCCTGGTTATCCAAGTCACTTTTTGAATTCTTCCAGAAACATCAGATAAAGGTGTGCAAATCTGATAAGTAGCATATATTGATGTCTAAGTTCATTCCCAAAAGGCTTCAGGCCTTGCACTTCACCGCTACATCATATCTTGAGATGTGAAAAATCACACAAGGTCCGGAATACTTTGTTTTCTACAAAGAATCATGTTTCTTGTCTTGTGGATGCATAGTTTATTATGATACTTCTCTAGTAAGATGTATGGATGTTGTTGAACTCATGTATGAATGAATCCTTAGTACACATTAAGTTTTTGGCTTCTCCCTAGCAGTAGAAAGATGAACAGTTGATTGTCTCGAGCAGTATGAGTCGACCAGTTAAGTATCAAAATATGTGGAGACTCTTGATTAATTTCCTCAAGTCTGGGAGGTATGTAAAGGCGTGCCTTGATCATTTTCAAAAGGCCCTGAAGTCAGCAACAAATTTTCTTATCATTTTGCATGTGTTGAGGCCAACCAAGGACAAGTTACATGTTTCATCCAATGTTGATTATGATGCTAACCTAATCAATGTTTTAATGTGCTGCAGAGGATATTTATGGAAGATAATTCATTTGGAAAAAAAAATGGTGAATGTGAATATAGTAGAGTAGAGGGCAAGATATGAAGTGCGCAATATATATATTGAACAAACAAAGCAGACTGCACCATCAACATATGATGGATGTGTTCTCCATAGTAGTCCATATACTTGTACTATCATTGCAAATCCAATTACAATATACAGGGCATAGAAGCTTTCTTGGGTTAAATCCCTAAAACAAAGTTGTAACATTTTTGTAGTGAGCCTATTATATTGTGAGCTAACACTCACATTGTTTTTTCCCTCTCTTAGGGTTTTCCACGTAAAAATATTGGTGTCATGTGTTGATTCTTGTGTTGCATGATTTCCTTTCTATTCGACATGTTATTCAGTTTTATTTGTTGATATTTGGTTAATTTTTAGTATGTTTTGATTGACCCCCCTCTCAGCACCTCATTGTGTTCAACTCATGATTCATCTTGAAGACATTTTTGTAACAGGAGGAAAGTGAAGAGTGTGCTTGATTGATACAATCATCAGAAGTAGAATTGAAATCATCAAAGGTGTGTGCTTCAATGTCTGTTTTCAGATAATAGAAGGACTGTCATACTGTAATCATTTATGAGTTCATTCTTAGTTTAGGAAGTAGTTGCTTCCTTAGGAGTGACCCTAAAACAAAGTCTTCAGGGAGTAGTAGCTTCCTTGGGAGTGACCCTAAAATAAAGTCAGCAGGGAGTAATAGGTTCCTTGGGTTGCAGCCCTAAAACAAACTTGTAATTTTTATAGAAGTTAGCTTCATATATTGCAAGTTAATCCTCACCATGGTTTTTCCCCTTTTAGGGTTTTCCACGTATATCTAGTGTTATGTGTTGATGTACATTGTGTTGATCTTTCATGCTTACATTAATACTGTAATGTTTAAGTTTTAATCTGCTCTAGAGGATTTGAAGTTTGATTGGATGCTGATTCACCCCTCCTCTCAATATCCTGGTGTGTTCAACATTGATTATGCACTCTTCTATTACTTGCACTATTACATTTGCATGTTAAGTTATTTATTGTAGGTCATTGATTTCATGTGATTCACTCTAATTCTTCTTGCACATTCATACATGATTGCCATCGTCAAAGAATAGAACCTTCTTGTTCTCCGACGCAATAGCCTTCCAATGAATCTCTTGTAACCATCACTTGCATGTTACTTTCAATTCATTTAGATCAATGCTTGTCTTTATGATTTGAAGTACATCTTGTTATTTATATTGAATACATTATTATTTGTCACTACTCATCATTATTCTAGACACACGTAGAATACAAGAGCACACTCTTTTTATCATCTATATTTATCTGGTTGTCGTTGAGGTAGAAATACCAAAAACGGGGTTTGACCGAGAAAAACCTCCATACAGCCCAACCCCTTTTGTCTCTTCTTATAGGTTGAAGATTGAGCAAAGGAAGGATAGAAAACACACAAGTGTTTGCGCATTTCTATCCTTTCTTCGTCTTTATGTCATTTCCAATTCATTGTTGTTAACAATTAACTTCCATATACTAATGTTTGTCTTTACTGTCAAGAGGGTTTACTGAGACCCACGTAAAGGTTGTGCCTATACATATTTCATCTTTTGAATCCATATGGACTACAATTCCCATCACAAACATCCATGCCAGGCATTGGCATCCCTAGTAGTAAGTCCCTAGCCTCTTCTCATGTTTTAGGAATGAAACGTGTCAAGGAGGGATGACATGTTATATACCTAGGGATATGATATTATAAAGTATTTAGGTGGATGGAGAAGTCGACATGTGGCACACATCCCTTAAATTAGTTATATTAGGTCTTATGGATAACTTATGTAATTAATTATATCAGGTGTTGAGCAGGCCTTCATTAGGATTGCCCTTCCATTATGTTATTAAGAGGAGGTATATATAAAGGAGGTGATTATCATTGTAAGGAGATGTGTAGAGTATGATATTGTATTTAATATCTCTTGGAAATATAGTGTGGAGTGGCTTCTTCCATAAGGAGTGTTGTATGGTGTTACCCTGCTTCAAGGGTTTATTCTATTTATACATATATTGGATATTAGGTCATATTAGCCCACAAACATCTCTTGTGTTGGGTGAGATATATCTTTTGCATCATATTATTTACATTATTATATGTTTGTATCTTATCAAATATCCCATATATGTGGGTGGTAATAGAGGAAAAGGATAAATTTATCTCGATGGGAGCAAAAGCAACAACATAATCTACAACGCTTTAGCAATTGGTACAGTAAAATTGTACGTAAAATTGTATTCAAGAGGCAAAAGTTATTGTTTCTATAAACCCTAGTAGAAAGTATAACTTCATCGACATGGAATTAGCCAAGAATATATAGGTACAAGCAAATCACATCAAGAATAGTTAAATATTGGGTAGGGATATTCAATTTTTTGAAGATTTGAAGCTCTCTATGGATAAATATGTTTTGCATTCAAAATTTCATGCTTTGGATTGTTGAAGTACAAGACCATTGAGAGGGGGGTGAATCAGTGGTCTATAAACTCTCAAATTTCAAAACTTAACTCACCAGTATTATGCAAAGAAACCTATTAAAAATGTAATCACAATGATATGCAAATTAGGACATAAAACTTGAACAAGGACGACCAAACAAGTACAATATAGCACACCATCAAGAGGAGACATAACACAAGTTTTATGAGTGGAAAACCCTAAAAGGGTGAAAAACCATTTTAAAACATTCACTTCCTTAAGCCTCACTAGCAAAATGTCTCACTAACAAGAATGTGCCTCACTGGCAAAATGTCTCACTGAAAAGAATGTGCCTCACTGGCAAAATGTCTCATTGACAAGAATGTGCCTCAATGGCAAAACAACAATGTCTCACTGACAAAAATGTGCCTCACTAGAAAAATGAATTACACCACAAATGTGAGTAAAAAGTACACACAGAGGATCTCTCTATTTTTGTTCATAACACTGTCCTTATCAAATTCTGTAAGACATCTTTCTAATACAACTTTAACATTTCAAATACTTTAAAAGAAAAACATCTATCTATGCACTTATATCAAACTCTACATTTATAACTCAATCTAAATTGTGTTCATGACACAAACTCAATCACAACATGCTAAAAACCTATATGATTATCTGCAGAGTGTGAACACATAACTTGTTTACTAAGCATTACAATGATGCCTTTTCAACCTCTTAAATCTCTGCATACCTTTTACAACACAGGCTTCATGAGCATTTTCCACTTAGGTCTAACAACCACCTTTTCAAATCACCAACCAGTACACACTGCAAATAGTTCACTCACAACCTCCTTGTACACATTAAAACCATACTCTAAATTTCAAGCCTTTCAAACACACAAATTTGCATTACCAAACTTGACATTATGCATATGGACATGTAGGTATGTCTCTTTTGAACACCACCCATCAACTCATCATACCAAAAACATCTCTGAGTCCATTTTATAAATTTCACTGGCCTTCTGGTTTGGTGAGAAATTGCCTGCTAGGTAGTTAGAGCTCTCTACAAAGAACTGAATCGTCAAATTAAAACATGTAAACGAACCGTTGTTATTTGAAAATGCTTTCAACTTCCACCTTCAATTTCAGATCTCGTGCCCAAGCAATATTGAATGATAGCCCTCGATGCCTTTTACCCACTCATTACACATGCATTCAACCTGAAGTGCCGGTGTCTCTAGCAACAAGGGACCGGTCATCATATGTTTGAAGACCCTTCAACAGGTCACCCTTAAGTAATAATGACTTATGATTATATGTCAACTTCACAATATAAAATAAAGTAACCTTTTACAAATGACAGGTAGGACTAGGGTTTAGAAAGGTCTTTAAAGAATTAAATTTAAAACCCTAATTGCACCTAATAACAAATACAAACCCTAATCAAGGAAAAAGGAAGAACATTGAAGTATGGCATGAAGCAACATCACCCCCTAAATCAACTTTGATACTTATCAATATCACTCTTGCACCCCTGTGTAACTTTGTATACACCAAATTCAACGTGAACACCATGCCTTTATATACACCAATACCATGAGCATTCTGAGATCATTTTGAGACTGTGAATACTATGAGGATCATGAAGGCATCCTTCCTGATATCATGCAAAAGACATCCTGCATATCACTTCTCCAACCCTTGACAATACCAACACACATGTTCATGTTCACTTCTCTATAAAGACATCCTGATATTATGTCAATTATAAGACAACCTATGAAGAAAAATCTATAATAACCTTCGATAATGAACCTTCTTGGCATTAAAGCCATAACCATCATGAATACAATGAAGCATGGCATGGCATAATAAAGCCTAAAGCAATAAGTACTTTAACCAACATCAAATGAGATGGAGATAGCATGAACACATCCTGGCACATGATCCTGGTATGGTATGCGCAACATAAACATCTTGATCATCAACTAAGACCAAACAAAAATCTGACAACATCTTGAAACATAATGAACCAAGAAAGCAACCTCATCAAGTGAAGAAGCATGTAGCTTGAATGAACTGTGAACCATGAAGAAAGATGACTTGCACCAAAGTCTTATGCAGTATGAGAGATTAATCAAACTATCACCAAACATTGCCCAACTGAGAAACTCTTGAAACATCTGATGATCCACCTTTTTTCATCTACCCAAAATCAATTGAGTTCACTGTGAACTTGATGAGATGATCTTAGAATCCACACATGAAAGCATCTTAGCATCTTGACATATGAAATCATCTTAGCATCTTGACATTGTGAAGAACTGGCATCAAGCACCTTGTGCATTAGACCTTATCACAAACGCTTTTCTACTTTTATGTGCATTAGACCTCATCACAAACTCTTTGCTACTTTTGACATCAATTACAACCAAACAACATGCCAAAGTCAACAAACTCCCTCTCGGGCATTGATGTCAAACTAACATCAACATCAAACACTTTTCCCTCTTCTCCCCCTTTTGACAACAATGACAAAGAAATGGAATCATACCTCTTGTTTGCATGAAGCTCCCCCTGTCCTATAACCCCATTGATCAAAATGCTATGAAACTATCAAATTGCAGACCATCAGCATGTACTCACCTCCGTACCACACATTGCCTTCCTACCATTGATTAGTATGCCTTCTTACCAAAAGACTGCCTTCTTACCACACTAAGTCAAGAACACTACATGACCACTGTAGTTATCAAAACAAACAGAGATTCACTGTCACTTGTTATCCTTGTAACACTGTCATCACTGTCACCTGTGAAAACAATCAGAGATAAATGATCACTGTTAGAGATGTTTGAACATTATTATCACTGTGAACGAACACCAGACATTGTTATATGAATGTGACAACCAACACCAAAGCTAACAAACAGTGTTATCACTATGCATGAATTTCACTAATTCATCACTGTCATCTCCCAAAAAAACACTAAAACTCTGTATCACTTGTTATAGCATGTAGAGCATGAACCTTGCAGATTAGGAACATTTTCAAGAGCATGAGCAATTCCACTTTTTAGAGCAACTAGCATAGTCATAACATTGTCAGAGAAACAAAACAAAATACACTTCACTGTAAGAGACAAAGCAATTGAAACATGGAACAACACGGAGCATGGAGCAATCAACCCCGTTTGCATGGAGCATTGAGCAACCAACTCTGTCATTGAAATCATACCTATATCATTGTTTGCTACCTGCAGATATTAATGTTCTCATGTCCTTGTAAATGTCTTTGAGAACAACCCTACTAATCTCAATGTGTCTGTGTTTCATGATTATAAACTTTGAATGTAAATTAAGAACACTATGAACAACCTCAATAACATCATGAACTACCTACAAAAATATCAAGAATAACTTTGTAATACCATGAATGTTGATCATGAATAGGCTCTTGAAATTGATCATATACAACTTGTACTTTCAAACAGTCTTGTGTGTTAAGCAAGTAAGTGTTGTATTGAACTTTGTAACACAAGATAACAGTGACCACCAAACAACCTCTTAATACCATCTCATGGAAAAATTATAGTATGAAGAAAGTGAACATGAAGACAATCTGAGAAACATGAAGACAATCTGACAACACACATCTTGAAGCAAATCTAAGACCCTGTTGAGGCATAAGGCATGGATATCATGAAGACAACAACAAAGATCAAACACCATCACCTTAACAAATATCAATGAAGATCCTATCATGAAGACACTATCAGACCCAAGATCCTAAAGCATGATGAACTACAAATAGGATCCTGGTGCATCATATATCTTCCAACACCAACAACATCCACATAGCACAACATTTCCAAAACATGAAGCCATATGCAAAAGTTGTCTGACATGAAACAAATCTCCTAAGGTTTTGTTGTGACAATGAAACACCACCTGATGAAGTCTTGATAAAGAACGTGAAACATCATATCATGAAGGGATCCTTTCTGTTGAAGCATGAACAAGAACACCATGACATAACATCCCAAGAAGATCATAACCAATATCTATCTTGACAAATTAATGTCATCAAGAAGGATCTGAAAAGTCTGATATAAGCCAAATTGTGACAACTTTCACTGCTACAGCAGAGACACCACTAGATTCAACTGATGCATCTAAAGATGACATTAGACCACTTTTCTATGAAACATTTTGATATACAGTTTATGTGCCTTGACAAATTTTCTACATGAACATTTTCACAACTGCTTTTATGCCATAACTTGTTTCAAAGTTCTTTTTCATGCAGGTTAAAAGAATGTTGGTAAGAATCTGATGCAAGAATGATGATAAATACCAACTGTCATCCTACACCACTGTCCTGCATTTTCTTGAATGCTTCTGAAACCTTTTCAACATGTTGATAAGTGACTACCAATCAATGATGATACAATGCACACATCAATGACATGCATGATATATCTTCATCACAATCCTGATTCCTACAACCTTCTCCTGCTAACACATTCTTCTAAACTTCTCAAAGGGGTTAAATGATAATACACTAACTTGCTCGCCCTTACCTCATGCTACCTTTTTATGCACTTTGGAATGTTCCTTGTGCAATATGCACAAGATTAGGGCTTTCTTCCTTTTGCTTGTGTCTTCTTCTCCAAACCTTCATAGGTCTTATTTTCTCCTTGCTCAGAGTATCTTCTTGCTAAGATGATTTCAACAATTTGCTTCTGCAAAACTTGGTTCTATGTCCAAAACCATTACATCTATAGCATATGACATTGACAAACATACCAAAAGGATGATAATCTCTACTTATATGATCATATCTTCCATACATCAAACAATTTCTTGCTAGGTGACCATCTCTATCACAGTTATAACATACATTATTATAGTTCTATTTTGACAAGCTATAAGAACTCTTATCCTTATTCCATCCAAGACCATTTATTGAGTGAGATCTATAATATCTAGCTCTATGACCATAAACATGACAAGAATAGCAATAACCATGAAACTGAGAGTAGCTGTACCTTATTTCAATGGTATTGCCTGACAGGTGGAGATTTTGAGGTTCTACTTGTCCTTCTACCTTCATCAACACATTTATCTTTTGTCTTATCTGCAAGAGCAGCGACACGATGACCCAAATCTATCTTCTTCCTTGGTGTATTCCTGACTTTAGAAGTCTATCCTTCTTCATATCCTAGGTTTGTAGTGTCCTTATAATGCTTTTGCTTCCTTAACAAGTCATTTAAGCATTCAACACTCTTTTCAAACTATAGATTCTTGTCCAACTTAGAAGATGCCTTTTCCAATTCCTTTCTCAAAGAGACTATTTCTGACTCTGGTTTTAGACATTCATTAGTTTTGACTTCTACATCAGATTTTGTAAAATCAACTACTCTTTTGGCTTCTTCTATTTCTATCTTTAGGCTGATAATAAGTTTGTTAGATTCTTCAAGATCTAAAGAAACTTTAGCAAGATCTGAAAGTACCTTGTCCTTGGAGTCTTTTTCTTGTTGAAGTTGGTCTTTTAATTTATGGTTCTCTTTTATGAGTTGCTTGATTGTATCCAGAGCACACAAGAGTTCACCTTCCTTATCAATCTCACACTCCTGTTCATCATACTTCTGTTCATAATCATCTTCACCCATAAAGAGGTCTCCTTCTTCGCCATCAATCTCAACAACAAAATCATCTTTTCTTTCATCAAGTTCTTGTTCTCCTTCATTCACAATGAAGTCTTCCTTTTTATCAAAACTCTCAACTGCAAGACCATTCTCTTTATCACACTTTGTATCAATATTCAGGGATGACTCATGCAACAACTCATTGCTTGACTTGACTGGGGCTTGTTTTACAACCTTTTGCTTAGCATCTTTCTTTTCTCTATTTCTTCTACACTTTCCCATAGTACTCCACTACCAAGACCTACCCAAGCCTATTAGACTTCTACAAGGAACCTAGCTCTGATACCACTTGTTGGAGTATAGGACCACTGGGGGGGGGGTGAATCAGTGGTCTATAAACTCTCAAATTTCAAAACTTAACTCACCAGTATTATGCAAAGAAACCTATTGAAAACGTAATCACAATGATATGCAAATTAGGACATAAAACTTGAACAAGGATGACAAAACAAGTACCATATAGTACACCATCAAGAGGAGACATAACACAAGTTTTATGAGTGGAAAACCCTAAAAGGGTGAAAAATCACTCGAAAACATTCACTTCATTAAGCCTCACTGGCAAGACAAAAACCTCACTGGTTACAAAGCCTCCTTGGCAAAATGTCTCACTGACAAGAATGTGCCTCATTGGCAAAATGTCTCACTAACAAGAATGTGCCTCACTAGCAAAATGTCTCACTAACAAGAAAGTGCCTCACTAGAAAAACAACAATGTCTCACTAAAAAAAATGTGCCTCATTGGAAAAATGATATGCCTCACTGGCAAAATGGATTACACCACAAATGTGAGAAAAAAGTACATACAAAGGATCGCTCTATTTCTCTTCATAACACTGTCCTTATCAGATTCTGCAAGACATCTTTTTGATACAACCTTAACATTTCAAATACTTTAAAAGAAAAACATCTATCTCTACACTTATACCAAACTCTGCATTTATAACTCAATCTAAATTGTGTTCATGATACAAACTCAATCACAACATGCTAAAAACCTATATGATTATCTACAGAGAGAACACATAACTTGTTTACTAAACATTACAGTGATGCCTCTTCAACCTCTTAAATCTATGCATACCTTTTACAATACAAGCTTCATGAGAATTTTCCACTTAGGTCTAATAGCCACCTTTTCAAATCATCGACCAGTACATACTGCAAATAGTTCACTCACAACCTCCTTGTACACATTCAAACCATCCTCCAAATTTTAAGCCTTTCAAACACACAAAATTACATTACCAAACTTGACATTATGCATATGGACATGTAGGTATATCTCTTCTAAACACCACCCATCAACTCGTCATACCAAAATCATCCCTGAGTCCATTTTATAAATTTCCCTGGCCTTCTTGGTTTGGTGAGAAACTACCTACTAAGTAGTTAGAGCTCTCTGCAAAGAACTGAATCGTCAAATTAAAACACATAAATGAACTGTTGGTATTTGAAAATGCTTTAAACTTCCACCTTTGATTTTAGATTTCGCACCCGAGCAATATTGAATGATAGCCCTCGATGTCTTTTACCCGCTCATTACACATGCATTCAACCTGAAGCGCCGGTGTCTCTAGCAACAAGGGACCAATCATCATATGTTTGAGGACCCTTCAACAGGTCACCCTTAAGTAATAATGACTTATGATTATATGTCAACTTCACAATATAAAATAAAGTAACTTTTACAAATGACGGGAAGGACTAGGTTTTAGAAAGGTCTTAAAAGAATTAAATTTAAATCCCTAATTGCACCTAATAACAAATACAAACCCTAATCAGGGAAAAAGGAAGAGCATTGAAGTATGGCATGAAGCAACATCACCCCCTGAATCAACTTTGATACTTATCAATACCACTATTGCACCCCTGTGTAACTTTGTATACACCAAATTCAACTTGAACACCATGCCTTTGTATACACCAATACCATGAGCATTCTGAGACTATGAATACTATGAGGATCATGAAGGCATCCTTCCTGATATCATGCAAAAGACATCCTGCATATCACTTCTCCAACCCTTGACAGTACTAGCACACATGTTCATGTTCAATTCTCTATAAAGACATCCTGATATCATGTTAATTATAAGACAACCTATGAAACAAAATCTACAATAACCTTTGATAATGAACCTTCTTGGAATTAAAGTCATAACCATCATGAATACAATGAAGCATGTCATGGCACAATAAAGCCTAAAGCAATAAGTACTTTGGCCAACATCCAACATCAAATGAGATGGAGATAGCATGAACAAATCTTGACACATGATCCTGGTATGGTATGCACAACATAAACATCTTGATCATCAACTAAGACCAAACACAACTCTGCCAACATCTTGATTAAACATGATGAACCAAGAAAGCAACCTCATCAAGTGAAGAAGCATGAAGCTTGAATGAATTGTGAACCATGAAGAAAGATGACTTGCACCAAAGTATTATGTAATATGAGAGATTAATTAAACTAACACCAAACATTGCCAAACTGAGATCCTCTTGAAACATCTGATGATCCACCTTTTGTCATCTACCAAAAATCAACTAAGTCCACTATGAACTTGATGAGATGATCTTAGAATCCACACATGAAAGCATCTTAGCGTCTTGACATTGTGAAAATTTTGCATCAAGAACCTTATGCACTAGACCTCATCACAAACTCTTTGCTACTTTTGACATCAATGACAACCAAACAACATGCCAAAGTCAACATGGATATGGATGGCTTGGATATTGTTCTTGGTTATCCTTGGTTAGAATCTTTGGGAACAATAAACATTAACGTGCAAAAGAAGTTCATGAAGCTTTGGTATACAAGGAAAAAAGTTACATTACAAGATATTACACATAATGAAGTCCAAAAGAAAGTCAAGGAAGAGTAATTTCAAGAATCTACTGAAGATTGCTTCAATAAATCAAAGGACATGCAAGAGGAGCAATATGTAGAAAAAAAGAGGAGACAAGTAATTATTTTCATGAGCCAACAAAACAAGTGGCAAAAAATGATGAAGAATCAGAGAAGGCTCCAGTGATAGCAAATAGTGCAATATATAGCCATCCACATCATTGTGAGAGACAAGAATCATGAAGGACACCATCATGGAGGAATGAAACTACATGGAAACAACAATCCAATCAATATGGACCTACATGGAGTCAAAGTAACAACTACGATGATCTATGGTATCATATAAGTAAGGGTTATTCATGGCAGCAAAGGAAGACTTACTTTGATAAGTAATTGAATCCATGGGTGCAACAAAATATGGATCAAGGATGAGATTGAGGTACTATCAAGATAAAATGACTACAAGATCAACTATGGATGGTTGGATGATTGGTCGTGGTGTCACATTCATAACAACTTGCGACAATATTACTATTTGGCTTCTTCTCATGTTTCAAGGATGAAACATGTCAAGGAGGGATAGCATGTTATGTACCTAGGGATATGATATTATAATGTATTCAGTTGATGGAGAAGCTAACATGTGGCACACATCCCTTGAGTTAGTTATATTAGGTCTTATGGATAACTTGTGTAATTAATTATATCAGGTGTTGAGTAGGCCTTCATTAGGACTACCCCTCCATTATGTTATTAAGAGGAGGTATGTTTAAAGGAGGTGATTATCATTGTAGGGAGATGTGTAGAGTATGATATTGTATTGGAGATCTCTTGGAAATATAGTGTGGAGTGGCTTCTTCCATAAGGAGTGTTGTATGGTGTTACCCTACCTCAAGGGTTTATTCTATTTCTGCATATAATGGATATTAGGGCATATTAGCCCACAAACATCTCTTGTGTTGGGTAAGATATATCTTCTGCATCGTATTATTTCCATTATCATATGTTTGTATCTTATCAAATATCCCATATATGTGGGTGGTAATAGAGGAAGAGGACAAATTTATCTTGATGGGAGCAAAAGCAACAATGTAATCTACAACGCTTTAGCAATAGGTAAAGTAAGTAAAATTGTACGTAAAGAAAAAGGTGGATATTAAATAACTATTCATAATCCATCACAATCGACAAGTTGTACCTCTTAGACCATAACTTCTTATTTCAAAAGGTGAATTCATCAAGGTGGATTAGTCATTAATGAATAACCCTAATTCAGGTGGATTTGGTCAAGAAAATGCAAAAATAGTACTTCAAGATCTTTTACGTATTCAGGGTATTTTATTATTCTTTTTTTTATCTATACTAGATAGTTGTATATTAAAATAAAAAAAGAGCAGTACATCTTATGCTATGTAGATACAGTTGCAGATCCAACTGCTCAAACCCTCCCATCCAGCCTATCAGACTAACCCTAAAAGATTACCATTTACATAAAAGCCTTGCAAGGCCAACTATCATGGAAACCTATATACTATAGGGCTTTCTTAATCAAAATGAAAGCCTAAATAGTTACAAAATATCAAAAGCAAACTACCATAGAGAGGAGAATATATAGAAACGAGCAATTATTCTTTATCATAGTCATGCAGCAGTTGGTTGAAGTCTGCTACCCACTGGAACCCATCCCCTGCCTCCAGCTTGAGCATCTTCTTTATGAAGCTAACTACATCTTTGGCCTGATCCATGATTTTGATCAGCTCCAAACCCTTAATGTCCAATAGAAATGGGTAATACTTGATGACTTCCCCTAGATCTTGAAGTAGTTCCATATCCCTCAGTCTAGGAGCTCCTACCCCTAGGGTTGCTATAGCCAAAATGTCCTTTAGACCACCCAAGAACTTAGGGATAAACATTTCTCTGGTAGTAACTTCCACCTTTGGTTTGGGGGTTTTTAATTCCAACAACATTGCCACAAACCTGGACGGGATGTCCGAATCAACCTGATACCTCTCACTATCTGCAACGTACATCTTACCAAGCACCATCCTTGTTGCCCCAACCATTAAGGCATCATGGAGCCGCATGATTCTTTGCAGTCTCTGATCAATAATTCACCCAAGGAAGGTCATTTGTCTTTTGTCGCTGATTAATCTCATGGGGGTATCCATTCCTCCACACTGTATACAGTCCGCTAAAAAGAGAATCGTGAACCTTGAGGAGCTTGGCATTTGAGGAAATAAGCACTGCTAAAAAGCCTTTCAGATGAGAAACACTTAAACTGAATTAGAATTCGAGGGGTGTCAAATAATAATGGGACTTGTCTTGTCATTTCCCAAAACACTGCCAGTTGCACTTGGCTCCGAGGCTAAGAAGACTCAAGAATGCCTTCAATCTTTAATACATCTTACATGACCATCATCTCCATTTTGCCCCTATGTGGCCATATCTTTATGTTATCATTGCTTGGTGATACAAAAATAATAAGTGATCGGGGGTTAAAATTTTATCATGTCTTCAAACAACTATCATCAGTCACCTGTCACCCGCTTGGTCTTGAAGCAAAATGAGATTTCACTACAAGAGCTCAAGCATATGACCAAGTTTATTCCCCATCCTTTCTTTGAGACTTGGCCCAAACTTTCCATCACTAAAAGGGTGGAAAGTCGCCCACCCAGCCACCCATGAGTATTTTGTTATTCTTACCATCAATCATTTTAGCACATATATTTTTAGTTCTCAAGAAGAAACAAATTGAGAAAGTTTAATTAGTCAAAATGAATTTTAGGTGCATGAAATATTTGAATATCTATCTTATTGATGATTAATGCAATTATATAAATAAAAATTACAAAATAAAGTCATACTTCTTCGGATCGCCTCATTTGCCTCTTCCCCCTATTCGGATATATTATGAAGGATGAGGAGATACAAATAGTATGTGCATATTTAATAATGAGTGATTCCATAACAGACTTGGTAAATAGTTCCCTAATCATGCACAACATTACATATTATATACATGTCATATTTTCTCACCTTGATCCATCACATTCAAAACAAATGATCAAAACATAAATAGAAGGAAGGAAAGAATTCAACAATCTTGGCTTACCATTTGTGCTTATTTTATCACTTATCCTACTCCTTGAAAAAGGTATATATATAACTTTTTACCATTATCTCACCAAGGTAAGAGGAGCTCATTCATTTTTTAATTCCATTCCTCCTTTTTAGACTAAAACGATAAAAGGGGCAACAAAGGCATATATTGCCCATTAAGCAAATGAGGCTTGTTTAACAAAACATATGTTTGAATGAATAGTTTATTCTTTTTTATAATCCTAATAGTTATTATATTTCACTAGAAATGGAATTCATCCATTAAAAAAATCTTGGGCCCTAGAGCGTCTTGGATTATTAAATGATACATGGTGCCATAAAGTCAGGACATAATAGAAAATATCTATCTAAAGATTTTCTTCACATGGATCTTCATTCGTCATGAAGAAGAACAAAAATATTTTATCTCAGTGGTTTGATCACTCTCCTAACTCATGGAATACAATTAAATAACTTGGTCAGTACACTACTTCTCTTACACATTTGTCTTCAAGTGCTTAGGACTCATTGTGGGTGTAGAAATTCCTTATTTACTAAAGGGAAAATCTCCCCTCATTAGTTACTAAAATGCTCTCAACTTCTTTAGTAAAGGGATTTCCTCATTGAAATGAGGAACATAAACTCATTCCTCTGGTTTCACTTATGATTCAATCCATCTGTCATGACCACATGGTACCAATCGATATGGGAGGACTACCTATATCTAGTTGAGTTTGCTTACAATAATGGGCATCATAGCTCTTTTGGTATGCCTCGTTATCAAGCCTTGTATGGTAGACCTTGCAGGACTCCTCTAAGTTGGGACCGCATTGAGGATAGAGTTGCGATTGGACTAGAGTTGGTACAGGACATGGAGCAACAAGTCACCTTGATTAGACAACGATTGCAGGAGGCATAGGATCGTCAGAAGAAGTATGCCGATGCCAAGAGATTGGATCGAAGCTTCTTAGTTGGTGACAAGGTGTTCTCAAGAGTGTGACCCCATAAGAGTCCAATCCGTTATGGAAAGGGCTCTAAGCTTGCACTAAGATTTGTTGGACCCTTTGAGATTTTGGAGCAGATAGGACTTGAAGCTTATCGTCTAGCTTTGCCACCTAGCCTGTCGCGTATCCACGATGTGTTTTATATTTCTGTGTTGAGGCGTTATGTATCTAATGTGGCTCAAGTGTTGGATTGGGGTTCTTTACAGGTAGAGTCAGATGAGCAGTTAGCTATGGATCCCATTCACATCTTGGCTCATTAGATGTTGGCCCTTCGAGGACGAGAGTTGGACCAGGTCAGAGTACAGTGGGACCGCTATGATGAGGTTTCGACCACTTGGGAGGATACTACACGTTTGAGGGCACTCTACCCTCACCTCTTTGCTAACTTCCAGGAGGAAGTTTAGTCATAGAGGGAGGATGTGAGGCCTTCCCTTATTACACCTTCAGTTTTGTCTATGAGACTTGTCGTTTGGACTATATTTTAACATGTGGACATTTTAGGGACTGTTGATTCCGTATATTTAGACATTCGATGACTTTATTTTTATACTTTGATTAGATAGATGAGTTATATTGTGATGATGCTATATCTTTACATGCTAGATTATATTTTGCTTCTATGATGTTGAATGTGTTATTATAATTGATACAATTGAAATGGTGTATTGAGATAATTGAGTGGATGAAATACTATGTCGATTTATGATTCTTGATCTTGATTTTGTTATTGAAAATATAATTGATTTGAGAATCAAGTGAATTTTATCATGTGATATATTTGAGAATGTATGTACTTGTGCGATCATGTGTGTGTGTAATTTAATTTGCTTTGGCTATGATATACCTTGGGCTATTGATGTGTTTGTGTAGTGTGTAGGTATTTTCCATGGCTAATGGAAACTGGAGGTCATACAAATAACCCTAAGTAATTATCCCTGTAAAGCCAACCCAGTCCCTAAGGTGGACTAAGATTAATTGTGTTTGAGCATGAATGTAATGTGTTTATCCTTGATTTTTATTTTTAATCTGAGTCTCCTAAGGTTGACTTAGGTTGAGTAGTTGGTGAGTTGTCATCTTTGTGTCATTTTCGTTCATAAGTTTTATGCTCTTTTTAAATAGTGTTTGTTGAGCTTTTTAAGGTTAATTTCATGTGTTTAAGGGGCCTAGGTCAAGTATCTATGAGTTAGGTACCATGTAGACCTCAAATCATGAGTTCTAACTCTTATTTGACCCCTCTTTTTAACCCTAGGAGTTAGGTGGCGATATTAGGGTTTTGGGTTAAGGATTGGGTGACTTGTCTCATTCAATCCCACAACCCAAGGTTCTTGAGTGAGATTGAGGGAATCCCAAGGGTCTCACATATGTGAGCACACAATGTAAGAACCCTTGGGAAGAGAACCCCAAGTACTTCCTTATTCCCCATGCCTCACACATGTGTGAGGAGAAATCCGGGGAGATGTACTTTGGAGAAGGAATGAGAGGTTGACATGTGTCACCTCCCTACTCCTCCATATCTCACACATGTGTGAGAGCACTTGTGGGAAGTTGTACTTATAGGAATGAATGAGAAGGTGACAAGTGTCACCTACTCATTCATTGGGAAGGTGACAAGTGTTTTTGTTGAGGTGAGAAGGGTTCTTTCTTTTTGGTTTTGGTTATTGATTTTAGGAAGGAGCTTGGGCTTGGAGAGGAGAAATTGTGTAAGGATCTTGGAGTTAGGATTTTGGAGTGCTTCACCAACATCCTTCATCATTTGAGGCTTGAGAGGTAGGCTCTCAAGGCTTCAAGTCTTTCTTATTCTTGGTTTTTTATATATATGCATGTAGTATGTTATGCTTTGTGTTCTTGTGATTTTTCTTGATGTTGTAAGGGTTTTGGGTTGTAATAGTGAGCTCTCCATGTGATAGAGCTCACCATGTGTTGGGTAAGAGAGGAGAGAACCTCTTCAAGGAAAACCTCTTATTGTAAAGGAATTTTGATGGCTATGGCCTTGCATATGGGAAGATGTTATTGTTTTGTGTATGGCAAGAGTGCCTTGGTATTTATTTGGTGTTAGAAGTGGTTTGATAACAGGAGGCTATGGTATTGGAGTATTTTGAGTATGAATACTTGGTTGGTTTTCCCCTTGAGTTGAATGAGTCCACTCTCTCTCCCTTAAAATACACGTATGGATGTAGTTTGTTGAGTCTCCATGGGTGGGTGTTGTTGTGTTTTCATTTGAGTGTGTGTGTTTGAAACCCCTTTGTGTGAGTATGAACTCGGTTATCTTGTGGGCCTCCTAGCTTGGGGGTAGCTTGTTTGAAGTCAATGATTGGGATTTGAGCTTCTCTTAACCTTGGGAAGACTTTCATTGTTATGCAAGTTTGGCTCTTGGAGGAGAGTTTGGGATATGTCTTCATGAAGTGAAAGAGTGTTCAAGTTTTGTGTTGTAAAAATCAAGGCATTGTGTATGCCTTGGCTCTTGGAGCCTTGTAAGGGTTTTGTAGTTTAAGAGAGTAAATCTCTCTTTGGCAAGTTCCTATGGTTGTATTGAAATCCCCCTGTAGAAGTATTTATTTCATTTTATAAGCAAAATGTTATGGCATTGAAGTTTTGTTATCTTGATCTATTGGAAAATAAAAATAGTGTGGAAAACACTCTCTCTCTCTCTCTCTCTCTCTCTCTCTCTCTCTCTCTCTCTCTCTCTCTCTCTCTCTGCATTGTGAGTTTGCTTATGAAGAAAAGAAAAAAAAAAGAATATATTTATCATGCTTTATTTGTTGATAAAAGAAAAATGGGCTATTTGTATATATATATATATATATATATATATATATATATAGTTGTGATTTTAAGCATTTTGTTTTTGTTTACTAAATTTCATTCTCTGGTTTTTAAAAGAAAAAAAAGAGAAAATAATAACAAATTATATATATATAAATATATATATAGTTATTTTATGTGTTATAGTTTTCTTTCAATAAACATAAAGCATTGTAGTCAAAACATATTAAGGTTTATTTTTAAGTTTTTGACTGTTATGGAAAAAAACAGTAGTCGCAACTTTTGCTGCGTGGGGGTTTGGCCCCTGCATAGTGGTCTATGCAAGGTATGGGGGCTGCGAGAGCCCCGTCCCCCGGCCAGGTTAGCCAGCAGCGACCAACGCACGCCTTAGGGTCGCATAATCTTGCTTAGTCGCTCAGCCCCTGTTCCCTTCTCTTTGATTTAAAACAAAAAAAAAAAGTGTTAATCTCTGTGTTTTACCATATTCACCCTATAGACTTCTACTCAGCTTTTTATAAATATTTCAACACTGTCATTTCTATATTGTTCCTCTATGGTAATATATATACACACAAAGAAGTATTCTTCTTTTTTATATATATATATATATATATATAGGTCTATACAAATATCACTGTGTTAAACCAATTTTTAACAAAAAAAATCCAGAGAGCTATTCTTGAAACCTTGAGAAAATAAACCTTGTTAAAAAACTTGGGAAATGAAAGGAAAACTTAGCAAATTAAACCTGTGTGTAAAACAAATGAGAACACATGGAAAAATAAATTTGTTAAAAAAAATGATTTTGGGAAAATAACCTTCCCACTTGGGGAAGGGATTTTCCTCCCTCCAACATGCCTTCAACTTGCATCCAACCAAAACCAAGTTAAACATGTGATAGGCAAACATTATTTAGGGCATGATGTGATGCCCTAACTTTTAGGAGGGTAATTAAACTTAGTAAACCTCTTTACCCTCCTTAACTCACTTTTGAAAGTTGATTGTTTTATAGCTTAAGTTCTATAAGTTGAAACTAGCAATTGTACCTTGGTGTGCAATGGGTATGCCGAGGAGTTGTGGAAGTTTAATTGTCATGTCTTTAAGTGAATGATGATTGTCTTGTATCCCTATGGTATATGTATTTTTTCTATTTTTTTCAGTGTTGTAAAATTATTTGCATAATCTTAATGGATTTCTAGATCCCTATGTTTTTCGTCGTAGGTACTTCAAATGTGTGAGCTTTCATGTTTAGTGTGTAGTCTCTATTTGAATGCATCCCCTTTCTAGAAATGGAAATGGAAATGGATCCCTCTATCTCCCTTGCATCTCACCTGGGGTCACTTGCATCTCTCTCTATCCCTCTCTCTCTATCTCCCCTTCTTTCTTCCTCTATGTTATGTTCTAATGTCATTATAGAAATGCAATGCTATCTCAACACAAAGCGACTATGAAGAGGGCACATTCACACAAGGTACCTAAGTGATTGGTCCTACCTAAAGGAGAGAAAGAGGCAAGGGAATTAATCATGTAACTCTTGGAGATAAAAAGGGTTCCTATACCTTAAGTTTTGGCCTGTGGACATCTATGATCATAAATTCGTAGGTTCCTTAAGATCGACCTAATTTGTATTAAAAGGCCATCAAAACTATGGTTTCTTGTTACAAAGTTTGCATTAATCTTGTAGTCAACAATTTTTCTGTATATCTATGTAAGTATGTAATCTTTATAATTAATTTTTGCTCTTAAAAACATTATTTATATAAGTCTATTTTTAACTGTTTATATACAACCTTTTTGGTTTCTCATTTAATTGTTAAAAACTTTGATCTTGCATGTGGAGAAATCCATGGAAACTTCTTGACCATTTTAAATATTAAAGCCATACATTTTTTAATTTTTGAAGAGAAATTTCCTAAAAATATAACATAGTGACAAAGAGCAAAACAAAGAGATATAACATATATGTTTTTAAATAAAATCCATATACATTTGAAAATTGCGTATTTGAATTTGACATATTTGAATATTTATATGAATAGCCTATTACCCATGAATAATCTAAAACAAAGAAAAGAGTGTGGTAAAATTAACTATGAGGGTTGATGATATTAGACCTCCATTTTGTGTATATCTTACAATCATTGCAATTCATGAGACAACATCTCTTTAGGTTATGTTTGACCAATATGATGGATTTTGACCACATCAATACTAATAGATGATGAAATGCATCCATTTTTTGGGAAGTGGAAGTAGACTTTGATGGATGAAGTAGATTCAATAAGAAGGAAGAGAGAAATGCCACTCTTCACAAAACATTACAAGGCATTAGAGAGACTTGATTTTAATACTTTTGGTCCATTGGCGTCTCAAGAGATATGTTTTGGAAGAAGTATTATCTATTTATGAAATACACAATGTGCACAAACTACAAATTACTAATATCAAAGCAAATCGTAGGCAAGCAATGGCCATGAAAGTAGATCCAACATGTTGAACATGTTTGTGAGAGACATGTGCTTTGAACCTCACTCCACCTATCTTATTGTTGATCCATAGAGCATATGGAAAGATACACTTAACAAAACTTTCTATGGACATTTGGTAGGTTTTGATTCTTGGTGTGCAATTGCATTGTTACCTTTTAAGGAGAGTTTGATGATTGGGTCAGTTTGCATTTGACAATCTCATGCTTGTATTGCATAAAGCCACATGTAATATTGCCTTTCACTTGTTGAAATATATTTTGTAAGGTATTTTTATGTACCAATGCTTTATTTCCCTGTGACAAAGAGTTTGTGGTGTTGGTACATAAGGAAGTGTTTGATAAAATGCCTTAAAGAAAAACTTAGTGCCCCTAGTTAGATGCACATTCACAATGTGCAAACCTTTTAATTACATAGAATACAATTACTTCTCTCAATTCGAAGCCTTCTTATGCTCAACTAATATATGTTGAGAACCTTATGGCCTCACCATTTAAGAACAAACCCCTTGACATCTATATTGTTATTATATATACATTTTATATAATTTTAATTATTAAATAAATTTTAAATATGAGATAGTATAATATAATTGTATATTAAAATATTTTGTAATTCAATTATATAATTATTTCATATATAAAATCTAATACTGTAATTATATTTATTAATATATTATATTTTAAACAGTATAATTATTAAATATAATATAATATAATAATATATAACAAGATGCATTTTATTGTTTTTGATTAGTTCAACTAGAAAAGAGGGTCCAGAACTGATGCAGGGGCATCTTCAAAATTTTCAAATTTTATGCTAACGGTTGATTTTTGGGGTTGATGTGTTTGGTCGGATGACATGTTTTAGGAGGAGGGAAGCTCTTGTCGCCAGAGCGACAAGAACCATAATAGTTAAATATTAGTTTCTAGAGATCATTTACGAGTAATAAGAATTCCTTGTAGCAAAGGAATGATCAAATAACGATTCTTTTCAGCAATAAAAGACCTGATGACAAAAGGTGGAATGTAAATCAATCATTTTTGGTTTCTGCATAATTGTCGACGGTTTATCTGGCAGTTAAAGAATTTGAATGGTCACCGAGCAGCCCACGATTCAAGTTATAATTTATGTCAGCGGTTTTATGCCAAATGGTGCATGGCAGAAAAGAATCTAAGCATGCAGGGGGGTTGATTGTACGAGATGTATCGATTGCAGCCAAGTTGGAAGCGGACGGTTTTAAATAAAACAAAATGTAGAAAGAATCCATTTGAGGAAGCGATAATTATGAAGGCCCGATTTCTGTTTATGAACAATCGACATCCCGACAACGTTGAGAATGGGTTAAAAAAGGGAGCATTCTGCCCATTGTAAAAGGAGGAGGTTCGTAAGGGGAAAGGGGGACTGTGTTTTTTTGAGAGTCTGAGATTAAAAGGAGGCCGATTTTTTGTTAGAAAGGGTCGATAATAGAGAGAGGTCAAACTCATTACAAGAAGAGGGCAGGCCGAAGGGTTAGAAAGGTGGATATGGGCCGTGAGCCAGAGACAAGCCAAGAGTAGAGGTCAATATGGGAAGAAAGAATGTGACAGTTGAAAGAAAGAGGTTGATGGGAGAAGGTTGATAGTGAAGAGAAAGGAGAATGAAATTTTAGAACCGCAGAGGAGCGGTGATAGAGGAGAAAGAGAAAGCATTGGCAGGGGAAAGGTAAGAAAAGTAGATTTTTGAGTTATGACTACATTGAGTCTAGGCCTATCTATAGCAGGTCGATAGTAGGAGATTAGGAAAAGTAAAGAAGAAAAAGGCAGGAAGAGAATCAATTTGTAGTAGATTAGAAGAGACTGATAGGCCCTGGCCCATGAGCTATGTAATGACATGTTTTGGTAATAATATATTGTCAAGGAATCTGGTACAAAACTTGTTTGTGATTTCAATGATAATAAAAATATCCATGTTAATATCTCCTGTCATCTTTGGTATTTGATTGTAAGACTGTAAGGAATATACTTGAGCTCCTGTCATTATTTTTGAATCTCTGTTTGATTGAATGCATTTGTGAAGTAGTTTGATTATGTGGCTAGCAAGACAACCATCTTGTAGTATACGAATATCAATAGGTGTGCAGTATCGCCCCATCGAGTGGTATGAGAGCATAGAAGATTCTGAGTGCTGAGTAGATTGCCGAAGTGAGGCAACTTAGCCTGGAAAAGATGAAGAAGCAAAATATGGATTTTGAAAGAGAGCTGGCAACATTAAAAAGAGATTTAAAAGAGCACGTGATTGCCACGTAGCAAAGATATGAAGAAGAAAGCCAGGAATACTTTTGGGTATGGCCCACGGAAAGGAAAGTAAGGTGGCCTATGAAGATGATTGTGGAGAAAAGAAAAAGGCAAAAGATGAATGCCTTGAGAATAGTAGGGAAGGATGAAAAGAGTACCCATGGAGATGGGGACATCGAAGAGTTGCCTCTAGAGCAACCTAGACCAAAGGAGATCAAGAGAGTTCTCATTGAAGAGAACATGAGAGAAGATGAGGAAAGAAGAGAGAAAGAAGAAAAAGAAGTGTTGCAAGCAACAATTGTGGAAAAGAGAAATGAAGAGAGAAGAATGTCTTTGAGGAGGCACTGAGAGAGACATTGTGGTCTCTTATTTTGTTGATTAATATTATTTTTGTCGTTGTATATGCAGGTATGAAGAATGCATTAGAGAAGGTCAAGAATGAGACCTTGAAGATGATGAGAGAAGGGGCAAGAATAGCACCCGAAAAAAGAGTTGAAGGTGAGAGACGGTTGATTGCAGTAACATGTCATAAAGAGTTTGTAGCAGGGGTACATTGGAAAGTGCCTGAAAATGAAGAGGAGCATGACGCTGAAGATCTTCAGTTAGAAGATGAAGATAAGAAAACAACCCTTAAATTCTATGATGCTTTGGAAGAAGTTGCAGATGTAGCACAAGTTGCTCATGAAGAGGAAGAGATGGAAATGGAGGAAGTCAATGAAAGAATAAATCAGGGCAGTAGGTAAGGGAAGGTTGCAATACTAATTTTTGTTCTATAAATGAAGATTGTAATGTTGGTTTTAATCATGTGCATAGAAGTGTGATTATAGATGGACAAGTTTGTGAGAAGAGAAAATAGGTGGATCATGGGTACGTAGTCCCATGTTGGCAAAAGAGAAAGATGGATAAAGAGTAGGAGTTGAGGTATAGGAAGAATGTTGTTTTTGATCATGTTTAGACTAACAATCCTGTGCAAGGAATGAGGAGTATGCTGATGAACATGAAGCAAAGAACTGTGCAGATAAAGTGGCCAACAAGGAGGCCTAGGGAAGAAGATGAATCGAGGATGAAGTCAAAGCAAAGAGAGGGGAGCATAAATGCAACAATAAAAAGAGGGCAGCCCAAGGTTGAGGCAAACAAAGTTTGGAAAGCAAAGAGTATGGTAGTCGAGAAGACAAAGGGAGCTGCGATAAATGGTGTTGATAAAAGAATGGAGGTTGTAAAGGAAGATGTTGGCAAAGAGCTTGTGAAGGAACTTGATGAGCAAAGAATGGAGGTACTAGAATGGCAACAGTTGGAGAATGCCCCATGTGTTGTGAAAGGTAAGAAAATTGAGTTGAACGATGAAGTTTTTGAAACTTTTGATGATTTTGTTGATAGAAAAGATAGAGAAAATTTGAACGAGCTGTCAGATTGTGTTGTTAGTGATTATGAGGCTTTGAATAATATTTATAAATATGAGGAAAACATAAGGAGATTGTTGGATGAAAAAGGGATGAGGAGAAATAAATACCAGAAGAAGCAAGAAGGTAAGCAAAGGTAGTGCAGCAAGAAGCATGGCAGAGAAAATAAAAAGTTGTTTGGTAGAGTTGAATCTGAAAAGAGGACAACAGTGATATGTGTTGCAAAATATGAAGATGCAGATTTGGACAAGAGAGCAACAGTAGACGAAGAAGATGATGGTGGAGCAACCATAGTTTCAGAGGAAGAAGGCAAACAAAAGGAGAATGAAGATGATGCAGCAATAGTGTTAGAAGGAGCAACAACTGTAGACATTGAAGAGGATATGTGGAAACAATTTGCAGAAATAGAGGAGTGGAATGAAAAGATTGAGGGTATGAGAATAGGTGGGACAACAAAGGAGATGGAAGATAATGTTCCAAAAGTTGCTGCAGGGATAAGGACTAAAGATTTTGAGAAGAATGTGGTAGGTTGTGAGTCTAAAAATATTTTGTTGTAGCAAATGGCCATAGAGGAAGAGTGGCTGAAAAGAATGCCAGATGAACATATTGAGTATGATATAGGAATGGTAAGTGTTGATGATGCAATGGGTGATGTTGAAAATTTTCCATTTGTTTATGATATGTTTAAGGTGGATGAAAGGAGAATTGGAGAATGGAGGTGGACCATAAGTGATGTAGACAGTCATGTGAGAGTAACACACAGTGATGTACAACAAAGTTGGAAGGATGTGGCGGTTGAGCCAAAAAGATTGTGGAAGAAGCGAAAGAAGAAGAAATTTTGGTAAATTTGCAAAAGGACCACATGTGTGGTAGCACATGATCTTTATTCCCTGGGGAGTCTGATGCAGGGGCATCTTCAAATTTTTCAAATTTTATGCTAACGGTTGATTTTTGGGGTTGATGTGTTGGGTTGGATGACAAGTTTTAGGAGGGAAGCTCCTCTCGCCAGAGTGACAAGAACCATAATAGTTAAATAATAGTTTCTAGAGATCAGTTACAAGTAATAAGAATTCCTTGCAACAAAGGAATGATCAAATAACGGTTGTTTTCAACAGTAAAAGACCTGATGACAGAAGGCGAAATGTAAATCAGTCATTTCTGGTTTCTACATAACTGTCGACGGTTTCTTTGGCAGTTAAAGAATTCAAATGGTCACCAAGCAACCCATGATTGAAGTTGTAATTTCTGTTAGCGGTTTTATGCCAAATGGTGCATGGAAGGAAAGAATCTAAGCATGCAGGGGGGTCGATTGTAGGAGATGTATCGAGTGCAGCCAATTTGGAAGCAGACGGTTTTAAATAAAACAAAATGTAGAAAGAATCCATTTGAGGAAGCGATGGTTATGAAGGTCCTATTTCTATTTATGAACAATCAACATCTCGACAGTGTCAAGAACAGGTTAAAAAAGGCAGTGTTTTGCCCATTGTAAAAGGAGGAGGTTCGTAAGGGGAAAGAAGGACTGTGCTTTTTTGAGAGGCCGAGATTAAAAGGAGGCCAATTTTTTGTTAGAAAGGGCTGATAATAGAGAGAGGTCGAATGCATTACAAGAAGAGGGCAGGCCGAAGGGTTAGAAAGGTGGATAGGTGCCGTGAGCCATAGACAGGCGAAGAGTAGAGGCTGATATGGGAAGAAAGAACGTGACAGTTGAAAGAAAGAGGCCAATGGGAGAAGGCCGATGGTGAAGAGAAAGGAGAATGAAATTTTGGAACCGTAGAGGAGTGACGACAGAGGAGAAAGAGAAAGCATTGGCAGAGGAAAAGGTAAGAAAAGTAGATTTTTGAGTTTTGACTGCATTAAGTCTAGGCCGATCTATAGCAGGCCGATAGCAGGAGATTAGGAAAATCAAAGAAGAAAAAGGTAGGAAGAGAATCTGTTTCTAGTAGATTAGAAGAGGTCGATAGGCCCAGGCCCATGAGCTATGTAATGACAAGTTTTGGTAATAATATATTATCAAGGAATTTGGTACATAACTTATTTGTGATTTCAATGATAATAAGAATCTCCATGTTAATACCTCCTGTTATCTTTGGTATTTGATTGTAAGACTGTAAGGAATATACTTGAGCTCCTGTCATTATTTCTAAATCTTTGTTTGATTGAATGCATTTTTGAAGTAGTTTTATTCTGTGGCTAGCAAGACAACCATCTTGTGGTATATTAATATCAGCAGGTGTGTGGTACCACCCCATCAAGAACCCTATACACAATGGCCCCACGGGCTACATACCATTAACATACCAGAAACAATACATTAACAATGCATGAACAACAGACAAAAAACACCTAATCAAAAACAACAGAAATAACCAGAAACTAGGGACTGTCAGTCATCCCATACTTCGCCATAAATTCAACCATGTCTTTGTGATCCCCCAGGCTATCGAGCCCCACCTTCTTGACCTTGTCATCCAAGTCTTTGATAGCCACGAAGATCGACGTCGCCCGATGCAGGGCCTTATATTGTTATATTATATTTTAAATAATAATATAATATACAATAATAATTATAATTATAATTTTAAATTTATATATAAAATAAATATATAATCGTTTAGCTTAGAAGTCCTTTTTAAAATTTTAGATTGCTTTCAAATCTAGGGTTTAATGGCGACAAGGACAACTATTAATGCAACTAAATTTTGTCTTGTATTATTGTAATAATAACCTGTTTGGCCCTTTTCAATAAAAGCTTTTTAATTTAAGAATAGGCTTGGTAGGAGAGTATTTATTCAAATGATTTTAATATTAGAAAATTATTAGAAGAAAATTTAAGTGATTATATATATTAATATAATAATAGGATGCAGTAATATTAAAAAAAATAGTGAAATTATAGAAATGATAGTTATTTATATAATATCATATTGTAATAAAAATATATTAAGAGAGTGATGTTACATTTTTATAAATATTTGTTCATATAACAAGTGTGTAATAGTTCAAAGGTCTATAATATGATAAAAAGTAGTAAGAAGCAACCTACAAGCAAAACATTATAGCTTGTGTGTGTAGCTAGAGGGTGACTTATCATCCACTGTTACAAACCTTTTATATGGCCTTTTCCTATGCTTTCTCCTCTCCAACATTTTAAATTTGTAAGTCAAAATAGACTTTAATTTATCTAATCAAATAAATTACATAACATATTAATAAATAATTTATATAGATTAATTAGTTTAGATTGATAAATAATTAGTGGTGTTCTAGAACACTATAGATATAAGCGTATAGGGTATTAGTAAATGTATATGTCTGTAATGTGAGTTTAGTAGTAATATAAATGTAGGTAGGAACAATATGATATGGGGAAACCATGATGCTCTAGTAACAAGGATGACACTAGGAACTTGGTATAGGTATACAGTATCATGGAAGGGAAGATATGATGTCCTGAATAAAAAAGATCATGATGGTATGCAAGGGGAAGGCATGATGCCCCCAATGTCGGTACAAATGCTAAAGATATGGCAAGAGGGGTTCAAAAGGCGGGGGAAAGAATGATACATCCTAATGTAAGGATATTACAATGAAGGCATAAATGGTAAAGTGGAAATCATAATGCCCTCAAGTCTAGTGTGATGACTCTAAATGTATGATATGTTAATACAGGCTTAATATGTAACACAAGGAGTGTGATACATTAATGTAGGCTCAATGTGTAAACTCTAAAAGAACAGTATGCCAATATAGGAGCAATACAAGTAATCAATGGGCAAATCTAAACACCATAGTGAGGTGAATGTCATGGGTATAAGTATGATAACATACATAACATGTATAGGCAAATCATAGTAAACATAAAATATGTAACAAGTAAAAAAATTAACAATAATGATTATACCCCAAAAAATAGCGGGCCCAAATTTTATCAGTAATGATTATACGACTTTAAATAAATTAACTATGGTATAGTTTTTTAATGCTTGAATTTAAATAAATATAATTAAATTTTAAATAATATTTTATAGTTGTCGATGTCTGCCGCCACTAGGGCTTCCTTTGGCGTTCCTGCACAATCTCTTTTAGTTCCAACGGAGGGGCAGAGAGCTCGAGTCTGTTCGTCAGAAGATGTAAATGGAGGGCTTTCCTTCTCAATGGTGGTTGGAGGCAAGAAGGCATCGAACAAAGATCTATTCAATGGACAAAATCTTCCGGTTGTAGGCCCTAACGGCGGGCGTTGGTCTCCCTTGGGACTATGGAAATAGGTTGTTGACAGGCCAGAGCGGCCTCGGTCTCCCCAATGGAAATGGGGAAGGATCAGTAGCTGGGGGGTTATCTGGAGAGGGGGAGCCTAATTGTGGTGATTTGCAGATATCTAGGGTTCTCTGTTGTGCAACCGCTTCTCCCACAATATCCTTTGATGGGGATATTGCTGAGGCTGAAAATGTAACTTTTTTCACAGAGAAGGCACTGATTGATAGATTCTGGGGGTTTTGGCCTTGCCTTGCGGAGCTACATGATTGGATTACTGAAATATGGAAACCTATTTTGGAGGGGGGATGTAGAGATTTACCCCAATGCAAGGGGGTTTTTTGTAGTGGCTTTTGACTCTGTGAAGGATCAAAACGTAGTTCTCTGTGACTATCAATGGAGCTGGAAGGCGCAACATTTATTGATGTTGAAACCCTGGCATCCCTCCTTCAACCCTCTGACTGAATCATTTGACTCGATCCCAGTCTGGGTAAGGTTGCTGAATCCCCCCCTTCAGTTTTGGTGTGATCCCTATTTTGAGGCCATTGGCAGTTCACTGGGGAAGGTTCTGGGGGTGGATGATGGCTCCTCAAATTTTCTACACACTACTTATGCTCGCATTTTAGTGGAGATAAACATTTCAAGGGATCTTTTTGTGAATGTCCTTCTGCAGTTTGTAGATATGGAATGGAGCCAGCTGCTCGACTATGAAGGATTACCTTTTCGGTGTCATCATTGTTTCAACACTGGACATTTGGCTACTCACTGTTCAAAATGATGGAATGCAAACTAGGCTACTTAGTGAAAAGAAGCTGCCCCCCATCATTACTCCATGGAAAAGGAGGATCAAGCCGGTGATGACATTGTGACGAACATGACTCCACCAACAAAGGCAGTGGTTTCATCCCTTGTAGTGGAAGTTGGTGTTTCTTCTACGAGTGGCAAAATTGCCCTAAAGAAAAGGTGCAGGGCCCAGAAAGGAAAACTTGATAATCCTGAGACCTCAGCAGAGTCCGCTATCATGGATCGTGACAGTGCTAAAAATGTTAGCTCATAAATAGCGAATCTAGGGGGATGTAAGCTCAACAAAAGAGTAGTGGAGGATTTGGGTCGTGGCTCATCGGAGGAAAATTGGACGAAGGTGCAAAGAAAAAGGAAGAAGAATGAGGTGAAATTTAACATACATCTCCACTCAAATTCTAAAGGTAGAGTAATGGTGTAATATTGTGATCAGTGGTTATTGTTGTCATGAGCCGAATCTGACCAGGGTGACTTGTTGATGATCCCCTACTTCAAGTTGTAATGTTTATATTTTTTAATTTAATTTATGGGTGCAGCCCCTCAGCTGCTTTGTATCAAAAAAAAATTTAAATAAATATTTAATATTATTAGATGCTTTTATAATTTAATATTATTTTACAAATATATTAAATAATGTACATTGTATAAAATATACTATATAACAATAAATAAAATTTTATTTGATATTATATATTATATATAAAATAAGTATTATTAAGTTATAAAAAAATATTAATATTAAATATATAATATTTCAAATCTAAATATACAATTTTGTAATATTATAGTATACTTATAAATATAAAATATAATATATTTTGTATTGTATATAATACTATGTAAGGTTCTCGTTATAAAGACTCGCCTACAAAGAGAGGAAAAAAAATAAAAGTTCATTTTGTTTATGAAAATTGTTTTTGAAGAGGCTTGTATGGAAACAAAATTGGGCCATATGGACAACAAGATTCACACCATTCACATAGATGGCCAAGAAAATGAAAGTTAGAAACATGTCCAACGAAGATTACCTTGATCGTCTCACATCATCCAACTAACTACAATGATTTTCTCTCTTCTTGAATTTTACATCTATGGAAGCTGTTGACTCACTACTACATTAAAAGCATTAAAATGTTTGGCTACAAAATCTCCTTCATGTATTTTAAAAAAATACAAATTTCTTTTGAAAAATAACTTATTACAAGACACTTAGTTTGATATAATGTAATAGTAATATATATCTATTGGTCTCTAGAAAGATATCTCTCCATGTATTTTAGATATATATTTTTAAATATAGATATACTGGTAATATTATATTGAGAATATTTCACTAAACTATATTTTATAATCTTAAATAAAAATTTAAAAATTAAATATCATTTTAAAAAATAATATATAATAGTAAATATATTTTTTAATATAAATATACCAATTTATAATATAATTTAATATTACATTAGAAATATATAATTTTTTTAAATTATTATATAAAATAATAAATATAATTCAATTTCATATATAAAATAAATACAATTAAATAATAAATATATATACTTATTAAATATATGATATATTTGGGGGTGGTTGGGTGGGAGCCTTGCCACCTCATCATAGGTGGCAAGGCCGTGGCCTTCATTTCGAGTGAGGAAGATCTCGATGTTTTATTATGAGGGCGGACAAGTTGGCGGAGTAGATAGGTAATGATGAATCGGTAGTAAAAGACTATGCTTCGGGAAACTCCCCCTCCAGTTGTGTCTTTAAGAAGGCAGGCCTATTGCAGTCAAGCAGTATTGTCTTAAACCAGTCTCGATGCCTTCTAGATTTGTAGTCATCTTCTCTGCAAAGGCCATTCGTTGTGGAGGGATGGAAACGCTTGTTAGGTTAGTGAGTACAAAATAGCAAATGGCTTTTCTTGGCCAGGTAACCAATCTCAGGTTGTAGAGGATGCTCCGTCGTCCAGATGAGCTAATGACAAGAGTGGTCAGAATGATCCTTGGGAGACTTTTCATGCAAAACGATGAGTGGTATTGAGTAGATACAGATATCTCCTCAAGGGTGTTGGCTATGTTGTTAGAGTTGGAAATTCCAAAGGCAGAGGCTTCAGTGATTATGAAAGGTTTATTCTTCCCTAAGCATTTGGGCGATCTGGATTCCATTCTTCAAGATGTGTGTGAGCCCCAAGACTGAAAGATATGGCTCTCCTTGGGGATTCGGAGGAGATGGTGAAGTTGTATCCATTCATATTGGATATCAGGGGTTTTGAACTTCCAGTCGCCAAGGAACAGGCTCAATGTGCTGTTGATTTCATCAAAAAGGTCCTGGGTATGGTGCTAGTGGAAGGGTTTGATTGGGTGGCAGCTTTTAATCCGCAGCTGATTGACTATGACAAGGTGTGAGTGGTGCTTCGGTTCCCAGTTTTCTTTTCTTCTGTCTTTTGGCTCTCTGCTTTTGGCTTCATTTTGGCTATGGAAGCCCTAACTGATATAGGGGATAATTGTATAGTTTCAATTTCAATTTCTTAGTAACAGTCAGACCTTGCGTGGTCCTGTGTAGGCAGTAAGTTGACCCTACGCGGTCACATTTTGATAATCTAGGCAGTCTTTTAGCAAATAGGTAGTAACAGTCGGGAACAAAAAGCCAAGCTATGGCTCTCCATATTGTATATTTTTCTCCAATTTAAAATAAATCTATCATTACACAAAAAAAAGATATATTTAATCTAAATATACAATCTTAAAATATTATAATATATTAAAAATATTTAAATAATATTTATTTTATTTTATAATATTATACTAAAAATATTTCAATAAAACTATATTTTATAATCTAGAATAAAAATTTAAAATTTAAAATTTATTTTTAAAAAATAATGAAAAAAACATTAAAAAAACAACGCAAAGTCATACAAAAACAAGATTATCAAAAAGCAGCCCTGGAAAGTTTTAAAATTTCTTTAATAAAAAAATACCCACTGAAAGTGTTAATGAGACATTGTAAAGAGATGAAAGGAGTTTTATTAGTTGAAAAACGCGAGTGAGCGAAAAAAATTACCAAAGACACGATGGTAAGAAAACTCACCTGAGTTGTTTGCTTTCAATTGTTTTCCCTTTCCTTTTTCTTAAAAAAATCGCATGGTATCGTGGTGGACATTTAAATGACATGAGACTTCTTCTGACACTATTTTTTACCGGTGCGAGAAGAACTGATGAGTTTAGAAAATTTTCCAGTGTGAAATTTTCAATGGCGGCACGAAAAAATGGATGGTGACGATGATTTCAATCGTCTTGCCTGCCCTCTCACTAATTCTTGACCGTGGATCCGCCAAGCGAGGTCGTCCCTTTCAGATAGGGAACGCCTTCAACGTAATTAAATCTTTCATTTCATTTATTTTTGCTTTAGTTGAATATTTGTTTATTTAATTGATTTAGATTTATTATCTAGTGCTATAGTGAAGATAGTTTATTAATTTTAGTTTAATTATTTCCATTATGCTGGCAAATTTTTTTGGAATCCTGTATTTGGATATTGGTGTAATTTTTATGGCAAATTGTAGAGATGATTATGTTAATTAATTTATTTTGTTATTAAACTTTCTCGTTTTATTATATGTGGTTAAATGTTTTTAATAAGGGCTATAAATCTTGTTTATTTCCTTAGTTAAATTTATATAGTTAATAAAGTTTATCTATCTTTACCATGTTATTTTCCACATTTTAATTTTAATCTAGTTGATAGTTTAATTCTAGGGTTAGGGTTTCAACTTAAGTAGAAACTGTTTTTCATCTTCACTTAGAAAACCCTGGGGATGGTTCCTAGATGAAGACCACCCCTCTTAGCGATGCTTTTTGCGATGAGCACCCTCTTAGTTGTTATCACCATCACAGGGATTACGAAAGGAGTTTTGCATCATCCCACACCTTGTTTGACTTCCTCACCTTTGTGTAATGCGCCTAACGTGTGTTGCGAATACAACCACGTTATGTGCGTGTGCCATCAAGCAAGCATGTTGCATGCGAGGGGGTTTTAGAGTTGGGTGGGATTTTTTTTTGGTATTTTGTGTCATGACCACATGACATGTGGTTTTCGTGTCATGACCACGTGGCAAATGTGGGCATGACACCATCCAACTTTATTGATTAACTTACTTGACTTGATCACTTGCACTCATGAATTTGTTTGATCTTATTTCAAAATTAATCCATTTGTTCAAACAATGTATACTAGAAATACATACATACATGTTAATAATATGCATTTACATGTATTGAATTCCTTGGATAAAATCTACTTTTGATAAAAAAAAATCTAGTCAAGATTCTTAGAGTGACATGCTACTTTTTCCATTTTATTTCCTTTTCAAGATCAGTTGTAGTCTTACTAATTTTATTGATGGTATGGATGAATTTTGTACTTCATCTAAACATGTAAAAGGCCTTAGTCACACTTAAAAGTTGTGGACTCTACCATTGAGTTTGCAATCCTTATTTGAAGAGATACAACCAAAGTGGAATACATGGTTATTCCATATGAAGGAACTGATATGAGATTTTAACAATCATCATGATTGAACGACACGAAGAAATAGAACCTGTAAAAAAACAAATCTTCAAGGGTCTATAATTTCAATTTACCATTTATGAAACAAATTAAGTGATCTTTAGATTAGCTTATTTCTAATCCATTAAACAAAATCAAGATTTTAAGGAAAGAATGGTGGACCTAATATAAATATTAAATTTTATTAATTATATTCACACAATATGCTATTGTCAATCCCAAAATGTTAGGAAGTATTGTTGGATTGGCACTACATTAAGATGGAAAATTATTAGAAATATCAAGAGAAGACCCTTAGGAATGATAGTAAAAAAAGCACAAAATTTTATTATTCATTAAAACAAATAACAAGCTTACAACTTTTGCATATTTTATTGAAAAATTTATTAGAGCTAGATGTAGATGCATTATTTATCTCTCCCCCCTATTTAATAATTTTAAAGCATGTTTAAAATGACAATTTTTTGCCCTCAAAAAATAACATGAACAATTCATGTAGGTTGAGCTCCTAATTCAAGAAAATTCACAATAACACTATAAATTAAATGAGTTTCATTCTTGTTTATTGGATCATAAAAACCCAATTCCCAAAGACCTCTTCCTTCCTTTCAAAACTCAACACCAATTACAACAATTTGTTAGGTAGCTCATTGGGATAGATAGACAAGATACCCCCTTCTAGCCCCCTAAAAAATGTATATGAAGGTTTATCCTCATACGACTCAAGTAATAATTGTTTAAATAGGATCTCCTTTATCTATAGAATAGATAACAATATTATCTATCTTAGTCGTAAGGAGAATAATAGATAAAATTTGTACTCCTAACCTATAGTCATAGTGATCCTTCTATTTAACTATTCCAACTTTTTCTAAACACCCTATCTGATAGAACCAAAGGGTATGCATTGTTTTGTATATTTATGGACAATTTTTCATCCATCATCCCTTTCAACAAATTAGGTTTCAAAGATTTCTTATTTCTTATTGGCACGCCTATTATTTAGTTAAACTAAACTAATATAATATAAGTAAATGATGATAACCTGAAGTTGTTTCTATTCCATTTTTTTATTATCTTGAAATTATCTTCTGATGTAATAAATATCAATAGAAGAATTCCCAGAAAAGCAAGTTAGCTTTTCTTCCTCCCTGCTCGTCGCTAGAGACTATTCACAATATCCTAGAGACTATTCTCAATATCTATTCCATTTAATATTATTACATCTTGAACCTTGCTCCAAGATTAACAAAATCGATATTAGTATTTCTAGAGATTTTATCAATCTCTATGTTTTTTACTACTACATCATTCCTACAAATAAATAGGAATAAACAAGGACATTTTTTAATAGCTCATAGCGCCAGAGGTTCTATTTATTCCTTTCCCTTTATCCATAAGTAAAAAAAGAGATAATTGTTGAAGTTGTGAAACCAACCTCACAGGACCCAGTGAACACCTACAAAACTTAAGAAACCTTCCACAAGAGAAAAAAACAAAGAGAGCAATTTGCACAAAAAAGGATGCAATTAATGAAATGGATTAAAGAATTACATGAGAGCACTTGCTTTTATATTTGCAAGTTAGAAAACCCTGATGTGAGCTTTTATATTTGCAAGTTAGAAAACCCTGATGTAAGATTCCTAAGTTTAGCTTAAGTGAAATAAAGTAAAGGTGACTTAATTAATTAATCAATATGATTAAATTAATTAAGTAAATAACCTATTACTCTAACACCCCCCTTAAGATGAACTTAGGGAGAAACTAAAAAACTAAGGACAAATGCATGAAAGCAAATATGGGTCCCGACAACTAGGCCTGATGAGGTACCCATGTACAAAAGAGTCTCTCACAAAATAGAGGAAAGGAGAAAACCACATGGGAAAAACTCCTCCCCAAAAGAGAGAACAAACCTCCCTACAAGAGAGAGAGAAAGAGTGAAGGACTAAGAAGCCTCCACAAAAGATGTCCCAAAAGAATAGGAACATGTAGATGAACATGAAGAACTCCACTGAAGCATGAAGAATCTGCAAACACTGTCGAAGATTGGCTGCTATAGTGCTGAAAGAAGAACCTCCTCTAAAACAAGATCAAGATCAAGATCAAGAAGAAAAGAATCTGCATGAGTACCCCCAATGACACTACTCGAATCAAATGGCAAACAAAGGCAAAACATTTGGAACTCGAAGATACAAATGGCACAGGTACCAAAAGTTTGAAGAATTGATCAAGTGAAAATAGAAGGTCGCCTCCACAAAAGGAATGCAAGAGTGTCCATATGGTAAATGCTCCATCTTACCAAAATGCATGGGTAACCAACCATTGATGTACCGCTGCATCCGCCTAGTACATAGGAACAAATACTAGATACATAACTCACTCCAACGCGAAACCAAGGAAGCATTAGCACCAATATTAGAAACCCCCCATAATGCGAACAAGAGAGAGCCATGATAGGTACACTGAAACTATGTGAGACCAAGAAGTGCATGTAGAAGAAACAAGAACATCTAAATGTGCAAACATGAAAGTACCAACAAATAAAAGGGTGTGCAAACCAAGGCACACACGCATGACAAAGGTGTGATGGAAAAACAAAAGGCAAACATCAATCCCCCCATGGCACTTTATATCATAGTGCAAGCACAATAAGGCACAAAATGAAACCAAGATCTAAAGAATACATGTACAATGCTGAGACACTTTATTTTAGTGCGTTTACATATGAGAAGTGCTTACAATGAAAATTCACAATGTCCAAAAAAGGACCACATGCTAAAAATACAATTCTTTGATAGAAAGAGAGTAAACCAATAGCACCATGATGAAGTACGCAGAAAAACATGCACTTAAAAAAAAGGGACCCAAAAAGGAGTTTGAATGCAAAAGATATGGCTCGTCAAAGTCTCCAAAACAAGAACTGCACAACAACAACACTGAGAAAATTGATTTATGGAAAAAACTAGAAGTCAAAACTAAAAACCAACTGCACCACTACGAAGAGCACAAAATTCTACCCTATTTAAAAAAAATGCACTAAAAATTATGGCCGTATGACCAAGATATCGCCATTTGAAAATCAGGTGCAAAATTGAAACAACCAATGGAGAGGGGTAAATTTACCAAAAAAGCAACCTCCGCCAAATTTAGCAAAACTGCCTCTAACTTTGGAGGCCTGCCAAAAATAGAGACTCGCCAGATGGTTTGGAGGTTCGCTAAGTATAGAGGGGCCCAAACAAATTTAGAGCTCTGCTAACTGGGAAAAAAACCACCAAATAAGCCTCTAAAATAGAGGTTCTACTAAAAAAGTCTCCAAGTACAGGGCATGGATTCTGAGACAGCAAGTACATCACATTTTTTTTGTAATAAAAAATAGGTAAAAAAAACATGTGTTTTTTTTTAATTTTAAAAAAACACAACAAAAATTGCATGCTTTTTTTTTTTGAGAAAAAAACATAGAAAGAAAAAATAATGAAATTTTTTTATGTTAAAAAGATTTTTAAAAAAATATGTGTGGGGCACGCAACAATTTAAGGAGGGGACCCCAACCTGCACATGGCAGTGTCATACCTTGTTGTCGCAGGGTACGGGGTACCCCCCATAAACCAATGCCCAAAGCGCGTAAAAAACCTTTTTTTTGCTTTTTTTTTAAAATTTTTTTTTTGAAAAAAAACTACTTTATAATAATTTTTTTTAATAATTTTTTTAGTGGTACCTTGGTTTGCATGTTGGGGAGGCCGTACGGCTTCCCTGGCAAAAAAAAATTGCCCTAGATGAGCCCGAGGTCGATTTCAACGATTTAACAATCAATCTTAAAGTTTTTGGGCCTTCTAAGCGCGATGGTGAGGTCCGTTTGAGCCCAAAATGCTCCAAAAATAGCTTTCCTCCAGATCCAAAAAAAAAAAACACCCTGCTGAAACCCTTGAAGATCTGGCCTGTGAAGCTCAAATCAAGCCAAATAAAAGGCTAATCTGACTATTTCGACTGCTTTGAATCCAATGGAATACTCTATTTACACAAAAATATACCAAGAAAAAAACTTTTGCTCAAAATTTTCTCTAAATTTGAGAAGGGGCTTGTAGATCTGGAGCTTTGATACCATGTAGAAGTTGAGAAACCAACTTCACAGGACCCAGTGAACACCTGCAAAACCTAAGAAACCTTCCACAAGAGAAAAAAACAAAGAGATCAATTTGCACAAAAAAGATGCAATTAATGAAATGGATTAAAGAATTACATGAGAGCACTTGCTTTTATATTTGCAAGTTAGAAAACCCTAATGTGAGATTCTTAAGTTTAGTTTAAGTGAAATAAAGTAAAGGTGACTTAAATAATTAATCAATATGATTAAATTAATTAAGTAAAGAACCTATTACTCTAACAACAATATTTTAGTAAAATAAAAAATGAATAGTTTCTTTCTTTTCCATTTATCTTTTCTTATATTTTTTAATATATGAATTCTAATCTATATACATACACAAATACATACATGTTACTATGTGTGTACTACTATATACATGTGTATACACACATATACATACATATGTACATATGTATATACTAGTACACATGCGTACGTATGTATATACTAGTACATACATACTCTAGCATGTAGTACATACACATACTAGTATATATGCGTACGTATGTATATACTAGTACACATGCATACATATGTATATATTAGTATTTATGTACTAGTATATACATACGTATTCATGTATATACTAGTACATACATATATACATACATAATACATACTTGGCATATGCACGTATATACTAGTACATACACATATACATACATAATATGTACGTGTACTATGTATGTATATACTAGTACATAAATATACACATACATATGTGTGCTTAATATTCTAGTACATACATAGATACATATGTGTATGTTATACATAATGCATAGTAAACATACATAGATACTAGCAAGACCAAGATCATGGTCTCTTCCAACAAAAAAAAAATCAGATTAACTTTTATTTTAAAGGGAGTATTTTTAAAAAAACAAGACAATACAAATACCTTAGGATTGACTTGAACAACAAACTTAGTTGGGAAACATGTAGAAGGAAGAGAACTTTGGGAGCTTGGAGAGAACTTTATGCAGTGTAAAACAAAAGCATATAGGCAGAGATAATCCATAGACACATGTATGTATGTTACTATGTACGTGTGTATATATATATATATATATATATATATATATATATATATATATATATATATATATATATATATATATATATATATATATATATATATATATATATATATATATATATATATATATATATACATACATATATATGTATATATACATGTATGTATATATATACATATATACATACATATGTATGTATATGTATATATATACATATATATATATATGTATGTATATATATATATATACACATACATATGTATGTATATATATATATATACATACATATGTATGTGTATATATATATATATCTATGACGTCTACATACATCTATGTATACATACATAGTAATTACAATTAATATGTGTGTATATAGATGTATGTAGACGTCATAGATATATATATATATACACATACATATGTATGTGTATATATATACATATGTATGTATATATATATACATACATATGTATGTGTATATATATATATATATCTATGACGTCTACATACATCTATGTATACATACATAGTAATTACAATTAATATGTATCTATATAGTAATTGGACACACGTGTATATATGTAGGTGTATTATGCATGTATACTAGTATGTATATACACACATATACACATGCATATATACTATCTATGTCTATACACATTTATACATACATAGATATATACACATATAAGTATATATGTATGTATATGTATATACACATGTATTTGTGTGTACATATGTACATAGATACATATTTATCTATGTATGTATGTGTACACACATATACGTGATGCATGTATATACATAACACACATAAGTATGTTTGTATGTGTATATATATATGTATCTATATATGTATACACATGTATATTATATACACCTATATATAATCATATACATATACATGTATGCACATGTGTATACATACACATGATTATGCATATACATGTATATATGATATATGTATATGTGTATATGTACATATAAATTATGTATATATTAAATCTGTAATATAAAATATTATGTGTATGTATATATCAATTATATGTATATATATTTCTTACATAAATATTTAAAAGTTAAAATAAAATAAATGTTCTTCAAATTAATTAGCCGATAGGCTTTATATGTGGGCATTATAGTGCTCGGAATTGTCTCACGTCGTAAAAAAACCTCACGTCTAGTGATTTTTTGAAAAAAAATCACGTCAAAAAATTTTCTAAACTCCTCTCACGCCTACAAACCATTTTTAGTTTTGCTGATAAATTGAAACCAGGTAAAAGTAATGTGGGTAATTTTTATATCATTTCCCTTACTTCATCTCCATTACTATCACCATTACTCCCTATCTGCCAAATCAAATCTTCCAGCCTGCATTTTCCCACTATCTACTAAATCAGATCTTCCAAGCTATATCATTAATGTGGTTTCATTGGAAACTAAATGAAATCTACCTGTGCCATTGCTAATTCTTGAGAGGCTACCATCGCCTAAACCCTTTTGTTAAATACATTTCAAATCGACTTATTCTGCAGGTCAAGGTCTATTCATCACAAAGAAAAATGCAAACGGTGAGAGAGGAGTTTGGATTTCTTGGGGAAGCAGAGGAAATTCCAATGTATCATTAGCAAAAATCGGCTATAAGGATACCTTTTTTTCGATTTATTTGATTTCCTTTTGCCATAAGAAATTGTTATACATTTTGCTGGATATTTCTCAAACGATCTATAACATTGTTTTAATGGGTTGGCTGCCTCCTTAGTTTGAGCTTTCGAATTTTATTTAATTGCAATGGGTACATTCTATTTTATGATATGCGTTGGGTGGTTTTATGGTGTTTGTATAATAATATTCAAATATAATGGATTTTTGTATATCTGAATTTGATATCGTGTAGGAATATGTATTGTCGCCTCCTTAAAAAATAAAAAAATTGTCTTGGCCCCACTGAAGCGGGTGGGTAGATGGTTAAATATTTGAGAGTTTGAGCCTTTGGATTTCAGAATTTTATGATTAGAAATTGAAATGGCCTATGAAATTAGGATTTGCTTTTTTTTCCTTGCTTGTAAATCTCAGGTGAGGTTATTTGTTGCTTTCGATGGTTTGTTTGAAATGGTAGAGAGTTATGATTTTAAATCTTAATCAAATTGCTACGTACCCCATTAAATTTCGTTCACTCTCTAATGTACTCCATATTCATTAGACCACAAGCTTACCACTTGTTTGCAGGGGTCATGCACCGCCTTACCATGCTACAACTTTGTTTTATATAGATTGTTTTTATCTCCCTTTCTCTGGTTATATGGGTAGCAAAGCTAGGGCCTGAAAGATATATCATGGGGCTTATCTGTGGCTGCATCAAGACTGTTACATGCGGCAAGAAAACATTTTTGCCAGGCAATGAACTGAACTCATCCACTCTTTATGCAAATGTGACCTACATTCTTGGGTTCCGTGTATCATCAATTCGCAGGTATATGCGCACCATAATAATGTACACCTGGTATGTTTATCCCCATTTACCTACACATTACCCAAGTACTCACAATCTTTTCTTGTATGCAGGTGGATGGGGATTAGACTCAAGACTGGTGAGAGTTCATAAAGGTGATTCAAGGAAAATGACGCAGAGTACATGTACATGGCAACTAAGAAGGAAAACAAGGTCTATATAGAGCTCTTCAATGATAAATTGAATTATATAAAGTTTCAAACCCCAGCCGTACTGGTCCTCCCCATGTTTGCCCAATCCCACTCAAAGTGCATTCACTCTAGTGTTAAAATTTACAAGCTGGGAGTTCAAGAAGTAGAGTCTCTGCATGGATTTCATTTGGGAACCAAAGAGTTTTTCTGGCAGGGCACTGATGCCATCTTGAACAATAGTCTCTTTGGGCACCTGGGTCGCCTTTCCACAAGTCCTATGAGGTCTTATGAGATTTAAAAAAAAAAATGTAAATAATAATCATACAATTAATCCGAACCATTATTTTTCTTGGGTGAGACCAAATGCTATAATTTTTATAGTAATCTTATTTTTATTTTTATTTTTTTAGGAAATCAATAAGCCCTAGTAACATCTTGACTGATGGAGTGCAACGACCCCACCTGACCACAATGGTTAATGAATCAAAGGATAGTGCATCAAGCCACCACAAAAAAAGGATTATCTATCTGTAGATTTTAATATTTTTACCTTCATAGTTTGTCATTACATCTTAAGTCTAATGGTAGTGTTCTATTATATGTCTTTTTCACTATACTTTTGTAGTTCATAGAAATGGATTGTGTTGTTTCAAACTTATTTATGTTTGAAATTGGTAAAGTATGAGGTTATGGATTTATTATTGTGTTTGTTGGTATGTTTTTCAATGGCATATACCACTATTTTAGTCTTAACAATGATGTTGAATTTTAATTTTTAAGGCAATTTCCATACTAGTTTTGGTTGTTTCTGTAATAAAAAAATAAATTAAAGATTATAAAGCTAACACAAAAGTGGGTATTGGGGCCAAGTAGAAAACAGTGAAATGGTGTGGTTGAAAAATATCAAGAATGCAAAAAATGGTATAAACATATAAATTATAAAGAGGCATTTTTTTTTTTTTATAGTTTCCAATTATTTTAGTCACAATTTTTTACTCCATCAGATGGTTAGTTTAGCTGATTCTTTTCCATCATGCAATTGTATGAATCACAACCCTTTGTACACATAATTGTATGAATGACATCATGATGGTGTGTGATAGGCCCACTTAAAAAAGAAAAAAAATCAATGACTAACTATTTCGTCTCTACATACTTGAGAATATATGAATTATTGCTAGGAAAAGAGCATGGGGGTGCTTCAATCTTTTTCTCTGATTGTACCAAAGGTTGAAAGATTATGGCTAAGCCCATATCTTATGGTTACTCCATTGTTTCAACTTCATCCTAGTCCTTTGTTTTAGAGAGTGATCTAAAGAAAATCCATGTATTGATGCAAATTGTATTTTATTTCCATATGTAACACCCATTTTAGGGCTTTATATTCTTATCGATCTTGTCTTGTGTATTCTTAATCATAAGTATACTCTATTTTTGCAACTTGTATAAAATATATTTCATGAGAAAGTTGAAAAAATATAATGTTTTCTTATGTGCAAATAGAGCTTTTAAATTTCTAAGTAGTTAAAAGAGAGTTGGTTGCCATAGAGAGCAATTTTGGATTTGACTTGTTGGGTCATTTTTTGAATAGGGTTTGTGTTTTCTTTGGAGCGAGGAAGTGTTTTAAAGAGATAAATTTGTTTTTATGTTTTTTGGGAGTCGAGAGGGGTCCTTCAAAAAGGAAAATTTGTTTTCAATGCAAACAAAATTCTTCAAGATGGTGTTTTTAAGCTAGATATCAAAGTTACATTCAATGGAATGCATAGAGATTGAGGAACACATAATTTTCTATAAGGGCACCAATGCAACGACCAATTTCTATGAGTTTATTTTAATATAATTCTAGGTCTTTTGTTTTAAGCAATAGAATTGTAGGTCTCGTGGGCTTTGGAGGAGTGTATATGTTTTTGTTTCATTTGTGAAATAATCATTACCTTCATGTTTTTATTTCCTTTAAGCCCCCTCATCATGGAGTTTTTTGTTAGGAAGTTCAATTGATTCATATATGTTTAGAGTACAAATAATGGAAGTATGATGAATCCTTTGAAAAATGAAGAAGGTAAGGTTGCATTTAAGAGGGAGTCATAAGAATGACCTAATTGATGTATGGGAGGAAGTTCAAGGTATGGATGACAAGAGAAAAGCTAAGATAGATGTCCATACCTTTGTGAGGTGCTTAAAGAAATGCAAATTGAGGGTTGTCTTCTCCCTAAATTTTTGATAGAATGCAAAGAATCAATTGATATAATGTGAGAGTAAAAGATGGAGAGAGGAGATTCTCTTTTAATTGTGAAGATTCTTATGTGAAATTCGATGCTATGCATTAGGTTTTCATGGCATTGCCTTTGCAGGTGTGCTTGCAGGCATGCCACACTACATTAATATAAATAATTTCTTTGTGGATAGTTTCTCAAGTCTCTAAGTCACTTTTAGGTTAGGGATTTATGTCATTTGGTTGTGTTGTGCGATTTGTAGATGTCTGTTCTCTCTTCTTTAAAGGTGTGGATTTTGTATTTCTCTTTGTTTAAGCACTAAAAACTGATGGAAGATATTGTGCAATGATTGAACAAAAGTAGTTTTGTTCACCTAAATTTGTAGTCTACTAGGTGTGTTGATGTTGCTCAAATACTACTTATTTATCTCTCAAATTTGTCAAGGGTTTAAATTTCTACCAAGCAATACTGTTAACATTTTAATCTCTTTTAATTGCATATAATTCTAATATGTGTTTCTTTTGTTATTGCTTTATGATATGCTATAATTATGACAAAATGGCCTCTTTAAGTGTGTCAAGATGAAAGCTCAAATTTAAGTGTGTTACATAACTTTTAACACTGTTATTCTTTACTTAACATTCCTTGTGACTAAAATGTTGGTTGGAAGATTAATATTTAAAATTAATTGTCTTGTTCATAAGACAAATAATCATCACTTTACACTATTATTTTTGACAAATGTCTACATCACTTTACATTGTTATTGTTTGATTTCTCATTTTTGTAAGAATAAATTATTGTTACAAAGTTAATAAGGACAAATATTTTGCATTATTTGTTAGCTATTTGTGTAAAATACTTGTAGCATGTTGTGAAACATTTTTCATGTCACTGGAAAACATCTTGAAAAAGTAATAACGCTGGGAAATACTTTGAAAGAGATCCAATTTTCGGGAAGCAATGAGCAACCATTTCAATCATTATCCACAAAAGCATCATCAAACTTGTTAATACTTTTTCAGATTACAACAACATCTTTATTTTTACTTCCATTTGGGAATGTGTCTCTTTTACTCACATTCCTTGTGGAAAACATGACATTTCTACTTGGAAGAACCTCTTACAAGTAGTACAACTTCATTATCTTTGGAAATGAATTAGATTCTCATTGTCTTTAGATATTGATTTTATATGGATGAATGAATTGTTACAAAGCAAATCTTTGAGATTGATCCTAATAGAGGAGTCAAATAGACACAACTACATGTATATGTGCTCATCAATTTTTAATATTTAAATTTTTACAGAGTCATGCTTAGTGGGAGTCCCCTAAATCAACTAAATATATTTCCTTCTTTGTTATTTGAGTTAACAAAGACTTTAGACCGCTTCTTCCCTACCAAATTCTTCGCCTCTCGTCAAATTTTAACCGCAAATTAACCCGAGTTAACACCTCCCACCGCTTAAAATAAAATGGTTTATTTTTGTTTTTTTTTCCCCCTAAAAAACACTCCATATTTATTAATATAAATACAAAAAAGTTTATTGATCTCCTTTCTTCTTTTTCACTTAAAGAGTGTCCTCTGCGATTCCAGCAAAGGGGGGAAAAAAAAAACCTTCACTTTGCGCGATCGGCACGCAACTTTTACGTACAAAATCCTGCGCGGACGACGATTCCACCGTCACGGAAATCAGGAGGCCTACAATTTGAGTTCTCAATCGCTCCAATCTGTTCAGGACATCTCCCTCATACAGGTTGGTGCCCTCTCTTTTCTTAAAACCCTTCCGGCACGTCAAATTTATCGCCGGATTTTGTTTTCGCGCAATCGAAACAAAAAAACCCCGTGATTTTGCAATCTGGGTACTAAATTTTATTTTTTTAGGGTTTTAAGGGTTTGGCAATGGCGGACCAGCCGGTTTCGAATATCTACGAGCCTTCTTCCCAGCCGCACGGTGACGCGTACACTTTTCTGGAGTTCAATACGCAGGGAGACGATTTCGATTACCCAGAATTTACAGAGCTCAGCCAGCCCATCAGGTCGCCCGTTTGGGCCGACGGGTCGCAACCCAGCGATGGAAATGATCTCATGGGTCCTGTCAATTCTGGAATTAATCTCGGCACCGATGTTTCGAACGATGGAAAACCGAGAAACAACCTTAACCAGGTGGGTATAGGAGCCGATGTCCTTGTGGATAATATGAGAGGCCTTAATTTCGAGGATGCAGGGTTAGAGGATGATGGCAATGATTATTCTAAGAGGGATACTCCCGAGCACGCCTGTAAATATTGCGGGATTCATAACCCGGCATGTATTGTTCGCTGTAATGTACCGTCATGCAGGAAGTGGTTCTGCAACTCCAGGGGGAATACGTCGGGTTCTCACATTGTCAGTCATCTGGTAGGCAATTGTTATTTCTTAAACTTATTTTCCTTTTGTTAAAGCAATCCTCATCTTGCTTATTTTCCCCGTGCCAAGCAATTATGTTTTCTCCTGTATTTTTTTTTGCCAAGTAATTGTTTTCCCTTGCCAAGCAAATATGTTTTTTCTTGTTTTCCGCTGCCAGCCAATTCTGTATATGCCTGTTTTTCCATTACTAAGCAATTATGTTTTTACTTATTCCTCATCCTACCCCTTTTTATTGTGGACTTACCAATCATTGTGTTGATAGGGACCAAAGTTTACAAAATGTCCATTATTTTGGCGTGCTCCCATGGGTTGGATACTGGAGATTTGAACTGGGATTTTGGCTATGCAAGCCCACCCACAAATCAGTTGCCCTTAAGCTGTGGGCTAACTTACACCTCCTTACCAACCAATTCCTTCTGGGCTAACTTACATCCCCATGGGTTGGATACTTGAGATGTGGGTTAACTTGGATCCGCTTACTAACTACATTCTGTTTGTACTAATTTCCCCCTTGCCAAACAATTCTGCTTTTGCCTATTTTCCCCTTGCCGAGCAATTCCTTAAAGAAAAAACTCTCTTTCCCCATACCAATCAATTCTGTTTAAAACTTTAATATATTTACCCCTTACTAAGCAAATTTGTTTCTACTTATAGTTATCTTCACCTTACTAAGCTATTCTGTTTTTGCTTATTTTCTCTTTGTTAAACAATTATGCATGCCAAGCAATTCTTTTTTAACTTGTTTCCTCTTTACCCAGAAGTTCCATTTTTAATCGTTTTAAAGGTAACTAACTAATGTTTCCCGTGCCATGCAATTCTGTTTTAGTATTTACCTCTTTCTCTCCTACCAAGCCCTTCAATTTTACCTGTTTTCCTTATAGCGTGCAATTCTCCTTTTTTTAAAAGCAAAAGGCAAAGGTAGTTTTTTGGGTTGCAGATCAGTGAGATATCAATTTGTTGTGTGAGACTGTTCTTGTTCTTGTAGGGGATTCTTTCGTATACTCTTCCTTGACATCAGATCATAAGCCCTTCCATTTTTACCTGATTTGCTCACAGTAAGCAATTCTCTTTTTTTAAAAGCAAAAGTTAAAGGTAGTTTTTTGGGTTGCAGCCAAGTGAGATACCGATTTGCTGGTGAGGCTGTTCTTGTATTTGTTGGGGATTCTTTTGTATACTCTTCCTTGACATGGGACCATAATTTATGATACCCAATTTAAATTCCTTCTTCGGTATGATAAGATAGCCCTTTATAGTTTATACCCATTGGGAATTCCTTTTATACACCTCAGTACACTGAAATTTCCTCTGTAGTATATTGTGTATCCCTCGAAATGTTTACCGTTTCATAAGTTTTACAAATGTTAGGGCTCCATTCAAGGAGATAACCCTCTGGGTGATCCATGCAAGTACCAAAGGCCTGGGCCCAGATTTAGATAGGGCCACCAATGGCTACTTGGGTTATCCAATCTAGCTCTCTTTCTGTCCTTTCTCTACCCCTTTGTCCCAATCTGTCATCAGTATGGAACAGCTGTTGGTTACCTAGAATCTAGCAATTTCAGTGGATATTTGTTCGGTACTAACTTTTATTGAAATTCTATGTTTGGTCTGAGATTATTGCAAATTCTGACCCTGTTTTTACAGAAATATAAAGTAAGACTCAGACTTCCTTCTCATTTGGTTACTATGTTTGGTTGGAAGTGTAGTTCCTGTTAAGGCTGAACTATAGAATTCAGTGTTGGTATTTTTTTTATCATTTTTAAGTGCTAACTAATTTACTGCAGGACTTCTTGTTTCTTTTAAAAAAAAAATCTATAAATCTTATCAGTTTAATTATCTGTCAACAACGTGCTTTAAGATATACACTGGCATAGTTATTTTCTTGTTTTATGCTTCTTTCTTAGTGTTTGATTAAACTAAATGCTTCTTATGACCATAAAAAAGTAATCTAGATGATGTTATAATTAGGAGTTTCATTTAATACTGGACAAATTTGATTGTTTGTTTTTTTGATACGTTAGGTGTGGTCTTGGAGATCACTCCCATTATAAACACCAGTTTGTCATCAACCCTTCTAACAGGGATGCAGTGAAAATTCAAAAACATTCAATCCAATCTACTCAGGGAGCATCTACTTTCTATTCAACCCAACTAAACAGCCAGGGACTTACATGTCAAAAGACTGCCTACAATACACTTTCTATTTACATGTTCAGATATATCATAGGGCTAAATTACTAGCAAATATAAAATTCATAAACGACCAGAGCTCCTATTAACCTGCCATTGCTTCTGCTGCTTCATCCACTATGATGGTCCAGTCGACACCTCCAGCGTCCTCCAGGTCAGTGATGCTTCGCTGTCCAACATGCTAGGGGCAGCTTAATTAGTAATTAATAATTATTGAAAGGTGGTGAAGTGATCCCCAAAGCCTCCCCATATGCTAGGTATATTTTCAAGGATTAAATCTTCCTCATGGTTGACCACATATTTTGCTAGAAAACCCGCTTCTTGATTAACCTCTCTGTAGCAATGTTGAGTCATGAAAAACTCTAGGGTGTCTAATAATGACCACGCATTTTGTAAGATGTTACTCACCTTACAATTCTGTTTATGCCTCTTTATGATAGCATCAACTATAATTATGGAGTCTCCTTCCAATAGAATTGAAGAGAATGCAAGATTTGCAGATACCTGCAAATCCAAAAGGAGATCATGTGCTTCTGCATCATTGTTAGTTCCTTCTTTCAATTTCTTTGATGATGCACAAACCAAATATCCTGCTTTGTTCCACATGATGGACCCAGCACTAAGGGGGCTCGTGTTTCCTTGTTAGGCTGCATCAAAGGTTAAATATGAGGCTGTCTGGCAGAGGTGGAGACAAACTTATTCCTGCTGGGAGATTTAAAGAAGACTTAACAATTAACTCCACAAGCCCATAAACAGGGGTACAAATTTAATTGTTAATGTCAGAGTTGTGTTTATTTTCCTTCATTAGGATGCTGCTCATTTTTACTATGTTTCGTCTCCAAGAAGTAGGAGAATGTAAATGGAGATATTTGAAGAAATATATTTAAATAAGATCTTTTAAGAGGTTGTTTTTATATCTTTATTTGTGATGTTTGTCTCTGGGCTGTAGGAAAATTTAACTAGAAAGGTTTGAAAAAGGAAGTATGAATATTAAACAATTAGGACTCTGTAACCTGTTGTGCCAAATTTGTAATCATTTTGAAAGGTCATTCATCTGGATACATATTCAAGTCTTCTCTTTCTGGATGGATGTGGTTGCTGATACTATAAAATTGTTGTATGTTCTCGGCAGGTTCGAGCAAAACATAAGGAAGTTTGCCTTCATAAAGACAGTCCCTTAGGGGACACTATTCTGGAGTGCTATAATTGTGGTTGCCGAAATGTGTTCTTATTGGGATTTATCTCTGCTAAGACAGAGAGTGTTGTAGTTCTATTATGCAGGGAACCTTGCTTGAGTGTCAATGCTCTAAAGGACATGAACTGGGATCTTAGCCAGTGGTTACCATTGATTGATGATAGATGCTTCCTCCAGTGGCTTGTCAAGGTCTTATTTGCTTCTCAGACATTTTGAGCTTTGGGCTACATTTTCATAAAAAAATGCACTTTTCGTTATGAATCATGATAGTAAGAGCTTCTGGAAAAAAAATGCTTTCATCCTGCTGTATATCTATTTTGCTTAAATAAAACCTACACAGTTTTTTTCAGAAGCTCTTACTATCATTGTATGGACTGTGAAAACCTAATGTAGACCTTTCATTATGTTTGACTGTTCTCTACTTAAAAAGTGTTATGGTGGAAGTTGCAACATCAAGCTCCAAAATCTTCTTTGTGCTATTTGCAGGTCCCTTCAGAGCAGGAACAACTGAGAGCACGCCATGTTACTGCTCAACAAATTAACAAACTAGAAGAGCTTTGGAAAACAAGTCCTGAAGCTACTCTTGAAGACCTTGAGAAGCCTGGAGTAGATGATGAGCCTCAGTCAGTTGCTTTAAAGTATGAGGATGCATATCAGGTATGTTCCTGGTCTTGGTATTCATTGTAACTTCTTGTGTGTTTACATGTTTCCTCTTGTGGCGAATGTTAGATTTAATTCCTTTGGATCACATATTCACAGAATATCGTCCTTTTCTCTGATTGCAGTACCAAAATGTTTTTGCACCCTTGGTGAAACTTGAGGCAGACTACGACAAGGTACAGTGCTTAAATATTAACCCATTGTAGTTAATATGTTTTAAGGGGTTACCTGAAAGTTTGCATTCAATGTTCCACAACAGATGATGATCTTATTGCTTAGAGATGTTAATAAAGATTGGCTTTGGTTATTAGCATTTTTTTTACTTGCCAGATGGGACGCAATCTAATGATCACAGATTGATTACTGTGTAATCATATCAGTTTTGCACTTAGAAGATGCAGGAAGCTTTTGTTAGGGCATGGGATGATAAATAATGCCAGAGAAAAACTATCTATATTTTCTGGAAATAAATACATTTTATGAGCATAATCATTTATTGAAATATGTGTTATAAAGAGAGACAGGCAAACTATGTAGGTTAGCTTTCATTGTGTGGGAAGAGCAAGACACAAAACCATTATATTGAACTTAGATCTAAGAACATTGTCATAGACTATTCTTCCAAACATAGTTTTAATATTTAGAACAGCATTAATAAAACAATATAAACAATAGAACAATGGAAATGATGACTATTGAATCTTCACAAAGAATATGTTTTATTAAATCCAGAATGATAATACATCTGTTTTTTCCCTTGAAATTCGCCCTACACTCCCTTGGTGACCAGATACTGAAATCCATAAGCAAATGGCCGCAAGGAGGAAAAGATAAATACATAATTAGTAATTACAGTTTCCCTGGTCAAGAACCATCCAAGGTGTACCCTGTATCCTTGGTTGGACATGCCTTGCATGCCCCTTCTCCATTGCCCACTGCCCACCTTGCTCTGTTACCCAAGAGATTCCACCATACCAAATATCCAGGATTTCAAGGAAATAAATAGTTTTCAAAGATAGATGAACAACTAACATGCCCTTTCAAATCCGTAATTACACCACTTGATTTTTAATCAAAGTAAAAATGCTTGTTTTGTTTAACAACTTTTTACTCCATTTAAAAAAAGCAATATTAATCCTTATTACATTTACCTAAAAAGTTCCATAACAAACACAGTCACAATTATAGACAAATTAGGAGCTTTGAAATCGCACATAATAGGTAAACCATTATATTTGAACTTAGAGCAATGAACATGGTCACACTTACAGACAAATTAGGAAGTTTGGAATCACAAATGATAGTAATATTGTTCCTAGGATTTCCAAATATTCAGAACAATAAGGAAAAAATGGGTTAAGCCCTTGTTGTACAGTTTCTCTTTCATATCCTGACATGATTTTACTGTCGGACAATGAGATCTATAGGGAACAAAAGACTAATAATCAGTGGATATACCTACAAGAGAAATAGCTAGTACGTAAATTTCCAGCTAGCTTTTTCAGACAACTGAAGGTCTGATAAGCAGGGGTGTATGGCTAACACAGATAGGGATGCATGTTCTCTGTAGTTAAGCTGCCAATAATTCAACATGCCTATGCCAAGAAATCATATTGCATATTGTGAATGTGTTCAAGAATCATGAAAAATTATAACTCTATATTGTTCAAGAATCATCTCCTTCAAATGCATAAAATGTTCAAACATCACAATGGTCAAGTTATAGACAATTGATTAAAATGATAGATTACATTTTGTGTGGAAATTTCTGCATTTGAATCCCTTGCATGAAAGCTATTATTAATTTTAAAAATATTGCAAAAATAAGGTAACAATTGATTAAAAGGATAGATTAAATTTTGTTTGGGAATTTCTGATATGAATGCCTTACTTGAAAATTACTATTAATTTTTATAATAATGTAAAAAAATAAGGTATGTGTTAGCAGCTTTGTTTGGATTACTTTGAGTTTGATTATTGATACTGTAAGAGAATGAAGTTTTTGTTGACATAACCATTTTCAGATGATGAAAAAATCACAGAGTACAGAAATTATAATTCTCCACTAGGATATTGGTGTCGGTAGCCCTAAGAATGAACATTCGTATGTCAAGAAATCATATTGCATACTGCAAATATATTAAAGAATCATGAAAAATCATTGTTTTAAACATAGCAGCAAAAATCTTTGGGGAAAAAATCAGCAGATCAAATTTCAAAAAATGTAGAAAAATGCTAAAAAAAGAGAGAAAAACTACTATTTTTAAATTTAAAAGCATTTTAATAGCATAGAGATATAGAGAGCAAATGAAAATGACAGTTTGGTCCATGAATTGTGGAATATGGATTTTTTTTTCATTTATGTTCATATCACTCATTATATTGCATTGCACAATGCATATCGCATGGTGCATAAAATGATAAATAGATATTAATCTATGTTACACCAAGTTTCTGAAAAGGGGACGACAAGGGATGGGGGATGCGTTTCGACAAGGGATGAAACCCTAAATAAATTTAAATCCCACGATTATGTTTCACACGGAAATTTTTCAACATCCATGTAGCTAACAATTAACCTGAAAAATAAATATCAACGAACACTGATAGAGGTTTCCAAACAAGATAAAATGACTTTAAACAAATGACAAAAGATAAGTTATCGGTCCTAATACAAGAATGGGTATGGGTTTAGGGGCCTCAAGTTTGAGTATGGATACCTATATATTTTTAATATTTATTTGCAAATAAATATTAAAAATATATGTATTTATAATTTTTAAAATATATAAAAAATATATTTCTAATTTGCCCCAAATATATAAAATATGACATCTATGTTACCAGAAATGAAAAACGACAACGTAATGAAAAATGGGATATTTAGGGGTTGCGAATAAGAAATAGATCTTATATACATATACATTTTCAAAAAATTAAGTTTATTATAAAATTTTATTCCACATAAATAAAATAGATATTTAAATTTAAAACAAATTTCTAGATAAATTTTTAAAAATATAGAAAATATTAAAAATAATTATATATTTTAATTTTAATTATGATGTATAATAAGAAAAAAATTAATAAAAAAACTTTAACAAAATATCACTTAATTTTTTTTTTAAATAATTTAAAAAACAAAGCAAATTTTTCTCTAATCCGCAATCTTAAACCCAAAAAATATTAGAGTTCTTAAGGTTTTTTAACAAAAGTTACAAAACGAATAGAAAAACCCAGAAAATTTTGAAACGTCCCAACAGGCTTAGAAATGGCAGGGAATAAGTATGGAAACCCTAGACGGATGAAAAAAGTTGCGGGCAAAAGTAAAAAATCTCTAGAACCCACGATTTGACCTGCGAGTACACGTGATTTCAGTATAAAAACTGCGTTCTTTTTCAAGATTATGTCGGAAAATTTGGATACAACACTGTTGACTGTGTTTTAGTAAAAAAAATCGCAATATTTTAGGGAAAATTTGCAAAACCCAGTGATTTTTGATTTTTATGATTAATCATGAGTTTTTCACTATTTCTGCTTCTATGGTTTTAAATTTTGTTCAAGAACCACTTTTTTAAATATATATTATGTTCAAACACCACGATGATCAAGTTATAGACAATTGATTAAAAGGATAGATTAAATTTTGTTTTAGATTTTTTTTTTTGATCCGTAAAATAAGAGTTTTTATATTGATGTAGAGCAAAAAATTACAGGCAGGTGGCTATAGACTGTTTTCCTGCATTCCATTCCAAAATCAGACTTCCTTAGCTGTGACAAAGAGGCCACTCAGGACCGAAGTTTATACCAAAATTAGCCATTATGGCTGTCTTAACATCCTTGGAGTAAAACCACATAGAATAAGCATCTTATCAACTTAGCTAGGAGACATACTGACAGAGAAATCTAAAAAGACTGCATTTACATGAAACCGAGCTCCATCACCATGGTTTGGAGCTCACCAACCCACTCAAAGTCCTCGTTGACCTTCTCCAAACTCAGCGATTTCTTCAGAAAAGCTGTAGGCTTCACCACTCTCTTCCGATGTTCGATCAAAACCAGACCCTTCATGTCCAGGATGAGGGGAAAGAACTTGACGACCTCCAAGGGATCCTTCAGCACAGAGATTTCTTTGGGGCGAGGGACTCGTACCCCTGGGATGACCGCACCCAGAATGTTGTCGAGGCCGCCAAGAATTTTTGTTTTAAACAGTTTCACCATCAGCCCCTTTGCCTCTCCTTTTGAAGCCCCTGCATCCAAGACGAAGGCTAGAAATCGTGACGAGATGTGGGTATCCACCCAGTAGAATTCCCCTACACACAGGAAATCTTTACGAAAAATGATCTTCACTGTTGGTAACAGGAGACCATCATGCAGCCGCAGGACCTGTTTTAGCCTTTGATTTGTGATAACATCCTTGAAAGCCATCTACCGGACAGTGCTTTCCAATTGAATGGGGGTTACCATCCCTAAGTTAATCAAACCTTCAACAGAGATCTGAGCAATGTATCTAGAGCCTTTTGCCATTCTTACCAGCGAGCTACCTTCAAACACGCCTAAGACTACACATTCCATTCAAATGAGACTGAATGAAGCAGTTAAAGGCGACGGGGAACAACAAGATTCTTCTCTGTTAGAAACCCTACGAAGCCATCATTAATTTGGACAGCTCAAAAAATGGAAAGGAAATCCTTCGAATAGGTTTAAACGTGCGAAGGCGCATCATTTGAATGAGTTGGGAGTGGCCGCAGTCCAAAAAATTATTAACTGCAAACCAAAGGAGAAGACGCAAATTTGCCAAGTGTCTATCCTATGTGACCCTTCCATGTTCTCATGGAAAGGGTACCCACCCTACCACCCCAAAAAATTTACTCGGGGGGGATTAAAAATTTAACTCTTGTTCCATCTGCCCCTTGATTAGAGAGAGAGTCAGCTTCTGAATTGGCCTCTCTATAAATGTGGTTAATTGTTACCATTTCGCACATGTCCATCAGGCTTAGAGCTATTTCCAATTTTGTGGCAAGTTTCCAATTTTGCATTCTCCTTGTTTGAAGCCCATTGATTACTAGAAGGGAATCTCCCTCAATGGCAACTTTCCTAAGCTTAAGTTCATGACATAACCTTAAACCCAATATTAGTGCCTCAAGCTTCGCTTCGGTGTTTGTCTCGTCTGCCAATGGGCTCCCAATGCCTAATGATGCAACCTGCTCCTGATTTGCCTGGGTTCCCTTGTGAAGCCCCATCAAAGTTTAGCTTGAACCACTCGAAACTTGGGGGAGACCATTTGGAGATTTTCCTTTTGAAAACTGTTTGTTGTCCGCCTTCCATACTGATGGGAGGCAAGATTAAGCCCTGCCATCGTAGTCTTATCTTAGCATCCCAATCTGAGAATGATTGCTGCGAAGGTCTTGATTCACCCAATTTAGAATTGATTACTTCGACTATGCTGATTTCAACCTTATTGAGGAAGGAGAGGAGGGGCATCTCTTTGTTCTGAAAGAGTCTTCTGTTTCTCTCTTTCCAGAGCTCCCAAATTAACATTGAGGGGCAGATGGACCAAAGTTTGTGGAAGATAGCTTTTTTATTTAATCTTGGCTAACCCATGAGCCAGTCTGACAATCCTTTTGGCAGAGCTGATTTCCAGAGTAGTTTATCCATTAACCAATTCCAGCAAAGATTGGAGAAGGGGCAATTAAGAAAGAGATGATCACCATCTTCTGAATTTTCTTTGTATAAATAGCATCTTGAAGGGCCCTGAATTCCTAGTTTAGCTAGCTTGTCTGCTGTTAGGGCTCTGCCTTGTGAGGCTACCCACAAGAAGACCCCTGCCTTTGGTAGACAATCAGGATTCCAACACAACTCCCTTGGGATTGCAGACACTTCCTCTTGGCTTTCAGTCAGCTTTTTATATCCTTCTCTAACACTGTAGGATCCGTTAGGAGATCTTATCCAACGTAAAGTGTCTTGCCCCTGCCTGTAGCTGATCTGTCTGTTTTCTAGAACTTTGTCAAAGATTTCCACTTCCACAAGACTTAGACCTAGATTTTGTGGGCTTTTCCATTTGGCTGTTAATAAACCATCGTGAAAAAACGGTGTCAAGTAGTTTCTTACCTTATCCCCCCATGCCTGTTTTCTTATTCTTTTGACATTTGCCAAATCATCTCTATCAGCCAACTTGGGAAATCCTTGCCAAGAGTCTTCCCAAAAATTAGCTAAATCCCCTCTCCTTATTTCCCAAGAAAGATAATTTGAAATGAGATTTCTGCAGCAACGAATGAAGTTCCAAATTTTGGAACCAGAGGGAAGCTCCCTTGAAGTGAAAATGGTGTCTGCTCCTTCATCCAAGTATTTAGCCCTCACAATTTTCACCCATTTTAGCTCTTGGTTGGAAAAGATTGCCCACACCAGTTTAGCTCCAAGGGCTTTATTTTGGAGTAGTAAATTTTTCAAGCCTGTTCCACCCTTTGTTTACTTTCACAAATTTGTTTCCATTTGATTAGAGGGTACTTGAATTGCTCAGACGACCCCTGCCAGAAGAAGTTCTTCATCTTCTTATTTAGATCTTTACTTGCTTTGCTTGAAAGAGGGAGGCAGGACATTAAATAAGTGGGAAGAGCGGAGATTACTGATTTGAGTTTAGTAAGCCTGCCGGCCTAAGAGAGCCAACTGTTTTTCCAAGAAGCCACCTTATTGCTAACTTTCTCCACCAGGTTATTCCAAGTGTTTCTAGGGTGAATGCCTTTAGCCAGTGGTATTCTTAGATATTTGCAAGGTAGAGATCCTTTTTTAAAGCCAAGGATTCCCAGAATTTGAGCTTCCAATCTCTCTGCTGTGTTAAAAAAGAAAATCTCAGATTTTTCTTGACTAACCTCTTGTCCTGAGGCTACTGTATACTTTTTAAGGATTGATTTGAAGCTCCGAGCCTCCCTAACTTGGGCTTTCCCGAACAACATGGTGTCATCAGCGAACTGCTGATGGGTGATATTCGGGACACCACTTGTGACTTGGAGACCAATTATCTTCCTTGCTTGCCAGGCTTTGGAGATTGATCTTCCAAGGGCTTCCGCCATTAATATAAAAAGAAAGGGGGAGATTGGGTCTCCCTGTCTTAGCCCCCGACAAACATTAAAGAACCCTTCTGGTGTTCCATTCAACAACACTGAGTATCTCGGACTTGCAATCCAAGTGAATAGCCAATCTAGCCATGTCTTGTTAAAATCGAACCCTTCCAGAACTTTAAACAGAAAATGCCAGTTGACTCGGTCATATGCCTAGTTTTATTAGCATTGCTTGCTTGCTCAGGCTTTGAATTGAATGAATGGCCTCTTGAGCAATTATTACCCCATCCAAAATTGATTTGCTCGAAACAGACCCTGTCTGTTCTTTTGAAATCAAATCTGGAAGGAGTCTTTTTAATCTGTTCACCATTGTTTTGGCTAAAATTTTGTAAAAGGTGTTACAGAGAGATATGGGCCTGAAGTCATCCAAAAGTTCAGGCTTCTCTTTCTTTGGGACCAAAGCTATGAAGGTATTATTGATTTCCTTAAGTATCTGTCCAGAGGCTTTGGACTCCTCTAGTGCTTCCAAAATATCTTTGCTTATTATATCCCAACACTTTTGCAAAAAGCTTGTTGGGAAGCCATCTGGACCTGGCGCCTTGTCTGGGTGGAGTTGGAAGAGTGCAGTTTTAACTTCTTCTTCAGTGAATTTGCTGTTTAGCATGTCATTCTAGTCATCTGTTACCATCTTGGGTATGCAGTCCACAAGTTCCTTTTGGGCTATGAGGTCGGAGCCTTCCCAGTCATTTAACAAGTTCTGAAAATGTTCCACTACAGCTTGTTTCACCTCTTCTACTTTCTCCAACAGTCTTCCATCTTTGTCTCTTACCCTTGTTATTCTGTTTGCCTCTCTTCTTGCTTTTGTAACATTATGGAAGAATTTTGTGTTTTTGTCGCCTGCAGACAGCCAAACTTCCCGGGACTTTTGTCTCCGAAAAATTTCTTCCTTAGATAATATATCATTTAATTTTCCCAGCAATGCTTTTTCTTCTAAGTAACTTTGATTGTCCATACCTTCTTTGATTATCTTTTCAGAGAGAGATTTCAATACTATTTCATACTGCGTCTTCTCTTCAAAAATATTTTTGAAATTGTCTTTGTTCCATATCTTTAGATTTTGCTTGATTACTTTCAGCTTTGCTACAATGCAAAACATTTTGGATCCATTTGGCTGTGTTGCATTCCACCATTCTTTAATCAAATCTAAAAAATATTTATGTTTAAACCACATATTTTCAAATTTAAAAGGACATCTTACTGGACCCCTTTCTCCCATTATTTCCAAACACACTGGGTAATGATCTGATCCTGGTAAAGGTAGCAGCTGACTATCAAGAGTGAAGGGAAATCGGCTTAAATCTCCTTTGAACAAAAACCTATCCAACTTCTCAGCTATGTTGCAGAAACCCATCCTTCTGTTTGTCCAGGTAAATTGCCCTCCCCCCATCTGAATGTCACAAAGCACGTTTCTATCCACAAAATTTTCAAAATCTAGCTGTGATTGAAGTTTCCTACCAACTCCCCCTTTTTTATCAGCTCCTTTTAAAATAGCATTGAAATCCCCTCCCAGAATACACACCTCAAAATTTGGGAGTTTGCACACTTTATCTAGTTCGTTCCATAAAATTCTTTTTTGGATGCAATTATTTGGCCCGTAAACATTTATCAAAAGAAAGCTTAAATCCGAGTCAAGGCTCCTTACCTTACATGCTTGCTAGAATTTGCTTGAAGCCACTTCTTTGACCAGTGTTGATTGAGGTTTCCATAGAGTGAGTAAACCTCCTGAGGCTCCTTCCGAGTTGACTCCTAAAATTTTCCAACTTTTCATTTTCAGGCTTAAATTTGCTCTTTCTTGTTCTCCTAATTTAGATTCTTGGATCAAACAGATATCCGGATGCTGGTTATTCAGATGCTGCCGAAGCAGACATATTTTGTTAGGGGCGTTTAGTCCCCTAACATTCCACGTAACGATCCTCATTGCTGTTTGGGAAGGGTTTCTCCCTTCCCTACTTTCAACATTGATTCAATTTTCAGTTGCCCTGAAGCTTCCTCATCCCACTTTAGCTTTTTCTTGTTTGGGATTCAACCTTTTCCTTTGTGTTCTCCGCAATCTGGAGAGGTTTTGACTGGCTCCTTGGTTCTCGGCCCTAGCTTCCCTTGTTCTGTGAGTTTTGGAGTAGGAGTATCCATGACTTTGCTTGAAATCTCCTCTTCATCCAAAAAGACTTCATTTCCCACTATCTCTCTTGCTCTGCTAGCCAATCTTCGCCTTCATAATTATCAATTTCAATCTCTCCTTTTTTAGCCGCATTTGCTATGTCTACCAGTTCGTTTCCCACATTTATGAGGGAGTCTAAATCTTCCCTTCTTACATTTTTGCCCATCATCTCGATTACTTGAGAAAGTTTTTGATCTAGGGTTTTTATGCTCTGATTATCGTCCAATCTCTCCCCCATTTTGGATTTAGCTTGTAGTACCATTTCAGGAGGGAGGGGGAGGGCTTCTTCATCTAAAATTTGATCCTTTGCATCTGGTTGAAGAGACTGCTTGTTTGATGATTGCTCAGAGTTTTCCCCTGATTGATTATGACTTTTCCATCCCAAGATTTTGACCAAAGTATCTGTTGTGAGGGGGTTGTGGATCAAGTTTTGCGTCCACACACCTAAATCCGACGAAATCTTAATTTCTCTTAGGATTCTTCTGTCTGAATTGTTCTCTATACACAGCCTAACATGCGTATCGGTTCCTTCTGAGTTTGTCCTTTCTTGTGCGCACAAAAAAGTTCCCATGCCGTTTCCAATTTCTTCCAGAATCCTAGGGTCCCAGTATTCAAGAGGTAGGTTGGGCATGACATACCAATCTTGAACTTTTTCAATGTGATGCGAAGTTGGATCAAAACCAGCCTTCCATCGGCAGATGTAGAAGCCGCAACCGTCCAAAATCCATACCCCTTTTTCTATTTGGTCCCTAATTACTGTAGAAGGACAAATAACTATGAAAAAATCATTCGCTAGCATCTTAAATTCCAAATCTTTTCCCCATTTGCCATACCACCAAGTTTTTAGGCTTTCCTAGTTTAAATCTTTACCGAGCCATTTGATCATTAGTGCTGTGTTTTCCAATTTTGAGACTCGGTTCTGAATCCAGTTTGCGCTAAGATCAATTGTCAACTCACCTTCTCTATTGTCTTCCTGCCTTCTATACATTAGATTCCTGGGTTGCGGATTTTGTCTCTGAAAACCCCTATGCTGACCTCCTCCTCTAGGGTTTCTTCCGCCTCTCCAATGTGCGTTTGGATTTCTTTGCTGAAAATTATTCCTTTGCCCTTGTTCCCATTGCCTTGGATGACGGAATCCTCTGTTTTGTTGACACATTCTTCCTTGGGGGATTCGATTTCCAAATCTTCTCCATGGTTCTTCATCCGGATGTTGAAAATTCTGACTAGCTCTGTCTGCCCCTCTGTCCCATCTCTCTGGATGCCAGACGTGTTCATGCATCCTCCCGAGGATGCCTTCACCAATCTCTCCTTTGAGTTTGCTCCTCAATTCGTCCCTCCTGATCTGTATTTCGCCGATCTGCATTTTGTCGCTCTGCAAATTGTCGCTCCATTTGTTTTAGAATTTTGGATGCGAATGCCTTACATAATTTTTTTTTTAAATTTTAAAATAATGCAATAAAAAAAGTAGCAGTTTTGTTTGGATTACTTTGATTATTGATACTGTTGGAGAGTGAAGTTTTTATTGACATGACTTTATTTTCAGATGATGAAAGAATCTCAGAGTAAAGACAATATAACTGTCCGCTGGGATATTGGTCTCAATAAGAAGCGTATAGCATATTTTGTATTTCCAAAGGTGAGTTTCAAACTTACAGTAGACATGAATTGAATTTTCTATTTTTAGCTAACAAAATAAGTTTTCATTCGACATTGGGAAGCATTTGATTCTAATGATCCATTGCTATCACAGGAGGATAATGAACTACGTTTGGTACCTGGTGATGAATTGCGCCTGCGTTATTCTGGGGATGCAAATCACCCTGCCTGGCAGTCTGTTGGACATGTGGTATTATACATTTATTTCCTTCATTCATAACAGGAGATGTTAATGGCTTGGCAGTATCAGTTATGGAGGAAGAGATAAATTTAGTTGCAATGGAATAAATAGATGGTTTTTGTTGTTTGGACAGTAGTTGAGTTCTATTGAAGCTAACTCACTTGTTATAGTACAGCCGACCAATAAAAATGCTATTTTTTGTTTGGTATTTGCAGATTAAGCTGACTGCACAAGAGGAGGTTGCTCTTGAGCTGCGGGCCAGTCAGGTGAAGTCATTTGTTGCAGAAGATTTCACTCTATACCTTGTTGAGGGCATCTGTATGCAATTTCATTAATCGTATGTTTTTACTTTGTACATGACTTACAGGTCTTTGGTTCATCTTTACAGGGTGTTCCTATTGACGTCATCCATAATTATAGTGTAGATTTTGTGTGGAAAAGTACAAGTTTTGATCGTATGCAAACAGCAATGAAAACATTTGCTGTAGACGAGACTAGTGTTAGTGGGTATGATCTGAACACCCTGTGCTTGTTTTGAAATCAACTATTAATGTTCCATACACATTGGCAAAACAGAAATGATACAAACATCAATTTTTAAATTTTATCATTGTTTCAACCCCCTGGCATATGCTCTGTAAAGTATGGTGTATAATCAATTCAGATTTTCTGCATTTCCTTCAAGTATTTTATTGATGCATAAAGTTAGAGCTTTATACTTAGTGGGGTTTTAAGTATGTTCTGGAGGACCATTATTTTTCATGCACATTTAATAATACCAAAAAAAAATGTCACAGAATGTGACAAGTGATTTTGTCTGGAGTGATGGCACAAAGTTTGTAACATATTTTATATTTATTTTTTTCAGTTATATATATCACCGCCTGCTAGGACATGAAGTTGAGGATCCTATGGTTCGTAATACTCTACCACGTCGCTTTGGGGCGCCTGGCTTGCCTGAATTAAATGCATCTCAGGTGCATTGCCACTTATATCAATATTAAATTTGGTTTTACATTTTTATTCCTTGTGAGAGTAATGATTAAATTAACAGTTTTGGTGGAGCTAGTTGATATTTTATGTCATTGCAATACATCTTTTGTATGTCTCTCAATTCAAAACCATTGGCATAATGGTATAGTATGTTTTATTTCATACAGACCATAGTTAATATTCCTCAAGTATATTTCAGCATTATTGCTTTATTATATTTTCTTTAATTATAGTCAATATTCCAGTGGTATATTTTTAGCTTTATTGCTTTAAACCTTAATGATAATTGTAAATGCAATTGATTTTACCATAGGAGACAGGTACTAGTATTGGTACAGGAGACAGTGATGGGTACCGGTACACCATTTTCTGAAAAATGAAACTTGTACTTGGAGATGGAAAAAATAAATTGATATTTAAATATTTAAATTTTAAAAAAAGTAAACATACTAATTTGATAAAATGTTTAAAATTAAATAGTTGACACTGGTTGCTTTAGGACACTCAACCAATTGCTCTTTCTTGACCCCTGGTCTGGTTTGGTTTTAAAGGCTGTATTCAGTCTTTACCCTTTGATGCATTTTTTCTTACTATGAGCTGAAAGGGCAATGTTGAAAAGACAGATGGAATTTAGAAAAGAGGAATTTGCATGTCTGTCGCCCAGATCATAGCAAAGAAAGTCAAAGTTCTCAGGCTGTACTAATTAATCAGAATGCCATAGTTTGCAGGTATTAGCAATGAACAATTAAAATCAAGTAGTTGCCACTGGTCACTATACAGCACTCAACCAATTGCTTTTTCTTCACTCCTGGGTGTTCTGGTTTTGAAGGCTGTATTCAGTCTTCACTCTTTGATGTTTTCTTTTTTACTATGAGCTGAAAGGGCAATGTTGAATAGACAGCTGGAATTTGGAAAAAAATAATTTACACGGCCATTGCCCACATCATAGCAATGGATGTCAAAGTTTGCAGGCTGTACCAATGAATTAGAAAGTGATAGTTTGCAGGCATTAGCAATGAGCAGTTTGCAGGCAAACTGAGGTTTATCTTGGAATTTGAACAGCAGCAAATATGTGAAAATGCAAGCAGCACAAGTTAAAACCCTAAAAGTTTAAAACAGCATTTGATGTGTTTTAACTTAAAACACATGAAATGATGTTTTAAACTTTTAGGGCTCTAGTTGCTTTTGAAAGAAAGAACGACTAATAAGTCCCCGGGGCTCCCACTTGGCTGCCGTATTCATATGCAGACAGAGGGACGCACTGTACTCATTAGACAGGGGGTTTAGAAGTTGGCTGTCAATTGGCCCCTCCTCTCCATAGTCGTTTCAGAATTGAACTTACTTATCTTCTGGTTGGAAGGGGTTATTATGGAGGGATACAGTATGGAGTGGCGCAGTCAGGTCCCTGCACTTGATTACACCACACTCAATCAATCCCCCCCCCCCTTTCCCTCTCCTAACATTCATAGTCTAGGGTATCCCAACCCTCACAGGCCAAACTACCCGCTTCCTTCTCTCCACTTGCATTATTTCTGGGCCTCTTCACCCTCCACTTCAGTAACAATCGATCTTCCTTAGATTCCAATAAGAGGAAAAATCTTTGATTTGAAGTGTTTACGTTTACGTGGGCAACCCATTCCTTCCCTTATTGGGGGAGGGGTTGTTAGATCTCCTATATCATCTATTTTGGTGTCTCTGCATGCCCAAATTCGGAATTCGTCTACAAGCGGGGAATTGAGACCCACCCATGGTGCTTCTAGTTAGTTAGGACCTATAGTGATAGGTGTTGCACCTCCTCACTTTTGGGTTTCATGTCAGAGAGAACCTTTTCTTTTGATCCAACTTTGGTAAGCCCCTAATGAAGATGGGCAATTCCATTATTTTATTTTGTGGCCTGACCGATGATGGTAAAATAATAGAGGAATCGGCCATTGAATCAAAATCATTTCTTTTTGAAGTTCATCTTTATAAAGGGTAATATGGCTATTGTACAAATTCTTATTAACATGCCGAATCATTTCTACAAGATATCCGGTGTGGAAGCAGGTAAACCTTTTTATTGGCAAATGGGGTGTTTCAAGTTCATGCACAGGTACTTCTAACTTCTTAGATTGTAATTGCTGTCTTACTATTAGGTTCAGCTACTTAGCTGTTCAAGACCCAACCTAATTAAATTACCTAATGGGGAATTAGCTGCACCTATAAAAGATATTAATAATTTAATACTACAGTAGCTCTATCTTTGTTCACATCGGTAGTCTATTTTTATGCAGGTCATACAAAGAAGGGTTTAGGCTATTGTGGTAAATATATTCAACGAACCCAAATACTTTACCAATTAACATATTAGACTATTTTACAAAACCTCATTTAGGTTTCGAATTTTTGGAAATATATTAGCTGACGAATTGTTAGTTACCAGTCCTGTTTCCTTAGTAACTTTAGTGGTACTTATACCTTTAATGTTCCTAGGTTTATGTACAACTGGTATTCAAGCTCTAGTCTTTGCAACTCTAGCTGCAGCTTATATAGGCAAATCCATGGAGGGCCATCATTAATTCAATTAATTGGACCCAATCTTTTCCAATTCATAGGTAATTGGATATGTATGAGACATGAGATTTTCTTTCCATTTTACAGTTTACTTAATCTTTAAGATCTTAGTAGAAGGATTAAGGATCAGTAATCCAGTTGGTAACATTTATCTGATAGAATAGATCATATTTGTAGATTTGTATCTACATAATAAAATGGAACAGGTTTACTAATGGGAGTTAGTTGAGTAAACCATGTACCCTAGTGTGGAACAATGAATTTTTCTACCTGAAAGGGATACATACATTTTATGCACATAGTTTGTATTATGTCATATACATATATATTATCTATATAGATTAGTATATATATCTAGATAATACCTATCAAATCTAGAAATGCCCATAAAAATAGGCTATTATGCAGAATAACTGTTTTTCTTGGGATACGCCCATGACAGGCTTGGATAGCATTGGGAGACGTGGATGGGTGTCTCCAGGCATGGGAGACATCTCTGTACATATTTCCTATACCAGAGATGCGTCTCCTTGTAACTAGGGATTTTACTAGCATCCGACCAAGGCAGTATATGTATTATAAAAAAGTAACATTACATTTGTCTACCCAGCAATTGCTATGGAAATGATAAAATATTACAATGCAAGATAAATTTAGCACTCTACTGAATAGAAGTTGCTGACATAAAAGTCACCTACTAGGTGCCAAAATACAGTCCATTTTTTAAAACACATCAGATACTGTTTTAAACTTTTAGGTTTTTTTTTTTGAAAAACTAAACTGTTTTTTCTTGGGAGATGACTGTGGCAAGCGGACACGACATTGGGAGATGTGGACAGGCATCTCTGGGCATGGGATGTGTATCTGTACCTGTTTCCCTGCAAATATGTAGTTTACTAATGACCACAAGACCAAAGCAGTCTATGGGATTATAAAAAATAACATCACGTGTACCCACCAATCACTATGGAAATGATAAAATATTATAATGCAAGATTAATTTAGTGCTCCACTGAATTAGAAGTTGCTGACATAGAACTCATATATCAGGTGCCAAAATACAGTCCATTCCAAGATTTTTCTCTTCAGTTTACTCAATTAATACAGTCTATTCCAAGATTTTCTCTTCATTGTACTCTATTATTCTTTTTATGATTGAATCCTAGCCAGAGAGCTTTTATAACAATTCCTATGAATGTTAGATGCCAATAATCATATTAGGATTAACTCAAGATGGAATTTTGTCATAAACCAATTTGGAACATGCACAAGTGAACTTTCAAAAGATAATTAGTAGCTATAACACAAAAGATGGGCCATTCTATAGTACATAGAGATAACACAAATGACCGCAAAAGATCACCTTTAACAAGGTGTAAGACTTTTGATTGTTGTGAATAGTAGCTTATCTTTTGTTCTTGTGTCCAGGTCAGTGCTGTCAAGAGTGTTTTACAAAAACCTGTCAGTTTGATTCAAGGCCCCCCCGGAACGGGAAAAACTGTTACATCTGCAGCTATTGTATATCATTTAGCAAAGCAGGGTCAAGGCCAGGTAAGAAGGCATGCATTGCGGTTGGTTTTTTATTTGTGGTTGCTTGTTTACCATTTTCATTTAATGGTTGAAATGTACTTTTGATCTATGTGGCACAGGTCTTGGTATGTGCTCCTAGTAATGTGGCTGTTGACCAACTTGCTGAGAAAATTAGTGCCACAGGCTTAAAGGTATGTTTGCTATATGGTTTTCAATTTAATTTCTTAAATGTTGTTGAAAAAATCTACTTATACCAGACCTCATTTCAAAAGCTGTGTTTGGTAACTGGTTACATGAACTAAAAGTTCCCTCTCTGTATTAAAGGTTATGTTGTACCTTATATTAGTCCTGTATTATCTTTGATTAAATTTTTAGAATGCATTGTACCCAAAGATATATAAAAAGTTGATTCTAATTTCCTTTTTTTTTGTATTTTTTAATCCAAGAGCCTCTTGGTATAAATAGAAGATGCTGTAATAATTTAGGAAAGATACATTCATTCAGGGGCAGGTAATAATGTGGATTAAGTTAAATTTCTGTATATTAGTCTTAATTTGCTTTATATTGTATGTTGGTCTTAGGGCAAATAGTATTATGAAGTTAAATAGTTCTCTATTGGTTTTAAAATGCATTATATTGTATATTTTTCTAGGGGTAAACTGTAGCCTCTTTGCCAATGGGGAAAGAAGCTAGAGAATGGAAAGTCCAAATTGGGGAATGTATTCTTTATTCTTGATGCTTGAAGGGGTGTTGAATGATAAGTGGGTCCTATGGCCTTGTGATTATTACCCTAACATAAATGAGGTAAAATGTCATTTGTGTAATTAGTACCTATGTAACCCAGGGATGCATCCCCGGCCAAATCAGAGCTGTCCCCAGCAGGGGATGTTTCGGGGATGCGGGGACGGGTCGGAAATGCCCCCGTGCCATCCTCTTTTAAATTTTTTTGGAAATGTTTCTGGGATGCTTGTGAAAAGTCCGGAAACGTCAGGGGATGTCTAGCTGTCCCCAGGGCGGCCAGGGGATGTTTGGATGTCCCCCGACTGTCTTGGGGATGGGTAGCCGTCCCCTATGGCCCGGCAGTCAAAAGTTTCAATTTTCTTTTTTAACACAAAATTGATAAAAAAAGTAAAGGGATGTGCGGTCTCAAAGGCTTTAATTTCGGCTTGGTGGTGGGGGCTCCGTCCCTTGACCCTGCCCTGTATCGCGATGTTTGCATGCACATTTGTTTCTTTTATAATGTTCTCAAATTTCAAGGTTAAAGTGTTTCAGCTCAGGCAGTATGGTTTTGCCATATTGGGCTTATTGATGTCAAAGTGCCTTGTTTTTTGAAAATACGTTTTTCTATGCTTATATGTACCAGCAACTAAGGTGCAGAAAGACCTAAAGTTGAGATAGATACTTTAATGTATTATGGTATATTCATTTATTTGGTTTTGTAGGTTGTGAGGCTATGTGCCAAATCAAGGGAGGCAGTGAGTTCTCCAGTTGAACACCTAACACTACATTACCAGGTCTTTCTATATTTGTGAACATGGTATTTATTTTGTTTTCACTGGATTAACCCCCGGCATTCCATGTTTGTTGTGTCATATTGTTTCACTTGTCCTCTTATGCAGGTTAGGCACCTGGATACTTCAGACAAGAGTGAATTGCATAAACTTCAGCAACTGAAAGATGAGCAAGGTAAGCAGTTATAAAATAATTTTATTTGCAAGCATTTTGCAAGCCAATTTTTGGTATCATTTGGTGTAGATCCTATCTGTATCATGTTATACACAAAAAATTAAATTCCCTGTAATGCAGAAATCACTTGTATTTTTAATGCATTTTGTATACTATTGGTCAAATAGTTTGGAATAACTGTACCACTGCCAGTTTCACAAAGTTTTGGGTAAGTCTGGAGATGTCTCCCAAACTTTAGGGGGATGTCGCAGGGTACAGGACAAAGTTCTTCTATGCAAAAATTGCAAGTAGAAAAGATATAGGAAATGTTTCGAGGCTGACTTGACAAAATAGGTGATCTGTATTGAATTTGCAATCCAGTGGACATCATACTAAATGATTAAATCTAATGTGTATGGAAGAAATGAAATTGAAGCAGATAATACAAGGGAAGGGGAACAATATTGTAATGTAAATAAAGTTCAAGTGATATGAGAATTGCTCTTCTAGTATTTACAATAGTTATTCACAGGTTTTTTTCTATAAAACAACTGAACTTTACACAGGTTTTATTGATATGAGAGGGCTATGTACAATAGTTATTCACAGACATTTTTCTATAAAACTATTCAACTTAACATGTGTATGTTGCCCCTTTTTATATCCTTTTAGCTAGAAATAAAGACGACGATGATGGATCATTGAGTATGATCTCAAACATTGATGCAAAAAACCGACACACAGTTATATCCAGAAACAACTTTTGATAAAGAATAAAGAGTTTAAATATAATACAAAGTGGTTATCCTCGAGAATCAGAGAGAGCATATGTCAAGTAATTTAAGGTGTAGAGGTCTTATTGCAATATGGATCTCATCAAAACCAAATCTGTATTTTCAAAATTTTTGGATTTTTGCATTTTTTATTTTGTGACTTTGGGTCTATTTAAAGCATTTTTGGGGGTCTCTTGCTCTGCAAAATCCCTGATGGATATTTCTTAGTCTGGCGTAGAGCTGATTCTTAGCTTTCCAAAGCACATTAGGTTTCAAATTCTGAGCAAAGATGTGGAAATAATGTCAGCAGCAAGTTGACTTACTAGTTTTTTGTTTATTTTTTGAAGCCTTCTCTTGAACTGGCACTGGGATACTAACTTGATGAATTAGTGTTTATTTTATGTTGTTTTCTATTCTTGCGGTATCTTTTTCTTCTGTTTGGTGCCGTTTCTGTTCCATTTATTTGAGGCTGTATTTTCATTCACCATCCTTGCTTTTGGCTTGTGACCTTAATGTTAGGCAGATTTGAGGTGAAGTTTTTGTTGCTGAAGGCACCGTGCATTAAAGGATCCTAGATCCTGAGAAATTGTTGGCAAGATGCCAACACCTAGTTGGTGTTACTGTTAACTATTCAAGCTGAGAAGATAAAATTATGTCATGAATTTCAAAATCAAATTTATGCATCTTCTTTTTTGCCCATGGGACAATCCCATTTTTCAGCTCCAAGCATGTATTCACTGCTAGTACAAAAAAACTAGTGGGTTTCATCATAAAAAGGCACTACTGAAAGCACATAAAACAGTTTGTCATCCACAGAAGTCTTGCATCTTTTTGACCTGGAGTTTGACATTATTAGTGAAAAGCAAGCTCTTATAGTTTAATGCTGTCTTCTGAGATTAGCTTTTTTGCCATGGAGAGAAAAGGACTTTAATAAACCATGTTTCCCAATTTTTCTACCCCTCAGTTGGCAGCTGGATCTGCAAGCATATTTCCTGTTGTCCTGATATTTTTGTATGACAACTCGAAATCCTCTGTTTCCATATTAATTTCCTCAACAATAATGTTTATTTGCCGGTCATTGCATTGATCTTGACTACTTAAATAATTAGCTTTAAGTACCATGCACTTGAATTTCTGCCATCCCTTATTGCTAGTCAGTCTTATTTCCTTTTATAAGAGATCCATTGGTTGTATTCAGTTCCAAATGGACTGAAAAACTAACATAGACCGTCCATCATCATTTCTAAATGTTGTTCCTCCTACTAATCCCACATTTCTTTTTGTGGCTCTATTAAATTGAACTGAAATCAATCTTTAGGGGGTTCCTCTATATATCATTAGGTTTTATAGCCTATCCCCACCAAACCCATCAGTGCTGGAGTTTAACTTGACAATGGTTTTGGTGAAACTATTTCTACTCATGATCTGCCAGCATATAAATAGGTTATCGAAGTGGATCGATTGTTATGCTAAGTCATAGAGTTCTCTGAATTTCAAAGAAAATAAATGAAATTTGACAAATTAAATCAAAACCCTAAAAAGTTATTTAAATTTGTTGCATAACGAATTTGTTGCTTTCTCTTTGAATAAGTTACAATTTTCTCAAAGTTTGTTCAAATTTGTTGAATAACATATATTTTGTTTTCTTTTTGAATAAATTATGAAGATTTTCCCAAATTCATTCAAATTTGTTGATTAAATTTCATATTGTTTGGATCAGAATTGTTTTGTTTGCTGTTTGAACAAATTATGATTTCCCTTGTCCGCTGTAGGAATGGTTTGTAGTTGCTGAGGGCGTTTTGCAGGATAAACAGTGACAGATTCTCACTTGTATGGTTGATTTGTAAGAGAAAAAATGACGGATTTGCCTTTTAAATGTGACAGTGATCTTGTGGGGTAAACGTTATAGATTTGCCCTTTTAATGTGATGGAATTTGTAGAAGAGTCGTAGAACAAATTCAGCTCAAATTTGCCCTAAAAAAGGCAAAAACTTAGTGCTGATTTGCAGGGCAGACTTTAGACCATAAAAGCAAAGTATCTTTCTCAGGATTATCTTAGCAAACCAGAAGATAAAAGATATTTTCAACTATCGGGAAAAACTGGGAAAACGTTGGGAGCCCAATAAATGCAGAAAAAATAAAAAAAGAGAAATAACTGATTTTTTTACATTTAAAGCCATCCTAATTGCAGAGAGTGAGAGTGAAAGTAAATGAGAGTGAGTGAAATATGGATTTTCGTCATCAATTATGAGATTGCTGATTGCAATGCACATTGCATGGTGCATTACTACATAGCTCAACTTCAAAATTCGAACCCTTAAAATCAATTATACACCACAAACTACAGATGTCAAGCTACAAAGTAACACAAAGAAGGTGGAGCCAACGAGGCTAGCTGCTATGAAGAATGATCAACTATGGGCCACAGTTCTTGATGTTTTTGCAATGGGTTATACATAATGAAGAGTAGCTAGATCATCAAGCTTTTTTATATGAACAAGGTAAATAGATTTGACTGTCTTATACTAGTAGGATGTGATCATAAGCAATATAAACTGGATTGCTTACAATGAACTGAATTATACCACTATTCACTGCTAAATAATACAATACAAGGGCCTTGAGCTTCCCAATCTGATGACAAAGGGATCTGTTGACGTTTACTCAATCCTCAAGCTATGGTTCAATGTTATAAATCAATGGATAAGAGAAAGAGCAAAGCACCATGTTTCTCGTGAAGACCAAACACACCACCATCTCCATATCCTAAACCAGTGCTTAGAACGTTATATATTACCACCATCATAACACCTTTCGCAAGAGATGTACAGGGTACTGAAATAGCTTACACATTCTTTCTCCCACTGAACACGTCAGAATATGCACTCAAAAGTTTAAGGGAGTCAAAGGAACTATGGCCATATGTCATTCCAAATTCTGTAATATCCTAAGTATCTGGACTATCTTCACAGGCACATGATCACTGCAATATCCTAGATATCTGAACTATCTTCACAGGCACTTAATCTCTACCTTTATAATATCCTAGAGACTGAATTACAATCTTCATAGATACATAACCATTAATCCACAGTTAGGCAACACGATAGATCACATTCAATAGCTATTTCTAGATTGTCATTCATCTGGGAGCAGCGAACTCACTCATTAATAAGCTCACACACCATACATTGTTGTTTGTATTCATGTACCATACATCAAAATAATAAAATGGTTTCAGATACAGCCTGTAACAATCTGTTACGCCCAGATGGGTCAATACACCTTAATGATAAACAGAATAACTCACAATGTGATGTGCTCAGATACCTGCCAGTGTTCTCTGAGTCAAATAAGGATAACACCTCATCATTGCTCAACCTCCTCGTGCTTTGTCGGTGATCTTCTGCATAGATATCCCAATTTAGACTCATCTCATCATGCTTATGTGGTACTACCCTTGCATTCATGAGAACTTCTCCTCTTATCACTGTACCAAGGACTGCCATACTCATGAGATCAGCTAGTGTGCTAGTGTATTGGACTAGAATCAGCAATCCGAAGTCTGAAAATATTAGGAACAGCAATATAAAATGGGTACAGCAGTCAGTAATCAGTAATATCAACAATTTGGAAGCTGGAAATAACTGAATAGTGACTGAAAATCTTCCCACAAATAGCTGCACACTTCTGAAACCCTTCAAAATCAGCAACCTTGTGATGGCAAACACTTCTTCATCTGCTAATGGTGAATTGTAGCGGTTGGACATATTGAGAACAACAGATCTAAAGTTGGAAACCATTTTCACAGTGGCCTTTGGTTCATGTATCTTGCAGCCAACACTTATCCCTATCATGTTAAGTTGGTGACTTTCAACAAGAAATTCCTATTTTGCAAATATCTCATTTGTTAACCACCTTAAGAGAGTGATATTGAGTACATCCAAGACAAACCAGACACTATCATAATGAAGTATCTTTCCTAAGGATAATCCCTTAGTTTCCATATTTAACTCTTCAATAGGATGTAGCCATTGCAAGTCCAAAATTTTTCTGATTCTCTCTAGATCCATGATGTAAAAATCTTTGCATATCTTGTGTCCTTTCAATGTGATAATAAGTAGTTGTGTCTTCTTGATGCAAGGAATAGTGAGGCCATCGTGGAATGTCACATCTTGTATGTAGCTTGGATCCACAAACACCACACTGTGCTTAGTTATAAAATCTTGAATATCAAAATGACCTCTATTTTGCTTACCATCATCTAGCATCAAACACACCGAGGTGACTATATCCATTTGGCCATCACCCACGATATTGTCTTCAATTGTGGTGCTTGGCTTCCATGAGTGATCTATAAGCCATGAACATTGATCCTTCACAATGTGGTTAGAATGCATAACAAACCCTATGTGATTCTTCATAAATTTCCTTTCATTCCAGATGCAATTGATGGAGAACTTAATAGTAACATTAACACCTCTATCCGCTTTGACCCTCAAGAGATTACTCAGATCCCATATGCAAAAGCAATTTGGAACTTGAAACAAAGGAGTCCACATGCCCTATATTGTAAGTTGTATCCTTTACTCTATCCCCTTTTTTTGCATGCTTTCCATGATGACAAGAATTTTGCAATGAAATAGGAAGCAACAAATCTGAAATATTTTCATACCTTTGGCTACGAACAAAATGCTCAAACTTATTTGCGGAAAGAGCATTTGTTGAGATTATAGTTGGCAGACTTGGACTTGGCAAAACTCGGTAGACCCAAAACTTTTGACTCGACAAAAACTCGGCAATTTTTTTGCAAAATTCAACGACAAGATGTATCCAATGAGTCCATAAATGATTACAAAAGTGTTTTCTATCAGATTTGATTAATTTGAATACAAATTGAGTACAAAATCGCATCATCATGCGAAATCTCGATGGTTGAAACAATAGATAGCTGACACCTATTATGAATTTATGATGATTGCTTTTGAAAATCATCATCATAATTCATAACTTGCATATTACGAAATGAAAATACAACATTTTACATCTTCCTCTTCCTTAATATAGTGAAAACCCTTGTAGATTGCTGCGACTCCTCGCGTGGCATAGAAGGTGTCACTATCTATGACTCCTCCGCAACCTCATCAATGTCATCCATTCCCATATCGTTTGTTGCACCCACCTCCTCCAATGCGTGCCTCTCAAAATCAAGAATATCATCTTTAGTAAATAATGGAGACTGTTCATCTCACCTTGTCCAATCGCTATAAGTATCAATCTCATCCAAATCAATGGGCTCCTTTGATTTCTCCTCTACTTTTTTTGTGCGAAGCCGAAGGTTGTATTGCACAAAGACAAGGTCATTGAGGCGTTTTTAAGCTAATTTGTTCCTCTTCTTCGTGTGGATGGCCTTAAACAAGCTCCAATTGCGCTCACAACTAGATGCACTACAAGGTTGGCACAAAATGCAGAGGGCAAATTTTTGGAGATTTGGGGTATTTGCACCCCAATCTATCCACCAAGAATCTACAAAATAAAATATTGAAAAGTTACAAAGCAAAGTCAAACCATATTTTATCAAATTATCAAATAGTTGTAAATTTGAAATTTGTAACTTGTAAGATGCATGTGATATAAAGACTCCAAATTTTTTTACTTGGTATATGAGTGGTTCTTCCTCGGATCGCTAGCTCCAAAGAAAAGAGCTTACTTCTTGCAATCCTCTAATTGTGAAATTCTTGAATAATGAGGTCTCTCACCTCAACTTGGGGTGTTATCCTTTGAATGCATGTCGTGAGGCCCTCCATAACCTCTTCATTAGGATTTGAGAAGCTATCTGAATAGAAAAAAAGGGGGTTGAGGAAGTACCCTGTTGCATGGATGGGTTGGTGGAGTTGATTTGTTCCACCTCCGATCAATGATCTCCCAAATGGGATCAAATTTGAGGCTGTCCCCCTTTTAAAAATTTTGGATGGTCTCTTTGGCCCTATCCATGGCCTCATAAATATACCCCATTGGGTTTTGATCTCCATCTACCAAACGGAGAACTTTAATCAAGGGCTCTGACACTTACAATTTACAAATACAAAAAGATTAAAGTTACAAATTTATAATGAAAGACTTAAATTAAAAAATAAAATATTCAATTTGAATTTAAAATCAAAGTTTTGAGGTTACCTTAACGATCTTTGTGGCTCTTTGTTCAAAGAGCTTATTAAAGGCTATGCTTGCGACCCTCTCTCCTTCATGCTTCTTTGAATATGTTGACTCTAGCCATGATGGACTTACAAACATTTGTTTCAAAGAAGTTAACAAACCAATAATGCTTTGCAACGTTAGGAATATTGTTGCAAACCTCGTGACACTCGATCACACCAACTCTTTCCCTTGTGTGTGATCTCTCATCAAATTAAGAATCCAAGGGTGATTGTAGATAAATTTTGTTATGCTCCTTGCATTATCTACAATCGGTGTCACCCAATCAAGTTTGCCTATGTCCTCCAAAAGAAGGTTAAGGCAATGTGTTGCGCAAGGTGTCCAAAAGAGTGTAGGATGCATACTTTGGAGCAATCTCCTAGCCGCCACATATGCTGTTGCATTATCAGTTATGATTTGGACCACATTCTTTATATTCACCTCCATGACAACTTCCTCCAATATTAGAGACCATGTTTCTGCATTTTTTACTTTGTTGGAGGCATCAACCGATTTCAAAAAAATCACCTCACCAATTGATAATGGTGCGGTTTTTTGCATCCGTCCACCCATCTGAAAGAATGATGCCACCATATTTTTTCCATTGCTTATTTTGTTTTTCCACTACTAGCATTGCATCTTCGGTTGCATTCATGAGCAACCTACAAGTACAAAGTGAAAGTACAAAATTTTAATTTTTAAACACAAAAAATAGCCAAAATCCAACATAAATTACTATATATTAATCAACATAAATTTAGCCAAAAATTCAACTTAAATTAGCATAAATTTTAATTATGCAACCTCCCGCTAAAGTCTTTATGAGAAGGTGTGTTGTAGCCTTTTCTTGCAACTGTCGATGCAGTTGCCAAATTCTCCCAGTAAGGACTACTTGCCGCATTGAAAGGAAGGTTGCTGAAGTACGAAAAATCAGCACATGCCTTATCTATTTGTTGATCACCTCCTTGTTCAACCTTGTACCTTCCAATGATAGTTGTGCTCCAGATGTGTTTCTGGGGACAAAAAAACTATGTGGCGTGCATGTCGGTGTAGGCGTCGACATTCTACTTGTAATAGATGAAGTGGATGCCGATTTGCTTTGGATGTGTGGACCACGAAGAGAGCCCACTATGCCTTGACATGCTATATCTTCATCTAATTCTTATTGCACTTGAGAACCATGACCACTAGCTATGGATGTTGCTATGGCTACCCTTGTCTTCTCCCTTCGTAATTTTTTCTCTTCTATCAATGCAAGGTGGGCATTCATCTCCCTTTTTATCTCTTCAATGGTTTTGGGACATGGCTTGGCATCACGATGAGTAATGCCTGCAAGATGGTATTTGAGGCGATTTATGCCTCCATTATGTAATTTTTGGCATTTTGTGCAAAATAATTGTCTCAGGTGTTCGTCCTTGTACGACAAATTTCCAAGCAAGGTTTTTAGCTCCAGTAGGACAAGTGCCTGTAACCGGCACCGATTGGGCAGAGCTTGAGCCCAAACATGATCCAGAAGCTTTTCTATTTGCCATTGTATGATGCGTATTATCTACACATACAAAGTGAAAGCAGAACATTTTAATTTTTAAATACAAAAAAATTAACTAAAAATCAGCATAAAGTTAGTTTAAATTAATATAAATTAGTTTAAATCGGTATAAATAAAAAAATGTTAAAATGAAAAAAATAACTTGTGTATGCAAAAAACAGTGAATTCTTTAAAAAAATCAGAAAAAATGATCATAAAATGGTGATGAATCCAATTTTTTGGAATTAAAATGCAAAAATGCTACTTAGTTTGAGCAAATGATAAATTGTTTTTAACCTAGATGCTGGATTTTGCAGCCAAAATGAAATAAAATGTTAAAAAAAAACAAAAAAAAAAACAATTTACTGATCTATGCTTCAAATTTGCTTTCCAAATTTGCCAAAAAAACCTTTCAAATTTTCTCACTCCAATGTAAGATCGTTGTGTGCAAAGTGGGAAGGGTGTTGGGGGTTTTGGAGAGCAGAAAATGGGTTAAAATGATGTTAAAATGACCTGAAATCGCCTTATAAAAACGAGGTGTTCACTTTTTCCTGCGCCTGCGAGTTTTTGCCTCGGATTCGTCAAGTCTGAGTGGCGAGTTTTCCCTGGCTTTACTCGCCAGGCATCAGTACTTGCTGAGTCTGCCATCTATGGTTGAGATATCTTCAACACCTCCATTTTTGCGACTCAAAACCCCCGAATTAGGGTTAACCAAAATGTTTTTCTCAAATGTATATCCATTTACCATTCTATTTTGTAAATCAATCAATGGCTCACCATTTGGAAGTTCAAAAGATGATGCATGATTTTGTGCATCTTCCTTCAACTTGAACTCTTCGTGTCCAACAAGTGGAACCCTTTCTGCCTTCATGTCATCAATATTTTGCTTATATATGCAATCATTCGAAATCAAAATATCTTTTTCCGATAAAGGTTTCATACTCTTGTCTTGTCCCTGCTCAATGGTGTCTTGTGGCTCTGGATTTGATTGTGCCTTCTTTAGAAACATTCTCTTTATCTCTGAATGCTTCATCCATGCAATAGAATCCTTCTGATACGCAATTAAATTCTTTAGATGTCCCTGCATATACTTCTATCATGGATTCTTCAAATGTCTTCATTTTTCTATTAGATGATGTACTTCTGATGTTATAGGAGTGAACAAGTGCTTATTCTAGAGTATAACAACAGTTTATGAGAAATTTGATGATTATGTCCATACTAGTGTAATAGAAACAAATACAATATACAGCAAAGAATGCCTAGGGATTCAAATCATCAGGTAAAGATTGATATTCAAGGGTTTTAATATGCTATGGATTGGCTTTGAATTTAAATTCCAGATGGGTGTCAGTTCTGATACTCGATTATAAGGGAGATGTACGTCTCTATTTCTTTTGTGAGATAATTGTAAAGTATATGTTGCAGAGTTTGGAAGACTCCATGATCTCTCTTAGTAGAGGGTATGTCCTGCAAATGGATTGGGAAATTTTATTTGGATACATCTTTTGTACGTTGAATTGAAAAAATGCACTGCTGATGCTATAGGGTCCAGTTGGTTCTTGTTCTTGGTTGTAGCAGCAGCTCATAAACAATTTTGCTTATATGGACCATACTATTATAGTATGATACTAATATTGAATATAACACAAAATACTTGAAGGAAGGCTTACCATGCTCCAAGTTTTAACATCCAAATTAGAAATTTATATACAGTGCTTTTGAATTAGATATTTGTGAGGTATTTGGTAACGAGGGTGAGATTCCCTGCACATTCTTTGCTGTCTTTCTCAGTGGGAATGTGTAGAGAGATTTCTCAGATGTTCTGAAATCGAAATGTGGGGGATAATGGGAGTGCATTTTTGTGGTTATGAATATAGTCTAATTTCACTTTTCGATATGGATACTTTTCAAAATGTATCCATGTATACTGTTTTTTTAAGGTTGAAAAATTTACTTACTTTCTAACTATCGTAATAGGGGAGCTATCAAGTGCTGATGAAAAAAAGTATAAGGCACTTAAGAGGGCAACAGAGAGAGAGATAGCTCAGAGTGCTGATGTCATTTGCTCTACCTGTGTTGGTGCTGGTGACCCACGACTGTCAAATTTCAGGTTTCGTCAGGTTGTTCAACACCATTTATTTCCATTTATCAAATTACAAATTCTGTGTTCTTACAACTGACTCTCTAACAAAAAGTTTGCTAATTCTGCAGGTCCTTATTGATGAGTCCACACAAGCCACTGAACCTGAGTGCTTAATTCCGTTAGTTCTTGGAGCAAAGCAGGTAAAGCCTAAAGCTACAATATGCATATTATTTATATGATTCATATTCTACTGCATTTATTTGAATTAGAAGATTGAATACTGAGTCTTTTAATTGCATATAGTTGGAGTTACCAATAATTATTTTGCTTGTTCAATATAGGCGGCACAGTACTAATATTTGCTTTTTATTTTTCAAATTTAGGTGGTACTAGTTGGGGATCACTGCCAACTTGGTCCTGTGATAATGTGCAAGAAGGCAGCTCGTGCTGGCCTTGCACAGTCTTTGTTTGAGCGACTTGTACTCTTGGGTGTTAAGCCTTTCAGATTAGAGGTTAGATTATTGTTTGTGTTCTGGTATGTTTGAAATGAAGATCATATTAACAAGCACCTATTATTTGTGCTAATGAAGTACTGGCAGGGGAACTTGGAATTCACACTTTTATTGTCGCTTGTATGGTACAATACAAAAGAGTTGTAGAGTCTGATGTAATGGCCAAAGAATATTGAATGTAACATTATTTGAATTTGCATAAAGTTTATTTTTTACTTGTTAAGTCTCAATTTCGTCACTTGTATTCTAAAATGCTATAGCTTGCAAACCTGGCTTGTTTTACTTAGCACGCTGCTTGTTGATTTCGTTCTAGCATCTACAGAAAATTCATGGTTCATTTCCTTCATAAGATGTAATGTTGCAGCAGCTTCATAGAATTTAAGAGCCTTTTGGACATGAACTTGAGCTCTTTTGAATTTAATTTGTTAATGATATTTGAATATTCTGAATCCTGATAAAATGAGGAGTGTCTAGTGTTTGTTAGGTTTGCATGTGATTGCTGTGCATCTCTTTTTTAATCTGTGTATTTTAAAAGCACTTATGAGTTGAGTTTGCATCCTGTGCAGGTTCAATATCGTATGCATCCATCTTTATCTGAATTTCCTTCAAACAACTTCTATGAAGGCACACTTCAGAATGGTGTAACTGTAATCGAAAGACAGTTAACTGGAATTGATTTTCCATGGCCAGTACCAAATAGACCCATGTTCTTTTATGTGCAGGTGGGCCACTGAATTTCAATTTATGTACTATCATTTTCTTATGTTCGTGAATTATGAATTCAATAGATTACTATTCTTGTTTCAATTACATTTTTTATTCAGAATTCATAAGTTTATGTTTTAAGTACATAATTTTGGTTTATTGACAATTTCTTGTTTCAGATGGGGCAAGAAGAGATAAGTGCAAGTGGCACATCTTATCTTAATAGGACTGAATCTGCAAATGTGGAGAAGATCGTAACAACTTTTTTGAGAAGTGGTGTAATTCCTGGCCAGGTATTATTTGCTTTTGTCAAAAAGGATTTTTGAGTATGATTTATTTTTGGTATGCAGATCTCTTTTATATATTCTGTACTTACTGCATTATCTTCATGTCTTTACTTCTAATAGATTGGGGTAATCACACCATATGAAGGACAGCGTGCCTACATTGTTAATCACATGGCCAGGCATGGGGCGTTGCGTCAACAACTTTATAAGGAAATTGAGGTAATGATTTTCTTCTACTGTCTATATTTATAACGAGTATATACTTTTCTGAGTGTTGATTTTTAATAGCATTCTTTGTAGGTTGCAAGTGTAGATTCATTTCAGGGCCGTGAAAAAGATTATATAATACTGTCTTGTGTGAGGAGCAACGAGCATCAGGTACAAAGGTTTATATCCTTTAGATATTATGGAGGTGGAAACTGCAACCTAATTTTGTAATAAAATCTATTTCTTGTGGCTGGTGAATTGATTACATTTTCTAGGAAATATGATTATTAAGTGTTTGACTGTTTTAGGAGGTACTGGACTCAGTGATTTAAATATATTTGGTGGAATGTCTATAGGCTATCTAGTTTGATTGTTTTGCATGTTGCTTTCAGGGTATTGGATTTTTGAATGACCCCCGAAGGCTGAATGTTGCACTTACACGAGCTCGCTATGGTATTGTTGTTTTGGGGAATCCTAAGGTTTTAAGCAAGCAACCACTCTGGAACGGTTTACTCTCTCATTATAAGGTATTGCCATTTCTCTGTGATCCAAAATCATGGTCTGGTTTGCATGTTTGTGGTTATGACGCTGAAGTAAATGTTTTTGGGCTGTAGATCACATATGAGTTACTGAAGTTCTGTGATGTTATTTTTGTTTCTTTATAGGAATATGAGTGCTTAGTAGAAGGGCCGCTGAACAATCTAAAGCAGAGCATGGTACAGTTCCAGAAACCAAAGAAGGTAAAAGATGTTTGCTTTTGATCGTTGATACTTCGGAAAGGTGATATGATTAGACTTTCTGTTAATTCACCCACTTCTATAGTTTTGATTGTAATTAAAAGTTAGTTTCTTGAACTCTGCTCTCAGACTTGGGGTCTGATGTGGTTATGTTTGTTATTCTTTCCTTTTGGGGTGTGATTCCATTGCTTACAATTTGTAGGATAAATAGAAATACTTCTCAATCTAGTAAAGATGTTTGTTTTTTATAAGTTTGACTACATTAAAAGCATGCTGATGAGGAAAAGTGTATCTTTCAGTATAGTGACGTTAGGTTTACTTAAAGTTGGACCCCACTTAAATGTTCTTGACATGATTGTGTGTTATTTTAATATAATAATACTATTTGAAGATCTTGGTTCTGATCTCTTTATAATGAATGACAGATTTACAATGACCGTAGAATTTTCCCTGGGGGTGGGCCAACTAATGTCCCCGATAACTTCACTGTTGGGGTAGCGAATGATAAAAGGAATGCTCGCGCAAGAGGTAATATGGTTTAAAGGTTGATGTAGCTAGCTTGTTAGATAAGTGATTCTAGTATTTTCTAAAGGTGATTGTTGTTGCTGGATAAATTGGAAGATGGTCCTGGCTATGCTTATGCTATGTGTGTATTTGAGGAGGCATCTAGTAGAAAGATTTTGAATTATCAGTTCCTGTAAACAGCATAAATTTGCAAATATTTGAATCTTTACATCTGAGTACATGCATATGCTATGCAGGCAATTCATTCATGCCATTTGGACAGCTACCAAATGGTAATCACAAAGCTGGTGTGCACCCAACAGGCTTTCCTTTTCCACGTGTTCCTGTTCCACCATACCCTGGAGCACCACTTGGTCAACCTTATGCAATTCCTTCACGAGGTGGTGTCCATGGAGCAATAGGTGTTCCTCAAGGGCCACAGACAGGTAGCAGAGGATTTGGTACTGGGCGTGGAAGTGCAGGTGGTCCCATTGGGGGACATTTACCACATCAAGGATCACGTCAACCAATTGGAAGTATGGGATCTGGTTTCAACTTTCCTGGTCTTGAAAATCCAGCTAGTCAGACTCTAGTTGGAGGTCCACTGTCTCAAACTGGATTATTGACTCAGGTAATCATGTAAACAATGCTTGATTTCTTTTGATATGCAGGTAGAGAACTCTTGGAAATGATTTTCTTAAAATTGACTGAAGTTCATATTAATGTGTTAATGATAGTTGCCGAATCAAGGATTGAGTCAAAGCTTACGAGATGGCTTTTCTCTTGGGGAAATGTCTCAGGTACCATTTGAGCATATGTATCGTGACTTATATTGATGACTTTAACAAGTAATTTGTAACAGAACAAGTAGAAATATTTAGAAAGATTTTTTCTGTGTTGTATATTGCCATATTATAAAATTGATGTGAAAACTTTTGTACAGGATTTTCTCGGGGATGATTTCAAGAGTCAAGGATCTCATGTGGCTTACAATGTAGCAGACTTCAATACTCAGGTGATCACTATAAGATTTTACTTGGGTAATGTTTTGTGAATTTACAGGCTTCTAATTCAAAGATCTTTTTCGAACTGCATCTTACTGTATGTTTTTATATATAGGCATCACAAGGTGGATATGGAGTTGAGTATGTCACTCAAAACACACAAGGTGCCTTCCCTGGAGACTTTTTGAATCAGAATTCTCAAAGTGGGTACTCAGTATCAAATACTGGAAATGACTTCATTTCTCAGGCAAGTCATTATCTTGATCTGCAGATTTAGATTTTCATGGGATTTCCATCTCTGTTTTTTTGCATCTGCAGACTTATTTTTTGTAGCTTTTTTGAATAGGATGCCTCAAGGAGAATGGTCAAGCACTATTGTTTGATATGCCAATCTATATTATAAAATAAAATAACTCGTAAGTAAATAAACTAACTAGAAAATTAATTTTAAGTAAATAAAATAAAATAAAATAATTCTAAAAGGAATTTTAAAGTAAATAAAAATTATACCTCCTCGTTCTTCTAATATGGACATCACATATAAATAGCATTTGTATGTAACTTGTGAAGTAAACATTATGACAGATTAAAAATGATATTCAAATAACTCATGAAGTAAAAATTAAAGTAACTTTTTGTTTATTTATTTTTTTAGTATTGATATTTAAAAAAAATAATTATTTCAAAAATATTGCTCACTAATTTATTTATAAACTATAAACTATATCACTTATGTTATATTTTTCTTCATTGAACTACATAACTATTTGCTATATTAGATAATAATTTCAATAATTTTTTTAGTTAGTAAAAAATTTAATTAAATTTATAAAATTATAAAACTAATAAAATAAATAAACTTATAAAATTAATACAATCACAAAATAAAAATAATACATCAATAAATTTGAAAAAATATAAAATTATTGAATTAATAAAATTTAAAATTACAAAATTATTAAAACTAGCATACTTATCTTTAGAAAAATCTATGTAAAAGACGCTGAGAGATATCATTCTCGAGGTGCCTATTTTTGAGTGGATCTGTGATTTAAATGAAATAAGTGTCTCGAAAATGATATCTCTCGACGTCTTTTACATAGATTTTTATAAAGATAGGTATGCTAGTAATAAACATATGAATGCACCGGCTCAACAAAGAGAATAAATTGCATGATAATTCTAAGGAGGAGGGTAAAGCATTGGCTTGTTATTTGTGGCCAGAGCCAATTTCTTTGAAGCTTGTTTGATTAAGGAACCATTAGAATCTCTGATTATGCATTCCACCTTGGAAGAACTTGGGTTGCTTTGGAGGCTCCATTGAGACTTAGTTTCCAGAATTCTAGTGGAGGAACCCACTTGATTCTGGGTGTCTGTGGATGAAGAGTTCGATGTGGCCAGCTCATGAATAGGATGTCATAATATTATTTTAGCCATCGTATTATTTATAATTATTTTTTAAAATTAAATAGTGTTTTTTATATAAATAACTATAAAATAATAAAACAAAATAAAATAACTCTTAAATAAAAATGGCTCTTCAAATAAAAATAAAGTAAACATAGTAAATAAAATAACTCAGGACTGATATCTTTTGATGTTTTTTAGATAGATGTATTTAAGATATCTATACTAGTTAATATATTATCTGCAATATGTCTGGAAGTATTTTGCGTAGTCTTTATTTTTTGTGTTGGGGGAGTCAGTTGAGGCGTACTTTAGAAGCTAGTGCATTCTTTCCATGGGTCACCTGTCTGCTGCGTTGTTCAATTTTTAGCAGATAACTGAATTATTAGACATCTATTTCAAGGAAGATATTCTTTGGTTGAAATCAACCAGACATCTAATGTTTTGTGGCGCAGGAAATGGTAATTCTGTAGGCAGTTGCACTATAGGCTTTACAAACTTCACCATTTTCTCCTACAATTTGAAGATGGCTTGAGTATTTTTCCCCCCAGGTCAAAATGACTGTTAAATGGGTAATTGAATTATGGCATATGTACTGTTGCAAAGTATGTTGCATTCACATCATGTTGTCGTTGATGTCAATTGGCTTTGTGTTTAGGTGTCAAATGGTGGGTTTTTGACATAGGTACCAGATCCAAATGGATTTGGTTCATATCCAATCGGATCCAGATTTTTTATACTAGCCGGACTTATCCAATTCAGTCTATACTTTTCAATTCCTATACAAATTTACCGATTCTTTAGAAGTTTCTGGATTTCCAAATTTTTTGGACCTCCTGAATGAATCAAGTTTTTCGAACCTAGTAACTATGGTTTTTGAACTTTGACTTTTTTGAACCTGGTAATTATGTTTTTTGAACCTTTATGCAAGTGCTAGATGATTGAAGCGATCATATAGGTGCATGACAATTGGGAACTAAGGAAAGTATTTTGACATTGTTTTGTATTTGTCCTGGCCCTACACATTCAAGAAAGAAGATCAGCAGTTTTTCTATTAGATGCCAACAATGTTGTCAGATGTGGTACCAGGAGAATCCAACCTCGCATTTATATATTGTTTACTTATATATGATTTATACCTTGGGTACCCAGAGGATCTGCTAACATGGCTATTTATTTTTTTGCTTATGATGCTGCATGATATATATCTTGGTAATTCCATTATCAGTTTGGGTGTGTTCTTTGCTTTATGCAGCTCTTTGATTAAGCCTTGGATTATTCCATTTATCATGATTCTGAATGTCCATACACTTTCTCTGTCACTTGGTATATCTCACAATTATCCTATTTTTAGTTTGCATGCATTTCTTGCTTTAAGCAACTCTTTGATTAAGCCCTGGACCATTCCATTTGTTATGATTTACAGTATTCATCTACTTTCAAATATGTAAAACTCAAAGCTTAGTTTTTGTTTTTTAATTTTGATAGTCTACCTGTACAGGACTATATGCCACATGGGTCTCAGGGCCTCTTTACTCAGGTAGGTTTTAATGATCGCACACAGGATGAGCCATCACAGTCTCACTTTGGCTTGGCTGGACCACTTCAGTCACAGGTGAGAAGCCATTGATTTCAAGTGGTAGTGGGCATTTGGTATTTATTAACTGTTTTATGATACTGTATAAACAACAAAAAATTGGAACTTAGAAAGATTGTCATTGTTTCTATATTTTCAGGGGCCACTTAATCTGTATTCCCAGCCATTTACTCAGTATGCTCACCCACTGAACCAGCAGGCTCAGCAGCAGCAGGCACAGCAGCAAGGTCCGCAGAGTCAGAGGCATCGATAGAATGTTATTTATAAGCTATGGCTTGAAGGAATAGAAACTGGTCTTTGTGTTCGGCCTTCTTAGGGTGCCTGTGGTCCTGAATGAGGCTTTCTCTGAATTCGGGCAGCGGGACTTGCCAGATTGCAACTGCTTGTATTTTATGACTGTACCATTCAGGCAGTGGGGGTATCTGATCTTTTTTAAAACATAAAAGAAGCAAAACTACAGTGTTCTTCCCTGTGGTGCCAGTTGTGGCAAAATACTTTGTTGGGCTTCAGATTTTGAGATATTGGACTTGTGAAATGTGCTCTAGCATTCTCAAAATTTATACCCCCTCATTGATGAGGAGTCTTTGCACAAGTATTTGGTCCAACTTAACAGCATGTAAAATAACTTAAGGTACATCCTTGTATCCTTGAAACTGGTAGGGATTTTGCTGGCCATTTTGAGAGCTGACACTGCAATGTTGAAGTCCTTTCATCCCACTTGCACGCATACTTTAGTTCACTAGTATTGATTCCATAGTGTCTAATCACGATGTAATTAGTGATGTATAGCCTAATTACATCATCATTGCAAAGCCTACATGCCGAGGATGGTATCTGTCAAATCACGTTCAAAATATTGATTGTTTGCTAACCATGACTGTTACACGAGAATGTACTATTATTGGATCAGAATCTGGGGTTTGGGTTGTCGTGTGTGGGCATATTCATTTGGTGGGAACTGTGACATTGCTTCTGGTGTTGTTACAAGATGATATATGACTGCTATGGTGGCACTGCATAATTTTGCAGGCCTTACCCTATATAAAGCAATGTGGGATAAATTATGAATGAAAAATGAGATGTGGTCTTATACTACGATTTTTCAATTTCTACTTAATTGCTTTGTTAAGCTAGTGCCATCTTAAATGTCTGTTTATTTTGCAGTGCTTTTGTACTTGAGTTTGAACATGTGAAGATGACCTTCAGAGTCTGCTGTAGAACCTGCATATTATTTATTTCTTCTTTAGTTGTGTGGCATTGACCTTATTTGTGGTTCCAGTATATATAAATATATATGCATGCTTTATACCTAGTTTTGCTGCATATATGATACTAAAGTTCAAACATCTAGTTGAATCATTACTTTGTGGAGCTACGTTTGTTGATTGTTTTATGTTCTTTGTATTGATAGGAGAAATAAATTAGATTTGATTTGGTATTCTGTTCTTGATCACACAAAACATTGAGCGATAGGTATCCTTACAATCTGTAAGCTACAGTGCATCTATTATGCCTTATCGTCTTGGTGTCAGCTTCAAACTGGAGTTTGTGTTAACCTTGGCAGTGTTTATGTTTTCTGCAAACGTATTCAAATTGGACATCTATTTTCTGTGCACTTTCGACGAATTAGATACATACTAGCTAAGACTCAAAAATAGTGGGTTGGAAAAAGATTGCAACATTGCCAATTTATTGATAAGGTTAGCATTTACAATCACAAGGGCTAGTAATGCAGTAAAATTACTATTGAAAAGAATGTTATGACTTAGCTTCTACAGTAATTATCTATGTAATGCTAAGAATTGCGCATCTACATGATTTGTACTACTAAAAAACAATAAAACAATAATAGATGTCTAGGGGAAGTACAAATTTTTATTGCAACTTTGTAGGTGTTGAGTAGGATTTACAATTTTCATCTCAACTTTGTAGGATTAGTAGTTGCTACTAGCCTCAGATTGTATTGGTTAACTTATATAGCTTGCTTGGTTAACTCTACATAGCGTATGGATTGTCTCTAGTTGTGTGAATGTACTTGCCACTTGTAAATGTAAGCTTTCTATTTGAGGCTGAAAACGGATTCAGGTTATGCTTACAATCTCACTGTATGCATCTGTATTGTAGCTTTTTATTTTAGGCTGGAAAAGGATTCAGGTTGTACTTACAATCTCACCTGTATTTTAATATCGTCTATATTGTTGTTTGGATTTCCACAAAAGTAATGGGAGTTACCCTTTTCTATCAAGTGTATTAAGGTTTTATCTATCAATTGGATGGTGCTTGGTTATAAGCCCTAGACTTTATTCTAGAGTCAGTTTGGGATGGTTTAATGGGATGACTTCAAAATCGTGAGACATCAACCATGAAGCTAGTTGCAAATCTACCAATAGGTCACATCCTTTTTACTCTCGTTAGTTTTCAAGACAACCAAAGGTTTCACATCCATTTTACCCTGTAAAATTACCATACCATGAAAAGCTTGTACGCATAAGCAAATTGCAACATACTTGGCATTTGGTATATTTGGATCAACTTCTTGGGAGACATGCCAATAGCAATTGTGGTGTGACATGGATATTAGAACTGCTTGCCACAGTACAGATCGAATCTATTTTGTGGGTATATTTCAAATGCAGATGGAAATGTGGTTTGATTGTGTATATTGTTTTTTTTTTGAATTGTAGCAGTAATGATCTAATTCTTTAATTGTTGATTTAGATTGGTTTGCATATTGAGCATGACAGAAGTTTGACATTAATTTTAAGGATGTCAAATGCGGGGCTATAAAAGTTTGAACCAGGCAGTTTATTGAAACAAAGATCTTGAAATTGTTTCTTAGACATAAAAAAATATTGCACATATAAAGGTTTATTAATTTTAGGCAACTTAGGCAAAATGTAGGAGCATTATTGCACTCTGCACTACTTACATGCAACAACTCGGTGTCCTCAAGGTTTCTGTCAAAACCATAGTGGGAACCCATTACCTACAGAGCAACAATGCTTTTACCTTCTGTAATTCCTTAATAACATACAAAAGTTTTTCACCATTGGAGATGGTAGAAATGAGTTGCTCCTTGCTCCTTACAAAGAGCATGACAGTTTGTTGACACTAAGCATTGGATTCAAATGTTTCAGATGGCTTTCATTCCATTTTGGAATATGTACAGCATACTAACAAGATAGATCTATTACTTCAAATATTAAAAAAAAGCTTAATTGTCCATGGAACAAGTGGTCCATTAATACAAGTTTAGTGCAGAAAGTATGTCATGTACAATTATCCAAAACTGAATGCATGGAACAAAGGAATGAATCTCTATCATCCTTGGCTGTGCCTATACTAGTTTGATTGCTACTTAAACTTTCAATTCCTCTTGTCCTTGTGAGGTGTTGGGACTTAATCTGTGTGAATAAGCAAAAAGCCAAACAATTACTTATGATGGTTTGCTTGACATGCTTTTGTCATCCATCGTTGACCTCTACTTGTACATCATGAACAGATCAGCCATTTGTGTTGAACTTCAGAGGTTTCATGTCAGATCATCCTCCCCCCTTATGAGAGGCTTTTGGTTGCACAAAAACTATGTTCTCAAGGGGAATTATACTTCTTACATTTCGTTTGGAGGATAATGGGCTAAGCTAGTTACCTTCGCTTGCAGGAATATCTAACGATAATCGATCAAGCAATATTGGTTCCTCGTCAATATGAATAAGGAACCTCATTTTGTGTCCATTTGTCAACTTTATAGTGCACTATCAAAGGTGGGCTTTTTTTTTTTCAAATGACACGACCCTTGTTTTCTTCATATTTAAAGTGCTAACAATTACAAACGAACACTTAGATCTAAAGGCTTCACTTTGGCAATTTGTGACCCTTCAGCTAGAATCATAATCTAATTTTTTATTTCAATTTTTGGTTGTTTTGAAAATAAGAACAAATTCTTTCTCCACAATTTGTTTTTTAAAACAAGCTTTTCCCCCCTCCCATTACAATTAGGAAGACAAAGTTTTGACTTTTGGGGTCCACTACAATCATTATTGAAAACTACTTTCTCATCCATCAAATGAATGTAAATTAAGATCAAGACCTTGTTGGGAAGCAATAAAAAAATAACAAATTTATTTGTCCTTGCCCATTTTGTGCATTTTGCCCCATTTTTGCCTAGGTTGTGTTTTTGGTCATCTCATAGGTTTACCTCGTGTTAAAGTTCTAAAAAAATGAAAAAGTGTTTCTTGAGGTTCAAGAACCTGAAAGGAAGAAACAAAGCATGTGGTGGTGAGTTCAAGAGTTCTTGAACTTGCTGAAACATTAACAAAGAGAATAATGCAAAGAATGTTGTTGAGTTAAATGGTTCTTGAACTTGTCAAAGTGCCGACAAGTGCTCAAAGAAGAAAGAAGAAAAGAGGCATTAGCAAGTTCACAAGTTCATGAACTTGCTGAAACACCAACAAAGTTCAAAGGAAGGCGAGGGACAAAGAATGAAGGAGTTAGAAGATGGAAGAAAAAGGGAAAAGTGAGCCTTTGTTGGTGGGTTTGCGAGTTCTTGAATTTCCTAAACCTTTGACATGGTTCACAACTTCATAATTTCGTTGAAACGCCGGCAAGGAAGAGGTGGTCATTAAAAAGGAAGAATGAAGATGAAGAAGATGGTTCCATTGGTGGGTTCGGAGGTTCTTGAACTCGTTGAACTTTTGATAAGGTTCCCAATAGGCCTGTTTCGTCGACAAACTGAAGATAATGAGAAAGGGGAACCCGAAAAAAAGTAGGCAAATAGTATGGCATTTCAAAAGTAGGTAAATGGCACCAAAGAACCTCTGAATGCCTCAACCACTCTTGTACATTCCAACAACCACAAATTGCCATTAATGATTGACTCGACTCCTATAACCACCCAATTCCAGTGGAGTTACTTCTTGCTTTCATTACTTTGGGAACAATAGGATTTTTATGTGATCATTTTTTTATGGTTTTTGAAGTTTTATTATTTATTTGTGTTTTTTGAAGTTTTTGGTGAAGATATGCCCTGACACTTTCTTCCTATAGGACACCTTGAGGTCTTTGAGAGACCTACTTTTATTGCAGAGTTTTTCTACTTGCCACCTTACATGGGGAGATTTGCACTCTTGAGTGCACACTTTCTGCTCTTTGACTTAAATGGAGGAGTGACATAAACTCAAACATAAGTATGCACCTATTATTGTGATTTTGGTTGGTTGAAATCTATACTTAGTTACAGTCTGTTACCTTTTCATTCACCCTTATTCGATTTTTCATAATCCTTCCCTGAGCAAAGGTCGATCTACTGTGTTCCCTTATTGGTCAATATGTTTATTCCTTAGGTCGACTCTTTATTTTTTAATTTCATTCGCCTGTCGTCTTATGTGCAAAATAATTGTGGTATTGAACCTTCGAACTTGAACCCTTTTCAAAAGTTCAATGGTTCAAGGGTTCAATGGTTCAATGTTCAATGTTTCAAGAGAAGTCTTTCACCCTTGGTCCCCTTGCATAACTCAATTTGTATCTTTGAACCTCTCGATTGAACATCATGTCGGAGTTCAAAAGTTCAAAGGTTCAAGAGTTCAATGTTCGTTACGAAATGTTCCGTAACAAATGTATCTATGCAATTAGTCTCATTTTTCCTAAAGTCTTCCTTAAGTCAAAATTGCGGGAGATTTTAAAGGAGAAAATCATTTAGAGGAAAATATATTCAGAACATCTTATGAAATGGAAAGTTTTAACTTTCAAGGGGTTATGGGTAATGATTACACATCAAGGTCGTGTGCGAGAACTACTTACAATTAGTGAATCTGTCAGAACTTATGTCTTATCAAGCAAATTCAACACGAATTAATCAATCCAGTAATTATTCGACCAGATTTTATGCCTTTTTTCAGGAAAGAACAGGCCAATTTTAGCAGTAAAACATACAGGGTGATATAGAAGGGAAACAACGTTGAAGGTAAAAGATTTTTCTTGCCCAGTTTGACAGTGATTTCAGATTTGTTGAAGGTACTCCAAAGTCAAAAATTGAAAAAGGTTCTGTCACCAAAAGGTCTAAGAAAACCTTCGTCACTATTCTGCCTTCTCGCACCACTAGGTCAAGAACTAAGAGTCGGAAGAAGGAAATTTCAGAAAGAATAGTTGTGGACCTAAACATTGAAGAAGATTCAGAAGAAGTAATGAGTGATAAAGGGTTTGGTTCACCAATAGCAAAAGAAATCAATACGAACCAACAGGCAGAGATTGCTTTGGATTCTACTAATCTAATGATATTACCAAATGCACCTTCTGAACAGCTTACTCCTGATAAAGAAGTCCCGGTCACTGCGCCTAGATGGTTGGAAAATTCAATTAATGATAAAAGGAAAATAGTTCTATTTTCCTTACCATTGGAAGATATGGTTAGCAAATGTCTCGGAAAGGCTCCAAAATCTAAAAAGTTGAAAACCACTTCTAGGGTGGACATTGATCCCAATACAGAAAATTGGAGTGCAGAGATAGCCCGACCAATAGCTGATGAAGAAGTTCAGGGCCCCACAGTCCAGGATTTTGCAGTGGAAACAATAGATCTTGGAATTGCATCGCGTGCTGTAGACGTGCACCATCTCGAGGCATCTACTAAAAAGATAGTTAGCCGTACATGGAAAGATGAAAAGGATAAGAGGGAGTTGAAGCAAGCTTTACGATCAATGGCAGAATATATTGACGCCATTCACAATCCAGATTCACAACCTGTTTCTCAATTACCTCTGTCTTTTGATCCAAAATCGCCAGTTAATCAGAAAATGCTTGATAAAATACATAGAAACAAGATGGTGACCAAAGTGTTCGATGACTGGCTGGATGGTATCATCTAAAAGGGTACATAATATATTAATGAGTTGAAATATATATATGATGAAACCATGGCTACTATTGAAGATTTAAAAATACAGAATGCCTCGTGGGAAAAGGATGAAGCAAAATGGATGAGTGTAATAAATCAAATAGGTGAAATTCAGAAGTATGGGGTGACAAAATTTTTATCAGAAAAGAATATAACAAGCCTGAACGACAATATGTTATATGTAAGCAGGAGGAACATTGAATGGAGAAACTCAATATCAAGACAAGGACGAATGGAGTTTACAAAGATGATTAAAGAGATAACTGAGTTTACTCAGTCTTTACAACATGATTTGGAATGTATCGATGTGAAATACATAAAAGATGATGGTGAGCCAGAAAAGGATATTGATACCGTTGTACAATCCTTCAAAGAGAAAATCAGTTTTGTCAAAGAAAATGATAACCTGATAATTGATGATTTCTCCTGGATATCAAAAGTGGAATCAATACTCCACCTTTGCGTTGATGCACTCCCAAAGCATGCGGAAAAGGTAGCGAGCATTTGAAAAGAAAAGGATGTTTGGAAGGCACGAGTTAAACATATTGGCATCCCTAATTTCCCAAAAATTTAGGAGTTTGTTGCCGCATACCAGGAATGGAAGATGCAACGTGTCTCTTCGTTAGAACAAAGTAAATTTGGAGATTCCAATGTGCTACCCCAGTCATGATCGTGCTTATATAATCTTTTTATTTCAATTATTTAGTTGGGGAATTATGTTTAGAAACTCTATCTTTTAACCAGTTTTCAAGAAACTAAATCCCGCTATGGGTCAGAGTTTGTTTTAACTCTAGGTTTAAAGAACAGTTAATTAGGGTAAACTATATATATGTTTTTGGTTTTTAAAATCGAGATATGGAGAGATAGAAAAATAGAGACAAGGAATTTTGGCTAAATTGGAATGTTTACAATATATGTGATGTCTGTCTAAAAATTTTCATCTGTGAATGAGAGAAAGAAATGATTGCTACAGACTTAAATCCGTGTGTTTAAGTGCATGAAATCGAGTTTTTGTGCGAGCTCTTCTTTTATATGGTAGTTATTCCTTCACTGGCTGACTCATCATATATATTTTATCATTTACTAGTTCAGTGATACATGCATATATTTACATATATTTGATTATTGTTGAAGATGGAATCTGTGCGTTCTATCATCGAATGATGTTATATGAAAGAAAAGATATCGCATTCATGACAGTGTGATGTATGAATGTTAATTTGCCTTCAATGCTTTCTGGTTAAAAGTGTATTCAAATGATTAGAATAGTTTGAATTCATTGAAGATTTAAAAGGGAGCTGTACCTTAATTCAGAGGGGAATTATTTCTGATAGTTCACCCAATTGTTGTTTAACTTATTTGCTCTGAAAATAAAAGGTTATAGAGTCAGAACAAAATATTTTTAGACCAAAGACAAATCTGTTAACCAACAGTTTTTGGCGACTCTACTGGGGAACGAAGTCGTTTGTTTAAATATTAGTCGCCCTAATATGAAGCAACGATGGTGCTTCCTCATGAAAATATAATTCTTGTCCTGTAGCCTAATCTTGGTTTTCAAAATGAACAGGAAGACATAATTGGTTAGTTAAATACTCTTGCATGGCGCACTTGCTGAAATATTGATGATTATAGAAGGGCAAGCCAAGTATTAGAAAGGGAAGAAGAATTGGCTGATAATTTGAGATTGCTGTTACTCAGACAAAAGAGGCAAGCTGAAAACGTAGTTAGAAATCAAGCCCCTGAAGTCCTAAGAGGTCAAGAACAACCTAGAAACTAATAACTACTTATCCAGTTACAATTTAATAAACTAGAGTTTAGAAGATACACAAGGTCTTTGAGGATAGAGGGAGTTGAAGATCCTACTTTTCAAATGCTGCAAAGCCTAAATTTTCCTTATATTCCTACTCCAATTAGAAGAGCTAGAAGCAGACCTCCTAGCCCTCCTAAACCCTCTACATCCTCTATCTGCCAAGCCTTAACTCTTTCTGGCACTGTCATTCCCTCTGCTATAAGCTTTCTACTAATGGCCCAACCTTGGGGAGCAGTTATAGGGCCTCTAAATTTAGGGGCCAACCTGAATCCTCTGCCTAAAAATGCAAGAGAAAACTTACCCAAGTTTAACGGAGATGGAAAATAATCACCAGATGAGCATCTGAATGCCTTTGCCGCAGCATGTGGTGTGTTAGGTGTACAACATCAGGATGTAGCCATAAGGCTTTTTGTGCAAACTCTAACTGATATTGTAGCAGAATGGTTTTATCATCTATCTGACTCTTCAATTACAAACTGGAATGATATGAAAACTATATTCGAAAATAGATTCAAAAGCGCATAAGATGAACATTCTCTTCTTGCTCAATTGACTCAGCTCAAGAAAGAAATACATGAGCCTATGAGGGAATTTATAGCCAAATTCAATAGAATTGTGCACAAGATCCCAAATGCTAAAAGGCCCATTCCCGAGAATCAGAAATGTTTCTTTATCAATTCTATGCCTCCTGCTATTAGTTTTCATCTTAGAAGAGGTGTAGTTGCTGACTTAGCAAACGCACAAACCTTGGCGGTTGGGTTAGAAGATGATCTTCTTATGGCTGGAAAATGGAAGAAAGAAGTCCAAGTACCCAATGCTCATTCCTCATCCTCTATAGATTCTATGGTTCAAAGATTAGTAAATGATATGATTGCTTTAAAAAGACAATTGCCCAAGGTTGGTACTTTGTTTCAACAACCATATCAAGATGTCAGTAGAAGAAATTTTAATCAATAGACAAATACTGGTAAGACATTGCAACTTACATCAGCACAACCAAGGTTAGCTATTGAAGCTCCTCCTGGAAGAGGGAATATGTGTGCCTTTCATTTGACTACTGATCATGACAAAAATTCTTGTCTGGAGATGCTTAGATATGCTCAAATGGCCACTACTCAAGATGTATTGGGATAAATTACCGAAGGAGAAAGGAATTCTGAGAAACTTGGTGACTTTGAAATACACTTCCTATAATATGAATCAGATTCAGAAAGAGGAGGTGAAATATTGGTTACTCTTGAAGATCTTTCATGTGCTGTGCTTACCAGAAGTCAGAAGAATCTGAGATTTTCTAATACTCAAGAAGTGCTTGTTAAAGGTAAGGAGCCTCTTATTAGAACCTCTGATACTAATTTGAAGGCCCAAGAAGTTAAATTGTTACCAAGGAATGATCATGAAACTTCTTTTGATATTATAGAATTTTGTAAGTCTTCAACGATTCAAATATCCCCTGCTGAATACCTTAAGTTAAATCCCAAAGAACTTGATAAATTGGTCAAATATGTCAAAGGTGATCCTTCACAAATTGAGCCTGAAAGTCAAGAAAGTATTAATGCTGAGTCCCCAATTGCCCAATTATTTGCTTCTCCACCTGAATCACCTATATACACTCCTAAAATGGCCGTCAATTCATTTGATGATACTTCTTATATGGTTGATATGAAGCCCAACCCATTTTATGTCTCTTTATTTATAAATGGCCATAAACTCAGTAATTGTATTATAGACTCAGGTGCTTCTGATAATATTATGCCCTCTTTTGTAGCCAAAGCCCTAGGCCTATCCCTTACAAAAATATTTGGTAGGTGTTACTCTATGGATGGCAAACATATTCCTTTTCTCAGACAAATTAAAGATGCACAGGTTGCTCTTGCAACCTACCCCGATAAAAGAGTGAAGTTGACTATCTTGGTGACAGATATTCCTGCTAGTTACGGGATGCTGTTGAGCAGAACTTTTTGCAAGGATTTGGGTGGGGAGATCAAATTGGATTGGTTAGAATCTACAATTCTGGTGGGAAAATAGAAAGTAAAACTAGACTCTGAAGCTAAATGCAAGTTTACTGTATACCCTTCTAAGGATCCTAAATCTCAGATTCTATTTGAAGAATGCGAATTCGGTAATTATTTTCTCTCTTTTGAAGACATGAAAGAAGAATCCATTCCAAAATTGGTTCATTCAGATGATTTATGGACCATGGAATTCGATGGCAGTTGTGCTACTATTGGCTCGGGAGCAGGGGTTGTTTTGATCTCACTTGAAGGTAAAAATTTCCCTTACTCTTTCAAGTTAGAATTTAAAAATACTAATAACACTACAGAGTACAAGGCCCTATTGCTTGGGTTAAATGAAGCCAAAGGAAAAGGTATAAAGATGCTCAGAGAAAAAGGAGATGCTAATTTGATTGTTAAACAGGTGAGAGGCATTTTTACAGTTAAAAATGAAAGATTGAGGCATTACAAGGATAGAGTTTGGGACAAAATAGAATACTTTGATGTTTTTTCTATTGAGGCAATCCCAAGAGATCAGAATACACAGGTGGATTCTCTAGCAGTATCAACTTCTCTTCTTCTCCCACACCCTGATTTCGAAAAGAATTTATATAGAATAGAGCCGATCTACCGTCCTAATGTCGCAGATAATGCTGAAAGTTGGCAAGTTTTTGAGAATGATCGACAGATTAGAAACTTCTTGGAGAATGCTGAGATGTCCTTGGGGACTTATTTTGAAGGTTTTGAAGCAAAATGTAAAGAATTCAGTCCTGATCCAGGGATCATTTCGAAGGATGATGTAATTCAGTTAAAAGGAAACAAAATTCCCAGAGGACTGGTCTCTTGAACATTTGTTCAGTTGACAAGATGAATATACCAAGGACAAACTTGCTCAGGCTCCTGACAAATTGGGAGATTGTGAAAAAATAAACATCGAGAGTAAAACTGATCCTAAACGGGTCTCTATTGGTAGGTGTTGCTCGCCAGAGGAGAAATACAAGTTGATTAATTTGTTGACTAGATATAGGGATGTCTTTGCTTGGTGCTATGATGACCTAAAGGATTTTAGAGGTAGACAATTCCAACATCATATTCGTTTAAAAACAAATGCAACTCCATTCAGGCAAAAGTTAAGAAACTATAACCCAAAGGTTGCTGAGGCTATCTATAAGGAGGTCGACAAAATGTTGAAGGATAGGATTATTTATCCAATTCATCACTCCAACCGGGTGGCAAACATTGTCCCAGTACGCAAAAAAAATGGAGAAATAAGAATTTGTGTTGATTTTAGGAATCTGAACCAACCCAGTTTGAAAGATAATTATGCCTTACCTATGATGGATCACATTTTACAAACAGTTGCTAGATCAGAGATGATGTCCATGTTAGATGGGTTCTCAAGTTATAATCAAATAAGCATGGCTGCATATGATCAACATAAAACTGCTTTCACTACACCACGGGGAACTTTTGCTTATAACCGTATGCCCTTTGGTTTGATTAACGCTGGTGCAACTTTTCAACGAGTAATTAATTCATCCTTTAGAGATCTGAGAGATAAAATTATTGTCATTTATCTTGATGATTTGATTGTTTTCTCTAGAAGAAGAGAAAATCATCTGAAAGATCTTGAGACCATTTTGCAAAGGTGTTGGAGTCATGGGATATCTCTTAATCCTAAGAAGTCGGTATTTTGTGTAACAAAAGGTAAGTTATTGGGACATTTAGTTTCGAAGGATGGAATCAAGATTGATCTAGAAAGGGTTAGAACAATACAACAACTAAGTCTTCCTTCAAATAGGATTGGAGTTAAGTCTTTCTTTGGCCAGGTTAACTTCATCAGAAGGTTCATTCCTGATTTTGCCGAGATTACGAAACATATTATAGGGATGATGAGTGAAAAATAGGCATTCAGATGGAACGAGACTGCTAAGAAAGCATTTGAAAATGTTAAAGAGGCGATTGCACAAACACCTACTTTTGTAAACCCTGATTTCCAAAAAGATTTTATTATTTATTGTTATGCTTCAGAACATACCATGTCTGATATCTTATTGCAGAAAAATGAATCGAATGTAGAAGCCCCAATAGCCTTTGAGTGTTCCTCTCAAGAAGCATGAGCTTAAATATTCTTTAACTGAGAAGCAAGCTTTTGTTGTGGTAAAGGCTGTCAAACAATTTAGATATTACATACTACATTCTCATTCAATTGTATTTGTCCCTAGTTCAGCTGTAAAGAGCATTCTGACTCAACAAGATGTTGGGATGAATAATAGAGCAACATGGTTGCTAAGATTCAAGAATATGACTTGGAGATTAGGCCAACCAAATTAATTAGAGGACAAGGCCTGTGCAAATTGATTGCTGAAAGTAAAGAAGAAGAGGAAGAAGAACTTCCCACTATCTTATTGGTGAGTTTACAAGATCCATGGTTCCTAAACGTGGCACATTATCTTACTTATGGAGACTGTCCTAGTCACTTATCCCTGAAGGAGAAAAGGAATCTGAGATTAAAAGCAGTGAAGTATGTCATTTGGGGTGATGTCTTCTACAAAAAGGGACTAGATGGAACCTTTCTGAGATGTGTAGATAAAGAACAACAACACAAGCTTTTGGAAGTTTTTCATAATGAAGCCTGCAGTGGACACTTCTCTTCTTCAATCACAGCCTTTAAAATTCTTAGAAACTGTTATTATTGGCCAGCCATGTTCAAAGATGCATACAGATGGGTAGCTAATTGTGAAAAATGCAAAATATTTTCTGGAAGACCACAATTTGCAACATTGCCTCTGAGGCATGTTGTTATTGAAGAACCTTTCAAACAATGGGGTTTAGACTTCATTGGGGCTCTTTCACCTCCTTTGAGTGCCCGACATACACACATTCTAACAGCAACGGACTATTTTACAAAATGGGTTGAAGCAGTCCCTGTAAAGAGAACCACTTCAGAAGTAGTGTGTAATTTTCTCAGAGAGAATATACTAGTGTGTTTTGGCGTTCCTCAGAAGCTTGTGGTAGATAATGCTACCAACTTTTCTTCGATTGAACTCACTTAATTTTGTTATGAGCATAGCATTTCTCTTTCTCATTCATCAGACTATTACCCTCAAGGGAATGGACAAGCTGAGTCCAGTAATAAGAATCTGATAGCCATCATGAGAAAATTGGTGAGTGATAATCCCAAAGATTGGCATAAAAAATTGTACGAAGCACTCTGGGCTAATAGGGTAACCCCAAAAAGAGCAATAGGAATGGCGCCTTTTGAGTTGGTTTATGGAATAGGAGCTCAGTTGTCATTACCTCTGGAATTATCTGCAGCGAAATTACAAAATATCATTAAAGATCAATACTTTCAAGATTCCTTAGAAAAAAGAGTTATGTACTTAACCAGGATTGAGGAGGAAAGGAATGAACTAGTTGATTGGATTACTGGTCATCAAACCAAGATTAAGAAGATTTTTGATCGAAAAACAAGGCCCAAAAAATTCATGGAAGGAGATGAAGTACTGCTGTGGGATAAGAGGAGAGAACCTAAAGGAGCACATGGCAAGTTCGATTCACTTTGGAAGGGGCCATTCAAAATTCATCAAGTACTGGGCCCTAATTCTTTCAAATTAGAATATCCAGATGGATCTATTCTACCCCTGTCCTATAATGGACAGGACCTTAAATTGTATCAACTGTAAAATAGGTGTCCCCGATTTTGTACATAGTCGTTTCCTTGTTGTCGTGTGTTGTTGTTTTTCTTTTCCAAGTTTTGGTTTGCCTTGGTTCTTTTTCTTTTGTCCCTGTGTTTCAGTTCATGCATAACCAGAGTTTCGAAGTTCTCTGCATTTTGTCATAAAATGCATTCCCCAATCAGAGCCAATGTTACCTTTTCATTCACCCTTATTTAATTTTTCATAATCCTTCCCTGAACAAAGGTCAATCTACCGTTTCCCCTTATTGGTCAATATGTTTATTCCTTAGGCCGGCTCTTTATTTTTTAATTTCATTCACCTGCCATCTTATGTGCAAAATAATTGTGGTATTGAACCTTCGAACTTGAATGCTTTTCAAAAGTTCAACAGTTCAAGGGTTCAATGGTTCAATGGTTCAATGTTCGTCACGAACTGTTCCATAACAAATGTATCTATGCAATTAGTCTCATTTTTCCTAAAGTCTTCCTTAAGTCAAAATTGCGGGATATTTTAAAGGAGAAAATCATTTAGAGGAAAACATATTCAGAACATCTTATGAAATGGAAAGTTTTAACTTTCAAGGGGTTATGGGTAATGATTACACATCAAGGTCGTGTGTGAGAACTACTTACAATTAATGAATCTATCAAAATTTATGTCTTATCAAGCAAATTCAGCACGAATTAATCAATCCAGTAATTATTCAACCAGATTTTATGCCTTTTTCTGGGAAAGAACATGCCAATTTTAGCAGTAAAACATACAAGGTGATACAGAAGGGAAACAACGCTGGAGGTAAAAGATTTTTCTTGCCCAGTTTGACGGTGATTTTAGATTCGTTGAAGGTACTTCAAAGTCAAAAATTGAAAAAGGTTCTGTCACCAAAAGGTCTAAGAAAACCCTCGTCACTATTCTACCTTCTCGCACCACCAGGTCAAGAACTAAGAGTGGGAAGAAGGAAATTTCAGAAAGAATAGTTGTGGACCTAAACACTGAAGAAGATTCAAAAGAAGTAATGAGTGATAAAGGGTTTGGTTCACCAATGGCAGAAGAAATCAATACAAACCAACAGGCAGAGATTGCTTTGGATTCTACTAATCTGATGATATTACCAAATGCACCTTTTGAACAGCTTACTCCTGATAAAGAAGTTCTGGTCACTGCACCTAGATGGTTGGAAAATTCAATTAATGATAAAAGGAAAATAGTTCCGTTTTCCTTACCATTGGAAGATATGGTTAGTAAATGTCTGAGAAAGGCTCCAAAATCTAAAAAGCTGAAAACCACTTCCAGGGTGGACATTGATCCCAATACAGAAAATTGGAGTGCAGAGATAGCCCGACCAATACCTGATGAAGAAGTTCAGGACCCCACAGTCCAAGATTTTGTAGTAGAAAGAATAGATCTTGGAATTGCATCGTGTGCTGCAGACATGCACCATCTCGAGGCATCTACTAAAAAGATAGTTAGTAGTACATGGAAAGATGAAAAGGATAAGAGGGAGTCGAAGCAAACTTTACGATCAATGGCATAATATATTGACGCCATTCACAATCCAGATCCACAACCTGTTTCTCAATTCCTCTGTCTTTTGATCCAAAATCTCCAGTTAATCAGAAAATGCTTGATCAAATACATAGAAACAAGATGGTGACCAAAGTGTTTGATGATTGGCTGGATGGTATCATCCAAAAGGGTACAAAATATATTAATGAGTTGAAAGGTATATATGATGAAACCATGGCTACTATTGAAGATTTAAAAATACAAAATGCCTCGTGGGTAAAAGATGAAGCAAAATGGATGAGTGTAATAAATCAAATAGGTGAAATTCAGAAGTATGGGGTGACAAAATTTTTATCAGAAAAGAATATAACAAGCCTGAATGACAATATGTTATATGTAAGCAGGAGGAACATTGAATGGAGAAACTCAGTATCAAGACAAGGACGAATGGAGTTTACAAGGATGATTAAAGAGATAACTGAGTTTACGCAGTCTTTACAACATGATTTGGAATGTATCGATGTGAAATACATAAAAGATGATGGTGAGCCAGAAAAGGATATTGATACCGTTGTACAATCCTTCAAAGAGAAAATTAGTTTTGTCAAAGAAAATGATAACCTGATAATTGATGATTTCTCCCGGATATAAAAAATGGAATCACTACACCTTTGCGTTGATGCACTCCTAGAGCATGCAGAAAAGGTAGTGAGCATTCGAAAAGAAAAGGACGTTTGGAAGGCACGAGTTAAACATATTGGCATCCCTAATTTCCCAAAAATTTAGGAGCTTGTTGCCGAATACCAAGAATGGAAGATGCAACATGTCTCTTCGTTAGAACAAAGTAAATCTAGAGATTCCAATGTGCTACCCCAGTCATGATCATGCTTGTATAATCTTTTTATTTCAGTTATTTAGTTGGGGAATTATGTTTGGAAACTCTATCTTTTAATCAGTTCTCAAGAAACTAAATCTCGCTATGGGTCAGAGTTTTTTTTAAACTTTGGGTTTAAAGAACAGTTAATTAGGGTAAACTATATATATGTTTTTGGTTTTTAAAACTGAGATACAGAGAGATAGAAAAACAGAGACAAGGAATTTTGGTTGAACTGGAATGTTTACAATATATGTAATGTCTGTCTGAAAATTTTCATCTGTGAATGAGAAAGAAATGATTGCTATAGACTTAAATCTGTGTGTTTAAGTGCATGAAATCGAGTTTCTATGCGAGCTCTTCTTTTATATGGTAATTATTCCTTCACTGGCTGACTCATTATATATGTTTTATCATTTATTGGTTCAGTGATACATGAATATATTTACATATATTTGATTATTGTTGAAGATGGAATCTGTGCGTTCTATCACCAAATGATGTTATATGAAAGAAAAGATATCACATTCATGACATAGTGATGTATGAATGTTAATTTGCCTTAAATGCTTTCTGGTTAAAAGTGTATTCAAATGATTAGAATAGTTTGAATTCATTGAAGATTTAAAAGGGAGTTGTACCTTAATTCAGAGGGGAATTATTTTTGATAGTTCACCTAATTGTTGTTTAACTTATTTGCTCTGAAAAGAAAGGGTTATAGAGTCAGAACAAAATATTTTTAGACCAAAGACAAATATGTTAACCAACACAATCAACATCTTGTACTTTGCTTTGTCTCTTGTGCATATGGTTGCTTATATGCTTATGCTTATGAGTTATGGATATTATGATGGTTACACATGAATGATGATACCATGATGATGTTATTTTTGTTATCATTTTCTATGAATGAAATGTATGCAATGTGAATATATATGGATGTATTTGAAACACATATTATTGGAATTCAAGCTACAAGTTTACATAGAAAGAATATTGTATTTGAATTCATTTCATTCAATCATACATATTACATATTTATAGGTCTTGCATCTCCTATATTATAGGAGAGCTCCTATAACAAGTCCCTTACATAGACGAGTTGTTTTAACAACTCAAATCCCTACACATTCATACAACCAAATACAATATTATATTATCCTAGATAATATAATTCTTCACACACATGAAAAACCATAACAAACACACTAACAAACCTAACAAATGATTATTGTGCATATCCTAAAGACACATGATTGATGTAATATTCCTAACACCCCCCTTATTACATCATTCTCCAATTGAGGATAAGTGGGTTAACAACACTTGATGAACAGGTTCAAGAGTTCATAAAAAATACAAGGTAAGAGTAGGGACATACACATCTACTCTTGACAAGCAATAGTGGAACTTAATTCACTATGCTTCTTTAGTAGGATTGACCTTACTAGAATCTATTCGAGGATAGGGACAAACACATCTATCCGAGGTCATACAACAAATTTGGTTAGGGACAAACACATCTATCCATCATTAGCTATGAACATGGACGCACACTTCTATTCACAACAATTATGATTGGGGACAAACACATCCAATCATAATCACCCAAAGAATTTGAGAACTAAGTTCTCATTGTTACGTATGTATTCATTGTAATAGATCTTTGCCACTCTGATCATAAATGATATTAGATGTTTATCGCTACTACCTGGGAATTGATCTTAGCTTTAGTCATTTGGCACAAATAGTTTTGCCACTAATACAATTTCGCGGTCTCATCGCTAGTGACTGACGAGAGGATGATGCTTTTCCTCCAACCTCCCGTGCCTTCATCCTACAATAGATTTGCTACTTATTTAGAAAATTTAGCTTGGAGGCTCAGTTTTAGAATGCCTCCCCCCCACAAAATAGACATCGCGTACAAGCAATAGTGCCTCCAATTACAATTGAGGCAATTTTTTTTAATACTTTTTGACAGTTTTAGATTTTGACATGACAATTAATGACTCTTGAAAATGGACCCTATTCTAAAAATAATAATACAACTTGACTTTGACTTGCTTTGACAACATACAATATTTTATTGGACTTTTAGACTATTAGACAAGATATCTTTTAATTGTTGTGTGTTAAAGCACTCAATTGGGGTGCACAACACATTCACCAAGTGATTGCTACTACAAAGAAGGCTAGATTCCCCCAAACTGCCAGCTTGGAATAGTGTTTCTTCTCCACACAGGTTCATTTGGATGACTCCATTTCAGATGCCCTTGTCATCTCATTTGCATATCCATGAAACATATATTACGATGTTCTTGTAGATACATAACACCTATGCTTTCCATGCTTTTAAACATTAGATGATAGTGCTCTTCTAAAGCCAATACCCAATATTGGAATTCGAGAATAAGGAACCACCACATATCTCTCTCAGCCGCGATGGAGAAAACTTGTGAGTAGCTTGATCATCAGGCAAATCATGATGAATCAACAGTGGAAGATCAAACCACAAAACTCTAAAACAACATGCACAAGCAATACTTAACTACTGCAGGTTAAAAATATACACACGAACAAGCAATGGTCACCACATTTAGACATTTTTTCAGTGTGACTATCTTGCTCCGCGGATTCCACGCTTATCACACTAACAACATCTCGACCTCGTGCGTATCATAGGAAGCTCTCGCCAATAAAGCCAAGCCCCGCCCTATTAGCTTTTATATTGAATATTTGTTAATTTTTTTCTTTTTTTCTCTAATAATTTCGTTCTACATTACATATAGAAAGTATAATTTGAAGATAAATTTAAAATTTATATTTTAATATACACTTTTATTTTAAATTAAGTCTCCTATTATCATTTTATATATACATAAATATTTATTTACTATGGAAGAAATAAGAAGTCTCCCGGTTGTCATGGTCTTTAGGCAATTTTTTTCATAAATACTGGGATATTGTTGGGATGGATGTATGGAAGGCTGCAGAGGAATGTAGAAGCAGAGGATCAATCGTGAAGTCATGGAATTCCACCTATATTGTGCTAATTCCAAAGAACAAAGAACTGAAATATTTTGATGAATTCAGATCCATAGCCTTATGCAATACAATGTATAAAATTGTTTCGAAGGCAGTGGAAACAAGGCTCAAAAAGTGTTTAGAGTTTAATTTCTGAGGAATGAAGTGGCTTTATAAAAGGAAGGCAGATCTTGGATGGTATAATCATTGCTTATGAGACTATCCATTCTGTTAGGGTTAGAAGGAAGGAGGGAATGATGATTAAACTGGATATGAACAAGGCCTATGACATAATTAGTTGGGAGTTTCTCATCAAGATTATGCATAAATTCAGTTTTAGTGAAGCATGGTGTAAGTGGGTTTTGAGCTGCATTTCTATTGTCACATATGCTATCCTCATTAATGGGGTTGTTATGGATTTTTTTAGTGCTAAAGGAGGTTTGAGACAAGGAGACCCACTTTCTCCTTTTTTGTTCCTCTTGGTTGTAGAAGTGTTAGGCAGGTCCTTAAAGAAAGAGGTCAGTGAGAGTAACCTTTTTGGGTTGCAAGTATTAGGAGGCATTAGCAATATAGCTTATCTACAATTTGTAGATGATACACTCCTCTTCAGAGAAGCTTCTGTTAGAGAAGCTAGATGTATCAAAAAGGTTATAATGAAGTATGAGATGGCTACGGGTCAAAAAGTTAATACTCATAAATCAAGAATCTTTTTTTTGAAGGAGCAATGTTTAGAAAGGTTAGAGATTCAAAGGATCTTAGGCTTTGAGATAGACAGACTGCCTAGTACATATTTAGGGATGCCTTTCTTGGATAAGAGATCTTCGGAAGTGGAATGGAGTAATGTGATTAATCAAATTCAAGGAAGACTGACATCTTGGAAGGGTAAGTGGTTGACTTTGGTAGGAAGGATTTCCTTAATCAAGGCTTCTTTGGCATCAATACCAATATACACCATGTCAGTCTTTCAACTCCCAAGTAGTTGCTATGATTCTCGAAGTCACAAAACAACTTTTTTCTCTAGCGGGGTAGTGATAGTGTGTTTAAATACAACCTTATAAAATGGGAAGAGGTATGGATGCTTATTAACGAAGGAGGGTTGGGAATTGGAAATTCTACGAATATGAATAAAGCTTTGGGGGCTAAGCTAGTCTGGAGAATCTGTGAAGAGAAAAACAAACTTTGGAGTAGGATTCTTCAAGCAAAGTATCTTTAGAACAAGATAGCTAACCTCTTCAAAAATTGTTTGAATCTTCCTCTGGGGTCCAGCGTTTGGAATTTCACTAGGATTTGTGGCAAGCTTATCAGGCTTGACATCAAATGGAGATTAGGAAAAGGGGATAGAATCAAATTTTGGCATGACTACTGGTTAGAGGACAAAGCTCTGAAGGATAATCACTCCTATCGACTGATGATTTCTCATTTTGAAAATAGGGAGGGGGAGTTCGTGAAAGATTACATCATTGGGAACCCTCAATAGAGAAGATGGAAATCCTTGATCGCCCCGATGGAAGAAATGAAAGAGGTATATGTGATGATCTCCAAGCTAATATAGATAAATGGCCTATTTTAGGGAAGGAGAGAGAAGATAACATGGTTTTTTTTTTGGGGGGGGCGCATGGCAATGGAAAAGTCTCTGTTAGCTTAGCTTTTTTGACTTATTTCAATGAAGGGGCATCAATATTAACATGGCATATAAGAAGATTTGGAATAAAAAAGGATTGTATGGAAACAACGTGTTCTCACATGGAATAGGTTGCAAATCATGGGAAGGAAAGGCCCATCAAGATGTGAAATGTGTAAATTTAATTGGGAGGACAATGATCATTTTTTCATTCACTACGATTTGGCTAGACAGATATGGATTTTCTTTTTGAGCAGATGGGGTTTGGATTGAGTGATGCTTAGGAATATCCTGAGACTTCTGGAGAGCTAGTCACTTAGGATCAAAAGCCTTGGGCTACAATTTATTTGGAATATTTCCCCAGCCTTGATTGTCTAGAATCTTTGGCTGGAGCATAATAGAATAATCTTCCAAGATAGTGAAAGATTAGTGGATAGAATATGGGATATGGTGGAAAATGCCATTTTTGAATTAGGGGAAATACACAAATAGAGAGAGAGAGAGAGTGGTATATTGTAGAAAATGAAGTTAGTTGGGTGAATGCTTGGTCGAGATTTAGATGGTTGGGGCAAAAAACTAAATTTCCTTAGAAGACAATCAAGGATGTTTGGCAATGTCTGACCCTTGAGTGGATTAAGCTCAAATTTGATGGAGCTATGAAAGGAAATCCTAGGAAAGTAGGGGGTGGGGGAGTGTTTAGAGATTAAAATGGACAATCGGTGGGGTTATACTCCTATGACTACGGTATAGAGATAAATAATATGTCTGAGGCCAAAGCAATGATGTGGCATTTAATGACCACTACAGACAAAGGTTGGAGGAAACTATGGGTGGAGGGAGATTCAAAGTTGGTAATATAGGCAATGAAAGGTGAAACAATGCAAAACTAGAGATTGGAGGTGATAACGGATGAGACAAGGATCTTGGCACATAACTTTGATGTTTAATTTTCCCATATCAAGGTAGGAAAGGGAATTAGGTTGTAGATTGGGCCACCAATAAGGGGGTTCAACATTGTCACGATGTTGGATCCTATGCAAAATATAGGTGGGGAGATTTTCCTTCTAATGCTATCAGATTAATGCAAGAGGACATCAAAGACCACCTGATAAGGGGTAGTGAGGGGAGATATTTTGACATGACATCATTGGAAGTATAAACTTACAATAAAATTGGGGTGTGAAGAGGGAAAGACAGTTGGAAGTGGTTGTTTAAACATGTGAATAATAAATGAAGCTTATGTTTGCATATGCGCGGGACGATTTTTGGGAATATTGTAGGCGTGTGGCTCTTGTTTTGAGGAAGTGAAGCATTTTTTTGGTGCTAGCGAAATGGCTTCCTTTGTAGGAAAACATCATATAGGTGGTATTATGAGTAGCAGAGGAATTGTCGAAGGGAAGCAAGTTGCCTCAATGTCTAGACAGAGGAAGAGAAGAGTTTCAGGAGAAGAGGCTATTGTAGATTTATAACATACATTGACAAGAAAATTGTTAACCTGGAGTTGAGACGGTGGATGAAGAGGATTTGGGAGATGTCGAAAGAATGGGATGGTCGACTGGTGGTAGGTCTTCCTCAACTATGGTGAAGTTCTTGTTGGATCTTGGGTACACGAGGGGATGCTAGAACACAATTGACATTGTGCAATCACTATCCTACACTTCTGTGATGCCCATTGCCACCTATTCCTACCTTTTGCATGACGACATGGGGGATGTTGTTCATTAGTCTGAGTCTTTTCATGACTAGGTCATGGAGCATCTTCATGGGATCAAGAAAAGGAAGGTGTGTTTGCAACTCGCAGTGGAGGAAATCATAAAAAAATTGAAGGTGTAGATCCTGGAAGAGGCTATCCCCATTTTCTTAGATTGTTGTGACTTAGGTGATGACTGTAAAGCAGAGGAGACGATGAAGGAAAAATAAAATATGGTATGCAAAAAGTGTAATAATGTGTGTGAAGGGGTGTCAGGGCATGTGTAATTTGCCCCAACCCCAATGCTCAAGTTTTTTGTTGATTGATTACTATAGACTTTGGACAACGTAGGGTGTGCCAGTTTATGGGCTTCAGCCTTTTTGGGTAGTATGATAGTATGATAGGGTAATATATTATGCTCTGGTTGAAACCTCACGAACTGATGATAATATATGTTATGTTGTTTTAGACTATGGGTTTTGTCCCAATCTTTTTGACGGTTCCTGGATCTAAACCAGATTTTATCAACAAAAAAAATTAATGTATTTATAATTTTATATTATATTATATAAAAACCTCAGCAACAATTATAATTTTTAAAAATATATTAATTATATATAATTCTTTTTTAAAATATAACTTTTTTTATCAGTGAATTGTGACCTTTTGGGGGTCACTCCCATTGAACTAAAAAGAGAATCAAAAAGTGAAAAAATTGGCTTCTCATGAAGAGGGCCTTCTGTAAAAATTTCCCCTATATGGGAATTTCATTATTATTAAGTCTGTTACACTTGGTTTCTTTTGATTACATGAAAGATAAAAACTATTGTTAAGCAACCATATATAGCTGGTAACTATATATCTATACTATATTATATTGTTAATATTGCAAATAAAAAAGAACACATTGCATCTTCAACCATCCTCTGGCCCCTCCATTGACTAGGCATCCACTTTCATGTTGCTCTAGCCTGATTCAGTCTCCCCCAAATTCACTGTAGAGCTCCAATCCACCCCCTCTGAGTCAGCCACCCCTACAATCATTTTAAGAAATTCAACACCCTAGCGAGCTTGGTTCCTTCATTCTTCTACATTATGCCCAACTGCTTCTATGATGTAAGGAACCTAGGCGTTGTTGTAGCGCCTGAGTATCATCGGCCACACACCATTATCTGGTCTAGAGCCTAACCCGATCACAACATCATCTAACACCTTCTCAAGTCTGCCTCGCCATTATGGTTTGATAATTATCACCACCACCTCCTTGATAGTATCCTTGGATTCACCGAGGTCTAGTAAAACCCCTACCAACATTGAGGATATGTCGTTGTTCACCCTATACCGATGCTCAAAGGGTGAACCCAATTTAAACACCTTCTTCAATCTAAGATATGAAATTGCTCCCATGAAAGCAACTTGCCTTTTCTTTGCCCTTAAATTGACCATTGTCTCCATAATGTAAGTTGTGAGGAGAGTGGTGAACTATCTCGCCTTTTGGCTGATATGATATGTTGGAGTACAGGACCACTAAGGGGGGGGGGTGAATCAGTGGTCTATAATCTTTAAAATCTTTTTGCACCTTTTAATTTATAAGACAGAGAGTGAAAGAGACATCAATGATCTATCAAACACATATGCACATGTATGATGATGAATATTGTGAACATAATCTTATGAGCAAAACATTAAGACACACACACATAGAGGCAAATAACATAAACCATAACACATGTTTTTGATGAGTGGAAAACCCTCATAGGGATAAAAAACCACTCTAAAAATTTGCCTCATTGGCTTAATAGAATCTCAGTGATTACAGAGCCTCACTGGCTACTTTGTTTAGAAGCACCTACTTCAAGGAGCACCAACCCCTAATATATTTAGGAGCACCAACTCCAAGGGCACCAATCCTAGCACATTTAGGAGCACCAACTCCAAGCACAAGAATATGAACATATACAGAGGAAAACTCTATTTCTCTACATAGAAAAACCTTATATCTCCTTTTGTTTCCACTCAACAAAGTCTATTCAAACTGCATATCTTCCGTGTTCTGCAAGAAATTGATCAAGCTCTGCTCTTAATCTGCAAATACCTTCACAATCAATTCAATCTGCATACTATCTTTCTTTTTATTTGCAAAATAATATCTCTCATTTGCAATCAACAATATCTTTCAATCATTTCCTGCATTTAATTCATCATAACTTAAAACCTCACACAAAAAACATGTCTTCAATGCTGTATATTAGTCCTCAAAAAATCCATCAATCAATGCACCTACAATATCATTATATATGAAATGACCTTTACTATTCTTCTTCTCTCTGATTCATTTTCCCTTTTCAAAAATAACTCTTCAATAATCTCCAATCTACAAAAAAAATTATCTTCAATAATAATAATTCCAACTGCCCTGTCAAGAACAAATAATCCATTTCTTTCTTGGGACCCACTGCTCAAAAATCTTCTGCATGAAGATAAGGAAAGAAGACAAAAAGTCCTTAAAATACCATTCTCAAAAAAATAATATTTTCATAAAGAAATTTGCCCTCCTTTAAAAAACAAATAAACTTCTTCTTTTAGGTCTTCCATGTCATGAGTGGAGAGAATAAAAATAGAATAAATCTCCTAAAAATTTGAGCCTTTAAATCTACAACAATCTGCCTTAAAAATGACTAAAAATAGCCTTGAAAAAGCTCTCCTTGCTGTCAACCACAGTGTTGACGTTCCAACACACGTCAAATTGTAGACTCAAGGAAGAGAAATCAAAGTTTAAATATACACCACCGATCGGCCTTCACATCTTTCAAATGTAACCATCGATTTCATTTTGGCGCCCAAGCACTTAAAGGTAAGACCGAAGTCACCGGTCCTGCTAGGAAGAAGGGGCTGGTCTGTATTAGCAGGTCAAACAAAAATTAAAACAAAAAGTGCAGAGGGAAGATGGGCTGGTTTTTACATTAAGGCTTGAAGACATTAAGAATTAGGGATTTAGACTTTTGAACACTAGATGAATAAACCCTAGGTCCTCATCAACAGGAGATTCCATAAAAGTTGTAGACAATATACAATAAGTTTTCACATGTTAAAAGGCATGATATTGAATTGCAGTATAAACTCACACCACCAAAACACCAAGTGAACATATTCATGTAACCCCAAACAAGTAACCTTGTGACCTTATTAACTCACACCACCAAAGGACATATGAAGACACATTGTGAGTTCTCTTGAGAACACATTATGAAGAATTGAATTTTGATCATCTTGAGCACGAACATTGTCATGATCAAAACAACCTCCTATGCATTGCATCTTATCTTGACAACACCAAAGGGAACACTATAAAGTCCTGTGACCCAACTCCAAACAATAGAGCATGATGGTATGATGGCATACTGATCTCCTCATGAAATAACCAAATACTCATCACTTGTAACCATATAGAAGTAACCATTCACCTTATACTCATCACACAACCTAAGCTTTGTGTTGAGATCATTAAATAACATTGAACCAATGAACATCAGAACTAATGAACATCAAAAACACTGAGTTACTACTAAATGCATGAGCCATGATGTCCTTTGCATGAGTAATCTAGCCATCAACCTCTGACATGAAGTATGAAGCATGTGGACTGATGAAGCATGACAAACAACATCATTACCATTGAATCTAAACACCTCCTCATCTTCTCCTGATGATATGCATCAACTCAACTATGATGAACAACTCCAACTAATATCCTTGAAGAATGACATCAAGACCTTGTAGAGAGGCACAACTCAACACCTTTTTGACATCAATGACAATCAACTTCCATCATGATATTCCATCATTTCCCATGATGCTTCCGTTCAGTCCTTCAGACTCCCCAAACGAGCTGAGGCGAGCATTAAGCAAAATCATGATGAAATTTCATTAATATTGAGCATGCTAAGGATGGGCTTATGTCTTACTCATTAATCATCGATGCTTCCTCATAGTAATGAGCTGGCATATCAATTGCTAAGTTGGCCAACTTATCCGCCTCTAGGTTAGTCTCCCTAAATGTATAGTTCATTTTGTAGATTCCCACAACATCTAGAACTTCCCAACATAGCTCCAATATACTTTGAATTCTCCAATTAGTAATGGCTCACTTTCTGATTATGTTAATCATAATCTAAGAGTCTCCCTGGAAATGTGAATGTTTGTGAGACCAAGCTTTATGCATAGTTGAAGCCCAAACAAAAGCATCTGCGCCTCCACTTCATTTTTGTGCCCTCCTTTATTTTCTTAGTTGCTACAATGATAGTTTCTTCCTTGTGATTTTGAATAATGTTGCTTACTCCAGAGACCCCAGGGTTGCCACAATGATAGTTTCTCCCTTGTGATTTCAGATAATGTTGCCTACTCTAGAGACCCCAGGGTTGCCCTTAGAAGCATCGTCAAAGTTTATCTTATACCAACCAACCTCCAGAGGAAACCACTTAGCTTTAGCTCTTGGATTGAGGTTGGGATGAATCCTCATCTTCCCATAAATGGGGGAAATTTGGAGGTAAACTCCCTCAATTGTTCACGTGGTAGAGGAAGAGCTCGTGAGGTTTGAACCTTAATTGTTGGCACTATAGGCAAGAAGCCCCACCATTTCACCACAGGGTCTCCCTTTTTTTCGTAAATATAATTTAAAAATTATATATATTAATTACAAATTATAAATCATAAATCATATATATATATATAATAAAAAATTTAAAACCTAGCGCATTGCATATAATTAAAAAGAAAATTAAAGAAGTTGAGCTTCTTTAATTTTTAAGCAAACTTGTTTCTAAAACTTTAATTTTATAAATATTTTATTCTATTTTAAAGTCATTTTTGTGATTGTTGGATTTTTGTAAATATAAAACAATTTAAAAAATATATAAATAATATATGTTATATAATATATTAATATACTATTAAAAAAAAAGATTTAAAGTACATTTGTGGTTGTAGGTGCATATTAAAAAATAAAAATTAAAAAAACTCGTTGAGTTTCTTTAATTAGCTTCTTGAACATATAAAAGTGTATATTATTTATAATTTTAAAAAATCATTTTTATAATTTTTAATGTTTATATATTTTGATGGAGAAAAGATCTGCTGAAATATTTTTTTAGATTTGTTTTTTAGAAAACACAATAATTTCTATAATATAACTTAAGAATTTAAACAATTTGTTTTTAATTTTTAGAAAGATATTGAGATGGAGTATAGAGTCAAATTATCTTTATAGGATTTTTAAAAGTTTAATGTAATAAAATAAATGATTATATTTTTATTTTAGATGATATCACGGTTGCTGTCATCTTTTAGTTAATTTTTGTTAGTTTATTACTTTGATGTCATCCTTAGGAGGCCCATTTTAACTCTGTTGGAATAACAGGAGGATTCAACTTGATTGGGATAAAATAGTGTCATACACCGTACTGATCGCGTTAATCTTTAATCCTCATTCTTGATCGTGGCCATTTTTGGAATGACTGTGAAGATCAAAACAATTATGCAGAGAATCTAGGCAAGCAAAGTCATCAAACAAGCTATTGTCCAGATTGATATTGAGCTCGGGATGGAGATCTTCAGAACCACACAATGCTTCCATTTGCATCGCTTCCTCTCGATAATGTTACATTTTTTGTTTCCTTCCCTCGGCCCTGTAATACAAGTTAGTAACTCTTGCTTCAATCAAATTACTTTCAAGGTCAAAATACAATTCAATAACATTCATTTCAATCAAACGATTTCCTCTGCGGATTTATTTCATCAATCTCCATCTCGCAGTAGATTCTAACATGTTAGATGAGGGGCTTCTTCCTAAATCGCTTTCAATGCACACCATTACCTCTACAACTACACTAACAATAGAAGATAAATAGTTATGATCTAGGGAAGAATTCCAGAGCTGTGTAAACCTGATCCCTTTGTGATTTCTTTTGAGATTTGACATCTCTCCTCCTTCAAACGTGTTCCACTCAGGCTAGGTTCTCTTATGACAAAATTGATCATGCTTTTTCAAAAGACTTCTACAAAATTACATACTAAAACACAATACTAATCACTATTCTAAAATATGGCTCTCAGAGGATCTCATAGCTTGGGGCAAGCAAGGAATTGCAGATTTGCCCCTTCACATATTGCTAAACCATTACTATTACCTACTCTAATACCATATTGGAACTCAAGCTACAAATTTACACAGAAATAATGATGTATTTCAATTCATTTCGGTCAATAATACATATTACATATTTATAGGTCTTGCATCTCCCTCCTATAACAACTCCCTTACATAGACAAGTTGTTCTAACAACTCAAATCTGTACACACTTGTACAACCAAATACAATATTATATTATCCTAAATAATATAATTCTTCACACGCATATTACAAACCATAACAAACACACTAACAAATCTAACAAATGATTATTGTACATATCCTAAAGACACATGAATGATGTGATATTCCTAACACATATGGATGGAAATTTAGTATACTTGGTTTATTTTTGCTACTATGGATGTCATGATTTATTGCTTTATTTTAAATGATATGAATATGGAACAAATAATGTGTTTGCTCTTTAGTAGGATTTTTAACCTAGGGGATTATGGGTTGACATAACATAGTGTGAGCTACTAAACTTTTGCGATAAGATTTATTAGGGAATCAGGTAGGAATGGGAAAAGAGATGGGATTTTTTTTGAATTAAGCCTCACAAAAGGTTAAACATTGATCCTTATCTAGATCGACCATTTAAACTAGTTTTCAATGCAAACAAGCAATAAATTTTATGGGTACCTGCTAGACTTAGCTAAGAAGATGCCCAATAGGTTAGATAAGGGGTAAAGGGTTTAATTTCATCAAGTATGGCCCTAGAATACAAGTTAGGGTCTCAATTACCTAGTTTGTAGGTGTGTGCTTAGCTTATAACTTCTTTTTCTTTTGTAATGCCACCTCCATAGCTTCAACCTTTTGGGTCTCCACTTACATGAGTACAAACATTTGTGTAATTATCACATTTGTTTTATTTTGACCTTTTAACATCACCCCCATTGCAACTAGTAAGATACAAGGGCTCATCACCAAGTATTAGGGTAGGTGAGCATGGGCATGCTATTTGTAGAATTGGAGTTTTCACCCCTTAACCTAACCCCACACTATTAGAAAGAAGCAAGGGCTCACCACTGAAGGTTAGGCAAGGTGAGAAGGGACTAGATATAACTTAAAGGATAACCAACTCCTAAGACTTCCCCCTGCCTGTTAGCTTTCATTGGGTACTATAGGTTTGAAAACTTAGTGTAGGTTTTTTATTCCTTTTTACAAGGTTTTTCCTACACATTTATTTAAGTTTGTTTAGGTCAATAAATTATGTTTTATTAGGTGAGAGGATTATGAGGTGTCACCTTCCTACATGTGAGCATCCATTAGCTATCTCGGGAAGATACTTTTCTATCTTTAGTCCGATAGATGGTTGCTCCTCATTGGTCGGTGTTGCCACCTCCTCCCTCTCCCTAGTCTATATAAGCATTCTACCTAGCTTGTATTTTTATTTTTTGATATTCGATATTGGAGATAGTTATCTTATGCTATTTTTCCATTCGAGCATTTCACATCAATCTATTGGTATCGTTGTTATGCTTTTGCATTTACAGTTTATGTTTCTAACTCTTTCAATTGATTTTGGGTTATAATTTGTTTTACAAATTCTAACATTAACCTAACCCCACACTATCAAAAAGAAGCAAGGGCTCACCATTGAAGGTTAGGCAAGGCGAATAAGGGACTAGATATAACTTAAAGGATAACCAAATCCTAAGACTTCCTCCTTGTTGAGGGGAATTGGGAATATCAACCTGTTAGCTTTCTTTGGGTACTATAGGTTTGAAAACTTAGTTTAGACTCAACTAGATGACAATTAAGACAAGGATTAGTATAAATCTTAGAGTTTAAATTTATTTGAGATTGTTGGGAATGGAAAAGGGAATGGATAATGATGATTTGGGAATCTCTAAAGCTTAGTAAGAACAATCTATACTAGACAACCTTAAGGCTCCTTACTAGGATGAGAATCAAACAAGCACAAATCACTGATAGATGAAAAGATGGACAAAATGAAATGCATGCTATTGCAAATTTTGATTTTTCATGATTTTATACTTTTTATTTTATTTTTTGCATTATTTTATTTTTATGGATTTTTTAGATATAGTATTTCTTCAGATGAAAGGTGTTAATTGTCATTAAATTCTTCTCCTTCCATGGTGCACAAGAGGATAAGATCCATTTCTGACATCTTTCTTGACTATGTATGGTCCTATTCAATTTGGTCTAAATTTCTAGCCTTCACCAACTCTTTTCTCAATAAGGCTATCGATTCTGAGTATAAGGTCCCAACTTTCAATGGTGTGGGAACAACCTTCTTATTGTATTGCTTTTCCATTTTCACTACCCTAACTACTTGATATTCTTCATCATTTGAAAGTATTTGCAATGATACTCAGAGACTTGGTATAAAAATGTCTATGAACTTAGTGAGAAGCTCCATGTATTTACATTTCATCATCTAATAGTTTAGCCCCTAGTTTTATCATTTCTCATTCTTCCAAAGTTCTAATGTTTGTTTCAATAGTTTCATCAGTTGAAAATGGGCGGCCTTCTTGAAACTTTTGAGAGGAAACTGGTATTGGTCTTTAAACAATTTTTTATGACTCTCCTAGTTCCCATGTAGGTTTCAGCTCTTATTATTTTCCTTTAGTAGTGATCTCAACCATATGGATGTTCATATCTGGCTTGACAAGAATGGTTGTTAGGTTGAATGGAGGCATAAGATTTTGTTGAATGGGGATCAAAGGGGAATTATCCTATCATCCCTCCCCTTGTAGATTTTGAGGTCTTAGTGATGTTTGTGATTTGTTTGTATGCCTCTCCTTTTTCAAAAATTTTGATTCCCAGGTCATTGGTGATTTTCATGGCCAAATCTTCCTTCTTTTTGGCTTGCTCGATTCTCTAAACACTAAAAGGATCAAGGTCCCCTTTGATTACGTGGAGGAAATGTACCTCTTGAAATAATCTAGAGGGAACAAGCCTCATCCTATGAATCCAAGGTCTCCCTAAGATCATGTTATAGGTGGTTTCTTTGTTGATGAAGAATTTTGTAGGTAAGGTTTTAAGACCCACAATAATAGGAAGACTAATTTTTCCAATGGCATGAATGTTGAGATTGTCATGAATTATGAGGGTGCTAGTTTCAAAAGTGATGTGAGATTCGTCATAACCCATACTTTGGAGGAGAGAAAGAGGGACTACATTGACTATAGACCCATCATGGATCATGACACACTTAATAGAAAAATCATGAACTTGGATTAGCAAGTAAATGGGGAGGTCACCTTGTTTATCGATGTCATCATCTAAGGGTAACTTTTTAAAATCCAATGTGGAAGAACACTTTTTGTTTGGAGTGGTTTCTATATGGCCTAAATCTAAGGCATTGAGAAGAGTATTCCTATGAGTAGGAGAACTTGTGAGGTCTAGTATGTGAGAAAGAGTTGAGTCGCTAGGGGTGGAATCTGGCCATTCTAGTGCTTGGGTAGTACAAATGTCTTGGTCCCTATTCAAGGCTATTCCCTTCATCTTGTGAGTGTGGGAATGTGTTCATGAATGCTCGTTATTGAGCTTTTGGGAGACATTGGATAATTTTGTTAAATTTTTTGCAAATTGAATTATCATGCCCCCTTCTCTTGTGAAATGAGCAATACTTATTAGGATCATGATTTCAAGGTTTTTGATAAGGATCGCAATGATTGTTGTATTACTGCTCATTTAGAGAACTTTTTTCTCTCACAATTAGCTCTTGGGGCATAGTCAATGGCATTGACACTTTAGTTCCTCGAATTCATTGTTGGTAATTTCTTCTGAATCAGCATTAGGGATTGCCAGTTCTAATGCACAGGCAGATTCAGCCAACTGAATACAGGAGGTTGCGTGAGCTCCTCCCCTTCACTTCTGGTTCTGCCGCACCAAGGGGGGTATCCCTATAACTCAAGATGTAACCTTGACTAGCTCAAAGATAGAAAGATCTAACTTGACAACAACAGGCAGAATACTCTCATGTATGGACCAAGATCTGTATGATAGATCACAAGGCTGGCAACATTCTTGGACATGATGTCTGGTTGGGTATGAGAGCATGCAGGGGGTTCCTAATCCTACTCCTACAACTAACAGGTGGAAGTATGAAATGTTTTAGTTTGAATTTTGGATGCAAAGCTGGACATGGTGTATAACACAAGAACACAGCATGATTGGTGCCTATCCAGGGCTTGGAGTCGGTAGACATACACCTGTGAATGATCAGCATGAATAGCTAAAATTGGATTTTAGGGGGATACACATGATATCTGCCTTACAGATATCTCCCAATGAAGAGTGTTAAGTTATCTCTACTTATGGCATCCCTACTGCAGTATACCCTTCCCAATGTTCAACCTGAAAACAGTTTAATCTGCCCCTTGAGCAGAAGTTAAAAGATCAGACATTCAACATAGGAATTCTATGCTCTAGAATCTAAACATTACCCAAATATCCAGATCCAGAAGAAGAATACATGCAATACTGGAGACAGAATTAACACAACACATGCTAAGATAGCATTACTCATATAAGATCAACCATGAAATCAGTGGATTCATGCCAAGTCGTACAACAGGAGATACATAAACTCACAAGTTAGACTGTACAGAGCAACCAGATTAGCTGGTTTTGGATTACAGAGCCAAAAATCCACAACTTTCAACAACCTTGAATGAATAACACCGTCTGCATTATATAGCAGGAGGGTGTATTCAGCATTAACTACCAGGTTGACCAAAAAGCCCGCCAGATATACAGTATCAGGAAAATGGCGCTCAAACATTAATGCAGCAGGTAGGGGAGGAGACAGGAAGATTTTTCGAGCCCTGCGCCACTGCCTAGGGATCCAGATCTTCAACCGGGTACTAGATCAGCCCACGCCATCGCCCATACCTCTGCAAAAATCGCCATTAATGGCGCACCAACCCGCGGCCTTGGGAAGAACATCAGACAGTTAATCGCAACCATTTCCCGCCGAGATTCATCATCATGATATTTGAAAATGCAGGATATCAATATCCCACATGCACCCCGCAGCAACCTCATTAACACTTTATATACTAGGTCATGAGCATATATCATGTCGGTGCTTTTGCTCCTGACGACACTAGTATAAGACTTCATCATCATCATCCTCCTCCAGCAGCATGATATCCTGTTGCCCGAAATATCACCCTGACGTCATCATCATATCGCAATATAACCGCATGATAATCGCCTTCATCGGCACAACCTGATCCATCGGAGAAACATCCTCCTGCTGAGCCTATACCAGAAGTCTGGCCGATGAACATCCTGATGACATCATCATCATATCCTGCTGACGTCATCATCATATCTGCCTACTGCGCACCTCCTCATATCCGGATGACGTCATCATCATGTTTGCAAATATCGGGAGATCTCCTCAAGATGATTAGTGTTAGAAATATGACCCCCCCGGACCTTGATGACGTCATCATCATATCGACATCAGGATGATATTCGGAAGACAACCGGATATTTGGAAATATCATCCTGATGCACGAAAATCAGGTTGCACTGTAGCTCCACTATAAGATCGGGGCGATAACTGAATATGATGATGCTTGAAAAGATCACCCCCACTAGATAATGCACGAAGCCGGCAGGCGGATATCTCCTTGATATCAGCATCATCATGATGCTGGAACAAACACACTCGAGTGATATGAAAATATCACCCCCTCCTTCGGAAATATCATGATGCAGATAGGCAGAAAGAAAGATATCACCCTGATATAAGGATGACGTCAGCATCATCAGGATGACAAAACAACGAACAAGAAGTGATACAACATCATCAGGATGATATTGACTGAGATCATCCTGACGTTCAAAATATGATGACCCCAGTGAATATCGGGTCGCACTTAGAACTCTTCAACAACATCATCAGGATGATCATAACCAAGATCACCCGATGATAAAAATATCACCCCGGCGAAATATCATGAAGGCAGAAAATATGATGACCCTCGCAAGCAACACGGTGATAACTAGAAATATGATGATGATGATGACGACCCTTAAGAAAAGGCAAGTTAGGTCGAGCAACTCAAAGAATAACCCCTTCAGAATATCGGGGCAGCATCATCATCATGTTTGGGCAAGGTGATAATTGGAAGATCACCGGAGACTTTGAAAAATCACCCCCGCAAGCAAACCAAAGCGCACTGTAGCTCGTCAGCATCATTAGGATAAAAACCAAACATCACCCGATATTGAAATATGATGATGACGATGAGAAACCGGTCGACGGAGAACATGATGATGCTGACCTTCATCGAAACAAACATGATGATGATGACCTCCTCCTCAAGAAAATATGATGATGCAGCTGAAAAATGCTGAGGAGGTCCAACACTTAGAACATTTTTTGGATGCTTAGGGAAAGCGCCTGCATGAAAATTGCTCAAAAAACTGCCAGTCAATTCAGGCGCTAACATTCATATAATTATTGCCACCACTATAATTATTATATTTGTAGTTATTATTATTGGATGATGGAATGTTTGTTACCCCTTCTGTATTCTTATTATTTTTTAGAATTCTCAATACTGAGCGATTGTTATTGATATCGTGGTTTACCAACCTTGCATCGACACCATACTCCTTTCTTTTACTATTGATAGTAGCTTGGTTGATTTAAGGACACTCTTGGGCTCCTCCTCATATGATTTATAAGGGAGGGTTTTTGGCCATCTTCCTATGTGTCCCTATTAAGGGTGTGTAAGAAGAGATCACATAGTTATGATCCATGTTTGTTGTGCTAATTGAATAATAGAGGACTTACTTCCATCTTGTGACAAAATGTGCGACCGACACATCGGTTCTTGTTTGATTGTTAAAAATTCTTGTATTCCTATTTTGACCAATTTGTTCATGTCAAAGGTAGCCACAAATTAAATAATGAATTATCTAAAAGAGTGGATCGACGCTTCTAGAAGTTGATAGTACCAATCTAGAGTGATACCTGTTGTGACCTTTTATAACATCAACCTCAATTGCAAATTGGGTCCCCCTCTTTTTTTGACTTGGTTCGGATTCTTGCTCCAATCCTGGATTCTCCAACATGATTTCAGAATTCGCTCACTGGTGCTCGAAGAAGTAAACACACAGGATCCCTCCTGCATGGGCTTGGAACCCTAACTGCCTGTTCTGGACTGTCCTTAGGGAAGGGTTTTGTCTTTCCATCCTTAAGAAATGAACCCACTCCATTCCTGGCATGGAACTCAATTCTAATCTTGTTCCAAGACTCCATGTCCCACTCAGGAAGACATTCCTAGACTCCAGTCTAGGAATCCGATCTGGAGGTCCAATCCGTAGTCCTGTCCAGAAGTACCTATCCTGGAGTCTTGTTTCAAGGAATTCTTTCCTGAAATCTTGTTTCAAGATCTATCCAGGTTCTTATCCCAACCAGGCCCATAATTCAACAAAGATTGTCACTCCTTGGCATGTTCATCTTTCCATCATGGAACTCAGTTCCCAGCCCGACAGCTCCAGTCCAGAAATTTTATCCAAGGGATAACCTTCTGATCCCAATCCAGAACTCAATCTCAAATCATAACTCGAAAGATTCTTAATCAACAAGGTTTTCAAGAACTTAGAGCAAATTTCAAAACGATCAATGTTCAAGCACCCCTCCGGAAGGCTGGAAAAGTGTAACAGGAATTTTCCTGGTTGTATATTCTAGTACCAATTGGAATATGTGCCCAGGGAAGAAATTTCTTCCTAGTTGTATAATCCAGTAGGTACTGGATTATGCACCCATGGGATTTTTTGTCCTGGTCGCATAATCCAATACCTACTGGATTATGTGCCCTAGGATCAGGGTGTCCTGCTCCACATTCCTGTTCCAGTCTGAACTTTGCAATTTGGTAGGAAGACATTCCCAGACTTGTATGTGGGTGCCTACATGAAAAATTCACCATCTATTAGGAAAATTTCACCATGAAGATTGGAATTCCTTGTAGGAATGGAGGAAAACTCCTTGTTCCAGATCCTGTGTCGATGATTGAACCTCCGTAAAGCAACCAAAGTTCACCTTTTGCGAAGAGGATTCCTGTTCCAACAATAAAACTTAAAGAAGGGATAAGTCCTTAACTAAAATCCTAAAAACTAAACATGCAGGGTCAAGGGTGCAAAATCCACCTCCTGTGGAAATGTGCGCTCCAGGATAGTTTTTGTCCAGGGCGCAAAATCCTGTACCTAAGGGAATTTGCACCCTTGGACAGGATCCTCCAGTTCCACCCACAGTTGATGCCTGTCCAAAATGAAATGATGACCTTCATAAAATCTTGCAAGAAGACTTTCAAAACTTGGCAAAACTCTGACAAAAAACCTGAAAGTAAGTCTGAGAGAGAGGAAAACCTGGAAGAAATCCCCGACATCTGGAATTCCCTGACTTACTGAAATCCCCAACATCTGGAATTCCTCAACTGGAAGAAATCCCCGACTGGAATAAATCTTTGACATCTGGAATTCCTCGACTTATTGAAATCCCCAACTGGAAGAAATCCCCGACATCATGAAATCCCCGATCAACTGGAATCCACATTCCAGGACTGGAAGAAATCCCTGACATCTGATATTCCCTGACTTATTGAAATCCCTGACCACCGACACAAGGAGAAAAGGACAAAAAATTTAAGTTGGCCAGTGATAAAGTCTGGCGGCAAAGTTTTTTCTTCCTCCAACCTAGGTCAGCCAAGTGGCAAAGGAGGTCAAATCGTCTATAAAAGGAGGGAGCTCACCTCATATTTTATCATTCAAATACAAATCCAAAGTAGAAATATACCTTTCAAGAGCAGAAATATTCATTCAAGGGCAGATTTCATCACTTGAAGGACAAAATTCATCAAGGAGGTTGCAGATTTTACCATTTCCAAGGCCAAATTCTTCTTTAGGGCTGATATTTCTGTAGGTTTAAGGCAGATTTATTAACTTTCCAAGGGCAAAAATTCATCTTCCAAGGGTAGAAATTCATCCTCCAAGACAAGACTCCTCCATTCTAAGGTAAGTCCTTCACTAAAACCCAAATTTCTGAAGCATTCCAAAGGTAGATTTCTTGACAAAAATCCATTAATTTCTGCATAAATAATCAAAAAATCCATTAGAAGGTCATAAATCCATAAAAAAATTAGAAATTCCAGTTCAAGTCAAAAGTTCCTTGTGCAAAGAAAGGTATGTGAATGCATAGGAGGATTCTTCTTACTTAGAATATTGTTATTTTTCCTTCCTATGTACTTGAAAATTCATGATTTTAGTCCCACATGCATAAAACTGTTGTACTAACGTCCCATGTGTGGGAATAAAAACCCTCGTCTTGCGTCCATCCTTACCCCTTTGAAAAACTCATACTCTGCTATTTCTTTCCTCGACTCCATAGGTGAATGGCAAGTGCCAAGGTGGGCTCTTCAAGACAAACTCAAATGAAGGCTGCCCTCAAAGGGACACTCCCGCAATCTAGAATCATCTTGAGATGGGAAAATGTAGGACACACCAATATCCATCCCTCAAGCATGGAGGAAATTAGAAAGTAGATGTATGGAGTAGATGGACGTCCTCCATCCCAGTTTGCAGCTAAGATCGTCCGGAACGGAGTTGCCTCCGTCGCGTGCTTCCCGCCTGCCATTCCTTGTTTTGAGCTGATCGTGGAATGCTTTATGCACTATGATCCGGAACGAAGGATGGTTGTCAACCACAACAACATAGTGGTGGCCTATTTCTCCAAGGAAAAGATTGCGGAGGCATTCAACATACTAGTCTATAGTCCCATCGACTACACAAGCAAGGAGGATTCAGCTGACATGTTCTAGGCTGATCCGACAACTTGTTTTGGGATCATCAACAAGTCATTGATGTAGAAGAAAAAACCTCACCTCTCCAAACTGCCAAGGACACTCCTCAAGTCTGACTTCAAGCAAGAGCATGGAGACCTTGTTGTCATGCTGAACAGGATCATGGGAAGTCCTCAGTCCCCTACCTTCGAGCCATGGATGTTCTACTGCATTGAGGAGGTCACCGCCGAGATGAAGATGATTGATTGGGCTCGACTCCTCAGTGACAGCATTGATGCACAATTCTGAAGCTTGGAGGAATCAAAGGCCTTTTACATGAGTTCCTACGTGATCTATATGTTGGCAAGGAATAACAAATATTGAGGACTGTCATGGCGTATCGGCAATCAAGATGGGAAAGTCAAGGTTTATGATTGCTACACCCAACTTCATCTCTAAAACATAAATCATTTCCGGAGGTTCAATGACGCATTCGCCATGCACATCACAAGGACCCTCCAAGGAGGCACTCACCAAAGGATATCACCCAAGGCCAAGCAGCTGATAAGGACTTATGGCTCCTGGTTCATCCAAATCCCAAAGTTCACATACATCAGGGTGTAGGGATTCTCCAGCTATCCGTATAGATTTCCAAGATATCCGTCGGACAAGATGGTCTTGTTGGAATTAACGAGGCAACTCTCAGCATATGACAAAGTCCAGAAGAAGAAGAAGAAGAAGGCTAGAGTAATCTACCCAGTCCAGACGGAAGGTGCGGTTGAAGCATGCACATCTCTCCAAGCCACAGAAAGATCTGAAGAGGAGCTGCAGTTCTACAACCTGGTGACTCATTCCTTGTGAGAGAACTTTGACCCATTCAATACCACCCAGATAGCATGCGGAAGGAAGCATAGACATAAGGTACACCTGGAGGACCACTGGGAAAATGCTAAGGATGACTTCGAAGTGCGGAGGAGGACATGTTCCTGGCTTTCAGTTGACATAATCAGGGCCACTGGGATCTTTTCAGTCCCAGATCAAGTTAAGGAGGATGGAAGGCAAGTCCAGCCATTCTTCGAACAGGAGAAGGATAAGCCTCTTCCACCCTTGATTTGGTCTGATCTAGAGGTCACCCATTTGGACGATCTAATGGCTCCTGTGTTGACGATAACAGAGAAATGGATTAACCAGCAGATGGAGAAACTACACAAGAGGGGCATCCGCTTGACTTATGACCTGATGGGAGACTTGGATTCTTAGTCTTCTGAGAAGGACATGATCGAAGAAACTCCTGTGAAGGAACAAGGAACATGAAGACATGAAGTAAGGAATAGGATTGTGGAAGCTCCACCAGCAAAGAGAGTAAAGGCTTAGAAGGAGCCTATCAGCAGGCCTGACTAGGAGGAACAGAATGCATCCAGGCCTCACTCTACTAGCACTTCTTCCATCCGGGAGGTTGATCTTTTCAAGAAGGTGCAAACAGTTAAAGGTAAGGGACCCGTGGAGGAGGAAATGGTCCTGAATGAGTAGGCTGGTCAGGAAGATAATGAGTCCATGGATTCCACTTGGGAATCGACCCCTAGCCTGATGGTGGGAAATCAGCCTGACCTTTCATCATGGAATCCAGGGGAAGTCTGGCTTGAGGACATGCTCCATCACCCTGATTTGGAATTCCTCGACGAGGAGTTCAATTCCAGCAAAGTACCGACATCCACACCACAAGTTGGTCAACATCCACAGGAACCACAGAAGGAGGTCAATCCATCCACAAAACCCAATTGGTTACAGGACAGGTTGCGGAAGAAGATAATTAGGAAGAATGATCCTTCCACCGAACTTGGTGATTTTCTGGCCAGGATAGGGAAATCCGCAGATCTAAAGTAGGCAAAGAAGTTTTCCCAGATCATAAGAGATGAATCAGGATCCCACCGAGTAGAGGTGGAAATTCCCAGGGTAACTGAAGTGAAGGAGGACATCAGTCCAGATGATTTTGACATCTTGAAGGTTGACCTGAGACCAGCCATGAAAGATCAAGAAATGGAGGAACTGGAGGATTCCATTGCCGCCATCCAAGAAAGGTTGAGGAAGGAAGAAGAAAAGAAGAATCAATTGAAACAAGAGAATGAGGAACTGCGGTAGCACATCCAACAGCTTATGGGCCCATTGCAGTTTGCCCAAGGAGCAACAGCCCAACCTCTAAGCATAACTAAGGATTCATTAGCTAAGGTTGAAGTTTTGAGGAAAGCCAGCCATATAGCCAAAGGTTGGAAGGAGAAGGTCTTGGATAGAGCCCATAAGTTCATAGAGGACTTTGTCCAGGTGAAGAGGAGAGTTACAACACTCATGGATAGAATTCGAGCCATTCTGGATACATGTCAGCAATTCATAGTCGTCCAGGAGGAAATTATCCCTAGAATGAAGGCACTGATGAACACTTCGAAGCTGGACTTCATCAGGAACAAAGTAATACATGCAAATTTAGTATATGGTTTCCTCAGCTGGTAGACCAAGCTTCGGAGGAACAAAGTAATACATGCAAATTTAGTATATAGTTTCCTCAGCTGGTATTCCACCTTGGTCATGAAGAGGGATAACCTTGAGAAGATTGAAGGCGACACTTCCCAGGCCCACACCATGTTGAAAGAAATCCAGGACAAAATCCTTGTATCCTTGGAAGCCTGGTTTGATCTGGAGATTGCACCGGATGGAGTCATTGACTTAGAGGAATTGAAAGGCAAGATGCAGAGCATATACTTCAAAGCTACTTATCCTACCAAGGAGTCCCATCTTGAGGATGCATCCTCTTTTCTGATCTTCATCAATAATATCCAGGAGCTAAGGGTGGATTGGGAAAATGTCCTTGTTACCAGTGCCACCACCATGTTCGTCATGGAGTTCCAGATTGAAAACATGCCTAGTATTCCTATGGAGGAGTTGGAAGTGATCCTGACTAGGTTCCTGGAGGCAGAGACTAGGGAGCAAGAGGAAGTTCCAGACAGGCAGGACAGTCCTATCCAGGAGTCCTAGACAGATGGCACCCAGGACAGATGGCGGTCACCCTTTCACCTTCTGACGTCCAGGACAGGTGGCAGTCACCTACATGTGGAATCTGATGACCCCACCTACTTTCCTAGGGTTTCTGACCCATTGCACTCATTTCAAGGAAATCTGATTTCCTTTTTTGCTCTAATGTATTTTGGTTGCCTATATAAATGCTGAGAGATCTCATTTGAAGGGATCTTCTTCTCTCTCTTTTTTTTTCATCATTTTGAGGCTCCTAGAGTAGCCTAGTAGTTAGCTTTCATTTTTGCATTGTATTTCTGAGCTGAAACTCCAAGGATCAGTTGGGTTGTAATATAGACTTCTGAAGCAAGAATATAAGCATTGAATATTGGTGTTCATAGGATTCTTTGGATGTTTGACATGGTCTTATTGATTCCTTGAAGCAAATTTGGAAATTTATTCAAGTTATTTCCTTTATTTCAAGCTTTGTCAGTTAATATGATGGAAAATGCTATTGTTGAATGATTGAATGCTAATTTGTTCATACCATTTGTGATATGTGGCTTGCAAATCACTTTGTATGGTTAGTCTGAACTAATCCCAAGCTTAACTTTGACTGTTCTTGAATGATCAGTCTCATGTTCCATGTTAGGATAGTGTGAAAAGCCCTGCCACTATCCCAGAAGATCGCAACATCTCTGCCTAGCTATTGTCGCATGACAAAGCAGAAGCGTGGTTCTAACATCAATCTTCAACAGTAGTCCTTCCCATCATCTAGATCCCTGAACTCTCCTCCACTATCCCTATCTTTTTCCATTTTTTCTTTGAATTTCCTTAGGAGTAGATTATGGAAGAGCCTATAGCAAAATCATTCATTACCTGCGTAGGTTAGTTTGGTTGAACTTAGATCTTTTCTACCAGAAGTTGAGAATCCAGCCCAGAAAAAGAGGAATCCACGTCCAAGACTCCAGAATCCACCTAAACCCCCTGACTTTCTTCCTTGGGTGCTGAAACACTAAGTTTGATACGTAAGCTCCCCTTGTGATTACTAGCAAATCACATCATTTCACTGAGTCTATCCCTATGCATGTCAAGACCTGACACAAAAGGAACCTTGGAGCAGTCTCATTCAATCACGTAGTTCAGTGTCTGAGAAGCTTTATTCAAGAGAGGATAGAATACTTTGTGTTGCAGTCATAAAACACGCATCAATATAAACTAGCTCTAGAAGGAGGGCATAACAAAGGCATTTCTCCATTCAAAGACATTGATTTCATCAGCACGCCCCTCTTCCAACGCATCAACATAAACTGGCACTAGAAGGAGGGCCGATTGCTTCCGACAGAGTATTTCATTTTTGAGGAAGGTAAGTGAAAGAGCACGCTGGATCAAATCATCTCTTTCTTACTAGAGAGGTGTTAGGGTTAGCTGGCAGAAGATATCAATTAAATGCAAATAAAGATTAAACAGAGAAATGGAAATACACAATATTAATAACAGCGAGAGACAAGTTTTAACGTGGTTCACCCAAACTTGGGCTACATCCACCAAACAGAGAGTCCAATATTATTATCCAGTAAATCAAACCGATTACAACCAGCAATCCCTGCAACTCAAATACCGTTGCAAATGCTACAATACCATATATCAAAACCCTAACCCTTAGCCGCTTTTATCAAGCCTTTTTGTCGGTTACAAAAATTAGGGTTTTCTTATGTCAGTCACAAAAAATAGGATTTTTTATGTTGGCCCTAAAAAAAAAATTTTCTCGGGGGCTACCGCCCCTGAACCCCGGCAAGGATACATGGCTAGTGTACAGTACTTTCCTGATCAGTCGCCACCTACCAACAATCTCCCACTTGGAGACTGAGCCTAGACAACACCGCTGCGCATGCAACTCCCACTGGAAATAAGCACCCTGGACTCTACTATTATGTTTTTATTGGTTTCAGTCTAGAAGACCAATTGAAGCTGAAGAGGCTCTCAGCTTCTCCCTTGTCACTACCTTTGTAAATATATCTGTTGGATTTTCATCGGTATGTATCTTTTCCATCCTTAACTGTCTATTATTCAACACCGACCGAATAAAGTGATATCTCAACTGTATGTGTTTGGTCTTTGAATGCAAAGAATAATTCTTTGCAAGATGTATGGCACTCTGATTGTCTGTATACAAAGAACTGTTAGCCTGTTGTGTGCCCAATTCTTCCATGAAAGATTGCAGCCATATCATCTCCTTGCTCGCCTCTGTGGTGGATAAAGCTACCATCTTTTGCAACCATGAGATCCAACTCACTGATGTCCCACCTACAGTAAAGACATAACTTGTAGTACTTCGCCTGGTATCAATATCTCCTGCCAAATCTGAGTCTACATAACCTGCTAAATCTGTATTAGAGCCCCCAAAACATAAATGTTTATTGGATGTACCTCTCAAATATCTGAGAATCCATTTTACTGCATTCCAATGCTTTAATCCAGGATGACTCATATACCTGCTTACGACTCCTACATGTGCAATATCTGGTCTCGTGCATACCATGGCATACATTAAACTTCCTACAGCTAAAGCATATGGTACCTTGGACATTTTTTCTTCCTCCTCTTGTGTCTTTGGACACATCTCCTTAGTCAATTTCAAATGACTAGGCAAAGGTGTGCTGACAGATTTTGCATTCTCTATGTGGAATCTCTGCAACACCTTTTCAACATAAGCAGCATGAGATAGACTCAATTTTCTGTTCATCCTATCTCTACAAATTTTCATACCAAGGATTTGTTTTGTTGCCCCCAAATACTTCATATCAAATGACTGTGCTAACTGTTGTTTTAACTCTCTTATGTGATCCATGTTTGACCCAGCTACAAGCATGTCATCAACATATAAACATAAAATAATGTAGCTATCATTATCCAACCTCTTAAAATAAACACAATGGTCAGAATTACACTTGCTGTAGCCTTGCTCAGCCATAAAACTATCAAATTTCAAATACCATTGCCGAGGTGCTTGTTTCAGGCCATACAAACTCTTCTTCAATCTACACACCTGTTTCTCCTTACCTGTGACCTCAAATGCTTGGGGTTGTTCCATATATATCTCCTCCTCCAAATCACCATGGAGAAAGGTAGTTTTCACATCTAGCTGTTCCAAATACAAATCTTCAATAGCCACAATACTTAGAACAGTACGAATAGAAGTCATCTTGACAACCGGAGAAAATATCTCATCAAAATCAATGCTCTTTTTCTGTGCAAATCCTTTTACAACTAACCTGGCCTTAAATCTTTTCTTACCTCCATCTTCCTCTTTCAGCCGGTAAACCCATTTGTTTGGTAAAGCCTTTTTACCTGCAGGTAACTTACATAATTCCTAAGTCTGATTTTTCAGCAAGGAGTCCATTTCTTCTTTCATAGCATGCTCCCACTGAACCTGTGTATCCACCCACATAGCTCCATCATACCCTTCTGGTTCACCAGCATCTGTTAACAAAATAGAATACAAAGAGGGAGAAAACCTTTCAGGAGGTCTACTTAGCCTTGTTGACCGTCTAACATTCACTGGAGTTTGCGGTATTTCTGGTTGCTGTTGCAGAGCATGAGGAACCACTGGAACATCACTATTTGGAGTATCATCCAGCACCACATAATCTTTTTCTTTCTTCTCATGCTACTGCAACTGATCTTTGTACAACACCTTCTCATTGAATATAACATCCCTGCTTCTCACAATTTTTTGATTTTCAAAATCCCAAAGCCTATAACCAAATTCATCAATGCCATATCCAACAAAGGTACACTTTTTTGATTTTGCATCTAGCTTGGTTCTATTTTTAGAATCTATATGTGAAAAATCTTCATAGCCGAAAGTTTTTAGAAAAGAATAACTCACCTTCTTACCTGCCCATGCTTCCTCTGGAATACCACAGCCCAAAGGAACTGAAGGACCTCTGTTAATTAAATATACAACAGTGTTGACAGCAGCTCAGCATGCAATCTCATGGTCCTTGCACGCTCCATTATTGTCCTATTCATGCGTTCAACCACTCCATTTTCTTGTGGAGTCCCTAGAACTGTTTTCTGCCTACGAATTCCATTAAAGGAACAATAATCTTCAAATTCTTTGCTGCAATACTCACCGCCATTATCAGATCTGAGACATTTTAATCTTTTACCTGTCTCATTCTCAACCAAGCTTCTCCATTTTTTAAATGTTTCAAAAACATCAGATTTTTGCCTAAGGAAATAAATCCATACCTTCCTAGTTGCATCATCTATGAATGTAACATAATATCGAGAGCCACCAAGAGAAGATACCTGAGCCGGTCCCCATATATCGGTATGCACAAGCTCCAACTTTTCATTTTTCTTTTGCTTCCCATCCTTGAGAAAACTGATTCTCTTTTGTTTTCCATACACACAACTTTCACAAAAATCCATATTAATACATTTCAGACTTGGTAAAACATTCTTAGAATGAAGTACCTTCATACCTTTTTCACTCATATGCCCAAGTCTGTTATGCCACAGTGTTGTTTCAGAACCTGCAGCAACTTTTCCAGTCTCTTCCTGCAAACCTGCAACAACTGTTCCTGAACCTGTTTGTTTTTCCTCTGTAACATCTAAAGTAGAAGGAACAGTATGACCTGTACAAAGATATAAGGTGCCTACTTTCACACCTTTTGCTACTACTAAGGCACCTTTTGAAACCTTCCAATTTCTATCAGTAAATGTAACAGTGCAACCTTGTTCAGTTAGCTGCCCTGCTGAAATTAAATTCCTACTGAGCCTTGGAACATGCCTTACCTCTTGTAGTAGCCAATGATTCCCATTCTGCAACTTAATCTTGATTCTTCCTTTTCCAACAATCTGACAGGGTTCGTTATCTCCCAAATAAACTAGCCCAAAATCCCCTTGGACATAATCAAGAAAATAACTTCTATGGGGTGTAGCATGAAATGAGGCCCCTGAATCTAAAACCCATGAATCATCAGCCTTATCTAGGGAAAGAATCAAAGCATCATCTTCAGATTTATTACTTACCACATTTGCTTCCTTATTGCCTTCTTGTTTGTCTCCTTTATTTTTTTGAGACCAGCAATCTTTCTTTAGATGACCTGGTTTCCCACAGTACCAGTAATCCTTCTGTCCTCTAGTTTGGGATCTTTTGTCCCTTGATTTTCCTCGTGACTTCCCATGACCTCTAGAACCTTTTCCTCTCTCCTTTGATCTGCCCCTACTTTCCGCATTCAAAACACTGCCTGATGTGGATCCACCTGAGCTTTTCTTACGAATTTCCTCACTCAGAATAACACCAATAACATCATCAAATTTCAGGGTATTTGAACCAGAAACAAAGTTACTAACCGCCATTACCAAACTATCCCAGCTTTCAGGCAATGAACATAATATCAAGAGAGCTCTAACTTCTTCATCAAATTTTACATTTAAAGAAGTCAATTGACTGACAATCATATTAAATTCATTTAAATGACCTGTCACAGATCCACCTTCAACCATTTTCAATTTAAACAAACGCTTCATGAGAAATACCTTATTTGAGGCTGAGGGTTTTTCATACAATTTTGCCAAAGCTTTCATTAGACCATCTGTTGTCTTTGTTTCCGTTATATTGAATGCCACCGATGGTGCCAGGCACAACCGAATGGTTTCCAGTGCCTTTCTGTCAAGAAGATTCTAATCCTCATCAGACATTGTTGCCGGTTTCTTGGCTACTCCTTCCAATGGCATCTATAAATCCTTTTGATAGAGGTAATCCTTCATCTGCATCTTCCATAACTGATAGTTTTGCCCATTGAATTTATCGACCTTCAATTTACCCTCGTCTGCCATTGCTCCCACTCAACCGTGAGACCTTCCTGCAGATGATAATCGAACACAACCCGCTCTGATACCACTTGTTAGGGTTAGATGGTAGAAGATATCAATTAAATGCAAATAAAGATTAAATAGAGAAATGGAAATACACAGTATTAATAACAGCGAGAGACAAGTTTTAACGTGGTTCACCCAAACTCGGGCTACATCCACCAAACAGAGAGTCCAATATTATTATCCAGTAAATCAAACCGATTACAACCAGCAATCCCTGCAACTCAATACCGTTGCAAATGCTACAATACCATATATCAAAACCCTAACCCTTAGCCGCTTTTATCAAGCCTTTTTATCGGTTACAAAAATTAGGGTTTTCTTATGTCGGTCACAAAAAATAGGATTTTTTATGTCGGCCCTAAAAAAAAGTTCTTGGGGGCTACTACCCCTGAATCCAAGGATACATGGCTAGTGTACAGTACTTTCCTGATTAGTCGCCACCTACCAACAAGAGGCACCAGAGAATCCTAAGGTCTACCCTAGGAGCCTCCTAGAGTCATGTGGAACTAGACTTTCTCTCTAGAACTAGGCGAGGGAAGAAGACATCATCATCCAATCAGGGATCTCCCAGTGGAGGAGACCTCTCGAATCTGTTCCAGACCCCGCCACCTGGAAATCCTATCCCAGGAGTTGCTTAGCCCAGCAATCCACGAGGACCAGCTCAAGCTATCCCGCTCTAACTAGCAGTTCCGCTCCAACCAACAAACGTCCCAATGGCTTGGTCTCCGGTGAATGTTTCCCCTCTCACGACCTTCACCAACTACAATGATATGCCGAAGAATCCCGAACACTTCTGCTCCAAATTCCACATCAATGATGTAAACTGGACAGCGGAAGAGCATGTCAATATTTTTGAGGATGCGTTGCATAACAGACGAGTTGAACATGAGGATGTGGCATGCAGACTATTTCCGTACTCTTTGGAAGGAGACGCATTTTATTGGTATATCAACTTGCCTGCTAATTGAATCGCCAGTTGGGGGAATTTGAAGGATGCCTTCTTGGCCAAGTTCAGATTTCCCATTAGCCCGACGGAGCTGTACAAATAGTTTGTCGATGTACAGAGACAAGAGCACGAATCCATTAGCACCTTCAATAATAGGTTCCACAAGGCCTACTCAAGGGTACAGGCCCCGTATACCATAACTGATAATGCGGCCCAAGCAATGTACTATGCGGCACTGGATTGTCTCACTTCTATGTTCGTGCAGAGGAAGACCAATCCTCTGACCACCCTACTGGAGGCATATACTGAGGCTGTCAAAGTGAACGAGGAGTTAGGAATGAATACCCAGGGTCCACTTAATCATTTGGGGTATGCCGCTATGCTAAATTAGGTCCATGGGATTAATCAGGCGTTGGCACATCATACCCTAGTGATCTTAGCAACCAGTTGGTACTTCACCCCAGAGTGCCCGTCTCCCAAGTAATGCCTGCACAACCAGTGTACCTTCAAGGCGCGTCCTCCACAAGAACTTAGGAGAAAGACGAGATGAAAGAGTTGATTGGCCAAGTGAGAAAGCTGTCTACAGAAGTCACTCACCTCAGGAACCAGAACAATCACTTGTAAAATATGCAAAGGAATTCCCAAGAAAGTCAAGGATATCAAGGGAATCACCAAGGAAATAATCTAGGATTCCAGGCGAACCATCAAGGATACCCGAGGAAGAACAAGACGTGGAACACAACTCCAAACAATGGAAATGTCCCTTCTCCTTTGGACAATCCTCCTAGTTCCACGGACAGGCCGACGGATAAAGTTTTCCTAGTAGAAGCAACACTATCTAGTTGGTGTAGATTGCACAATACCAACCAACATTCAGAGTTGCAATGGACCGAGTTCAAGATTGTTGCAGACATCTTTCATAAGGAAGTGTAGAGCTCAAAAGCTTAGGATACCCCTCCACCCGCCACGAGACATGAAATTGTCCCTTCAACGAGGTATGACCAAGCCCTTATCCTAGAGGATTTCACATTCCCTCCTATGCTAGAGTATGACTCCATGGGGTACGACGAAAGATTTCCTCTTGCATCAACAAATGGTCCCGTCGAAGATCCATACTACTACCCTCCATACAATAATGACTTCCAAGCTGAGGAGGTGGATGAAGTGCAAGCATTCTAGCAATCGGTTGGGAATGTAGGTCCAAGAGTCTACCAAAGAAATTACCGCTCTTAAGAGCCATTGACCACCTCGACCCCTCCAAATAGTTACCAGACTCCACCGGATCCAAATGCCAATAACAATCCAAGCTACCCAAGGGATTCACCAGAATACCGATAGAGGGATGCTTCTCAAAGAGTCAATTCATCCAGAGATTCTGCTCCCAAATCCCCTATAGCAATCCCAAAGATAAACTAAATAGATTAAGCCAGTGTGTGACAGAGGAATTCAAGAAGATAAGAGTGAGCCTACCCATGACCGAGTTAATGAGAGTGCCTGAAATCAGGGAGACCTTTTTGGAGAGTTTGAATGACACCCATACAAGGAATGTCACCTCAGGCACGCAAGGCAGCTCCAATCCATCCAACCCATCCGGTTCACCTCATGCATCTTAGGCCAATGGAACCCTGAATACCAACATGGTACAATCATTCCCTTATGATCCCCAAGTTCAGCCAAATGCCATCTATGTAGCTCAAAATGTCAATGATACCATCAGAGTGGCACCGAAAGGGAACTTACGGAAGCATAAGGAACCTGCAAGAGGTAACAACGCAACAAAAGGTCAAAATATATAGCTAGGAAAGAGTGCCAATTGTAGTACTCCCAAGAAGAATTCTGTGGTTTTCTACCAAGGAAAAGATGAGCATCCGCCGTTTCTCCTTTCAGTAAGGATGTTTGAAAAGCTCTTGCACAACTGTCTGATGGATTCCGGAGCATCAAACAATGTCATGCCCTTAGGCGTATGCAAGAAGTTGGGTTTGATGCCAAAGCCGAACTCCAGGAAGGTCACTCAGCTCGATAAGATGGAAGTTCCAGTTGTAGGAGAGCTTCATAACATCCACATGCAACTGGTAGCTGATCCAAGGATCCAGCATTATATCGACATTTCTGTGGTAGACATTCCAGAGGGATATGGTATGCTACTGAGTCAAGATTGGTTGAGGAAGTTAAATGGGTACGTGTCCACTGACTTCTCCCACATGTGGTTGTCATGGAGGGGACTCCCAAACTAGATCAAGATAGACAGTACTCCTCGTCTAAAGCTAATGATCACTGAATACAATGAAGAAAATGAGATATTCTTTGTGGAAACTAATCTCAGCCTTTACAGACCAAAGGTCGATGAATTGCTCATGATGCAAAATGCCATGGAAGTACTGGTGGGGAGTGATTATGACTCCAACTCTGATGATGAAGATCCCGGTATGTTTGAAAATTTTAGAAATTTTGTTCTTAGGAATGTCAAGCAAGGAATGGAATTGGGAAATCAAACCAAGATAGAGGATCTGCTGCTACCTAATTGATGCCGGATCCACAATGCTTTCCATTCTGAGTTTACCTGTGCAATGTGTAAAGTTGCTCTGGAGCAAGTCCACAAGCGGATTCCAGAGGCCTCTAACTTGGAAATTCTGGTACTACCCAAGTCTGAAGGGACAACTCTAGAAGAAGTGTTAACAAGTGACAATGTCTCACCCAAAGAAGAAGTTGTCCAGAAAGGACAAAGAAAGAATGACGATAAGAATCCAAGTCCAGCATCTGCAGCTGATCAAGCATGGACATTGAGATTCAATGGATCCAAATCCAAAAGGGGAGCTGGAGTTGGCTTTGAACTAATAAGCCCAATTGGAGAAGCCTACATAGCCACCCATAGATTACAGTTTCCCTGCACCAACAATCTTACGGAATATGAGGCACTTGTCCACAGATTACTGCTCTCCATCAAAAAGAATGCCAAAGTCCTACATGTGTTCAGAGACTCTAAAGTGATCATAAGATAGATAAGGAAGCAGTATGTCTGTCATGACAAAAGACTGACCAGACACTGTAATAGAGTATGGGATCTTATCGAAAGCTTCGATGCTTTCAATATTCGATTTGTCTATAGATCCAAAAATCAGGTTGCAAATGTTCTAGCCTAGGTAGCAAGTTCATTAGAACCACTTGCTATGGAAGGATTGAAGAAGTTTACTGTGGAGCTGACTTCTGTCCCCTTAGTTCTGGATAATTATCACCAACTTCCTGGTGTTTGATGATGATAAGCACATACTAGACTTCTTGACCAACTACAGGATATTCACTGCCCAGATCATTGATGAAGGAGAAGGGGAGGAAGCAGAGTTCGATCCGGATGGAATAATGAATTTGAAAAATAATACTATCCCCAGGGGACTGATCGAGTTGGAAAGACTCTTTGATTCCGACAGATTAAGTGCACTTCCATGCCCTAGTGAGGAAGGAAACAAGTGCAACCTAGTGAACTTGGGAACCGAAGGAGAAGCAAAGAATGTTTTCATTGGGAAGGCTTCCATGACAAAGGAAAGGGAAGGTATCCTCAGGAGTTTGAAAGAATATACGGATGTGATAGCATGGGGATAGAAGGACCTAAAGACTTACGATACTTCCATTATCACACATACCATTCCCCTCAAGCCCGGAAGTAGACCTTTTTGACAGCGTCAAAGACCAGTCAATCCACTGGTAGAGCCTTTGATTTATCAAGAAGTCAAGAAGTTACTAGAGGCCAAAATCATCTTCCCAGTAAGACACTCGATGTGGGTCACCAACCTTGTCCCAGTCAGGAAGAAGAATGGCGAGATAAGATTGTGCGTAGACTTCCGCAATCTCAACCAAGCTTCAGAGAAGGATAATTACCCTCTCCCCTCATTAGAGGAAGTACTGCAGATCGTGAACGGGTCTCAAATGATGTCCTTCTTGGATGGGTACTCGGGATACAACCAAGTAATGGTTGAGGAGTTAGACCGACTAAAGACAGCATTCACCACTAAGTGGGGAATTTATGCGTACAGAAGAATACCTTTTAGCCTGATCAATGCTAGAGCTACCTTCCAATGGGCCATGGACATTGCCTTTAGAGATCTACTCGGCAAATGCGTCGTCATATACATGGACGATCTCACTATGTTTTCAAAGAAAAGAGAATATCACGTCAAAGATTTAAGGAAGGTCCTCAAAAGATGTAGAAGGTATGGGATTTCCCTCAATCCAAAGAAGTGCATTTTCGATGTAACGGAAGGAAAACTCATGGGCCATGTAATATCAGAACAAGGGATATTCATTGATCCTGACCGAGTTAAAGCTATATCCAAAGTTAGCATGCCGACCAGCAAGAAAGAATTGAAATCTTTCTTCAGAAAGATTAATTTCGTAAGGAAGTTCATTACGAGGTTTGCTGAGATAGTGAAACCGCTGAACGAAATGTTGAAAAAGGATGCTAAATTAGAATGGACTCCACCAGCCAGAAGAGCATTCAAGGAAATCAAACAAGCCATCGTCAGTGCTCCTATCCTTAGCAGTCCAGACTATACCAAGTTGTTCTACCTATACTCTTTCGCCTCAGAACACACTTGTGCGGGCATTCTCACTCAAAGGATGGAGGAAAAGGACGAGCATCCCATAACATTAATGAGTACTCATTTCAAGGATGTAGAATTAAGATACCCATGCGTGGAAAAGCATGCCTATGCCGTGGTAAAATCCATCAAGAAGTTCAGGCATTATGTCCCGAGGAGTAAAGTCTATGCCATAGTCCCAGATATTGCTGTCAAAACACTCTTAATGCAGAATGAACTTGGGGAAAGAAGAGGAAAGTGGGTCGCCACTATCCAAGAATATGATATTGAGATCCAACCCATGAAGATAGTGTGAGGTCAATCACTTGCTCAGACAATTGTAGTTGAAGGACCCAGACTGGTACAATAGACCTATGTGCTAGAAGAGGTGTCTCCGGATGCATGGTATGATGACATCGTGCATTGCCTACTACACCAAAGATGTCCTGCCCACTTGAATTCCACTCAAAAGAGGGCTCTAAGATTTTGGAGTCAACGTTTCATGCTTCAAGGAACAGTCCTATTTTGGCGGAGCCATGAAGGGATTTACTTCAGGTGCATAGGAAAGAATGAGGCAGGCTAGATCATGGAGCAGTTCCATGACAAATTTGGAACCTATCACGGAAGAGGACTAGCCACGGCTCACCAAATCCTGAGGGTAGGATATTACTGGTTGATGCTGTTCCACGATGCTTACCAGTATGTCAAAACCTGCCACACCTGCCAAGTAGCTGCTGCAAGAGAAAGGAATGCTGCCATGCCTCTTCAGCGTGTGTTCGAAGTAAGACCTTTCACCAAATGGGGACTTGACTTTATCGGTATGATCAATCCACCTTCCTCTACGCAACACATGTATATTCTGACCGCTACTGATTATTGTACTAGATGGTCTGAAGCTCATGCTTTAAAATATTGCACCACTGATGTTGTAATCAAGTTCTTAGAAGAAAATATCATTACCAGGTTTGGATGTCCTCATGCTTTAGTATGTGATAATGGTTCTACATTTTCATCTTTAAAGTTTTCAAATTGGGATTTTGATCATGGAATAACATTAAAATTCTCATCAAATTATTACCCACAAGGTAATGGGTTAGCTGAGTGCCCAAACAAAAACCTACTCAATGCAATCAAGAAACTGTTGGATAAGAATCCATGAGACTGGCACACACAGTTGAAATTCACTCTTTGGGCAGACCGAACTCATGTCAAGGCCTCCCTAGGAACGTTTCCTTACCATCTAGTTTATGGCTAGGATCCCATTTTCCCTATCCAACTGAGAATCCCAACTTACCAGTTTATGCAGGAATACTTGGCAGAAGATGAGAGAATCCAAACTAGGCTCTCACAACTATTGCATCTGGAAGATAAGCGAGACACAACCTTATATAAATTCATGAAACACCAAGGGGTTGTGAAACGTTGGTTTGATAGACAAGCGAAGATCAAATTATTCAGGATTTCTGATTTGGTCCTGTATTGGGACAAGGCACGTGCAAGAAAAGGTGAACATGACAAGTTCGACCACCTCTGGAAGGGTCCTTACCAAATCGTTGAGATATTGGGGGAAAATGCCTTCAAACTTAAGACCCTCACCAGAGAAGACATCCCATTGCCCGTTAACAGGCAATTTTTGAAACACTATTTCCTACCATGAGTTCATTCGTGAACTCACCTTGTATATAGTTAGAATAGTCTTTTTTTTTCTTTCTTGCTTTAGTTTATCTTTTCTTTTTGTAGAGTAGAGTTCCCTAGGATTAGGTTAGCTGTTAGCTCGTCTTGCGTCAATTTTCCTTTTTGTGGGACCTTAATTTGTGGATGATAGAACTACTAAGCACAATCTGGGACATCCACCAGGAAGCTCATTCCTTGGATGGATGGATCATGAAATTATTTGAATCCGCCGGATGATTCTTCTTTGACTTATTTATTAGTTAAGACTTGTACTTGACTCGAGAGGTGTGTTGGTGCCTCCATAAACATTGAGGTTTCAAGTTTTCATTTGCAGGCACCTCTCATTAAAAAAACCAGAAATTTCAATCGGCCTTTGAAAATGGTAAAAAATGGTTATATGCATTCTTGTATGCATATCGGGCTTAAAAAAGGTGCATATACATTGAGGAATCTATCGCAGATTTTAGGAATATTCCTTGCTTGTATACGAGGGTTTGCATGTATATTTGTGTTGTATGTTTAGACATGCAACGGGTAGATGCAAAGGAAAACATGCAAAGAAAATATACATTGGTGGCATACAAGCGAAACATACAAGGGTCAATGTACATCGAGATAGATGCAATGGTGAATGTATGTCCAACATACATTGGGAATGTACATTACAGATATACAAAGGGGACGCATATGCGTTCGCTACAGTGCAAATATACAAGGGGTCTTGTATATTCGGCAACATACAAAATAGCAGGAGATACATTTGGTGGGGTCTGCCTCACATACAAAGAGGAATGTATATGCAATATACATTCGCTATATACAAGGAGAAATGTGCAAAGTTAACATGCAAAGGAAAGTGATTCAAAGCTGGGGCCCACCGATTGCATATTTTAGCGATTGTATGTTCGCACATATAATCAAATATGCATTCGCAAATATACAAGCCGGATCTGAAATGAACATGCATTCCGGTTGATAGGGTTGAGGTCCGCTATTTGAATGTATAATCTGCTTGTATGTTCGCATTGTATATGCAACATACATTGGTCATATATAAGGGAAGAACATGCAACCCAGACGCAAAAAGGAAGATGTACTGTGGCGGATAAAGGTTTGGGGTCCGTAACATGTATACTAGGTGCTTGTATGTGCCGATATACATTGTGAGAATGCAAAAGTTAAGATACAAGCCAGACCCGATTCAAAAGTAAGATTTGGCTAATTCAGGGCTGGCGTCTGCAGATTGCATGTATATGGCATTGTATATGCCGATATACAAGAAAATAGAGATACAGGCTGGTTTTCAAAGCGATTTCAAAACGCTTCATAAAAATTTGAAATTTGCAGAATGTATATTGCGTTTGTATCTGCAATATACAAAGGAGTTATGCAAAGAGAGATGTACAAGGTGGGACCCGATTGCAATTTCAATTTGTTCTATATCAATTTGGGGTCCGCGATTTTGTATGTAGATAGTTGTTTGTATATGCATGTTCTTTTGCATATACAAAGGGATGAAAAGAGGCAAAATACATGTTGTGATGGCAAAAAAGTCAGCGATGGAAGCACAGGGTGCCTACGTGGCATGTTCTTATTGGTTGGTGACTTTTCAAAGCATTTTGATGCTGTAGATCTCAGGGATAGGAAGGAGATCGATGACCCTGTTTTGAACACTTGAGGAAGGAAGTATTTTCTGTGTATCTGCACTAGTTTGAGTGGGAAACTTCATAGCACGAACCATTGCTGCATCCCACGGGTAGGTCAGCCATTTATGGCAGCAGTGCAGAGGTATGGGTTGAGTTGACAGGTTAACCACCCGATTTAGGAAGAAGATCTCTATGCGGTGGTGCAAATCCCGATCTCACCTGCTCCCTTCCTTCTTTCTGCCTGGAACATTCAATGATTTGAGCGCCATTCTGTGGTGCACTGTATTTGGTAGGAATTTTGAAATGCCATGTAATTAATGTTGAGTACACATTCCTGCTGTATATGAAGGACTGTGTTACTCATTTTCAAGGTTGTTGAAGACTTGGGCATTTTTGGGGGAAATATAATGAAAAATAGAGCATTTTCCTGGTTGTTTTATCTCTATTGGAGTTTATGAGTTGCATTGGAGTGCACCTTGCACATATGTTCAGTTTCTTGTCATTTTATATGAAAAATGCATTATTGCATGTGTTTATCTGTTTGTCTCCATGTGTTGTATGCATTCTCTTCTTTTGAATATGGTTGCTAAGGGTTTCTCAGATTCTAGGGTATGGATTTCTGTATCACATGCTTAATATTTAACTTCCATTCAAGGAGTGGATTAAATTGTTTTAGGTTGAGTATGGAGAAGATTGTATGTCAGCTGGGATGTATGTAAGTAGAGACAGTTAAATACTTATCCTTGGGTGGTGTTTGTAAGGAAAATACCAGTTCTAACCCCTTGAAACTTGAATGCCAGTTGCAAGCCATTCTCTTGTATATGTCTAGTTGACTCCTTGCCCTGAGATAGGCACCGGTATGCCCCTGGATTAGTAGTTATGATCCAAAAACCCCCTGTCTTGCATCCAAACATTAAAACAAATCCTTTCATATTTCCAACCTGTTAGTTTGTAGGAGTAGGAGTAGGACCCCTGCATACTCTCATACCTCAACCGGTTAGATATGTCCAAGAACAGTGCCAACCTTGTGATTTATCATGAAAATCTTGGTCCAAACATGAGAGTATTCTACTTGTTGTTGTAAAGCTAAATCTTTTTGTCATTGGGCGAGTCAAAGAAAAATCTTTAGCTATAGGGATACCCCCCTTGGTGCGGCAGAACCAGAAGTGAAGGGGAGGCATCTCATGCGACCTCCTATATTAGTTGGCCGAATCTGCATGTGCATTGGAACTGACAAACCCTTTGCCGATTTGAGCTCGAATAGATGGTGACTCCACTGGGGAGATTAATGTGATGTCCATAAAGGTTTGAGTCTAAAAGATTGAAGTTTCAGACCTAGAAGTGCTTTGTTGCAGCAAACTTGAAAGTTATATGTGTGGCTATGCTGTTGGAGGACCCAGAAAGGAAAGAAATGAATTTTCAGATTCAACCTGTTTGAAGCTTATTCCTCTGCCAAGGAGGTAGCGACTTGTTGAATGAACCTATCAGCAGCTACAACATATCCAGGTATTTTTATAGGTTTTAAAGGATTCCCTATTTGGTGAAGTAGCACTGGTTAAAAGGGAAATATTGATGATGAGCTTGCATGCTTTGTATTTGCTGAGAATATAGTTTATATTTTCAAGTGAGGCATGCAATATTGTTGAAAAGACTCATTTAGAGGACTTTAGGAAATTTGAAACAACAGTTTATATTTTAAAAGCCTAAGGTCATTGGTTAAAAATCTGAGTTGAGAAGAGGGTTGCAGAAAGTGTTAAAAGATGTATTATCAGCCCATGCACCCTTGTGAGGTGTCAAATGCAATAATGTATAGTGATCAATCCCAACCGTATAGTAAAAGAAGCTTCAACATTGACAGATATAAGCCCATCAATTTCAGTGGCATTTGTGGTTATCCAAATGCTTTTCCATCTAAGATTAGAAAGTATTTGCCCAAATTTAGTGGTGAAAGGGATGAATCAGCTGAGAGACACTTGCAGTAGTTTATGAATGTGATAGATGACTTTGAGATTGACCATGAAGATGTAGTTATGAGATTATTTGTTCAATCTCTGGATGAAGATGCAAGGGACTGGTTCTCCTACCTTCTGGCCTACTCTGTTAGCTCTTGGCAAGAATTTAATCTGCATTTCTAGAACAATATGGTGAGAGAATTTCTGAATATGCAGTTATTAGTGATTTTATGTATATTCATATTGAAGAAGATGAGTTAATTCCAGCCTTTAACCTCAGATTTATGAAGGCATTGAAAAGAATTCCAGAGTACATGAGGCCTAATGATGCATTGTGCCTGGTGGTCTATTTGGGAACATTTGATAAGAAAATGAGCTATAGATTGAGAGATAAGGAGCCCACCACATTACATCAGGCACATCAGTTTGCAATAAACATTGAAAACAACTGGAGACATGGAATTCAAAAGGGTTATTTCTCTAAAAAATTCTGCTGCCCTGCAGTCCCCAATGTTAATGAAAGATGTAATTTAGGTGTTGAAAATGAATGTCAAAGCACTCACGCCCCTGACATCCCTGTTTATGCATCAGTCCAGGTTAGTGATAGCTCTGCTATAGAGGAGGATGTCCTAATTTGCCTAGCAAATGAAGTTGATGGTGTTGATTTTTCAAGCGATATTTACATGCCATTCATGTTTAAATGATCCAGTTGTACAAAGTTGTGATCATATGGATCAACAGCCAATATCAGTTTCATCAGGAATCATTCGAGAGCTGGAAAGTGATACAGATAGTTCAGCTTCAGAGTGCATTGAAGTAGCAGAAATCTTGTATGTGGGGCAATCAGATGATAAAGATGATATCCATGATTAGTTCATGGATCAGGTTCGTTCTTCTTATGACTCTAGATTTAGTAATGCTGAAGAAGAGTTGGATTGTCATGAAGAAGAAGTAAAGACCTTTGCAATGAGTATAAATCCTCTTTATGATGAGCCTAATGATACATTGAACACTGTGAGTCTTGACCTTCATTGGTGCAGAATTAACCCTCTTTTTGAAGATGATGATGAATATCAAGGAACAACTGACATAGGTGCTACATCAGTTTGTGAAGAGGGGACATATGAGTCAGAATTAGATATCTTCAGCTCTTGTGAAGATAATATGGATATGCAAACTATGGATAATGAATGTTCATCAGTTGGTTCAGACATGTGCAACTATGGGTGTGTAGATCAGGTTTTGTTTTCAATGTCAATATGTGATATGAATGATATTGAAGGTCTCATAGATTTTGAATGTTTTGAGTTTATGGATCACCTGGATGAGTGTTTGGTAATGTGCAATAGCCAGGTAAATGATGAGGAATACCAAATGCAATATGAGGATATACTATCTAAGGAATATGACATGCATACATTGCCTAGCGCTAAAGAATTTTATAGTATGTATGGTTATATCTCTAATTTTGAAATGTAGAGTGACAGAGGCAATATTGACAGAGGCAAGTTTTCAAAAATGGTGAAGTATGTAATTGATAAGATCAACTTGTGGGCAAATTGTGTCAGTATTTTCAATTGTGGTTGAGATAATTCAGATCAGAATCAGGTATTTGACAGGAAAAAATTGTGGTTCGGCAGCCAAAAATAAGGTTTAAAAATGTGATTTGTGGTGCAAGTTGGTGCATCTTTGACTCTGTGCCCAATGGATAAGGGACTGGTCTGCATCCCAGAGATCTATGGTTCTCGCCATGCCTGCAAGAGGCATGCATCCCCAGATAGAGCCAGTGTTGGTGCCTGCATAAACATTTAGGTTTCAAGCTTTCATTTGCAGGCACCTCTCATAAAAAAAAAACTAAAAATTTTAATCAGCCTTTGAAAATGGTAAAAAATGGTTATATGCATTCTTGTATGCATATCGGGCTTAAAAAAGGTGCATATACATTGAGGAATCTATCATAGATTCTGGGAATATTCCCTGCTTGTATATGAGGGTTTGCATGTATATTTGTGTTGTATGTTTAGACATGTAATGGGTAGATGCAAAGGAAAACATGCAAAGAAAATATACATTGGCGGCATACAAGCGAAACATACAAGGGTCAATGTACATTGAGACAGATGCAATGGTGAATGTATGTCTGACATACATTGGGAATGTACATTGCAAATATATAAAGGGGGCGCATATGCGTTCGCTACAGTGCAAATATACAAGGGGTCTTGTATATTCGGCAACATACAAAATAGCAGTAGATACATTTGGTAGGGTCCGCCTCACATACCAAGTGGAATGTAGATGCAATATATATTCACTATATACAAGGAGAAATGTGCAAAGTTAACATGCAAAGGCAAGTGATTCAAAGTTGGGGCCCGCCGATTGCATATTTTAGCGATTGTATGTTCGCACATACAATCAAATATGCATTCGCAAATATACAAGTCAGATTTGAAATGAGCATGCATTCCGGTTGATAGGGTTGAGGTCCGCTATTTGTATGTATAATCTGCTTGTATGTTCGCATTGTATATGCGACATACATTGGTCATATATAAGGGAAGAACATGCAACCCAGACGCAAAAAGGAAGATGTACTGTGGCGGATAAAGGTTTGGGGTTCGCAATATGTATACTGGGTGCTTGTATGTGCCGATATACATTGTGAGAATGCAAAAGTTAAGATACAAGCCGGACCTGATTCAAAAGTTAGATTTGGCTAATTCAGGGTTGGCGTCTGTGGCTTGCATGTATATGGCATTGTATATGCCAATATACAAGAAAATAGAGATACATGCTAGATTTCAAAGCGATTTCAAAACGCTTCATAAAAATTTGAAATCCGCAGAATGTATATTGCGTTTATATCTGTAATATACAAAGGAGATATGGAAAGAGAGATGTACAAGGCGGGACCTGATTGCAATTTCAATTTGTTCTATAACAATTTGGGGTCCGCGCTTTGCATGTAGATAGTTGTTTGTATATGCATGTTCTTTTGCATATACAAAGGGATGAAAAGAGGCAAAATGCATGTTGTGATGGCAGAAAAGTCAGTGGTGGAAGCACAGGGTGCCTACGTGGTACATTCTTATTGGTTGGCAACTTTTCAAAGCATTTTGATGCCGTAGATCTTAGTGATAGGAAGGAGATCGACGGCCCTGTTTTGAATGCTTGAGGAAGGAAGTATTTTCTGTGTATCTGCACCAGTTCGAGCGAGAAACTTCATAGCATGAACCATTGCTGCATCCCGCGGGAAGGTTGGCCATTTATGGCAGCAATGGAGAGGTATGGGTTGAGTTGACAGGTTAACCACCCAATTTAGGAAGAAGATCTACATGTGGTGGTGCAAATCCTGATCTCACCTGCTCCCTTCCTTCTTTCTGCCTAGAACATTCAATGATTTGAGTGCCATTCTGTGGTGTGCTGTATTTGGTAGGAATTTTGAAATGCCATGTAATTAATGCTGAGTACACATTCCTATTGTATATGAAGGACTGTGTTACTCATTTTCAAGGTTATTGAAGACTTGGGCATTTTTGGGGGAAATATAACGAAAAACAAAGCATTTTCCTGGTTGTTTTATCTTTGTTGGAGTTTATGAGTTGCATTGGAGTGCACCTTGCACATATGTTCAGTTTCTTGTCATTTTATATGAAAAATGCATTATTGCATGTGTTTATCTGTCTGTCTCCATGTGTTGTATGCATTCTCTTCTTTTGAATCTGGTTGCTAAGGGTTTCTTAGATTCTAGGGTATGGATTTCTGTATCACATGCTTAATCTTTAACTTCCATTCAAGGAGTGGATTAAATTGTTTTAGGTTGAGTATGGAGAAGATTGTATGTCAGCTGGGATGTATGTAAGTAGAGATAGTTAAATACTTATCCTTGGGTGGTGTTTGTAAGGCAAATACCAGTTCTAACCCCTTGAAACTTGAATGTCAGTTGCAATCCATTCTCTTGTATACATCTAGTTGACTCCTTGCCTTGAGATAGGCACCGATCTGCCCCTAGATTAGTAGTTATAATCCAAAAACCCCCTGTCTTGCATCCAAACATTAAAACAAATCCTTTCATATTTCTAACCTGTTAGTTTGTAGGAGTAGGAGTAGGACCCCTGCATACTCTCATACCTCAACCAATTAGATATGTCCAAGAATAGTGTCAGCCTTGTGATTTATCATGAAAATCTTGGTCCAAACATGAGAGTATTCTACCTATTGTTGTAAAGCTAAATCTTTCTATCATTGGGCGAGTCAAAACAAAATCTTTAGCTATAGGGATACCCCCCTTGGTGTGGCAAGACTAGAAGTGAAGGGGAGGCAGCTCACGCAACCTCCTGTATTAGTTGGCCAAATCTGCCTGTGCATTGGAACTGGCAAACCCTCTGCCGATTTGAGCTCCAACAAGGTGAATCATACATTACATTTTGACAAGGATATCTTTGATTATCTATTTAAAATACTTATCCATTGTGAACTCCATTGTTATTGTCCGGATGGCATGCTGCTTGCTCTTAGAGGACAAATTAACTGTTTAGGATAAATTGAAGTATGTTGGGATCTTATACTTTACACACTAAAAATTTGGAAGTAGCTGAAGAAGTCTTAACGATCTTACATTAAGTGAAAAATACATGGTCCACCTTTGCTGCCATCAGAATTCCACACCCAGCTAGCTGAGTTATCAACGTAACCTATGCCATCAAAAGCATGTGTTGCAAGGGTAGTAGTACTGCATTGTACTCTGTCGAATTCTAGCCAGTTGAAAATCAAAAGAAAGAAAAGAAAAAGAAAGCACTTGATCACACACCATGACTCAATTGGATGGACGATCGAATAATCCCTACCGGGGCTATGGATGCTTGCTGGCAGTGGGGCTCTACTCAAGTGGAATTACGAAGACAAACCCGCTGGGGCTATAGATGCTCGCTGGCAGCGGGGCAATGTCCAGGTAGTTCATGAGGTGCATACTAATCACGTAGCTTAATGTAAAGGAAATTTGATGACTTCAGTTGCCAACAGATGGAAATGAATACAATCGTGCACACTTGGATCTCCAATGATATGGATAGTCATCCTAAGCCTTCGGTTTCGAAACTTTGATCAAGTATTCATTGTTCTTCTTGCTTAACATGTGGGCGTACACAGGGGTTCAAGTTTTGACTCTTATTTATCATCGGAACACTTGAAGACCCTTTTTTAACAAAAGCTTATGTTTATATCACAACAAAGATGAGATGTTTGGATATAAGTTAGGATTCTGCTCTCCTTTCGAGTACGTTCCTTAACCAGTAGATAACCCTGAAGGATTTGTTTCGATGGGTTTCAAATTTTGTCATGGACCCTTATCCAAGAAATGTCTAAATGAACATTCCTTCTAGTGGAGTCATCAGATGTTGTGACCTTTTACAACATCAACCCCAATTACAAATTGGGTCCCCCTCTTTTTTTGACTTGGTCTGGATTCTTACTCTGATCCTGGACTCTCCGACATGATTTCAAAATTGGCTCACTGGTGCTCAAAGAAGTAAACACACAGGATCCCTCTTGCATGGGCTTGGAACCCTAACTGCCTGTTTTGGACTGTCCTCAGTGAAGGGTTTTGTCTTTCCATCCTTAAGAAATGAACCCACTCCATTCCTAGCATGGAACTCAATTCTAATCTTGTTCTAAGACTCCATGTCCCACTCAGGAAGACATTCCCAGACTCTAGTCCAGGAATCCGATCCGAAGGTCCAATCCAGAGTCTTGTCCGGAAGTGCCTATCCCAAAGTCTTGTTTCAAGGAATTCTTGCCCAGAATCCTGTTTCAAGATCTATCCAGGTTCTTATCTCAACCAGGCCCAGAATTCAACAAAGACTGTCACTCCTTGGCATGTTCATCTTTCCATTATGGAACTCAGTTCCTGGCCCAACAGCTCCACTCTGGAAATTTTATCCAAGGGATATCCTTATGATCCCAATCCAAGACTCAATCCCAAATCATAACTCAAAAGATTCTCAATCAACAGGGTTTTCAAGAACTTAGAGCAAATTTCAAAACGATCAATGCTCAAGCACCCCTCCGGAAGGCTAGAAAAGTGCAACAGGAATTTTCCTGGTTGCATATTCCAGTACCAACTGGAATATGCATCCAGGGAAGAAATTTCTTCCTTGTCGCATAATCCAGTAGGTACTAGATTATGCGCCCAAGGATGTTTTTTTGTCTTGGTCGCATAATCCAGTACCTACTGGATTATGCACCTCAGGATCAGGGTGTCCTGTTCCACATTCTTCTTCCAGTTTGAACTTTGCAATTTAATGGGAAGACATTCCTGGACTTGTCTGTGGGTGCCTACATGAAAAATTCACCGTTTGTTAGGAAAATTTCACCATGAAGATTGGAATTCCTTGCAGGAATGGAGGAAAACTCCTTGTCCCAGATCCCATGTCAATGATTGAACCTCCGTAAAGCAACAAAAGTTCACCTTTCGCGAAGAGGATTCCTTTTCTAGTAACAAAACTGAAAGAAGGGATAAGTCCTTAACTAAAATCTTGAAAACCGAACATGCAGGGTCAAGGGTACAAAATCCACCTCCTGTGGAAATGTGCACTCCAGGATAGTTTTTATGCTAGGGCGCAAAATCCACCTCCTGTGGAAATGTGCGGTCCAGGATAGTTTTTGTCCAGGGCGCAAAATCCTGCACCTAAGGGAATTTACGCCCTTGGACAGGATCCTCCAGTTCCACCCACAGCTAATGCCTGTCCAAAATGAAATGATGACCTTCACAAAATCCTGCAAGAAGACTTCCAAAACTTGGCAAAACTCTGACAAAAAACTTGAAAGTAAGTCTGAGAGAGAGGAAAGCTTGGAAGAAATCCCTGACATATGGAATTCTTTGACTTACTGAAATCCCTGACCGACTAGAATCCACATTCTAGGACTGGAAGAAATCCCTGACATCTGGAATTCCCCGACTGGAAGAAATCCCTGACATCTGGAATTCCCTGACTTACTGAAATCCCTAACTGGAAGAAATCCCTGAGTGGAAGAAAATCCCGACATCATGAAATCCCTGACCAACTGGAATCCACATTCCAGGACTGGAAGAAATTCCTGACATTTGATATTCCCCGACTTGCTGAAATCCTCGACCACCGACACAAGGAGAAAAGGACAAAAAATTGAAGTCCGCCAGTGATAAAGTTTGGTGGCAAAGTTTTTTCTTCCTCCAACCTAGGTTGGCCAAGTGGCAAAGGAGGTCAAATCACCTATAAAAGGAGGGTGCTCACCTCATATTTTATCATTCAAATACAAATCCAAAGCAGAAATATACCTTTCAAGAGCAGAAATATTCATTCAAGGGCAGATTTCATCACTTGAAGGACAAAATTCATCAAGGAGGTTGCAGATTTCACCATTTCCAAGGCCAAATTTTTCATTAGGACTGATATTTCTGTAGGTTTAAGGCATATTTATGAACTTTCTAAGGGCAGAAATTCATCCTCCAAGACAAGACTCCTCCATTCTAAGGTAAGTCCTTCACCAAAACCCAAATTTTTGAAGCATTCCAAAGGCAGATTTCTTAACAAAAATCCATTAATTCCTGCATAAAAAATTAGAAAATCTATTAGAAGGTCAAAAATCCATAAAAAAATTAGAAATTTCATTTAAATTCAAAAGTTCCTTGTGCAAAGAAAGGTATGTGAATGCATAGGAGGATTCTTCTTACTTAGAATATTGTTATTTTTCCTTCCTATGTACTTGAAAATTCATGATTTTAGTCCCACATGCATAAAACTATTGTACTAACATCCCACATGTGGAAATAAAACCCTCGTCTTGCCTCCATCCTTACCCCTTTGAAAAACTCATACTCTACTATTTCTTTCCTTGACTCCACAGGTGAATGGCAAGTGCCAACGCGGGCTCTTCAAGACAAACTCAAATGAAGGCTGCCCTCAGAGGGACACTCCCGGAATCCAGGATCATCTCGAGATGGGAAAACGTAGGAGACACCAACATCCATCCCTCAAGCATGGAGGAAATTAGAAAGAGGATGTACAGAGTAGATGGATGTCCTCCATCCTAGCTTTCAGCTAAGATCGTCTAGAATGGAGTTGCCTCCGCCGCGTGCTTCCCGCCTGCCATTCCTTGTCCTGAGCTGATCGTGGAATGTTTTATGCACTATGATTCAGAATGAAGGATGGTTGTCGACCGCAACAACACAGTGGTGGCCTATTTCTCCAAGGAAAAGATTGCGGAGGCATTCAACATACCAATCTATAGTCCCATCGACTACACAAGCAAGGAGGATTTAGCCAACATGTTCCAGGCTGATCCGGCAACCTGTTTGGGATCATCAACAAGTCATGGATGTAGAAGAAAAGACCTCACCGCTCCAAATTGCAAAGGACACTCCTCAAGTCTGACTTGAAGCAAGAGCATGGAGACCTTGTCGTCATGCTAAACAGGATCATGGGAAGTCCTCAGTCCTCTACCTTCGAGCTATGGATGTTCTACTACATCGAGGAAGTCATCGCCGGGACGGAGATGATTGATTGGGCTCAACTCCTCAGTGACAACATTGATGCACAGTTCTGAAGCTTGGAGGAATCAAAGGCCTTTTACATGAGTTCCTACGTGATCTATATGTTGGGAAGGAATAACAAATATTGAGGACTGTCATGGAAGGGACGTATCAGCAATCAAGATGGGCAAGTCAAGGTTTATGATTGCTACACCCAACTTCATCTCTAGAACGCAAATCATTTTTAAAGGTTCAATGACGCATTCGCCATGCACATCACAAGGACCCTCCAAGGAGGCACTCACCAAAGGATATCACTGTAAGAGTCAATGTGACTCAACAAGCCAGGATCACCTGCAATCAAGACAACCTTGCACACAAAGATGACAAGAGAAGATGCTAAAACAATGGAGCAATGAATCTATACAAAGATCATGTAAAGCTGTATGAAATATAATGTGTGAGCCTTGCTTATAAAGGCATGGTGAGAGCTAGAATGGTGGAGTGAAAGGTGGAGATATTCCTACAACATGTGCCAATTAGAGGATGATAACTAATTGCACATGTGGAGGATAAGACAACTCACTCCAACTATCAGCAACTCAACACACAACTAGACTCAACTAGACATCTAGAAGACTCACTAAGTCAACTTAATATGTGTGAATTATGTGTTCACACCAACACCCCCCTTAAGTGCAACTTAGGGAGTAGTTGAATAAAACAAAGATGCAATTATGGATGGGTCCCGACTACTAGGCCATGTTAGGTACCCATGTACAACAAATCTGAAGTGGAGAAAAGGAGAAAACCTCATGGGACAAAACTCCTCTCCAAAAGTGAGAATGTAGAAAACAAATGAAAGATGTGATAGAAGGAGGACTCAAGACCCCCCAAGGAATACATCCAACACATATGTACAATCAAATACCCCCCCATAGGAGAGCAAATGTGAGACTATAGGTCCCTCCCACAATGAAGTAGCTCCTGTGCCGATGGTGAATGCCTGAAGCTAAACACTGGAAAGTGTCATGTACCTGCAAACAACATTCCTCCCCTTAGGAAGAAACAAGTCCAAAGGTTGATGTCAAAGAAACTTCATCTCAAGGTATGAGGGAAAAAGCCTCATGATATATGCTATCTCTGAAAACTGCTCAAGTGTCCACATGTCATAACCAAAAGATGCCACATAAGTAGGTACTGCATACCCAATCAAAGAATGTGACAATCCAAGACAAGATGAAAACTCAAGATCATCAATCTCCAAAGATGAAGTATCCTCTGAATGATGCTCAAGATGCTCCAACTCAGTGCCAAACTGTGACAAGTGAAGAGAAGGTGCCTGGTCATCCGAAGTAGAAGAATCAACTCCTTCAAAGAGGAGATGAATGTCATCAATGATGTCCTCCAAGTCATCAAGATAGGACTCACAAAACAAGTATGTCAAGTACTCATCCCAAAAAACTGTATCTGGAAGACAAATAATATCTTGCTCAACTGAAGTGGATGAAGCTATGTCAATGCCAATCTCTAAAGAAGCAGGGGAAGGAGGAAGCTCAAAACTAGTCTCAAGAACCAAAGTAGATGCAAGCACACCAAGGTTCAAGTGACCAAACTTCTCCTTAGAAACATGATTCACACTTGATGCATGAGTGTGAATAGCAATCAATGGATCTACATCATCATCAGAAACAAAATGGGAGAAAGTGTACAAGCGAGATGCATGATCAGCCATCCCAATTGCAATGATATCTCTGCTCTCCAAGTCCCGTATGATCACAGAATCAGGAGTGAACTCAACTATCTTCCCTGCACCACAATGAGTAATCTGGTAGATGGAAAGGAGATTGGTTGTCAAGGAAGGTACACACAACACATTGTTGAATGTATTCTGACCAACATCAATAGTTCCTTTTCTAGTTGCATGCATGTATGTGTTGTTACCCATTAAAATAGGTGGTGAAGTACATGACTGAAATGAAGAGAACATCCCCTATGAAGATGCCATATGATGAGAAGCTCCAAAATCAAGAAGCCATCTCTCTGACTGTAGACTTGTTGAAGCAAAGAGTGCTTGTCCTTTTCCTTTGTATGACCCATTAGCAATGCATGCTATTCCTGTGTGTGTAGATGATGATGGTGGCGAAGAAGAAGACTTGGGTAAAACTGTTGTTGATGGAGAATAATCAATGTTATATTTTTGAAGAAGTTGTGACATCTCCTCAAACTTTTTCTCATAACACTTAGTCTCATCATGACCCAATTTTTTACAATAAGAACACTTTGGCTTCTTCTTCTTATTGGACCCCTCTTTGGAAGAAGAGTTGGGGGTTTTCTTTGATTCTTTCTCTTGCTTATTAGACTGTGAATCCTATTGTTTCTTTACCTTATTATTTGAAGCCTTAGGATCTTTCGTGTTGTGTGTTGCAACTAGAGCCTATTTTCTAGGAGACTTCAATGTTCCCATGTGTAGTAGCTTGGCTTGTTCTCTTGTGAGTTGTGCAGCAAACTCCTCAAGTGAAGGCATAGTAAACTTACTACCAAAGGCATCCATTGTAGCATAAAAGGTAGAAACATAAACTGAATATGCAGGATCTCATTTTGTAAGAATATATAGAATCAATTGTTCATCTTCTTTCTCAAGACCACTTTGTTTGAGTTGCAACCTGAGAGACTTAAACTTGGTGAAGAAGTCTTCAATTTGATCAAAATCTTGAGGATTAAGTACAATTAGCTCATTCTCCAATTTGAACCTTCTTATCTTATCTTGCTTTCCAAATAGATTATCCAGTGTTGTCCATATCTAATTTGGTATATTACAAGACTCAACATGAAATCTCAGATCTGGAGAAATAGCAAGAAAGAATGTGCCAAAAGCCTCATCTCTTCTATCTAACTATTTTCTTCTCTTAGTAGCACTTGTGGGTTCAAGATCTATGCCTAAAGTTATTCTATGTAACTTTTGTTTATACAACACAAACTCCATGTTTTTCTTCCATTCAATATAATTATATGGAGTTAAAAGTGGAAATTAAGGCACATCCATGATGAAAAAGAGAGACTACAATACAACAACACCCCTTTACTCTGTAAGAGAGCCCCCCCAATTTGTTTGTGGCACTTTATACTTAGTGCGATTTACAATTGTCCTCAAGGGACCAAAATTGGGAAAACAACAAAATCTCTTAAAAAAGAGATCCAAGTGAGATTTCAATCACTCACAATGATGTATTACAACAAACAAATCCTCTCAAAACAAATTTCACCCTCTCAAGTTTCAAAATGCCCAAGTTATCAATCAAATGCCAAAAAATTGACAAATAAAAATAAATGAACCTGGAGCAAAAAATGAGAAAAGTGCATGGATGGTTGTGTAGAGCTCTTAAATACCTTTCTGATGCCTCAAGAATCACAAAAATCAGAGTTCGTGGCAAAACGTTATGAACTCGGGAGACAAAAAGGAAGATTTGTCTTCGACCTACAATAAATGCTGTCAAACAGCAAAATCAAAGAAAAATTCTAACACCGCTGTGAAGAGCTCTTTGTCATCTTTCCGTTGATATATAATTTGCCTGATTTCGACACCATGGGCAAAAGTTGTGCAAAAAAGAAAAAAAGCCCTACTTTAGGACACTAAGGGGCAAAATAGGCCCCCTAATGGAATATTCCTAGAATATTCTTTGTAGTTGCAAAAAACACTATCAAGAAAAAAAACTGCCACCTCGCCTGTTTTTCGCCAAACCACCTACAATTTTTGGGAAACCGCCTTGGATTCTACGAAACCACCGGTTTGGGGAATATGTTTTATTGACAGTGGGGAATATATTTGATAGTCGACCCTGCCTGTTGGCTACCACGGGGTCCTGAGCCTAAAGGCTCCCCGCTATTGAAAAAACTACCACAGACTTCAACTGCTGGGTGCAGATGAACAACTGATGAGATTTAAACACTGACCATGGTTTTAAGGCATGAAACCGCCTTGAATGTTTGATCACCCACAAGACTATTGAAACCGTCGTAGATGTTCAATCCTCTAGTAAAGCAAAGGACTACTGGAAGATCAAGGTTTATTAAACTGTAACCTCCACTGAAAAACTTTTAGTCGGCGTTCTCTCGATGTGAAAACTGCCAGGCCTAAGCCGTCGACGGTACCCTCCAACCTTGAGATCCAAAGTCCACAGATATTATCACAGTGAGGTTGATTGTTGAAGATTCTTGTCAATGTGATGAAAGACCACTGCTTGGGGTATGAAGACCACCTTAAACAGTGCAGACTGCCGGGAACAAACTAAAACCACTGGTGATCGTGGATCCATCGGAGCCCGTTGGAATACTTGTTGACCCCCGGAGGGAGCCGCCAAGGGCGGATTGAAGACCGCCAAATATTCCACAAACCACCAGGAGATTAAACAAATCAACACTGCCAGAATTATAAATTGAGATCACTGTGGAAAGACTGCCATGATTTTAGATGTAAATTGCCAGTCGAATGCAAAACAACTTGGGTCGAAGTCTAGCGGATTAATTAACCGCCAAAGGTAAGGTCTTAACAATGAAACCACCGATGCAGACTTTAAACTACCAGAAAGGATGTTTTGAACACTGAACTTAATGCTGAAGCTCTCATAGGCCGTCGAAGTCTATTGAAAAGTATGGAGATTCGTCGTTTTCTAATGCAAATATTTTATGTTGACTGCTGAGAATTTGATCTCCGCTAAGGAGTTGATTTCACACTATCGTTGAAAACTGGAGCCTTGAGATCCGCTACCGATCCGACAAGTCAAGTTCCTCCCGATTGAATGAACTATTGTCGCAGATATCAGAGTAACCGCCGACAGAGATGGTCAATGTTTGAAACATCGTCGGGGTCGAGATGAAGGTTTCAAAGGCCACCTGATGTGGAGAGTAGACAAGGATCACAGATAGGAGTCCGCAGAAGAAAGCTGTGAGGGCCGTCGAGTGAGGGTCGTCAAGCCTTTTAATGACTTGCGGGGCCTGTGGACCATCGGTCGGGTTAGCTTAGGGCCAGCGGTGGAGTTGGCAGGGCCCGTACACCTACAGTGTAGCATAGGGTATGCAGGTACCCTGCCTGCAAATAATTTTTTTTGTTTTTCAAACAAAAATTTTAATCAGCATAGGAAAACAAATTGTATAATCAGCAGAGACAGATTTTACCCAATGTCTGCAGATTCAACGATGCCAGTTGACGCAGGTCTAGTACTGATGCAAGAATGATGATGATCTGCTATATGGATCTGTACAATCATATGGATTTTTCTACAAGGGATCAGGGGCAAAAAAAAATTCCAAAATTTTTTATGACGAAATCCAATGAATGAACAACCAATCTATATAGATTTGGACCTCCTGATTGCAACCATGATGTTAGTTTCACTCTAGGACGCTCTCAAAACACAGCTCCAAGTAGAACCTCTCCAATGAGGGAAGGAAATTACAGATTAGGCTCTAATACCATGTAAGAGTCAATGTGACTCAGCAAGCTAGGATCACCTACAATCAAGACAACCTTCCACACAAAGATGACGAGAGAAGATGCTAAAATAATGGAGCAATGAATCTATACAAAGATCATGTAAAGCTGTATGAAATATAATGTGTGAGCCTTGCTTATAAAGGCAAGGTGAGAGCTAGAAGGGTGGAGTGAAAGGTGGAGATATTCCTACAACATGTGCCAATTAGAGGATGATAACTAATTGCACATGTGGAGGATAAGACAACTCACTCCAACTATCAACAACTCAACACACAACTAGACTCAACTAGACATCTAGAAGACTCACTAAGTCAACTTAATATGTGTGAATTATGTGTTCACACCAACAATCACCCGAGGCCAAGCAGCTGATCAGGACTATGGCTCCTGGTTCATCCAATTCCTGAAGTTCACATACATCAGGGTGCAGGGATTCTCCAGCTATCCATATAGATTGCCAAGATATCCGTTAGACAAGATGGTCCTATTGGAATTACTGAGGCAACTCTCGGCATATGACAAAGTCCAGAAGAAGAAGAAGAAGGCTTTCAGTTGACATAATCAGGGCCACCAAGATCTTTTCTATCTCAGATCAAGTTAAGGAGAATGGAAGGCAAGTCCAACTATTCTTCGAACAGGAGAAGGATAAGCCTCTTCCACCCTTGATTTGGTCTGATCCGAAGGTCACCCATTTGGACAATCTAATGGCTACTGTGCTGACGATAACACAGAAATGGATAAACCAGCAGATGGAGAAACTGCACAAGAGGGGCATCTACCTGACTTATGACCTGATGGGAGACTTAGATTCTAAGTCTTCCAAGGAGGACATGACCAAAGAAACTCCTGTGAAGGAACAAGGAACATGAAGACATAAAGTAAGGAATAGGACTGCGGAAGATCCACCAACAAAGAGAGTAAAGGCTCGGAAGGAGCCTATCAGCAAGCCTGACCAGGAGGAACAGAATGCATCTAGGCCTCACTCTACTAGCACTTCTTCTGTCTGGGAGGTTAATCTTTTCAAGAAGGTGCAAACAGTTAAAGGTAAGGGATCCGTGGAGGAGGAAATAGTCCTGAATGAGTAAGCTGGTTAGGAAGATAATGAGTCCATGGATTCCACCTGGGAATGGACCCCCAGCCTGATGGTGGGAAATCAGCCTGACCTTTCATCATGGAATCCAGGGGAAGTCTGACTTGAGGACATGCTCCATCGCCCTGATTTGGAATTCCTTGACAAGGAGTTCAATTCTGGTGAAGTACCGACATCCACACTACAAGTTGGTCAAGATCCACAGGAACCATAGAAGGAGGTCAATCCATCCACAAAACCCAATTGGTTACAGGACAGGTTGCGGAAGAAGATAATCAGGAAGAATGATCCTTCCACCAAACTTGGTGATTTTCTGGCCAGGATAGGGAAATCCGCAGATCCAAAGAAGGCAAAGAAATTTTCCCAAATCACAAGAGATGAATCAAGATCCCGCTGAGTAGAGGTGGCAATTCCCAAGGTAACTGAAGTGAAGGACATCAGTCTGGATGATTTTGACATCTTGAAGGTCAACCTGGGACCAACCACGAAGGATCAAGAAATGGAGGAACTGGAGGATTCTGTTGCCGCCATCCAAGAAAGGTTGAGGAAGGAAGAAGAAAAGAAGAATTAGTTGAAACAAGAGAATGAGGAACTATGGCAGCACATCCAGCAGCTTATGGGCCCATTGCAGTCCGCCCAAGGAGAAACGGCCCAACCTCTAAGCATATTTAAGGATTCATTAGCTAAGGTTAAAGTTTTGAGGATAGCCGGCCATATAGCCAAAGGTTAGATGGAGAAGGTCTCGGATAGAGCCCATAATTTCATAGAGGACCTCATCTAGGTGAACAAGAGAGTTACAACACTCGTGGATAGAATTCAAGCCATTCTAGATACATGTCAGCAATTCGTAGTCATCTGGGAGGAAACTATCCCTAGACTGAAGGCACTCATGAACACTCCGAAGCCAGACTTGGTGAGGAACAAAGTAATACATGCAAATTCAGTATATGATTTCCTCAGCTGGTATTCCACCTTGGTCATGAAGAGGGATAACCTTGAGAAGATTGAAGGTGACACTTCACTGGCCCATGCCATGTTGAAGGAAATCTAGGACAAAATACTTGTATCATTGGAAGCCTGGTTTGATATGGAGGTAGCCCCAGATGGAGTCATTGACTTAGAGGAATTGAAAGGCAAGATGCGGAGCATATACTTCAAAGCTACTTATCCTACCAAGGAGTCCCATCTTGAGGATGCATCCTCTTTTCTGATCTTCATCAATAATATCCAGGAGCTGAGGACGGATTGGGAAAATGTCCTTGTTGCCTGTGCCACCACCGCGTCCATCATGGAGTTCCAGATTGAAAACATGCCTAGTATTCCTATGGAGGAGTTGGAAGTCGTCCTGACCAGGTTCCTGGAGGCAGAGACTAGGGAGTAGGAGGAAGTTCCAGACAGGTAGGACAATCCTATCTAGGAGTCTTAGACAGGTGGCGCCCAGGACAGATGGTAGTCACCCTTTCACCTTCTAACGTCTAGGATAGGTGGCAGTCACCTACATGTGGAATTTGATGACCCCACCTACTTTCCTAGGGTTTCTGACCCATTGCACTCATTTCAAGGAAATCTGATTTCCTTTTTTGCCCTAATGTATTTTGGTTGCCTATATAAAGGCTGAGAGGTCTCATTTGAAGGGATCTTCTACTCTCTCTCTCTTTTTTCCATCATTTTGAGGCTCCTAGAGTAGCCTAGTAGTTATCTTTCATTTCTGCATTGTATTTCCAAGCTGAAACTCCAAGGATCAGTTGGATTGTTGTAATACAGACTTCTGAAGCAATATAAGCATTGAATATTGGTGTTCATAGGATTCTTTGGATGTTTGACATGGTCTTATTGATTCCTTGAAGCAAATCTAGAAATTTATTCAAGTTATTTCCTTTATTTCAAGCTTTGTTAGTTAATATGATGGAAAATGCTATTGTTGAATGATTGAATGCTAATTTGGTCATACCATTTGTGATATGTGGCTCGCAAATCACTTTGTATGGTTAGTCTGAACTAATCCCAAGCTTAACTTTGACTATTCCTAAATGATCAGTCTCATGTTCCATGTCAGGATAGTGTGAAAATCCTTGCCGCTATCCCAGAAGATCGTACCATCTCTGCCTAGCTGTTGTCACATGACAAACCAAAAGCGTGGTACCAGCATCAATCTTCAGCAGCAGTCCTTCCCATCATCTAGATCCCTGAACTCTCCTCCACTATCCCTATCTTTTTCCATTTTTTCTTTGAATTTCCTTAGGAGTAGATTATAGAAGAGCCTATAGCAAAATCATTCGTTACCCGCGTAGGTTAGTCTGGTTGAACTTAGATCTTTTCTGCTAGAAGTTGAGAATCTAGCCCAGAAAAAGAGGAATCCACGTCCAAGACTCCAGAATCCATCGAAACCCCCTGACTTTCTTCCTTAGGCACTAAAACACTAAGTTTGATACGTAAGTCTCCCTTATGATTACCAGCAAATCACATCATTTCACTAAGTCTATCCCTATGCACGTCAAGACCTGACACAAAAGGAACCCTGGAGCAGTCTCATTCGATCACGTAGTTCAGCATCTGAGAAGCTTTATTCAAGAGAGGATAGAATACTCCGTGTTTTATTCTAATGTTTGTTGCAGTCATAAAACATGCATCAAAAATACCATCCTAAGTCTTTGGAAAAATCTTGACTACACCTCATCCCAAGGAAGGAATTCCCACACTACCGTGATGTAGGCCTTGATATGAAAGTTGGCGTCTCCTATTCCTTTGAAATTTAGAAGTTTGAGGAGAGGATGTTGCAGTATGACATTACAAATTTTGTAGTCAAGAGGCTCCTTTAAATATGTGAGTTATGTCTCTAAAAGTGGGTTATGTGTAGAGGGTTTGTTCCTCCAAACATTAGTCCTACAAATGGAGCTTGATGTGTTTGTTGTATTAAAAAGGGTATACTAGATTGTTGATATCTAGAGAGAGTTGAATAACTATATAGTGTCATGTTTATGTTTTAAAGAATTAAGTGGGACTATTTGTCTTATAGTTGTCTTATCCTACACGTGCTTTAGTTGTCACATGTCATAGGATTAAGACACTTGTCACATGACTACAATATCTTAGCTTTCATCCTTGCCTTTATAAGCAAGGCTTTTCATGTACATTGTAAGATGAACCATTTTGCATTCATTGATAGAATAGCATTATTCTCTCATATTGCCTCTATTGTGCTTTCATGAAGTCTTGGATCTTGGGTGTCTCCTCTCATAGCCAACTCTTACATGATATTTGAGCTCTCTAGGTGGAATCTCTTCTTGTTAGCCAAATTATTGAGAGATTTGAATGTAAATTCATGGTGGATCTTAATATTTGAGTATGCTCTTCTCTTCCATCGAATGATGACATGGAGAATCAGAAAGACTTGATTGAAATACCAAATTTGTGAGGGTTTCCTCTTTGTGCCTTATATTGCAAGTTCATTTGGAGTGTGATACTACAAATCTTAGCACACCATTGTGTTCAGGAGGTTCAAGATAGTCAAGATCACCTTTTGTTTTGTCCAAATCAGACACTAGAGGCCAAATCTGTGAAGGTTTCAATTAGACAATTGTTGTTTCAGATCTAGAAGGTACCTACATTTTCAGAGCATCTAGTGCCAAATCTAACCCTGGCATTGTACTTAGAATGACCAAAAACCTCAAAAATAATTGCCCATTTGACAAAATCTAGTTGAGAAGCAGAAAAAAGCAATTTTTTTGCTTACCAAGGTCGTACGAATGACTCCTAGATGATTACAATTCACTCTCGGTGGTGGATATAATATAGTCAACATGACAGAATCTAGAGAATATTCCCCCTTAACCAGTGTCCAATTCAAAACATCAGTTTCATTTTTCAAAGGCGGTTTATGGCTCATACAAACAGTTCTCGTCAGAAACAGGTAGTTTTCCCCTTGCATAGGTTGTTTCAAACCTGCAAGACGGTTTTGGTTTTGAAGCAAGTGATTTTTTCACAAATAGTGGTTTCGAACCTCTCACAAGACAGTTTTCACCTCAAAACAAGCGGTTTTGCACACATAAGGGCAGTTTTCCAAATCCAATGACAATTTTTTTAGGTAGAGAATATTCCTTCAAGGGAGAATATTTTGACGCTAGGGTGATGCAGTCATGGCTAGGAGGGTCTACAGAATGAACAATCTAGATTGTGTAGAAAGAGTAAACACAATGGAAACAACTCAAAGATAGGATACAAATGCAAATTTAGTCATTCAGTATATCATAGATTCAAAATACAAACATGCCGACAACATGTGAGCTTACAATTAGGGCTCACAGGCCTGATTCCTCAGTACAGAATATGCACAAGATATATCTTTGAAGTGCCTTCTTAAAGAATTCAAACTATCAACTATCTCTATATGAATGAATTACTTTCCTATACATCTATTACATGATTATATATCATCTCCGGAACATAAGATTCCTTTGTGTCGGCCAAGGATGATAACAAACTTCAATGAAAGAGATGTAACGTGTGTACATAGATAGGTTGGACCTAATCGGATTATACTCCTCTACAAATGGATGAAACAAGGTGCGGACCTCAGGGAAGGTCGGCTAGGTTCCAAACAACATTGAATGATGTGTCATTTAGCTCTGCAAGTCATGGAAGTGCTCCGCAAGTCTTCTTCTTTAGCTGGTTGTCTGAGATTTTCAGGATGTTCTATTCTAACAAAATAGTTGATCTTCTGATAGTGATATCTTTCTGGTACCTAATCCAAATGATCTAAATTTTGGATATGATGTGCATGAAGGTGTCTAGATGCTAAGTCCAGCTCTGCAAGGTCTGAAATGAAACTACGGTAGAATACAAACTAAAATACAGAAACTGCTACTGACTAAACTAACTGGAAAATGAAAGAAAACAAACTAAAATGCAAATATTTTTAGTTTGTGCAAGATTTCTCTTGAACTAGGGATGCTCCTACATCAGACATCTGGGGTTGTTGAAAAAGTGAGTCCCTCACTTTGCTGGGGCTAGAGGAAAACCAAGATGGTCCACCTTAGCCTAAGAAATCCAAGATGAGTCTTCTTCTGGTCTTCCTTTCCACTTCACAAGGTATTCTTTGTACTACTTGCCTCTAGTACTGTGTCTAATTCTTCTATCCAAAATGTTTTCAATCTACTCCAATGCTTGTTGTGGTAACTGCTTCTTCATGTTGTCTTCAATGTTATCACTAGGTTCTGCTTCATGGTACTGATATAGGTTTGCAATGTTGACAATAGGTGATATTCCCAATGTCTCCGGTAGCTCCACTTCATATGCATTTCCTAAATCAAACTTTCTAAGTGCTCTACATGGTGCAAACTTCTTCATCTTCAACTTGTTATATGTCCCAACTAGAAATCTTTCTTTTCTCAGATATACCATTACTTCATCTCCCACTGCAAACTCCTTATGTCTTCTCTTCTCATCTGATTGCTCCTTATACTTACTATTCATATCCTCCAAATGCTTCTTAACCTAATTATGCACTGTCTCCATGTGTCCTGCAAATTCTTCTGCTTCTGAACTCCTCTTGTCCTCCATGCTGATATCTCTCAACTCTTTAACTCCTCTAGGGTTAGTTCCTGTCACAATCTCAAATGGTTTCCTTCTGGTACTCCTATTTACTTAATTATTGCATGCAAACTCTACTTGTGATAGAATCAAATCCCAACTTCCTACCTTTTCTCCAACCAAACATCTCAACAAGTTTCTCAAACTCCTATTCACTACCTCTATCTATCCATTAGTCTGTGGGTGAAATGCTGAACTGAACTTCAAGCCTGTCTTCATCTTCTTCCAAAGTGTCTTCCAAAAGTATCCAATAAATCTTGTATCTCTTTCTAAAATTATGCTCTTAGGTAATCCATACAATCTCACAATCTCCTTGAAAAATAGGTCAGCTACATGCTCTGCATCAGTTGTCTTCTTACAAGGTACGAAATGTGCCATCTTTGAAAATCTGCCCACCACTACAAATACTGAATCATGTCCTCTCTGTGTCTTCGGCAATCCCATTATGAAATTGATGTAGAGAAAAGACCTTCTTTAGTTTTACAACTCAAAATGACAAACTATTCTTACACCTTCTCCATTGTTGCTCCTAGTTGCACCTTTCTAGACCCTAGCATTGAACTCCCTTAGAGGCTTGATCCAAATTATTTGGGACAATACAAAAATCAAGGGCGAACTTGTCTTGAGGCTTAAATGATCAGGGACAACTTTCATGTATGACTCAACAATGCAACAGTTTATGGGACTGACAACCCTTGTATTAATCAACCTAGGAGAGACAACTTCAATGTACTAAGGCAATACCAACATAGACTGATTCAAACCCTCAACTATTGACTTAGAGACCTCTTTCCAACATTTCAAAGGTGATTCCATCAAGTATTCAATGCCAAGAATCCTACACAACCCTTTCTTGTTTGGACACCAACATCATACCTACGACTGTATAACCAGTCCTCTTGGGACAGTCTCAACAAAACTTGTATAAACCTTTAAGAAAGTTCCAAAACCATTTGTACAGGTCTGCAAGACCTCTCACTACATTCCCCTATCATTACTCATGACAAACAAACAAAACTAGACTCTAACTCGTCCAATCTTCCTTGTTTCTATTGTCCACAGCCTGGTAGCCCTTCAAGTGCAGCACCTCAGATCTTTTTGGTCATAAATTTTCTTGAAGACCTGTAAATGGAAATATGAAACTTTTTTTGAATACCTTTTTGGACCTAACACATTATATATCAAAATGGGCTAGGGTTACTTTGTATGGAATAGGTAAAAAATGGATTGTTACAGAACTGGGAACCCTAGTTAAGGTTCAGACTTGTCCTCACAAAAACGGTCATAACTTATTAAAATATCCATGAAAATGATCCAATCAAAAAGCATTCAGAGATAGAAACATATATTCATCCATTCCAATTTGTTTCATCCCAATATTGTACCGTACATGGCCGTACTAGTACGTTTTCAGACTGTAAATTCTGTAAAACATTGTTAGAACAGAGTAACCCTCACCAAAATGGCCATATCTCGCACAAAACATAATGAAATTTAATGAAACAAAAAGCATTGTAAACTAGAAACAAATATCTTTCCATCCATCTACTATATTCCTTGATATGAGGCCGTACCAGGTCATACAATGCACAACTTCATCCTAAAAATAATGTAGGACTCAGAAAATGCACACAAAATTGAGGTTTTCATTCATCAAACTCTAAAAACAATGTCTCTCCTCCTCCATTCAAGTTTGGAGGGTGCCTTTATACATTTCTAATCAATCCCAACTGATTAGTAAAAGTTTCTTGATTTGCTTGTAACTATTTCTTGATTTTTGACACTTTGCCACAGTTACATGATAACTTTTACACTTTTTAACCAAAGACCCTATTAACACTCCAAAAATGGATCAACATGACCCCACATGGTCATAAATGAACTTATTAGACTCCAAAACACCCTATCAACCTAAAACCAAGACATAACAACCATTCTTTCTATGGGGCTCCTGATGCCCCTGCATCAAAAATCCATGCTTATGTCTTCCCAAGGTCTCTCTAGTACTATCAAAGATTTGTAGAATCCAGTATTTTGACTACTTCCTTTTGCAACTTGACAAACTCTACAACTCTGCACAAATTTCCTAACATCCTTATGTATTTGAGGACAAAAGTAATGTTCACTTACCAAAGCCACTGTCTTATCAATTCCAAAATGTCTTGCCAATCCACTACTATGCTTCTCTTTGATCAAATTGTCTCTTATTGAACTCCTTGGTATGCATAACTGATTTCCTTTGAAAAACATATTCTCCTGAATGAAATAATCCAACCACTTACTCCTATCTATCACAACAGGTTCCTTACATGCTTTCCAAAGTTCTACAAAATCAAGATCTTCTTCATACATGTTCTTCAATTCCTCAAATCCTAATATTTCAACTCTCTTCTATGTCAACAAGTTTCTTCTCCTACTCAGTGCATCTGCAACTTTGTTTGATTTTCCACTTCTGTGTTTCAGTACAAAAGTATAACTTTGCATGAACTCTACCCATATCATATGTCTCTGATTCAACTTTCCTTGACTGTTCAGATACTGCAAAGCTTGATGATCTGTATACAACACAAACTCCTTAGGCAACAAGTAATATCTCCACTTCTTCAAGGCTTTTATTATGGTATAAAACTCCTGGTCATAAACTAAATATCTTCTCCTTGCATCATTCAACTTCTCACTGAAATATGCTACAGGTCTACCTTTTTGACTTAACACTGCTCCTATTGCATTTCCACTTGCATCACAATCTACTTGAAATACCTTATTGAAATCTAAAAATGCCAACACAGGTTGTTTTGTCACTTTCTACTTCAACAATTCAAAACTTTTATATGCTCTTGATGTCCACTTAAAGTCTTTTCTATCACCTCTCATTATCTCTGTCATAGGGTTACATACTGAACTGAAATTTCTGATGAACTTCCTATAGAAACTAGCTAATCCATGAAATGATCTGACTTCTTCAATGCTCTCAAGTGTAGGCCATTCAAGAATTGCTCTTACTTTCTTAGGGTCCATCTACAATCCTTCTGTAGAAATCACAAATCCCAAGTATACCAATTCTTCCTTCATGATACTACATTTCTTCATGTTTATCAACAATTTCTCTTCTTTCAACCTCTACAATACTTGTCTCAGGTGCCACAAATGTGCTTCTTTTGTCTTACTAAAAAATTAGAATATCATCCAAATATACAATAACAAACTTACCAAGAATTTCTTCAATACCTCATTCATCAACCTCATGAAAGTACTCGGTGCATTTGTCAATCTAAAAGGCATCACTAACCACTCATACAATCCTTTATTTGTCTTAAAAGCAATCTTCCATTCATCTCCTTCTCTGATTCTGATCTGATGGTATCCACTCTTCAAGTCTATCTTTGTAAAATATTTTTCTCCACTAAAATAATCCATAACATCATCCATCCTAGGTAAAGGAAATCTATACTTAACTGTGATCTTGTTGATTGCTCTAGAGTCTGTACACATTCTCCATTCTCCATCCTTCTTCGGTGCTAACACTGCAAGTACTACACAAGGGCTTAAGCTTTCTCTGATCAAACCTTTCCTCAACAATTCATGTATTTGTCTATTCAATTCTTCATTCTCTGTTGGTGTCATTCTATGTGTTGTTTTGTTAGGCAAACTGGATCCAAGTATAAGATCCATGTGATGATTGATACTCCTGATAGGTGGCAATCCTTCAGGTAAATCATCTAATATGATGTCTTCATATTGTGTCAGCAACTTAGTTATCTCCTTCAGTTGTGATTCTTTAATCTTTAGATTTTCAGGCTTCTTAGGGATCAAAGCATAACACATATTCTCATGTCTCAAACTATCCAGAAATTTCCTTCCATTTACCAAATAGATTCTAGCATTCCCACATACTTCACTCCAAGGATCATCTTCCAAAGGAATCAAAATAATTATCTTTCCATTTCATGTTATAGTATATGTATTCTTTCTTCCATCATGTATATCTTTCCTATCATACTGCCATGGTCTACCCAACAATATATGACATACATCCATAGGCATAATATCACACAAGACTTCATCATGATACGATCAATATGAAATTTCACCAAACATTGTTCACTCACCAGTACCTTATGATCATCATGAATCCATGCTCTTTGATATAGCTTAGGGTGTTTCAATCTTTCCAACTTCAGCTTAGTCACCATCTCCTCTGAAACTAAATTATCTAAACTACCACTGTCAATTACAACTTTACAATATTTACCTCTTGATTTGCATTTGGTTCTGAACAAACATTTCCTCTGTGGTGGTTCCTCATTTGTCTCTGTTTGAAATAGTCCTCTCCTCATGACAAGTGATTCTCCTTTCTCAGGTTTACCAACTGAACTGGGTGATCCAATAGGTTCTTCTTGCACATAGGCTGCTCTTCCATTGTTCTTTATTTTCTTGCTTGTACTTCCTTGATTACATTCAAATGCTCTATGTCCTTCACCTCCACACTTAAAATAGGGTCCTCTGAATGTTCTCCTATCAGGTCCTCTTCCATATCTTTTGTATCCTTCACTCCGGTATGAACTAGGGTTTCCTATGCGGTAGAAAGTTTTGTCATCTCTCTAGTATGCATTGTTATCTCTGTCTTCCTTCTTGAATGTACAATCTTGTGTGTTCTGCTCTGCAAATGATCTTTCTCCTCTAGTAAATATTCTACCTCTCTTAAATTTACCTCCTCTTCCTCTTTGTCTTTGCTCATGCTTCTTGTTCAACTTTTCTTCAACTTTCAGGGCAAACTGATATGCTTCTTCTAGAGATGTCATCCTCACTAAACTCAGTTCTTCTTGAATGTTCAATCTCATTCCATTGATGTATCTAGCCACTTTCTCCTTACTTGCTTCACTATGTCCTATCCTTATGATCATATTATAAAATTCTTCACTATACTCCTTCACAGATTTCTCTTTTTTGTCTCAAGTTCTTCAATCTCTTCAATAGTTCCAATTCATAGTCAGCATGTATAAACTGATTCTTCAACTTTGTCACCATTCTATCCCACTTTGTAATCTTCTCTTTTCCTCTTCTATTTCTATCCAACTATACTTCTTTCCACCATATAGCAACATGTCCTTTCAACTTTGTCTTTGCAAATTTCACCTTCTCTGAATCTTCAATTTCTTCATATTCAAAGTATTCTTCTAGGCCATTTATCCAATCAATCAACTCCTCAGGATTCAAATTACCAGTATATTTCGGTACATCAACTCTAGGTCTTTTCTCAATCTTTGAAATAGCTCATAACATCTTGACTTGATCTGATTCTTCGTCTTCTCCTAGGGTTTTGTCATTTTGATTAGCGGATTGGAATTCTTCATCATCATCACTTGCAACATTAGGTCGAGGTGTCAATCCTCTTCTCCGATCTTCTTCAATAGCATCCAAATGAACTCACATTGTTTTCATCATTTCCATCATCTCATCCATTCTTCCATCCATAGTACCAACAATAGGTATTCTCCTCGGCGTCATCTCTTCCTAGGATCAAGTGTAACTGCCTCAAATTCGGCAATCGGGCTACAAGATGACAACTACCTCACAATTGGCGATCGGTTGACAACACAAGTAGTCTGCCTCATACTCAGTGATCTGTCCACAACAAGACCTTATAGAATTCCTTCACCAATTTGGCTCACTTCGTTCCCAAAGAATTTGAACTTCACTCCGATACCACTTGGTGCAGTCACGGCTAGGAGGGTCCACAGATTGAACAGTCCAGACCGTGCAACAAGAGTAAACGGAAACAACTCAAAGATAGGATGCAAATGCAGATTCAATCATTCAATATATCATAGATTCAAAATACAAACAGGCTGGCAACATGCAGGCTTACAATTAGGGCTCACAGGCCTAATTCCTCAATACAGAATATGCGCAAGATATAGCTTTGAAGTGCCTTCTCAAAGAATTCAAACTATCAACTATCTCTATGTGAATGAATTGCTTTCCCATACATCTATTAAATGATTATATATCATCTCCAGAACATAAGATTCCTCCGCATCGGCCAAGGATGATTACAAACTCCGATGAAAGAGATGTAACGTGTGTACATGGATAGGTCAGACCTAATCAGCTTGTACTCCTCTGCAAATGGATGAAACAAGGTACGAACCTCAGGGAATGTCAGCTAGGTTCCAAACAACATTGAATGATGTGTCATTTAGCTCCATAGGTCGTGGAAGTGCTCCGCAAGTCTTCTCCTTTAGCTGATTGTCTAAGACTGTCATGAGGCTCTATTCTAAGAAAATAGTTGATCTTCTGATAGCGATATCTTTTCAGGTACTAATCCAAATGATCTAAATTTTGGATATCATGTGCATGAAGGTGTCTAGATGCTAAGTCTAGCTCTGCAAGGTCTGAAATGAAACTGCGGTAGAATGGGGACCAAAATACAGAAACAACTACTGATTGAACTGACTGGAAAATGAAAGAAAACAAACTAAAATGCAAATGTTTTTGGTTGATGCAAGATTTCTCTTGAACCAGGGATGCTCCTGCATCATAGGGACTGCTAACATCATCACCATGTTAGCAGTGACATCATCTCCTGGGCCCCCTTTGGCCCCTTTCTAGCCCTAATAGGGCATTTTTCTGAGAGCCATAACTTTTCGCCACAATATCCAAAATCGGCAAACAAGATATCAACGAAAAGATGGTTCTGAGCACTTCACAATGGTATAGGTATTATTCTAAGATTCTATTGCAGGTGCTAGATAAATCTACTTGAAGCCAGATCTTGCATTTTTCACTCCCGAGCTCACAACTTGCACCCACTTTATCATAATTTCAACTTTTTATAGGTGTTGGAAAGGTATTTATGTACTCTACAGTTTTATCCATGCCATTTTTCTAGATTTTCCTTTAAACATCAAATTTTTAGTTTGAAGCTCTTTGGGTACATAACACTCATTGATTGGAAAAAGAGTTGAAATTGGTGGTTGTTTTGGTTTAGGGGCTTCAATTATAGTGTTGATTAATTTTGTGCTTTGATATATCTACTTGTCTCTTCTTTTCCTCTACATAATGGATAAATCAAGGGTTCCATTATTAACACCTTATAACTATGCAACTTGGAGTCAACATGCATGGAATGACCTAATGGATCTTGGACATTCTCTATATGTTGAAAACAAAATACTTGAACCCACAGATGATAAGAAAAGGATAAAATGGATGATAAATCATACAAAAGATTTTGGATTTCTTTGTAGTTTCATTTCCCTAGATCTCTTGTTTCACATTAAGGCATGTACAAATTCACATGATGCTTGGGATAAGTTGAAAACATTGTATGGTACAACAAATGAAGTTAAATTCTATCAAATTGATAATGAATTGATGAGCCTCGATCCTAAGAACTTTAGTAGCATCTAGGATTATATAACTAAGGTTAATGATCTAAGAGCACAATGTAAAGCATGTGGTATTGAGAAAAAGGACATCCGGTTGATCTACAATGTGTCGAATAAACTTAGTCCTGAATATGCAGCTTTTGTTTCTAGCTTTCACACTCATAGCTTAACTGTGGGATCTGCTTTCACTATGCCTTCATTTGCATCCTTTGCTGAGATGTTAATGTATGAGCAATAGAATCTTCTTTCTATGGGTATCATTAAGCCATCACAGACTCATGCTTTGGTGGTTGGACAACCTAAGGAATAGAAAATGTCAAGTTCCCCTAATAAGAAACAAAAGAAATCTAAGAAAAATTCACAAACAAATCAAGCACAAAATTCATCTAAGAAGGAGAAGCCTACATGTGCTTATTGTAAGAAATTAGGGCATGATGAACATAATTGTTTTAAGAAATAGATTGACATGTTGATGCAACTTGTTCAAAAGAACAATCTTCCATCGCCAGATTCTTCTTCTACTCCTTCAACATCTACACAACTAGAACTTTTTGAATCAGGTCATGCAAGGAAAGCTAAGGAACCCAAACATAAAGGTAAAGCACTTTGTGCAAGTACAATTTCTACATCAGGTAAATGGCTTCTTGATTCAGGTGCTTCTCATCATATGGCTTCTTCAAAGGATATGTTTTCTTCATTTGAGTTGTGTGATATACCACCTATCTTGATGGGTAATAACACATATATGAATGTAATTGGGAAGGGTACTATTGATATTGGTGAAGGTACTTTCAATGATGTACTTTGTGTGCCTTCTTTGACCAATAATCTTCTTTCCATATATCAAATTACTTATAGTGGTACAGGGAAGATAGTGAAGTTCACACCTGAGTTGGTTATTATCAGAGACTTGGAGAGAAAAGAGATTATTGCTAATGTGGTGGTTGATCATACATGTCGGCTATACACATTTTATGGTTTCTCTCTTGATGATGATTCGGCTCCATTGGCTGACATCCGACATTCACACTCCTTGAGTGAATCATATTTCAGAGGAGAAGTTTGGTCACTTGAACCTTGGTATTCTTGCCTCTTCATTGGTTCTTGAGACATGTGCTACACTTCCTTCTCCACCTCCTACTTCTTCAGAGTTCACTGCTTCAATTTAGCTGGATGCTTATTATCTTTCAGATACAACCTTGTGGGATGGGCATTTGACAGGCATTTCAGATTTGTTTTGTGAGTCACATATTGCAGATTTGGAGGACACATTTGAGGGGTTCTCTCTCCTCTTTGATGACAGTTATAGCACAACTATTGTCAACCCATCTTTGTCTTTGGAGCTTGATGCTTTTTAGTTTCCACTAGATCTTGGATTGTCACTTTCATTAGTTAGGCCTAAGACTCCTGATTTGACTGTGGTATCACTCAGTATCGACATGGAGACACATGAGCAGTTTTTAGAGACATCATATTTCATGAGACTTCTTCCCTCATCTCTTGTTATGGAGTTAAAGTTTCTTCGACATACACTAGTGGATTGATTTCTTCCCAAGGGGAAAAATGTTGTTTGCAGGTTTTGGATCCTATTTGATCTTCTTCGAGCATTCACCATTGGCACAGGAGCTACTTCATTATGGGGGGACATCTTGTCTCATTCTTTCCCACTTATGGGGGCTATTGGTTGTATATTTGTGATGGATATTGTATTTGGGGGTCTTGATTCTTCCATCATTCCATCACTTGTACATGATTTGTTTGTATGCATTATCACTTTTGGAGAGGAGTCTTTTCCCATGCAGTTTTCTCCTTTACTGCACTTGAGACTTATTTGTACATGGGTACCTAACATGGACTAGTAGTCAGGACCCATCCATCTTTGCTTTAGTAAGCTACTCTCCAAGTTGCACTTAAGGGGGGGTTCTAGTGTGATTAGGGATATTTCCTATCTAGTTTCCCTTGTGAGAATAATTCATATTATTTAACTATTTATTACTTAAACAATATTCTCACACATAATTCACATGTTAAGTTGACTTAGTGAGTCTACTAGTTGTTTCTAGTTGTGTCTAGTTGTTGATAGTTGTCTTATAGTTGTCTTATCCTTCACATGTGATTTAGTTGTCACATGTCATAGGATTAAGACACTTGTCACATGACTACAACATCTTAGCTCTCATCCTTGCCTTTATAAGCAAGGCTTTTCATGTATGTTGTAAGATGAACAATTTTGCTTTCATTGATAGAATAGCATTATTCTCTCATATTGTCTCTCTTATGCTTTCATGCAGTCCTGGATCTTGGGTGGCTCCTATCATAGCCAACTCTTACACTAATTTTATGCTTATCCACATAGATTTGGAAACTTGGATAAGAAATCCCTTGTTTTTGGATTTTATGCCTTATCCTCATCCTCATTAGATTTGAAAACTATAAGGATATATATTATAACTCTCTTTCCTTCCTTTGTTTTGTAATATGTCAAAGAAGCTATTGTGAGCTTATATGCACTTCTCTCATATTTTGTTATACTAGTTTGATTTTATTAATCATTTGTATTTAGCAATTTGATAATTTCTACCACTTGCACTAGTTTTCTAGGTTAACATCTATTTTGCAAATTCTAACATGGTATTTGAGCACTAGTGCTAGGATAATTTTTTTAGATTTGAGAGATTATAAGGTGTTTTTTAATCTTGCATTTAAGTTTTCCTCATACCTAGTATGCTCTTCTCTTGCATCCCTAGATGATCTGGAGAATCAAAATGATTTGATAGGAAAAATCTAACCTCTAAGGTTTACACTATTTAAAAAAAATCCAAGTGATTGTAGCTTTTCGGTAAACCTAACAACATTTTTTGTTGTTCCACATCATCAAAAAGGATTGATAAAGTCAAGATTGACTTTTGTTTCAACAAAATTAGAGATCAGAAAGTGTGTTTGCAAATAGGGGTTCGTTCATGGCTTTTAGCGATCAACTATGTTTTGGGGCATTCTCAGGCCAAAAGATGCTACTATTGCATCTAGAAGACCTAAAACACCAATTTTCATATAAAACTTGTCCATTTTGGAGCTAGGGGCATTTAGAGCAATTTTTTTTGTTGTAGCACATCGTACAACTGAACCATACAAATTTGTTATAAAAAATTCAAAAAATATTTTTTTGCAAGTTTCTTCTGTAACAGTTATCTAAACTGCTAGCCGTTAGTGGCTAACCACTAGCTAGTGGCTTAACAGCCAGCAATGCATGATGACCACTAATAGGTTGCCTCAGCCAGTAGCTTAGTTGTCCAAGTGGCCCAGCTTGAAGTGATGCCCTTCTGCCACCAATCCATTACTAGAGCATTGCTCACTAGACACTAAGCCCTTCTACCCCTCTCTATTGCACTTCTAAGTTTGATAAGCCAACTTCGGGAGGCTCGTTCTCATCCATAAGGAGGCCTTTTTTAGAGTAATTTTTTTATTTGGAGTAGAATCTTACGCTCTTCATAGTGCTATAAGTGGTTTCTTGATTTGACACTCTTGTTTACTATAATTTTGGTATTCTCAAAGTTTTTTTTCTGCTTAGTCATGTTTTTTAGAGCTTTAAATGCTTGTAACTTTCTCAAACGGGCTCCTTTTAAGGTGCTTTTTTTTAAGTTAATTTTTTCTAAGCAGTACACATTGGTGTAGTTTAGAAGTTTCTATATTGTAAGAAGGTTGTGATTTCAGCATTTTGGTCTTTTTAGGCTTGAAAAGATTATAATCTGGTAAAAATCATTGTAAATGCACTGAGTATAAAGTGCCCGACTTTAAATTTTTAGGGGGGTTATTTCAAAAACTAGTGAAAGAAGGGGTGTGTCTTGTGTTTTTCTTTTTGCACTTCTACAAATTATTTTTTGTAACACTACAACAATCTACTAATGGATCCATTAATAGTTCTTGTCCTCACACCATACAACTATTTTTAATGGAAATCCAATATGACAATTTATCTTAAAAAGCAAGGGCTACATAGGGTTACAATGAGACTTGAGATAGAACCAACATTGATTGTAGAAAAGCCATAATGGTATAATAAATACAATGAAACATATGGTACTTTGTGTATGTCTATGTCTCTTGACTTACTCTTTCACATTGAATCTGCCACTACTCGAAACGAGGTCTGGACCACATTGGAAAGCCTCTTTGGTAAGAAAGATGAATTGAAGGGTCGTCAATTGGAGAACAAACTCATAGGGTTAAGTCAAAGCAATTTTGACACCATTCAAGACTTATTGACAAATCTCAAATCCATTAGATTGTATCTAAAGAAGTGTGGTATGGAAAATAAAGATGCACAAATTATATTAAGTATTCTCTCTAAGCTAGGTATAAACTATTCTCTATTTGTTTCAACATTTCATGCCACAAAATGTGCCCTAGGTTCCACCAAAAAAATGCCTTCTATTGATGATTTTGTTGTAGAACTCACTAAGGAGAAAGACAAATTGGTTCATATGGGTACAATCAAACCCTTAAAGTCACATGCCTTGGCTATTAATCAAGGCACAAAAGACCTGAAAGGGTCAAAAAAATAGGATAAGAAACAAAAGAACTAAGGAGACAAGAAGAGAGATCAAAAACATGTTGCCTCAAATGCAACTAATGAGACCTCTTCTTAAAAATGTGGCAAGCCTAAGAAGGATAAGGTCAAGTGTGCCTTCTGTAAAAGGCCTAGACAAAGAAGCAGATAAATTACCTAACTCATCTTCTAGAAAAGAACAACATCAAGGTGTCTGACTCAGTCAAACAAGGTTCATTAAAAGGGTCTTCTAAGGACATATATCATAGTAAGGGGAAAGGAAAGGGCAAGGTCCTAGTTGTAGTTACTTCATAGCCCAATAGATATATTATCGATTGAGGTGCTTCACACCACATGACTTCATCACAGGATGGTTTCACCTTCTTAGATCCATGTTCTATGCTAATCATATTAATGGGTGATGGAACTCCTGTTGAAGTGCATGGGAGGGGATCTATTGACATGGGTGAAGGAACATTTCAAGATTTTCTTTGTGTACCCTCTTTGTCAACTAATCTCTTGTCTATTTATTAGATCACCCACACTAGCTCTAACAAGTGAGTTGAGTTCACACTAGACTCAGTGGTAATTAGCAAAATGCATAGTGGGTCCACAATTGCCATGGGAAAAGCAAATCATCAGTCTAGACTCTATCACTTTTCTCATTTTTTTCCTAACTCTCCTTTGATGACATTACTCACTCAAATCAGGTGAGCTATTTGTGGCATCAACAATTTGACCACTTGAATTACCACTACTTACAATAGCTCAATCAACATGACATGGTTTTAGGGTTGCCCTCTATTCAATTTTTGATAGATTTTTCCAAGGGTGCATTCTTGGTAAGCATCTTACAGAGAAATATGACAAGGGAAAAGCATGGAGGGCCACACAACTTCTGGAGTTAGTACACAATGGTATGGTAGGGCCAATTGTTGGTATGTGAACTCATTTTTTGTTATTTCAGCAGTGACGAACAATCGACAATGAGTACCACAGTACAACATGTAGAAGTACATACGGAAGTGCCACTCATGCTTTTATGCATGGAAATTATTCTTCAAAAAGGGTTTGATTATTTGCATGTATTTTTCATGGTTATTTAAGTTAGTTGAGCTTGAATACGAATGCATGGTTAAAAATTTTGTAACGATAATTTTCTTCTGAGAATAAAATTATTGAGAGATCTTTGCTCATTTTTTTATCCTAGTACACAACCAGGGTTTCGACGTAAATATGTGGTCTATTTTGTGCATTTTATTGCTATTTCACTATTTATTACAATTTTGCACTACATATTTTCTAACAACTGGTATCAGAGCACATGGTTTTGTGCAAAAATTATTTTGTGGGTTTTTATCTTTGTGAAACGTAATGACAAGAAGCATGGTTACCAAATTTGAGGTTCAAAAATTTGATGGTTCCAATTTTTCTCTTTGGAGACTAAAGGTTCAAGCCTTATTGGTGAAGGATGGATGCGCCTTGGCTCTCAAAGGGGCAGCGTCAAAACCTGCAGCAATGAAGCAAACGGAATGGGATGAAAAATATAACATGGCTAGAGCTATAATCCAATTATCTTTGGCTAATTGAGTTTTATTCAATGTTGTAGAGGATTAAACATCATGACTTGTGGACAAAGCTTGAAAAGTTATACGAGATGAAGTCATTGGCAAACAAAATTTTGTTACATCAGTAGCTGTATATTTCAGGATGCATGATAGTTCTTTATTCACAGATCATCTCAACAATTTCAACACATTGATTAGAAAGTTGGCTTCAGTGGAGATAAAAAATGAAGAAGAGGATAAGGCAGCTATATTATTGTGTTCTTTGCCTGAAACTTGGGATCAACTAGTTGGGTGAGTGCAAAAAGATGGGGGGCCAAAAAGTGGCCAAATTGTTTTTAAAAAAAATAATGCAAAACGCAAGCACGTTTTGACTTGTTATAAATTAAAAAAAAAGGTTATCTCATTTCATTTATTTTTTCTCCTCTATACCCACGGCCTGCAAACCCTAGGAAGCGCGCTCACATTTGGCAAAACTCAATTCAACACAAAAATCTTATTGATTCATCACCAAAATGCCACCACGACGTCGAGCACGCCAAAGGAGTGAGTTTTATTTGTTTTTTTGTTTGAATTTGTTTCTAAATAGGTAGGTTTGAGTTGATTTTTTATGTATATTTCGTTAATTGTCAGGAAATGTTAATGCACCTCCTCCTCCTCCTCCTCCTCAAAATCCACAAAAATCCTGAGGAGGAAATACCTGCGGAACAACAACCTCCTCCATCCATTCCTTGACTTGCCCCTGGAACACAAGAAAATATAATGGGGCAAATTAAAAATAATAAAAAAGAAATTGAAGATATAATTGCAAGGTTGAAAGATCCTTCCACTTCAACCTTGCATAGGTCCATGCTTGTTGAATCTCTTGAATCTATGTTATCAAATGTAGATTCAATTAGCAAGCAAATAACTAGTTGGATGGATAAGAGGAGAGACTTTAGAGACTATTATGCAGACAAGCTATCATACCAAAATGTGAAAAAATTACAAATTACAAAATTAGACTTGTGTTCAATTTTCACAAACCCACAAACAAATCAACCTCCACCCATTACATGCAAGAGGTTCCCTATCCATTGGTGCAACAACCAAGCGATAAGGGACAATTTTGGGAAAAGGTGGTGGATGGTTTTTGACCATCCTCCATGCAATAATAATAAGGTCCCACAATACTTTTTGAGGAAACTCTACTGCGAGTTTGTCCTCAATAAAGTGCCAAACTATTTTGATATGCGGGACTTCCAGGGTAGAGGTGGGGGGTCAACACAAGATAGACCAGGGGCACATGTTGACCCACAGTGGGCAGTGAGATGAGTAATCAACAGACCAGCCCATGAGCATGTTTCTATCCCTTCCATTGTGAAGGAGAGTGTTGAGGTTGATACACTTCAATCCATCAGTGCCTTGACCCAGAGCATCATAGAGCATGCCAGTCCTGCAGTACAGAGTGGGTTGGGAGATAGTGCGAGGAGTAGGGTCCCACCCCATACTTGTCAGACTTGCAAGTCAGCCTCTGGTTATGACCCCATGGATAGTCAGGACACAGGTGCACAGGCTACATCTACAGCTGAGCAGATGGTGATGACATATACCCTCCTAAGTGAGACTTTCGGCCTTGATACTCAGGTAAATATTAGCAAGTTTATTGAATTTAATTTATTAAATTTCATTTTTGAAATGCAAGATTAACTAATTTAGTTTGATGATTTTAATGAAATTTTAGGGTCATAGCGTTGATGCAGTTTTCAGTGGTTCTCCACCTGCATATTACACTAGATCATCTACTGTCAGGGTATGTAACTAGTAAACAATTATAAATATTATATGTGAATAGCATCGTTATATGAATGGTATTCTAATATCTAATTTTGGATGTTGAATAGGTTAATATTGGAGATTTCATGGCAACACCTGCCAGCGGTGGTGGACTTCAAAGCTTAACGGAGGTAATAAAATAAATAGTTTAATGAATGAATTGTACTTACTATATTTTTGTATGTGACTTGTGTGCTTTATTGTGTGTACTTCCATGTTTAGATGAATGTGTGTGTATGTTAGGAGCCATGATTTGCATCACTATTATAGTTTTCGTAATTGAATAATGTTGTTTTATTTCCAGATGATGCAGGCTGCGAAGACACCTCCTGATGTTCAGAGGGCAATGGAGCATGGTGTCACCTCTGCGATTCATAGCTCCATGGCATTAACAGGGGTATGAGGCAGATTAGTAAATTTTAATTTACATTCATTGTTATAGTTGTCTATTTTTGAAAAACCAAAAGATTATTGATTTGAAGTTTAATTTCTATCTGGATGGTTTCTATAGGACATGACATCACCACGGCCTATTCCTACTACTGAGGCAAGTGATTATTTTGTTAAATGTTTCATTTTTATAACATGTAATTTCTATATATTAATGTCTATACTTTTTATTGTAACAGCTAAAGATTTAGGAAGAACTAAATAGGAGGACTAGCCCTTGGGTTCGTAGTAGACCACCCACATGCTCGTCTCCATCCCCTAGAAGATCAAAGGCTTCCCGTGATCTATTCTCTTCACCAGCCAGAGGGGAACGACTTTTTATTGTGTTCCTTTGTTGTATGCCTATATGGCATTTGTGGACATATATTTTGTATTGTATATAGTTGACATTGTATGCCTATATGACATTCTTGTAAGCCTATATGGCTATTTTGTATATATGTTATACTTATATCGACAGATATTGATGTATGCCTATATGGATATTTGGTTAATACAAATCTTTTTTATTGATGGCGTCCATACTTGCATTATAAATCCACATTTGAATGGATATTTGTAGATGGCTACTTCAAATATTTAAAGTCCAATTGTATTACATAAGATGTTTGTTGATCTAATAAGCTAGCTATTGTTATTCAAGTATCACCTAAACCTCATTTTGGAACTAAAAGATAAAAGTTGTATTTAAAAAAAAATGAATCATCATGTTGAACAAAAAATATTAATATTCTTTGAGTTGCTCAATTGAAAATATTCAAATGAGTATGTTGATCCATATTCTTTATGAGTTTGTCAATTGAAAATATTTCTTAATTTCTTGTTATTATACCATATTAGGATGCAAAGAGTATGTTTGTTGTTTTGAATAAGATAATCAAAATCATATGTGTATGAGCACCTGATCACCATTGTGGTTATTAAATGTAATTCCTCTTGCATATAAGGCGAAGTTATGAGATTACATCGAGTCTTACCTTGATCATCATCTAAGGTGCCTTGCAAAGGAGGTCTTGAGCAACATAAACCTTAGGCTTTGAGCGCCTAAGGAGTGGATTGGTGATGGACATCACTTTGAGTGCCTTAAAAGTGTTTGAAGGTTTGAATTGGTGAATGATAGCACCTAAAGGTCTTAGAACCAACTAGAATAAGGAATTGGAGAATGAGTTAACCACTTTGAGCTCCTTGAAGGAGAGAAGTATGTATATGAAGATTGATTGAATGTTTGGAGTTTAGGTGCACTTTCCTTGTCATCTAATCACACATTGGCACCTAGGAAGAGTTGACATGAAACAATCCTTTGAGTGGACTCCTTGATGAGATCTCTCCCATTGCTTAAACTTGTTGAAATGTTAAAAGCTAAGTCAAATGGATTCTAGGTGCTCTTTGCCTTCAGAATGACCTTGAATTGGCACCTAAGCATAACAAGAGAGTTTAAATCCATTCAATATGGTGCCTTGTAAGAGGAGAGCTTAAGAGCATGAGACTAGATGGCATCTAAGAGTCAAGATCATCAAAATCCAAAGAAATGGGCTAAGTAAGCTAAGGCACCTTTGCTTGTCATTCAATACCTCCATGAGCGCCTAGATTGAAATTGCATCCAAGGACATCTAAGAGTAGATGCCTAGAGGGGAAAAGTCATCCTAAGACCTTCATAATTATTTAAAACATAAAAAATGCCAAGTATAAAGCTTCATGATGTTGGGCACTCTTTCACCTCCATATAGATCTAGATTGGCGCCTTCGATAAAGTATCACAAATCTATATCATTGAGTAAGTTCCAAGACAGAAAGGCTTACTTCAAGCATGTTTAATCATTCAAGGTCTTACAAATAATGAATAGAGCCTAAATTGATGCTAGGTGCCTCCTCTTGTCTCTACTATCTAGTTTTGGCACCTAAGGAGAAATTGCATCTAGTGAACTCATTAATTGGCGCCTAGGAGGAAAAGACCTTAAACTTACATTATTGAGTCAGCACTTTAGAAATTGAGCCATTCCTAGTCAATTGGAGTCATAAAATATCAAATACAAAGTCAAATTGGACTTAGGCACCCCTTCATGTAGTTTCCCACCATCATGAGCGCCTAGATCTAGGAAGATCATCCAATTACGCCTAGGAATAAGATACAAGTCCAAGACCTCAAATTTGAGCGCCTAGAAGTGTGATGGATTGAAGAAGCTACATTGGCGCCTAAGGGTAAGTTGTATCTAATGACATCACCTAATTGAGCGCCTAGGAGGTATAAAGCTTAACATTGACATGAGGACAAGCGCTTAGTAAAGGAGAGTTTCTCAAACATTTAAACATGTGAATGAAGTCATAGAAATGCACTAAGTCATCTAAGCGCCATTTTTCCCTTGTGTACCCTTACATTTGCACCTAAGAAGAAGTTGCTTCAGTTCATTGGAGTGTTTGCGTATTGAGGATTTCTTAGCAATGCTTTGCAACTTTACACTGCCTCCTAACAATTTTTGGGGCAGCAGAAAACCTTTCACCACGGGAAAACACCTCAGAGATATAAAAAACTAAGAGAGTTTGTTGTAGAGGCACTCTACGTGATCACGTTGCCTCAGAAGGAATGTTTCTAAGTGACGTGGTTTTCGAGTAACATCTCATCAAATATTGCTACCTTTTTGCACTTTGGACTCTTCAGGGATATCATCGGTACAATGTAGCTCAGACTGTTTTGACATGTTTGGGTGAAAAATAGGACCATGCCTAGCATAAATATACCCATCTAGATGCGTTGGAATAGTCAGATTGGTCGCATCAAGTGCAAGATGAAAGTTACACCCCTTTGCAACTTTACACTGCCTCCTTCTGACGATTTTTGGGGCAGCAGAAAACCTTTCACCATTGGCAAACACCTCAGAGATATAAAAAACTGAGAGAGGTTATTGTAGAGGCACTCTACATGATCATGTTTCCTTAGATAGAATGTTTCTAAGTGACAAAGTTTTTGAGTAACATCTCGTCAAAGATTGCTACCTTTTCGCGCGTTGGACTCTTCAAGGATATCATCGGTACAATGTAGCTCAGACTGTTTCGACATGTTTAGGTGAAAAATAGGACCATGCCTAGTGTAAATGTACCCATCTGGACGCATTGGAATAGTTATTTTGGTTGCATCAGGAGCAGGACGAAAGTTACACCCCTTTGCAACTTTACACTGCCTCTTTCTAATGATTTTTGGGGCAGCAAAAAACCTTTCACCACGGGAAAATGCCTCAGAGATATAAAAAACCGAGAGAGGTTATTGTAGAGGCACTCTACATGATTGTGTTGCCTTAGACGAAATGTTTCTAAGTGACATGATTTTTGAGTAACATCTCATTAAAGATTGTTGTCTTTTTGCACTTTGGACTCTTCAGGGATATCATCGGTACAATGTAGCTCAGACTATTTCGACATGTTTGGGTGAAAAATAGGACCATGCCTAGTGTAAATGTATCCATCCAAATGCTTTGGAATAGTCAGTTTGGTCGCGTCAAGAGCAGGATGAAAGTTACACCCCTTTGCAACTTTACACTGCCTCCTTCTGACGATTTTTGGGGCAATAGAAAACCTTTCACCATTGGCAAACACCTTAGAGATATTGTCATGCCCACATTTTCCATGTGGTCACAACACACATCGCACGTGTCATAGCCACATCTGTCATGTGGTTATGACACGAGATATGAAAAACTTTTCTCACACTGTCCTAAAAACCCCCTTCGCATGCGTACACATACTCAACGGTGTTCTCTCATGGCGAAACGCTACACTCTTCGGCGGAATACAAGTACAATTGCGTGCATCCAGAAGCATATAGATCCTCAAGAGGGTCTATACAACGCTGCTAACGTCATTGCAAGAGTGAGATTACCAACGTTCTTAAATCGAACCCTCGGCAATGTTCGGTAGCATAATGCCTTACGGCGTTAGTGGGAATTACGCTGCACTCATTTACGCACGTGGTTCGCTGATAGAGGATCCACTTCCCACGACGCCTTGTTCTGACTAAACCGGCTAGTGATCTCCCTATTTAGTCATTTTTCAGCCAGGCACGGTTGTCTGTCTCCTCTCTTGTTTCCTGAAACATACTTCTCCTATGACTTAGCATTTTCAACAAGGCGGTTTGGTTGCCCTCTCTTCCCTTTTCACAAGTTCTTAATTTTGATTATATCTTTATCGCCCTTACCTTAACTATTTCTTAGTTCATTTAGTGTGTTTATATTTCGGTCTCTCTCTCTCTTTCATTTTCTATGCTTTCTTTATGTGCATCCTGACCTTTCTTCATGATTTACGTCAATCAGGGTTATTACTGCAGCTATTGTTGATATTAAACCTAATTTCAGGATGATCTAGGTCACAAAGGCTGGTTTACTATTTCGCTGGACTCGGTCTCCTAATCTTCCCTGATCTAGGTTCCTCCTCTTCGTAAATACTTAGTCAACTTGTTCCTAAGCAAATTTGGCAGAAGGGTCCGTCAACTTAGTTCTCTTATCCCGTGTGAGAAATGTCGCGCATTTTCTCCTCTGTGTTTTCCAATGTTAGTTTTTTTTTTTTTTTTTTTTCTTCTTCGGAACCTCTTACAGGTTTACATATGAGATCGTTTGCTACAGTTGAGATTAATATGGCCACATGGATTGTCAGTGGTGGCTTCTTAAGTTTATTTCCAGTGTTCTTTTGAGCAAGGAGTTGTGTAATTTTCCTCTTCATTTTCTGGGTGATTATTAGTACATTAATAGTTGAAACTTCCGAGAAACTCTTTCCAGAGTATCACTAAATATTCCTAAACTCTCTTTTACATTATAATTTTATTTTCTCTTGTTTAGAATTACTGTTGTTACTGTTACTCTTAATTACGATTCATACACTGATTGTGACTCGTATGACGTTGTCAATAGATGTAGGTGGTTCACCACTTTATAAAACTCTGTTCATGGTAATATATCTTCTTTGGTTGTTGTGTTCAACACTTAATAACATCTACTGTGAGAATATAATTGTTATATATTTTTTTTTTCTCTATATCCATGAGACATAGTTTATAACGATTTTAAACGAGGGTCCAACAAAATGGTTCATAGATTTACTCCTATCGATATGATATATATATATATATATACACATATATATATAATATATTTCTTTTAATGTCTATGCATAGGACGAAATTGGTTTACCACGATTTATATATCTATATCTATATATATCTATATATATATATAAATATATAGATATAGATAGATATATAATCATTATTATATTATATATATAGCTATATACATAGACATATATAGAATATATATATGCCTATATATAGAGTTATATAAAAATTGTATTTATATTTAAATAAACCAATCATATGTTAGGGCCCAAGCCCTAACATTTTATTGCATTAGATGACACAGCCGACGGCGGCCATGGGCGGCGGTGGCCGCTGTGACAGAGAAGCAGGGTCGGGTGGCCGCAGAGCGGCGGGCCTGTGCAGGCCGCGGGAGGTATAAGGGATTGGGGGGGGAGATGTGGAGTGGGGCGGAGCCCCACCCACATTCCCACGACGTGGGGTGTGGGTGGGGCTCCGCCCCACTCCACACCTCCAAATGTAACAAAAAACCTGCGGTGGGGTTTTCTCCCCACCGCCCATTGTAAATAGCGACTGTGTTTTTTCTATCCGCGGCTTAAATTTTAACCGCCATTCTTATGTGCTATTCGTTGATTTCTCTCAACAATAAAATATATATTTATATATATATATATATATATATTTATATTTATCAATGATTATAAAATTAGAGATATATATATATATATATATATATATATATATATATATATATATATATATATATATATATATATATATATTTCATATATATATATATACATATATATATCTATTTTGATATTGATATTTATCAGTCAATCTCATAAAAATGATAATTTACTTTCAATTTCTCTATTATTCTAGAAAATGATAATTACTCAAAATATGAAATATATATATATATATATCTATATATATACATATATTTAAATTTATTTATATATAAAAATATTCTTATATGTGCTTAACTAATTCCTAAATTTCTCAATTTCACTACTTTATGCATTTTCTCCAAATCAACCTGTTATAAGAAATTGTCATAACACTTATATATATATATATATATATATATATATATATATATATATATATATATATATATATATATATATATATATATATATATATATATATATATATATATATATATATATATATATATATATCCCAATTTCACTTAATTGATAGAAATGGTAACTAACTATCCCCTTATTATAAGTATAATTTTCCATTTTCATAAACATTTAAGACTTCGTAAATTTACAACAGATTATATATTTACATGCTAGATTTCCTCTAAATTATCAGAATCCATGAGAATAACTCCAATATTTAAAACTGTCTTTTCCATTTTAACATTGAACTATAAAGAAAATTAGCATTTCAGTGAAGCAATTCCAAACTTTCAAATGTAAACAACTCAGATTAAATTGCAAAAACGAACTTGTTCCTTTCAGTAATACTTGAAACACAAAAATTGCTATTGAACAAAGTTTGCAAACATCAACTTAAAATTTAAGCACATTCATATTACAGCTTCTCCATCATGAATACCAACTTCCCAGATATGAACTTTCTCCTCCCAAACAGTATACCACTGAAAACTTATGACAACCAATAAAAGTCCAATAATAACAAGATCAGGGAGGTGATTTTATTCACTCCCAGAATAACATTAATTTACAACAATAACAAGAGAGGTGTTCTCTCTTCATCTCTATGAAATGAACCAGGCCTAATTCTCATGACAAGAAGATGAACTGTTTCTTCATAAATAGCCAACCAGAAGCTCCAAGAGAAAAACCTGCGTATCAAAGACAAACAAGAAGAAAAGACCACTCGTCTAGCTCTCCTCCCTACCGTAGACCCGCAAGAGGGTCACCCCCGAGCTAGGGAGACCATACTCACACCTGGGTACTCAAACACTCCACTTCACAACAGAAACAACAACAATCCCAAAGCACACATACACCCGTGGGTATTTTACACAATACGGAAACTCAACTACAGTGAGTTTCATAAGGGGCAGGAGAGTGGACACACTCGACTCCAGAGTGTCACCCTGACAGATAAATGAACTAATATAAATTTCTCTTGGTCTCAACCAAGTGTGATCACAATTTGTAAGAAATCTGTATATGACTCTCAAGTCAAAAATACAGTCACAGATACATGCCCTCAAGGCTTTCAACATCCCAAAAGATGGAAACAAGTATGCACCCGAGGAGGATCTCTCCTCCCCTACCCCAAACTTGATGAGCATTTCTCCCAAGTGGGAGACGCTCTGTCAAACAACCCGACAAGAACCCACAGAAAACAAATTTAAACACATATTTCACACACATTTCATGCACATTTCAGTTCTACCAAAACAAAGGTAAAATTCAGACCAACCTTGCAAAGCCCTCCTGGGATGAAGTTGTTGCAGAGTCCACAGAGTTCACTTCCAACCTTAGCCACCAACTCCCTCTCCCTTCTCTATCTTCCAAACTAACTTCTCTATTTTTGGTAAGGCCAAAATGAAAGTTTTTCCCCAAAATTCAACTAACTCCCTCTCATCCCAAAATTTTAAAATAAATAACCCAAAATTCTCTTTCCTTCTAATTTTGAGAAATGGGGAAGTGACACTTGTCACCTCCTCACCCTTCCCAAAAACCACTATTCTGTCCAGGTGGCTTATGTCACTCTCCATTCCCAAGGGTACTCCTTATTCCTCTCATGTGACTCCACTTTCTCATGGGAGAAATAAAAAAAAGAGTTAAATGGGAACAAGACAGGTGACCCATGCCTCTTTCTCCTTTCTTCACATGGGTGTCCCCATAGTACATGGGGGAATCTTACTAAAGAAGAGGTGACTTTCACTAATGGATGGCATCTCTTATCTAGGGAAAAGTAGAGGGGATGGGTTGAGTGTTGGTACAACCCATCATGTCCCCTCCTACCTCCAATTTTCGCCACTTAACTTCAGGGGAAGGTTAAGTTGACTAGATGGAGGTTATTCAAGGGTTACCCATGTCAAATGGGCCCCTGGACCCATGGGGTAGAACCCAGGGTCAATTTTAACCCATACAAGACACCCCAGGTCAAGGTAAAGCACAAGAAAAAGGGCCTCATAATTTAAATAAAAACAAAATAGAAATTTCAAATTCAATCTCTTTACAACACTTATAAAAAAATAATGTTACATGAGGGTAACCTAACCCACTCGACCATACGAAAGACCACATTACATCATGACATCAAACACAAAGAGATCTTGGTTCCTCGTGGAACCAGATCGGCTTAACAGGGAATAACAAATAACATGGTGTGGAATGATCTCCGAAATCTGTGGTTTGATTAGTAGTCCCTGCACACTCAATTACAAGATCAGTAACCACATAAATTTATCATAGCCGAAGCAACTTAAATAACACATGCATTCTCATGCCCTAGTACAATTTAACATAATTAAAAATCATATTACAATTTTCCATCATCACCTAATTCATTTTTCTGAAAAGTAACTTATCCAAACATCACCCAATTAGTTTTTCCGAAAACATAATAAAGTTAAATAGTCTGACAAATTTCGGGAACTGCTATCCCACAAATATGAAAGTAACAATAACAGTACTGTAATTAGTCATAACAACAGTAGTAAAAAGGGCGGTCCTCACATCCTCTCCCCCTAAGATGGTACTTCCTCCTGGAAGTCGTCAAAAAGGTGAGGATACAGGGTCTTCAATCTCTCTGCATCTTCCCATGTTGCAGTGACTTCGTCGTATAAGTCCCATTGGACTCTAACCTGGTCCAGCTCTCGACCTCGAAGGGCCAGCGTCCGACGAGCCAATATGCGAATTGGCTCCAACGCCAGTTGTCCGTCTGCCTCTACCTGAAGAGCACTCCAATCCAACACATGAGATAAGTCAAAAATATATTGACGTAAAACTGATACATGAAATACATCGTGGATACGTGACAGGCTAGGTGGCAAGGCTAGACGATAGGCTACTGGTCCTATCCGCTCCAAGATTTCGAAAGGTCCTACAAATCGAGGTGCGAGTTTAGAGCCTTTTCCGTAACGGATTGGACTTTTGTGCGGCCGCACTCTCAAAAATACTCTTTCCCCCACAGAGAAGCTTCGGTCTATCCTCTTAGCATCGGCATACTTTTTCTGCCTGTCCTGTGCTTCCAGAAGCCTCTGTCTTATCTGTTTAACTTGCAGTTCCATATTCTGAACTATCTCTGGGCTGATGACTGTTCTGTCCTCTATACGATCCCAACTCAAAGGTGTTCTGCATGGTCTGCCATATAATGCCTGGAAAGGAGGCATACCCAACGAGCTATGATGCCCATTATTGTAGGCGAACTCAACTAGATACAGGTACTCCTCCCATCTAGACTGGTGGTCCATCACATACATGCGAAGCATGTCTTCTAACACCTGGTTAACTCTCTCTGTTTGTCCGTCGGTTTCCGGATGATATGCGGAACTGAAGTTGAGCTGTGTGCCCAACGCCTGATGTAAGGCCTTCCAGAACGATGAAGTGAATACGGAGTCTCTGTCAGATATAATGCGGCGAGGTACCCCATGAAGTCTAACAATCTGATCAAGAAACACCTTTGCCACTGATGGTGCATTGTATGTTGTACAAATTGGTGAAAAATGTGCCACTTTGGTCAGCTTGTCAACTGTCACCATAATAGCATCATGGCGACGCGATGACATAGGTAGACCAACGATAAAATCCATAGAAATGGTATCCCATTTCCATTCAGGTATCTCGTGAGGGTACAACAGTCCTGCTGGATGCTGATGTTCGGCCTTGACCCTCTGACATTCCAGGCAACGAGCAACAAATTCGGCAATGTCACGCCTCATCCCAGCCCAATGATAAAGCTGTCGTAAATCAGCATGCATCTTCTTCACTCCTGGGTGTGCTGCGTAGGGTGCTCTATGAGCCTCTGATAAGATTACTATACGAAGATTACCCGCATGGGGTACATAGATGCGTTGCCGATGTCGAAGCATACCATCAGAATCAAGAGTATAACCTGTAAATTTGCCCTCAAGGGCCTTCTGATTTAGTACTGCCTACTGCACTTCAAGAAACCATTCGTCCTCCGGCAGATGCTGTAAGATGCGATCCTTCAAGTCCATCTTCAAGGTCAGGGTCTGGATCTCGTGGCGTCTTCGACTCAAAGCATCAGCGACCACGTTCTCCTTCCCTTTGATATAATGGACATCGAAGTCATATTCGCATAGGAATTCCATCCAACGCCGTTGGCGGGCGTTCAAATTAGGCTGTGTAAAAATATACTGCAAACTATGATGGTCTGAATGGAGTTCAAAGCGTCGCCCTAAGAGAAAGTGTCTCCAGCGAACCAAGGCATGAACAACAGCTGCAAGCTCTAAGTCGTGCGTAGGATAGTTTAACTCATGTGTCTTTAGTTTCTGTGATTCGTATGCGATCGCTCGACCATCCTGCATAAGCACGGCTCCCAAACCTTCTAATGATGCATCCGTGCAAACTACAAACTCTTCTGAAGGATCTGGAACTGCTAAAATAGGAGCGCTCGTAAGACGCTCTTTGAGGACTCCAAAAGCCTTTTCACACTGCTCGGTCCAAGTGAAACCCTTCCCTTTTCGCTGAAGGGAAGTAATGGGATGTGCTATCCTAGAGAAACCTTCGACAAACCGACGATAATACCCGGCTAACCCCATAAAGCTTCTGACCTCTGTCACGTTCGTGGGTGCCGGCCACTCCTGGATTGCTCTAATTTTAGATGGATCTACGGAGATGCCATCGCCTGATAAAATGTGTCCCAAATACTGCACCTCTGTCCTGAAGAAGGCACACTTCGCCAAGTTGCCATAAAGTTGCTGCCCTCGTAATTGCTGCAAAACTTGACGCAAGTGCTCTACATGCTCCTCCTCAGTCCGTGAATAAATCAGAATGTCATCTAGGAATATGATCACGAACCGGTCTAGGTATGTACGGAACACCCCGTTCATGAGACTCATGAATACTGCAGGAGTGTTCGTCAACCCGAAAGGTACCACTGTGAATTCATAATGGCCATATCTGGTTCGAAAAGCAGTTTTATGAATATCTGACTCCGTGATGCGCAATTGATGATACCCAGATTTTAGATCGATTTTCGAGAACACTCTGGCTCCCTGCATCTGATCAAAAAGGTCGTCAATCCTAGGTAGAGGATAACGATTCTTCACCGTCACCTTGTTCAACTGCCTGTAGTCCATGCATAGACAAAGAGACCCATCCTTCTTCTTCACGAAGATCACTGGTGCGCCCCATGGTGAAACGCTAGGTCGGATGTGTCCCTTCTCAAGTAATTCTTCCAACTGCAGCTTAAGTTCTGTGAGTTCATGGGTCGTCATTCTATAGGGTGCGCGGGATATCGGCTCTACACCTGGCACTAAGTCGATGTGGAAGTCCACTTCTCTACGTGGAGGCATACCAGGTAATTCTGGCGGGAATACATCGGCAAACTCTCTAAGGATAGGGTGATCATCTAAAGTAGCCTCAGGTTCATCCTCTGCTCTATCACTGACTGTGATGGCAAACATCTGACATCCCTTCCGCATACAGCGCTTAAGTTGTTGTGCGGATATCATACGAACCGCCGTGGGCTTTTGAATGCCCACTATCTCAACCGACGAACCATGATCGTCTAAACAACTAATCGTTCTCTGGCGACAATCAAGCTTGGCTCTATGTGCCGCAAGCCAATCCATACCCAGAACTACTCCGTAAGACCCTAATGGCATAATCCTAAGGTCGCATGTTGTGGTGAAGGGTCCCAATGTGATCTCACAGTCTTTAACCAAGGTATCTACTGACATCCTGGCCCCTGAGGCCAACTCAACTTCCCACCTAATGTCTTGCCTAGAAGCCACCAGCCTGCAACGCTCCACTAACGATGTAGACAAAAAGGAGTCAGTAGCTCCTGAGTCAAAAAGGATCGAGATGGGAAAGTCTCTAATCGTACCTGCTGCCTCGATGACAGAAGCCTGGAAATCGGCCTGGCGGTTATCAATCGCTGCAAACATGTGGTGAGATCTGCCCACGTCACCTACGGTCTGCTCAGACCCTCCTGATCGGGGCTGACCCCCTGCAGTAAATCCCTGCGGACACTCTCTAGCCAGATGCCCTGCCCCACCACATACATAACATGGTCCTCTAACCTGTAACTGCCCTGACTGTGTTCTGCCCAATTGTTGTTGCCCGGTCCGTCCGGTGGATCCCTGTGAGCCTCTGTAAGACTGCTGGGACCTTGCGGGTCCTGCCGATGAACCCTGTTGTCTCTGATCCCTGCGTGGTCCCTGCTGCTGCCATCCATGGTTCTGTCCTCCCTGTCCCCTCTGTTGAAATTTGGATTTTTGCTGATGTTGCTGTTGCTGTGGAGGCCTAGGAGGTAATGATGAAGGATTATATCCTCCTCTCTGTGTTGTGTTTTGAGGCCTTCAAAAATTTTGCTGTTGTTGGGGATTCCGTTCCTGGTACTGTGGGCGTGAATTCTGTCCTCGTCCCTGAATTTCCTCTGATATAAGGGCCTTTTCAACAGCCTCGCTCATGGTTTGGGGATTTGCCATACGAACTGGTCCTGCTATCCCGTGATTTAGCCCCCTGATGAATTTGTGTATTAAGATTTTCTCGTCATGGAGGTATTCCGCGTAACGAGAAAGCTCTATAAATCGGCTCTCATACTGAGTAACGGTGAGTCCCCTCTGCTGTAGATCATGAAACTCATCGATTCTGCGCTGTCTATAATGTTCGGACAAATATCGCGCATTGAAGCGCTCAATGAAGGTGTCCCATGTAAGTGTATCCACAGAGAGTCAGCGCTTGCACTCCTCTGTGCGCCACCAGGTGGCTGCTGCATCCCTAAGAAGATGAACTGCCACTCGTGCTTTCGTGTTGCTCCCATACGGTCGCAATGCGAAACACCTGTCTAAGCTAATTAGCCAAGCCTCGGCCACAGCTCCCTCTGTAGCTCCTGCGAAGGTGGGTGGGTTGAGCCTCAATAGATCTCTGATAGGGTCCCCTCTGTCTCTAAGTCTCCCAAGTGGCTCTTCCACACCATCCTCATATACTCCCTGCTGAACCTGTTCTTGTCTCAAAAGTCTCGGAGGACTCCTGCTCCGTGCTCGGGAGGCCGACCCTACCTCCTCTACTGTTGTGTCGGGAATCTCAACGAAGGGCTCCACACGTAGCACCTCTAGTGGATCAACGCGGGGCTCCATACGTGGCTCAATACGTGACTCGGCACGTGGCTCCTCTCGCGGATCAACACGAGGCTCTATACGTGGCTCAGGAATCATTGGTGGTAACCTGTCTAGCATAGTCTGTAGTGCCTGTAAGATCTGTGGACCTATATCCGATACTGGTGTCGCCTGTGGTACTAGTGGTGCTTGTGGTACAGGTGGTGCAGGTGGTGCTGCTAAATCTGCGGGTGCCAGTCCCTCGGCTGAGGAATCGCTGTGCACCTCGACTGACGCTGTGTGGCGTGATCGCGCTCATCGAACACGTCGGGGAGGCATCCTACAAAACAAGGTAGAAACTAATTAGCCAAAGTTGCGGAATAATAACGTGCCCAAATACGCCCAGTGTTTACAAACCTGGCTCTGATACCAAATGTCATGCCCACATTTTCCATGTGGTCACAACACACATCGCACGTGTCATAGCCACATCTGTCATGTGGTTATGACACGAGATATGAAAAACTTTTCTCACACTGTCCTAAAAACCCCCTTCGCATGCGTACACATACTCAACGGTGTTCTCTCATGGCGAAACGCTACACTCTTCGGCGGAATACAAGTACAATTGCGTGCATCCAGAAGCATATAGATCCTCAAGAGGGTCTATACAATGCTGCTAACGTCATTGCAAGAGTGAGATTACCAACGTTCTTAAATCGAACCCTCGGCAATGTTCGGTAGCATAATGCCTTACGGCGTTAGTGGGAATTACGCTGCACTCATTTACGCACGTGGTTCGCTGATAGAGGATCCACTTCCCACGACGCCTTGTTCCGACTAAACCGGCTAGTGATCTCCCTATTTAGTCATTTTTCAGCCAGGCACGGTTGTCTGTCTCCTCTCTTGTTTCCTGAAACATACTTCTCCTATGACTTAGCATTTTCAACAAGGCGGTTTGGTTGCCCTCTCTTCCCTTTTCACAAGTTCTTAATTTTGATTATATCTTTATCGCCCTTACCTTAACTATTTCTTAGTTCATTTAGTGTGTTTATATTTCGGTCTCTCTCTCTCTTTCATTTTCTATGCTTTCTTTATGTGCATCCTGACCTTTCTTCATGATTTACGTCAATCAGGGTTATTACTGCAGCTATTGTTGATATTAAACCTAATTTCAGGATGATCTAGGTCACAAAGGCTGGTTTACTATTTCGCTGGACTCGGTCTCCTAATCTTCCCCGATCTAGGTTCCTCCTCTTCGTAAATACTTAGTCAACTTGTTCCTAAGCAAATTTGGCAGAAGGGTCCGTCAACTTAGTTCTCTTATCCCGTGTGAGAAATGTCGCGCATTTTCTCCTCTGTGTTTTCCAATGTTAGTTTTTTTTTTTTTTTTTTCTTCTTCGGAACCTCTTACAGGTTTACATATGAGATCGTTTGCTACAGTTGAGATTAATATGGCCACATGGATTGTCAGTGGTGGCTTCTTAAGTTTATTTCCAGTGTTCTTTTGAGCAAGGAGTTGTGTAATTTTTCTCTTCATTTTCCGGGTGATTATTAGTACATTAATAGTTGAAACTTCCGAGAAACTCTTTCCAGAGTATCACTGAATATTCCTAAACTCTCTTTTACATTATAATTTTATTTTCTCTTGTTTAGAATTATTGTTGTTACTGTTACTCTTAATTACGATTCATACACTGATTGTGACTCGTATGACGTTGTCAATAGATGTAGGTGGTTCACCACTTTATAAAACTCTGTTCATGGTAATATATCTTCTTTGGTTGTTGTGTTCAACACTTAATAACATCTACTGTGAGAATATAATTGTTATATATATTTTTTTTTCTCTATATCCATGAGACATAGTTTATAACGATTTTAAACGAGGGTCCAACAAAATGGTTCATAGATTTACTCCTATCGATATGATATATATATATATATATATATATATATATATACATATATATATAATATATTTCTTTTAATGTCTATGCATAGGACGAAATTGGTTTACCACGATTTATATATCTATATCTATATATATATATCTATATATATATATATATATATATAAATATATAGATATAGATAGATATATAATCATTATTATATTATATATATAGCTATATACATAGACATATATAGAATATATATATGCCTATATATAGAGTTATATAAAAATTGTATTTATATTTAAATAAACCAATCATATGTTAGGGCCCAAGCCCTAACATTTTATTGCATTAGATGACACAGCCGACGGCGGCCATGGGCGACGGTGGCCGCTGTGACAGAGAAGCAGGGTCGGGTGGCCGCAGAGCGGCGGGCCTGTGCAGGCCGCGGGAGGTATAAGGGATTGGGGGGGGAGATGTGGAGTGGGGCGGAGCCCCACCCACATTCCCACGACGTGGGGTGTGGGTGGGGCTCCGCCCCACTCCACACCTCCAAATGTAACAAAAAACCTGCGGTGGGGTTTTCTCCCCACCGCCCATTGTAAATAGCGACTGTGTTTTTTCTATCCGCGGCTTAAATTTTAACCGCCATTCTTATGTGCTATTCGTTGATTTCTCTCAACAATAAAATATATATTTATATATATATATATATATATATATTTATATTTATCAATGATTATAAAATTAGAGATATATATATATATATATATATATATATATATATATATATATATATATTCATATATATATATATATACATATATATATCTATTTTGATATTGATATTTATCAGTCAATCTCATAAAAATGATAATTTACTTTCAATTTCTCTATTATTCTAGAAAATGATAATTACTCAAAATATGAAATATATATATATATCTATATATATACATATATTTAAATTTATTTATATATAAAAATATTCTTATATGTGCTTAACTAATTCCTAAATTTCTCAATTTCACTACTTTATGCATTTTCTCCAAATCAACCTGTTATAAGAAATTGTCATAACACTTATATATATATATATATATATATATATATATATATATATATATATATATATATATATATATATATATATATATATATATATATATATATATATATATATATATATCCCAATTTCACTTAATTGATAGAAATGGTAACTAACTATCCCCTTATTATAAGTATAATTTTCCATTTTCATAAACATTTAAGACTTCGTAAATTTACAACAGATTATATATTTACATGCTAGATTTCCTCTAAATTATCAGAATCCATGAGAATAACTCCAATATTTAAAACTGTCTTTTCCATTTTAACATTGAACTATAAAGAAAATTAGCATTTCAGTGAAGCAATTCCAAACTTTCAAATGTAAACAACTCAGATTAAATTGCAAAAACGAACTTGTTCCTTTCAGTAATACTTGAAACACAAAAATTGCTATTGAACAAAGTTTGCAAACATCAACTTAAAATTTAAGCACATTCATATTACAGCTTCTCCATCATGAATACCAACTTCCCAGATATGAACTTTCTCCTCCCAAACAGTATACCACTGAAAACTTATGACAACCAATAAAAGTCCAATAATAACAAGATCAGGGAGGTGATTTTATTCACTCCCAGAATAACATTAATTTACAACAATAACAAGAGAGGTGTTCTCTCTTCATCTCTATGAAATGAACCAGGCCTAATTCTCATGACAAGAAGATGAACTGTTTCTTCATAAATAGCCAACCAGAAGCTCCAAGAGAAAAACCTGCGTATCAAAGACAAACAAGAAGAAAAGACCACTCGTCTAGCTCTCCTCCCTACCGTAGACCCGCAAGAGGGTCACCCCCGAGCTAGGGAGACCATACTCACACCTGGGTACTCAAACACTCCACTTCACAACAGAAACAACAACAATCCCAAAGCACACATACACCCGTGGGTATTTTACACAATACGGAAACTCAACTACAGTGAGTTTCATAAGGGGCAGGAGAGTGGACACACTCGACTCCAGAGTGTCACCCTGACAGATAAATGAACTAATATAAATTTCTCTTGGTCTCAACCAAGTGTGATCACAATTTGTAAGAAATCTGTATATGACTCTCAAGTCAAAAATACAGTCACAGATACATGCCCTCAAGGCTTTCAACATCCCAAAAGATGGAAACAAGTATGCACCCGAGGAGGATCTCTCCTCCCCTACCCCAAACTTGATGAGCATTTCTCCCAAGTGGGAGACGCTCTGTCAAACAACCCGACAAGAACCCACAGAAAACAAATTTAAACACATATTTCACACACATTTCATGCACATTTCAGTTCTACCAAAACAAAGGTAAAATTCAGACCAACCTTGCAAAGCCCTCCTGGGATGAAGTTGTTGCAGAGTCCACAGAGTTCACTTCCAACCTTAGCCACCAACTCCCTCTCCCTTCTCTATCTTCCAAACTAACTTCTCTATTTTTGGTAAGGCCAAAATGAAAGTTTTTCCCCAAAATTCAACTAACTCCCTCTCATCCCAAAATTTTAAAATAAATAACCCAAAATTCTCTTTCCTTCTAATTTTGAGAAATGGGGAAGTGACACTTGTCACCTCCTCACCCTTCCCAAAAACCACTATTCTGTCCAGGTGGCTTATGTCACTCTCCATTCCCAAGGGTACTCCTTATTCCTCTCATGTGACTCCACTTTCTCATGGGAGAAATAAAAAAAAGAGTTAAATGGGAACAAGACAGGTGACCCATGCCTCTTTCTCCTTTCTTCACATGGGTGTCCCCATAGTACATGGGGGAATCTTACTAAAGAAGAGGTGACTTTCACTAATGGATGGCATCTCTTATCTAGGGAAAAGTAGAGGGGATGGGTTGAGTGTTGGTACAACCCATCATGTCCCCTCCTACCTCCAATTTTCGCCACTTAACTTCAGGGGAAGGTTAAGTTGACTAGATGGAGGTTATTCAAGGGTTACCCATGTCAAATGGGCCCCTGGACCCATGGGGTAGAACCCAGGGTCAATTTTAACCCATACAAGACACCCCAGGTCAAGGTAAAGCACAAGAAAAAGGGCCTCATAATTTAAATAAAAACAAAATAGAAATTTCAAATTCAATCTCTTTACAACACTTATAAAAAAATAATGTTACATGAGGGTAACCTAACCCACTCGACCATACGAAAGACCACATTACATCATGACATCAAACACAAAGAGATCTTGGTTCCTCGTGGAACCAGATCGGCTTAACAGGGAATAACAAATAACATGGTGTGGAATGATCTCCGAAATCTGTGGTTTGATTAGTAGTCCCTGCACACTCAATTACAAGATCAGTAACCACATAAATTTATCATAGCCGAAGCAACTTAAATAACACATGCATTCTCATGCCCTAGTACAATTTAACATAATTAAAAATCATATTACAATTTTCCATCATCACCTAATTCATTTTTCTGAAAAGTAACTTATCCAAACATCACCCAATTAGTTTTTCCGAAAACATAATAAAGTTAAATAGTCTGACAAATTTCGGGAACTGCTATCCCACAAATATGAAAGTAACAATAACAGTACTGTAATTAGTCATAACAACAGTAGTAAAAAGGGCGGTCCTCACAGATATAAAAAACTGAGAGAGGTTATTGTAGAGGCACACTATGTGATCACGTTGCCTCAGATAGAATGTTTCTAAGTGACATGGTTTTCAAGTAACATCTCGTCAAAGATTGCTTCATTTTTGTACTTTGGACTCTTCAGGGATACCATCGGTACAATGTAGCTTGGACTGTTTCGACATGTTTGGGTGAAAAAAAGGACCATGCCTGGCATAAATATACCCATATGGATGCGTTGGAATAGTTAGTTTGGTCACATCAGGAGCAGGACAAAAGTTACACCCCTTTGCAACTGCCTCCTCCTGACGATTTTTGGAGCAGCAGAAAACCTTTCACCACGAGCAAACACCTTAGAGATATAATAAACCGAGAGAGGTTATTGTAGAGGCACTCTACATGATCATGTTTCCTTAGACAGAATGTTTCTAAGTGACATGATTTTTGAGTAACGGCTCGTCAAAGATTGTTGCCTTTTTGCACTTTGGACTCTTCAGGGATATCGTCGGTACAATGTAGCTCGGACTGTTTCGACATGTTTGGGTGAAAAAAAGGACCATGCCTAGTGTAAACGTACCCATCTAGATGCGTTGGAACAGTCAATTTGGTCACATCAGGAGCATGACACCAAAAATGCATAACATGATGTAAAAATGTGTATATGTGTAAAAATGCAGCAGGAAATTAAAAAAAAAAGACAAACCTTACAAATTAATGTGCATACTTACAACTCAATGTAACATGACTTTACAAAATCAATGTGAATACTTACAAATTAATCCAATGAACCATCCGGGTCTGCTCTACTCTTTATTGTGTCAAGTATTGCTTCATGGTCAGACTCATGTACCTTCCACAAGATTTTGTTCAAAGGTCTACCCCAATACTTTATCAAATGAACATTGGATGCCACGACAAGGTTCAGGTAATGAAAAATCTTTCGATGCGTGTCAAAGCCCTAAAATAGCCAAACATTAACACTCTTATGTGGGTACCTTCTAAGCCATGTTCCAGTAATAACCATTGAGCCTGTAGGGTATTCGATGTTTTCTCCATCTGTAATAGGGGCCTCCAATTTCTTTTTGGCCTCAACACAACGACATAAGTAATAATTTGTTCCCTCTTAATTATCTTCATCTGCAATAACTACATATACGTGCCCTACATTGATATGTGTAGCAAATTAGATGAAATTAGTCAACATTACAAAAACACTACAAAGTAAGATGACATTACCTGGTTGAACTAGATGAAATTAGATGCATATACGTGCCCTATATTACCTAGTTGAACTAAATCTGATATGTGGTCAAAGTCAACTGATGATTCCATCTGTGTTAGTTCCAGTGTCGTCGAGGGTCGATACGTGTCAATTGGGCTAAGATAACTTAACTGCCATTTGTCAACCCACTCCTTTGACTCGCACTCATCCCAGACTTGAATTGTAAAGGAAGAACAAAAGCATGACATCTTTCGCGTATGGATACTCCATGAACCTACAAATGAGCTTCTGAAAGAGTGCATCTCATTTGATCCTGTTAGTGTACAATAGTCCTCATATGGTGCAATGTTATTAGCATCTATCAACCAAAAAAATCTATGAACTAAAGACTTACCTTCATTACCTAGACCCATGGAAGCATTACACCACTCAATAATTGATTTTGCATCTGTCAACTTTGCATTGTCTTTATACTTTAACTCTTCTCATGCTATGGCTCTTTTGATACATGCTCCTGCACCATAATGCTCCCCCTTTCCATGCCCGGCCTCACAAAAGTTCCACATATGTTGAATACCTGTAAAATTATGCCTCCTACTCAGCCAATAGAAATTCCACGAGTTCTTGAATTGTGACGCATAGTTATCCAACCATATGATATGTTGACTGAACGATATGCCCCTTCTAGCCAAATCATTGTAGAACACCTGAAAGCAACCTTGCATGAACTCCGTAGAATGCGTGCGATCATCACTAATATAGAAATTATACTCCCTTATGATCTTTCTTTTATCCTCTGTACTATCATTCACATGAATGAATGCGATGTGCACAAATATAGAAACCTGTGTGGAGTTGTAATATTGTGATTGCACCTCACGCTGTGGCTATAGACTGTAGTTCTCTACAAAGTTGACGACTGAAACAATGCTACCAACTGGAAATGTCTCCTTGCATAACTTGAATTGCAATTCCAACCATCGAGCTCTATGGGCATGTCTTGCATACTCATACACTATGTTGTCATGAAATATAGGCATAAACTGATACACTAGAATTTTTTTAATAACCAATTCACACTTCTTTACTTCTTTACCATCTTTTGTATTGTATGCCACTATTTTATACTTGCCAAACTCTACTAGTTTGTTTCCAACCGCATGTGTTCTTTCCATATGTTTACATATTGGAAAATGTTGCAAGCCACCGCAACGATGACATGTGCCATCCAAGCATAATTTCTTGTAGACTATTTGACCTTCCTCTCTTTCACATAAAATTCTTGATATGAAGTCTCTTGAAGATGTTGGTGGGGCACATATGGCACAACCCTGCAAAACATTGTTAGTATGCATATCTAAACATATAGACCTATAAATATCAAAATGGTTAGAAAATTCAATATGTAATCTACAACAACAAGTAGTGCGTGTGTGATTTATCTTGACATAGAAAGGTTTTAGCATTTCAAAATATCTTTGAAAATTTTTAATTTGAGGATACTTCTCTAGAAATTTACCATAAAACTGTGTTTGAGTCATCCAAAAAATGCTTTAGATGTGGCTCACGGTTCTGACTACCGATTCTCCTTCTTACCACATCCCTTTGATTCGGAGATACCCTTGTGTAATTCTTCCGAAAGTCTTCAATTAGTGATCTCAATGCTTCAACAATTGGTTTATCTTTTCGTGGTAGTCTCCTCGAGAATGCCCATAATTCATTGGCATTAGTGTCCTCAATTCTTTGGCGTCTTCCAACGGTTCTTGATAAAGTTTTCCTATTAATTCTCAATTCTTGACTCATCTTTCTAATGAGATGAGCTTTCCTCATTTGACTACTTACTATAGTCAATGTAATCACACGCAGTGTTGCATTACTATCTTTTTTGCGTGAGGTGTTACCCACACTCTCATACGCACTCATTAGATTCTTGACAATAGATTTTTCACTCGAAGCCTCTGATGTTCTCAACCCAAGAATCTTCATGATGGACCTATACTTTATACTTCTCATCATTTTAATGAATAGTTGACATCTTGCAATCTCATTTAACTTTTCAAAGAACAATCTCCAAATCTTATGAGCATATCTTCTACAAGTGCGTTTTGGAATCTTACCTTCCATTGGCTACAAAATATTCTCATCAATATCAATCAAATACTTTGGCTTTCTATGCAAAATTCTAGGTGGTGTTAAGTTAGGTAAATTCATCTCAACATTAGGAATTTCATCAATATTTAAATGAGATGGGCTAGATGGCATACCTTCGATCGAAGATGGAATAGATGACATACCTTGAGGTTGAGGTGGGAACAATGGCATACCTCCTTCATCACATGTGAGTGATGATGTACTCTCAAGTTGAGATGTGGTAGATGGTGTCCCTACATGTTGACTTGCGGTAGAGGACATGTCTCCAACTATGGTATTCAAATCTCTCGTAGCACGAAGTTTTTGCATTCGTTCTCTTTGTGCCGCCAATACCATATCTCTTTGTGATGGTTGTGGTTCCTCTTCAATTGGCATGTCTTCATTTATCGTGTCCAATTTCCTCTTATCACGAAGTTCCCTCATAGCCACTGCTTTCTTTGCATTCTTAGCTTCTATCTCTTCCTGTGTTGGTTTAATTCTTGATCGTTTCCTCGGCATGACGGAGAATTTGTCTGTAGCATGATAAAGAGACCAATATTAGTTCCTAAGAAATGAATACAAGATAATAGTGGGATTGTATTTTTATTATTTTGTAAGGATTTATTCTTGTATAGTTTGACATCATGGTATGTTAAGGTTTGTTTATTACACATAATTATTAAAGAGCCCAAGTGTAGAAAATATACATGGCATCATGTGAGATTGTAGGCTGCTTTATTGATTGGGAATGTGTCTATTTTAAACATGTATGATAAAGCATGATAAAGTAATTCAAATAGAATTAAGGAAAATGTAAAGAACATGCATGTAAAGACTTGACATACCTAAAAAATGAAGATTCGAATGGAGAAAGTACCCAATTATGTAGTGTTTTTTTCTTCTTGCATCAAACTCCTCAATAATTTGAGTTTTTCACCACTTGCTTCCTTTTCAATGTTAAATTGAATAACACTCAAATATAATTACTAACAACAATACTATTAACCAATCTATAATGTTAAATTCCTAAAATTGAATCACAATTAACATTGCAACACTACAAAAATTGAAACTTGAATAGATATATATCAAACTTGGGGTGAAAACTATGTTATTTCCTCCTCAAGTTGGCAAAGCAGAAAAGGTGGTGGAAAGATCATGCAAAGGTGGTAGAATGTGTAAAATGTGCATGTGAACTTCCCAATGGCATGAAAGCACTTCTTTTTTATCAGAGCACGCGCAGAATCAGTATGAAAATAGAGCATGCGGGCCTGGATCACGGGGGTCAACACTTTTTTACTGTTTCTATAGCAGGACAAAATGCAAGCGCATTATAATGCGCTCACATTTTGTCCTGCTACAGATTGATCCATAAATATTTTACCTATCTCACCTTCGATAGCACCTTTACAATAGCTCACCTCTAGTTCCATTAGCTCATGTTCTATATCTCACCTCTAGTGTCATTGGTGTAACAAGTCGCTCGGAGGAGCTTTTAAACCTACACTGATCAACGGTGTTAGGCCGATTGGAGGCGTATCGAGGAAAAGTGAAAGGAGATCTCGCTGAAGGATCGAAGGTATCAGAGAGACAAGGGGTATCTTACACTGATCCATCAGAAGAAAATGGTGTATCAGCAACTCTAAAGTGAGTCCCACCGATAGCATTCGTCACACCAAAGAAGAGAAGGATCATCGGTGCATCGGCCCAAGCGTATAAACGTCTGCCGATGACAAAAGTCTCACCGAAGGAAATTGGTATTGGTGTATTGGGAAAGTTAATGCTAGTATGGCCAATAGTGATTGTGTTGCTAACAGAGAAAATCAAGGTTGACACTGGAGTGTGTCCATCGATGCATCGGCCTGAGTTCGTAGGCATTCACCGATGAAAGGAGTCTAGGCAACAAGTATGGTTCAACCCTAAACCCTAAACCCTATCTCTAAACCCTCAACACTATACCTTAAACCCTAATCGCTCAACCCTCAACCCTAAACCCTAATCGCTCAACCCTCAACCCTAAACCCTAATCCCTCAACCCTCAACCCTAATCCATCATCCCTCAGCTCAAATCCGTCATCCCTAAACCCTAAATGCTATCCCTATTCCTAAACCCTCAATGGGCTTGATACTATACCTTAAACCCTAATCCCTTATCCCTAAACCCTCCAACCCTATCCCTAATCCTTATACCCTCGAAACTCTACTTTAACCCTAATCCCTCAACCCTCAACCCTATCCTGAAACCCTTAACCCTCGAACCTCAATGTACTCAACCCTCAACGTCAAAACCTAATCCCTCAACCCTTAACTCTGATCCCTCGACCCTTAATCCTATCCCTAAACCCTAAAGCCTCAACCCTCAACGTTAAATCTTAATCCCTCAACCCTTCACTCTGGTGGTGCCTGCATAAACATTCAGGTTTTGGGCATTTAAATCTGCAGGCCCCTTCCCAAAAAATAAAAAAATTCTAAGTCTTTCAGCCTTTGCAGTTGAAAGGTGCAAAAAATAGTTTTAAATGCATGTATCTTTATACATACAAAGGGGTTTGTATGTGCAAATGCAAATGTACATTGGCGGGCTTGCAAAATGCTCAATCGACCTTCAAAAAATGGAAAAAATCAGTTATATGCCTCCTTGTATGCATATCGGGTTTGGAATTGGTGCATATACATTGAGGAATCTATCACAGATTCCCAAAATATTCTGTAGTTGTATGTTGAGTTTGCTTGTATATCGGGTTTGTATGTTTAGACATACAACGGCTACATACAATGGAAAAGATGCAAGCGGATATACAACGGCTAGATGCATGTGCGAAGGTAAATGTATGTCAAAGATACATGCAATGAAAAGATACAAGGGGTCTTGTACATTCGGCAATATACAAAGTAGGAGATACATTTGGTGGGGTCTACCTCACAAACAAAGCAGAATGTATATGCAGTCTACATTCGCTATATGCAAAGAAGAAATGTGTAAGGGTCAACATGCAAAGTCGAATGTATGTCCGATATACAAAAGGAAATATACAAATGAACAAGTGCAAGGTGGACGCAGCAAGATAGTTAATTGCATTTGTAAAGCAGGTGGTGTTCGCGCATTGTATGTTGGGTTTGTATGTTCCCAACACACAATCGAAACATGCAAAGGGAAAAGATACAAATAGTGGGACCCACTGATTGCACATACAAGCGGAACATGCATTCTAAAGATGCAAGTCAGACCTGATTCAAAAGTCAGATTTGGCTAATTCAGCGCTAGCGTCTGCGGCTTGCATGTATATTGTGCATTGTATATGCCGATATACAATTTGAAGTGCAATGAGTTAGATACAATCCAGACCCAATGGAGATTTCAAGCTGCTTCATAAACAGTTGAGGTTCGTGGCTTGTATGTATATGGCATTTGTATATGCCGATATACAAAGGGATGAGATACAAGACTCGAATTTGAAAAATGTCCCAATCTGTTTCATAAAATTTGAAATCCACAGCATGTATATTGCATCGTATGTATGCAATATACAAAATGGAAAGATGCAAAAGGTGATACAAACCGAACCTGAGTAGAATTTTGATTTGTTCTATACATATTTGGGGTCCACCTTGTATGTTAAATAGTTGTATGTATATGCATTGGCATATACAAAGGATTTGAAAGGCAGGAAAGCGGGCAGTTGTATATGCATTTGACTATGCATATACAAGGCAAAATGAGGGTCAGCGATAGGAAGAAGATACCTGCATGGCAAGTTTTAATTGGTTGTTGACTTTTCAAAGCATTTTGATGTCGTAGATCTCACAATAGGAAGGAGATCGACGACCCTATTTTGAACGCTTGAGGAAGGAAGTATTTTACATGTATCTGCACCAGTTCAAGCGAGAAATTTCATAGCATGAACCATTGTTGCATCCCGCGGGTAGGTTGGGCATTTATGGCAGCAGTACAGAGGTATGGGTCTGATTAACCGGCCAACTACTAGGTTTGTGAAGAAAATCTTCAGGCGGCGATGCAGATCCCGAGATCACCTGCTCATCCTTCCTCTTCTCCATGCTACATTGAATGATTTTCAGCGCCATTCTGTGGTGCGTTGTATCTAGAAGAATTTTGAGATGCCATGTAACTATTGCTGAGTACACAATCTTGCTATAAAATGCAAACTGTGTTACTCATTTCAGGTTGTTGAAGACTTGGGCATTTTGGGGGAAAAATAACGAAAGACAGAACATTTTCCTGGTTGTTTTATCTCTGTTGGAGTTTATGAGTTGCATTTGAGTGCACCTTGCACATATGTTCAGTTTCTTGTCATTTTATATGAAACATGCATTATTGCATGTGTTTATCTGTTTGTTTCCATTGCATTCTCTTCTTTTGAATCTGATTGTTAAGGGTTTCTCAGATTCTAGGGTATGGATTTCTGTATCACATGCTTAATCTTTAACTTCCATTCAAAGAGTGGATTAACTTGTTTTAGGTTGATTATGGAGAAGACTGTATGTCAGCTGGGATGTATGTAAGTAGAGACAGTTAAATACTTATCCTTGGGTGGTGTTTGTAAGGCAAATATCAGTCCTAACCCCTTGAAACTTGAATATCAGTTGCAAGCCACTCTTGTATACGTCTAGTTGACTCCTTGCCCTAAGATAGGCACCGGTCTGCTTCTGGATTAGTAGTTATGATCCAAAAACCCCTGTCTTACATCCAAAAATTAATACAAATCCTTTCAAATTTCCAACCTGGTAGTTTGTAGGAGTAGAAATAGGACCCCTGCATACTCTCATCCTCAACCAGTTAGATATGTCCAAGAATGTTGCCAGCCTTGTGATCTATCATGCATATTTTAGTCCAAACATGAGAGTACTCTGCCTATTGTTGTAAAGCTAAATCTTTGTGTCATTGGGCAAGTCAAAGTTAAATATTTAGCTATAGGGATACCCCCCTTGGTGCGGCAGAACCAGAAGTGAAGGGGAGGTAGCTCACGCAACCTCCTGTATCCGTTGGCCGAATCTGCCTGTGCATTGGAACTAGCAAACCCTCTGTCGATTCGGACACCAACAGAAATGGTGACTCTACTGGGGAACAAGAGTCAAATAGTGTGAAATCATTGCTGCATATCTGGTTCTTTCATGTGAATGATAGTGCTCTGTTGGCGGTATGAAATTAGAAAAATATTTGTTCTTTGATGAGCTTTCAGTTGTTTGAAAATTGTGTCCTCTTTGGAGAGGTGGCGACTCTGCAAAAAAGATTTTAGTGCACATGAAAGGTTGATGTATGTTGTTGTAATAAAAGATTTTATGTTCAAGAGTTCAGCATCTAGATGAGAAAAGGTACATGGTTTTTTCCCGCTTGTATTTATTGTTCCATTACATAAGTTAGATGCCAAGGGGAAGCCTTAGGTCTTAGGCAGACATAGGATGTCTAAGATTGAAACTTATATGAATCCAAACATGTATTCACCCATACTCAGCCAGGAGGGGGATGAAATGTTGTGTAAAAAATTTGAAGAGATAAAGAATAGGTTGATATCCTTAGAGGCTCGGCAAGCTCAGTTAAATAATAACCCTGCTGTGTCTGCCAGTCAAAATGCTAAACCTCTTGTCAATTCTTTTGATCCTTTATATGACCAATTAGATTTGTCATGGGTTGACTATAAAGTTGAAAGTATGTCTGCTCAAATTTACAATCAGATGCCTAGATTTAGTGGTCACAGCGTGTGTGATGGGGGTGCACATATCCAAAACTTTCACAACTTCATGGAGAAACATTCATTTAGAGATGAGGATATGTGGATGAGGTTTTTTGTTAGATCCTTTGGTGCTAGAGCTAGAGATTGGTATTTGACCTTTCCAAAGAAGTCCTTTGCCTGTTGGGATGAACTTGTTGACTGTTTTAGAAAGGAATTTGCAAGAGAACCTACTGATCTTGGTGCAAGGTTAATGGAAATTAGAAGACAAGATGAAGAGCCTAGTATTGATTTCAGTCATAGATTTATAGTAGCCCTTTCACAAATCCCTAAAGACTTCAGACCTGATACTCCAGATGCATTGGCATATATTTTGAAGCTTTTGAGAAGGGCTCTAGTGCATTGTTAAGGGAATTCAAGATAACAAGTGTGCAGATGGCATACAATTTTTTAGAAAATTTAGAAAAAATGAGAAATGAAAACATACTAAATTCCCTGTCCACACGCTTTGGTGTGAATAACAGTTATGTGGCTGCAAACGACCAAGTGATCATGGCATCATTTGAAGATAAATGTGTAAATGAGAAGTTAGAAGCTGAGAATGCTATACTTGAACATACTGTTGATAATAATGCTCAACTGGATTGCTCACTAGTTGAGGATGCCAAAGAGAGGATCAATAATGACTCCCATTTCAAGGTTGAGGTATCTGGTTCTGAAAACAGTGATGAGGTTATGGATAGAAATGAGTGCTTGATTGAGTGGGTTTGTGGAGATGATTGTGAGTATTGTGCACAAGATAGAGATGAAATAAGCAAACAGAGGAGCAATTCTATGTTTGAATCATTGCCTTTTATTCAGACACATGGAGATGGTGAAGAACAATCAGACATTGAAACAAGTAATAGTACTAAGCTTGATTGTTCTATATTTGAATATGGTTTTGTTTGTGACACACAGGCTAATACTCCTCCACACAAGGAATTCATTGGTAATGAAAATGCATGTTTGGCTGCCCATGAACCAGTGGCATACTGTAATGAAATTGTAACACTTAGTTCAACCCTTTTTAATACATATGCTGAGGAGGATCTGTTTGAGTATGGTGAAAATCAAAGCATTGATATTGATAAGGATTCTGAATTTCATCCTGATGAAAGAGAAACCAACATATATCATGAAGGTTGTTGCAGAGAGGTGCCTGAATCTGATCCTTTCTTGACTGGTGCAACTGAAGATTGTGTGCATGATATGCACAAATATGCAAATAAAAGCTTCTTCCCTGATATGCCAGCTTATGATAAAGTGAGACCTGATGATCCTAGCTATATGATGGTCTATGAGTGCTTTCAATTTTCAGTCCAGCTGCGAGATCATTTTACAATGCATGTTTCTAATATAGATGATGATAAGCTTTATATGTTATATGAATATGCATTGTTTGATAAATATAACATTCACATGTTGCTTGATGATGAAGGTTGTTTTCATAAGGTTGATAAGGACAAGCTAAATAAGATGGTTGAATATGCAAATGACAAGGGTTGTTTGTGGGTAAATCATGGCAGCATCTTCAAGCTTGACCCAGTGAGATCAGAAGAAAATCAAGTCTTTGACAGAGGAAAATTCTAGTTTTTCCTTTTTGGTGGCCCTAGGCCACCAAGTATTTATTTCAAAATATATGATTTGTGATGCAGGTTGGTGCAATGTTTGACTCTGTTGCCCAATGTATAGGGACTAGTCTACATCCCAGAGTTCTGAAGTTCTCGCCATGCCTGCAAGAGGCATGCATCCCCAAACAGAGCCAATGGTGGTGCTTGCATAAACATTCAGGTTTCAGGCATTTAAATCTGCAGGCCCCTTCCCAAAAAATCAAAAAATTCTAAGTCTTTCGGCCTTTGCAGTTGAAAGGTGCAAAAAATAGTTTTAAATGCATGTATCTTTATACATACAAAGGGGTTTGTATGTGCAAATGCAAATGTACATTGGCGGGCTTGCAAAATGCTCAATCAGCCTTTAAAAAATGGAAAAAATCAATTATATGCCTCCTTGTATGCATATCGGGTTTGGAATTGGTGCATATACATTGAGGAATCTATCACAAATTCCTAGAATATTCTACAGTTGTATGTTGAGTTTGCTTGTATATCAGGTTTGTATGTTTAGACATACAACAGCTACATATAATGGAAAAGATGCAAGCGGATATACAACGGCTAGATGCATGTGCGAAGGTAAATGTATGTCAAAGATACATGCAATGAAAAGATACAAGGGGTCTTGTACATTCGGCAATATACAAAGTAGGAGATACATTTGGTGGGGTCTACCTCACATACAAAGCAAAATGTATATGCAGTATACATTCTCTATATGCAAAGAAGAAATGTGTAAGGGTCGACATGCAAAGTCGAATGTATGTCCGATATACAAAAGGAAATATACAAATGAACAAGTGCAAGGTGGACGCGGCAAGATAGTTAATTGCATTTGTAAAGCAGGTGGTGTCCACGCATTGTATGTTGGGTTTGTATGTTCCCAACATACAATCAAAACATGCAAAGGGAAAAGATACAAACAGTGGGACCCACCGATCGCACATACAAGCGAAACATGCATTCTAAAGATGCAAGCCGGACCTGATTCAAAAGTCAGATTTGGCTAATTCAGCGTTGGCGTCCACAGCTTGCATGTATATTGTGCATTGTATATGCCGATATACAATTTGAAGTGCAATGAGTTAGATACAATCCAGACCCGATGGAGATTTCAAGCTGCTTCATAAACAGTTGAGGTTCGTGGCTTGTATGTATATGGCGTTTGTATATGCGGACATACAAAGGGATGAGATACAAGGCCTAGATTTGAAAAATGTCCCAATCTATTTCATAAAATTTGAAATCCACGGCATGTATATTTCATTGTATGTATGCAATATACAAAATGGAAAGATGCAAAAGGTGATACAAGCTGAACCTGAGTAGAATTTTGATTTGTTCTATACAGATTTGGGGTCCACCTTGTATGTTAAACGGTTGTATGTATATGCATTGGCATATACAAAGGATTTGAAAGGCAGGAAATCGGGCAATTGTATATGCATTTGAATATGCATATACAAGGCAAAATGAGGGTCGGTGATAGGAAGAAGATACCTACATCGCAAGTTTTAATTGGTTGTTGACTTTTCAAAGCATTTTGATGTTGTAGATCTCAGCGATAGGAAGGAGATCGACGACCCTATTTTGAACGCTTGAGGAAGGAAGTATTTTATGTGTATCTGCACCAGTTCGAGTGGGAAACTTCATAGAACGAACCATTACTGCATCCCGTGGGTAGGTTGGGCATTTATGGCAGCAGTACAGAGGTATGGGTCTGATTGACCGGCCAACTACCAGGTTTGTGAAGAAAATCTTCAGGCGGCGGTGCAGATCTTGAGTTCACCTGCTCATCCTTCCTCTTCTCCATGCTGCATTGAATGATTTTGAGCGCCATTCTGTGGTGCGTTGTATCTGGTGGAATTTTGAGATGCCATGTAACTATTGCTAAGTACACAGTCTTGCTATAAAATGCAAACTATGTTACTCATTTCAGGTTGTTGAAGACTTAGGCATTTTGGGGGAAAAATAACGAAAGACAGAACATTTTCCTGGTTGTTTTATCTCTGTTGGAGTTTATGAGTTGCATTTGTGTGCACCTTGCACATATGTTCAGTTTCTTGTCACTTTATATGAAAAATGCATTATTGCATGTTTTATCTGTCTGTCTCCATGTGTTGTATGCATTCTCTTCTTTTGAATCTGGTTGCTAAGGGTTTCTTAGATTCTAGGGTATGGATTTTTGTATCACATGCTTAATCTTTAACTTCCATTCAAGGAGTGGATTAAATTATTTTAGGTTGAGTATGGAGAAGATTGTATGTCAATTGGGATGTATGTAAGTAGAGACAGTTAAATACTTATCCTTGGGTGGTGTTTGTAAGGCAAATACCAGTCCTAACCCCTTGAAACTGAATGCCAGTTGCAAGCCACTCTCTTGTATACGTCTAGTTGACTCCTTGCCCTGAGATAGGCACCGGTCTGCTTCTGGATTAGTAGTTATGATCCAAAACCCCTTGTCTTGCATCCAAAAATTAATACAAATCCTTTCAAATTTCAACCTGTTAGTTTGTAGGAGTAGAAATAGGACCCCTACATACTCTCATCCTCAACCAGTTAGATATGTCCAAGAATGTTGCCAGCCTTGTGATCTATCATGCATATTTTGGTCCAAACATGAGAGTATTTTGCCTATTGTTGTAAAGCTAAATCTTTGTGTCATTAGGCGAGTCAAAGTTAAATCTTTAGCTATAGGGATACCCCCCTTGGTGCGGCAGAACCAGAAGTGAAAGGGAGGCAGCTCGCGCAACCTCCCGTATCTATTGGCCAAATTTGTCTGTGCATTGGAACTGGCAAACCCTCAGCCGATTCGGACACCACCACACTCTAATCCCTCAACCCTAAACCCTATCCCTAATCCCTCAACACTATACCTTAAACCCTAATCCCTCAACCCTCAACCCTAAACCTTATCCCTAAACCCTAATCCCTCAACCCTCAACCCTAATCCATCATCCCTCAACTATAATCCCTCATCCCTAAACTCTAAATGCTATCCCTATTCCTAAACCCTCAACGGGATAGATACTATACCTTAAACCCTAATCCCTTATCCCTAAACCCTCAAACCCTATCCCCAATCCTTATACCCTCGACACTCTACTTTAACCCTAATCCCTCAACCCTCAACCCTATCCCAAAACCCTTATCCCTTGAACTTCAATGTACTCAACCCTCAATGTCAAATCCTAATCCCTCAACCCTTAACTCTAATCCCTCGACCCTCAACCCTATCCCTAAATCCTAAACCCTAAAGCCTCAACCCTCAACCTTCAACGTCAAATCCTAATCCCTCAACCCTTCACTCTAATCCCTCAACCCTAAACCCTATCCCTAAACCCTCAACACTTTACCTTAAACCCTAATCCCTCAACCCTCAACCCTAAACCTTATCCCTAAACCCTAATCCCTCAACCCTCAACCCTAATCTGTCATCCCTCAACTCTAATCCGTCATCCCTAAACCCTAAATGCTATCCCTATTTCTAAACCCTCAACGGGCTCGATACTATACCTTAAACCCTAATCCCTTATCCCTAAACCCTCCAACCCTATCCCTAATCCTTATACCCTCGACACTCTACTTTAACCCTAATCCCTCAACCCTCAACCCTATCCCAAAACCCTTAACCCTCAAACCTTAATGTACTCAACCCTCAACGTCAAAACCTGATCCCTCAACCCTCAACCCTAATCCCTAAACCCTAAACCCTAAAGCCCCAACCCTCAATGTCAAATCCTAATCCCTCAACCCTTCACTCTAATCCGTCAACCATAAACCCTATCCCTAAACCCTCAACACTATACCTTAAAACCTAATCCCTCAACCCTCAACCCTAAACCTTATCCCTAAACCCTAATCCCTCAACCCTCAACCCTAATCCATCATCCCTCAACTCTAATCCCTCAGCCCTAAACCATAAATGCTATCCCTATTCCTAGACCCTCAACGGGCTCGATACCATACCTTAAACCCTAATCCCTTATCCCTAAACCCTCCAACCCTATCCCTAATCCTTATACCCTCGACGCTCTACTTTACCCCTAATCCCTTGACCCTCAACCTTATCTCGAAACCCCTAACCCTTGAACCTCAATGTACTCAACCCTCAACGTCAAACCCTAATCCCTTAACCCTTAACTCTGATCCCTCGACCCTTAACCCTTAAAACTTGAACCCTGAAACCTATCCCTACACACTCGACACTTGACACTATATCTTAAACCCTAATCCCTTAACCCTCATCCCTAAAGCCTCAACCCTAAATCCTTAAACCTTCAACCCTAAACCCTATCCCTAATCCCTCTACCGTTGACACTCTTATTTAACCCTAATCCCTTGACCATTAACCCTATCCCTCAACCTCAACCCTCAACCCTCAACTCCCAACATTAAACCCTAATTCATCAACCCTAAACCCTAATCCCTCAAACCTAAACCCTATCCCTAAACCATCAACCCTCAACACTATACCTTAAACCCTAATCCCTATCCCTCAACCCTTAACCCTTAAAACTTAAACCCTATCCCTACACCCTCAACACTTGACACTATATCTTAAGCCTTAAAACCTCATCCCTAAAGCCTCAACCCTCAATTCTTAAACCTTCAACCCTAAACCCTATCCATAATCCCTCTACCGTCGACACTCTAACCCTAACCTCGACATTAAATGCTAATCTGTCAACCCTAAACCCTAATCTGTCAATCCTAAACCCTATCCTTAAACCCTCAACCCTCAACACTATACCTTAAACCCTAATCCATCAATGCTAAAACCTAATCCCTCAACCCTCAACCCTAATCCCTCGTCCCTAAACCCTAAACGCTATCCCTACTCCTAAACCCTCAACCCTCGACACTATACCTTAAACCCTAATCCCTTATCCCTAAACCCTAAACCCTATCCCTCAACCCTTAACCCTTAAAAATTAAACCCTAAAACCTATCCATAAACCCTCGACGCTCAACACTATATTTTAAACCCCAATCCCTTAACCCTCAGCCCTAAAGCCTCAACCCTCAATCATTAAACCTTCAACCCTAAACCCTATCCCTAATCCCTCTACGCTCAACACTCTAGTTTAACCCTAATCCCTTGACCATCAACCCTATCCCTAAACCCTCAACCCTCAACCCTCAACTCTCAACATTAAACCCTAATCCGTCAACCCTAAACCCTAATCCATCAACCCTCAACCCTAATCCCTCAACCCTAAACCCTATCCCTAAACCCTCAACCCTCAATACTATACCTTAAAACCTAATCCATCAACCCTAAACCCTATCCCTAAACCCTCAACCCTCAACACTATACCTTAAACCCTAATCCATCAACCCTAAAACCTAATCCCTTAACCCTCGACACTACACCTTAAACCCTAATCCCTCAATCCTCAACCCTAATCCCTCAACCCTCAACCATAATCCCTCATCCCTAAACCCTAAACACTATCCCTATTCCTAAACCCTCAACCCTCGACACTATACCTTAAACCCTAATCCCTTATCCCTAAACCCTAAACCCTATCCCTCAACCCTTAACCCTTAAAAATTAAACCCTAAAACCTATCCATAAACCCTCGACGCTCAACACTATATTTTAAACCCCAATCCCTTAACCCTTAGCCCTAAAGCCTCAACCCTCAATCATTAAACCTTCAACCCTAAACCCTATCCCTAATCCCTCTACCCTCAACACTCTACTTTAACCCTAATCCCTTGACCATCAACCCTATCCCTAAACCCTCAACCCTCAACTCTCAACATTAAACCCTAATCCGTCCACCCTAAACCCTAATCCGTCAACCCTAAACCCTAATCCCTCAACCCTAAACCCTCAACCCTCAACACTATACCTTAAACCATAATCCCTCAACCATAAACCCTAATCCCTCAACCCTAAACCCTAAACCCAACAAAACTGCTTTGCCTTATGTTAGGTTGTTAAACCCATCATTTTTGACACTCTTCTCTTAAAGATATTTGAGTTGCAAGAATATGTCAGAAAAATGGCTATGAACTTTTTTAATGTTAGTAATGTTATATGGCATGTTTTTCTGGCCCATCTGGGGTTCATTATGCCAATAGATGTACACACTATGAGAAAAGATTTGCGTATGGTACATCCACAGTGAGTAATTAATAGTTGAAATCAAAAGGATGATCATTATGAGAAAAGATTTGCATTGGGGTACATCTATGTTTCTTGATGTCCACTCCACACTTAGGGGAGGTATATTGTTATGAAACAGGTAAATATTCTCCCATTGTTTACTAGCTCTATCCACAAGAACTACTAAACTATACCTTAAACCCTAATCCCTCAGCTCTAAACTTTCAAACCTAAACCCTATCCCTAATCCCTCTACCCTCAACACTCTACCTTAACCCTAATCCCTCGACCCTTAACCCTAAACCATAATCCCTCATGGTCCTAAACTCTAATCCCTTATCCCTAAACTCTAAATCCTATCCCTAAACACTCAACCCTCAACCTTAAACCTTAATCACTCAATCCTTATCCACCCCTCTCCTCCCCTATCTGGCCCACTCCCATCTCTACCCTCCTCTACCCTTAACACTATACATACATACATATAGGCATACATAGATACATACATACATATAGGCATACATACATACATACATGATTAATAGCCTTGAACATAAAAAAATTTAAGGGGAACATAATGCGAGCACTTTATAACGTGCTCACGTTATTTCAAACATGACAAATAGCACAAACTTTTGCAGAAAAGGAAAAATGCAAAGAAAAAAATAACACGAGTGCGTTATCCTCCATCCTTTGATCATCCTTGTTGGATTCCTTAGTTCAGTGCTTCCCTGCATGGATCAATGCTTGGTGTGCATCCTTCCCTACTTGCTTCCTTCATCCTTCATTCCATCCTTCATTTCCACCTTTGGTTGTTACTATCCTAACCGGGTGGCTTGCATGTTAACTCGTTGATCCTAAAGTTCCCAATGGTTGTTGTTACCCCCTCGTGCATGCAGAGGGCACCCCCGTAGGGAACTTGTTTGGTGGTTTGGCTGAGTACATGGAATCTTTAGATTTGTTTGTATGAGCACTTTTGGTATCTGTCCAGCGCACAAGATCGCTTCTGGACCATTCTTCCTTAGGTCAACTCGGTCCATCCGCTTGTGATCGCTTTGACCGGGGGAGAGGGAGAGCTAATAATTTGGTCTTGTACAAAACGATATTGCCAAAATTTTGTTGTCCTGGGGGTATAGGAGGTCATTTTAATGCTTCTATACTCATTTTCTTTGCCAAAATTCTTTTGTCCCGGGGGTATAGGAGGTCATTTTAATGCTTCTATACTCATTTTCCTTGCCAAAATTATGTTGTTAGTATCAGCCTTATCATGTCAGCAGTAGCAGAAGCAGTAGCAGTCTTAGCATGTCCAATTTGTAGCAGTCTTATCGTGTCTGCAGTACCAGCCATATGTTATGTTTTTCTTTGGGAATCCCAAGCCTTGGGCTTGGGATTTTCTTTGGATTTCCAACCCAAAGGCTTGGAGTGCCTTTCAACATCCACAGACGTGTTTTTCCATATTCTTCAAGATTTCACATAATTTCGTTCGTGCTAACCCTCAGATTTGCACCTGTGTCAAGGTCGAACAAATCGAACACTTGGGTAGTGTTATGCTTTCTCTTAGCTATTTGATGATGTGATTTTTTTCACATTTTAACAATGTTAAGCCTTTCATCTTTAATTTCTTTTGTTTGTGTGTCTATTTTTGGGCAAAAACCACTGTTTTGTCTTTTTTTCATTGTAAATTAACTATTCATTGAAATTTCAAAAAAATTACATATTTAGAAACTAGACTCCATTCTACAAATATTAAAAAAAAGAAAAAAATGATTTTCAATAGTTTTCAAAATTTATAGGTGTAGCACAGCCAAAATTCTATTTTTTAGGATGTGTCCACTTTGAAAATTAGTAAAAAAATCAAAAATTCATCAAAAAATTATCAGAAAAATCAGGCATAAACTACACGCTATTAGCTAATTTCTCACTGAAGCGATTTTAAAAATACCAAAAAAAAATTTGACCTTTTGAGGGAGCCACAAAACATGCTATGTTATGTTTTTTTGACAGAAACAACACCAATTTATGTGGCTCCCTCTTTTGAACCCCTTAATCTATACCATTTTCAAAACAAAATAGTAGTTTAAAAAGTAGACTCGGAGTACTACGAACATTGTTTTGGTTGCATCTCCAAATTTTGAGTGTAACTTGCTCAATTTCTCATCCAAGGCCAGTATTTCTTGATTTCAGAAAAAAAAAAAAAAAAAAGTGGCCACTTAAGACCCCTTTTTGGCCCCCCATCTTCTTGCACTTACCCAGTTATGGCACTTAGCAACTCAACACTGAAGGGGAAACTTCTCTTTGAAGATGTGGTAGCCGTAGTAATTTCTAAAGATTCAAGGTGGAAGACATCTCAAGGGACTTCTTCCAATGAAGCACTAGTTGTAAGGGGGAGAACTCCAAAAAGAGAGAAAATTGAGAGTGGACAAACCAGGTCCAAATTCAAGGGGCAGAAAAGAGTCAAATGTTGGAATTGTGGAAAAACAGGGCATGTCAAAAAGGATTGTAAGGTGCCGAAAGAAAATAAAGAAAATCCTAGTTCTCAGCCATCAGAGGCAAATATAGCAGAAGTTGAAGCACCTTTGGAAGATGGAAAGGTATTATCTGCTAATCCGAGATGTTCACTTCATCATGTTTGGCTTATTGATTTTGGAGCTTATTTTCACATGACTCCTCATAGGGACTGGTTTTTTTCTTATTGGTCATGTGATGGAGGTATGGTTTACATGAGAAATGACAACCCATGTGAAGCTATTGGTGAAGGAGAAGTCCAAATCAAGATGTTTGATGGGATAGTAAGGACTCTTTAGCATGTTAGACATGTACCAAGATTGAATAAAAATTTGCTATCACTTGGAGTATTCGATGAGCAAGGTTACCGATTTAGTGGAGAAAATAGTTGTCTCAAGGTAACAAAAGGAGCATTGGTGGTGCAGTGCAAAGAAGTAAAAGGAAACAAAATACAGAAAATATTCCAATAGAGGTGGAAAACTATGATGCTAACATAGAGGTGCTAGATGAAAATCAACCACTTCTTCATGAAAATCAACAAGACAATAATCAAAATCATTTATATGATGAGGATGAACAACAACCAAATGAGCCACAGGGTAACACATTACCCCTTCTAAGGAGATCCACTAGAGTATCCAAACCACCATAAAGGTACTCTCTTACTTGTAATTCAACTTATGCTTTACTTACTGATGTTGGTGAGCCTGTCTCATATCAGGAGGCTTGCAAAGATGAAGATGCAAGCAAATAGAGAGAATCCATGGAGGAGGAGATGAGAGCTCTACATAAAAACAAAACATGGGAGCTTGTGCCATTGCCTAAGGGGCAAACAACTATAGGTAACAAGTGGGTCTTCAAACTTAAAAGGGATATAAATGATCATGTGGAGTGGTATAAAGTTCAGTTGGTGGCCAAGTGGTATGCACAAAAATTTGGTATTGATTTTGATGAAATATTTTCACTTGTGGTGTAGTTAAGTACAATTAGAGTTGTTTTAGCTCTTGTTGCTAGTCTTGATTTGGAGCTAGAATAGTTAGATATTAAAATAGCTTTCTTGTGTGGTGAGCTTGGGTTTTAGTAGATGTGAGGCCGACCATTGTGCCTGCTTTAAAAGGTATGAAGATGACAGTTTCATTATTTTTCTTTTTTATGTTGCTATGTTGGTAGCAGGTCTCAACATGCATAAAATTATCGGGTTAAAAGCTTAGCTTGCTAGGGAGTTTGAAATTATGTACTTAGGAAGTACAAATCATATTCTTGGAATGAAAATACATAGAGACAGAAAGAATGGGAAGGTTTGGTTGTCACAAAAGACTTATGTGGAAAAGATTTTGCAAGGCTTCAATATGCAAAATGTACAATCAGTTAGTACTCCATTTCCTATTATATTAAATTGTCTTCAGAACAGTGCCTTAGCATAGAAGTGGAGAGGACATAGATGTTTTGTCTATTGTACTCATCAGAACTTGGTAGTCTTATGTTCGCCATGGTGTGCACTATACCAGACATTGCACAAGCAATGGGTGTAGTTAGTTGTTACATGATGAGTCTAGGTTGTGAGCATTGGATGACTGTGAAGTGGATCCTCAAGTATTTGAGGGGCACTTCTGATACATTGTTATATATTAGAGTGGGAGTAGTCTTCAGGTTAATGGGTATGTAGATGCAGATTTTTGTGGAGATAGAGATAAGAGAAAATCTACTACAAGTTATGTTTTTCTCCTTAGCAGGAGGTGTTGTTAGCTAGGTCTCAAAGTTGCAAACAATGGTGGCCTTGTCTACTATTGAAGATAAATATATGACAGCGACACAAGCTAGCAAGGAGGCAATCTGGCTTCATAGACTTTTGGGTGAATTACAGGTAAAGCAAGATAACATGGTGTTGCATTGTGATAGCTAAAGTACTTTACACTTAGCACAGAACTTAGCTTATCATGCCAAAATGAAACATATTGATGTATAATATCACTTTGTACGTGAGGTGGTGGAAAGAGGATAGATCTCTTTGGCCAAGATACACATTGATATAAATCCAATAGATATTTTGACGAAGCCTACTAGTAGAGAGAAGTTCATATAGTGTAGAACTTCTCTTGGCTTGCACATCACTTGATGATAGGCAACATTGGCATTGGTCTTTCAATAGGAGATATTTGTAAGGTAGAAATTTGACTTCAAGTAGGAGATTGTTGGTATGTGAAGTCAATTTTTGTTATTTCAACAGTGACGAGCAGTTGACAATGAGTACCACAGTACAACATGACATGTGTACAACATGCGGAAGTGTATACGAAAGTACCACTTGTACTTTTATTCATGGAAATTCTTCTTCAAAAAGGATTTGATTATTTGCATGTATTTTTCATGGTTATTTAAGTTAGTTGAGATTGAATGCGAATGCATGGTTAAAAATTCTGTAACAACAAATTTCTTTTGAGAATAAAATTATTGAGAGACCTTTGTCTATGGTTTTTCTTGGTACATAACCAGGTTTTCCACATAAATCTATATTGTCTATTTTGTGCATTTTATTGCTATTTCAGTATTTAGGACTTCAAAGCATTTGCAAAGAAACAATTAGGGAAGGCCATAAATATTGTGTGCACAAATAATGGACGTGAATATGTTAAGCATCAATTTGAACAATATTGTGCTTCAAATGGTATTAAATTGTAGTGCATAGTTCCATACAGTCCTCAGTAAAATGGTTTTGTAGAATGCAATAATAGGTCCTTGAAATAGATGTCCAATTGTATGATACACTCCAAATCATTAGCACCTCAATACTAGGCAAAGGCCATTAATTATGTGTATTATATCAAGAACTAGGTTCCTCACTGAGCTATGAAGGGGGTAACTCATTTTCAAGCTTGGACTGGTCGAAAACCCATAGTGAAACACTTTCAAGTGTTTAGTTCTCTAGCATGGGCCCACATTCTAGCAAAGAAATGCAAGGTCATGGATTTGTAGGGAAAGCCTTGTATATTTATTAGGTACCCAGACGATGTCAAAGGCTACAAGATTCTCCATCCCACCACTCATGAGTTGTTTATAGAGAGGAGTATTCATTTCAAGGATAAATCTTCTAGTTCTTTTCCTACCACTTCTCCATCTACCATCACATTGGAGTCACTATGACATAATGATAGTTCTTCAAAGGATCTTAATCCTCCTAGTCTTGATGAGGAGTTATTTTCCTCCACTTCAGATGGCAACGATGATGATGAGGATTTACTTCCTTCCACACTTAGTCATCACTCAGAGGGTACTCCTCTAGACTCTCCAACCACTGGGCCTCTTGGGGCTCATAAAACATTACAGTCAACAGGTGACAAGGTCTGGGATGCTTCAGATATCAAAAGAACATAGTCATAGTTTCAGCAGTTTCCACATCTCTTCATTACCTTAGCTTCCAATCCACAATCCTTTTGGGAAGATTTTGTTATCCCCAAGTGGGATGAGCTGCTATGTAGGAAGAGTTTAGTTCCTTAGAGAGGAATCATACCTAGGATTTAGTCCCTCTTCTTAAGGTAATAAACTTATTTGATGCAAGTGGATCTATTAAACAAAATTTTCCATAGATGGGTTAGTTGACTAGAATAAGGCTCGCTTCGTCACCAAAGGATTCTCCTAGGTTTTGGGGATTGACTACTCTAAGACTTTTGCACCAGTTTTCAAAATGAATTCCATCTAACTTCCCCCTTCTATAGTTGCATCCTACCATTGGGAGGTTCATCAAATGGATGCAAAGAGTTATTTTCTTCACAGTGAACTTTAGGAGGAAATCCACATGGAGAAGCCACAAGGATTCATTCAAGATTCCTCGCTAGTTTGCTAATATTGGAAGTCTCTTTGTGGCCTCAAACAAGCCCCTTGAGCTTGGTATGCCAAGATGGACTCCTTCCTTCTATCATTTGGATTCATGTGATGCCACTCTGATCTAAATGTATACATTTTACAATAGGATGACACTCATGTTTCAAGTTCTTTGTGTTGATGACTTGTTGATCACAGGGAGCCACTCATCCACCATCAAGGTAGTAAAAATTAGTCTTCATGATCAATTATTGATGTCATACTTAGGCCTTCTACTTTACTTCTTAGGAATTGAGATCACTTAGTCTTCTTCTAGTATCTTCATTGGACATACCAATTATGCTTGTCATATGCTCTCTATGTTTCACATCGCTAAATGTAAGCCTACACAAACTCCATTTTTGTCAGGGGTCAAACTTGAGACTCACCGTTCTACACCATTGGTGGATGCTACTCTATATCACCAATTAGTTTGGAGTCTCATATATTTGACTCACACGAGGCCTGACCTTTCATATGTCATGGGCTTGGTCTCTCAATTCATGCAAGAGCCCCACGAGTCGCATTGGAAAGCAACCAAGAAGATACTCTGCTATGTGTAGAGCACTCACAATTATTGGATTTAGTATGCTATGGGTGTGGATATTGACTTGGTGGGACACAAATTTAGATTGGGCAGACAATTCTTGGGATTGCAAGTCTACTTTAGGGTATTGCTTATCACTTGGTTCTATTCCAATTTGTTGGTCGAGCGAGAAGCAATCTGTAATTACTCTTTCATCTACAGAGGTTGAGTATCGAGGGGTGGTTAATGCCACCATTTAGGGTGTTTAGCTTCTACATATTCTCACTGAGTTTGGAATTCAATTTTGAAAGACTGCAGTCATCTTTTGTGATGACCAGAGTGCAATACATATCTCAAGGAATCCAGTCCATCATCAGTGGACCAAACACCTTGAGATACACATGCACTACATTTGGAAGTTGATTCATGATCAAATCATTGATCTTTAGTATCGTCTGACTTTTGACCAAGATGCCGAAACTTTTACTAAACCCTTCACAAAAAGCAAGTATCTTTGTCTGCAAGCTTTGTCAGGGGTGTGGGAGGCTTCATTTTCTAGAGGGCTTCTTAGTCCTTTCTCTCTCTCTCTACTCTAAGAGGGGTCTTTTCTCTCTTTGGGGGAGTTTTATCCTATGGGGTTTCTCCTTTTCCTCATTTGTGAGAGTCTTTGTACATGGGTACCTCATTAGGCAATGTTGTCGAGACCCATTTCTTATTACCTCCTAAGTTACACTTAAGGGGGGTGTTAGTGTAATATCTGTATTACCTTGGATATGTTTTATCTTATGTATGATATTACACTTGTTTATTAAGTTCACTTAGGTAAGATAGGATAATGAGTTGCACATATTCTCCTCCTTTCATGGGATTCTATTTTTTTTCCTTATCCTTGTAGATTTGAAAACTTGGATAAGACATCCCTTATTTTTTGGTTTTGTACCTTATCCTCATCCTCATTAGATTTTGAAACTATAAGGCTATATATTTTAGCTCTCTTTCCTTCCTTTGTTTTGTATTATATTGAAATGGCTATTATGAACTTATGCACTTCTCTCATATTCTGTTATTACTAGTATGTTTTCATTAATCATTTGTATTTAACAATTTGATCATTTCTACCACTTACACTAGTTTTTTGGGTTAACATCTATTTTGAAAAATTCTAACAAGATTCTCCCTGATTTTTTCTAAGACTTTTTGAATCCAATCTTCCCTCACACTTGGGCACATTGAGTGCTTATCAGAGAAGATAGATGTTTGGATTTGAGCATTATGGTTTTGATTTTATTGAGTTTATGTACCTCGTGATGAAATCGAGGCTTTTCTTATTGTTTTCAAAGTTTGAATGCTTAAATGTTTGATTTCTTGGAAGCGTTGTTTACCTCATGATGAGATTGAGGGATTCCCTTTTCTCTTTGTTTTTATATTTTCAAATATTTGATTAATTTTTAAATGCAACTTATTGCTAAATGAATGCAAGCTTTAAAAAAAAATCTAATTTTTTAAATGGAAATAAAATATGCATGCAAGTCTATATGTCTTTTCCTAATGCAATTAATCTACATTTTTATCTTTTTTGTTTCAATTTTAGATCTAAGCTATGAAAGTAAACTTTGCAATTACTCTAAGAAACATGAAATTAATTTAATCTAAAAAACAAATAACTCTAAACTACTAAGAGAAAGATAAATATTGGTTTATTTCCTCAATGGCAAAATGTGAGCTAATTACTATTTCAAAACAATAAAAGAACCTATCAAATTTGTTTGCTAATGCCAGGCTTTTGTCATTAGAGATCTTATGCAACCACATCCACCTGTATAGCAATAGGCTCCCCCTCTTGATGAATAGTGATAGAGACAATGATATGAGAAAATGGATTTGAGCTTAGAAGCAATAACAAAATGAAAATAAATGGCACATGTGGTGTTGTACAAGTATATGAATGCTATGGCAGTTACCTTTGCATAAGCTTGGCTCTCAAGAGGGGAGTAATTCTAAGAATAATGCAATGGAATTTAACTATCTTCTATCAAGAGAAAGGACTTAGAAGCAAAACAAGAAAAGAAATTTAGCCTCTAGGAAGAATGGAAGTAATTCTCAGCCCCTTGTTGGGAGTGAGGGATTGGAAACAAAAAGGGAAAATAAATTTGCCTCTAAGAAGAATGCAAGAGTGTTGACAACCTCTTCTAAAAGAATAGAGGAGATGGGTATTTACAGGTAGAAAATGGTCACAATGGAGGGAAAAATTGAAAATATAAGAATGGAAGAGTGAGATCACAAAATCTATCGATTAGGAAACTTACTAAAATTGAATGAGAGTTACTAAAATGATTGGGAGTTAACATAGGGTGATTGGGATCTCACAATCGATTAGTGGGAGTGATAAACTAGTCATGGAAGAAAGAAATGAGAATAACAAAATTAAAAAGCAAAATTTAACTAGGTAGAACTAAAAGAAATCATGTGAGCTGAAACACGATATGGTCACCCCTTTCGAGAAGTGGGTCGAGCCCCTTTTGCTAGGATAGGTGACTCGAGCGACCTTGCAACTTAACAACAAGTCACTTGGGCAACCCTCCTATTGAGGATCACAAAGTTTTGTTAGGCAATTGCAAAGTCTTTGGAACTCAAACCGAGGGTTGGAAAAGATGGTCAAGGGGGGAAAAATACAATATGACATGTCATCAAGAGTGAAACTTACTGTGAGGAGTGTAATTCATGCCAATATGGTCATGATTAGAACCTCTATCATCATTAGATTGCCATGTAGGCCTGTGCACCTTTTTGTACTTGCAGACCCATACATCACCATGATGTGATTTTGTTGTATATAGACACCACATTTCGTTATAGTGGTAGACACATTTTTGTATCAGTGATGATGTAATTTTTTTGGGGGATGTATCTATAGATTTTTGATAAGATCCAAACCTATAGTAATGGAAATAATATACTACAGAAGATAGATCTCATACAACACAAGAGATGTTTGTGGGCCACTATGCCCTAATATCTAATATATGTAGAAATAGAATAAACCATTAAGGTAGGGTAACACCATACAACACTCCTTAAGGAAGAAGTTGCTCCATGCTATATCTCCAAGAGATCTCCAATACAATATCATACTCTACACATCTCCTTACAATGATATTCACCTCCTATATATATACCACCTCCTAATTACATAATGGGAGGGTAATCCTAATGAAGGCCTACTCAACACCTAATATAATTAATTACACAAGTTACCCATAAGACCCAATATAACTAACTTAAGGGATGTGTGCCACATGTCAGCATCTCCATCCACCTAAATACATTATAGTATCATATCCCTAGGTACATAACATGCCATCCCTCCTTGACATGTTTCGTCCCTGAAACATGAGAAGAAGCTAAATAGTAAGACTGTCGCAAGTTGTTATGAATGTTCCACCATGACCAATCATCCAGCCATCCATAGTTGATCTTCACAATGATTTTATCTTGATAGTACCTAGATCCCATCCTTGATCCATATTTTGTTGCACCTCTTTGATTGCATTCCTTATCATAGTAAGTCCTCTACTTCCATGAATAGCCATTACTTCTATGATGCCACTAATTGTTGTAGTAGTTCTTTTGATTCCATGTTGGTCCATAGTAATTGGATTGTTGTTTCCATGTAGTATCATTCCTTCATGATGGTTTCCTCCATGATTCTTGCCTCTCACAATGATGTGTATGCCTATATATTGCACCCTTTTCTATCACTGGAGCCTTCTCTAATTCTTCATCATTTTTTGCCACTTGTTTTGTTGTCTCATGAAGAGAATTACTTGTCTCCTCTTTTTTCTTTACATCTTTCTCCTCTTACATGTCCTCTAATTCCTTGATGCAATCTTTAGTAGATTCTTGAACTTGCACTTCCTTGCTTTTATTTTGGACTTCATTATGTGTAATATCCTATAATGTAACTTTTTTCCTTCTATACCAAAGCTTCATGAACTTCTTTTGTGCATTGATGTTTATTGTTCCCAAAGATTCTAACCAAGGATAACCAATAACAATATCTAATCCATCCATATCCAAAGCATGAAAGTTTGAATGCAAAACATATTTACCCATAGAGAGATTCAAATCTTCAAAAATTTGAATATCCTTACCCAATATTTGACAATTCTTGATGTACTTTACTTGTACCTATAGATTCTTGGCTAAGTCCATGATGATGAAGTTATACTTGATGCTAGGATTTATAGAAATAATAACTTTTTTCCTTTTGAATACATCCATGAATTTGAAGGATCGAATCTTCCTTCCTTGGAGCTAAAGTGCATGTACGTGTATCCTCTTTTTTCTGTTGATAAGATCCAAACCTATAATAATGGAAATAATATACTACAGAAGATATATCTCACACAACACAAGAGATGTTTGTGGGCCAATATGCCTAATATCCAATATATGCGGAAATAGAATAAACCCTTGAGGTAGGGTAACACCATACAACACTCCTTAAGGAAGAAGCAACTCCATGTTATATCTCCAAGAGATATCCAATACAATATCACACTCTACACACCTCCTTACAATGCTATTCACCTCCTATATATATACCACCTCCTAATTACATAATGGGAGGGTAATCCTAATGAAGGCCTCCTCAACACCTAATATAATTAATTACACAAGTTACCCATATGACCCAATATAACTAACTTAAGGGATGTATGCCACATGTCGGCATCTCCATCCACCTAAATACATTATAATATCATGTCCTTAGGTACATAACATGCCATCCCTCCTTGACATGTTTCGTCCCCAAAACATGAGAAGAAGCCAAATAGTAAGACTGTCGCAAGTTGTTATGAATGTTCCACCATGACCAATCATCCAACCATCCATAGTTGATCTTTGCAATGATTTTATCTTGATAGTACCTAGATCCCATCCTTGATCCATATTTTGTTGCACCTCTTTGATTGCATTCCTTATCATAGTAAGTTGTCTACTTCCATGAATAGCCATTACTTCTATGATGCCACTAATTGTTGTAGTAGTTCTTTTGATTCCATGTGGGTCCATAGTAATTGGATTGTTGTTTCGATGTAGTATCATTCCTCCATGATGGTTTCCTCCACGATTCTTGCCTCTTACAATGATGTGGATGCCTATATATTGCACCCTTTGTTATCATTGGAGCCTTCTCTAATTCTTCATCATTTTTTGCCACTTGTTTTGTTGTCTCATGAAGAGAATTACTTGTCTCCTCTTTTTTCTCTACATCTTGCTCCTCTTACATGTCCTCTAATTCCTTGATGCAATCTTTAGTAGATTCTTGAACTTGCACTTCCTTGCTTTTATTTTGGACTTCATTATTTGTAATATCCTGTAATGTAACTTTTTTCCTTCTATACCAAAGCTTCATGAACTTCTTTTGCACATTGATGTTTATTGTTCCCAAAGATTCTAACCAAGGATAACCAAGAACAATATCCAATCCATCCATATCCAAAGCATGAAAGTTTGAATGCAAAACATATTTACCCATAGAGAGCTTCAAATCTTCAAAAATTTGAATATCCTTATCCAATATTTGACAATTATTTACATACTTTACTTGTACCTGTAGCTTCTTGGCTAAGTCCATGCTGATGAAGTTATACTTGATGCTAGGATTTATAGAAACAATAACTTTTTTCCTTTTGAATACATCCATGAATTTGAAGGATTGAATCTTCCTTCCTTGGAGCTAAAGTGCATGTACGTGTATCCTCTTTTTTTCTGTTGATAAGATCCAAACCTATAATAATGGAAATAATATACTACAGAAGATAGATCTCACACAACACAAGAGATGTTTGTGGGCCAATATGCCCTAATATCCAATATATGTGGAAATAGAATAAACCCTTGAGGTAGGGTAATACTATACAACACTCCTTAAGGAAGAAGCCACTCCATGCTATATCTCCAAGAGATCTCCAATACAATATCATACTCTACACACCTCCTTATAATGATATTCACCTCCTATATATATACCACCTCCTAATTACATAATGGGAGGGTAATCCTAATGAAGGCCTACTCAACACCTAATATAATTAATTACACAAGTCACTCATAAGACCCAATATAACTAAGGGATGTGTGCCACATGTCGGCATCTCCATCCACCTAAATATATTATAATATCATATCCCTAGGTACATAATAATTTTGATTTAATCATTATATGTGTTATGAGATTGTGATATTATGGATGGTATTGCATTTAATCTAGGAGATGTACATGTATGTTATATGAAAATGTTTATTAAGTGATTATGCTTTTAATTATGATGTGAATGTATGTGTAGAAATATAATTGTTTAATTATATGTAAAAAAACACACAACTAAACAATAAAAGAATGTATCTAATTAATCATAGCATAATTAATTAGTTTAAAATGAGAGAAAAATGATTTATCCTATTATAGAAGTAAAGAATTACCTTGAGGTTACAAGAGAATAACTTGAAGGTATAGAAGAGAAGAATTGAGACAACTCAAATTGTGTCTAGAATATGAAACAAGTATGTGTCATGAGGTTAGAGAATAAAAATGCTCATAAGACATACCTATTGTATGGAAAAGAAAGTATCCTACATTTGAAGAATATGTAAGATACTTTATGAATTGTAGCACCTATAACTGTGCACAGAGAAAAGATAGAAGACGCGGAAAAAACAAGAAGAGAAAAAATATTGTGTCATGTGTGTGTCATGTAGAATTAGGAAGAATGGGGTAAAGAAGGAGAATAGGAAAAACTTAGGTGTAGAATCGACGAAGATGGATAGAGTTGACATGTTCTTTAATGGATTGGTCATCTATTGTAGAGAGGCATAAGCACCAAAATTGTAAATAAAAGAAATGACATATGGTCCCAACCAAATAGGGCTAAATTTGCCTTTGGTATCGACTAGGGCATTGATGTTACATTAGTTTTTGCAGAAAATGAGATCGCCCACTTGAAAGGACTCGCGAAGAACACAATTATAAGTGTGATGAAGTTGCTTTTGATGAAAGTAGATTGTCATTGATGTCAAAAAGGTGTTGGTATTGACAGGAGTTGTTCATGTCATCAGATCAGTGGATGTTCAAAGTCTTCATCATGGGATTGCTCATGGTTTCATGATCACAGTTCAGGAGTTGTTTACTTCATGATGCTCATGGTCTCATTTCAGGATGCTTGATGGAGTTCATATCTTGTTTATGTTTCTTGGTTCATTCTTGTTTATGTTGGTTCATTTTTGTAGATCTTATGCAGTGGTGTTTGAAGAAATGATGATACATGAATAATCCAATGCATATGTCTGGTTATACAAGGTTGATTAACAAGGTGTGTTTCATGTAGCCATATTGTTCACAGGTTGTCTACCAAAGCATAGAGAAGAAAACATATTTGAAGACTTGTTTATGTTGATGGTTGAACATATTGATGAATTATTGATGACAGACACAGGTTGATTTCTTGCAGATGCATAGAAGGAAGATGTTGATCATCTAATGATTTCAGTGTTGATAGTATGGTGTTCTTCATGTGGGTGTTGGCATTGGATGTTGAAGATCTCAAAGAAGATCTTAGTTGGTATTGGGTTGTTGATGTTGCTCAAGACAAACATATTCACAACTGGCATTGATATGGTATTGATATTACAAGGCTATGACAGTTGAACTTTATTTTATAAAATGAAGTTGACCCAAGATAGTAGGTAGAAGGGTCTTTAGTCATAACTTATGGGTATCATTAACATGATCTAACCAGCCCCTTTCACCTAGTCTACCATCTTCGTCGATCACCACATAAGGAGCTTGAGTGGGAAAAAGCATTGGATGTTTTAATGGAGACCATGATTTATGAAAAGGTGTCGAATATTATATTCAAAGAGAAATGAAGAAGGAGAAAAGTCTTCATGAAGATTTGTTTTTTTGTGAGAAGAAGTTGAAGGGTTTTGTGATTTGAAGAATATGGAAGAGATTTTTTTTTGAGACATATTTTTGTGGAGATGGTTTTTACAGATTGAAAAATATTGTTGAACGGAGATGGAAAGACAAAGATAGAGGATTTGAAATGGTCTTGCAATATAAAAAAAAATTATCTTTTTACAAATTGGAGTTTGTAGAGATTTTTGTAAAAAAAAAATGAAGGGTCATTTGGGAACAAAGATTTTCAGATTGAAAGAGAAGATGAATGCAGATAGGAAAATGAAAAGACTCAAGAAGATGAATATGCAGAGGAGAGGAATTCCAAGAGATTTTTTGTATATAATTTTATTGCAGGTAAATTGAGAGATGTGAACATATATGCAAATTGAATACAACTTGTGATACAGATTAAATCTTATCAAGTATGAAGACAATATGAAATTAATTGTGCAGAGATAAACTGAATCAGGTGAATTGATTTTTGATTGAAGATGAAATGCAGAGGAAGACATTGAGATTGTATTGTGTATCAGGTAATTTGATTGTGCAGAGATCATGAAATTGATGTTCAGATTGGATTGAGTATGATTGCAAATTTATAGAAGACATGTTGTATAATGGTGCAAATCAAATTGATTGGCAATCAATTCTTGCACACAAAATTTTATATGTTGATCATGGTGATTGTATTTTGTTAGTGAGGCACAATGTATGCCATTGAGGCATCCTAAAAAGCTAGTGAAGATTCTTTGGTCAATGAGACCTTCATGTAATCAGTGAGATTTTGAATAAGCTAGTGAGGCAGTTTTTGAGTGGTTTTTCTACCCAGGAGGGTTTTCCACTCGATAAAAAGTTTGTGTCATGATTCTTGTTGATTTCCTCTGTGTGTGTGCATATTAATAATTTGATCATGAGTTTTTGTTTGCATATTTTATTATCAATCTTTTTCATATATATTGATGTATTCCTCCCTCTTTGTCTTGTAAGATAAAGTTTGCAAAAAGTTTATACAACACTGATTCACCCCCCCCCCCCCCGCCTCTCAATGTTGTCCTGGACTCCAATAAGTGGTATCAGAGCCTAGGTTCCCTATAGAAGCCTAATCATCTTGGGTAGGTCCTGTGTGTGGAGTACCATGGGTAAGTGCAAAAGAAATAAGAACATGAAATGTCAAGTCTCATTCTAATCAAAAGGTGCAATCTGTATCAAATTCAGATGTTGATATTTAATTAGTTGATAGAATGTCTCACAAGTTGAGACATGTATTAAAATAGAGAAAGATTTTTTTGGAGTCCCTCTTTTTGATGGTTCATATTTTTCTATTTGGTATGTTAGAATGCAAGTATATTTATCCTCTTTAGGATATGTTGTTTTGATGTCAGTTGAGAATGGGTATTATGTTACTGCAAATAACAAAGAATCTCTTGAATGTAATCATATTGCAAAGAAGGCCATATTATCTGCTCTATCTAATGATATTTCTTATAAAGTTATACACTGTGTAACAGCTCAGGATGTGTGGAAGGAGTTGATAAAAATTTATCAAGGTGATGCATCTGAAGAAGAGGACAATTTAGTGTCTAAAGAAAGTGACAATGAAAGAAAACAATCACATGAAGAAATTGAGATTCAATCAAATTCAGAAGAAGATTATCATGAGTATGATGAACAAGAATTTGAAATTGATGTAGAAGGAGAACTCGTGTGCTTTGGGTGAAGTTAAGAAATACAAAAAGGAGAACCAAATATTAATGTGGCAGCTGCAACAAGAAAAAGACTTAAAAGATAAAGTGCTTTCAGACCTTGAAGATGCTAGAAATGTGATTATAGATTTGAGAAATCAAATAAGTGAATCAGATAAATTAATCATCAATTTGAAGATAGAGGTTGAAAAAGTTAAGAGGATAGTTGATGCAACAAAATCTGAATTGGAAGCTAAATTAGTTGAATGTCAAAAACTTGAAGAAGAAATGGTCTCTTTAAGAAAAAATCTTGAGGATGTTAGAAAGCAGTTTGAAAAGAATCTAAAATTTGAAGAAAGCACAAGCAAGTTACATGAGATGTTGGGAAAACAAAAATTATATGGAGACACTATTGGACTTGGTTATGAAGAAGGAGAGTGTTCCAAAGTTAGGGAGACACCTAGAAAGAAAATTGAGTTAATTTATCATACTATTGTTCTTGAAAGAAAAATGCACAATCAAAAGAGAAATTTCAAAAAAACTGCTTCAGTTAAACAAGCTTACATGTACAGGTATAATTATTCATTTAATGGTTATTGTTACACATGTAATCACTTTGGACACAAAGCAGTCAATTGCAGAAGAAATCAATTTGCTTCAATATGGAATACTAATGTTGTATGTTTCAAGTGTAATTCTCCTGGTCACAAGGCATGTAGTTGCAGAGTGTATGAAACAATAGCATCAGATTGGAAAAAGAAAAAGGTTGAAAAGGTTTGGATAAAGAAACATGAATAGAAGAAAGAGCCTGTAAAAATTTGGAAGCAGAAAGAAAGTCAAGAGAAGTCAGATTCTAAGCTTGTGCATCTTGCACAAGTCATTTCATCTATTGCATAACTTAGCATGAAGGGGGAGGTGTCAAATGCTCTATCAATTAACCCCAAGAAGTTTCAGGAGAAGATTATTTGATGCTTGTCATTATGATGATCTTGTCATGTTTATTCCTACCATCCTTATGACATTAAATTCATGTAGTTGATGGTGGTGTTGCTAACAATGTTGATATTTAGTATGTGATAGTGATACATATGATCTTTGGTTCAGTATGCAAACAAGATGTTGAAAGAATGTTCAGAAGTTCAATGCTCAAAGAGTTTGGTGATATTGAATAACTTGGTTGATAAATGATCTTGATCATGTTAATGCTTACAAAGGTTGATTTTTCATGATATTGCAGTCCAAAGTGTTATTGATATGTGTTGTTGCAGGAAGAACTTGTTGATGCAGTTAGTATGTTGATATGCAGACTTGATGGGCTTATTTGAATAATGATTGACAAGATCTTGGGTATACTCAAGAAGTTCTCTTCATATGTTAGCATGTGTTGGCTAAGGTGGTTGTAAATGAAAGAAGTCAATTCATTGCACATGTCTTTGCATTTGTTTTTGCAAAGGTATTGTTCATATCAGATTTGACATGGTTTTGTAAAAAGTATCATAACAGCAGGATGATCTTCATTCAGATGGTCTTCATTCTCTTTCATGTCAAGAAGGGTGTGCAAAAATAGCTTGGTTGCAGGATGACTGCTCATATTGTCACTATCATGAAGTCTTGTCAAGGTTATCTCTTGTGTGGTCATCATGTCATCATGAGTTGTGTGTAGTCTTCATGTTGATGTTTATGGGTGAAAGGTGTGACGAGTAGTCTTGTATGAAGTTCAAGTTCATTTGTATCATTTCAAAGTAGTAATTTTTATGTCTTCATATTCATGATTTGGAAGATCTTGGAGATTTGTCATTTCAGGTCAAAAATGGTTGATGACTGTGAAAGAATTGTTTGTTATAAAAAAAAAAAAATTGCAATCACAAGTGGTGTCAGGAATTTGTATTTGATAGCTTGGTATCAAAAGAAGTGTTCATAGGGTTTCAATGATATCAATTTTTTATCTTCGCATTGGTGTTGTGACAAAAAGAAATGGTATTGTGTTGAGAGTTTGATACAGTCTATGGGCAGTTTATAACAATGGTTTGTTGCTTTGGTTGGTGTGCCTCACATGATGTTGCTTTTAGGTCCTATCCTTCATGGTGTCTTATTTCTCACAAGTTGAAAAGTTGTTAATAAGCAGATGAACATGGACAGAGCTCTCAGGGTAAGTTTTGGACAGCAAATTGCAAAAATGATCAGTGCCTTAAATTTTTCAGAGACTAGTGGTATCAAAGGTTTGGTAAGTGATATTTCAATTCTTGGTTGGTATGAAAGATAACAAGGTCAGTGATAGTGTTTGTGATCCAAGAAATGAATAAGCAGTTGATTGATATTAGCATACTTTGCTAGTCTTTGACTAATGATTTATATGAGTTATTTTTCTAAGGGGGAGATAATAGTCTTTGTCATCAGATGTCAAAAAGGGGGAGAAAGAAAAAGTTATCAAGTAGTTTTGCCATCAATGACAAAGGGGGAGATTGATGAAAGTAGATTGTCATTGATGTCAAAAAGGTGTTGGTATTGACAGGAGTTGTTCATGTCATCAGATCAGTGGATATTCAAAGTCTTCATCATGGGATTGCTCATGGTTTCATGATCACAGTTCAGGATTTGTTTACTTCATGATGCTCATGGTCTCATTTTAGGATGCTTGATGGAGTTCATATCTTGTTTATGTTTCTTGGTTCATTCTTCTTGTTTGTGTTTGTTTATTTTTGTAGATCTTATGCAGTGGTGTTTGAAGAAATGATGATACATGAATAATCCAATGCATGTCTTGTTATGCAAGGTGGATTAACAAGATGTGTTTCATGTAGCCATATTGTTCACAGGTTGTCTACAAAAGCAGAGAGTAGAAAATAGATTTGAAGACTTGTTTGTGTTGATGGTTGAACATATTGATGAGTTATTGATGATAGACACAGGTTGATGTCTTGCAGATGCATATAAGGAAGATGTTGATCATATAATTATTTCAGTGTTGATAGTATGGTGTTCTTCATGTGGGTGTTGGCATTGGATGTTGAAGATCTCAAAGAAGATCTCAGTTGGTATTGGGTTGTTGATGCTGCTCAAGACAAACATATATTCACAATTGGCATTGATATGGTATTGATATTACAAGGCTATGACAGTTGAACTTTATTTTATAAAATGAAGTTGACCTGAGATAGCAGGTCGAAGGGTCTTTAGTCATAACTTATGGGTATCATTAACATGATCTAACCGGCCCCTTTCACCTAGTCTACCATCTTCATCGGTCACCACATAAGGAGCTCGAGCGGGAAAAAGCATTGGATGTTTTAATGGAGACCATGATTTATGAAAAGGGGTCGAATATTATATTCAAAGAGAAATGAAGAAGGAGAAAAGTCTTTATGAAGATTTGTTTTTTTGTGAGAAGAAATTGAAGGGTTTTGTGATTTGAAGAATATGGAAGAGATTTTTTTTTTGAGACATTTTTGTGGAGATGATTTTTACAGATTGAAAAATATTGTTGAACAGAGATGGAAAGACAGAGATAGAGGATTTGAAATGGTCTTGCAATATAAAAAAAAATTGTCTTTTTGCAGATTGGAGTTTTCAGAGGTTTTTGTAAAGAAAAAAAAATATGAAGGGTCATTTGGGAACAAGGATTTTCATATTGAAAGAGAAGATGAATGTAGAGAGGAAAATGAAAAGACTCAAGAAGATGAATATGCAGAGGAGAGGAATTCCAAGAGATTTTTTGTATATAATTTTATTGCAGGTAAATTGAGAGATGTGAACATATATGCAAATTGAATATAGCTTGTGATACAAATTAAATCTTATCAAGTATGAAGACAATATGAAATTAATTGTGTAGAGATAAACTGAATCAGGTGAATTGATTTTTGATTGAAGATGAAATGCAGAGGAAGACATTGAGATTGTATTGTGTATCAGGTAATTTGATTGTGCATAGATCATGAAATTGATGTGCAGATTGGATTGAGTATGATTGCAAATTCAGAGAAGACATGTTGTATAATGGTGCAAATCAAATTGACTAGCAATCAATTCTTGCACACAAAATTTTATATGTTGATCATGGTGATTGTATTTTGCCAATGAGGCACAATGTATGCCAGTGAGGCTTCCTAAAAAGCTAGTGAAGCTTCCTTGGTCAATGAGACCTTCATGTAATCAGTGAGATTTTGAATAAGCCAGTGAGGCAGTTTTTGAGTGGTTTTTCTACCCCAGGAGGGTTTTCCACTCGGTAAAAAGCTTGTGTCATGATTCTTGTTGATTTCCTCTGTGTGTGTGCATATTAATAATTTGATCATGAGTTTTTGTTTGCATCTTTTATTATCAGTCTTGTGCATAGATATTGATGTATTCCTCCCTCTTTGTCTTGTAAGATAAAGTTTGCAAAAAGTTTAAAAAGTTTATACAACACTGATTCACCCCTCCCCCCCGCTCTCAATGTTGTCCTGGACTCCAATAGCTTTTGGTAAGCTTGCAGATGCTACAAAGTGTTTATGCAGTGCTCATCAAGCATCTCAAGCTCTTGGAAGTGACACTCACGATATGTATTATCATTGATAAGCCCTTGGAGCAAGACGCGAAGAGAGGGGATCTCAAGCTCTAAAGGCATAAGAGTGTCAACACCATATACAAGAGAATATGGAGTAGTACCTATATATAGTAGTACAATATGCCCATAAGGCATAAGGAAGTTGAGTGTGCTAATCCTTATTTATAGTTTTGCACAAATTTTGCTCATTTTTTATTAGAAGCTTCAACATGGCCATTAGATTGTGGATAATATGGTGTAGAGAAGCAATGATGAATATGAAATTTGTTAAAAAACTTCTTCACATCCTTGTTCTTTAAATGACAAGCCATTATAAAAAAGCAAAGGTAGAAGGAATGCTAAAGTGAGAAATGATGTATTCTAGTAGGAATCTGCAAATGACTTCAACAGTGGTAGAGAAAAAAGAAATAGCCTCTATCCACTTAGTGAAGTAATCTATAGCGGTAATAATGAAGATACGTCCTTGAGATGAAGTTAGAGAAATTTTGTTGATTAAATCCACGCCCCAAATAGCAAAAGGCCAAGGATAAGTATAAGGTTGTAGTTCTTGTGCAGGAACACGAATGGCATGATCATGCTGCTAACATTTTGGGGGTGAGCACAATAGTGTGTCCCACTTTTTGGCTAACTGGAACACCCAAAATCAATATTTTTTAGTATTTTTAATGTGTCAATTACAGGGAACAAATGGTTAAGAATTTAAGGATGATGTAAATTAATGAGTTGTAGAATTTTCTTGTGGAATTTTCCATGTAGATTCAAGCTATAATTTTTTATATTTTTTAAAGAATTATTTCTATGATTTTTTTAATAATTTTTTAACTTTTTCTATTTTTTTATTAAGTGACATTATTCCATAATGCGTAACTTTCACTACAAATAAAAAATTTCAATAATTTATTAGAATTAGACCATTGACTCCACTGTCTAGTGCATGGATTTTTTTAGTAATTTTTTAATTAAATATTGTTGGTGTGAATAGGGTATATTATCTAACTAGTTCCACATAAGGTACTATTCACACTTGTCTGGTTAAGTTTACTTAGGGCATACTTAGGGTACACTAAGGATAGTTATCTCCTTGTGTCTCAAGTCATATGATTATGACACTTATGTTGTCATATATTTCACCTTGGCCTATATAACTAAGGGCTTCTCATTGTAATTTCATAATCATGCATATTATGTATTTGCATCCTTTGATAGGATAGAATTATTCTTTCATGTTGAATCTCTCTTATGTTTTCATTGAAGCTCCTGGATGTTAGGTGGCTACCTTCATAGCCAAATCTTGTATAGTATAGAGCATTCTATACTGACTCTTACGAATATTTTATTTATTATTAATTTTTGAATTAGTACTAACAAAATTTTTAGACCTATATTATTCCATAACACATTTCTCTTAGCATATATCAAAATTATTTTTTCTTTTTTCATTGAAACAAGAACATCTATGTGGAGTGCAATGCATTTGTTCAAATTTTTCTAATAATGTTATTTTTCCTAATGTCTTGAATAGAGGTCATTTTTCATAATGGACCACATTCGTTATAAAAAAAATTTAAAATATAATATTAAAGAAAACGTAATACATATTATAATTTTTGGAAAGGTAATACTAAGAGCTACATACTTCCAAATGAATTCATTTGATCCCCCAAAAGGTGAAGCAAAATAACTATTTTGTTATCATTTTGATAGGTGTGGAGGAGACTCTGTTGAGAGTTTGATTTAAGCTTGGGGGTTTGATTTAACCCCCTTCAATCAAACCCCCTTAGATGGAACCCCTCTAGTCTTAAATCATTATTTTTTCTAAAACATATGTGATTTCAAACAAAAATCAGGATGAGACACACTATTATGCAATTAACCTACGACATTTTTTGGCAAAGTCATGGGAATCTTGTTCCATCTTTTTCCAATAATATCCCACCCAAAGAAGTTTTTGGACTAGAATTTTAGCATTGAAATGGCCTCCAAAAGCATCATGAGTGTGCCTCCTCGAGGGCGACAATAGTTTCATCCTTTATCAAACAACATTGAAGAAGATCGTTGTAACCTCGACAATATAACATCTTAGAAAGAAGAATATAGCACGCAATGTTTTTACGAATATGAATACAGGAATTTTTAGAAGAGTTATGGGGGAAGGTACCATCTTTAAGTAATTATTTATGAGCATACCATTCACTTGAATCGATGGCATAGCAAGATACGGTGTTAGAAGGGGGGGGCATGCATCTATAATGATAGCAGTAAGAGTATGAATGAGAAATTGGAAATCTTTAGCAAAATCACCAAGAGACACAAGGGAGGCTGCACTAGCCATTACATGAGTGTGGCGATTATCTTTGCAAGGGATGGTGTCAATGGTATAGGAAGAGCAATGATGAAGAAGAGATTAAGACAAGGTCACAATGTTGAGAAAGTTTATCATGCTTGGTTTGGTACGTACCAATGACTTGTAGTATAACCACCTGAGAATCACCGAAGGTGTGAATAGAATTGATGCTAAGAGATAAAGGTAGCATGCAATCTAGTAATGAGAGCCTCACACTTCAGCGATATTATTTGTACATGGAAAGTTTAAACGAAAAGACAAAGGTATAGATTTTCCAGAATGAGGGATCAAGATAATTCCTACTCTTGAATCAGTTTGGCACTGTGAACGATTAAAGAACATTTCCCAAGGGCAATCCACATACATAGTGAGAATGTAATCATTAGGAAAAGTTTTGGAAGTAGGGAGAGCAAATGGAGAAGGGGTGTCAACCAAGTGGTCGACCAAAGCTTATCCTTTAATTATTTTTTAGAGACAAACTTTAAGTCGAATTTCATGAGAAGCATGACCCATTTGGCAAAACGACCCGATAAATCAATTTTAGAAAGCAGGTGCTTAAGGGGATAATTTCAGAATGGGGAAGGTAACGTTGAAGCTTGTGTGGCGAACACCAAAGACGGACATCGTTTCTCAAGCGTAGTGCAGCAAGTTTCATAGTCTATTAGCGTACGATTGACATAATAGACATGATGCTCTTTATCTTCGTCATAAAGCTAGGCAAGAAGGGTGTCCAACACATGGGACGAAGCAGATGGGGAGAGAATTAAAGAGCACCCAAGAATAGCAGGCATAAGAATGGGAGAATTAGCCAAATACTTTTTTAGGTAGTCAAAAGCCTTTTGGCACTCCGCAATCCAAGAGAAGTGGACATCCTTCTTTAGTAAATGAGTGAAAGGAAAGGTACGATCAGCTAACTATGAGATGAAATGGTGAATAGCTTGAATTTTGCCTTGTATACGACAAAGTTGAGAACTATTGTGAGGAGGTGGCATGTTCATGATAGCATCTATCTTCTTGGTATCAACCTTTATTCCATGCCGAAAAACGATAAACCCAAGAAGTTTGCCACTACCGATGCTAAAGACTCATTTCTTAGGGTTGAGATGCATCTTATACAGATGGAAACGCTAAAAAATGAGAAGATTATGTACATGATCCTAGTGAAGAACAAATTTTCCCAGGATGTCATCAACATAATCCTCGAGGATATATGGATAAAATCGTGAAAGATAAGGGTCATGGCTCATTGGTAAGTAGCACTAGCATTCTTTAAAGAAAGGGGCATGACAATATAGTAGAAGGTTCCTCAAGGGGTGGTGAAAGCAATTTTGTATTAGTTAAGAGGATTAATAAGAATTTGGTTGTAACCCAAAAAAAACATCTATAAAAGGAAGGAGAGCATGTCCAACAGTAGAGTCAACAATCATGTCGATGTTTAAAAGAGAAAAGTCATCTTTTGGAGAAGCCTTATTTAAATCACAAAAAATGGTATAAATACGAATGTGGCCATCGGGCTTAGCCATAGCAACAATATTAGAAATCCAGGATGAGTAGTCAATGGGGCAAATGAATCTAGCTTTTAGGAGCTTTTCAATTTCCTCCTTGACTAATAAGGCCACCTTGGGATGCACTCTGCAAATCTTTTGTTTAATAGGCTTAGTGCCAAGATAGAGAACAATGTTATGAACCACAACCTCCTAATCTATACCAAGCATGTCTTCATATGTCCAAGCAAATAGATCAGGAAAGTCATGCAAAAGTTTACAATGTGTTGAACATTCTTGAGAAGAAATGCATTCACCAATTTTAAGAATCTTGTTAGCATCTATGAGGGTCCATAGAACATCGATAGCATCATCAACTAAGAGGGTACTATGATCTTTAGTTGAAACTTAAAGGTAATGGTTCATGAAGATTCATCAAAACAGTGAACAAAAGTCTTAGGTTTGTCTAGGTTGGAGTAATCAAAATGTAATGGTGAAATTTACATACCCGTGCCATTTCCCATTTAGCTTTGTGCGGGCACCTTGGTGGAATGTTTTAAGCAACTACATATCAAAAAGTGGCACAATCATGTGCTAGGTTTGGCTCATGGCCTAATCCCTATCCGTACCCATTATATCCCCATTTACACTTATCCCCAGACACTCATCATTTATTCGCCATTTATCTCTCCCCACTTGCACTTGTGTACATTCGCTATATACCTCGAAATCACTATTTTGGCCTTGAAGGTTCATTACCACACCACTTACGCTCGACCTAGATGTAGGAATGAACCCAAGATTAAACATTCAAATTCAAATTTCAACTTTCTTGCCCCTTTCTACTAGCTATCATGAGTTGATTTAACACGTTTGTGTGACATGTTGCTATGCCATGGTATGTAAAGGCATTCAATATGCAATTACTTCATGTGTGACAAGGAGAAAATCGTTAGAACACATTTCAATTTGATGTAAAAAACACACAATTACATTCAGAAGCATTGGTGATCATTATTATGGAATGGAAATATTATGTATGTTACAAATCCACATTATCTCATGTTGGTGAATGTTGTCTCCAATATTTCTCATCACCATTAATTTGGCCCACCACCTACGAGAACATGATTATCTATTGAGTCAACAATCTCCCCAACTATGGCCCTAGACACCACCTTGACCCATTCAGCCAATAGGAAGGCTAAAGTGAGCAAGTTTACTGGAACACACCTTGTTAGATCATTCTCATGCATCATAGTTCAATTTCATGCTTTAGATCAAAGCTGCATTGCCTAAGATCAACTCTACAACACTCGGAATTGAATCACAAAAAATCTAAGATTGTACAAACTTTGACATAGTCATCAACCATTACATTAGTAGTCGTTTCTACATCGGTTCTAAAGTTTAAGTACCTTAAACTCTCACATTTGATTTTCATAAATTATTACAATTATTAAACCAAACTCTTTTATCTAAATTAATTATTCATTTACTAATGCCATTTGTTTAATAAACATAGATAATCTATATAGTGCATTTTTTTTACAATAATATATTGAAACATATAACCATAATTTATATTAACTAAAATGTAGCTATCACAAAAATTGCCCTTATACTTTTGAAAGAAAGTACAAATTAAGTCAAGGAATCAACTCGAGTCCATAATTTTCATATAAATTATTATCTACATGTGTGGATATTCTTTGCATGTGTTTTCTTGCTCAAAAATATTTTTTTATGCATTAAATTGAGTTCCTCCATCAACGCTTCTTTTAGTTACTTGAATAGTAGTGGGAGAGGCATATCAACATCTATTACATTCAAATTGAAGAATATTAATAAGAATTGGGTTTTTTTTTGTGTATAAAAATAGTAAAAAATTATATCGTTTTGAGTTTTGCAAAATCATATTAAAAGAGTATTTCTACGAAATGACTACCATCCATCCTATGGATAATCAAAATTGTTTGTTTAAAAATTTGGAACTGCTTGGTGTTTGGCTAATCACACTTGATTTACAGGAAGGGTCAAATCCATAGATACCATAAAACCTAGACAAACATATATTAGACTTGGTTTACAACAAGGTTGAAGCCCATAAATGCCAAGAAACACCAGTTTAGTGAATAAAGACCTCATCCCTGTACTTGATCTTCTCATGATTGTATGTATATATAGCACAGTTGTTTTGTTCATTTTTATTTGTACTCAGTTGTATCCCCACATGAGTATGATCAAACCGTTTATTCAAATAGTGAAAAACCATGGAGCACTCACCTTTGTCAAATATTAAACCTAGTCCTAGAAACATTTTATTGTTAAAGACATGCAAACCCGTGCCTCAAGTAACTACAATGATCAAACCATTTATTGAAATTCTGAGCAGTCATTGAGCACTGGCCTTTGTCTTCCATTATACCTCCGAGGTCAGAAAAAAATTGTGCTTAAAAATATTTGAAATAATTGGGGTTGTAGGGTTTTCGAAATGCATTTTGTGATGTTTTTTTCTGGATCAACTGTGTTTTTTTAGTTGTTTCAAGAAGCTATTCAAAACCAATAAAACTCATAAATTATTTGATATAAGATTTGTGTGTGGATCTTGAATCGATAATGAGAACATTCCTTTATATGTAGGTTTGTATGAGGATAACCGCTTAGGAAGTGAAATTGCCCCTTCTAGAACCAAATATGAAGATTGCAGGAAAGAAGGGAGAAATAAATAACAAGGGAATAACACATAAATATTTTTTAGAGTATACTAAATCTCAAAACAGTGAACAAAAACGAAACTGGTCAATTGTCTAAATAGGATAAGAGGGTACTTAATAGTAGCAACGGAATGAGGGCCATTGAGCAGCAAGTGAGAAAAATCCCCAAGACTGCAGGCTAGGACATGACGAGAATGAGTGTGAATTCAACAACCCAAGCACATGGATAGCTGAAACAAGAGAGGAAATATGACGAGGAACCAATAACTACAAAAGCATGGGGAACATTAACTTTTGTATTATAACACAGAAAACTCTATTTCATAAGCTACAAGAAAACTGTTTTAAGAGCAAAAGTTGTAGGACACAATCCCAAATGACAATCAAACTTACACAAAGGTTCATAGATTGATTAAAATAATTTACATACAGAAAAACATTTCCTCCTTATCTTCATGGAGACACTGTCAAGATAAATAAGATACAAGATAATCCAAGGAACTCTATAAACTCGACAAACATTTTTTTTCAATAGCTTGACACTCAACAATTCTCATATTCTCTCAACACCTGGGTCAGGTGCATTTCGAGATCTAATTTGAGTGTGATTTGAAATATTAACATATCTATGTTAAATTTGCAGCTTCAGGGTGATAGTACAGCATTTCATTCCAGATCATTTGTCTCAATGCTTCTTCGCTCAAGTCTTCATCATCACCGTACAAATTTACAGGAGCTGCTGCAGAAGGCTCTAGGTTAGGATCATGCAACATGGACAAGTATGGATGCTCAAGAGCCTCTGTTACTGTAATCCTCTTGTGTGGGTCAAAACAAAGCATTCTATCAAGTAGATTGATTGCTGTGGGATTTGCACAAGTATATAGCCGCTGGAGGGAGGCTCGAGGCTTAAACGGAAGTGATTTTATGTAGGTGTATGCTTTCTCACTCCGAATGAATTCAAGATCACTCTCATCTGGGCTTCCAAGGACATCAATAATTCGCGTGAGCTGATTGAGATAGTCCCTGCCAGGGAAGATAGGCTTTCTACCCAGCAGCTCTGCAAAGATACAACCAACAGACCAGATGTCTATGGATGTGTCATATTCATCACAAGATAGAAGCAATTCAGGAGCCCTGTACCAACGAGTAACAACATACTCGGTCATGAACTGCCCTTTCTCACTGCCTGTTCGAGCAAGACCAAAGTCACATATTTTAAGGTCACAATTGGCATTCAACAGGAGATTGTTGGGCTTGAGGTCTCTATGCAAAATATTTGCAGAATGCAAATACTTCAGGCCTCTAAGCAACTGCAAAAAAAATAAAAGAAAGGATGTTAATCAAGCTTATTGATAACCTAACAACATATCAATCACTAGATACACCAGCTTTTTTGACATAACAAATAAAATTACAATTTAGTATGGTGCCAAATTATAGACAAACCATCTATTTCCGTTAGATTTTAAATTTTTGTTGGATTTGACCCATGTGTTTTCTAGTCATCTCAAGATGACTTCCACAAATAGTCATTACACTAACGACATGTTTCCCCATTTATGTTGGTAATAATTACAAGTAAAGGGAACCCAGCTTAGAAAACAAGCACCTTAAAGCATTTGTTAGTATGGGGGAGGAATTTATGAGGAACTTGTGCCCTCTGAAACAGGCACTGGACCAACAGCCATGTTAGACATCAAGATAGTCTTTATTCAATGAGAAAGGAGGATGGTCTTTATCGTGATTTTTAGTTCAAGTTTATTCCCATATTTGCACTGATTCAACTTAGGAAAGTCTTTAGGTAGGGAGAAAATATATATATTTAGATTAAGATAAAATCGGCATTTACATGGCATCTAGGAGAACCTTCAAATGCCCAGATCTGAGAACCACTACACTCATTACAATATTTCCAGTGGATTGAAAATCCAACTATGAACTATCTTGCCCTTGGAGATATACAAAGCACAGCCAGATAACATCTGGAAAGAGTAATCACAATGCTATCCAACATTCAATACTGATTTAAATAGGTCCATTAAAGATAATTATTATTTATTAGGAGCCGAATCCTGCCTGCTTATTATGAATATGTACTACATGCATTTCAAAAAACTTTTGATTGATGGTTTTGTTACAGACTCTTTGAAATGTTTTTTAATCTGAAATAACATAAATCTGTCTAGAATGTGGAAGAAAATAGTCATCAATAGAATTCAAGAAGTTTATCTTCCCAAAGCAAAAAGATGTTATGATTGAAGGACATGTTAAAGAACAACTAAGACACCTACAAATCCCTAGTCTTTAAAACTTGCTGTAGGCCAAACAATTCATTTAACACAGGGTCCTCGAAGTACAAGATTCACCAAAATTGCAGCTAAAGGAGGCAGGCATAATGTTTTACTAGAAATACAATGGTAGCTAAATATTTTCATTTTGACAAATTTTCAATTAGATATTGTCCGAAACATAGTTCTAAAACTTGGTGAGTTCTCGCCAGACCGACGAATTTTTCTGGCAGGCAATAACTCGCGAGATGAGTCTGCCAAAAAACTCAACTAACTCGACACCAAAACTCACTTGGTCTCAGCGGGTTTTTATTGTAAACTAGGCTAACAAAAAAAATCAGAAAGTCTTTGTTAAAAACCTCATTTTTGTCTTCAGCAATTAGGATCTCAGCAGCATGAATTGATTGTTGAGTGATCGAATGGATTTATCAACAGATTCGATCACTCAACAATTGGTTAAAAGCGATAAAATTATGAAAAATGGCATGTGCCATGAAGGTCCCTATGGTCTCAAAGGCCTTAATTTTGGTCTAGTGGTGGGGACCCCGTCCCTTGACCCCACACTATATTGTGACAGGGAACATGCAAGGAGCACTACCCTGAACCCCACGAATGGCACTGCCACTCCACCCCACTAGGGGCTGCTGCCCCCAGATCCCTGCTCTGGTTTTGAAAAGCAAAAAATAAAAATAATTTTGGGCTGCGCGCAGGATGGAAAAGCAGAGCTTTTTTTCTCTTTATTTGGCTTGAAATAACAAAAACAACATTTTTTCCCCTATTTTTATGAATTTTTTAGCAGTTTTCAGTTTCCCAATTAAATCTCGAGTAATTGAGTTCCAAAAGTCAATCATGATTCCAAGTAAATGCTACTATGAGCAAAATAGACTATTGTGTTCTCTCTAAATTCATTCATGGGTCTCATGCATTGTTTAAGTTTATTTTGTGTAATTATATAATTCTTTTATTCGCTGAGTCCCAAGTCTCAGTCAAAAATTTTGGCTGCCAGAGTCCGAGAACTGTCAAACATTTAAAGATTGCTCTTATAATAATAATTTTTATACTTAATGAATTTGATCATTGAAAAACTTGTAAAGATCTTCTGAAAGCCCTCGAACTATTGCAGCCCATACTATTAGTTCTGGTTCAACATGCTGAAATTGCATTCAATTATTCTTCAACTAAAAGACCAAAGATAATGCTAAGCTCAAAATTTTAGCACAGACAAATGTCTTGACCTAATCAAAATTAATTCCCAACTCGTAAATGCCTCTTAATCATAGATGTTTGAAATCAGAGTCAAAATTATATCAATGTGTGCACACATCCAGAGTAGGTTAGCGAGACTGCAACAGAACCAGGAATAACAGCTGGTAGTAGCAAAGAAAATGGGACAACTCCTCAAAAAGACAAATAAGGGAATTACAGATACAGCAGATAAAAAGGTACAATATGGAAATATGTAAACAAAATACAACGACAAGAATGGTACATAGATACACCAAGCAAAGGTGGATTTGAAACTGAAAATCCAGACCATGATTAATCCACTCCAATATATCCATGCTTCTACAAGTTGCTACCCTAATTGACCAACCTAGTTGCAAAATTAACTTACAGTAAATACCTTAGAAGTCAATCCCACAAGTTGCCTGCCCACAGACATCTGCAGCATCATAGAGTTCATGTGTGCTACACTCTTAATGATGTGTCCTGCTACGGTCAGTAGAATATCCCAGTGAACCTTCTAAATTATAATAAATTTATATGTATTACATCCTGGCCAAACCAGGACTGAGGAAAGATATTACAGAAGAAACTAGTGTAGTGCTGCTAGAATTGTTGCTGAAGTCAAAAATACAGCAAGAGTGATAATGAGATATTAAAATTCCAGTTATACTAATTACCAGGCCCAAGGCAAAAGTCAAACTATATCTAACCACAAGAACTACAAATGTATGGTTTCCAAGACCATGTTTGGTTATTCATCATTTATGTTTGGCATCTTCTCTCTCAGGCACTGTTGCGCTTTTGGTCAAGTTTCTCTTTAACCAGCATTGATTGAAAATGAAACCATCTTTCACGATGGTGGATTGCATTTGGGAGAGACAGAATTGGTTGGAAGGTAAGCATTATGTGCCCTTAGTGACTCTAATTTGATGCAAGAAGACTCCAGCCTTGTTTATGTCTAGAAGCAGCACAACTTGACTTACAGCCTAATTCTATGGCTTTATGCATAGACATGTACCCATATTTTTTGTGTGATAGCTAGGCAGTTACTTGTATATGTACATACATTTTCATGTTTATCGTAAGCTTTATGTCAATAATAGTAGTGGGAAATGACTCAATCGTCTTAAAGAGGAGACAACTTACAGGCTAACTGTATGGCTTTAAGCATAGTCATATATGAACATTTTGTATGTGTGAAATAAATAGTTAGTTGTCTACATACATGCATTTTAACATTTATAGTGAGCTTTACGTCAATAATAGTGATAGGAAATGAGTCAACCTTCTTTCAAAGGAGACGATTTCAGCATCAATAAGGATTTATCTGACACATTTATGAATATGCTATAATAAGGTCCCTAAGAGTTTAAAAGTTGTAGTAAGGATCTCTACAATCCATGAATCTTAATATTTCAACAGAAAATTTAGTTTGAAATCCATTCTATGTTGTTACATTTTGACTTTAATAAAAGGCCAAATATTGTATTTGATAATAAATATTTAGACATTGCTGCCCAGAGCACTGGATCACAGGTAGTCATTTCTTGAAAGCTTACAAATATTCAAGAAATTTGCCAAAATGTCAGATATATTAAAACTGAAGATTATGACCTAAATAAACTATGCAGATTAGAAATGTATGGTTAGGATATATTCAAAGCTCAACATACCATGCTGATATGTGCATATAGTGGCTTGGGTGTTGAGCTGATTATACAAAAAAAAAACGTATCAACCTTGTGGATTATATAAGTACTTTTTTGCAACAAGGCATTGTTATTCCACATCACATTTCACAGTTCTTTATTATTTCTCCCTGCTGAAGGAGGGGTTTAAGCTCTCTTTTTCCTGGTGACCTGGCTGTTAAGCAGGTGTTGCAGGCATAGCTTGTGGCCTCTACACTGGCTTAGCCTAAGCTGTGTCTTACATAATGGCTTTCACCAAGCTTTCAGCATCTGTGGCTTGTCCCTTGGGGATATTGTTAACCAGCCCCCTCTCAATCAGGATATCACATATCAGCAACCCTCCTCTTGGTAATATCTGACACAGTTTATCTATGACCTCAAATTTCTGTTGATGTCACTGGAGGCTGTTGGTCATATAAACCTGCATTTGTTTGCATCAATATGAATTTATACCATTGAACAACACAAGCCAGACTGGCTGTATATTTTTCAAGGGGTTAGAAACTCCTTTCCCACAGTGCTCTCTCTTGGGATATAGTTGACCAGGCCACTGCTCAATCACGATCTCAGAAAGCCTCCTCTAGGTAATATCTGACACAGAGAGCTTATCTGTGGCCTCGAGTCTGTGTTATGTAGCTGGAGGTTGTTGGTCATATAAAGTTAAACCATGCATTTGTTAAGAGCCTCAATATGATTTTACTGTTAGTGAACAACACAAGCCAGACTGACTGTATATTTTTCAAGGGGTTAGGAATCGCTTTTACCACAATGCTCAATTCATTGTCTGGATACATTCTGTTATTTGGCAGTCGAAGCTTGACTTGGGAGTCAGGCCTTGGCATCTCTAGGCTATTGTTATCTTGTTACATTCTTTATGGCTAAATAAGTAAAGCGTGGACCTCACACTTTAAGCACTAGTCCAAACATAAAAATTGGGTTGAAACTTGAACGAGAAAGAAAGAAACTGGGTTTCCTGTATACAGTGTTCACTATGGAAAGTTTTTTGAGTTGGATCTAAGAGTGAATGTCCATTATACATCTGCAATGAGTAGTTATCTCAAAATATTTTACTTTTACAAGTCAATGATGAGACACGGGCTATATATTTGTTTGTCCTGGTCATCTTATCTTGCATGATTAGAGTGGAATTATTCAACGAGACTGCTCCAACCATGCTAAGAGAATAAATTTGCAACATGTGGAGCATAAACTATCTTGGTGCATGGCACAAAAATCACCATTTTGGAAAACCAAAAGACAATCACATAGAAGAACACTAATGAAAACCATGAAAATGAATTCCCATTGTTGAGAACATACTCATAACGGTTGATAATAGATATAAATTTATAATCCAAAGCTTCTGAATTGAAGTCTCTGTTTACTGTTACTGCAACGAAAGCATCGATGGATATAATCCACAACCTGCTTCTGCATAGAAGGCTAATAAAAATAATATTGAAGGTGTTGAAAGGTCTTTTGTATGCCACAGTGTCCACCGTAGGAGGGCCAATGAGCCTATTTTATCACAAGTTGGTGATAAGGGCTTGTTAGAGAGCAAAGCTCAGCGAAATTACACAAATATGAAATATCCTTTGCACAAACTGTAATCACGAAAAGGTGTTTAGATCACCACTTTGGGATGTTGCATAGCATCAACAGTCAAACCAAAAAAACATCCATGGAGTACAGCCCTTTTCACTCAGCATATGTTGCCCGTAAGTATCAAAAATGCTAAGCACCAGAAAAGGAATACAACTAGCAAGATGTGCCACTTTGTTGGTAAAGTCCTCCTTATACTTAATAACCTATGTTCCAAGGCGTTTCAGGGACGGGGACAGGGAGACGGCAGGGGATGCGTTTCGGGGACGGCAATCCGAGGGCCATTTTTTGGGGACGGCGGGGGACGGCAAAATATATATGTACATTAGCCTCCTACCAACTATTGTACCTAATCCTCCTTGCAAGGAGTCCACTTTCTACCAATTTGACTGCCAAATTACTCCTGGCTCTAATTCTTTCATCCATCTTCAAGTCGAGAATATTCATATGACCCAACATGGTATCTCAAACATGATATGAGTTGTCTGATAAGCATGTTTTAGGTTCCACAATATTTTCATGTAATTCCATCTTTGAAAGTGACTTCTTGTTGCTCTCCGTTACTTTGAAATATATAAAAACTTGAAAAGGAGACCCTATTGTTTTCTGTGAAATCAGAACTTTAGGAGAATGAGATTGATATGACAGCAATAACCAATAGAGGAATTTGAAGGCCTAGCTGATGTAGATGCTTGGTAACTCTTTGTAATAGATGCCCTTCAAGGAATTTTTCCACCTTGGTGCCAAAAACCAGACTTCAAACCTGCAATAACAAAGAAAGAGGACTGTTTTCTGCTTATGAATAGCAGAAGCAAAACTTGTTTGTGCTTTGGAATGAATAAAAACTCGTTTAAATAGGCCTCCATAGCTTTAACTCTTGCTTTCTTTTTAGAACAGACCGACTGGGATAAGGGGACATTTCCCTTTTTTCTAATATTTTGGGGACGGCTAGGGGACGTCCCCTACCGTCCCCCCGTCCCCGAAACGCCAAAGGGGACGGGGACGAGGTTTGAGGGTAGGGGACGCGTCCCCATGTAACACAGATAATAACTACAAGAGACCACTGAATCTAAGAAGTCCACTTCAAATGCCAATGTTCTCGAATGTTAAGCTTACGGGTTCAAGAACTGAAGTGGATGGTAATTAGTATGCAAATGACCTCCTTACCAAAAAGATAATGGTCACACTACTTGAGTGCTTGTGCAAAATCTTTAATTTCCCAAATAGGAATTTGTTGAATTTGGTTAAAAGTATCCTTGGTGAATGAAGATGTGCTGCATGACAAAGGGGTGCCTAGGTCCCAGGCTATGATCCTGGCTGACTTCCATGCTGAATTGGGTGTGGCTATTCCTTCTGTGGAGGTGACAAGCTGGGTAGAGATGCTACTCCTGGCCGCAAACAATGAGCCAGTTGAGGTAGAGGAGGAGGTTGTAGTGGCAGTGGAGCCCAGCAAGATAGAGCTGGTGCCATTGGAATGGGAGGTGGTGGCAATGAAGGAAGAATTCCACAATTTGAATCGGGATATGGACTCCCTCTCGGCTTTCAGCCAAGATGTTTGTATTGTAGTGAGAGATTTACTCATTGCCCTAGGTCAGGGACCCTGGAATTGACAAGCACTTTTTCACTTCCTTGGTGGAATGGTGCCCAGGTGAGTAGGGTTAAAATAAGTGCAGAGTTCGTTCATGGAATGCAGTTTATTGGGTTGGACAACCCAGAGTCCCATGAAATGTTCGTCTGAAATCTGTGGTTATTGTGGTGGATGATTGGATTGCGTCTTCTGCTAAGAAATTCATGGGTGCTGAAGCCTCGGCATCGGATGGTGGTGCTGGTGTGTGGAGAGTGTCAGCACTCCCATAATGTGCTAGTTTTTTGTAGTGGTAGTCTTTGTTTTTGGTGCTGGTCTATTTATTCATTGCTCAATTTGATAGTACCGTGGATGGGCTATTTGTACTTGCTTGCTCATCTTTTGTTTAAATCTAGTGTTAGTGTTTGGATATTTCCTGCTGCTCCCCCGCCTGACTGTTGTTGTAGGTTTTCATTATGTTAGTTTTCAGTTTGCTTGTTTTATCTGTTGCATGCTTTCTGGGCTGGGGCCCCTTAATAGAACCCAGAAAATTAACCAAAAAAAAACAATAATAAGAGATGTTTTTAGGGGATTCAACGTCAAGGCACAGGGTACTACAGATCTGTCCAAGAATCGCCAGGGTATGTCGCCAGATATACCTAGGCAATTCTGGGAAAGATCTGTGATACCCTATGCAATTCCACAGGGTATCCATACTCAAAACGTTTCATACTCGTTTCCAAGATGATTTGGTAACAGATGTTACCAGTTGTCCTCCCTTTTTGTGTACCACACTTGCAACATATTGGGAAGCACTGGTCTCATGCTCAAATAGCTGCTACAAGTCACAAATAGCAATCACTGAAGCAAAACAAAGAACCTCTTTCAAAAGGCTAAAGATTTGTGCTGTTTGTGGTGCTAATTTATAGCCTCATGACTAGTGTTGGAATGTTAATGATTGCATTTTGAGGATTTGTCCCACATGCACAACATAATGTTGTAATCTATGCCACAAGGTTTGTGTTCGTGTTCGAGTTTGACAAGGAAAAATTTCAGAACAAGTTCATCAACCAATAAAATTCAGGAAAAATTCGTGATTAAATTCGAATGATATAAATTTGCAATTTTTATTTTTATTTAAATATATTATATAAAATTTAAATTTTAAATATTATAATTAAATAAATTTAAAAAGATTAAAATATAAAGACATATTAAAATTAAAGATATTTAGAAATATTATAATTTTAATTAATTTTATATTGAAATCTAACATAAATATGGAAAATATTAATTTTATTTATAAAATTATAAAATAAATGTTCTTAATTTTAAAAGTCAAAAACTAAATAAAGGTAACTCTTACCACCATAAAACTAATACCTAATTATTTTTATAAACAAGAGGTTTTTCTTTTTTTTTTGTAAATTGTCGAGGCTTTCTTTGCGTTCATGTGTGCTTATTGTTCATTTGTGGATGTGGCCCTCAACTTCACAGCCAGAGAGCGTGAGTCTTGCAGAGTGTGGAAGTGGAGGAGAGAGTGCCAGTAGATCTGATGGACAAAACCCCAAATTTCAGCGCTTGCTGGACTGTGCAATCACATTCCATCCATTGAGAGCAGCACTATGCAACTGCTCGGTTGTGGTAGCACTAGAGCTTATGGTACGAGAAAGCTTTAGGTTCTATGCCAACATCTGCCCCTGCCTTGCATGTCAGCTGTCGCCTTCTAAGTTTCAAGTTTCAAAGGTTAAAATTTTTTACTATCCTCTTTTTTCTTTTTTTCTTTTTTTCTTTTTTTCATATTTCAGTTTGCACTTGCACTCCATTTTTTTCACTAAACAACACAAGCAGCACTACTGAGAGTGAACATGAAACAATTGGCATGGAACAAAGAAGAGTTTCAGCTGAGAGTTCATCAGGGTGTGGGAGTGGTGTGGGTGAAGTAGGACAGGCTCATAACTCATTTAAATGCCCTTTCGTCCTTTTGAGAAAATATGCAAAGGGCCCATTCAAACCCTCTAAACCTCTTTGAAATTTACAAGAGATTTAGATAAAGACAAAAAGAAAAATAAGGGGGGGAGTAGAGTTTAGTTGTGCCATTTGTGCAACAAAGACTTTAAAGGGAGCTACACCAACGTATATAGTCACCTTTTGGCCATTGGTTTGTCCAAGATAACGAAAGCTAAGAAGGCAGAGGTAAATAGATTGTTTATGGAGGGTGAATCAAGGTCTAAGGGTATGCCATTGTCAGTAAAGCCTATAGAATCGGCTATGCCATCCATGGTTGCTAGTGGTGATGATCCTACTAGAGGAAAGAGGAAGACAAGTGGTAGTGAGAGGCTAGCTACAGTTGCAAGGATGTTAAATGTAACAGACCCGACTGTATTCCACCTTGGTAAAAGAAATAAAACTAAACATGAGACATAAGGTTAGATCACATGATGAGAGAAGCAGTTATGGTGGCGCTAATTTCAAAATCGTAAGGCTTAAGAAATGAGACGCTAATATCAAAATCACAATTTAAACAAGCCAAATCGAATTACCCTAAAGCAGCGGCTGTTTTAAGATAATTAAGTTAATCAGAATTAAATTATAATCCAAAAGGCAGCAGTTGTCAATGGGTATGTCCCTTTCAAAGGGCGGACACCATGAAAGGGTATGACTCCCTCATAAATAAGATATCAAAGGGGAATCGTGGCATTTTGAAAAGGGGCAGCAATCATTCAGTCCAAGCAATAATTCAAGCAGCAAGAAGATCATTCACCCTAGCATATCCTTTCAAGTAGAAATCATACTATCAACAAAGAATATTATTGCAGCCATTTGGAATAAACTTGTCAATCCATCAAGAGGTATGCAATCAGCAATAATCTAGCAAATTCCCTTAAGCAATCAGTTTTGAATTTGAGGAAATGTCTTGCAAATAGGAAGGACGAAATCCCTTCCAAGTTCATGAGAGTTGGAAGGACGGCCCCCCTTTCATTCTCTTATCAGGTTTGGACAGGAATTGGAAGGACAGACAGCCTTTCATGCTCTTGGGCTTGATCAAGGAGGACGGAAACCCTCCAAGGTGGACTGAGAGTTGGAAGGACGGCCCACCTTCCATGCTCTCGGCAAGTTAAGGACGAAAAGCCTTGATATTGCCACTGCTGAGTTAGGGACGGAAAACTCTAATTCAGCAGATTTGCATGTATTTCCAAGGAATTCATGATGTGATTGGCTGTGAGAATTGTGCTATGATGTATTGATCTGAATATTAATGATGATGCTATGATGTGTTGATCCAAATATTATCATAATTTCTTGATCTTTAATCTTTCTAATATCATTTTTAGTGATTATTATTGTTTGCAGGCAATGAAATCAGGAATATCCCAAAAAGGGACATTACATTAAATATGCAATCACAAGAAGTGGCAAAGTCTTCCATTGCCACATTTTTCTTTGCCACCCATTTCATGTGAGATGTTCTCCCTATTTCAAACAAATGTTCAAAGATGAAATTTTTGTTGGTCCCTCGTTTACCCCCCTTGGAGAACATGAACTATGCACTAGCCTCCTTAATAAAGAGTACTCTAAGGTGAATATGGTGATGAAGGACATGAGGCAGACTTGGTTGAGGACAAGCTGCTCTATTATCATGGATGGGTGGACCAATATTAGACATCGGCCACTCATCAACATCAGTCATGTGCAACTAGCTCTTATTTTCTTAGAGCCAATGATTGTTCAAGAAAGTGCAAGTATGCAAGCTTCCAACTTGAGATTTTCAAGGAGGCCATAGAGGAGCTTGGGGCCTCAAATGTTGTACAAGTGGTCACCAATCCAGCATGTGTGTGCAACTTAGCTAGCATGACAGTGAAGGGTGCTTAGAAGCACATTTTTTGGACCCATATTGTGTTCATGTGTTGAACAATGCATTGAAAGGCATAGAGAAGATGGGTTGGGTGAAGATGGTGGCAGAAGTGAGATACACAGATGTTCATTTCCAACCAAGACACCTCACTTGCTCTCTTCAGAACTTTTTCCAACGAAGGAATTCCTCAAACCTGTGGAGACTAGATATGTGAATTACTTAATTTTGTTAGAGAGGATCCTTGAGATGCAAGAGCCTCTACAATTGATGATGTTTAACCCAGAGTGGGGTAGATAGCCTGATGCAAACACTACAAAGGGAAAAAGTGTGAAGCAAAAGGTCCTTCATGATGATTGGCAGTCCATTGTGACGTAAGAGAATTCTGATTTTATTATTAAATTATTAAACTATTAATATTTGTAACTTGAATATGATTTTCATTTTTTGTATCAACATTCACTCTTTGTCATTTGAGTCTTATAATCTTATTCCTTTTTGAAATTTTTGTTTGCGAATATGTCTGCTCCTTCATCTCACCTGCTCTGCTAATCATTCAATATGCTAATATAGACTCTCCTAATCTTGGAGAGATTTACGGTATGTTTGACAACATACTTGGGCAGATGAGATCGTATGAGAAGCATATTAAGCCCATTGTCATGTGGCAGTGAAATACTATGAACACCCAACTTCATATGGCAAACTCTGTTGTAAACCCCAAATGGTATGCACTAAGGGCTAAGAGAGTGCTTCCTTATGATGATGAAAAGGTGAAAGAAGGGTTAATGAAGAAGTTTCAAAAGATATATTCAACTAAGGAGTTGGATTTACTTCGTACATAGACTCATAGTGGACTACCTTTTGTTGATCATTGCAATCCAACATTCAGCAAACAAGAGGTGAGGATAGATAGAGCTACATTAGCTCAATCCAACCCTATTGGATGGTGGACATGACATGGCAAGGATGCACCAGCGTTGAGGATCCTTGTCACTTGCCTCCTTTCACAGGGTACCAATTCCTCTATTGCAAAGAGGAATTAGTCCACATATAGCTTCATCCACTCTATCAAGAGGAACAAGCTTACCTCTTGGAGAGTGGAGAAGTTGGTGGCAGTGCATAGCACCTTGCGACTTCAAGATCGGCAAATTCCTGAATATCATCAAACTCTAGCTTTACAATGGGATGTTGGTCCCAAAGACACCACACAAATTGATGAGGAAAAAGAGGGATTGGTGGGTGTTCTATTGGATGAGGCAGCCCCTAATGTTGGCAGTGAATTATATCCACAGTCTGATTTTGATTGAGGTGAGTGTTGTGACCTAATCACACAACGCCCATTTGCAAATGGTGACCCCTTTTTTTGAGTTCTGATGCTTTGCATTAGGTCTTGGATGAGATTTATTTTATGATGAGGTCAATAGTGTTTGAGTCCAATAGTCCCCTGATGACCTGATATCCTGATGTATGTTCTGAGATCCTAAAAACTGCCTAGTCTGATATCCTAAAAATTGGCTAAGTCTGAAATCTGGTAGATCCCTTAAAATCTAGAATCTACATGTTAAATCCGGTGGATCCGAGACCTATCTCAAATATAACCTTACCCTGGGGACTTTCATCTCTAGGCGCAAATTTGTTCTAGTTTGTTAGGTGCATTTCTCCACTTGCAGTGACTCCAAATGGCGCCTACAACTTAGGGCGCATTTTATCATCCAAGGATCCTCAAAGTTGCGCCTTCAACAAATGATGCAAGAAGTGGTGAAGTAAGTTAGGCGCCTTGAAGGATAGGTGTTAGAGATTATCAAAGAAAGTAGCACCTTAGTAAAGATCACTTGAAACTTGAGGAATACACCTCTTTGAGCTTAGGCGCATTTTTTCATCACCAAACCCCCTTTTGAGCGCCTTAACTTGGAATGCATGTTTGAAACTGTAAAAGATAGCACCTTGAAGAACTAAATTCCTTGAGTCACCTTGCATTTCTTTAAAATCTAAAATTCCCTCATTTATGTCTAGGTGCACTTCATACCTCTATCCCCCCATTTTGGCACCTTGGCAATAGAGTGGATGAATAACCTCAAAATGGGCGCCTAAGGATGAAGTAGTTTCACAAGGGTGTAAACAAGTGTTGAGAACCTTAAAATGTCAAGAATGAGGAAAGTCAAGTTAGGCGCTAATTTAGCTCAAAACAACCTCATGCATGCGCCTAAGAAGGATTTGCAATGATTGGAGCTTGAGGAAAGTGAAAGAAGATCTAGGCACTCTTTTAACATCAAAACAACCACAAAATGCGCCTAGCAATCAAGGAAGTTTGAAATCATAAGTTTTAGCGCCTAAAATCAAGGAGGTCTCTTGAGAGTTTGGATATGAGATGAAACCCTTAAATGCCAAGAATTAGTTCCCAAATAACCTAGGCGCACCTTACCACTAGAAGCAACTCAAAATGGCGCCTAGAGTTGAATATGACTATCCAAGGAACCTAGGCGCCAATTCACATCCACATGGCCTTCAAAGTGCGCCTTAGGTTGAAGTAAACATCTTAGGCGCCATTTCACTCCCAAATGACACCATTTGAGTGCCTAGGCAAAACATGATTGAATCTTTGATTTTTTAGCGGGTACTTGAGTGTCTGGAACCCCTCATGAGCATGCCAAGTGATTAGAATCATTAAAAGTTCAAGTAAATAAGCTAAGCAAATTTAGGCGACATTTCCTACTCAGAACATCCACTTTGGCGCCTTACACGAAGGAAGCAGTGAAACTTTGAAATCTAGTATGAGTGGATCTCTTGGAGACTTAGAAGAGTGACTAAAAGTCTTAGAAAGCCAAGGAGTTAAGTCAAAGATACCTAGGCGCTCATTCATGTCTATATAAACTAGATCTAGCGCCTAGCTCATGGAAGCATGATTCATGACCACCGAAATGGGCGCCTAAGATGGAAAGTCTTTAAAACGTCTTAAACATGAAGTTGAAGTCATCAGAACTTATGCAACGAGCATGAAGTGTTCTAGGCGTCTATTTATACCTCTGCAATCCAGATTGGCGCCTTAGAGAAGAACACCTAAATTTGCATCATTAAATGGGCGCCTAGAGAGAAAGAAACACTTTAAGACATGTGCAATCATTCAGAAACATAAAAGTAGCAAATAAAGCCCGATTGAGTCAAGGCGCCCTTTCACCTCCATGCTAACTAGATTTGCGCCTTAAGGAAAATCACTTAAATCCATGTCCAAAAGTAGGCGTCTTGAGAGGAGGGATCATTTTAAGCTTTTATTATTGTTTGAAATCATTTAAATGATAAGTATGACTTGTTATTTTGAGTTAGGCGCACTCTGCTCCTCCCTACACCTAGATGAGCGCCTAGACCTAGAAGGGTTGTTGAATGCTTAAACATGTTTCTTAATATGCTATGAAATGCAATGTTATCAATTGTTTAATATGATTGTTTTCTCTATTTTGCAGGAGCATCAACAAAGCTTAGGAGTCATTCAAGGAGCAAACACTTGGAATCACCAATGGGCAAAGATTGAAGTCAAGAAGAAGTCGTTGCGAGGAAACATCATACTACCACTCTAAAGGAACACTTCATCATCATCACTTCAAGTACACTTCATCAATTGCATCATGTTCAAAGGCATTCATCCTTCAAGCTTCAAGCTCTTCCATACAACTTCAAGTCTCCGAGAAGTCTCTTATTCCATTATCAATGAATCATCATCATCTACTCTTTAATGAAGGAAGCAGCATCATCATCATATACATTACTCTTCATGAAGAAGCATCAAGGAAGATCATTCATATACCTTGCAAGAAAGTACACAGAATTAGACAAATGAGCTACAAGCATCATACACCTTCAACTTACAATAAACAAGGCAAAGATTAACAAGATACATCTCAAGTGTTCATCATCAAAAGTAATCACATTGAAGACATCATCACAAGATGATACAATTTGGGAATATGCCCAAAGAGCAAAGTGAATAAACAGTTGAAATCCACAAATATGCTGAGCTGGCATCTATGTGGCATGTACCTATCATCATCCAATCACAATCAGCCACATCATTTCAACTACATTCAATGCATTTACAACAAACAAAAAGCCAAAGAAGACGCCTATGTGGAAGATGCTCTAAAGATTCCATTTCATCCTTATCGTCTTGGAAAACGTGCCTTCATTGCCTCTATTGTGTACTAAAAATAGCAAGTTGTAACAAACTGCCTTGTTGGCATGATCCTAGCCCTTGGCTACGTGAATTGATCCTAGCCTTTCATTGTAATTCTGGACCTCTATATAAAGGCCCTGTTGCCTCATTTGTAATATATCAGTCAGTAGGCAGTAGAGTAGAAGAGTAGAATAGAAAAGACTCTCGAAATTCTCTGAGAGTACTTGAAGTTGTTGCAAATATTTCTCAAGATTAATGCAAAGACATTGGAGCTTGTTTGGTGTTAAGTGTTGTCTTGTGAAATGACATGGTTTCTTGTATCTTGATGAAGTGGAGAGACGTTTCGGAGTAGATTAGAAATAGATTAGTAGCTCTTTGATGTAATGTATGTTTGTATTGAATATTTGATCAACTCCTAGCTCATACTTTTAACATTTTAGTCTGAGCCTCATAATTTGCATAATTTCGATTGTGAATGTTTGTTTGAGCTACGTCGTTTAATGGGTGTTCATATGAGCCTTCATGATTTGAAAACCTTTCGCTATCGTTAGGAGATTGCACCAACTTCATGTAGTTGTAGGCATCCTTGGCGAAGTGGAGTTAGGTTGATTAAGGAGTTTGTCTATTTAGGCATCATCATTGCTTCATTGACCTTAGATTAGCTTTCCTAAACCCTTATCTTTTTACTTTTCTTCATTATTGAAACATTGTACATATATTATCCACACTGAAAGAAGAGATAAGCTAAGTGAAGTATGAAGAAGTCTACGTAAGTCCCTTTGTGATTACCAGTAAGATCACATGTAATCACTGAGTCTATCCACCATAAGTTATAAGAACAGGAACCTTGAAGTTGCTTCATTGGATCACATAGCTTAGCCTTTGAAGAGCTTTATTCAAGAGAGAGTTAGATACTCAGTGTTTTACTCTATTGTTGACTTGTCTAAAAACAATCATCAACAGTGAGAAGGTAGATGCATGGCAGTAATAGATCTTAGATTGTCTAAATTTTGTCATTTTGTTGTTAATTAAAACTCAAATTGAAATGATTAGACATTGAAAGTTTGTTAATGTGTATGTCAACTCATGTGGATTCTCAATTCAGCTCTAATGTTTTATAATATGATTATATCATAGTTACAAGACTCAGACTCAACAAGCTAATTTTTTACTCAAACTCAAACTTGGCACAAACTTGACAAATTGAAAAACCATGAAATGTAGAATTTAAGGATGTATAGCTTTTACTATCCACCTTTCAATAAATCATTTACAGACTCTAGCTTTACAATGGGATGTTGATCCCAAAGACACCCCACAGATTGATGAGGAGTTAAAGGAGGGATTGGTGGGTGTTCTATTGGATGGGGCAGCCCCTAATATTGGCAGTGAATTATATTCGGAGTCTGATTTTGATTTAGGCGAGGAGGCAGATGCATAGCAGTAGAAGATCTTAGATTGTCTACACTTTGTCATTTTGTACTTGTAGCCTTTTGGCCTTTTCATTTTGTTGTATTATGTATATGCACATTGGTAATAAAAACTCAAATTAAAATGATTAGACTTTGAAAGTTTGTTAATGTGTATGTAGCCTCATGTGAATTCTCAATTCAGCTTTAATGTTTTCTAATATGGTTATATCATAGTTACAAACTCGGACTCGGCAAGCTAATTTTTTACTCGAACTGAAACTTGGCATAGACTCGGCAAAATTGAAAAACCATGAAATGTAGAATTTTTTTAAGGATGTAAAACTTTTACTATCCACCCTTCAATAAATCAACTTTAAAGACATAATAAACTTATCAATTAGAAGCTACTATGATCACCTACACAAGTATACATCAATCAAATGAGTGCAAAAGCAGATTTGAGTTGAAAGAAACAACATTTTTAAATATATAAATATTGTTATGAATGCTTCTGGCTTTGACTGTGTAAATTACTCTTTTTCCTCAACGTTTCGGATCACACACAGCAATCCATCATCATTTTCTTCTCTCTTCTCTTGCTATCATTCTCCTGATGATGGATTGCTGTGTGTGATCCGAAACGTTGAGAAAAAAAGTAATTTACAGAGTCAAAGCCAGAAGCATTCATAACAACATCATGGACTGTGGAAAACTAATGAATTCTATATATAAATATTATCAAGTGTTTTAAGTGTACAAAACTCCTAGAAAATGATACCCATGGCATCAAAAACAAAAATCACAACATGGAGTTATGAACTATGGTAGAGATGAGCTTGTATCACTTGACCTAGCATAACTAGCTCTATGCGGAGTCTTGTGCTTGTATCCCAGACAAGTCTACAAATGTTACTACAGAAATAGAAACATTACTTATGATAGGGATTGTCTAAGCAAACCAAAAGTAGAAATATAATTCAATTACTTGGGATTTAAATGGGAAAGAGTAAAAAGAATTAAAAAAAATGCCGTTTTTCCATCCAGTTTTTTTCTTTTTTCTGCTTTGTAAAATTAGAGCAAGGGTCTAGCGCGATAACCCCCAACAAGGTTAAAAGGCAATGCCACCTGTAGGGTCTAGGGGCAGCACCCCTAGCATGCTCCCTATTGCATTACGGGGTGGGGTCTAGAGGCGAAGCCCCCGTCAATGTAAGAGTTTTAATTTGTCTGTTGCCAGACAACACAAAAAGGAACACCACATACCATTAAACCATTCTTCAAATTGTAAGGGGAAACTCCCTAAGATCTAACTAAACCTAAAACTAACAAAATTTACATGTACACTATACAAGATTTCATGGCAGGTTCGCATTAAATGTAAATAACTAAATGACTATGTTTTTGCCCCGAATGCAAGCATCAGACTATCAACATTCAAGCTTTGCAATGAGATTTTTGGATTAAGGAGGATAAACAATTCAAGTACAAATGAGCACAACTTTCTACTAATCAAAACAAAGACCGATATTCAATTGTAAACAAAGATTTAATTAAATAACACCAACAGATGTTGATTGCCAGATAAATCAGAGACCAATAAATCTACATCAATAGGAAACATTTAAACACTTTAAAACCACATGATTTCATAAATGAAATTGTAAAACTGCATTCAAAACTAAATTTTAAATAGATAAATTTTGCCCATGCAAAGTATAACTCAAAACAATCTACTTTTGATTTTATTCACAAAATCACAAAAATGCAATCATAGTTACACAATCACTTCTATTGAACAATGGCTTATGCAACATAAGCATGACTTCCACCAACATTCATTAACTTCAAGAAAATACAATAACTTCATTGACAATTTTTGCAACATAGGCTCAACATCAACTATCATTAACCACACACGAACACAATGACTTGACTTCAACCTTTGAATGACAACTTTTGCAACGTAAGTCTAGCATCAACTCTCCTTACAAATTATGTGCTCAAGGCCCTTACTTATAAGCTCTCAAGAGGCAAACTTTAAAGGGAAACTAATAATAAAATAATCCCAATACCACTTTAAAGCAGCCTTATCCCTATCTACAAAAAAGAGGAAATAAAACTCTCTTAAAGCAAACCAATTCTAAAACAATTAATAAAATAAAACCCTAATAATAAACTCAAATCTATCTCCTCTAAGAAAATAGAAAATTTTGTCACTTAAGTCATTTTCAGAAAATGAATTTGACTTGCAAACTTTGTCAAATTTTCTAGTCTCTAAAAAATGGCAAACATTTTCTAGAGCTTCTGAAAATTGTTGAAACTCTATCCATGGATATGAAACTGATAACTGGCTCTAAAAAAACAATTTTCTAAAAAAGCAACTCTCGAGAAAAATGACTTTTTAAAAATAGAAAGATGGATTTCTGGGCTCTTTTCACCGTTCCTCGAAAAAGCATACCTACTTGACAGATTTTCTATTGAACATTGAAACCCTAACCATGAGGTTATGTCCAACACTTGAATTTGGATTTTTCTACACTTGGAGGAGTTTTGGCAAAGCCAGCTGAAAAGTGCAATTGTAGGAACTTTTAGGTTGCTTTGTCATTGTACAGACTTTTAGATGGCAACACCAACCAAAAAGTGTGATTGTAGGAACTTTTGGGTGGCAACGCTAGCCAAAAAGTGTGATTCACTTTATGTTTACTTCCCTTCAAATGTTTGTTGCACTTTTGTGCTAGCAACACCACTCAAAAAGTGCAATTTCTTCTTCTTTCACTTTCTACAATTGTCACATTTTTGACTTGGCTCTACAACCTTTGTCGCGTTTTTTATGCTAGCAATGCCACTCAAAAAGTGCAACACTAAACTTAGTTTGATTCATCTTCCTCATTGTCACGATTCCCTCATCTCTTTGCCACCTCATTATCGCGGTTTTCTAATGGCATAGCCACTTGAAAAGTGTGATTTCTTCTTGTCGCGGTTTCATAATGACCTCGCCACCTTTGTCGTGTTTTTCCCTTAGCAATGCCACTAAAAAAGTGTCACATTCACTTAAGTTTGATCCTTCTTTAGGCTGTCATGGATCACTATCATGTTTGCCACTTTTATAACCTCTTGTTGGAACTTTTTAGACTCCAAAAGTGCAATTTTCTTATAACTTAAAACCTCCTCTCATGTTTGGCACACTTTTGATCATCTTTTGCCATTGGAGTTGTACTTTTCTAAAGGCATTCCAATTGAAAAAGTGCATTTGCTTATGTTTTTAATTCATCTCTTTACTTGGCACGGTTTCACTTGAGATCAGCCACTTGAATTGGAGTTTTTCACAAGCATTGCCAACCTAAAGTTGCAATTTCACTTAATACTTAAAGTCTTCTTTGCTGATCGCATTTTGGGTATGACTTTACCATCTAAATCACCATTCCCACCTGGTAATGCCATTGAAAAAATACAATACACTTACCCTACTCCATCTCCAAAACTTAGCATGGGCTTTAGCCACTTTGGCACGACTTCTTTATGCCATTGCCACTAGAATTGAAGCTTTAGACTAGCAACGCCACCTAGAAGATGTGATCCTTCCATTAGATGAATACATTTTCTCTTTATTGTCATTTTCAACTGAAGTAGCAATTTGAACTTCTTTCCCTTGTAGCATTGTCACTCGCATTTTCTTTCCTTGAATAGAGTGCTAAAGAGATTTTTTAAACTATTCCATCCCATTGTCCTCACCTCCTAGTGTTTACAAGCTTGACTCATCATAGTTCACCATTCCTCATCCATGAATGATCTGCGAGCACTGTTAGTAGGCAAACTAGGCCATGACCTGATAACTTGACAGATTGACAGAAAGGATAACTTGACTAACATGACAAGGATGCTAACTACAAATTTTACATGAAAGACAGAGTTTCATAAGGGCACTAATAGCCAACAAGCCCAAATTAAAGCCTTTGAGACCACACAAACCTTCATGGCACATGTCATTTTTCATAATTTTATCGCTTTTAACCAAGCTCCAAGCGTCCTCTAAAACCTTCAAAACGTGCAAGGGTCAAAGCAATAGAGCAATAATTAGGCCTGACTATGTTTGTTGCCATAGAGTGTTAGGTTTGAGTGTTTTTAATTTTTTATTCTTTTTTTCTGAATTTCACACCTAAATTGGCCGAGTTTCAAGGACAAGACTCGATAGTTTCCACGAGTTTGCTAGACTCAACAAGTCTAAGTAGACTCAACAGGTACCTAAGTCGCAAGTCTTCTGGAGTCATTTACATTCACCCGTCTCGAGATTCGCTAAGTCTAGGTGATTCCTGGCAAATCTTGTAACTCTAGGTTATATAATGAATATGGTAAATACCTTATCATATGAATATTTGAATTTTTCTATATTTTTAAATTTCCTCGTTTTTAATTTGTCGTCCCCTGTCATCCCCTAAAAACATGCCTCTTGTCCCCTATGGTCCTGGAAATGTGTCCCCCATTTCTTGTCGTCCATATCCCAAAAACTTGGTGGGAAGTAGATCTATGGTTGTTTGCAGCTAGCATTATTGTAGACTTGTGTTTTTGGCAGCACTTTCAATCTGTGTGTTTCCCTTGTGCATCTACTATGAGCTTTGGTTGCACACATTTTTTGGTGTCGTGGTTGTAGAGGAGTTCTTTGCAAGTCCTTGGCGGTGGTTTGTTGGTGTTGAGTTAGAGAGGCAACATAGTCTTTATTTTTTATTTTTTATTTTTTATTTTTTTTCTGCATACAACTTTCAGCCTGCAGAGTAAAGAGATGCCAAGGAGAAGGGGCATAATTGTGTGCCATCGCGGTAGGTTTGGAACGCATGGTGGTAGCATAGGCAAGGATAGAGCTGCAGTCAGTAGCAGCTTGTTAAAACCAAAAAGAGGCACTCTAAAACAAAAATAAACTCATTGTTATTTAGGGTTCCAAGGTTTGAAGTGTGCCCGAATGTTTGGACACACAAGACAGTTGCGTTGAAGGTACCAGAGTTGTATACATTTCTATTTCTGCACTGTGGCAAGGCACTTAATTCCATGTTCAAGTCCAAATTGTCAAACTAAATCACTGGATTAATGCTACTGTAAGCGGATTCAGTCATATAATACCATTAGGGATATTTCAGCATTCTCTTGCCAGTGGCCATGGAGCTCTTGGGTAAGCATCTAGACTAAGGGTTTTCAATGGAGCAAGTGTAACTATTTTCTCCATGATTGTTTTAAAAAAAAAAAAAAAAGCAAAAGAAAGACAATGCAAAAAGACTATTTTTGCACATTCCTTCCTTCAATTTTTACAAAAGACGTGAGGAAAAACAACCCAAGTGACAATGCAAAGAAGACATTACAATAAGCACCTCTTTTGATTTTGAAAAAAATAACAACCCCTAGGACCTGGAACTTTACAAAGTCAGCAAATGCTAATTAAAAAATTTACGAGTATTAAAACATTCAAAACAAATGCAAGATTATTTATTTTCCACAAGAGGCAGGAAACTCCAAAAGAATATTCTAAATCTTTCACTAGGCCACAGTCCTATGGAGTGAATTTTTGTTGAGTTAGTTCATTTTGAAGATATGCATTTTTATATAGATGGGAATATGTCCATTTTCATGAAAGGGTAATTTCTTAATTAATAGAAAACTCCAAACTCATTAAGAAAAACCTGCATTAGGTTCCCCCACAAAAATTGTGGCCAACTAACAGAAATTCTCTTATTCTTGAAGATGAATGTATATATCAGTCGCAAGGATATATTGTTGCAAAACTCTTAAAATTTTAGAAAGTTATAGCAATCAACTGAAACTTATGTCATACCCACTCAAATCCGGTCCTAATATGGGAATGCCCTCATACTTCGCTAAATATGGGAATATTAAGTTTCATAGCTACAGAACAAAGGACTTGCACGGCTTTCATTGCAAGTTGGTTTTCTATGCCTTACGCACAAAAAAAGGACAATCCAAGGAATAATTTTTTTATTAGATCTTATTCATATTAGGATATGGGTGGCAAGTATGTGGGTATGACGGTTTGAATGATCTCTATACAGTTGTTTCTTTTCTCAGGATTTATTTTGTTTAATCTGTTACAGATATCTACTTGTTAGAAGTCTATGTCAATTAGTTAAAAACATGTCACATAGCACTAACTCTAGCATGACATATGTCTTCTAACACCATATTATAGCCATTGACAAAGATTACATCTTTAATGGTTGTTATTAGGATACCTCTGTAAGCAGACCCATACTATATATGTCTTGTTTGCCCCATCTCCCTCTCTGAATTTGGAATTTAGATAGTTCTTATGCGGATATGAAAAGTATTCTTCATTATTGCAAACAAGTTCATGGCACATATGTTGGCTATTTGAGTAAGAACAAGAAAAACATCATTTATAAAAAATAACAAAATAGTTTTTGTATAAGAATGGCAACTATCATCAATACTTAAAGAACTATATTTGAGAGGATTTATAAGCATGGAGATAAATCCCTTATCCATCCCCCTAAATAAGTATGAAGATTGTTAGCTGGAATGTCAAGGGTTTGGAAGCCCGTGACAAAAAGGCTGTATTTAGAATGTTTTGCAAGTCCAGAGATTCACTGGAATTTGTCTGTATACAAGAAATTAAATCCGTTGATTTTACCTTGGACTGTGCTCTTAAATTCGTTTGGCCTAGTGCTATGGTAGTTTCTACTTCCCATCCTAAAGGTGGGGGGTGCTGTAGTGCTTTTGAATAAAGATTGGACTGAGAGAATAGTTGACAACGGATGCTCTCCATGTAACTGGGTGGCTTGGGTAACTGTTTCTCATCTAGGGACTCAATTTGGTGCAATAATCGGAGAGGAAGCAAAAGAATATACTCTAGGCTTGACAGAATTTATCTCAATAGGGATCATTTTTTAATCCCTCATCTTAATTGGGACAGGATTGTTGTGGCTTGTTCCCACAACACATCCAAGTTTTGTAAGAAAACTCATGGCCTCTTGAAAGTTTCATGATTACCCTGGTTCTACCTTGTTTCCTTGTTGCTATTGGTCATAGTCTAGGTTCATTTTATTTCTGATATGCTGAAATGCCAATGACAGTGTTACCAGGAGATTTGTGAATAACTGTGTATGCCCTGAAGGAATCTGATTTATCTCTGGTGTTAATCTTTTGTTTTATTAAATCCCGTGTGTTTGAATTATTAGATTATATCCCTGAGGTTACAACTTTTATCAGGTTTATTTCTATATGTTTTATAATGTATAGAAATGAGGGGGTTAATCTCTGTTTTAATCTTACTTCCAATTTATTCAGCAGCAAATTTTTTGTTTGAATCTGTTCTCAGGGGTAAAGCACCAAGTTGAATGATTCGGGACCAAATTCATGATATGCCTGGGTTGATAATGGGTTCACATCTGACATTTCCCCAGAGAAGTCAGCAATCCCAAGAGATAAGATTTGGGCCTGACATGTTTATACATTCCAGTTCATAAGGGTTCACATCTGAAGTCCCTTTGTAGGCAAAACCAGTTTAAAATTTGCTTTTGGGGTCAGAGGGCGAAGTGGAGCTGACAAAGTACGCAATGAGATTCAATTGGTTTGAAATCCGGGTAGTCCGAGATTGCAACACGTGACAACTAATGACAGACAAGCTAATGCAAGATCGTGCCACGTAGTTCACCCGGGTTCATTGGTTCAACATCCAGGAAGTATAGCGAGAAAAATAAGATTCAAACTCAAAGAATATTTCTACCCCATGTTTCAAGGTACATTCTCATCCGGATTCCTTTTGTAACCCAAAGGTTTTGTTTTTCCCCTTGGTTGTTTTTGAAGGAAATCCATACCCAATTTGGGTTTACAACTTTTAATCAGTTACACATACAGATGGTGCAGGATTCAAACACCTAGCAAGTGAGATAGTGCAAGATTGTAACACATGGCTTACCCAAAGGATGTTGGTTTAGCATAAGACAAAGTTGGTAAAACGGACCCAAATGAGTTTATGCACCCGGTATTATTTCAAGTTCGCATCTGATTCTTCTTTGGAGCAGCAAACTATTAAATTTGGGGCCCAAGGCCAAACCAGATCTGTAATATTTATACACCAGAATTTACAATAGGTTTGCGTCTGGATTACACCTCAAAGTTAAGCATTCTTAGCTCTGAGATTGAATTGGACCCAAAATATATAAACTCAAGTGTAAACAGGTTTGTAGCCCAGGTGAGGAAAGATCATTACTCTTGGTATAGTAAATAATCCAAGTTTTTGCCACATAGGTTACCCGGAGTTATTTGTTTAACACTTGGAAAGTATAAGGGAAATTCAGATCCAAAATATTTATATATCCAAATTTTAAGAAAGGGTTTACATCCGGATTTTCTTTGGAACTCAAGTTCGTTATTTCCCCCTGGTTGCCTCTAAGATGGAAATGGATCCGAAAAGTTCACATCCAAGTTTAAGCATTTTAAAATCTGGATGAGGTGAGAGAATGATGCATGGACAGGTGGAATACAAAGAAAGGTCAAAGTTGCACCAAGCAATTATTGAATATTTTAAAATCCGAGATGAAAGTGCTGTGAGATTAAGAAGGTGGAAGAAGAATAATTCGGGATACAAACACATATCAGACTTGGATGATGTTTACATGCAAACCATTAAATTTAAAAAGGAGGGGTTTAAGCATCTATTGCTCTACTTCTAAGTCTAAACTTGCCATAGATAAATCTTTGGTGTTGGGTTGGTCTTCTTCTCCTCTTTGATTGGTTAAGCAATTTGGGTTGGTCATAAGGAGGATCTAATAAAATTGCTAGACATCTTGGAATTCTGTTTGCTTTGAACCCCTCCTTTTAAAGATATGTGGCAATGAATTTTTCATAAGATAAATACAAGATTATCAAGTGGCTAGGGCGCCTCCTTTCTTTGACTAGAAGGTTTCAAGTTTGTCATAGAATGGTGTCTTCTTATGGTATTTATTGTGCTTCTTGTTGAATGTTCTATAATTCTCATGTAGATAAGTTGCATAAAATGAAAAGAGACTTCTTGTGGTCTGATGAGAAGGGGGGGAAAGGGCACGTTGTTTCCTAGAATATTTGTAGTAAGCCTAAAATAATTGGCGGGCTTGGCATGAAAGATTTGAGAGCACACAGCAGTTCTCTTGGAGTTAAGTCAATTTTCAGAGTTGTGAAGGGTTGTGAACCTTGGAAGGTGTTGATTAGACATAATAATATCCATGGGCTCCCCAAGGGTAAACATGATTTGAAAGGTCGTCATCCTCTTGACTTTATATTTGGTTCTTTTGTTGTCAGACCTATTAAGTTAATATTTAGAATATCTTAGATAATGGTCAATCTTAGTTGCTTAGTTGTAGATTGTTTTTGCTTTTCTATCTTCTGCTTTTTAGCTGTTAGATTTGCTCGCTTCTGTTATGCTTTGTTAGCTCCAGCGTTTTGCTTTATGCAAAGTTGTCCGTCTATTGTTAGAACTCACATTCTCTTTATAAGAGCATTTGCTCCTCTTTGTAATTCATTTGATCATATTCAATAATTTAATCTTGAGTATTATTTCTGTCATGTTTCTGCAACATCTGTAACATGGTATCAGAGCGGGTCCCTTCTCGGGGCCTCTCCGAAGGTCGTATGTCCTGAAATCGTGTCTGGGTTTTGAGTTCGTTTCCTCCTATTCTGGAGTCATGTTTTCAAATCTATTTGGGTGCCCTTCTTGGTGTTGCGTTTCTTTTGTGTGCATCACCCTTTTTGGTATGTGGTCGTGGCGGACAAAATCTGTGTGGTGCCTTCAGTTCGCAATTTGCAGATTGACGGGTTCATCTGCTTGCTCGTCATCTTTCTGATCGCGTGTTGTTAGTGTTTTTTTGGCATCCTCACTTGTAGTTCTATTGCCGTGTGCAAGAGTTCTAAGTCTTGGCGATTCTAAGCCCCACTTCTGTGTCTAAAGATCCCGTTTTTAACGTCTCTATTGGCATTTTTTTTTTACTGACGGCTCTAATCTGATCGCACGATGCAATTTGCATCTTCTGGCTCATGATTCACCCATTCTTTCTCGTGTTTTCTTCTCCCATCACGATTGTCTCTGTGGGCAATTTCTGAAACGGAGGCAGTTAGTGGGGCTTGGTGTTTTCCTGCGATCATGATTTCTTTCAAAGGACACAATTTTGTTTTGACACCGTTTTCCATCTCTTCATCGCGGGTGGGCAGTTTCTGATGATTGCGGCGCTCTTTGATCTACAAATCACAATTGTATTCGAGTTCATTGACGAGAGTGGGCTTCTGGCAGTCTCGACTTGCATTTCCAAGTCACGGTTTGCATTTCGGCTTTGCTTTTTTGTATTGGGTCCTCTGCAAATCACGATTTGCTTCTCCCTAAAGGTTGTGTGTTGCTTTTCCTCCTAGCCATCGTCTGTAACATGGTATCTCAGCTGCGATTTCATGCACGTTGCCTTGTGCTTGACGTGTTCTTTCAACGGACAACATTCCGTTTCAGAGTTTTCTTCATCCGACCACGATTTGCATTCCTGGTGGTCATAGTTTGAAGTCAAAATTTGGCAGTTTGTTTGTAGACGCCACTGTTTTGTGCCTAGTCTTCATCTCCTTTCTTGGTCGTGATATGGTTTCCTTAGCATCTGGCGGAGAAAGCCCCAGTGTTATGGTCATCTCAAGAAAATTGCTATTTCGTGTTGGCGGCCTCCCTATTCATCCAGCTCAACCTAATAGGCGTTGTTTGCAAGTTTAGTTTCTTTCTTTGGCGCTTCTAAAATCTGTTTAGCACCAAATTTGTTGGTGAGTTGTCTTTGGCATTTCGTTTTCTGACTGGAAGCTCGTGTTTCAGTGGCTTCATTTTGTCTAGGAAGGCATTTTTTTAATGACATTGGTTGTCATTTTCTAGGTATTTCTTCATCTGCAAACTCGAGATGTGTGTCGTCTGTACTTGAGACATGCAGAGTTCGTTTTGTTTCGAAATCTGTGCTCAAATGTTCTAAGCCTTTGATATCCGTACTCTCGAGATCTATGCTGTAAAATCCGTGTTTCGGATTTATCTTGAGATCTATACCTCGAAGTCTGTGTTCACGACTTTTGAGTCAGCTTATTCCGTGTTTTCGGAATCTGTATGTGTAAGGATTTTCTGTTTGCTATCTGTGCCGTCTATCTGTTTCAGTTTCTGTGCCCACTGCTTATAATTTGTTTTCTCGTGTCTCGAAAAATGTGAAGCATGGCATCTTTGTGTTGATTTTGGTAGCTAGGTCGGATCCCTTTCCAAGACCGACCTAGTTATAAAATGCTGAATGGCCTATCGGCCTTAGCATTTTAAATCTCAGATTTAAGGCTGGCCCTATCTGGGCGAATTCATTCGATGTATCTTGAAATTGCAAATAGGCCTGGACCTATTTCAATTGTAACATGTATGTAATTGGCGCCAAAATTGATCGAGCGATCTCATATAAATGAAGAGCGACTGGCACTCAGCATTTTATACAGCCTTCACTGACCCCGAATTCTGATCAGCGAAAATTCTCCATCGGCATTCATCTGCGACAGTTCTAAGTGCCTCGCCGAGCGTTGAATCATTTGACAGATTCAACACTTTCACTGGTTCAAGAGGCATCGAGCTCATTGAGCTCCTAAGGCTCAAAGGCTTCGGTGGCTCAAGGTTGAACCGTTTGGTTCGACGGTTCGGTTCAACCGTTTGGTTCAACAGTTCAACAAGCTCACAGGTTTGGCGACTCAGTAAGTTCTGCAGACAGTTGAACCGGTTCATTGGCTCAATTAGTTCACCAGTTCAATCACTTCATTGGTTCAACCATTCAACGGTTCATTGATTATTGACTGCCGAATCTCTGTATTACTGTGCGACTACGCTGATGTGCAGCAGCTTCATTCTGACCAGTTTGAATCAAGTTCAAACGAGTTGTAATTTTGATATCTATGTTTCGTGCCCCCAGACGGGTGAAGCTGTAATTCATTTCTGCTCATAATATAAATTGAATCTGAGATTTCCTTGCTGGGTTTTTCACCTCCAAGAGGGAGGTTTTCCCAGGGTATATGCGTGTGTTGTGTGCATTTGTGTCTCATTGTTCTTACTGTCAATCTGCTTATTAAAATTAACACTTTGACCAACATTCTGTTGGAGAGCAGTCAGAGATTCAACGGCAAAAATTACAACACTTGGAAGCAACGGATGATGACTATTTTTGAGTATCGGTGTTTGGACAAGATTATTCTGGGCACAACTACATGTCCTCCAGTGGCAGGTAAGGATCAGGATAGATTCGATGAGCAAAATCGTGAAGCGGTAATGCTTATCAAGCTATCGATCACCGATGATCAGCTGCCTCAGGTTCCATCTGGGAAAACAGCAAAAGAAATTTGGGAATCACTGAAGGACCTTCATGAAACCTCTGACAAAAGTCGGGCATTCTTTCTCAAGAACATGCTCTTCTCAATGATGATGGATGATCAGATGTCTCTACAGGAGCATCTCACAAAAATCAAGGACATTTGTGATCAGTTGACGGCGATTGGTCGGAAGATGGAAGAAGAAGATACGATAGTGATCACTCTGAAAAGTCTACCATCATCTTATGAGCACTTTATCGAAACTCTTAACATTACTTCATCTAATGTTAGTCTGACGTTTCTCAATCTATGCAACAAACTCTTGCAGCAGGATCGATGGAAACAACAATTTGGTGGCAGTGCTTCTTCCTCAGAACAGGATTTACTGCCACGTCCTTCCAACAGTATCAGGGTCCTAATCAGCCCTCTCAGCAGTTCAGTCAGGGTCAGTCACAGGGCCCATCCAAGAAATACAACATCCAATGCAATTACTATCACAAGTTTGGGCATATGAAAAAGGATTGCCGGAAATGCTTGGCTACTGAGCAGTCCAAGTCTGAAGCTTCAACTCCATCAGCACACATTGTAGAGCATACTGAGCAGAAGGAGTCTGCTTTCTACGCCTTCTAGACCAATCTCCTCTGTCTGTTTTGTCAGTTGCTCGTGGATCAACCTATCTCTGTTTTGGTTGTCATCTTTAGGAGGGACAACTCAGTTTTAGTTAGTGGATTGACCATTAAGGGGGGGTATTAAGTTAATATTTAGAATATCTTAGATAATGGTCAATCTTAGTTGCTTAGTTGTAGATTGTTTTTGCTTTTCTATCTTCTGCTTTTTAGCTGTTAGATTTGCTCGCTTTTGTTATGCTTTGTTAGCTCCAGCTTTTTGCTTTATGCAAAGCTGTCCGTCTGTTGTTAGAACTCACATTCTCTTTATAAGAGCATTTGCTCCTCTTTGTAATTCATTTGATCATATTCAATAATTTAATCTTGAGTATTATTTCTGTCATGTTTCTGCAACATCTGTAACAAGACCAGCCAGCAAGATCCATTGTAATTGGATCCATTTGGAGACAAAAGGAATCTGTAAAGCATCTTGTACTAAGGAATGATGTATTCTCCTAGTCATGATCCCATTGCCAAGCATTTAGGCAAAATCGATGTAACCTTGCTTATAAAAACAAAACCTTGGCTGTTATAATAGGTTGTTCTGCAAAGGGTTAGTTCACAAGAGGCAAAAAGACCTTAACTGAAGTAATTCATAATGGTAAACTCATCCCTTGGAGTGATATTAAGCTGGTCCTTAAAGTCCCTGGGTCTCAAAGGACATACTCAATTTTGAAACATAACTCTAAATGAAGATTAGCTGACCTTGTTAGAACATGGGTTGATAGGTTCAACATTGTTTGTCTTCTTGTATTGAGCCCAAAAAGGCTTGCTTTAGATGGATGCTGCTGCATCAAAAGCTTGTTATTGGTTCTACCATTAGCATTTGTGGCCTTAGTGTTGGTCTTTGTTCCTTTTGTCTAAATGATGAGTACTATTCATGTATTTTTAATGTCCACTTGTTAAGGTTGTTTAAAAACTACCATTTCTTGGGCAAAATATGGTAGCAAATATTTTATTTCTTGGTTTGTTATTCTTTTTGGTTACATCAGTTTTGACAGGCACAAATCTAGATTCTGTAGGAAGTTTTGGTTGATTATGTGGGTTTAGATTTTGTAATTTTTATGAAAATCTAGGAATGATGATGTGTTTCAAGATGAAAAAAGGGTGCTTGCACTAAGGCATGATGTATTCTCCTATTCAGGATCCTATTGCCAAGCATTTAGGCCAATTTGGGGGAACCTTGCTTATAAGAACAAAACCTCGGCCATTATAAGAGGTTGTTCTGCAAAAGGTTAGTTAGCAAGAGGCACAAAGACCTTTACTGAAGTAATTCGTAATGGTAAACTCAAGCCTTGGAGTGATGTTAAACTGGTCTTTAAAGTCCCCGAGTCTCAAAGAAGGACAGGCACAATTTCAAAACTTAACTCTAAATTGGGATTAGCTAACCCTGTTAGGACATGCATTGACAGGTTCAACATTTGAACCCAAAAAAGCTTGCTTTAAATGGATGCTGCTGCATCAGAAGCTTGTTAATCTTCTACCACACACTTATGGCCTTAGTGTCGGTCTTTATTCTGTTTTTCAAAATGATGAGTACCATTCATGTTTTTTTAATGTCCATTTACTAAGGCTGTTTAAAAAGCTTTTATCATTTCTTGGGCTAAATATGCTAACAAAGATTCTATTTCTTGGTTTGATATTCTTTTTTGGTTGCATCAGTTGCGACAGGCACATAACTAATTTCTGTAGGAAGTTTTAGTTGATTTTGTGAACTTAGATTTGATGATTTTTATTGAAGTCTAGGAATGAGGATATGTTTCAAGATGAAAAAAGAGTGCTTACTAACTTTAACAATGAAATCACCTTTTCTCTTGTTGCTTTGCAGGTTTATCTTTTGCTGAAAGTACCCAAAGCTGAGTTTAAAAAGTTTATAGACAAAGGTTAAAAATGCTCTCGTTGTTTAGAAAGTTTATCTTGAGGGGACTGGTTCTTTCCCTGATAAAAATGCTCTGTTAGACTATGATTTTGGTGGTGAAGATACAATTCCCATTGTCAAAGAACCAAATCTTGCTGCTTCTGAAGAAATATAGGGTCCAGTGTGGGCCCTGCTGTTCCTAAATCTTTCAATGAAAGGGTTGCAGATGGTCTGCAAGATTTTTTCCAATAGGCTGCCAAGAAGCAAGATATGGTCCAGAATGCTCTTGATCAGGTTGTTGCTAGGGATGTTGATGGACATCATCATTCTTCATTGGATAATGTTCCTCTCCTTGCTTCTACATTTGGGGCTGTTTATGCTGATTGAATGGAGGATTTGATGGAAAACACATCCAAAGTCTTATCTCACAAGTTCAAGCTACTGTTGAATACTTGGATGAAAAGGAACAGGTGTCTGTCCAAGGCAACATTCAGGTATTAGCATCTCTTCCTTGTGTCACTAGCTCTGTGTTACACTTTAGTACTGCTTACCTTTTTGTATAGGTTTAGGGCATATAGTTTTGTATACAGTTGCTCTTTGGGAGCTTTTTTTTTTTTGATCAGTAAACACTTTTGACCGGAGCTATGAACCAGTGAGGCCACAACAGGGGGGACCTCATACCCTGGTATTAACACCTGGCATGAACGCCTGCATCAACGTTGGAGGGTCAAACCCGAGAGCTCGTTGGCCCAGCGAAGGCCCATTGCCTGCAAGCACAACAGCCCGGCGAAGGCGCAAGACCTGTGAGCACATTAGCCCAACGAAGGCACAAGCCTGCGAGCTCTTTGGCCCAGTGGGGGTTTGAACCCTGGTGGCTGCCACTACAACCGAGCGACTTGACCACCGAACCACGCCCTTAACGGCTTGCTCTTTGGGAGCTTTAGACATTCTTATCTTGGTCCTTTTTGAAGCTGATTTTAGGGTGCTCTTGGTAGCTTTTATTATGTATTATATGTGGTACATTTGATGATCTTTATATTTATGTATTTAAGGACTTATATATTTATTATATTGCATAAGTTTTTGGTTTATATTTTCATCAGATCTCTAGTTTTCCAGAACTTATGGAACAAACTTGTGAAGCACTCTCAAAATCATAAGCAAAATATCTCAAATCATCAAGTCCAAGGGAGTCATAATGGATGTTGTGGAAAGGAGTGATACTGGCTTTCATAATTGCAGAAAAATATATATTGTCAACCAATGTTAGTCTCTATTTGTAAGTTAACCTGCAAATCATCACAAGTCGTCATTCATCATTTTTACATTTCTCATTTCCTCTCAAAACAGATAATTTTTAAGGGATGGTAGGTACCATTGATGCATACTAAACTAGTCATCATATTGCATTTAAAATCCATGCTATTCCATTTTTAGCAGTATCACAAAAATCTTATCCATTTCTTTTATCTACTCCCATTTGAACTAAACTACCATTAAAATAGAAAAATACTTTTTCAAATTTGTTTTATTTAGTCATATGAATAAGATACCACTTTTTATTTATCAATTATTGGAAATTGAGGAGTGAAGGATCTTTGGCCATTGGGACACAAGCAAAGTCCTAATCCCCAGATAGGATGTATTACACACATGGGACAAAAATGGAAGCCCATTGCCAGATACAAAGTATTAAATTCACATATAAGAGCTTGCCCAGCAGTTGCTGGGGGGAATTAGCTACTATCAGAACAGTAATATATTGTTTTAAAGCACCTCTATTCCATAATCTTAACAATTAAATTATTTACAATCACCTGTATATTTATATCATCAACAATTGCATATAAATAAAAACCAATTACCAAAAGAATAGATCGCCACCAGACCATTCTAGTTGTTATGTTATGTGCACCTACAATGTCTGCAAAATTGAGACATATGTTAGCATTATGGATCTTGTGCCTGCGGCTCCAGTAAGTGATTGGGTTTTATCTTAATTCCCTTGACAAGTTATTAAACAGGTCTTCTAAGGACCATGCTTAACCGGTGTCTTTGTAGTAGTTATCCTTTGTCATATTGGTGGAGCTCTCCATTAAATAATTCTTATCAAGCCCCCTTTGACTTATGGTATTTTTCCTCCATACTGATCTCAAATATCTCCGGCTGAAGCTATATTGCCAAGTAAAGCAGGACAAACAGTCTTCATCTCTCTCCAACTCTTGGTAGACACAACCAAATATATTAAACTACATAAATAGGCAGGAACTTGTCACAATAACACATGATACTTGTTTTTAATAGTATACGTTCCTTTAGTATTATTGATTAGCTACTCTAGCTTCTTGTATTTTGGAATCCCATTGACTGAAAAAGGTCATCCATGGGCATTGGCATAAGCTCTTTCTTTTTTCCTTAATAAATCTTGAGCCAAGCAAAAAGGGTTGATGAATGGCATGAGGTCATCTCATCAGTTCAAAGTTGACAGAAAATATAGCACTACTCGGACAGGATAGTATTATATATTATAGACAAAAAATATTCAATATGAAGGTTCATCATATAGAGTCAATCCTCTGCATAATGGATTTATACAATCATCAAACAGATTGCAGACATCTTGTTCTGCCATGTCGTCCTAATATACACAACACTGTCAGTAGAACTTTTCACAATGTATTCAATGACTTACCTCTGGAGAAAAAGCCATTGGTATTCATCTATATCGTGCGTACAAAACTTCCAACCTCCTCTTTAGGTTGAAACATCTTCTAAAACAAGTTTTGGTTATGCCCATAGTTATAATGCAGTTGGTTTGTGGGCTCTCTTATACAAGCAAATCCTAAGTCCAACCCTTGGGAATCAGGATGCCTGGAAAAGGCTCATTTCATAAACTTTCAGAGATCAATACAGCACTGAGTTCCCTTCCAATTTTTTTTAAAAAAAAGTTTTGGACCAATCAACATGCTTCTAACATCTCATACGTTGTAGCAAATAAGGAAGAACTTCTTCATCAGACATGATCAACTTTAAGATAACCAAATTCAACTGCGCTTTTCTCACTTATTACATGAATTGGAATCCAACCCCTTACCATTGAAATAAAATCTGACTTAAGATCCCTTTGTCAATGACTCAATACATTGCATTAAATCAATGGTTTGTTGCTCAAAAAGTTTTCAACTATATAACTCTGTCTGCTGTGTGCCTCTGTGCATGTGCACGCATGAGAGAGAAAGAGTGGAGGGGGAGGCAGAGAAGAACTAGTTCAAATAACATATAGTTAGGCAACAAAGACACTAGAGATTATCATGTATATTCTGCTCACTCATTTTCAAAGCTTTCTTTGTGAGCACATGGAGCAATATCAGACCCCTAAGACTTCCCCAACAACAATGCAAGTGAAGAAATAATGCAAGCAGGCAAACATAATAAACTTCTATGCAATATAATCCCTCGTGACGAAAAAAAATTGAAGAGGGCAGTGGAAGATCTGTATGGAGAGCATAGTAAAAGGAAATTTCCTAAATAAAAAAGGCTGATCAAACAAGCATGCCTATGAACAAAAACATCTCTCAGCCCACAACATTTCCTCTCAAATAGAGGTAAAGGCTCAACTTAAAAATTTAATAAATGATTACAGTAAAACAGCTAAACACTTAAATGATATAAAGAGTAAATTAGCATTTCTACAACGAAAATATCATTAAACAAATAATAGTCTTCTCTAACAAAAAGATCCAATAAGTAAATAAGCATGAATTTATTATTTAAGCATGTCAAATTACATAAAAACATATCTTCTCCTCCAACAAGACCATCAGATCAACATAGGATAACAGATTCAATCAGCAAGTATTGTTCAACAGCCTTAACACTGAGCGAAACAAATAAGACAAGACTAGAAAATGCAAAAGGCGTTGCATTTGACAGTACCCATGGACCTAATGTCTCTACAATTATCCTAAATCTGAGATGGTTTTTCACCATATCACCCAAGCTCTAAACATTAAAGGTGAAATATGTCAATTCATGGGGATTCATCCTCAAATCAAAAGATTAAAACAGAGGAACTAGAAGTTGAGAAAGGGGTGACAACTGACATGCTGCCACAAAACGACTTCCTGATCATGGTTCAGATTTCTAATAATAGAAAGCAGGTCTTCAAGCAAAGGCTATGGATGAGGCACCATTTTGTATTCTTCGTTGAACATCTATATTAGAAATTTAGAAAAGTTCTCAGAGAACCTATATCATGACACCAGAGGCAACTATCGAGCTACCCATGCCTAAACCTATGTAGAGAGGGACTTTGCTATGAGCCCAAACTGTTACAACTACAAACCAGCTAAATATGCTAACCTGGTAACTGAGTATAGGACAGAATTGGAAAAATATGGCTAAAGCAAAAATCTGAAATTTCTAAGAAATCAGAAATCAGATGCTCTGAAAAATAGTTACCCTTTTGCTATTGCTTCGGATAGTATATTAAATAAAGTAAGCTTTCCTGGGAAGATATGCATGGCGATTCAAGCCTAAAATCTACAAGGCAATATGGGTGCTGCACTTGACTAAGAAATCCGTCCTTCATAGACTATCTGTTTAATAGATTCTTGAAATTTCTTCCCTCTAGACCCCAGTGCTAGCATGTTTAAATAAATCTCCTTCCCCTTCAAAAATAGAGAATAGCAATATAACAATAAGACAAGATATGAACAATTTTACAAGTAGACCTATAGAAGATAAGATATGATAAATATTGATTTGGAATGAATGTGAATACAAATTTAGCAAAGATATGTAAAGAAGATAAGAATTTCAATTTAGACAGGATAAAAAAATTATCTTAAACAAAGATTAGGACTTAGTTTTCATCAAAGCTGCTCAGATTCATTTAAGAATGAAATAGTTTTTTGTTAGCTACCCAGGATTATTTAAGCATGTATTGTTGGAAGTATCTTCTGAGCTAATTAATTCATCTTTCCTTAGGTATCAGAACAGATCTCAACAACCTCTCAATGCAAAATTACACTTAAGTTGTTTGACTAGACTTGGAGCACCAAGTGGATTAATAGAATCTACCTTTTAAATGCAGGCAACATGGCCATCTGGAACTATCTTGCCCATCTCAATTAGTTCAAAGCAGGAACTGCTTATGGAACTAGAAAAGAAGGGAAATGGAACAGATAGGAAGTTGTTAATCTAGATTAAGGAAAGAAAGCTAGTTGAGGAAAGGCAATACAGCTGCAAACTGCATTAAGAGTAAACCTGCTCTTACAAACTAAAGAAGAGAAGGGACTTCAGTATCACTGTAAATCCATACCAGCCATTTAATCAAGATAAATGTAAGAACCTCAACTAAATGCACAAATGATAAACCTACAAACACTACAGAATTAAAAAAAATTGTATTTTTTGTATTTTCTTCAAACAACATACATGCAAATTAAAATTCACCAGTCTGATACAAATTACCAGGAACGCCCTACATGCAAATCGGATAACACCTGTGACTACCCTGATGACATTCTGAAACTCAATCTGCTTCTTGAGGGTTTTCGTCCCCAAGATAGTCTAATTGCCATGCTTGCAGGTTTCCATCTCCAAATGGCACGAGCTGCTGTACACAACCATCACACTCCTGAGAATAAAATTGTTTCTTTGTTTTTCATCTGAGAAGCCCTTCTCTTTTCCCCCAATGCTTCTTATATCACATGCTTTACTTTTTTTTCCATTCCTCAATCAGAGCCAATCCGAATCAATTAATTAACAAGTCTGAGATAACTAAATCTGAACCATTCCTCAATCATAGGCAATCTAATTAACTGATAAGTCTAGGATAACTAAATCTGACCCAGATAACTGGCAATTCTAGCAAGGAATGCCCACTCCAACTCAACCACCTTATTCCATTAGTTAACTTACTCCTAACTGAAGTAACTACAACCTATCTGTCTGCTATTCCTATGCTGCCAGCCATTCATTCAACGCTACGGATTAAAGGAGTGGACCCCATGTTCCATTAATGTCAAAAGCAGACATTACAAGTCCTCCTTCCCTGAATTTGCTTGCCCTCAAGCAAAACAAGGCAGGGTGATCTAAAATGTCAGCCAACTCCCAAGTAGCATCCTCACGAGGTAGAATCCTCCACTCTATGAGATACTCTGTCAGCACACAGTTCCTCAACCGCTTCACCCATGTGTCAATAATGGCATCTAGGACCAATACAAGTTCTCCATTCTTGTGAACAACCTGTTCCTCTGTCGTGAAGAACGCAACTCCTTGCACAAAAGCACCATCAATCTGTCCAAGGTCCGCAGCAAATTTCAGGCTTTTCCCCCAGTCAGAAATGATATCTGTTTGAAGTATAAAAGGAGCTCGGCCTCAACCTCACTTGCTGCTTGAGATATTTTGAACGACACAAAGAAAGATCAGGCACTAGTTCTGTCTGCAAAAGCATTAAACATTCTTCCAAAACCTTAGGATCTTGATCGGATTTTTCTGTAAGCTTCTTTTCTACTTGTCATGCACATTGTAGAAATGGCTTGATGCCTTCATAAACAATGATTGGCGAGCTTAAAATTTTATCTGTCTAGGGATCAACTTCAAATTTAATTGCAGCATTCATAATAGCATAAGCATTCACTCTTCTCAGAGCAACCTTCTGCCTCAAAAAATGAGAATTAACAGGTAATGCTGGAAAATGTATCTTTGTTATCACCTTCTCATCCATTTCCATACCAAAAAATTGCTCAAGATTAACAAATTCAGGCAATCCATTGCAGAAAACAGAACATATTTCAATTCTTGTTTGAGCAGCCATCAGAATGGTTGCAATGTCTGAAACAAAATCTGTATTTCATGCGCCATCATCAAGTTTCCATCAACCCTTCCAATATTGCATTCTTGAGGAGAAGCAACACGTGCAAGGTGCTGCCACACGGGCCCATAGCTCGATGAAAGGTCTCTATGTGCCTTCAGCAGTAGTATAAAGTCCAAAATTGAAACTCCTCTTGCAATAGAGAGTACATTATTGCTAAAGTTAGTCTTTAAGAAAGCTGGTACTTGAGATGTGTCAACAAGAACATCACAAAAGTATTCAGGATAAACCCCAGATGATGTATTTCCTCTTACTATTCTTGTTGTTCCTTGATTTCTATAAGCTGTTAGAACAAAATACAAATCTTGCAAAGGAAGCACCCTTTATCCAAGAAGCCCCTCCTTTTGAGAGTAAAAACCTTTTTACTAAATTTCTAGGAATGCCCTTATCACAAATATCCTCCATGTCAAGCTCTAACTTTAGACAACTACTTATTTTATCTGATTGGTTGCAGTCTTTATCATTTTCACACGCAAATGTCTAAAAAGCATCCAATAGGGGACAAGAGCTAATACACCTGTACAAATAGCCATCAATCTGATCTTCAACTTCTTGGGATGATGGATTTAGATTTTTCCTTGGCAAACCATACATACTCGTTACCTTGATGCATGGGATAGTGAAACCATCAACAACAGTCACATTGAACCCCAATAAGTCCTCCACCTTCAATCTCTTCTTAGCCACAAGGCCCTCATCAAGAAAATTATGGGTAGCCTCACTCTCAATGAGCATAGTAATCCGCTGCCCAGATAACTTCCCACGAACCCTAAATGGATGATATCATGGTGCTCCTGAAAAAACTACAAGCATACCCTTGCTAGTGCCAATATTATCCTCCGGCAACCACTCGGTCTCATGCTCAGCAATCGGCTTCTTTGCTGCCTGCTGCTGTTCTGATTCACTAGTTTCATAATCAGCCCCCTCCTCATCCTTCTACTCAAAGAAGTCCAAAAATCTTTGGCTGAAATCATCAAATGTTTGCACAAAGTTGTGCCCATGTAATCAAACCATGGTACCACCACTCGTGAGCAACCCCTTCCAAGTTAACAGTAGCAAATTTAATTGCCTCCTAAAGGAGGAGGTATTTAGCTTCTGAATCCAAGCACAAGCTAAAGTTTTGTAGGATCCATCAAATGAGAGAAAAATGAACTTCCCCAATCTTCTTTGCATATCTTTATGAGGTCAGTTCAAGGTGGGTCTCCTTTCATTCCTAGTTTTTGGTTTTTGACTTCTATTTACAAAAATTGTGAAGGATATGTCTGTTCAAAACACAACACTCTTTGCGTTGTATTCAACATGGAGAGCGTCCAAGTCATCCTCTTGCTAGTTGTCCATATGCTCTTCCTGCAGCATGGCTTCTCTCTACAAGAAAGTGAATCTCAGAAGTCGGATACCAGTCACTGATTTCCATGGAAACTCCTGGTTCGCCATTGAAGATGAGGATTCCCCTTGAGCACCATTATCCGAAGGCATAGTGGCATGGTTTTGTCCAAACATTTACATACTCCGAGCAAAGACATCGATGATCTCATCTTGCTGAAAAATTCAACTCTTTATCTTCATGTGACATCTTTTGTTTCCTTCATTCCTTTAAGTTGATATCTAGCTTCTCTATCACACACTGACATGCAGTAACCTTTTTCTTATACCTCCCTCAAGTTTGCCAATTCTTGGCTCTGATACCACCGTAACTTCAAACAACACACATGCAAATTAAAGATTACTAGTCTGATACAAATTACCAAGCATACCCTACATGCAAATTTGATAACACCTCTGACATCCTTGACGACACTCTCAAACTCAATCTACTCCTTGAGGGTTTAAGTTCCCAAGATCGTCTAATTGCCACGCTTGAAGGTTTTCGTCTCCAAATGCCACAAGCTGCTGTACACAGCCATCACACTCATGAGAATAAATTTTTTTTTTTTTTTTGTTTCCATCTGAGAAGTCCTCCTCCCCAACACTTTTTTTATTCCATGCTTTCCTTTTTTTCCATTCCGCAATCATAGGCAATCCCAATCAGTTAACTAACAAGTCTGAGATAACTAAATCTGATCCATTCCTCAATTATAGGCAATCCAGTTAACTGACAAGTCTGAGATAACTAAATCTGACCCAGATAACTGGCAGTTCTAGCAAGGAATACCCACTCCAACTCAACCGCCTTATTCCATTAGTTAACTTACTCCTTATGGAAGTAACTAGAACCTATCTATCTGCTATTTCTATGCTGCCAGCCACTTACTCAATGCTACAGATTAGAGGACATTACAATAAATATGGGAAGAGTTTCGTAGAATCTAGCAGCCGCTAAAGAAGGTGGAGAATTGAACCCAACCTTAAGAGCATTCATTTTAAAATGAGATGAGCAAGGAAGGAGAAGAAAAGTTGGAAACAGAGAAAACTAAGGACCAAGTTCAAGAATATCTGGGATTAAAGCTGAGAGTCCAGAAAAAGCCCCTCCAAAAATGAAGTGGAACAAAAATTATTATGAAATCAAACTCGTGGTCAATATCTGGTTCAATCTGACAGCCAACCCAAAATACTGAAAATTTGAGGAAGTTGCCACTTGCCAGTTAATATTGTACTACTAAATTTTGACTTGCTGCCTCTGCTTCGGCATAATTGAAATATTATATCAGATTGCAAGTTCGATGTTCTTATAGCATCAAAGGTCTTAGGTGAGTCTAACCATCAAAAAAGTGGAGCTGATCAATTTGTCAGGTGATACTGCTACTGAAGAGCCAGAAGAGCCTAATGGGTAAAGCCCAACACATGGGACCAGAGTGCCCAAAAGGTCCAAGAAATCAAAATCATTATCAATCCAAGCTTGTGATAGACATCGATAGCCAATTGGAAATTACTGAAATATTGGAGACTTTTTTCTTATCGTATCTATTCTACCAATAGGCAAGTCTACCAATCAGAGAGGGGGAACCAATCAGATTGTTAGGCAGTGATCCTAATGGAGCGACTGAGGAACCTAAACAATGGCATCAAATAAACCCAAGGAAAGAACCTGCAGGAATCCATAGAAGTTAGAACCCATCACCATGAGAGTAAAGACATTTCAAGTATCACATATCAAAAAAAATATGATATAAGGGTTCATATTGGTGTGTGCTAGTTAAGGTATTCTTAAAGAAAGGCCAGTCAGCATAAGATAATAAAAGGAAAAAGAATAAGAATTTATGCAAGTAAATTTAGATTCAAATAGGGATGCCGCTACTAAAAAAATAAGTGCAAAAATTAGAATGGATAAGTACAGTATACGAATAGAACAGACATAAACTAGCTAATGAATGCCAATTAGACATTAATGAACCACAACCACCAACACACCATTTTTTTAGTATTCACTCCAAAAAAATTAGATTGAATAACAACTCTTATTTTAAGAGACAACCAAAAATCACAGTTCAAACCTGGTAGATAAAATATTGGCAATGGTCATCCGTGAGTGGTTGAGAAGACCTAATAATCTGATGCAAATCCGTATCCATGAGCTCAAACACAAGATAAACATCGTTGAAATTAAACCTCTCTGAAGGCTTCATGATATCCTTCACAGTAATAATATTGTCGTGCCTAATCTGGCGAAGCAACCTGATCTCCCTAAGAGTCCTCTGCGCATCGGTTCTGTTCTCGAAAACATTGATAATCTTCTTAATTGCAATCTTCTCATTGGACTCTTTATTTTGAGCAGAGCAAACAATCCCATATGCACCCTTACCAATTGGCTTTATTGGTACATATTTGGTATCAATCTCGAATATGTTCTGCCATATGTTGTAATAATGCTTCCCTTCTGCTGCAATTCCCTTCGGGGAATCCACCTTACTCACCATTCTTATAATTTATCTCAATCTTTCTCTCAGATAACAGAAAATTTCTGTGAAATTTTCTGTCAAATATCTGCCAATGTGTCTGTCAAATAACAAAAATAAAAATACAAAAATCCCAAAATGAAGGTCAGTTCAGACAGAGAATTTTGCAAAAAATATATTTTACCATCAAATAACAAAAAAAATCTGTTAACAGCTATGTTAAATTACAGAAATAATAAAATCTCAAAAAATGAAGTTCAGCTCAGATAGGGAATTTTGAGAAAATTGAATCTTTCTATCAAATAACATAAATTATATCAATATTTCTGTCAGATAAACCCAAAAAAATCTCAAGAACGAAGGTTATCCCGGACAGGAAAAATTTGAGAAGTTTGGGAGATTTAAGAGACATGAAGTTCTGGGTATGCAAAAATCCATCATAATAAATAGCGTATCAAAGATACACAATTACAGAGATAGTACAGCCATAATCCAGTACATGAACCACGAATGAAGACGATAAAACACAAAGAGAACTTTTGGGCATACTTTAAATTCAGCGATTGAGCTTTTGGGTAAGTGCAAATTCAAAGATTGAGCTAATGGGTACGTACAAATTCAAAGATTACGCTTTAGGGTATGCACAATTCAAAGATTGAACTTTTGGGCATGCACAAATGCATCATAGCATATAATATGTCCAATCTACAAAATTACAGAGATATTTAGCAGCCATAACCTGGCACATTAAATTTTAATCAAGACAATCTAACAAACCTTAACTAAACAATGTTTTAACCAGGTACACACACTTCGATGAGCCCTACAATAGAACATTTTATCCTAAAGCACGTCAAAAAGTCATCTTAGCAAGCAATATGGAAACAGTGTTGAGAAACCCACCTGAAAAATCAAATTCAAGTGTATTGGGTTGACGAATGCAATTGAGAAATTGACCCTCAGAACAAGCAAATTGTTTTCAGATTGTTTTAAAAAAGAGGGATGTGACCCAGTGAAGAGTCCACCACATGTGAGGTTTTATAGATAACAGAAAAAACATGTTAAATGTGAATGGCATGTATCCAACAAACCTGATGCCCAAAAATGGAAATTGTTCGCTAGGGTGTGCCGTGCTGTGTTGTACTGTAATGGAAGTGGCAGGAAATGAAAGGGCTTGAGATTACCCATCCATGTTCTTTTGGGGGTTTGTTTTAGCTTTTTACTCAGATCATGGTTGTAAACAACTCTGCTCTTTCCTCGTGTATGGCATTTTTTTTCTTGGTTGTATATGCTGTTTCGGGGCAGGGTTTTATGAGAGGTGCTATAATTTTTAAATCACAGTATCCTAAGGCAAGGGTCTCTGAATGGGGTTACTTCTCAAGAGGGAACCAAAGAGCACCTTTACATAAACACCCTAAGTCAAATAATTAAACAATAATAAAAGCATGATTTAAATGTATAATCGAATTTATGGAAATTAAATGATTTAAAGGTGATACCTAGTTTAAAATTTAGATAGAGGAATATTTTGCCAAAGATGCCAAGAATAAATTTACCAATATACAGAAAATGAAAGCTTTGATAAGATGAATGACTTTGGATATGTGAACTAAATGTACTTCTCTTTAGTTCATATTTGTGCATGTAGAATTAATTAACACACCTAGATAAATGAATCTTGTATGTGGAAATGAACATGTCTTGCAAGATTGAACTAGTATAGAATTGACAACTATCGCAGTTATACCTTGGCTGCTTGTACATGTCTAAAGTGGGGTTATGTTGAGACACCTTTGGGAACTTGTTAGGAAAGGATTCTTTATTGATAAAAAATGAAAGCAATTGCAAATAGTAACAAATCTAAAACATTAATTAAAATACAATGTGATAACCATTAGATTAATGTGGAGAAGTATGTAATCAGCAATTAAAATCAACAAACTCATAAAATGAAAACTATAACATCAAATGTATATGGAGAAACCTTTCAAGACAAAACTCCACCATCAAAGAGAGCACAAGTATGTATTAATCCAATAACAATGTGTTCCAATAATACATCTAACTTCTCTCCTTAATCTGACAACATTCTGATAATGTAACAGTATTCAACTTCCAAACACCCATAATACAACTTTTTAAGACATTCAATTTATAGAAAACTAAAGAGGGAAAAGAATAAATGGTTTCTCAAAACTAAAACCACCAAAACCCATGGCATAGCAAAAATTGAACATCCTCGTGACCAAATTCATCAATGCCCACACAAATAACAATCACTAATTGCAACACCTTCGACCAATAACTCCCATGGAACACATCCCCAAAAGTAGCACTCCATTTTGAAATAACTATAACATGTGGACCCTACTTGTCATAACAAAAATACTCCACTTTCTCCCCTAGCACTCAAAAATGATAAAGTGGTATAAATGAATTCAAACCACTCTATAACTACCAATGTCATAAGTAACCACTCGTCATAAGTTTAGTCTTCGTTATTTAATGTCGTTACAACTAATATTCAACTCAACCAAGATAAAATAATTAATAAATAATCTATCCAGTCACCCCTAAGTGTCCATATACCCACTCAAAGCTGTTGGAGACACATGAAGTAAATAGGATTTACAAGGTTAATATCACATTAATCTTAACATTCTTTGCTACACCCCTAATCCTATAGTGTGTATATGGTTACGAGTAGTTGGCTTGTGGCTACCTTAACTCTTATTAAGTTATATAATCATTACTATAGTCTTATATAGGTAGTTAGGTCAACCTGGGTGGCATCCATGGCATAAGTATGGTATATATAGGAGGTAGAGGTTAGTTATTAGCATCATATTGAATATTGTGTTCTTATTGGAGACTATTAGAGGTATCCCCCTCAAAGTGGATTAAGAGGTTGCCCCCTCGAAGTGGCATATTATTGTCAAGTATTTGCAGCATATTTCCTATTATAGTCTTCTATTATGCAAGCTGTTTCATTACAAGTGGTGTTAGAGCATGATCTTGGCACCGTGAAGGCAAGAAACAAGGTAATTTTTTAAATTTTGAAGGTCATTTTGTGAAGCGCATATCTCTCTCATTTTGGTGAATCTTTTAAAGGTTTTTCAAGAACATATTGAAGTTGCTACAATCCAAATTCCAAAGCAATTGGAGTAGAATTAAGTGAGTTATTGTAGAATTAGGGTTTCCACCATTTTTGCTCCTAAGATTGTAATTTGGCAAAACAAAATCTGATTTCTAGAGGGTTGAACAAAGGAACATTGATATATCTATAGTCTTGATTTAAAGGCATGTGGAATACATATGAGGAAGTTATTGTAAAGTTAGGGTTTCCACCAATTTTACCCTTAAGGTTGCAAATTAATGAATTTCTTGGATATTTTTTTGGGGAAGTGAGATCTAAGCCCTAGTGAGTTACAGTAAAAAAATTTAGATTATTTGGATTTGTTTTGTATGATTTATTGCAAAATTATTTTTCCCAATCATGGCGGGTTCTGCCACAAGAGGCAAAAAGAATCTTGTCACACCTGGAAAATCTCTAGATAAGGAAGATATAGAAAATGGGGAGACTTATACTAATGATGTGCATGAGAAAATCACCAAGGTGGAGGAAGATATTTCATTAGTGAAGACGGTGATTGGTGAAATGTCCAAGAAAATGGATTTCCTATTACAAACGAGATCTTGAAACCTGTTACAAATGAAGAATATGCAATGAGAAGAAGATGATGATGATGATGAAGAAGAAGAAGATGATGATGATGATGATGATGACGAAGGAGTAGGAGAAGGAGGAGAAGAAGGAGAAGGAGAAGCGGGAGAAGCAGGAGAAGCAGGAGAAGGAGGAGGAGAAAGAGGAGGAAGGAAAGAAAGAGAAGAAGAAGAGGAGAAAAAAGGAGGAGAAGTGAAACCCATAACATTTTTCCATGCATTATCACTACTTGGAGCATTTCAAAAAGCACTATTTCCTAAAGGAGATCATGATCAGACCATTCAACCAATGTTGGGGTACCATCTACCATTCCTCACCTCTTCCTTGCAGGCACACCAAAAGGTTATAAAAATGGAATAACACATTCATCACCATCCATAGCTAGATCTAGAGGGAAGACACGTCTTGAGGCTTGAGTCAATTTTCTAGACATACACAAAGGAGACGAGGACTAGGACACCCACATAATGGAAGAATTTACCAATCAAAGTTACCACATGGGAAGATGAATATTTTATGTAGAAACATTCACAATTGATCAACGTTGAGGACAACACTTTTGTAAGGCGGGGGACATGTTATACCCCTAATCTTATAGTGTGTATATGGTTATGAGTAGTCAGGTTGTGGCTACCTTAACTCTCATTTAAGTTATATAATCATTAATATAGTCTTATATAGGTAGTTAAGTCAGTCTGGGTGGCATCCATGGCGTAAGTATGGTATATATAGGAGGTAGAGGTTAATTATTAGCATCATATTAAGTATTGTGTTCTTATTGAAGACTATTGGTGGTATCCCCCTCGAAGTGGCATATTATTATCAAGTATTAAAACATATTTCCTATTATATTCTTCTATTGTGCAAGCTGTTTCATTACATTCTCCTACCTGATATAATATGTTGCAATGACAAACAAGAAATATAAAAATGAATCAAGTATATAATATAAGGCTCATTACCTTCCTGCATCAAGAGAACTTATCCATGCTCACTAGTTTCATAAGTGAATCTGCAACATTATCCTAAGTGTCAAACTTATAAATCATGACCTTACAACTCTTCACCGTCTTGCAAACAAAGAGATATTGAACATCTATGTGCTTAGTATGAGCATGGTACATGGAATTCTTCACCAAACAGATAGCATTGTAACTATCACATTTGGTCTGTATCACCTTGTAATCTAACTCCTAAACGCAACCTATGTAACCAAAATTTTTCTTTATAGGCATGTGTAGTAGCCATATACTCTCCTTTGGTAGTGGACAAATCAAACATGGGATGCCTCTTACTCAACCAACTAATAACATCACCAAACAAAAAGTGCAAAGCCACTAGTGGACCCCCAACTATCTAAGTCACCTACCCACTAAGAATCAACAAAGCCATGTATGTCGAATAACTTTCCCACATCGTTGGAACCATGATAACATAAACAATAATCAAAAGTCCCTCACAAATATCTAAATACCCTCTTAGCATAAGTCCAACACTCTACCAAATTTAGACATAAACCTGTGAAGAACTCTCACTGCTTAGGTAATATTTGATCTAGTACAAACCATTACATACATCGAGCCACCAACAACACTAGCACAAGACACATTATACATATCCTCAAATTCATCATCTGACTTAGGACATGTATCTAATGAAAGCTTGGTACCTTGAGGTAAAAGAATACTCATTGGTTTAGTATTGTGCATAGAAAACCACTACAAAACAGTGTTTACATACTCACTCTCACTAAGCCAAAGCTTTTTGTGAACTCAGTCCCTTCTAATTTCCATCCCTAAAATGAATTTTGCTACCCCTAGATCCTTCATATCCAACACACCAAAAAGTTGAGTTTTAACCTCCCTAATCATCACCTTGCTATTACCAATAAACAACATGTCATCAACATACAAGACAATAACTAGAAATTTGAACATCAATTATTTTAATGTAAACATAGTGATCTTATTCACTTCTAACAAAACCTAACTTCAAGAAAAAAGCATCAAACTTCTTATACCACATCCAAGGTGATTGTTTCAAACTATATAATAAATACTTTAACTGAATTGAAAAGCTTCTAGTTAAACTGTGTATAGCTTTTTTTGTATCGACGTTTCGGATCACACTCTGTGATCCATCATCAGGAAGAGAAAGAGAATAGAAATGAAATAAACTACAGATCAGTTTCTTTAAAAAGAGAGAGGAAAAAAGTTGACACGAGTTGCAAGAAAGGAAAAAAGGACAAAAAGCAAGATGAGTCATAAAATAAAGATGAGTCAATTCATGTCATGGACTATGGAAATATCATGTCCTTAAATACTTTTCAAACCAAATTTTCTTTCTCTTTTACCACAAATCCATTAGGCTATCACATGTAAATTTCCTCTTTAAGATCTCCACGTACGAAAAAGTTTTTTAACATCTATTTACTTTATTTCAAAATCACAAGCAACAACAATAGAAAGTAGGAATCCAATGGAAAATAATTTATCAATAGGAAAGAAAATTTCACCAAAATCAACTCCCTCTCTCTAAGAGTAGCCCTTAGCTACCAGTCTAGCTTTGTACCTCTCCAACTTACTACCTGCTCTAAATTTCTTCTTGAATACACACTTATAACCAATGGGCTTCCTTCCCTTGGGCAAACTCACAAGATCCCAGGTGTCATATCTATCCAAGGTCATCATCTCCTCCTACATGGCCTCCATACAATAATCTTTCTCCTTTAAATAGAGCATGCATGAAATGTTTTAGTTCATCAACAACACATAACAAATTAAATACACAACAAATCTAGTGGGCTATACCTGTCAACTAAATTGTATTTTCTTATGGATCATTTCAAGGGTGGAGTAAGGGACTATCTATTCCTCAACATGCTCAACTTGCTTGAAACTCTCACCTAAATCATCTCTTTCCTCTCCATCCTACAATCCATCATTATGTTCTTAAACATATGCATCTTCTTACTTCTCAACCTCAATCTCAAAATGCACAATTTTCCTTCCTTCTTTTTCCTTTGGCTATCCTAGATTAGAAAATACTTTAAGTTCCTTGAAAATCACATCCTTATAATAAATTGTTTTCAAGGTTAGAGGATTTAAAAGATTGTAACCCTTAACATTCTCACCATATCCAACAAATATGCATTTATGAGCTTTATGATATAGTTTAGATCACTTTTCTCTGGGCATGTAAATAAAAGCCTCGAAACTAAATGCCCTTAAATATGAAATAGATGGATTCTTATGTGTCCACACCTCATAATGAGTTTTATCAACAAAAGGCAAACACGATTCATTGATCAAGTAGCAAGTGGCACACACAACCCCTACCCAAAAGCACCAATCCAATTGTGTACCACTCATCACACTTATGACTCTTTTCATTAAGTTTCAGTTCATCCTTTCTACAACCCCATTCTACCATAGAGTATAAGGAGTAGTCTTTTGGCACACAATACCTGCATGTCTGTAGAAATCATTGAATTACTTAGAGTAATATCCACCTCCATTATCATATCTCAACACCTTTATTTTCTTATATGAATGCTTCTCAACCAAAGCCTCAAAATCCTTAAAATTACAGAAAACTTTAGATTTAGATCTAAAAAAATAAGCCCAAGTGTATCCAAGCAGTCATTGATAAATTAAACACAATAACATGATTTACCAATAGAACCCACATCCATTGGACCAAACAAATCTAAGTGATTAACTTCTAAAACACTTTACTCTAGTACTTCCAATAGAAAAGGAAACTCTATTCTACTTTCCAAACAAACAGTTCTCGTAGAAATAAAAGTCATCAAAGTAACCAAAAAAATTGTCAACCATCTTTTTGTTTTAATAATTATCTGAAGACCTTTTCCACCAATGTGGCCCAAATGTTTATGCCACAACATACATGCATTTTTAGAAGTGTCAATTACATTGGTAGAGTTACAAAATGTGGAGGCATCAAGCCTAAATAGAGTCCCACGTTGTGAGACTCTCGCTACCACCAAATTTCCTTTGATCAACCTACAACCAAACTTGTCAAATGTCACATGCACTCTAGAATCATTCAACATGGATATAAAAAAGAAGATTTCCCACAATTCCTAGAATGTGTAAAACACCATGGAGAGTTTTCATTGTCTCGTCACTGAAACACAACCATACCTTTCCCTTACCAACAATTCGATGCAAACTCTTGTCATTGAGAAAAACCTCTCTCCGTCATAAGCTTATTAATATGACAACCACTTCTTGCGTGGATTTATATGGTAGGAGAAACCTAAATCAATCAACCAAGAGTCATCATTAGTAACATTAGTAGAAATAAATAATGCATCATTATCACCATCATCAAAAGATTTCTCTATTGAGGAATCATCAAAGTTCTTATTTTTTTATTCCTTCTTAACATGTCCCCTCTTTCCATGGTTCTAACACTTTACTTTGCTCTTCTTAAGGGTTTTAGACTATCTTTTTTATTTCAATTTAGATTTCTTTTGTTTCCCTTTAGACCCACCTCTACTCTTGCACCTTCCTAAACATGCAAGGCATCCTTAAAAGCTTCATCATTGGACTTCATTCTCATCTCTTCCCTAAGCAACATGGAAATAAGGATGTCCGTATTTAGTTTTGTAGCACTACCACTAATAAAAACAATTAAGTTCTCCCAAGATTCCACCAAAGAACAAGGGAACAAGATACAATAATCTTCTTCATCAAATTTTACATCTATTAAACCTAGCTAGCTCAAAATCAAATTAAAGGCATTAAGATGTTCAACAATATAATCACCTTCATTTTTAAAGATTACAAACATCTTTTGAAATATAGTTTATTAGTCAAACTTTTAGTTTAATAAATATCACCTATCCTCTTCCACAATGAGAATGTGTTGGTCTCCTTTGTGGCATTTAAGATAACAGAATTTGCAAGAGACAACCAAATGGTTCCCCATGCCTTATTGTCCAACTTACTCTAACCTTAATCAAGCATACCCTCGAGTTTTCCTTCATTTGCAATTACTCAAGCAATTGATCCCTTGCTTCCAAGAGATACTCTATCTTTAGCTTCCATAACTCAGACACAGTGCCATTAAACTTCTTAATCTTTGAACAGGAAGTAGATGTCATGGTTCCAACCACTCACAAACCTATGAAAACACCAAGACAAGAGCTCCCACTATAGATAAAATCCCACAATTCTTCAAGAAAGGAGTCCCCTTCTCTAAATAAAACCAAAGCTATGATACCAAATGTTGGTGAAATTGAGTAACATACGACAATGAAAGCAATTGCAAATAGTAACAAATCTAAAATAGTAATTAAAGTAATATGTGATAACCATTAAATTAATGTGGAGAAGCATGTAATCAATAATTAAAATCAACAAACTCATAAAATGTAAACCATAACACTAGATATACATGGAGAAACACTTTCGAGAAAAAATCAATATCAAAGAGAGCACAAGTATATTTATCCAACAATGATATGTTACAATAATATATCCAACTTCTCTCCTCAATTAGGTAACATTCTAACAATGTAACAATATTCAACCTATAAATACACATAAAACAACCAAGGCATTCAATTTATAGAGAACCAAAGAGAGAAAACCATTAATGATTTCCCAAATCTAAAACCACCAAACCCATGGTATGGCAAAAATTCAACACTCTTGTGACCAAATTCATCATACCTACACAAATAGCAATCACTGATTGCAAATCCTTTAACCAGTAACTCTCATGGCACACATCCCTGAAAGTAGCACTACATTTTCAAGCCACTACAACATGGAGAACACATCTATTATAACAAAGATGCTCCACTCTCGTGGTGCCTATAAATGAGAAAGTGATGTAAATGCATTCAAACCACTATGTAACTGCTATTGACATAAGTAATCACTCACCATAAGTCTATCCTCTATTATTCAATACCATTACAACCAATATTAAAATCAAGTGAGAGAAAATAATCAATAAATTATTCACCCAATTATCCCCTAGGAATCCATGTACCCATTCCCAAGGTCTTGGAGACACATGAAGTACATAGGATTTGCAAGGTTAATGTTACCTTAATGCTCACATTATTATCCTTTGGTCAAGCTCATAAGCAGGTTGATTTAATGATAATGAACTGAAATCTAAGACAATAGGCAAGCACACAATATGCCTAGGATATTGATGCAAGCTAACAATGCAATTAAGATGCTCGTGTAAATAGAATAGAGCATGTTGTGTGATTCCAAATAGACAAGGAATGTCCTTAAATATAACAACATAGCACACAAATCCACACAAACATGCACTTGATTGACTCATAATGGCTATTAGGAAAAAGGTCAACAAGGTTCAATTTTAATTTTGAGATTTAAAATTTTGAGGTTTAGATTCACACATGCAAAAGTGATATGAGTTAGTTCTACACCCACATGTCTAAACTAGGGTGGTAAGTGGGATACATATGGATCAAAACTAGTTTCTAGAGATGAGCTATGATGAGGATATGATGGGATAAGGTCACGAACTAAATTTAATGCAAGAATATGCCACTTGTAGATTTGGCATTGCACATAGGACAATCATGTCGAAGTTGGACCAAAACATACGAGAAAAGGTAATTAGTATGTGATTTTTACCATTACATTTTATCCCCACTTTGATTTAAAATTTGATTTATCATTTTTACCTATTGTTCTCACTTCTTTTGAGATGGCTCCATAGGGAAATTCTAAATTTTCTTAATCAAAATGTCTCTCTCAAGCACCCATGAAGAAGTAGTCCTCTTGGCATGAAATATGTGTTTACCATACACAATCCTTTTATTATTCTCTTACTTTCTTGGTACACAAGTAATTGGTTCCTCATAAGGATCATTTAAAGGTATACATATCTCAAGACCTTTTAGCTTGAACATTGTAGGATGTGCCACTTGAGGTTCCTTGGGCCTTTCCATTTCTTCAAGTTCCTTAAAATAAGGTGTATAAGAAAGTTTAGGTTGAATCATAGTTGGCTTTGTAGGTCTAATAAATTATTTATTCTTGTTAATATTGGTCCTTAATTGTTCTTCCCTGTGACGCTTATACAAGTCATGTATATCATCTTTACTCTTATATAGAGGTTCCCAATGCAATCATGATAGGAGGGTCCAAAAAAGGACTACCCAACTATGCAACCAATTACAATAACTCACACACGGTTTATCACAAACCACAAAGATTCACATGAAACACCACATTTATTCATTAGACAACTTGTATGATTGTCACTAAATTACAACCACAAAGTTTCTTGCAATGGGCCCCCTTACATGCCAACCATTAGATTACAACAAGATTACACTAATGGATAGCTACCCCACAAACTTCCTATGTGCAAATACCCACTAAACTATGGAAACACCACTTCTAGACTTGCTACAAGTGACCACATAATGATTTCAAATACAATATAACCTTAAAATTTTACATCAAATATGGCACATGGGCTACACAATTATTCAAGTACAAGTACATTTAATTCTCACCACTAGACAACATTCCTACATGCCACATTCAATTATATTCAAATTGTACCCCACATCGTGCTCCTAGTTACCACACTCTACCTCTCAGATCTCACTCTCTCAATGTTGAACTTACCTTCTATGCCTCTACTCCTAGTCTTCTTTGCTTCCCTTCAACTGATACAAACTCTCTATTTATATCATCCTCAAGCTCTTCACATAAATCACATCAGCCTCAAGATGGTGCAATGTCTGAAACCACACGAAACATGTCATCAACTAAAATTAATAGACTTGCAAATTACAACAATCAAACAATGGAAAATCTCCACATGATACACCACATACCTCCACAACAATTATTATAACCTTCCCAAATATTCTCCTTGGGAACAAACCCAAAATAAACCCTCCATAAATATAAATAATTCTAACTGAATAGACTTTCAACTCACAGATACTTCACAATCCAATTTACCAACTTTTAATTATCCAATCAACCTCAAACTTCAACACAAGATTAAGAAACCATAAATAAAACTACTACTACAACTGCAGAAGCTAGTTCCTCAATGTGATGAAATGCGCTAACTTCTTCCACCATAGGTTGTTAACCACAAACTTATGCACACACAGACTACCAAACTAAACCAAAAATTCCACTTTCTTAGACATGATACCACATTTCCATTATGCTTAGGGATGCACTGCCTCAAACTCCTGGGGTAAATAAAAATGAGTCCCCTATTTTCCAAGATAGTCCACCGCCCCTGCCTAGAGAATCCAATTTACTACTTCCTCATCTCGCTCCTTCCACCTCCTCAAGTATGCCTTAAGTAATCCACCCTGAGGACTACTTTCACCCATGTTATTTTTCACTTTGTTGCACCAATCATCCTCCACATAATTAGTCCTTAGATTGTACCAATCAAAGTCCACTTGCTCTTTTAACAACCAATCCCTCACATCAAATAGCCTCTTTCCTAGCTGTCGCATACCTTTCTATTATGCTTTCCTTTGTTGCATGTACCTCAATACAACTCCTCATCCTCTTGTTCATTTGTCATGTCCTCTAGATAGTCTCCTTTTAGTGACCTCCATTCTCACAACCTCTTCTCTGCACTACTTCTTTTTCATTTGTGGTACTGCCACTCATTCCAGCTATGTCGCACACCTTTAGAATCAACACATATCATCCCTCCCTAATGCACACTCTAGCACAGTTGTAAAATTGTCCTTAACTTACCCTTAGCAACATTGACTTATGTTTTTGTGCATCCTTCTAAATCACATGTGTGTTAGCTCTCCCATCATACACCTCTTCCCTGTCAAATTGCCACAACCTTCCCAATATAAGATGGTACACATCCATTGGTGCAATGTCACACAACACCTCATCATGGTATGCCCTGATGTTGAATCTCAGCTAACATTGCTCTTCTACCAAAATCTGATCTCCCTACTACAACCAACCTATCTGGTATGGGCACAAATGTTTCATCCTTCTCAGTCCCAACTTGTTAACTATCTCCTTAGATACCAACTATCCACCACGACATCATAGCAATTATCTCCTACCTTACATTTGGTCCCAAACAAACTTTTCCTTTGTGCCATCTCATCCCTCATATCGCACCTTAAATTTCTCTTTGAGACCAATGAATTCTTGCACTCATGGTCCCTCTCTAAAGTAGGTGACCTCTCATCACCAAATGTAGTTCTTGCACTATATTATGCCCTTTACTCAACTTTCAAATCCTAAGTGTCCTTCCTCACCACACTTGAAATAAGTTCCCTTGAAGGATTTCCACCTTTCTTCTCATACCCTCTACCTTACTAAGAATACCCTCCACACTCCACTCGAGCCTCTCTATGGTGAGTACCCTCTACTCTTTCATCTTTGCGGTGGCTTCCACCACCCTCCTTAGCTTTGCAATAGCTGCTACAGTAATCTCCCATATTGTTCTGATAGTTTATATCACCTTCTTACTTTTCATGGTGGGAACTTCGACCTTCTCTTTCACTGGTACTAGTTACTTCTCCCTTGTCCCTCTAGGGTTGCTCCCTTATTGTCGTGTCCCATCTTGTTACTCTGGTTCTTCTCTTCACTTCCTCTCTCACAGTTCCTCTTTTCCTCTTTTTAGTTCAGTTTCTTCTTTGTGGTGAGATCCAACTAGTAGGCCTCCTCTGTTGTCTAGATATTCCACATACCTGATTCCTTTTGGATGGATTCTCTTAATCCATTGACATATTTCATCACTTTCTTGGCCTCTTCCTCATGATGTCCCAACCTAACTGGTTAGCTTGTAGTATTCCTCATGTACTCCTTCACAGTAATATCTCCCCACCATAAATTATGCAGCTCCTTCAATAATTTCAACTAGTAATTCACTGGAATGAACTTGGATTTAGCTTCTTCACCATCAGGTCCCACTTTGTAATGCAAGGCTTTCCTTTTCTATTTCTCTCCAATTAGACTTCTTTCCACCATATCCTTGCATGACCTTTCAGCTTAGTCTTTGCAAATTTCACACTATCTGGGTCCATAATATCCTCATACTCAAAATGTTCTTCTAGATTAGTGATAAATTCTATCAACTCCTTAGAATCCAAGTTCTAAAAATAGTTTAGAATGTCCACTCTAGTTCTCTTACCAATGTCAGATATGGCCTTCAACATCCTCTCTTTCTTTTCTTCTTCACTTCCACTTGGTTCCATAGGATCTGCCTCCTACCATTCATCACTTGAACCTTAGCCCTAGGGTTAGGGTTCCTCTATCAGTCTTGTTCTAGTGCATCCATCTAATTTTCCATAGCCTTCAATGTCTCATACATCTCCATTCTTCTTGTGACATTGATAATACATCGCCCTCTCTTTGGTGACATCTTTGGGTCAATAATCTATACATAATTACCCCTTTGTAACTACCTCATAATTAGTTCTCTATCTAGAATCCCTCATGGACTGTCACAACTCAATTTTTATTTAATTTCTACAAAGTACAAAACATCAAATTTGGCACGTCTCAACTATTTATGTGTTCATTGATCTATCACCACCATAGTTTATGCCAAAATAATTCTTAAGAAATTACATTAATTAGGTGCACTTATATCCACACCAACAATCTTCCCATGATGTGACCTTTGCTCTAATACCACTTGATGCAGTCACGGTAGGAGGGTCCAAAGAAGGACTATCCAATCATGTAGCCAACTATAAAAAATCACACACAATTTACCACAAATGAAAAAGATTCACATGAAACACCACATTTATTCATTAGACAACTTATATGATTATCACTGAATTACAACCACAAAGTCTACCACAATGGGCCTCTTACATTCCAGGCCATAGTTGTGTTCATGGGTCCCTTTGTACACAACTTAGATAAAATACTAAGTATCTTATCTCTCCTTAAAGGAATCAAATCCCAAAGAAATGGAAAATGACTACCCTAAGGTCTATACTGCTAGGTCTTGGCCTTCACAAGATAACTCAGTTGTATGATGTCTTTTGTTATTCCAATCAAGGGGCCTACATGAATTTGGACAAACTTCAACAAACAAGGTTAAAAGCACATAAACTAATCAGTTTTTAGATTTAGCAATGCATATACAAATTGATCCAAACATATATTGTTCTAAAATGTATCATTTCGGCTCATAACCAACACTATATCAACTTGCATTCATGAAATATCAAATCTATAACAACAATATGCAAGTTTGAAAACCCTATTCTAACTCTACACTAACTAGATTTGATAAAAAGTGCAAAAGCAAGGCAAGATAGAGAAAGATACTAAGAAACCTAACTAAATCTTAAACCCATTCAATCATTTCAGCCTCAACAATGGATAGACAAGTTTGTAAACACATTTAACCATCCTTGATTTGACCATGAAAACCCAACAATCAAGTTTCAAGGAGGTGCAATCTTCAATGGTGAAATTAGGTGTTCAGGCTAACCACACAAGGTAATTTACAATCAACAAATTACTAGTGGTACGAACACTTTGCAAACTCATCAAATGTCCATGAATCTTTAGCTCAAAATGAAAGAAATACTTCAGCTTGGTGTTTAGAAACCATGGAACAAACTTTGTATGATGACAAGTGCAACAAATCTCAACAATTTCCATTCACAATCTTGACAAGAAACCATGAAGTAAACTTGTATTAAGTTCAAAAGATTGACAAACATCAACAATTTCTAAAGTTGGTGTAGAGAAAAACATGAGAATAACATTAAAAATCATAAAATACCATGTATTTGCTCTTAAATCCCAATAGTACAATTGTTTTCAAGTATGTATTCAATGAGTTTTTTCTCAAAACACCAACAAGAACCAATTGGTTCTTCACCAATTCTCAATTTTCTCTCTTCTTACAATGAGTTTGAGTTGTATACATATTCAAATAAGCTTTTCCATACTAAGTTTTCACTCTAAAATCCAATGGCTATGATCAATTTGATCCAATGGCTCACATTTGATGCTCCAACACAAAAGTCAATTTTGGTGGCAAGGAATATTCCACTTCATCCCATGTAGCCTCCTCAACAAGCTTCCCTTAGTATCAAAAAGTAATATTTTATTTACTCTTTGTTACTAAGTTTTCCAAACATGAAAAAGGTAACTTTTGGATGCTAAAAATATTTAATATTTGTAACTGCATCTCCAATGCATTTAATATTTGCAACTACTCTCTAACAAGTTGTTGTCGTATGACAAATCTTCATAAGAAAGGCATAGGCAACTATAGAAAGTTATTTTCTTCATCGTAGGTGGTTGTAGGTCTTCATTTTTCATGCATTAACATGAATATCCACCTGTAGGTTATCAATATTGTCATAGAAAATGCATTTCCAACCCTCATTCTTCATGTTTCCACCTCAAATCTCCATCTTAGACCTAGAACAACAAGCTGAGCTCTCATGGAAGGTTGTATCAATCATATCTTTGGCTGCAAATCAGGTATAAGGTGGCACAATTCATCTTCCAATAGCTGCATGGCATTGTTTCCGTCATTTTCCACCATTTTAGGCTCCAGATGTGCATGAACAACAATAGCCTAGGTCTAATTTTTCTTTTTTCGTAGATCCTAAATTGGCTTCATTTTGTGGGTGTACAACAATGGTTTGGGCATGAAAATCACATTTCTCCATGGCTGGGACAGTAGGGTGCCTCTAGATCTCCATGCTTCAATGATAGCTCCAGCTGATCTCCTCATGTTTCCAGCCTCTTAGACCTATAAACAATAATGCCCAATATTAGATTAATCATAAATAAACTATTTTCAATCAATACCAATCAAAATATATCCATTTTGGCTCATGGGTCAGTTAAGGACAACTCGTTGTCAAATTTATTGACATAGGCAACTTCATGAATTTGAGGTTTTCTCTTGATTTTCTTGGTTTCTCCATGTGTCCTCTTAACCTTTTCATCTTTACTACCTTCTCAAGCCTCCTACCACTTCAAAAATAGTCCTTGAATCCATTGTATAGGTCAAAACAAAATTAGAAATTTAATTTATCATGGCTGTCCTTGGGTTTCTGGGTTATCAAAATTCAGTTTTGGGACCAATTTTGATCATTTTACATGCAATAATGATTGGATTTTACACATAGGATTCTTAGAAACTTTCTCCTTCAAGTCCTTTCGCTAATGACAAGGTTATTCTCAAGGTTTCATGGATTTTATGACCATATATGTCATTGTTTTATGACAGTCGTAAAAGGCAGTTTTGGACATAATTTTCTTAATTTGTTTCAACCCTCAGAGGTGAATTTTTTTATCACCCACTCTCCCTATGTATGGAATGCAAACCAAATAGATATCCTTGACATTTTACCAACAACCCTACAAAGAAAACCCTTGATTAAAATTCAATAAATGCTCACAGCGATTAAATCTGTAGTTTACTCTTTTTCTTTCTTTTTTATTTTAATTTTCCTGAAATCCTCAGAGTAAAGAATTCTAACACGAAACCCCTGAATATATTGACTAGAAAACACAAATAAAATAATCATATATCAGATCCAACATGCATTTGGAGGCTATACAAAATATAGAGAGATAAATTACAATATTAATCATAAAAAAAATGAAACCCTTGCCCTTTAATGGATGAATAAAAATTCCTTCACACTAAAATCAGTCCATAACCTGTCAAAAAACTTCATGATCTGCATACTTAGGATAGAATCAATGCTTTCATAAAACCTAGACAAGGAAATCAAGAAAGAAAAATAAAAATAATGGCAACCCATGAGATTAAACCCAAAAAAAGTAATTGTTTTCTCCATCCTATGCAAGTTTTTTAATAAAATTACTTTTAAAAAATAATTGATAGTGCAAATAGCATTATTCCATGCATGCATGTATGAGAACTCGTAATGAGATGTTAAACACTTTTAAATTATTATTTTAGCTATTTTAATGGCTCAAAAAACAAAGAAAAAAGTTAGCTAGAGTTAGCTTTGCCTTTTTGCTTTTTCCTTGCTTTTTATTTGCTTTTATCTTGCATGCCACCAAATTTAAGCTAAAAATAATATAAAATTAAAACTAAAGTGCTTTTCCTTCCTTAATTATTTAATTTAGCCAACTTATCCCATGTCCCCATGCGGCTGCTTAAGTTAATTTTCTGCGTAAATTTAAGCAGTTGGAGTGGCCCCATGGAAATTTATAATTGTGGGAAAAGGATAATATTGAATCTTTCCCTATTTTTGTGGAGCAGCTACTTTAGGAATTGCAAATAAGTTATGGAAAAAAAAGGGGGGCTGGAAATAAGTAGCCACTGCATAATGAAAAATATGCCATGTGGCTGCATATATTTTCTTCCTTCTTTTTTCTTAAATTTTCTTTTAAATTAACATAATTAAAATAATTTATTTTTTGTTTTTTATATAATAAAAAAATAAAAATTAAGATAACTTCTTATTTTAAGCAGAAAAATAAAATTTCATGTGGTCACTGGCTCCACAAATATCTCCTAAAAAAATTGAGCAGTGGTTGCTAGCCAAAATAAGCTAAGCAGCAGCATGGGGACATGCCCTTAAACTTCTAGAAATGGTAAGACTTTTGACTTTGAACCATCATCTCATTAAGATATATAAAACCAATAAAATGCTCTAAAAGATATTAAATGACACAATATAACCAAGAGCATGGAATTGAACCTTAATCAATGCAACTTAAGCCTTTAATGTGTAAGGTCATGAAGATGAGTGATTTTAAATTTGAAGTCTATTTAATCATGACCATATGTACCAAATATTACATGCATGTAGCCACCTTGACACAAAAAAATGTAACATCACCAATTAAGACATGAATAAAAGAGGTACAATTATCCTTGAAAGAAGCCATCAAAAACTCTATGCTCAAATCACGCTGATTAATCAAGACCCAACGCTCACATAACAAGCTGAAATACCTAAAAGAGCTTGAGAAACTCACTCAAAAGATCATGTCAAAAGAGGGAGTCCCCATTTTGATAATGCAAATAGTGGGGTGTGTGTGCAAGGCACAACAAGTTGTTAGATTACAATAAGATTATACCAATGGATAGTTGCCCCATGGGCTTCTTACATGCAAACACCCACTAAACTATGGAAACACCACTTATAGACTTGTTGCAACCAACCACATAATGATTTCCAATATAATATAACCTTATAATTTTACCACAAACATGCCACATGGGCTACACAATAATTCAAGTACAAGTACATTTAATTCTCACCACATACAACATTCCTACATATTAGGATTAAGGTGCAATTGGTGCAGGAGTACCAAGACATCTAGGATGGGGTTGAGTTACAAGTTATCTTGTTTTGTTTAATAAGGTCTTGGAGACCATCTACATGTTGTTATGAGGCTTGAAAGCCATATTTGTAATGGACTATGTCCAAATATCTAGAATCTACTATGTTTATGTTATTAGTCCTAGGTAGGACAGTCTTGTGTCAAGTAGGCAGACATAGGTTAGTCATTTATGTTTTAATGTTTGTATGAGGAGTCAATTAAATTCTCATGTTTATAAGCCTTTTAAGGCATGTCTTGGGTTAGGAAGAATGTCTACACCTTGTCATAGGTTAACTACATGTTAAAAAGCAAGATTAGTCATCAAAAACAGTCATTACTGTCCTAAAGAAGACAGTTTCTATTTGTGATAGTTAAAAATCAAGAAGGAAAATCATGAAGAGCACGATGGTGAGTAGTTATCTTGGACTCCCACTTGATGCATGCATGTAGGAAGTTTATTAGAAGCTACCAAGGTGGATTGTGAGGGAAACATTCGATGGTTTTTACAAGAAATAACAAGAACACTATTTTTTTGCCTTTTTTCTGAGTTTTCTATTTTTTTCCAGCTGTACCTGAGTTTGTACGGCATAGTCATGGCTCATGCATGTATGGGATGGTTAAAGGATTGAAGTGACTTTGATTTGAGCATTGTATGGAGACTTGACATAGAACTAGGTGAAAGAAAACATTATTTTCTCTAAAACTATTTTTTTGTAATTGTTGTCTCCTTCAAAGAAATCACTATTTTTCTATGTATTCCGTACCTGTACGGCCTAGAGGTGATTGATGTTTGTAATGCATGGTTAGAGTGGAGAGTTAACTTTCATCTGCAAGTGGTTTGAAATCTTGACACAAGGTTTAGAGTGAGAAATCATTGTTTTGGTGTTAGACTGTCATAAACCCTAAATTAGGGTCTTCTGAGCACAACGATGGATATGTCCTCTTTCCACTAATCTTTTCTATTTTTGATCAGTGGAATGGACTGTATGCTAGCTGTTTCAAGGTCTTGTGAAGGTTGCAGGGGTAGGTGAACAGTGTAGGTGGAGTTTGCCTTGAAAATGATCCACCAAGATCCATGAATTGGAAGTTAATAGAGGACAACAGTAAGTTATGTGATGGCCACTGTCTGAGGTAGTGGAGTTGTTGTGAAACACCAATCATCAGCACTGATGCAAGTTACCCCTGGATCTAGAAATGATCCATTGACAAGAAATATGGAGGTAGTCACTACAAGAAGGTGATAGGCCTCTTGATGATAGTCACTGTAGAGAATGCTTGTAGACAGCCACTGTCAAGAAGAGGGAGATCATCCCAAGGTGGATGTTGGGACTGTCTTGGAAAGGCAGAATGAGACTGTTGTCCTGCAGGTCTGTGTAGAGGATTTGAAGGAAGGTTGGATGGAGTTAGATTTCTTGGGATAGGTGTCCTGGAGTCCTCCCTCATGTTGCATGTCTAGAACAAGTTGATTTTGTGTTGAAGCCCTTCATGGGTAGGAGTGTGAGTCTCTATAGAAAACAGTGAAATTGAAGGTTATTGCATGTGAAGTTATGAACATGTTTCTGTTGTCCTAGATGCTCTACATCAGCAATCAACCTTGTAAATCCTTTGTAATTAATTAACTCTCCTAATGTTGTTTGTAAATTTCCATAAGGGAAGATTATTCACCAAGCAACGGTCTTGTTTCATCTACATTTGGATCCCAGTACCTGACGGGTGGGTCCAGGGGCAGCACCCCTGAAGAATATTTTTATAGAAATTTTCTTTGTAAAATATTGTAATTTTGTAGTCAATATGGACCGTTCATCATTAGGTCACAAATATGATGGTAGAAGTTATGTTAGGTTTTTTTGTCCTAGACAGCAATGCTCTTTTAATGAGGGCATTGTATTACGATTGAGTTCTTGTATTGAGTTGAGACTGAAAAACATGTCTTGTTGGATTAAAGACTAAAGAGGAGGTTTTTAGTGATATATTGTAAACTCTATTGAAGTTAATACAAACTGGTGCATCTCTTCTTGTGTGGAGTCTTTTTTCTGAAAGGGTTTCTCCATGTAAACACTGTGTTATGTGTTTAGTTCTTTTGTTCCTTTATTTCTTTGTATTGCTGATTTAATTTTCTATAATCTCCATTTGGTTCTACACAAGATTTATTACAGTTTAAATCATATTTTCATTCTATATTTGTTCACCTTCATTTCTAACATTACATGCCACATTCTATCTTTTTCAAATTGTACCCCACATCCTACTCCTACTTACCACACTCTGCCTCTCAAATCTTACTCCCTTGATGAGCACACAGTTATACTGAGAGGGGGGGTGAATTAGTATAACACAATCTTTTACTTTTCAAAACTTAATTAACCACAACAATAACACACATGCAAGATCTAGCAATTACAAACATAGAAGGAACACACGATTTACATGGAAACCCTTGCAAAAGAAAACCATGACAAAATATTACTTATATATTGATATTCTTTGTAGGCACTAACCTTCTTCTTTTTACAAATGTTCTTTGTAGGCACCAACCCACAAGAGACACCAATCACCACAATTGAGCACCAACTCAACAAGAGACACCAATCTCTTATTTGATAGGCACCAACCTTCAAATTCTTCAATGAGTGATATCAAAAACTATGTAGAAACTTCTTCTCTCACAAATCTGATCACAACTCTTGTAATGTCCTTCCTTCACAAATCTAATTCAAATCATGCACTATCTTCTCTCACAGATTTGATCATAAATATCTCAGAATCGTCCTTCAAAATCTAACCTTAATCTTCACACATATTTCTCAAATATATCTTCTCTTAATCTTCACACATGGGCTACATATATATTTCAAAATAGGTCTAAAATACTCTTCATAAATACTTGCCCTAGGTCTACTCAAAATCAAAAATATATCTTATTCATTTCACTCACATCAAACTCAACCTTTTCATCTATCTTTTATACTTCTTCAAGAGAGGTTCATAATACATTCCCAATAGTGATCACCATTCATAAAATAAAGCAATCTCTTTCCTTAATCGCACCTCCTCGTATATTCTAAATAAAATGATTTTGTCTTATTTGTAATGGCACTACCTCATGAAGGAAGTCAACCACCTTAGATTAAAGTCTTTAAGAAAATTGATTTTAAACCTCACAAAATCAGTGTTACCATGGGAGTCGGGCAACATTTATTGTTTGGAGTCGGCCCCAACACACATTTCAAATGTTTTAAACTTGGCGCTCATATTGAATGCAATTTATTTTATTTAAGTCTCCAAAGTGGGGCGCTCAAAACTGATGTGGAACAACCACATGTTAAATTCAAATTATTTTATTTTAAATTCCAAGGACAATGATCTCATGTAACTCCTCCCAAGTCGACTAGTGTAGAGAATATAACCCTTTGTTTTATTTATATCAAACACTCAATTTGTTTCACTGTCATATCAATGAATAAGTCTGCCCAAAACACAAGTTTAAATCTTTAATTTAAACTTTACTGTATTCACCCAATTACCCATAGAGAAGTCAACCTATTTGACATCAGCGACGTCTTCCTTTGACGTCAATGACAACACATTCCAACAATCTCCCCCTTTGTCATTGATGGCAACCTGCAAAGAAATAATCTGTGAATACAACAAGATACTCTCTCTTTCTGCATTGCTCCCTCTGTCTGTCATGCTCCCCTTTTCTGTAATTCTCCCCCTTTGACATCAATGGCAAAGGAACCTTCATCTATCTATGAACTTGTTTTCCATGGAGCTAAAGACAATGCTTTGGTTAGCTCCCCCTGACTTTATGCTTCCTCTCAATGACTGGTTGAGAGTGATCTTACTCCCAATTTCTGCCTTAAGTACTGAAAAGTCTCTTTCGAAAGTGGCTTTTGAAGATATCTGCAATCTACTCTTGAGTAGCAATGTACTCCAACTTAACCTATTGATTTGCCACTCGTTCCCTTAGAAAATGATACTTGATAGGTATATGCTTTGTCCTTGAGTACATAACCAGATTCTTTGAGATATTGATTGCACTCGTATTATCACAAAATATAGATATAGGATGATCATACTCCGCCTTGATATATTTCAATGTTTGTCTCATCCATAAAACCTAAGTGCAATAGGATGTGCTGCTATATATTCAACTTCTATTGTGGAAAGAGAGACTAAAGCATGTTTCATACTTAACCAAGATACAAGATTGTAACTAAGAAAGAATGCTCCTCCACTTGTACTTTTCCTATCATCAACACTACTGCCCAATCCACATCTATATGTGCTGCTAGGGTGAAATCTTCACCATTGGGATACCATAAACCAAAATCCAATGTACCCTTCAAATATTTGAATATCCTTTTGACTGCTTATACATGAGTGCAACCTGAAACCTTGCCACCATACCAACTGCCTGCATAATGTCAGGCCTTGAAGCTGTCACATATAACAAGCTTCCAATCATTGACCTATAGAGAGTTTGATTTGCTTCGGGTGATTTATCATCTTTGCTTAACTTACATCATGTTACCATGGTAGTACTCGCAGGATTACAATTCTCCATTCTGAATTTCTTCAACATTTCCTTGACATACTTGGTTTGTGAGATAAATATTCCTTAATCTGATTGAGAAATTTGTAGTCCAAGAAAGAAGGACAACTCACCAAGCATAGACATCTCAAATTCTTTTTGCATCTCCATGGCAAACCCTTGACACATATTGTCACCACTTCCGTCAAATATAATATCATCTACATATACCACGACTATCAACTGGTCATCACACACAGTCTTGATATAAACATTGCTATCATCAATCCCTTTCTTGAATCCTTTTTGTTGTAGATACTTATCAAGTCTTGCATTCCATGCCCTATGTGTTGGGAAAAGGGAGAGAGAACAAGGTAAAGTTGCAGCTATGTAGCTTTTAAATGTTTTTAAATATGAAATAAAAATGTGTAAATCTAAAAATTACTTTCAATTTAGATGTAATAATATTCCTCCAATTTAATCAATGTAGTAGAGAAGAAAAAACATGATAGAAGTAGACACAAAATTTACGTGGAGAAACCCTTACAGGAAAAAACTCCACACTCAAAGAGATTTATTCTTGTATTAATTCTTGTAATTAAGTTTACAAGAATACTAAAATCTTCTTTGGATTCTACTAGCACTCTATTACTTCTTCAATCTTTAAATATCTGTTCTTCCTGTCATTACCTATCTATAATCTGTAATGTTTTGATGATTTCTCATTATAGAATTTCTACCAACTCAAGGAATCATTATATAGAAGCCATGGATCTCAAACATACAATAAACTATATCCAATAACATGAGAAGAAACCTCATGTAAATCCAAGCACCCAATATAGTGAACTCCAAAGCTGCATGGTAGAAATCAACTATTAACTACAAGTCTCAAACATGGGCGCCCAGGAAGTCTGAATCAAACTTAGTCAACTGAAGTGTTATGTGACAACAACAAGGTATAATTGAAAGTCTCAACATGGGCACCCAAGAAGTCAAACTCAAACTTAGTCAACTAAAGTGTTATGTGACAATAACAATATTGAACTCAAAGCTTCTTCATGAGCACCTGGTAACTCCCAATTAGACATAGTCAACTGAAGTATCACTAAAGTACCAACACACACTAATGTCATGCAAACAACATGCATCATTGATATCCCCAATATTATTCTATAACAACTTGTTCTGTAACATGCAAGAGTCATGTAACCACCTGTAGCACCATGCAAGAGTTATCCAAAACTGATCCTAGGTTAGAATGTCATGTAAGATACATGCAACACCATATAAAATGACATACAATAACATGCAAATCCATATAATTGACATGCAACAACATGCAATTCCATATAACTGACATGCAACAACATGCAAGTCCATATAATTGATATGCAACAACATGCAAGTGACATGCAACAACATACAAGCATATGCAAGTGACGTGTAACAATATGCAAATACATGCAAGTTCATATAAGTGACATGCAACAACATGCAAGTTCATACAAGTGACATGCAACAACATGCAAGTCAATTGAAGTAACGTGCAACACATGCAAGCACATGCAAACTCATACAAGTGACATGCAATAACATGCAAGTCCATGCAGGCTTTTATGAGTTCATGCAAGCAATATGCAAATATCATGCATCTCTAACTTCACTGTTAACTGTAACATCATATTTATGCAAATATCATGCATATCTAACTCCACTGTTAACTGCCACATCATGTTCATGCAAATATCATGTATCTCAGACTCCGCTGTTAACTGCTACATCATGTTCATGCAAAGTGTATCAACATTATCCACTCATGCACACAAAAAAGCAAACTCCTAGTCTTCATTGGAAACACCTCCAAAGTGAACACCCAAATTGGGTCCTACCTCATAGGAGTTATCAACAACATGTCATAGTGCTATAACTAGTAAAAGCACCAAAGGTGCTATCAAATGGCCGATAGGCACACATATTTATAGGCCTATCACTAAATAGTTTATATTTATATTTTTATTGGAAATTTATTAAATGTAGTAGTTGGTGGACAAGGCTATAAATACTATAAGAAATTTAATATTTTTTGGCAAATAAAAATAATGGAATGATATTAAATGAATAACAACATGAACTAAATTGTGAATGAACCATTAAAAGAAGTAAATCATAAAGAAACCATTAGAGAACTATGACCTCCCATTCAACCACAATAAAATATATTATCATTGTCATAATTAGTGTTATACTATTAGGAAGTTATATTTTAAACACATTTATTTAGGGTGTTTCACTTTGGAACATATTTATTGTTTGTGTGGAGTGCAACTCTGGCATTCACTTTAGTTTGATATACTTATTGTTTGTGGAATTACGGGTTTGAACTTTAGAATTGAATTATATTTGTTTCACTTTGTATTTTTAAAATTGAATTCACTTTGTCACTCTAATTGATATATTTATTGTTTGTGTGAAGCATGGGTTTGAACTTTAGCATTGACTTATATGTGTTTCATGTCCTGTGTTTAAAATTGAATTCACTTTGTTTGCATTTATTGTTTGTGTGAAGTGTGTGTTCGTGCTTTGACAATTACTTTGTGTGTGTGTGTGTTTAAATTTTGATAACCATTGATTGTTTATTTGAAGTGTCTTTGAACTTTATTTGTTTGAAGTGTGTTTGAACTTTAGACATTACTTATTTGTGGAAATTGTATTATTGTTTATATTGTCATTCATGTGGCTTTTATCTAGAAATTTTAATAAAAAATAATCCAATTTTTATGATAGTAGTTGGAAGAAAATGAGTTATAGACAGATGCAACCTAACTTGTTATTATCTTCATTTGTTAGTGGGAATATATGAAGCGTGAATGGAGTAGGTCTTAAACTTATTTGCAATTATGCATGTTGTAATGATGAAATATATAGTTATATGTAGGCTTCTATAAAGTAGTGGTATGTAACCTTGTATTGTTTGAAATTAGTTTTATTTCCTTATGCTTACAATATCAATCTAAGCACAAAATGAATTGCTAGTATGTTGAAGTTGAAGATAGTGCATATCTCATGAGCAAGTACATCATTAGATAGTTTTCTTTAATCACCCACTTAATTTAAAAGCAACTATTATCCTCAAACTTCAAGACATGAACTTATTATGAAATAGTAGTGTAGCTCATCAAAGGTAAAATTGAGTTCAAACTTTTAAGATCAAAAAGATATTAAAATTGACTCTTATCTATCTACACCTAAGGTTTGGAGGTGTGACTCATCACACAACTCACCACATCAGCGTGTCTAATAGAAGCATCCTTAAAATAATTTTTTAAATATTTGACCAAAAATTTAGCATGGAATTTCTAGTAGTTAAACAAAAATTACCATTTGTTGTTTGAACAACATCATATTATTAATTAAAATATAACTTATATGCAACCTAAATGATCTCAATACTTTTTGGTAACCATGAATTTTACCTTCTTTTTTTTTTTATCCGTAATAGCATTTGTATATTAATAAATTAAAAAAGGAGCCACATATCATCAACCTTTCATGGCTGGCCAGAGATTAACAGTTTATCTACAATACCAGAGAAGCCTAGGAGAAAGACCACACAGGGTCACCAAACTTATTTATGGAGGATAAGCACTATAACCTAGACTAGCAAAGCAAAGCTCTGACTATACAAAATGGAGCAGAAGGAGTAGAAAAACACTAGATAGTCGCAGAAGCAAGGAGTTTCCTGAAATCGTCCACCCAGTCCAGACCGTCCACCATCTCCAAACCTAAAGCCTTCTTGACGAATCTGACTGCCAGTGCCGCTTGATCTTTTAGTAGAATCAGATCAAAGCCTCTAACATCCAAGATAAACGGATAGAGCTTATTAACGGCACCAGGGTCCTCAAACTGGTTCCAATCCTTCGGCCGCGGAATTCCAGACCCCAAACTAGCCATTTGCAGCGAAATCTCAAGATCCCCCAAATGCTCTGCATTGAAGAGACCCTGCATTATAGACTTCACCAATTGTTTGTCCACCCTGTAGCGTTCTCCATTTTCCAGAAACACCTACCCAAGATCATTTTCACCACCCCCAACATCAGTGCGTCAGGCCGTCGCAGCATTCTCTGTAACCGGAGGTCCATAATGGCTCCAAGCATGAATTTTACCTTTTTAAAAACAACACATTCTTATTTAAAATACAACTTATATTCAGCTTTAAATGATCATAATTTTTTTTGACAACCTTTTACATTTCATGAAAAAATACAAGGTAAATTGTTGGTTTTATATATTTGAATAGAATGCAACAATGAATGATGTTTGTTAGCAAAATGCAGATTTTAATAAGTTTAAAATAAATATTGGTGTATCAATTTCTTTTAAAAATAGCCTAGTAAAAGGGGCGGGGGTCCTGGCTCGATTGGCTGAAAAATTCTGTTACAGTAAAGAAGGTCACGAGGTCCAGTCTCCCCTGTCCCCGTGGTATCAGAGGGCGTGTCATGCCAGCGTCACCGGTCACATGAAAAAAGTTTACCAGGCGCACTGCAGTTTATAGTGGGGGATACCCGATTCTTGTAGTCTAAAAAAAAATAGCCTAGTAAAAATTTCAATTCTAATTTCTAAGTTACATTAAAAAAAATTACCTAATTTAAATTTAAAGGAAAAAACCCCTAAACATGAAAAAAATAGTAATATGCATTGTAAAAAACTTATAACTATTTTTTAGTTTTAGATATTTTATAATATTTTAAGATTAATATTAAAATATAAAGTATATTAATATATCTAAATTTATCAAAGATGTTTCTTGAAGCTTTTGTTCTCATTAATACCAAGTAATTATCTCTACTTGCCCTTTAAAATAAATATTATAACTATAAGATTAGTTTATATTGACGAATTTTTAGTATGATCTATACTTGCCCTTTAAAGGACTTTCTCATATTAGTTTTTATGAACATTTATCAAAAAAATTTAATCTAACCCTTTACACAAACTAATATACATTAGTATTTAAAAATAAAACAATCATGTGTTAAGCCTACATATAATTTAATTTAGAAATGGAAATATATAAAATTATAGTTTTATTTTAAAAGAGTAAGACATAATTTGAAAGATTAATATGAAATTTTAATATCAAGATTGAATAATCTAAAACCAAAAATTCCTTCATAAATTATTTATGTAAAGTACGCCGAATACAAAAGTTAAGGATAATAACCCTTCACACAAACTTAAACCTAATTCAAAATAGAGATAAAAACATCAAGCCTTCATGAACTCAGCAACAATCTTGGAACAGTGAGCAACTGCACACTTTGCAAGCTCATGAGGAAGACAAACCTTGACAGCTATCTGAATCTCTCGTATGTTGATGATTTTTTTTTTGTTGTAGCGAGCAAATTTGGCTGCCTCGGTTGCAATTTTCTTAAACATCTCGTTGATAAACTTGTCCATAATTACCATAGCTTTGCTCGAAATATTGATATCTGAGTGCACTTTCTTGAGAGTTTTAAACAAGTAGATCTTAAAGATCCACTTATTCTTTTTATTTATTTTTTCTACAGATTTTTTTAGTCATGACCTCCTTTTCCTCCACAATGGGCCTCTTCTCTATCCTTTTTGCCATCGATAAGCACTACAAAAATCATATTGTAAAATTAGAAATTAAATCTAAGTTAAGCTAAAACTAAAATTATAAACTCTAACCCTAATTACAAAAAAGAAAACAATTAACTCAAATCTAAAAACTGAATAAATTATCAACACATCATATAAAATATTTGCAATTGTGTTTAATCAATAATTCATTTTCCATGCATGTAAAGAAGATAAATTTGTAGTATAAAGAACGTGGAATCCATTAAAGTATGTCTGCATTCAAATCTTCAGAATATACCCCAAGTTTACTCCAAGATGCCTACTAACAGCCAAGACTGATACTCCCTAGGGAATGAGCTCATCATAAGGAAGAAGCCAAAACAAATTCAGCATATTGTAAATACAAATGTTGTGAGATTGATTTGACATTCTGGATTGAATTGTAGCAGTATTATGTTCCACCGTTTGGAGCCTCACAAATGATGATCTCACAAAAAGAAGAAACAAAAATTAATTTATATTTTAAAGTACAGATCTTATGAGATTGATTTAATTTTTGGATTGAAATGTTTTGTAGTAATCTATTCCAACATTTGAAGCCTCAAAGATAACTCACTAATGTTTCTTCCTCCACAAACACGGTCCATTAGCGACGCTCTAAACGTAGAAAATAATAATGCTAGTTACACAGTTGAATCCATAAATCATTCACTCATTCTCTAAATTTAGACTTTCAACACAACCTACCTACTACAATACAAATCTTACTATTAAAAATGAAAGATTCTTGACTGTTACTTTGGTTTTACTTCCACCGAATTTTACACTAGACTACTCAAATTTATCAAATTTATTATGAAATTAAGAGAAATTTATCAAAAAACAAGTCTTAACAACAATATGATAGTTATCTATCTTCATTAAAAGTCTAAATAACTTCTTCAAGATGTAATCTAGTCTTATTTTCTACAAGATTGAATTATCCCAATCCAAAACATTCTCACATAATTCTCACAGAATTCCCCCATGATCAAACTCACATTATTTAAGATTCCTAAGTTTACCTCATTCGTTTAAGGTCTCTATATCACATCACATTATCCATAGATACTAGAGATTCAAAATAATATAATAGAGATAAACAAGTAATTATATTGACTTCCATCAAAGCAATGATGTTTTAGGATACATATTTTATATTAATGAAATTCATAAACTAATTAAACACAATAACAATTCCACAATTTCCAATGTTAGCTCTTCACCAAATTGAACTAATTTCCTATATAAATGTAAGCCATGAAACTAATATAATCTAGATCATGAAAGGAATAAATACTTTCTATTAAAAAGGGTTTTCTATTTTGACAAGTAGTCTAATCATTACTTAGCTAATATATTTTTACATGATTACACTAAATAAAGAGATTAGATAAAAGCAAATATAATTATAAAAATAAATTAAATTTGGAAACAACATAGTATAGAGTATTTAATCAATCCATAAATCTATTTTAGCAGCAATATTAATACTAGCATATGAAAATCTCAATACACTAAAACTATACGTAAGGATATTCTATTCCATATTACTCTATACTATCATGAGAAAATGACGTCTATTAAAATAATATTATTGTTATACAAAGATTAAAAAAAAATTAGAAATATGCCACACAAGCTAATTCATTTCTAAATAATTCTATAATAAAACATTTAGCTAAAATTAATATAAAAAAGATAATTCATTTTACATAATTAAATACTTACCTAAAATTCATATATAGATAGTAATATTTCTTTTTAAAGATAAGGAATATTCCTTTAAAGTTAAGGAATATTCCTTTAAAGATAACTTCTTTTTTTATACTTCTAAATTAATTAATCTTATTAACATATATGACTACGTATTCTTAACTTAGAATAAGATCGCATAAATATGTATATTTGCTTCTATTCTTATACTTAATACCAAAAGTATACATTACTATCCATCACATAAATTTTCAAATTCTAATGATAGATACGATAATTCATACGTAAATGATATCTTTATCCTAAATATACTACGGAAATCTCACCAACAAGCTTATTGTAACTTTAGCAAAAGTATTTGAAACAATGATTCTGGAGATTTAAAACTTTAAAATTGTATTTTGAAATGGGGCCATTACTCAGCACTTAGTAGAGATAGAAATATAGTTATCATGGAGAGATTTCATGCCTTCTTATGGCAATTTCCAAAATAAGAACTTATATACACTTATTGCCAACGTAAACACAACAATATCCATTTTGTAAAGGAAGATTTATCATTAGTAAAAGAAACGTTTATTATATTTAAACATACATAATTGAAATTTGAAGCCATTATTTAGCTACACTGCATAAAATAGATTCTATAGATATTACAGAGGTATAATAAGAAATTTCTTAAACAAAATTAGAAAGAGATAAAATAATGCGTCTGAAACTGATCTTTTGATTCTGTTAGAGTTATAGTTGGAAAGGCTTTGGTAGACATATATGTAGAAAAAGAACGAACTGTTAAACAGAATGCCTCAAAGAGATGTCATCGCATGGAACGCAATGATTGCAGGATTGCACAATTTGGGTTTGTAGAGCAGATTTTAGAGACTTTCATGAAATACAATTGGCAGGTGTAAATTCGTATTAAAGTTGGATATGTTCTGGTAGACATTTGAAAGTAACCACATAGATAAGGTTTTCAACCTGTTAGCAGAATGCCTCAAAGAGTCATCAACATTAGGAATCCAAAGATTATTTATATGTAGAAGATGTTGTGAGATCTGCTAGAACTTGTACCCATACAAGGTTCAAGGAAAACGCCGATAGAAAGACCGACGAGTTAAAGAAGATTTTTTTGGCGTGAGTCAACACTGAGCATTATAACACACACAATGAGCTTAAGGGATTTTCTGGCGTGAATACTAAGCGCTCTAACGCTCATATTTAAAGCCTATCGACTAAAAGATATGCGGATAACATATTGTATTACTTTGTAACAGTTACATACTTCAAGGGAAAGGAATAACTAAGTTAAATGCATAGAGGCTAAAAGATATGATACGGAGAAATGTTATTGAATTCAAACTGCTCAACAAAAGCAGGCTCCTCAGAGCTGAGTATAACTCATGTCATTATATTATTAAAAAGATAGGATGTAATTTAGAGATTTGATTAGGAAATATATCAAAATGCAGAGAGAGATTTTCAGGAGGGAGCGGTGTTTGATTAGCTAAAATCTTTTAAACCCTTGGAAACATTCTTAATTTAAGAGCATTGTCAAGGCACATGAGCTGTTAAACTAAATGCACCAAAAACAAGTATGAAGATTGCATTGATTTCAAAATACTCACCAAATCGATTTGCTTAAAAGGGATAATATATTTATACACTATAGTAGACATGATATTTCCACAGTCCATGATGATCAAATTGTAAGTTTCTAGAAAAATTGTGTTGCTTTTTTTGTATCAACGTTTCGGATCACACTCTGTGATCCATCATCAGGAAATAAGAGGAGAATGCAAATGAAGTAAAACTACAGATAGAGTCTTTTAAAACGAGAGAGGGGTAGGCACGGGTTACAAGCCGAGTCCTAGGAATAAGGAAAAAGCCAAACAAAAACAAAAAGAGTGAAAAGGAAACAAGGCTAAAAATTGTAAAAAAGAATAGTCAAAAGCAATAAGTAACTCACCAAATATACTGATTAGATTCAAATAAATGTATATAAATATATAATCCTGAATGTAAGTATACATATTTATATATGACTATAAATAATTATATATCTATATATATCAAGAGAGGTACAAATAACAAAAAATTACATATATCTAATAAAATAAGTATCTAAATAATATGGTAGGTATCTAAATCTATATGAGGATCAAAAATATGTATAAATGCATGAAAAATAATATACATATGAACGTATATCATTAGAAAGGTGCAAGTAACAACATCATGCTAAATGTAAGAATGCAAAAGGATGAAAAACAAAAAGGTTAAGAGTTATAACAAATTGAAAGCAAATTATAAAAAGAGTGCAAATTAATCAAAGGTGTAAGTAAGAGAATCAAGTTAAAAGCAAGAAATACAAAAAGAAAAAAGTAAATAGGCAATTGGTTATCTCAGTATGAATACAAATTTAATCATGAATGCAAATTATATATCTATGTATATAAAGAAAAGTATAAAAAGCAAATATTTACATATAGCTACTAGATAAGAGTCTAATAGTAGGTATCTAAATATATCTAAGGAACAAAAATAAAAAAGAATATACATAGGAATGGGTATCAATAGAAATAAGAAGGTTCAAGAAAGAGGATCAAGCTAAGAGCAAGAAATACATATAGGTGAATGCAAAAAGAGAGAGATAGAAGAAAGAAAGAAAATTGTAAAATCTAACACCTGACATAATAATATCAAGAATATAATAGAACTAAAATATATCTAAGAATGAAGCTTATCCAAGAATATATGATATATAGATGTATATAAAGGAGGTGAAGTCCGAGTGAACCTATAAAACCACCAACATGGAAAAAACAACAATCTCCAAGCAAGAGGAAAAGAGACAAGGAGAAAAAGAAAGAAGAGAGGGAGGGAACGACGAAGAGGGGGTGATGAGGACCAAGAGTGGGAATAAAATAACATAAAAAGGAGATCCCCAAAGAAGAAAAATAATGAGGGAAGAAACCAAACACGGAGAAAACCAATAAGATAAGAGCTAATAAAATCAAAAGACATGTAAAGGGAAGGGGAAAGGAGAAAAGAGAGGAAAAAAGGTTGAAAACCAAAACCAGGAGAAAACTAATGGAGGCAGCTTGAAGAAAGAATCAAGAAGATAAAATCAAAAAGATAAAGGAGAATGCAAGGATGTCCCTATAGATATGATAAAATATGGAGATGAAAGAAATGAGAGAAGAGCGGGGACACAAAAGATGGAAGAGGAACAAGCGATAATAGGAAGAAACTAAAGGCACTAGAGAGCTATAATTAGAAGGGGGGTACAATGAAGGGAACAGACTAGGGTTTGATGGTAAGGTGAGAGGAGAGGTGTGGAGGGGAAGAGAGGAAGAAGGAGAGAGAAAGGAGAGGGAGGAGAAAGGGAGAGAGGGGGAGTAAAGAGCAAGACACAATAGAGATTGAGAGAAACAGGGGGAAAGAAGAGGCCAAAGAGAAGGGGTTAGTTTTTGAGGGAATTAAGAAGAGGATTCCAAGTATGGCTTAGGTTCCACCCATCATCCCTATTTAGGTTAGCAGGGTTGTTTTTGATGAAGATAGCCTCCTTAAGTTTTCTTTTAAAGTAGTTATCTTCCTTGGCTAGGACAAGAGTGTCCTAAAGGCGAATGTGGTGCTTGGTGTTAGAGGAGTGCTCAGCGAGGGCTGATTTAGAGACCCTTTCGTGCCTAATGTCTGCACAATGTTCTTTGATTCGTGTGCAGATAGATCTACCTGTTTCACCTATGTAAGGGGTTCCACAGGAGCAATCTATTTTATAGACACCTGAGTTTAAAAGATTGTCCGTGGGGTCTTTGGTAGAGGGGATGAGGTTTCTGATGGTGGAAAGAGGTTTGAAGGCACAAGAGATGCCTTTCTTGCGAAGAATTCTAGCAATTTTATTAGAGATGCCTTCAATGAAAGGAAGGGTGGCTCCAAAAATAGGTTCCAAGTTTTTCTTGTCAGGTTTAGAGTTAAGGCAGTTTTGGGCTTGTTTAAAAGTTCTCTTGATGTATTTACTATGGTACTCATTGAGTTTGAAGACCTTGGTGAGATGGGACAGCTTAATGCTTAGGTGATCGTCATCGTAGATGCGGAAGGCCCTTGTTGCCAGGGTTTTAAGGACACTAGCCTTGTGGGCAGGGTGGTGATGGGAGGAAGCGAGAAGATAGAGGTCAGTGTGGGTAGATTTTCTAAAGACCCGATGACCAATTGATCCATCACCTTTTCTAATCAGAAGAATGTCTAGGAAAGGAAGTTGATTATTAGCTTCAAGTTCTTTAGTAAATTTGATGTAGGGGGCAATGTTGTTGAGGTGATTGTGGAAAGCCTCAAGTTGATCAAGGCCATGTGGCCAACATATGTTGGTATCTTCCAACATATTTATACACTATTAATATTCTCTGCCAGAGGTGCATAAATCAAGGAGAAGAAGTGCAAAGATTATTTGGGAATGCCTTACTCAAGAAGGAATCTCATGACTAGTTTGTATGAGAGGATCAGTTTGAATAAGTTGGATGCTAATTCCTGATAGAAGAGACAAACAAATATGGAGGCGACAGGGTGGTACAAAACATTTACTTAATGCCATGGAAGAGAAAACTAAGATTCAAGAAATTTACTGATGCCATGAAAACACACACAAGGCTTGCGACTTGATTTGACAAAATGTCTCAAGGAGACATCATCTCATGGAATGATCACAATATAGGTGGAACAAAGCAAGTTATAGAGAAACAAATTAAAGTAATCAAGAGGGCAAGCAAAGCAAGTTACCTTGTATCCGCTATGGAATTGATGCCAGATTAATCATGCAAAACCTGCACAATTTGTATTCCCAAACAAAAGCCTTCCCAAATCTGCCTCCTATTCCGGAGGCTAAACATGAAAATATATAGAAAAGAACATTCCATTATATCTCCTTGTAACGTCCACCATGACTCTTCCACTTCCATTTCCATCATCCATATTCTCATAAACTTAAATTAGCTCCACTAAAATTAATGGATGACGATTTATGTGCAGCAAGTTTTTTATTTTTATTTTAAATTTTGGAGATTTTTTTTTTGAAAGACTACCAAAAAATGAAGGACTACCAAAATTTTAATTTTGTGGAGTGGGACTACCAATTGTTTTTAAAAATTTGTGGGACAAAATTAGTGGGACTACCAAATTTTTGGCAGTTACAAGATGTGTGCACATATAGAATGGCCTATTGGCCAAATTAAATATTATTTTGTCTCTCAAGTTCCTATGTGTTAGAGAACACTTTCCAAGAACTTTGGAGACACGTGAATTTGGTTAGGATTACAAAGTTAATGACAACTTATCCCAACACTAGGGGCTTGTTTTAATCCATAAAGGGCTTTCTTCAATCTACACACATAGTCCCTATTTTCTGATAATAAGAACCCTTCTGGTTGTTCAATGTATACCTCTTCCTCTAGATTGCCATTAAGAAAGATAGACTTAACATCCATTTGATAACCCTTATAATTTATGAAACTAGAAAATGCTAAGAGCATTCCGATAGCTTCCATCCTAGCAACAAGTGTAAAAGTTTCTTCAAAATCAATACCGTGTACTTGGGCATAACCTTTGCATACTAACCTTGCTTTGTTCCTCACAACTTGGCCATCCTCATTCAACTTGTTTCTAAAGACCCACTTAGTGCCAATCACATTCTTATCTTTAGGCCTTGGGACAAGTTCCCAAGTTTCATTATTTTCTATTTGAATCAGTTCCTCTTCTTCACTTGCTTCTTTGAAGTTCTTAGGTTCTATTTTGTAGAGCAAGAACAAATTTTCATTTTCAAAAATATTTGCCTTTCTCCTTCTTGTTTTAATTTCACCATCTTTGTCACCTAGAATCAAGTCTTTCTAAATGATTTCTTTGAACAAATCTAGATGGTGTCTTAGATGCTATTCTTGATGGTGTCTTCATGCTTCTTTGCTCAACCATCTCATCCTCATTTTCTTCCTCTACTTCCTCTTCTTTGTAATCATCTTCATTTTGATGATCAACTTCATGTGTCTTATCATGGAAATTTTTTTCCTCATCAACTTTCACATTTGCACTCTCAACAATCTTATGCAACCTCTCATTGTAGCACCTGTAGGATTTACTCCTTGAAGAGTAACCAAGAAATATTCTTTCATCCACCTTAGAATCAAAATTTCCCAAATCTTCTTCATCTCTTCTTATATAGCATGGACTCCTGAACGTCACTTTGAAATGCTTCACAGTTGCAAGCCTTCCTTTCCATAACTCATATGGTGTCTTGTTGTCATTTACTCTGATTTATCTTGTTAGGAACCCATGTTTAACCCTTCTCTTTACTTTGTTAGTATATTACATTTGGACGCATATGCTTTGTAAGTCGTCCCATGAGTATATTGTATTATCCCACATTCATGGGAAATAATAGTTGTTTAGATTAGACTTAGTATATAAGTACGTGTTGAGGCCAATGAAGACATCCACGAGTTTATTGTATTGAGCTTGCTCAAAGGAGGTTGCCCCCTCAAAGTGGCCTGCAATCAATAAATTCCTTCTGTGTTTCTATTATTTCATGCATTTTTCATTATATTGTTGTAGGAGGTTCCTCTCATCTGGTATCAGAGCGCTTTCTTGGGCTCGCTGGGTGGAATTTCTGCTGAATTTTTTTTTTTGCAGTGGCCTCCAGGCACTGTGATTATTGCCGTAGTTCTTTTTTCTTTACATCTGTATTGTTCATTTCAATTACAGGTTCGGATCAGGGAATAATCACTATCCGCTTAAATGTGGGAAGTGCCTGGGCATAGCCCTAAAACTCATTGCGAGGAGTACCACAGGAACCCTGAAGTAGCTAGCCCATTAAGAGGACATGCCAGTGAAAAGGGCAACATCCCCTACCTGATTGACTAGTTCCCATTCGTGAGGTAAACCAAGAGCTGTCATTTGTGGCAAAGCGGTTATCAGTTTTACCTGAGCCATGGAGTGAGGGGTACTGCCCCAATACGCAAGACGTTAGACAACATTGGTATCTGAGTGAATCCCCTGAACCTTTAGAAAGCCAAACATACCTGGGGTCCATATTCATTACCAGCTAACAAATCGCCGATTGAATCTGTCCAGAGCCATTTGTAGATCATTTCAGGAAAAATAAATAAATAATTTTTAAAAAAAATTCTATTTTTTCGCCATATCTTCCTTACTTTCGCTCCGTTTCCTCTGAAAATTCACTAGAACCCCTGAAATTCCATTTTGCATATTTCCTTCCTTGCGGACCATATCCCAAATTCCACTTATCGAAGCCAGAAATCCCACATTTGTCTATTTTTAGGGTTTGCCATAACTTCTTCGATTCTCACCCAATCGCCTTCAAATTTTGCCACAACGTTCATTTCCTATTTCTGCTCCTTTCTCCCTCTTAGACAAATTTTCCCATTCTTTCACCCCGCTTCTGAAATCCCCATTTTTTGCTTCCCTGTCCCTTAGAAAATGTCCAAAACCTAGTCAAACCCCAATTACCCATCAAAGTTTTTTCCAAATCCAAATTTTCCTTTACTAAAAAAGTTTTTGTTTTTGTTTTTCTACCCATTCCAAAAAAAAAAAAACCTGGTTATGGTTGTCACTCGCGCAGGAGCAAAAAACATGGAGGAGGAACTTGCAGCCATCAAGACCAAACTCCAAGATCTGGATGAAAAAATTCTTGGGCTCAATCTTCAACATTCAGCCATGAACAATAGATGGCAGCCAGACTCTTCTACAGATATAGGGTTTTCTTCTTTTGGCAATTTTCGTGGACCGAAGCTTGATTTTCCTTGCTTCAATGGTGATGATCCGACTGGATGGATATACCGGGCAAAACAATATTTCAATCTGCATAATACTTTTGATGTCAACAAAGTCCCACTTGCCTCCTTTCATTTGGAACATGAAGCCCTTCAATGGTTTAGTTGGTACATTAAAGCTCATGAAGAGCCAAAATGGATAGATTTTTGCAAACTCATTTTGCAATGATTTGGCCCTGGTGCTTTTGATGACTTCACAGGAGCACTCACAAAACTATGCCAAACAGGCACTGTGAGAGAATATCAGACAGAATTTGAAAAACTGGCCAATCACACAGAGGGATTGTCCGATGAATTCTTCAGGAGTTGTTTTGTCAGTGGTTTGAAGGATGCAATTCACTCTGAGGTTAAAATGTTCTTCCCAAGCACAATGATGGAAGCCTTAGGGTTGGCTAAGTTGGCGGAGGACAAGATCACAGCTCAACAACGCTCGAAATCCAATTTTGTTCCATTCAGAAATATGTATCCCTAAAGCCCTCAAATAATGTCAGCTCCTAGAACAACTCCTATCAAGCATTTGACTGAAGCAGAGATGCGGGCACGTAGAGAAAAAGGGCTTTGTTATAATTGTGATGATAAATTCACTCGGGGACATAGATGTGTTGAGCAAAAGCACTATCTCTTGGATGTGGATTCTCCGCCCGAAACTAAAGTTATGCAGATGCTCAAGATACAGAGTTGATCAAGTTGCAACTCAGCAGTTGCCTGTTGACCCTACTTCTCAGGAAGACCACCCAGAGATCTCTCTCCATGCTGTAGCAGGAGTCACCACCCCACAAACCATGTGGGTCAAGGGTTATTTCAAGAAGCTCCCTCTTACAATACTCATTGATTCTGGTAGTACTCATAACTTCATTGACCCTCGCATAGCCAAACAGGCTGATTGTTTTGTTCATCCTTGCTCGAACTTTGAAGTCATGATTGCCAATGGGGGCACATTACCTTGCAAAGGGAAGTGTCACAATGTGCGTATCTCTATTGGAGATTATAACCTACGCTTCGACATGTTTGCCTTGGCCTTAGGTGGATGTGATGGGGTTTTGGGTGCCCAATGGTTACGCACACTTGGACCCATCTTATGGGATTTTGCTGAACTTTGGATGCAATTTTTAGACAATGGGCACAAACACACATTGAAGGGCTTATAACCGGGGTCTCTCAGCATCATAAGTTCACATCGCCTGGAAAAACTTCTTAAGAAGAATTCACATGGTATCATTGCTCAGCTTCACTCCATTCAGATGCAACCATCCATGGTCTCCACTACTCCTTCGACTCTACAACAAATGATGGCTATTTTGTATGCAGTACAGAAGTGGCGGCCATACCTAGTAGGGAATCATTTTTGCATCGGGGCGGCTCACCAGAGCCTAAAATATTTCCTGGAATAATGGGTCTCCTCCCCAGCATAATAGAAATGGATCAGCAAACTCATGGGTTATGACTATGAGATCACTTACAAGAAGGGTAAGGACAATATTGTGGCAGATTCTCTTTCTCGCACATGTGATGACCAAGCTTCTCTTTCAGCTATTTCTATGTCTATTCCAAATTGGTTGGAGTATGTCCCGCAGGCTATCTTCTATGAACTCTATGTTTCTCCATCGGTAGGGCACTCTGGGTTCCTCAAAACTTATAAGCAAGCATGGCATCACTTCTTTTGGAAGGGAATGAACAGGGCAATTCAATAGATTGTGGCTGCATGTGATACCTCAAAACAACAACATCAGTGGGCAAAGTGGCTCCCTCTCACTAAATGGTGGTACAATACCTCCTACCACACTGCATCTAACATGACTCCATATGAAGCAGTCTATGGTCAGGCACCGCCAACGCTCCTTCCATACTCCCCCAACAGTTCACAAGTTCAAGCAGTCGACATGGTTCTCCGCACCCAGGATCAGATTGGGGATCATAAGCTAGCTCCTTCCTGCGTTCATCTAATATTTCATGTCTCTTGTCTAAGGAAATTTCTTGGCGTCAACGACAGAGCACAAACTGTTTGACCACAACTGGATAATGGAGGATCCATCCTTTTGGCGCTAGAGGTAATCCTCGATAGGGGCACTCGTCCTCTTCACTCCCACTCCATCACAGAGGTATTAATAAAGTGGCATGGAATGCACCCAAAGATTGCTATAAGGGAACCACTCCTTCAGATTCAGCAACAATTTCCACATCTTACGCTTTGAGGACAAAGCTTTTCTAAGAGGGAGGGGATGTTAGGAACCCGTGTTTAACCCTTCTCTTTACTTTGTTAGTATATTACATTTGGACGCATATGCTTTGTAAGTCATCCCGTGAGTATATTGTATTATCCCACATTCCTGAGAAGTAATAGTTGTTTAGATTAGACTTGGGATATAAGTACGTGTTGAGGCCAATGAAGGCATCCACAAGTTTATTTTATTGAGCTTGCTCAAAGGAGGTTGCCCCCTCGAAGTGGCCTGCAATCAATAAATTCCTTCTGTGTTACTACTATTTCTGTTATTTCGTGCATTTTTCATTATATTGTTGCAGGAGGTTCCTCTCATGTCCATGGTTTAGAATATAAATTGTCGTATGAACTATATCCCTCCAAAATGTGTCAGGTACCCTGGACTCATTTAGCATGTTCCTGGCCATCCCTTGGACTATTCTGTTCTTTCTTTCCACCACTCCATTTTTTTGTGGAGTTCTTGCAGCTGAATAATGTCTTATTATCCCATGCTTTTCACAAAAATTATCACACCCCATTTTTAAACTAATGTATTTATTTTCATTATTTTCGAGAAGACAAATAGTTAGAGAAAATATTATGATTATAGTAATGATGGAAAATGCATTTGCTTTATATTAATTTATATGCAAGGAATAACTATTATGAAATTATTATTGATCATGTGGTTAAATGATGAAATGGACTAACTACCATCATGTAACTGAGGTGGATGTAGGAACAATGTTATTTTTCCCTCTGATATGAGGAGAAAGAGTATCACCATGGGGTGTGTGCAAGAAGTTTGAGTCCACTTTTTGGCCAAAAAGTGGAAGTGTTTTCCCTAATTTTTAGAATTTGTCACATTTGACCTAAAACTTTGAAGCACTTAAAGATTGAATCTTAAAAAGAGTCAGTAATATGAAATGTAGTACTCAGAGTCTAGTTTCGAAATATGTAATTTTTTTTAATACCTAGATGATACAAATTGATTTTCAATAGGTATGTCTAAAAACCACTGTTTAAAAGTTACTTTTTTTTACCATTCCATGCACGTGTACGTCAACCATATTTTGACCTAAATAATTGTATTTTTCTGAATCCTTTTCGGAAAAGATCTGTAACACACTGAAGATTGTTGAGGATATTTTTTTGTAAGTATTTTTTGAATGTTTTTAATTAATTTTGTATTGGTCGTAATTGTTGTTTGAAAATCCCTCGTGTACGTCATGCATAAGATGACCTAAACTTATCATTTTTTGATTTTTTTTTCAAATTGAAAAGAATTGTCTGAAGATTGTTGAGGTATAATTTTTTTTTCAAAAAAATATTTTAATAAAAAGTTATAAAAAATAAGAAAACCTGATATTTCAAGTTTGTGGACCAGTTTCATAAAAAATTAGTTGAAAAATAGAAAAATAATCAAATTGTAAAAAAAAATACATATTTGGAATCTACATAATCTCATCTTCAGACATATGTCCAAAGTCACTCTTTTCTAGTGACATTGACATGACCTTCAAATTGCAGGTCAAAACAAGTCCAAAGCCAAGGGTCGGGTTCCCAAGCCTTTTCTCAACTCGGAACCCATAACAAATACTACACCTACATTTGAAATTTCACGAAACGGGATTACGTTATAGAAATGGATTCCCGTTTCATAAACGGGATCCCGTTTGCTTTTTTTATTAATTCGCAATGAAGCAAAGCAAAACGTGATCTCATTTATGATATGGGATCCTGTATCCTAAATGGGATCCCATTTCATTTTTAACAGTTTTTTAATTTACTGATGAAAAAGTACTATCAACTCTGCAACTTGCATCTTACACGACTCTGTACGGCTGACAACGACTTTTTCTACAAATTTTTTTATCAAATCTTGTCTTCTACATGCTCTTGAACTTGTAAGTTCATTTGAATTTTGGAAGGAGGCAACGTTGGGACAATTTTGAAGTGGAATTGTGTTCATTTTCTACTCATTTGATGGAGGAATTAAAAAAAAAACTTTAACTATTGAAATTCATTTGTACTTCAAAATTTTGTAATCATGGGATCGCATCATCATCAAAAGAGGAAAGATAAGCAGGTATTGACCCCTAAAGAAATTCAAGCAAATAGAGAGGAGACAAAACGACAAAGAGATAGAAGATTGAGGATTCGAGCAATGAATAGTATTGAAGCATCCGATTCCATGACTATTGAAGATAAAAATATTGAAGAGACCATGGATGTAGATATACAAATTTGCAAGAGGTGAATGTGGAAGATAATTCGATTATAGAAAATAATCCTGGTATGTCTTCAAATCCACCTTTCATTGCTATGGAGAATGTGACAATAGGCACAAATCCAGGTATGTCTTCAAATCCACCTTTGAATGATATGGAAATGTTATTATAGATGATATTCGTATTGATCATTTAAAAGAAGTTGGATATAACAATCTTGAGATCGATTTAATTCATAGACAAGTTGTAGAAATGAATATTGAAAAAGAGATCCCTTGTGTTGGTCAAAATGAAAATCATTTTGTTGTTGAAAATGAAAATCTGTGTGTTCTAGGTGAAAATGAAAATCCTTTTGTTGTTGAAAATGAAAATCCTTGTGTTCTTGAAAACGGAAATATTTTTTTAAAAACTGAAAGTACTATTTTGGATAATCTTCTTGGTAAGATTTTGGAGACAAATAAGAACACATGCCAATAGATTATACAAATAATTTTTTAATAAAAAATGACTATCATTTCAATGTCAATTCATGATGCAATTGATGAGAATGTGGAAAATGAGAAAAGTAATGAAAAAGTTAGACATTTTTGTGAAACCAAAAAGAAAATATGAATCACTTAAACATGATATATGTACTATTGCTAGTACCATAGAGTCTATTGGAAAGAAGAGTCGATCTAAATATAAGAATGCAGTACGATGAGCTATAACAACCGCTATAGTTAATAAAACAACTCTGGATAAAATAATGTTAAGCAACATTAGTGGAATTCTAAACATACATCCTAAAACATTGGTAAGAGCGGCAAAGAGAAGAGAAAGTATAGAAAATGATCCAATCAACCAATGTTGGAGTTTTAGTGGTCGACTCCCAAGGTTTGACATGAAATTGAATATTGAAATCAAATCTTTGGTTGAAAAATATTGGCATGATAATACTAGGGTATCATCTAATGCTAGAGATGTTTTGAAATTAAGAGCGTGGTCCAAAATTTGCGATCCTCATCCAAAACACCTATTAGACACAACTCAAACCAAATTTTATAGAATTTTTTTTGGATGATTCAATATTACCTGGAAATATTACCATAAGCCAAAGATCATTTGAAAAATGTAAACCTTGGTATGTTAAAATTAATAAGCAATGAATCGCTTGTTGTTGTAAAACGCATGTGCAATTTTGTTATTATTATGAAGTTTTTTGATATATACGTTGTACTTTACATACTAACATGATTATGCAGGAGTGTGGTATTAATATGCCACATGAAACAATTAAGGAGTTTATGGTAGGTTTGTTTTGTGAAAGATCTAATGGACATTTATTTTATTTAAGTTCATGTATTTCTGGACAATGCACTAGTTGTGGCAATCTTTCATTCTTAGGAGTTTGTATGCATGAAAGTGTTGAAAATAATTTTGGACAACAATTAGTGGATGTTAAAAGATTTAAGAATGTTGAGTATTCTTTAAAGGATGGAAAATTAGGAAAGCGTTGCGATTTAATCACATAAAAAATTAGTGTACATGCATCCATATCAGAATTTAAGGGTAAGATTGTACCAAAATATGTCAAACACTCTCAACATGCTTGATGGCTTGATGGACAATTTCACACATGTAGAAACACATTTCTAGTTGGAACTATACTATCAATGGTTGATTTTGCAGAAAACTATACCACTAGTAGAATTTGACAAAAATCACTACGTGACTAAAACTTTTAGTCACAACAACTAAAAATGACTAAATTCTACTAATTTTTTGCAACACAACTATAAATGACTAATTTTATCATCGGGTAAAAAACACAACTAAATAATTAGTCACACAAATAAAAATTACATAGTTATTTCGAATTAGGAAATTATTGGTGGGAGTGGGTTGTATTGCGCACAGGATTAATAGTGAAAAATTGTTGGCAGGAGAGGGGAGTACAGTAGAGTGCAAAATTTGGTAGAAGTAATTCAACGGGGGAGTGGGGAGTACAATTGACATTATTTATGCAATGCACCTCTATAAACAGAAGGGGGGTTTGTTAATTATTAATGGAGCCAAAGCCGACCAGAGAGGGTTTGTGTGCCAATTTGATGGCATGAGGCTTTTTGGGTTTTAGCATATAAGTATAGTAGCTACTTGCATGGGTGATGAAACTTGTTTGGAGAGGACCTAGAGACTTCTGAAAAGGCGGGCAAGGAATTCAGAGTTTGCTGCAACAAATTTGAAGTTGGTGAGGTTCTCTGCAGTGATGTCAAATTTGGGGACGCCCTCTGCAGCGAATTCAGAGGTAATTCGAAACCTTCATTACATTAAACACAAAATCTATAGCTTTTTGATTGGCAACTATATCTAGCCAGGAGAACAAAATCAGTGTATTATAAGATATGAGTTACATAAATAGGAGGGCATCTTGTCATAAGACATTGACTACCATGTAACAATTTGGAGTTCTTGAGATTGTGAAAGAATTGGATGCTTTTATTCATTGTATAATCAATACATTGTAGTGACCATATCTTGAAGTTGTCTATTTGTGTTCCATGTTATCATGCATGGGTATGGTATTAATTTCTAATTTTGTAACCAATTCACTAACCTAATCCCTAAGGCTCCTTTTCACTAAGTCTTCATGGCATGGGTAGTGCATGCACATCATAATTAGTTTGTTATTTGTTGGTGTAACTTACAGTAGTTACATAGGCAATTGAGTACCAGAACCATACATGCAATTCTAATTTTAGTAGACTATTTTTTCATTAGTTTCCTCTATGCATTTTGGAGCATATGGGAATTGAACTTGTAACATGCATCCAAATTTCAATTCCTTTGATCACTTTGCCATTAAACCACGGGCTCATGTCCTTAGCCTAGACCTCAATGCTTGGGTAACATTGTGTGCAAGCCTAATCTATCAATTGCATGGAATCCTAGAAGATGGTCTCATATGGCATAGTTGAAAGTTATGCTAGTTCATCAAATCAATGTGGTCACCAAGCTATTTTAATTAATACTATATGTCCATGTACATGGGAGTATATCAATTGTTAGAACAAGTCATCTTATCTCAACATGTTAATAATTTATGCTAGTAAGTAATGCTCAAAGTTACAACAAAGAATTCATTAGCCTATTTGTTAGTGTTTGTGTATTCATTAACATTGACAAGATTGCCATATGTTTAAATGCTTGTGGTTCATCAATAGAACAAGCATAAATTTTTTGTTCCATTGCTAAAGCATTTCTTTAATTATCATCTAGACAAGGAAGGCCCTCAATAAAACATGGATAAAAATAACATTTGTTTATTTCCAGTCATCATGGTCTTCTTTTATACACATTGTAGATGACATGTAAACTGAACATAAGTCTACATGGTCAAGAAGATTTTTAGAATTACAACATGCTCCTATAAATGCAAACAAATAGTATACAAACACCCCAAAGTTTCCTTATCTTTGTGTATTACAATTTGACCATTTTTTTTAACTGCAACGGATATTTTTTATATTAGAAATATAAATGGTGAGGTGCTAGTAATAGATAGTTTACAACATATACTTTTAATCTCTGGCTTTTGCACATGGGAAATAAAATGAGGGCAGAGTAGTTGCTATGTTTCGTGCTAATTAGCCATTGATAGCTGAGAATCCTACAAGTAAAAATTGCACAAAATTGACCACAAAGATTTATGTAGAGGCAGAACATCTGATTCTGTAGAGTGATGCCCAACTGTATTTCTTGAATTTGAATTGCTGTAGAGTGCTCTATATCCTGTAGAGTGCTCTAATTCTAATTCTGTAGAGTGTTGTGTATCCTAATTCTATGAAGTGCTCTGAATTCGGGGTAAGTGTTGAAGAATGCTGAAGAGAATGAGTTTACATGTATTAGATCGTGAGTAAGTTGAGTTTTTCAGATTTCTATTTTTTTCTTGAAATAGGAAACTAAATTAATACTGGAATACAGAGCATTACAGATGGATCAATGTCAAAGGTTGACTATAGATCAATACCATGCATATGATGAGAGAGTAACTGATGAGAGGGACATGGACAAATATCCATGTCCATGTAATGACTGTCTTGGTGGAAAGGTGAAAAAAAGAAATGTGATTTATCGACATATGATAAGATATGGGCATAGTGGTATAAGCCCTTGGGATTACAATCATTATGAAGATATGCTAGAATTGTAGCGTGTGAGAGATTAAGAGGCAACAAACATTGATGAAGTGGCACCAAACATAGATGAAGAGGCAATAATGTTAGATGAAGGGTTTGAAGTTGATACAATGTTGAATGAGGGTCTAAACGATGATTGGGCCAAGTCGATGGAGGATGCTTTAAAGCCTGTGTATGCTAATTGCAAGTTAAGTCGTTTGCCAACAATCCTTCAAATTCTTAACTTGCAAGTGGTGCTTGGTTGGACAAATGAGAGTGTAGATCAGTTATTAGCATTATTAAGTTCGTTGTTACCACATGACTCCACATTGCCAACAAAACGAAGTCAATATAAAAAGCAAATCACTAAGCTAGGCTTAGGGTATGAAAACATCCATACATGTGTGAATGGTTGTGTATTATTTCGCAATAATCTTGCAAGTGAGAGTGAATGTCCGAAATGTCATGAAGCAAGGTATAGACAAGAGTTGAAATCAGATGTGGTTCCTAGAAAGGTTCTTCACCACTTTCTGATAATCCCACGATTACTCTGAATGTATAGGTGCAAAGACATTGCTAAACTTATGCAATGACATGCCCAAAATAAGAGCACCGATAGAAAATAATGACATGTGACTGATTCTAAGACATGGATGGAATTTGATAATAGATGGCCTAATTTTTCTCAAGATCCTCGTAATATAAGGTTGGGTTTGACTCTATATGGGGTGAACCCATTCTTAGATCAAAGTACTAAATGGTCAACTTGGCTAGTGTTTTTAATAAATTATAACTTGCCTCCATGGTTAGCAACTAAACCATTTTTCTTAATGCTATCATTGATTATACCAGGAAAGAAAAGTGTGACTTCAGATACAATCGATGTTCATCTAGAGCCATTATATGATGATCTAATGGAATTTTGGAAAGGAATTGAAGCAATTCAATCTTTAAGGGATTGGCCATTCAATCAAATTCACTTTAAGAGCTTCCTTAGTGTTTACGATTCATGATGTTCCTACATATGGCACATTGTCTAGTCTCACTGTTCATGGATACCATGGATGTCCTGCTTGCAACTTTAAGGATTTTGTGAGGCACTCAAGAAGTTTGCATAAGTGTATTTATTGTGGACATTGTGCTTACCTTAAAATGGATCATCCATATCATCGACAAAAAGCATGTTTCAATGGTCAAGAAGAGAATCGTGAAGCACCATTGCTAATAACGAGTGATTACATTGTTGAGTATGGACAAAAAAGAATGTCATTTATAATTGAAAATGATGAGATTGCTGGTAGTAGATATGATCCATGTAATGAAAGCGGTGTAAAACGGCTCTACATATTCTATAAGTTACCATATTTTAAGGATACAGCCATTAGGCATACTGTTGACTTTATGCATACTGAGAAAAATATAGCCTATGCTATTATAGAAACTCTTTTTGGTGCTTTTGATACTATTTCATCATGTGAAGACTTTCGACAACTAAAGATTCGTCAAAATCTTTGGGTTGAAAAATATAATGATGAAAAATATAGAAAACCTAATGCTTCTTATGTCTAGACAAAGGAACAACGTGCACAATTCTTACAGTTGACGTCTCAGACTCGCTTTGCCATTAGATATGTAAGTAGTAGTATTAGAAGCCAAACTAACATTAATAGCTTAAGAGGCCTCAAGACCCATGACTATCATGTTATAATCAAGAATATTTTACCTATTGTGGTAAATATATCAAGTTTGGCAAAGGGGCCAAGATTGGAAATTATAAGGTTGGGCCTAATATTAAAGAGAATGAATTTACATGTATTAGATCCTTCAAACTTTAATAGTTCGAGGGAGGAGGTTGCTGAAGTCCTTTCTCTATTAGAACGGGAATTTCCACCAACAATCATTAACATTTCTATGCATCTTTTGATACATCTAGAATATGAACTAAAGCATTATGCCCCAGTAAGAACAAGATGGATGTATCTTATAAAACGTGATATATGAAGGCTTTGAAAAAAAATATTTGTACTAGGACAAAATCGGAAGGCAACATGTTTGAGGGATATTGCAAGGGGCCATGGGATTTTGCATAGAGCATATGAAGGATTTTAAAAATGTCAATCGACGTGTATGGGATGATGACAAAGATGAGAGAGTTGCAGGTGAAGTATTAGAAGGCAATGGATGTTGCTTCAAGCTATCACATCGATAAAGAAGTGAGATACATGCCTATATTCTTCAAAACACATCTTTGTTTGATAAGTGGCGTAGGTAAAAAAATTACACAATAATTTATTTACTCAATTGCATTTACACATTTATATTATTAATCTTACTATTTGTGTGTTAATAATCTATGTAGAAAATATGAAGAAGAGAATCAAACTTGGATGCAACATCGACCTCAAAAGCACATACGTCATGATTTGATTGGAGGTGATTCTTTTCCAAAATTTAAAGAATGGATTGCTAATGCAGTCAGTGATGCAAAAGAAGAAGGTCAAGAGATAACAACGAAGGAAAGTGAGCTTTCACAATCTTCACATTTATGTGCTATGCGCTTTGGTGTAATGTGGGCCTATGGTAGTCATTTAAGAGTGGAAGAAAAAGACAAAGGAAAGACAAATTGTGACTGTGTTGTTAGTGTTGAATTTCTTCATGAAACTAAGAAGAAATTTTATGTTGGATTCATCCAAGAAATTATTCAAGTGGATTTTGGTGAAAATAGTCCTATATTATTAAAATGTAAGTGGATCCGACCGTCCACAGTACAATTTGATGAGTATGGATTTGTACGCGCAAATACATGACAATTTTTATTAGAGACAGATGAGCCATATGTTTCCCCTCTTCAAATTAACCAATCATTTCTAATTGATGATGTAAGAAGACCACGATGATCGTATGCCATTCAAACAGAGTCTCATTCGAAATGAAAATTCATGGAAGTTGTCGATATAATGCATGATGGGAAATATGTTAATTTACAAGAAACAATTGAAGAAGTGGATGAAGACGATGATGGAGTGTTTGAAGAAGAGATTTTGATTACCAATGAAGAGATTAGGAGAGAGAATGTATTGCATGCAGTCACAGATGAGGATGAGGAAAAAAATCAAGTAGATGTAGACATGAGTAATCAAGATTTTGATCTTGCTGGCAATTCAAATGATTATGATGATGTTTTGTCACCTTAACTAGCCTATCACCTTAACTTGTTAGCTTGTCACCTAAACTTTGGTTATATGTATGGTGTAATTTATTATTGAATGTAATAAAGATCTGATTATAGGTGTGCTTATTCACTGTTATTTTACTGATACATTTCTAAATGTAATCATCATTATTCTGCTAGTACATTGTATACAAAACCTGAGATGTTCACTGCTAATTTGAAGTGCATTTAAAGTTAGGTTCAATCATTCTTTTTAGTTTTCTTACTTTGGTTTAAATTAATTTTGTTTAGTTAGAATATAATTTCTTGTATGTCCTGTATGTTTTCTAGATGCTAGACTTTTCGAACTTCTCTAGAACTGCTAGATATGAAAAGAAGCAAGCAAGGTCTAAAGGTATCAAATAATGCAACAAGATACATGTGAAAGTAAACAACTCTTTAAAATCCTGGCAATAAATTGAAGTCATTTCTCTGATATTTGGATAACTTTAGTTTGTAATACAGCTTCTAGCCTCCACATGCATTGAATATGCTTGTGTGAAGGAAACAATAATGAACATCTGTGATTTAATAATGAACATATGTGATTTAATAATACATATAGATATCTTAACATTAGGTGAACAAAATATTTAACCTATACTATTAAACAATTTGTGTTCAAAAAGACAAGTAGAATTCCCTGTCATGCTCCCCCTTATTGTTATGCTCCCCCTAACTTTAGTACTATCATGTTGTTCTGGATCATGCTATGTTTTACTACTTCAATTCTCCCCCTTTGACATTAATGGCAAAGGTGCTGGTCAATTAACCCCCTGATTTAAATCTCCTCATCAACTTGTAGTGTTGCTCCCCCTGTCTGCTATTTTCTCTGGCTTAGTCATACTTTAGGGTTTATAAATTCAAAATTCTTTTGACCCTTTCCACCATGATCAATTTCAATTTTGCTTCTTTGTTGCTGTGCATTCTATGATAGAAATAGTGATTACCAATATGTCCACTAATTGTCTTCTTCTTTGGATTGAAAATGCAACTCCTAAATTACCAAATTTGGTAATATAAATTGACTATTTTTCAGATCATAGGTCTATTACAACTAGGGCTTATACCCTTGACTCTAGGTTCTAAAGGAGTATGAGCATGAGTTAACCGTAGCATAGGGTTGACTTGTTTCTTTTTCAGTTTGAATCATACTAGAACTCCTTGTTGGAGTCCAATTGAATTTTGTCAGTTGATATCCAATTGAGAACATGTGATGTTTGGTTGATCATTTCACATGCCTTTTGTCCTTTATTCTTGGAGATTGCATCTGACATCATCAGATTCTTCCTTGAAGAAAGCTTCAGAACAGTCACCACAATTGCAAGAAATTTGCAACGACAAATCCAAATAAGCTTCTTATATTGAATTCATATGCTCTCAACTGTACATTTTGGAGACAATACTATGACAATTTTCATTAAACAGTATAAACTAATAACAATTGTTCATACAAAAACCTCTGCCGTTTACAAAACCTATCCAAAACTTAGACTTAATCACCTAATGTCTACCCGCCCAATACAAAATTTTCAAAACCATTAAAACTGACATATCACTCAGTCCGTCATATAAATCTGCCACTTTAAGCATTCCATTTTGTTCTCCCATAGTCATCTTCTTATTAATCTCATATTTTCTATCGAGTCCTAATAGGAAATAACTTGTATCGGGGAGACTCTACCATATTGGTGAGAGTCATTTTGAAGTCCCTCCAATAAAGCAATTTGCATGAAGAAGCATGTTCGAAGATACTATACTATATCGGTAGGAGATACTACAAAGTCCCTCCCATAGAATAATCTGCATGATATCTATTGTAAGCATCATTGAAGAGACTGCACCATATCGGTAGGAGCTACTTTCAAGTCTCCCCGATAAAACAAACATCATTGAAGACACCATACCATATCAGTAAGAGTTGTTCTAAAGTCTCTTCGACAAAATAATTTGTATAAAAGAACATCATCAAGGAGAATATAACATTTCAGGATCTAAGAAGTTTTAAGTTCCCTCTGATGGAAGGATCCACATTTAATAACACGAAATACATCGAGGAGACTACGTTGTATCAAAAGGAGGTGTTTTGAAGTCCCTTCGATAAAGAGATTCGTATTAACGATCATAAAGCTCATTGGAGAGACTGAATCATATCGATGAGAGTTGCTTTAAAGTTCCCCCAATCTAATAATACAAAAGGTAACTATTACATCAGCCAAAGGATATGATTTAATATAAAGTGGGGCCCTAGATGCATCGATGCAAGAATGAAAAGTCAAAGAGACAATTATAAGATTTCTCTGATCGAAAGGTTGAGGGGACTTCATGATATCAGATTGAGTAATTTCAAGTCCCTTCGATGTAACAAAGACAGAAGGACTTAAGGATTTCATCGAGGAGAAAGACCAATACCAGTGCAACAAAATATGTGTCCCTTCGATATAGTGAAGACACTTCCCCGCCAGATTGAGATGACAACAATATTTCAAAGAGATAAATCAACGACGATGACAGGTTAATCAATGATTGATGTTCAAATGCATTAATGACATTTCTAATGACAAAAAAGCTCGCTTTGAGTAATATTTATGAACCAATTCTGAATGAATTATAAACCAAATCCTGATTTTAGTTGGTTTTGAAAATCCTTGAGCATCCAAAAGAGATGAAGAACTGTAGCAGTGATTGGAGACGAATAAACCTAAGAAGAAATCATTGTTTCAAGTAAGTGCCTGAACCTGATTTGGTTTTCCTAGCATCCAAACAAGTTAAAATAGCAAGTAAAGTTTAGGGTCTGGTTCATTCTGTAATTGATATTATGGAAGGCACATCTGAACGCCTAAGGCCAAAAGGAAAAAAATAGAAACCCGACATGCAAATCAAGACTTGATTGATCAATGCCCTAGCTCTGGACCGAGGTCTAAAAGAAGTGTACAATTGAACCTCGAGGCTAAAAATTTAGAGGATAAATAGAAGAGTTTGGGTGACACATGGACTCCAATGAGGGGTTATGACCTGTTCATATATCATTACAGAAAAATGTATAGGCACCAACCTATGTCCAACCCGTGGAGACTAAATTTGGGGAGATTAGTAGTACCCAATGTATTTATTAATGTGGAATTGATTAGGGTGTTTGCAAAAAGGTATGAACCACAGACACATATGATTTATCTTGCAGACGGGTCTTCCTTTGTTCCTATCATGAAGAGTTATATTTTTGTAGTTTTTTAATTAGACACAAGCATGAATATGAAATTCAGAATTAGAGTCCTTTTAGGAGAGTATCACAACATGGATACTAGTTATAAGAGATGGAGGTTGCCTTTGCATATACCACGAGCTGAAGGGAATCAACTCAAAGTATTCTCAGATGATGAAAGCCCCCATTCTCTGTGGAGTTATTTGAGGAATATTTTCAGTGTACTTACTACTCTGTTTGGCAAGTCCTAGGTTTGGATGCTCCTGCACTCATGTCCACAGCTCCAATGGTTTTGACAGCTGATATACAAAACCTAGATGCTAGAGCATTTGATTATGCTGAGTATTTGGCGAATGATCTCAATAATGACCTCACTTCTATCAAAAACAACAATGGATCTATCCATTTTAAACATTATTCATTGTTGATGCATCTCATCCTACGCGAAGGGAAAACCATGGGAATATGGAGTGATCATATGAGGATAAAGGATATGGATGATAATGGAAATATTAGGCCTATCCAAATGTGGACTGCAATATGGGATAGTAGATGTGTTAGGTCACACTATTTATACTTTGAAGAATATTTTGTAAAAATACTTTACAAGCTTCTTGGTCATCCTTGTGATTATAATTTGTCACCAGAAATACATAAGTTTCTCCAACCTAAGGACAAAGATCACAAAGGGAAGGTCAACCATAACTGAGGAGATTGGTATGCTTATGATGATTGTACTAAGATTCGGGTATATGGTTTTGAAGGAACCCCCTTTCTCTTGCCAAAAACTATTCCAGATAGAATAGCATACTTGGAAATTGTCAGGCAGTTGGCTTATTCAAATTTTATGCATCTCAAATGCTATAGCAAACAATCCATCATGCCGGGTACACTTTACTTTGGTGATTTTTCTATTGCTTCTGACAAAGGATATGAACTTATTGATAATAAGTTAGAACATTACAATTTACCAAGGGGAAATGAGAGAAAGGGATTTGATCCTGAAAAGTTTATCAACAATGTCAAATTGAAACAAAAGTTGAAAGGGTATCAACATGTGCTCTTTATAGAGGATGACCTAATCAAGAATGTTGATGAACACCAAGCAACCAGGAAAAGAGATATATACACTAAAGTGATGATGACTGAGGCTTGGAGAATGAAAAATGATTCGTTATATACATGAGCCTTCCATGAGGTTAAGGATCCTTTGGAAAGGTTGGATAAGTTACTTTTACAGGAGGATGAACTAATGAGGGATGTGCCACCTTCTGTGTTCAAAAGAAGAAAAAATGCTTTTTCTGGTGGAAGATGTTATAGGGATACAGGCTGAAGATGTAGTTCTACTCTACCATACCTCTCTGTAGCCCACCCCAGAGGTTAGTTTTTCTATTGATACATCTATGGCCAGTGATGAACAAATTGACATTGAAGTTGAATGTATAGCTAAGCCTGTTATTGAGAAATATGAGCCCCCACCAGTAAGAAATGTGGTTAAGATGTAATCTTTGGATCAGATTTCTGGTGATATTAGGCATCTGGCATGCCAGAAATTTATTCCTGATGATTCTTTTGTTACTTCTCTAGAATTTAGATCATTTGTTTATGAACATAAAGGAAAACTAATAAGAGAAAAGATTAAAGAAATTACTCTTGAGAATGAAGCAGAAGCCCTAAAGGAGTTACAAGAGGAAGTGGATAAAGAAATGAGAAGTATTACTCCTGAGAATGAAGCAGAAGCCCTAAAGGAGTTACAAGAGGAAGTGGATAAAGAAATGAGAAGTATTGAGAAAGGGTGTGAATTGATAAAAGAAGCTGGTGTTATGATCTGCTGGGATATAAGTTTTGCGATTGTATTTGATAACTTCAGGAAGAGTCAGAATAAAACTTTGAAATTGAGCACAGAAGCAGTAGACAAAATATACACAGGGTCAGGATATAATCCTGATAATACAACTCTTATGATTTGGGCCCTATATCCACCAGAAAAGAGGCCAACAATTATTGATGACCCACACAAAGTCTTTGGTCATCTTCTTGTACATAGAGTGGGAGATGTGGATCCAATTGAGACTGTTGATCTCAACATTAGTGTTGCTAAGTTTACTAAAGCTCAAATTGAAAGGTTGGTAAAGGATAATAAAAAAATATGCTTCTGAGAATGAGAATTTAAGGCATGAAATAGTCAGGTACTAGGACAAATTGCCATCTTCTTCAAGCTATTAGCCACAAGTGTTGGATCATGATGATAGATTATTAGAAGCAGAGACTGAGAATGTGTATTGGAAAAAATTTAGAAAAAAGTATGACAAATTAAGTGAAGAAATGAAGGCTGTTAAATTTCAGATTGTTTCAGAATTGATAAAGAAAAGGTTTGAAAAGGTACTTACAAAGGCTGACAAATTCTCGGTAACTTGTGCTGCTCTCCAAGAACACAATAGATTACAACATAGAATGATGGAAAAAAGGGAGGAGCTAATGGCCAAATAAAATGTTGATGGTCAACTACTTAAGCCTTGTGAAGAATTGGTTGATATGCACAGTCGGTTTCATATCGTGCTTACAGAAGAAATTAGTGAATTTGATCAACTGTTGGATATGTCTTTTATTGCTTTCTTTAATGATATAGGTGATCTCAAAGAACAAAGTGTATGGAAGGATGAATTGGCTCAGTTTCTACCTCAAGCCCTCAACGTGGTGAACGATGAAGCGATGGTGGTGGACAACAGACACTTGCAGTTGGAAGGAATGTTTTCCTTGGAGTTCGTCATGAAGGACATAATTGCCACTGTTGATATGTACACCAATGAAAAATACATTGAACACCTTTCTCGCTTCAACCTGTTCATTGCACGAGCTATGTAGAGAAGGATAGCCTCGATGAATCCAAGAGTGTTTGTTCGTTGTGAAATTTGTTATGTTTACAAAACTTCTAAATTATGTTTAATGTCATAAATGAACAATTATGTCTTTTGAATTGTAACAGTCTATAGCTTGTATGCTTCCTTCATTTTATATAAGAAGGAAATCAAGACCGAGAAATATATATCATATAGAAAAGAAGATAATGAGGTAGAAAGGAAAAAACTTTGATACCTGTTGTAAAATATTTTGAAGCAAATCAATGAAGAAGAAGTTATAATCTGGTGATATGAATTTTGGTTTTAATTGTTTGTTAAAATTCATTGATAAAAGTTATCTTGTTGTCCCCGGTTTGATCTTTCCTTGTTATTTAAATCAATTGTATCAAGGATATTTTGATTTATCAAGACACATTTGTTGTTTTTGTATGGTTAATTTAACTGGCTCCTTCAAGTAAGGATTGAATTCTTTTAAGTAAATCACAGTAACCTGGGAAGCATCATTGGGATCGATAAGAAGAGCTTGGTAACTATAATCTTGCATGTTTATACAAGTTATAAGCATTTCAAGTGCCAAACAATTTGAGTTTCAGCCAAAAGGAGGACACATATCATTCACATCTTGACTTTGTTGCCCATTAAAGAAAAAGGCACTGATCATTTACTTTTAAAAACAATATCATTTTCAATATATCAGTTTAATTTTTGGTTGTAGGAGCAGGAATAAGAATAGAAGTAGAAAATAAACCTATACCATAGCCTCTATTTCAGATTATATGCCAATTTGGAATGGATTGAATTGGATGATTTAATTGACAAAATTATAAATTCCATAATCTGCTCAATATTCACCAACCAGTTTTGAAGATTTAACATTTAGTGGTGAACACAAGGTAATACCCACCTAGGCATAGCAGAGCCTGAAGTGCAGGGAATTCCAACCACCTTGGTTGATTACATTCGTTGGCCATATCACTTGCAGAACTTGATCATAAGGCCTAGCATACCTTTAGGGTTTTGTAATTTGTTGATTTGGGAACAAACATGACCATAGAGTAAAAGGTAATTGGCAAATGAAAATAGATTCAAATCAAAGGGCTAGTCACTTCATGAATAAAAGGAGCTCAAAGCAAAAACTTTAAAAGACTAGAACCGGAACAAGAGGTCAACGATGAATTATAAGACCAAAATCCTCAAGGTACAAGGGTTTCATACTTAGGAATTTTTTTAAAAAATGACAACCCCTAGGACCAAGACAAAAAGTAGAACTCTCCTTCTAAAGACCAGAAAACTAAAAATCCCACTAGTGCTACCAAAGTCGTCTTGTCTTCTAATCATTATAGGGTTTTATGTTTTATTTCCCCAACAACCATTTCTCAAATGTTGAATGCAAATGTTTCTAATCCCTTAGAAATGGTCACTTTAATGAGTTTGTTCTAAAAGAAAAAGCCCATTCGATGTCCAAAATCTAAGATTCAAACTCATATTCCACTACTGTTCTACTGATTTAAGTTGTTGATTTATACATTATTGTTTATTTGGACTTTAGGAAATGAGGAAAAATACTCTAAGGCACAAATTAGATGATAGTGATCATAATGCTGAAATTTCAATGATAGATTATGAGCTCTTTCTTAGAGAACATGTGGCCAAGAATAATGAATATTTATCGCGTCTTGGTTTTACAAAAAGGCAAGTTGTAAATCCAGTAAGTAGTATATTATTTGTTTAATAGTGTTTAATGAAATTTTATAGGCAAGAGCTTTATGTATATAAGACATAATATGATATATTTTTTGTTTTATAGGCAAGAAAAAGAGTGCAAAGAAAATGTGGAGAAAAAACAAAAGGAAAGAAAATATACAGTGTTGTCAACTCGTAGAAGCCAACACATTTGTGATTCAACAAATGCAATTGGTGAAAAGAATAGTTGTGATAATGTGTAGCCTAATATAGCACATGGTGATGGGTAGCCTGATATAACACATGGTGATGTGCAATGTCGTGATGATCTCTTAGCACAAAGTCTAAGAGAGATTATTGAAAAACATGAGAGCAAAGGAACAGTAAGTCTGTAGATGATTTATTCAAGATTAAAGGATGTGTTTGAAGTGAAATATGCGGAGACTAGTACTAATCTACCTACTCATGCCACACCTGATGTGGCCAAGGAGCATGAAGTTCTAGTTAATAAAATTCATGAAGAGAGATCACATGCATCTGGTGTGCCTCAGAGTGCACTTGTTGCATCTACAATTTTTAATGGAACTAGTGGATTAGCCAGAAATATTGGTAGTGGTTTAATAGAAGACATGTCTACTTTTGTCAAAAGACAAAGATTGATTCAATATTTGTATCGATCTACAGAGAGGAATGCAAAAAAAAGAAAATTAGAAGGCAAGAAGCTATTCTTGGTTGAGGTATTGAGAGATGGTGAGCCCATTGGGCCAAATGTTGCAAGGTGGGCCTCCAAGTTGGGTGTAAGATGTAGGGCCCATTTGGATATTTACAAATCAAATTTTGTAGAGCAAGATCCACAAAGTGTGGAAAATGTTATACAAAAAATGGAAAATACTTTTGAGACTACTGGTGGACAAATCTCTAGAAAATATTACAAGCAAAAGATGAGACTTTTGACAAACAATTTTAGATACAATTGCAGAAAAACAATCATGGAGGGAAAAGAGAGGTTAGACTCCACTCTATCTCCCAAATAGTGGGAGGTGTTGAAAGAAAGTATGTGTTCCGAAGAATATTTGACAAAGAGTAACAAAGGCAAGAGAGCAAGAGGTAATGTGAGGGCTGGATATACATTTGGCCGAGGTAGGTTGCAGGCCAAAATGGACAAATTTGGAGTAAGTGTATGGCTTTATGGTTCAATTTACGTTGTGTTATTTATTTCAATTTTTTATTGAACTGACTATATGTTGAAATTGACATTGTATTTTAGGTGGAAAACAGTAATAGAGATGCAGGTGCAGAAGATATTGTCAATTATATGGTAGTACTAGATCCTAGTAAATCTAAGAGTAGGATGAAGTGGAAATCTAGTTCATCAATAGAGATTTCACAGCCATCTATTAGACGCCTAGTAAGAGCCTCTCCATATCATGTCAACTCAAATGAAGGGTACCAATATGTAATGAGTTGCATATACGGTCTCACTGAGAAAGTTTCACAGTTGGTTGCCTCTGTTAAGCCTATAGTTTCTGCATGGAATGAGAATAATTCCACAGATTTAGATGAGGTAAAAGGCTCTATTGATTTCATTTCATCTTGTTTGGCAATTCTATATACAAATGCCTCTTAATACATAGATTGAAATTTGAGTGTAGGAGATTCTAACCCAGTTTCTTTATTGTTGGAGTGATCTAGAAAATGTTCTTTTGGACAAATTTATAGCTTGCATTCTTTACTTGACTATTGAATGCTTTGTATATTTTTTTGCATGATGGTTAAACCACGTGCAGAGCAATTTTATCAAAGCAGCACAAAAATGAAAATGCCTTGATGTCAATAGAGCTACCGATATTGATAGTGATCATGATGAACTGGACAAGAATGTGTAGCATAGTCATAGTTGTGCTGAAGTTGAGGTAATATAATAGTTGTTGTCAGTTATCTGTCCCAATGTTTTATCATTATTCATACTTAAAATGTTCTTTTAGACAAAAATTTATATCTTTTGCATTCTTTAAGTTGTAAGTTAATATGTCCCAATGTTTTGTCATTCTTCTTTTGGACAAAATTTATAGCTTTTGCATTCTTTAAGTTGTAAGTTAATATGTCCTGGTGTTTTATCATTCTTTATGCTTAAAATGTTCTTTTGGACAAAAATTTATAGCTTTTGCATTATTTACTTGACTTATATTAATTTTTGCATGATGATTAAACCACATGCAGAGCAATTATATGAAAGCATAATGAAAAGAAAAAGGCCCTGTCAATAGAGCTCTCTACAAAGCTGCACAACTTCATGTGAATGTTGATAGTGATTATGTTGAACTCGATGAGCATGTGCATGATATTCATAGTAGTAATGGTGCTGAACTTGAGGTGAGTGCTATGAAACCACATACAAGTAAGTACTATTCAAGTAAGTAATGGTTGTTTTATTATGTAAATAAGGGTAATCATTACCTATGTTATAGAAGCTAGTTAGAATAATAGTGAAGAGTAATTAGCTAGTATACATAGATTATGGAAATAAGGGAGAACATATAACTTACGTATGGAAGCTTAGAGCTTAGTTGTAATTGTTGGATTTAGGGCACACAACTGAGAGGGGGGGTGAATCAGTTGTGCAAAAACTTGCTTCTACTTCAAACACTTGATTCTTCTTTGTTAGTTAACAGCATATAAATTAACCATTCATGAAAGCAGAAAGCATAAACACCGGAGCAAATAAACATCAACACATTAGACACCAAGATTTTTGACGTGGAAAACCTGGTTAAGGGAAAAACCACGGGGTGATTAACCCAAGGATTATTCTCTGTTAGAAGAATAAGAAAAATAAATGGCACATGCCAGTCAGGGCTCACTGCCCGAGCACACTGCTCACAAAGAGGCACACTGCCTACAAAAGAGACACACTATCTACAAGATCATAAGAATCATAACCTTGAACTGGAGAATGACATCTTCACCATGTCTGGATCAGTTCCATTTAAGCTCGAAACACACCTGCTCTACCCTTTCGCTCTTTCGCTATATCACACTCATCCGCTTCAACACTCACTTTGAAATGAACTCACAAACCTTTATTTATACAAGACATCGACTTAGGAACAATCATCTAAGTCGACAATCAACCATAAGAACATTCGCAGGATGAATAACACATCCGGTCGGCCACCACAAGAACATTCGCAAGATGAACAACTCATCCGGTCGACTAGTTTGAACAAGAACTTCATCCGGAAGAATGTATTCAATTCAAGGCTCTACCATCAATGCGGACCAACAACACAACCTCAACATGATCCAAGAACCTTCACACACTTGCCTGAATGACTAGGTACATCCGCACTTCCTCTACTCACAGGAATCTCTTCTCTTCCTCATCCGAAACTTCAAGAACACAGTCTATCGCTACTGTCATACTGAAACATGTGCTTCCGAACCTCCAAATCATGAACAAATTAAGATGACACATCACAAGGACATCCCAAATACTCCATCCAATCCGCAAGATAGGATAATGCACTTCCGGATCTCACCAGACCTTTTTGTAACAATCTGTCACTCCGGAGCATCTCCCCGAACCGGTTCTACTTGCTCAATCACAACTTCTTCACATCTTCATGCGGACCTCTGAAATCTTGATTGGATAATCTCAAGACTTATATCTAGAAACCCTTTAATCCGCATCCTCTGAATCTCAACCTATTGAGTACTTTTGCCTTCTTCTCATCACCGTTCTTCACTGTTCCTAATTAAGACTAATTTTCTCAATATCCTCAGCACACAGCTCATCCAATCCTTCTTACCAATGCAATATGAGTATGTTGACATCAATGACAACACTATCTTACCTCATACTTGCAACAGTAATAGAGTGCATACATAGATTTTGACAATGCATTAGTACATTGTGTTCGGGGATGTCATGGTCCTTAGTTGGGGGGACTTCATTGCCAATCCATGTCTCTTTCTGGAGTACTCATACATTCTAGCACTATTGTAGTTCTTGCCCTCTATTTGTTTGTACCTCGCAATGGGTTACTTTTTTTTGTCAGAGTAAAAAGTTGCTTCTTTGTTATTCAATAGAATAAAAAAAAGCACATACAAAAACTGATTTGTTCCAAGACATATGACATTACATACAATTGTCAAAAACAAAAGACGACACTTTTCCACTGATGTCAAAAACTAATTTTTCCAGGAGACAGCACTTTGAGAGAAGGAAAAGACAACTAGATGACAATAACACTAACCCTGAGAACCATAACAAGTCCAGACTAGAGTTAATCATAACTTTTTTACTCTTTTCAAACATTCCAACCAGAAGTACCATTACTATCACATGACCCAACTTCGTTTTTAGTTCATCAAGGGATTGTATCTCCAAGCACTTTGGTTGTTCCTGCACAAATTAAGAATGTATTAGAAAATGTATTTTGAGTAAGGGACTCCAATCAAAAGCAAATCATAGATAGAAGTAATTACCATAACCAAAATATTAGACCTTGTGTATATAGATTTAAAATGATGGGACAAATATAGCTAATACAAAGATCAAACAAGTTGTAAGGATACTGGTCATGAGAAAACATCCCCTATTAGCTTAGATAAATTAAGGTTTTTTACGCAAGAATTTGCTTGGCTTTGTTTGTGAAAAATAAATTCAATTTTTTCCGTAACGAAGTTGAATCCTTACTTGTTGAGGCATAAACTCATATGTTGGTGTTTCTGGCATTTTTAGGAATGGAATTTCCTTGCAATCCTATTGTTAGATTGATATAACTGACCAAGCATGATGTTTTATGTAACACCCTTGAGAGGCTCTCCTTCTGCAAAAACAACAGCATCCAAAAGGATATCCATAGTCTCCTCAAATGAACATCTAATCATTGGCCCTGTATTATTAAGATTGATACCATGTCGAGTAATAGCCATCAAATGACCTTGATATGTCATTATGTCACATAGAATAGCTAAATGCCTATAGTTCACATTAGACCCATCAAAAGATATCACAACTTGAAGCTCATCCAGAAGAGCTTTTCTCAGAGCCTCTATTCCAAGAACTTCAATAACCTCAATCAAGTGATTACTTGTTGTCCTTGTAGCATCCACATCTTCATGGCACATGACTATTAACATATTGACACCTTTTGTATCTAACATCCATTATGTATCAAATAGCGGGAAGTTAATTTTTGTTTAATATGTTAGGTGCATGGTTTCAGGTTTCCTATCGTCATTTTCTAGTTTCTTATAAATATTTATCGAATGTTTATCTATGCATTATTGAATGTTTTATATCTCAATATAATGTGTATTTTTTTGTTTTTGCAGAAATGTATTGATAAACTCCATGAAGGGGATAAAGTTGGGGTGTTGGATCCGTTTGATGGTGTTGATGTGGGCATTGGGTGGATTCACTCACTATCTATTATACATGGAGTCAAATTGAAAGGAACAGGAGATGCAAATGTAAATATTTTAAAGGTCACAAGTAACATACCCCTTACTTATGAAGACAAAATAGATGGAGTTGTTTGTCTGAACGAGAAAGAAGGAACCTTTGCACATTGGCCACTAAAATATTTGCAAAAAATGACATAGTTGATGTTTATCATGTATTAGTTGTTAGACAGCTTGTCCCATTGCTCTATGCAGTAGTTTGAATGTGTTGTTCAGGGATCTTTATCATGGTGTATTTGCAAGAGTTGGAAAATCTTAGACTTTGACATTTTTTATTATAATATATATATCAAATTTGCATTATATATTTTTTTATTGTAGATTACCTTTATTTTATCATGATGTTGAATCAATCTTTTAACTTCTAGCATGTTGTAGCTTGTTTGTATATGTAATATTTTTGTTTGCTTTTATGTTTTAATTCAAGTTTAATAATATGTTTATTTCTGTATTTTTATTTGCTTTTGTATTTTAATTCGAGTTTAATAATATGTTCATTTCTGTATTTTTATTTGCTTTTATACTTTAATTCGAGTTTAATAATATGTTTATTTCTACATTATACAATTTATGGTATTTAATAAATTATTCATATCATATAAATGAAAATTTACTACTAAACTAGTAGTAAATATAATGATTATGCAATTAATAAACAATGTATCAATATACTACCAGTTGATAGAAATCAGTGAAGAAAAACAATTAAATAAACTATCAAATGACGACAATTAAAAATTAAAATGACTAAATTTACTACCAATTAATGGAAATTTGTCAATTAAAATGACTAAATATACTACTAATTAATGTCAATTAATAATTAAATTGACTAAATATACTACCAATTGATAGAAATCAGTGAATAAATATGACTATATATATGACCAGTTGATGGAAAAATAATGATTAAAATGACTAAATATACTACAAATGGACATAAATCAGTTAATACAAATGACTAAATATACTACCAATGGATGGAAATCAACGAATAAAAATGACTAAATATACTACCAATTGACGACAATTAATGATTACAATGACTAAATAAATGACTACCATGACTAAATAAATGACCAGTTAACAACAATCAATGACTAAATTAATGACTAGATATACTACCAAATTGATCAATCAAAACAACTAATAAATGACTAAAAATGTTTAGTCATAAATTTGGTCGTGTTATAAATGACCGGCAATAAACTACTAATGGTCACGTGACCAAGCTTAGTCATTTATATGCAATTTTTAGTAGTTTTTAAAGTCATTTATTGTTGTTTTTCTACTAGTGGTTGTATCCCACTCAAGAATACAAAAATCCTCTCGAAAGGACTGTGGATTAGAGGCAATAGCATGTGGAGCATCCTGGAATTATGAACGAGTCTGCCTAGTGTCTGATGGATCCCCAACTCAATCACCTACAGATTGCAAGGTCTGTCTAGCCCAAAGTGGACAAGAAGTCAGAGAATCTAGAGAAGAATCATCACCCTTTAAATGATGACTAGGAGAGGAAGGAGGTGAATCCTTTGAATTGCTCTCAATGTCAAAAGTCAAGGTAGAAGACTCCTCATCATTAAGAATCTACTCAGGTGAATCTGACTAATCAAAAGATCTATCATGTAGCCCAAGTGACTCCAATGTCAAAGTAGAATGAGGTGGATAAGTGATAGGAGTTGAGCTTGAAGAGCCCTCAAACTAAACACTCCTCTCGATGAACAACTCGTGTAGTAGGGTGGAGCAACTGATAACCCTTAACACCATCAAGATAGGCTACAAATATGCAAGGCCTACTTTGCGGATCTAAGGCCTTACGTTTCTCTATAAGAATATGGTCCAATGCAGGAGAACCAAAAATTTATAAGTGCTTAACTGATGGTTTCCAACCACTCCAAGCTTCAAAATGAGTGGCTCCCTTCATGGCTCAGTGAGGAACATTGTTCTGAATATAACGAGCATAGTTAATGGCCTCTGCCCAACACTATGGTGCAAGAGATTTGGAGTGAATCATATAGTTCACCATTTCCTTCAAGAACCTATTCTTTCATTTTGCAACACCATTCTGCTGAGGATTGTATGGAACTAAATGTTGCGAATCAATCCCCTCTGAAGTGCAAAATTGCTTAAAATGATGGTTGACATAATCACCACCATTGTCAGTGCGTAAAACTTTGATGGATTTCCTGGATTGATTATCTACAAAAGTTTTGAAGTCCTGAAAGTGATCAAATACCTCAGACTTCTATTTGAGAAAGTACACCCAAGTATATCGAGAAAAGTCATCAATGAAAGTTAGAGCAAATCTGGCCTTGCTGAAGGATGGACAAGGAAATGAACCAACCAAATCAATGCGAACTAACTCCAATATATGTGAATCTCTCCATGCCTTACCTTTGTCAAAAATTTCCTTAATTAGGATGCTTACCAAGAATGCAACCTTGGAAAATACCATCTAAAAACTAAACTGAATGCAACCTTGTGACCATGCTCTATTGGTTGAGCTGCTGCAAGTAGCAGAAGTTAAGACGACCAAACCACTCGTGCCATAATTTACTCACATCATCTAAATGAGTGGGCGAAATAGACAAAGGAGGATTAGGAACAAAGTGAGAAAAAAATAGAGCTGAGACTTATGATCTACTTTCCCAACTGCATCTATAGAACCATTGTGCAACTCACAAATCTCCATTAAATTAGGAGTGAACTCAACCCGCTTGCATAAACATATGTGAGTGATCTGATCTATTGACAGGAGATTAGTTGATAATGAGGGCACACAAAGAACATCATGGAATGTTCCATCCCCCACATAAATAGACCCTCTCCCACACACCTCAACAGGAGTGTCATCACCCATAAAAATTGAAGGCATAGTACATGACTCTAAAGATACAATTTCTTCCTTAGATGAAACCATGTGGTGCGAAGCACCCAAATCAAGGACCCAAGTGGATGGTTTTGAAGTAACTCCTACAAGGGCCTTGCCCTTTCCTTTCTCATTGTTGTTATCCTTTGCCTTGTTATCTACCCCTCATTAGAACTTTGTTTTATATAATAAAAAAGATTGATATTATTCTTCTCAAGAATGTGAGTCAAGTGATCAATTTGTTTCTTCAAACATTTATGTTCATCATGACCGAGTCTTTTACAATAGGCACATTTGACCTTCTCTTTCTTAGGCTTGTCTCCATAGAAGATTGGGTCTCATTAGTTGCTTTTGGGGCAACTTGTTTCTGATCCTTCTTCTCCTTGCTATTCTTTTGTTTCTTATCCTTATTGTTACTACTTTGTCCTTTCTATTCTTTTGTGCTTTGGTTGGCAGCCAAGGCATGTGACTTAGAGGACTTAAGAGTGCTCATCTGGATTAGCTTTTCCTACTCCCATGTAAGAGAGATAGCAAAGTCATCCAAAGATGGCATGGTGAATTAAGTACCAAGTGCACCCTTAGTAGCATAGAAGGTGGAAACAAATACATAATATTCTGAACTTAGCTTAGAGAGAATACTAAGAATTAGTTTTTCATCTTTCTTTGCAATTCCACACCATTTTAACTGCAACCTTAGTGATTTCAATTTGGTGAAAAAATCCTAAATTGTGTTGAAGTTGTCTGGACTTAAACTAATTAGTTCATTCTCCAACATATAACCCCTCATTGAATCTTGTGTGCCAAATAGTGTTTCTAGCTTTGTCTAGATTTAATTTGGTGAATTTAAAGACTCAATGTGAAAGAGAAAATCAGGAGGAATAAACAAGCACAATGTTCCAGAGGCCTCATCACATTTCATAAATAGTAGTTATAAGGAGTTAATATGGGCATCATTGTTTGGTCCAAGATGAAGAAATGCATAAATGAAGTGTTGGAAAGAAAACAACACACACAAGACAACCCCCTTTTCACTCAATCAATGAACCCCTCAAGCAAAGATGATTTGACACTTTATATTTAGTGTGTTTACAACTGCCACTAGCAAGAAATACTTAGTGGTCTTGATCTCAATGCTTTACAAAATCTTCAGCAAATAGGTGTATGATGAAAGTACAATACATGAATAAAACCAAGTGAAACTAACAACACCACTGCAAAGTACTCGAAAAATAAGGCACTTTCAAAAAAGAAGTACCTCAATCCGAGGTTGTATGTGAAAGTTACGAGTCTTTGAAGTTCCCAAAATGAGAACTGTGTAGTGTCACCTGTGAGAATCTACATTTTTTGGAAAATTCATGCACCATAATCAAGAATTGTTTGCACCAATGCACGTATAGCACAAAAAGTTAGCTCAAATAAAAAAATTACACTAAAAATGGAGGTCATGAGCTCAATTTATCAGTCTCCAAAGTTTGCCTTCAAATCTGTGCCTGCCAACAGAGAGGGAGGTTTGTTGCAAAAGGTCTCTTGCTGCCAAAATTAGTGGAATTAACGCTAGAATAGGGGTTCCTCCAAGTTTATAAATCTTCTATCTAGATTAGAACTCTGCCAAAATAGTCAAACCTCTAGCCAAATTTAGAACACATGTCAGATGTGGTAGACTGCCAATTATAGGATTTACTTGCTAAGTTTAGCAGAGTCAGTACAAAAAAAATGGCATGAAGGCCAAGGCAGGACTAAATGATGGTTGAATGAGCCTAAAATAGGCAAGTGTAACTCCCATGGAAGATGTTGACACCTTGCACCCACTCATAATAATACTCACTTAATTAACCCTAAGCAAGCTTAATTACAGTGTAGGAAAAACCCAGGAATATAAGAAAATAAATAATCCAACTAGGAAAATAAAAACCTACACTAACAGTCTTAAGGTGGCATCAACCTTATAAACCCTGTTGGGTCCTAAAATAGTTAACCCAAAACCTTAGAGTATTTCCTAATCTCCCAGGCCAGCGGTGTCATCAAGAAGATTGGAAATGGGCTCATCAATAGGTTAAGAATGATTAAGGGGCAACTGCTAGGAGTGGGTAATTTCCTCTTCTCTTCTATCCCAGCTTAAACCAAGGAGGGTGTTCCTAGAGGTATCCCTCAATAGGGATTGATAACAATACAAAATACATCCATAGTCATGGAGACATACATATACTGGTATCCTTTGCAGTATTTAACCTCACATCTACCCAAGAGATTATCACTCACCTGAAGAAACAGAATCGCTATCCCTCAACCTGGAAAGATATTCCTTTTCTGCACTTGTAGAAATCTAGAAGTGAAATAATGACCAACCTTCTCTTCCTCTAGAACTAGGCATATATAACATTTTAGTCTTCATGAATTCTAGGCGAGAAAACCCTAGAATGCCCACTCATTGCAATAAAACCATCAATCTACTCCTCACCTACTTGTACCTTGGATTCATTTTTCAATCTACCTTTAAGAAGTCGACTTGGGCATTCATGGCGGCCTTGAAGCAGGTAAAAACTCAAACTGGAAAAACCCATGAAAGAGTCTTTTCAAAACACGTTGAAGGCACTTTAAAAATAATCTTTTAGTGAACTTGAGAATTCATGAACCTTTCAAATCTTTGTTCATCATCTCATCTTTCTTTTCTACCTATCTCTTCCCTTTTTGGCATTTTTAGCGACTTGTAAACCTATTTCAGCTCTTCGATGAGTTCCTGAACTTATGAAATCATCAAAACTAATCACTTCTCTCTTGTTTTTACTTTGATTTTACCATGTCGGTGAAATGAAGCACCTATGATCCCTTTTCTGCAAGCTCACAGGTTCTTGAACTCATTGATCTGTTGGTAGGTGACGACTGATCAGGAAAGTACTGTACACTAGCCATGTATCCTCGCCGGGGTTCGGGGCCGACTTAAAAAATCCTATTTTTTATGACCGACATAAGAAAACCCTAATTTTTGTAACCGACAAAAAGGCTTGATAAAAAGCGGCCAAGGGTTAGGGTTTGGATAATTGTATTGTAGCATTTGCAGTGGTATTGAGTTGCAGGGATTGCTGATTGTAATCGGTTTGATTTACTGGATAATAATATTGGACTCTCTGTTTGGTGGATGTAGCCCGAGTTTGGGTGAACCACGTTAAAACTTGTCTCTCGCTGTTATTAATTCTGTGTATTTTCATTTCTCTGTTTAATCTTTATTTGCATTTAATTGATATCTTCTGCCGGCTAACCCTAACAAGATCTTCTGCCAGCTAACCCTAACAAGTGGTATCAGAGCAGGTTGTGTTCAATTATCATCTGCAGGAAAGTCTCACGGTTGAGTGGGAGCAATGGCGGACGAGGGTAAAACAAAGGTTGATAAATTCAATGGGCAGAACTATCAGTTATGGAAGATGCAGATGGAGGATTACCTCTATCAAAAGGATTTATGGAGGCCGTTGGAAGAAGTAGCCAAGAAACCAGCAACAATGTCTGATGAGGATTGGAATCTTCTTGACAGAAAGGCACTAGGAACCATTCGGTTGTGCCTGGCATCGTCGGTGGCATTCAATATAACGGAAGTGAAGACAACAGATGGTCTGATGAAAGCTTTGGCTAAATTGTATGAAAAACCCTCAGCCTCAAATAAGGTATTTCTCATGAAGCGGTTGTTTAATTTGAAAATGGTTGAAGGTGGATCTGTGACAGGTCATTTAAATGAATTTAATACGATTGTCAGTCAATTGACTTCTGTAAATGTAAAATTTGATGAAGAAGTTAGAGCTCTCTTGATATTATGTTCATTACCTGAAAGCTGGGATAGTTTGGTAATGGCGGTTAGTAACTCTGTTTCTGTTTCAAATACCCTAAAATTTGATGATGTTGTTGGTGTTATTCTGAGTGAGGAAATTCGTAAGAAAAGATCAGGTGGATCCAAATCAGGCAGTGTTTTGAATGCAGAAAGCAGGGGCAGATCAAAGGAGAGAGGAAAAGGTTCTGGAGGTCATGGGAAGTCACGAGAAAAATCAAAGGACAAAAGATCCCAAACCAGAGGACAGAAGGATTGCTGGTACTGTGGAAAACCAGGTCATCTGAAGAAAGATTGCTGGTCTCGAAAAAATAAAGAAGGAGACAAACAAGAAGGCAATAAGGAAGCAAATGTGGTAAGTAATAAATCTGAAGATGACGCTTTGATTCTTTCCCTAGATAATGCTGATGATTCATGGGTTTTAGATTCAGGGGCCTCATTTCATGCTACGCCCCATAGAAGTTATTTTCTTGATTATGTCCAAGGGGATTTCGGGCTGGTTTATTTGGGAGATAACGAACCCTGTCAGATTGTTGGAAAAGGAAGAATCAAGATTAAGTTGCAGAATGGGAATCATTGGCTACTAAAAGAGGTAAGGCATGTTCCAAGGCTCAGTAGGAATTTAATTTCAGCAGGGCAGCTAACTGAACAAGGTTGCACTTTTATATTTACTGATAAAAATTGGAAGGTTTCAAAAGGTGCCTTAGTAGTAGCAAAAGGTGTGAAAGTAGGCACCTTATATCTTTGTACAGGTCATATTGTTCCTTCTACTTTAGATGTTATAGAGGAAAAACAAACAGGTTCAGGAACAGTTGCTGCAGATTTGCAGGAAGAGACTAGAAAAGTTGCTGCAGGTTCTGAAACAACACTGTGGCATAACAGACTTGGGCATATGAGTGAAAAAGGTATGAAGGTACTTCATTCTAAGAAAGTTTTACCAGGTCTGAAATGTATTAATATGGATTTCTGTGAAAGTTGTGTGTATGGAAAATAAAAGAGAGTCAGTTTTCTCAGAGATGGGAAGCAAAAGAAAAATGAAAAGTTGGAGCTTGTGCATACAGATGTATGGGGACCAGCTCAGGTATCTTCTTTCGGTGGCTCTCGGTATTATGTTACATTCATAGATGATGCAACTAAGAAGGTCTGGATTTATTTCCTTAGATAGAAATCTGATGTATTTGAAACATTTAAGAAATGGAGAAGCTTGGTTGAAAATGAGACAGGTAAAAGTTTAAAATGTCTCAGATCTGATAATGGCAGTGAGTATTGCAGCAAAGAATTTGAAGATTATTGTTTCTTTAATGGAATTCGTAGGCAGAAAACGGTTCCAGGGACTCCACAGGAAAATGGAGTGGCTGAATGCATGAATAGGACAATAATGGAGCGTGCAAGGACCATGAGATTGCATGCTGGACTGCCTTTAAACATATGGGCAGAGGCTGTCAACACTGCTGTATATTTAATTAACAGAGGTCCTTTAGTTCCTTTGGGCTGTGGTATTCCAGAGGAAGCATGGACTGGCAAGAAGGTGGGTTATTCTTTTCTGAAAACCTTCGGCTGTGAAGCATTTGCACATATAGATTCTGAAAATAGAACCAAGCTAGATGCGAAATCAAAAAAATGTACCTTCGTTGGATATGGCATTGATGAATTTGGTTATAGGCTTTGGGTTTTGAAAATCAGAAAATTGTGAGAAGCAGGGATGTTATATTCAATGAGAAGGTGTTGTACAAAGATCAGTTGCAGCAGCATGAGAAGAAAGAAAAGGATTATGTGGTGCTGGACGATACTCCAAATAGTGATGTTCCAGTGGTTCCTCATGCTCTGCAATAGCAACCAGAAATACCACACACTCCAGTGAATGTTAGACGGTCAACAAGGATAAGTAGACCTCCTGAAAGGTTTTCTCCCTCTTTGTATTCTATTTTGTTAACAGATGCCGGTGAACCAGAAGGGTATGATGAAGCTATGCAGGTGAATACACAAGTTCAGTGGGAGCTTACCATGCAAGAAGAAATGGACTCCTTGCTGAAAAATCAGACTTGGGAATTATGTAATTTACCTGCAGGTAAAAAGGCTTTACCAAACAAATGGGTTTACAGGCTGAAAGAGGAAGATGGAGGTAAGAAACGATTTAAGGCCAGGTTAGTTGTAAAAGGATTTGCACAGAAACAGGGCATTGATTTTGATGAGATATTTTCTCCGGTTGTCAAGATGACTTCTATTCGTACTGTTTTAAGTATTGTGGCTGCTGAAGATTTGCATTTGGAACAGCTAGATGTGAAAACTACCTTTCTCCATGGTGATTTGGAGGAGGAGATATACATGGCACAACCACAGGGATTTGAGGTCAAAGGTAACGAGAAACAAGTGTGCAGATTGAAGAAAAGTTTGTATGGCCTGAAACAAGCACCTTGGCAATGGTATTTGAAATTTGATAGTTTTATGGCTGAGCAAGGCTACAGTAGGTGTAATTCTGACCATTTGTTTATTTTAAGAGGTTGGATAATGACAGCTACATTATTTTATGTTTATATTTTGATGACATGCTTGTAGCTGGGTCTCACATGGATCACATCAGAGAGTTAAAACATCAGTTATCACAGTCATTTGATATGAAGGATTTGGAGGCAGCAAAACAAATCCTTGGTATGAAAATTTGCAGAGATAGGAAAAACAGAAAATTGACTCTATCTCAAGCTGCTTATGTTGAAAAGGTGTTGCAGAGATTCCATATGGAGAATGCAAAAGCTGTCAGCACACCTTTGCCTAGTCATTTGAAATTGACTAAGGAGATGTGTCCAAAGACACAAGAGGAGGAAGAAAAAATGTCCAAGGTACCCTATGCTTCAGCTGTAGGAAGTTTAATGTATGCCATGGTATGCACAAGACCGGATATTGCACATGCTGTCGGAGTCGTTAGCAGGTATATGAGTCATCCTAGATTTGAGCATTGGAATGCGGTCAAATGGATTCTCAGATATTTGAGAGGTACATCTAATAAACACTTATGTTTTGGTGGCTCTAATACTGATTTAGCAGGTTATGTAGACTCAGATTTGGCAGGGGATATTGATACCAGGCGGAGTACTACAGGTTATGTCTTTACTGTAGGTGGAACATTGGTGAGTTGGATTTCTAGGTTGCAAAAGGTGGTTGCTTTATCCACCACAGAGGCAGAATATGTAGCTGCAACAGAGGCAAGCAAGGAGATGATATGGCTACAATCTTTCATGGAAGAATTGGGTAAACAACAGGCTAACAGTTCTTTGTATACAGACAGTCAGAGTGCCATACATCTTGCAAAGAATTCTGCCTTGCATTCAAAGACCAAACACATATAGTTGAGGTATCACTTTATTCGGTCGGTGTTGGATAATGGATAGTTAAGGCTGGAAAAGATACATACAGATGAAAATCCAGCGGATATGTTTACAAAGGCAGTAACAAGGGAGAAGCTGAGCTCCTCTTCAGCTTTGATTGGTCTTCTAGACTGAACACAATAAAAATTGAACAGTAGAGTCCAGGGTGCTTATTTCCAGTGGGAGCTGCATGCGCAGCGGTGTCGTCCAGGATCAGTCTCCAAGTGGGAGATTGTTTGGTGTGGAGCCTGATCAGTCTCCAAGTGGGAGATTGTTGGTAGGTGGCGACTGATCAGGAAAGTACTATACACTAGCCATGTATCCTCACCGGGGTTCGGGGCCGGGCTGGGCCCCGAGCGGGGGTTCGGGGGCGGCAACCCCCGAGAAACGGGGGCCGACTTAAAAAATCCTAGGGCCGACTTAAAAAATCCTATTTTTTATGACCGACATAAGAAAACCCTAATTTTTGTAACCGACAAAAAGGCTTGATAAAAAGCGGCCAAGGGTTAGGGTTTGGATAATTGTATTGTAGCATTTGCAGCGGTATTGAGTTGCAGGGATTGCTGATTGTAATCGGTTTGATTTACTGGATAATAATATTGGACTCTCTGTTTGGTGGATGTAGCCTGAGTTTGGGTGAACCACGTTAAAACTTGTCTCTCGCTGTTATTAATTCTGTGTATTTCCATTTCTCTGTTTAATCTTTATTTGCATTTAATTGATATCTTCTGCCAGCTAACCCTAACAAGATCTTCTGCCGGCTAACCCTAACATGATCCACCGAAACTAACTCTCCCTTCACTTTTCTTTCCTTACCTCTTCTATTTCGGTGCATCAGCCACAAAGTGAACCCGGGAACCACCTTTCGGCATTTTAGCAAGTTCATGTATCAGTGAGCCCACTAAAATGTGAACTTATGTTTCTCTTCTTTTTCTACTTTGACAATTTTGTGGAGATTCAAGGGTGGTTGGGATTTTGAAACTGCGTCATGAAATTCCTTGGTTCTAGGAACCAAAGGAATCCTCGACTCCTCATTCACTTTCTTCTTTGTCCACCTTGGAAACCTTACCTTTTCTCCTATTGCTTTCTTGTAGAGATTCAATCTCAATCAGGATCTGTAGAAACCAAGAGGGTCTTCAGAAATCGTGAGAGAAGACCTTAGATGAGGATATTTCCAAGTGCATATCATAATTACGTAGGATGGAACCTGGGAGCATTTTGTGAGGATCAGAGATGGCATGGGATATACAAAAAAGAGGGCATAAATGGACATATATGTGTCCATATCAGATCTTCATAGAATGGGACACAACAGAACTCGTAGGATGGCTAGCACACTTTGCATTTTGCGGGAGAATGAGAGGGTTGGATCTTGTGGAGATAGGTCATGGATTAGGGTATGTCTGGGGTTGGCATGGAGTTTTGTAAAGTGACATACCAAGAGAAATGTGGGATAATGGGATCACTTAGGATGCCTAGAGTTTAAGGGGTCAATAAGACATATCCACATCCATAGCAGAATTCTGCAAGAAAACCATCTACTTTGCCTTGTCAAGAATGCAGGGGTGACTAGGAACAAAGGACATTGCAGGGGCCAAAAGGGAACTAAAACATTATGGGGTTTTCCTTGGTTCCAAGAACTGAGGAAAACTTTGTAGCTTCTAGATAGGCCTAAAAGTTACGCAAAAGACTACAACACTTAGAATTTTAGGATCTTTTGAGGATTCTAAACATTTTCTAAGGTACCAAGACAAAGCAAAACACAAGGGACTCACCCAAAGAAATTTTGATGGATAAAACATAATTAAGACTAGAAAATTTAGGCACCAATAGTGGATCTAGTTGGGGACATGTGCCAAACAGGGATAGGGAATGTTAGCAGGTGATTAGGAGTACTACAAACAACACCACTATACCTTAGATGACATTATCATATGCCACAAAGGGTTTGCAGTACCATTTGGGTGATTCCTAGACCCATTTATCAATTATATAGGCCTTAAATAGCCTTAAACACACCCTAACACACCTAAATAAGCCATAATAAGGATAAATATCATAAAGGAAAGGGTGAATTCATGGAAATAAGATAATTAAGAGTGTTTATGAAAGGACATAAGGGAAAGACACCATGATAGGGTATTAAGAGGCTGTATAAGGAAGATGAAAGTGAGAGAGAAGAGTGTGATAAGAGAGGAAGATGGAAGATATGATATGAGTTATAGATATGATGATAAGAATGAGAGATATGTAAAGGATATATATAATGTATTACATATGTATGTAATGAATATATGATAAGTTAATGGAGAATTAATATATGCATAGTGTATGAATATATATTTCATTTTGTTATTCTATATTCTACCGCACATCCATAGATCTTACCGCACTAGGTCTGATTATTCTTCTTTTGTTAGCACCGGGGTATAAAGACTACATAAGGGACATAAGGCTCAAATCTCTGGATTGTGTCCCTCTAATCCCTTTCCAACATTTGGTTCTGTTCTCAGAACCCTAGTAAAGACAACAAAGAACAAAAATTAAACCTCGAAAGCTATCAATTGCACTGGTAAGAGTGTTATTAATGAAGTATAAACAAATCAATTTTTTTTAATTATTTGCAGTAGATTCCTCTAGGCCCTAGCCTTGTGAGAGGGGTTAGGCACCTAGGGGATGGCAAATGTAAAGGGCTGTCCTTGAAAAGAGGTGACTAATTAATAAGCCAAATGGGATGCATAAAAGGATCAATGAAATTTCAAATCATTAATATCCATAGAAAAAGGAGATAACAAGAAATTAATGCAGACATTGAATTAGTGATAAAGTTGATCATAGAAGATAAAATGATAAAGCAAGTTTAAGAGAGACAAGAAATTATAGAAAGCCAAGAAAGTTGAAATAGAGCGTGCCAAGAGGGTTGCAGCTAAAAGAAGACATAGAGCATGCTAGAGGGGTTGCCGCTGAGGGAGTTGAAATAGAGCACGCCAGAAGGGTTGTGGCTAAAGGAGACATAAAGTGCACCAGAGGGGTTGCTGCTAAGGATATCATGAGGAAGATAATAAGGATGATGTATTTGAATACTTGGATAGTAACACAATTGAAATGATCAAGAAAGGATGGGAACTCCAATTACTTAACAAGATGTCATTGACTAATATAAAATTATCTCATAAAACAAAGCATCCCTATGAAGAGGTACAACTCCTTAGTTAGGAGTTATCCCTCGTGTTATTTAAGACAAGGGAAGTGTCATCATATAATCTATTTAAGAATTCAAGTGAGATATTAGAATCATAAGAATTTGTAAGAAATTGTGAAGAGATACTAGGCAGAGAATTCTTTGAGATAGGTTTACCTAGAGAAAAAGGTCAGATAAGAAAGCTGGTAAAAGAGAACACTTCTAAAGATAAGGCAAAGAAACCAAAGAATGAGTAAAACTCTTACCGCAAAATGGTCGAAGAAAACATTTTCTATATCAATCCACCAATGAAGTTCCCTATGTTTGGGAAAGACACTACAGAAGCCGCAGAACATGTATTTATATTAGAATCCTTATGGCAGAGAATGGGTAAAGATAGGGATCAAACAAAACTCTTTGATTTCATAGGAACTTTGAGGAATGATGCTATGAATTGGTATAGGAAAACATACCCTCTTCACGATAAGGAATGGTCAGAGGTTAAGATGAAATTCCTTTCTAAGTTTCAATCACCAGAAGTTCCAACTAAAAGTATTATCAAAATGAGAGACATATTTCAAGGAGACAGTGAGTCAATCAAAGAACATGACTGACGGTTCAAAGAGGTAGCTCAAAATCTAGAAGAAACATTATCAAAGAAACAATGCATTGAATGGTTTATATTAGGCTTACAACCAAGCATTAGAACTTCTCTAGATGGTCGGGTATTTGAAACATATTTAGATGTTGTTACATTAGCCTGTCGAATTGAAGCTCAGACATGGAGAAGGAAGGACAAGAATGATGAAAAATAAAGAAATAAAAAGGTTGAAATTTGAGCTAGAACAACTAAAGATTAAACAAGAGATTCTTGCCAAGGGAGAATCTAATCAAGCAACACCAGTGAGACCCAACATATGGTGTACCTACTGCTCAAGAGAAGGACACCTCCACATTGAATGTTCAGTCCAAAAGGGAGAGAAACATGTTGTGGCACTCGAGGTAGATTTAAGAGCAGCTCCTCACAAGTTACAAACACCCTACTGTGGCATATGTAGTGAATGGAATGATCATGAGACATATGATTGCCCATCCCCACTATTTAGGGTACGTAAAGAAGAAGAAGAACATGAACCTTGGTGTAATCATCCCTGCGATACTCCTCATAGGGACATGGATCAAACCAAAGGATTGACAAATAGTACCTTTTACACCTAGGACCATGACCTTACAAATAATCACAATAGAGGAACCAAAGGAACATCGCAAAATACACCACCAATTGCGGAGACGCAACCCTCTACTAGCTACCACCCAAATGAAAATAGAAGATATTATAATAACTATCATGGCAAAAGAGGAAGGTAAATAAATCAACAATGCAAGGAGGATGCAACATGTTATAAGTGTGGAGCAAAAGGACATCATTCCAATAAGAGTATAGGAGATAAGAAAGAAACCTATGGGTTTTGTGGTAGCCTAGACCATGATTTGTTTAGATGTGAGAAAGCACGACAATATTTCAAAAATGCACTGCCACCTACTAAAAATGATAACCTAGAAGAACCTAATGCATCTAAAGGAGCAAAAGTGATGATAAAAATCCCACAAGAAGAATTGCATGTGGATAGGAAATGTTTAAGAGCACACATAAATAGAGAACAAGTGAAAGCAAGACAACCAATCCTAATAGAAGAAGAAATGTTAGAAAAATAATATCTAGAGAAGAAAGAGAATCTTAGGAAGAAGGCCATTGCCGAGTATAGAAAGAATAATAAAGTCACAGTAGTTACAAGGGGAGTGATAGACACTGCAAACAAAAAATTGATCTCAAGAGAATCAGAGGAAGAAGAAGATGAAGAAGAGGAGTACTTCCCCACCAAATAGACTCGTGATTTGATTATAGAGAAGGTAAAGAAGATGATTACAGAAGAAAATCAAAGGGGGAGTACTATCATAAGGCTTGCTTCTTAGAAAAGGAAGCTCTATCACTTGAATTGGCCAACTTTGTAGAAAAAGAAAATATACTAGAAAAGCTAAGACAATTTACAAAATATGGGAATAAGAACAAATTCAGTAATAGGAGGCCTAAAATATGAAGTGCGGTAAAAACCTCTAAAAATTAGAAGAAGAAACTAGTCATGATTGAACTACAGGTTCATAATAAATAGTTTATCGAAGTGGGTATTATGCCTAAATGGGTATGGGAAGAATTTGAAAGACCTACACTACATGATACTCCATATAACATTGCTTTAGCTGATGGAACCACCATTTTGATACTATTGGTACTTAGAGGAATGTGGAAGTTGATATGTTGGGCATAAAGAGAAAGATAGACTTTGAAGTTGTTGAGATGAAGAAGCCTTTTAACACCTTTAATATTCTATTGAACTCGGAATGGTTTGTGAACTGAAATGGGATTTTTGACTCCCATAAGGAAGAGATGACATTTTTTGGGACAAATCAAGTAGTACATATCCCTTTGTATACTGATATGGATGGCACATATATAGAATAGGTAGTGTAAGAGGAAGAAGATAGGGAAGAGGAGAATTAGAGGATGATATACTCACTAGGAAAGATCCCTAAGAAAGAAATTGAGGAAGATCTAAATTCTGAAGGAGAGATATATGTTGAAGATAGTGTCCATAGCACCAATTTTGAGGAGGTTGTAGAAGCACAAATAAGCAATGAACCCAAAAAGAAATCAAGAAAAATACTATGGCCTAGAAGAGCACACAACCTAAGAAAGATTAAGAATTTAGCTAGTAAACATACGATAAAGAACAAGAATGCACCGCAAATTTAGAAGGAGGAGAATGATAGCATGCCCTCCCATGACAAATATAAGATTCAAAAAGTACATCACATCTCTACAGGTGTATCACATATCAAGAAACCACAGTACATAGGAGTAGGAGCACATGCTTTAAAAGATGTAGTAAAAGCCTTGGAACTGGATAAGCCAGAAATAAAGACATGGAAGGTCCCAACGAGGTGAAAGATATAACCGCAAAGGAAAAAAACCAACCGCATATCAAAACCAAGAGGGTATTAAGTATGATGAAAATTAAGGGAAAAGTAGTGGAAGATACCACAAAGATAGTTACAATAGACATGAAACTTAGAGTGACTACCACAGATATAGAAAACTTACTGCATAAAAGGTAGGAGGCACATAAAACATAGTAAAGAATATGGGAAAAAGAAGGTGTGGAGTCTCTAAGTCCTGCTACTCTGTGAAACATGTTGGTTAACCTAAATCTGATGATAAAGCTCCAAGTGTTGAAGGAACAAGTTGTAGTTCTAATTGAAGATGCCTTCAGTACCATATTGCCTTGTGAGATGTTTACTTGGGTGTCACAAACTTTGCACGTTGAATTGAGTGCTTGACTATCTTGAGCTGTGAATTCAATGATACTTTTGATAAAGATAACTTCTTGTGAAATGATGTTAAGCTCTTGAAATCTGGATATGATGTGTATGAGCTACGATAGAGTTTTGATCCAATGTAACAATCTAAGATATGATCATGTAGGGGATTGCAGTGGGTTATACAGAGATTGTTACTGACTGAAACAAATGGAAGAAATATTTTTGGTTGTCTTGAGGACAAGACAATGTTTTAGGCCTGGGGAGGATGTTAGTAGGTGATTAGGAGTACTGCAAACAACACCACTATACCTTAGATGACATTATCATATGCCACAAAGGGTTTGCGGTAGCATTTGGGTGATTTGTAGACCCATTTATGGGTCATATAGGCCTTAAATAGCCTTAAACACACCCTAACACACCTAAATAAGCCATAACAAGGATAAATATCACAAAGGAAAGGGTGAATTCATGGAACAAAGATAATTAAGAGTGTTTATGAAAGGACATAAGTGAAAGACACCATGAAAGGGTATTAGGAGGCTATATAAGGAAGAGGAAAGTGAGAGAGAAGAGTATAATAAAAGAGGAAGATGGAAGATATGATATGAGATATAGATATGATGATAAGAATGAGAGATATGTAAAGGATATATATAATGTATTACATAAGTATGTAATGAATATATGAGAATTTAATGGAGACTTAACATATGCATAGTGTATGAATATATATTTCATTTTATTATTCTATATTCTACCACACATCCATAGATCTTACCGCACTAGGCCTAATTATTCTTCTATTTTTAGCACCGGGGTATATATACTACATAAGGGACATAAGGTTCAGATCTTTGCACTGTGATCCTCTAATCCCTTGCCAATAGGGAGAATCTAGAAGATCTCTGGGGTAGACTACAAAATACAACACAACACAGGATGAGAATAGAACACATGCACACCATCAAGACCAATAGTGGTCAAGGCTACTCATAATTCAAAATATAAAAGATATAACTTGAAGTCATCATTCAAAAATGAAGGATTTCATTACTTACAAGAAGTAATGTTTCAGATGCTGACCGTGAATGGGCAGCTCCATGAGTTCACCTTCCAGATTCACCAAGTTCTAGACATTAAGATCAATCTTCTCAACCACTTCATAAGGCCCAAGCCATAATGGATCAAATTTTCCATTCTTTACTTTGTCTTCAGACTTGGTGTTCCATAGAAGAACCATATCACCAACCTGGAAATTCCTTTATATTGTACTCTTATCAAACAAATACTTTATTATTTGTTTATGCTACATATTCTTATCATGTGTAGCTTTTTGTTGTTCCTCTAACTTAGTCAATTCCATGATCCTCTGAGAAATTGCATGTCAAATCTTCCTCTGAGATGCTTGCAATGTTCACCTCTTTCCTTTGAAAATGGTGTCAAATCATCTTGATATACAACCATAATCTCATCAATGAGACCAACAAAAGCCACATCCATAGCCATCTAAAATGTTAACCCTGTATTCTTCAAGCAAAATGGCATCCTCACATAAATGTAAGTACCCCAGGGAGTTGTAAATGATTTCTTCTATTGCTCTTATTCTTTGACCATCACTTGGTTGTACCTAGAGAATCCATCCATCATGGACATTAATTCTAATCAAATCACCTTTTGTAGCAAATGGTCCATGCTCGAAAGGTGGTAACTGTCCTTAAAAGACTTGATGTTTAAATTTCTAAAATCCACACACAACCTAGTTTCCCCATTCTTATTTCTTAATGGGACAATGGTGTAGGGGCACCATCATGCACATGTTAATCAACATCATACACAAAATTTGGGGGAATAAAACAAATATTTTAATTCTCCAACACTCCAAGTAAAAGATAAGGCAAGTTGCATATGGACAAAAATCCTAGTCATCTACATGCTAGAAGACAAAGATTGGACAATGAAAAGTTTTCAAGCACCCAAGTCATAAAAGAAAGCAATAAAAGAATCCCAAGAGTCACCTTTCTCCAAGTTGGATGCCACCAAGCAAGAAGAGAAATACCAAGAGTTATTAGAGCCCAAAATGAGGAAGATGAAACTATACAAAGGAGATCTTATAAATAGATTGAAGTTTGGCTCCAATGAGGCATTGAAAAAGAAGAGAAGAGCCCAAATTTATTTCTAATTTTTGCAGGTCATGAAGAGGAGGTCCATGGGTGATGTTGAAGATAATTCTCTAAGGGAAATACATCCATTTTGATGAAGCAAAGAAGGTGAACGTCTATGGTGATTTGTTTGATGAAAATTTTCTGAATTTGTAAGCTCGTGGAGGTGGATAGTTGGAAAGTTTGTTGGAGATATTTCATAGTTAGATTTATGGAGGTTATGTATGTGTGTTACCATCCTGATTGGCTACATAAAAACATTTGGGTTGTAAGTATTTGTTGTTGTTCATGTTTTATGAAATTAGCAAGATATGGTGTTACTTCATAGCTGAAATTGTTGCTACAACATTCACAATTTGTTTGAACTTAAGGGCTGCAAGTTTAAGAGATTAATATACATTTATTTTGCTGCAACTAAAGGAATCAAAGGGATAAACAAAAATCCTTATTGTCTAGAAATTATCAAAGTTAATTTTCATCTAAGAGAAGAGGAGTAATCTTGGCAAACAACAAATTTAAGGCTGAAATTTAACAAGGTTATGTTGGCATATACAATTTGTTTCAATCTTTGAAGTTTTTGAGCACATGATTATAACAATTTGAAGGCATGAATATTGTTGTTATTCAATGTATGTAATAGAAGTTGATTGGGCTGCATGATGGGATAATCCTTCATTGGATTCTCTTGTCTTGTCTACATCAAATTGGTATCAGAGCTAGAAGATTTTGGGAAGTGATTTGACTATTTTGGATAACGTGGTTTAATAGATTTGATGTTTAAGGATGGCTCCTAATAAGAAGAAAGATGGAACAAGGGCATCATCATTTCTAGATAGATTGTTAAGAGTGGCAGAGAGGTTACATGAGGAAGAAATGGAAAAGAAGATACAAGAGGAAGAAATGGTAGCCAAGAAAGCAAGAAAGATGGCAAAGGAAAGCTTATTCAAGACTACCTGCAAATCTAAAGGTAAATTTTGTAAAGTTGTGATTTCAGATATCTACATGGATAATATTGTTTCTGAATATATGGTAGATAAATTGGGTTTGGAAAAAATACCACACCCCACACCCTATTCTGTGAGTTCGCTTCAAACTGGAAATCAGGTAATTGTAAATGAGCAATGAAAAGTTGAGTTTCATATAGGCGGTTATAAGGATGAAGTAGTTTGTGATATTATGCATTTGGAAGTATGCCACCTTGTTTTGGAAGGTTGTGGCATTATAGTAGGGCAGCGAAGTATAACATAAAAAACAACACATATGACATTATGGACAAAGATGAGATGAAATTTACATTAATAGCCTTGAAGGATGAGTGCGTAGGAATTGAAAGCTTATTGTTAAGTGAGAAGACAGTAGTACAACACTATGAAGCAAAACCAAATGAGGTAATGGTTGGGGTAATAAATTTTGAAAACAACATGTTGTTTGAAAAATTAGTTGAACGAGAAATGGAAGAGTTTTCTTTTGAATTTGCTCAAACTTATGAAAGTAATAGTGACATTAATGTTGAAGTGGGTGATGTTCAGGAAGAAGAAGAAGAGACATCAAAAGAATCTGTAGAGGACTCAAGGATAGTCCAAAGAGAGAAGATAATCATGGAGGATAAGGAGATAACATGGTTCTCAAGAGAAGAACCAAGAGACAAGAATGTTGATGTCAAGGAGAACAGAAGAATGGATGAGCAATTCAAAAATGAAAATGAGTGGCTGAGTATGATTGAGGTACAACCAAAAAATTTGGAGAATAATGAAGAGAAAAGAATGTGTGGAAAATAGCATGAGGTGGAAGAAGAAGTGAAGTATGAAGAAAATAAATATGATTTCTTTAATATGTTTGTTTCCTATGCAGGTAAAGAAGACAAAGTGTATGGAACAGAAAATAAATTTACAATTGCAGTCCAAGGTCAAGTTAGAACAAGAAAACAAACAAAATCACATGGCTACATTGTACTAAGCTGGCCTTGGCTCAAGAAGCATGTTGTTGGACCAAAAAGTACAAGTGCACCAGTAGATACAAATGTACTTGAGATCCAGCAAAATGAAAATAATGCACGCAGGCAAAGGAACTGGAAGACAAGAAAGAAGATCCATATTTGAGTTGGAACTCAAATTTCTTTTTTCTTGGGGAGTATGGTGCAGGGGCGCCCTCATGCACATGTTAATCAACATCATACACAAAATTTTGGGAAATAAAACAAATATTTTATTTCTCCAACACTCCAAGTAAAAGACAAGACAAGTTGCATATGGACAAAAATCCTAGTCATCTACATGCTAGAAGACAAAGATTGGACAATGAAAAGTTTTCAAGCATCCAAGTCACAAAAGAAAGCAATAAAAGAATCCCAAGAGTCACCTTTCTTCAAGTTGGACCCCACCAAGCAAGAAGAGGAATACCAAGAGTCATTGGAGCCCAAAATGAGGAAGATGAAACTATGCAAAGGAGATCTTATAAATAGATTGAAGTTTGGCTCCAAAGAGGCATTACAAAAGAAGAGAAGAGCCCAAATTTATTTCTGATTTTTGTAGGTCATCAAGAGGACGTCCATGGGTGATGTTGAAGATAATTCTCTAATGGAAATACATCCATTTTGATGAGGCAAAGAAGGTGAACGTCCATGGTGATTTGTTTGATGAAAATTTTCTAATTTTGTAAGCTTGTGGAGGTGGATAGTTGGAAAGTTTGTTGGAGATATTTCATAGTTGGATTTGTGGAGGTTATGTATGTGTGTTACCATCTTGATTGGCTGCATAAAAACATTTGGGTATTAAGTATTTGTTGTTGTTCATGTTTTATGAAATTATCAAGATACAGTGTTACTTCATAGCTAAAATTGTTGCTACAACATTCACAATTTATATGAACTTAAGGGCTACAAGTTTAAGAGATTAATATACATTTATTTTGCTACAACTAAAGGAATCAAAGGGATAAACAAAAATCCTTATTGTCTGGAAATTATCAAAGTTAATTTTCATCTAAGAGAAGAGGAGTAATCTTGGCAAACAACAATTTTAAGGCTGAAATTTAACAAGGTTATGCTGGCATATACAATTTGTTTCAATCTTTGAAGTTTTTGAGCACATGATTATAACAATTTGAAGGCATGAATATTGTTGTTATTTCAATGTATGTAATAGAAGTTGATTAGGCTGCATGATGGGACAATCCTTCATTAGATTCTCTTGTCTTTTCTACATCAGACAAGGTTGGATACTAATAGCACGCTCCTCTCTAATACTCTTAACTCCACACAATAAGCAGTCTCTTAAAGACCTCCTGTCACCATAGTGATAGTAACCAAGACAATAACCATAAAGATTACACACAAAAATACTACATATAAATAGTTCATAAGCAAACTCAGTCATGTGACAGGCACTGTTAATAACACTTACAACTTTTCCTGCAAGGTGATAGGAACCAAGACACTATGCTGTAGCGACAAGGGCAATAGTAGATTTCATTGCATATCACAGCTCAATAACTTAGAGCAATACAAAACAACATTTAGAACATATTACAAAGTTGGAATTCTTACATTGCCCAAGGGATTGGGCTAACAGTGGATATCAGTCACTTTTACAATGAACTTCTAACTCTTCTGCACACCACTCCCTATTAATGGTTTCATTCACCACATTCCGGTTCTGCATTCTTTCTTCTCCCTTCTATTATTCATCTACAACATCCCATCTTCTTTCTTTATTTTATATTCAGCCCTCACTATTTCCTACGAGCGGCCTCCTCCTACAGATCGACCTTCCAAATCTATGCTCGGTTTTTCCTTCTTGTTCAGTTTTAATACCTCCTTTCCTATTATCAACCTTCTCTATATTTCAGCCTCTAACTGGCTTGCGGCCTATCCACTAGGCCTTTCTACTATTGGTCTTCGGCCTTTCTCTCCCCCATGCATTCGTCCTGCTCTCTCTTTTATTTTAGCCTCTGCTACACTTTTAACCGCCCACTTCTTCTTAACGACTCCTCATTTCCTAACCATTCACCATGATGACTTCTTTCTTTACTTCTATCAACCCCCTCAAAAATGATATCATTTTCTCTTCATCCCGTCCACCATGGCACAAATAAACCTATTTAAACATGCCTTTGATAGGGCATTTCATCTATCTTAAGATATTTAGAATCTTGCTATTTCTATTTTTATTCTCGTCATAAAATCTGCCTCAAAGAGGTGTTACAAATCAGATAGCAGAATAGTATTTCTAGTTGTTAAAAACCTCACTAATGCATCTCTTTTTTGCCCATTCCTTCTTCTCAAAACATTCAATCTGATGTTGGGCAATCATTCGCATCAACATCTCAAGATGATATAACATCTATCAACCTTCACCGAACACACAACATAACTGAATCGACTCACAATACATTTCCACAATACACAAGCTACTGACTCATATGCGACAGGAAGAATAAAACAAAGTGACAGGAAGCTACACAAACCACCAATACTACAAAAACCCAAAACTGAAAGAAAAATTCAAACCAAAATTGGACGAATAGCGATGCCCCTGCATCAGACTCCCTGGGGAACAAAAAGAATGTGCTCCTGCACATGTGGATAATAATCAAAACTTATCTACCTCTGTACTTTTCATTCGCTTCTTCCACAATCTGGTGGGTATAATTAACACATTTCTCTAGCACTGTTGTACTATCTGTAACACCCCATACATAACTAACTTCCTCCAAAGTTTTCTTTCCCACTCAATCACATATAAAACAATGCAAATGATTTCAAATATATTATCTAACTGCCTTTCAATTTGATCAAACTCATCCTCCAACAGAAACTCATCTTGGACTTCACCATGTGTATTACCAAACACAAAATTCTTACAAAAATGGGTATATCTCTCTTCATTCTTCTGTCCTAACTTCTCACTAATCACCAAATCAAAATAAAACAAAATAATGTCCTCACATAGGACCAAGAAATTTACCTCCTCTTGTAATTCTACAATAACCCCTTTTTCAGGGACTCCAATCCTTCTCTCCACCTTCAATGTTTCACTTCACTTCATGTCTTCATCAACACGTTCCTTTAATGCACCTTTAGGAGATTCCTCTCCAACTGGATTATCGGTTGTCCCCTTATCCAAATCTGTATCTTCACTTCCATCCTTTCCAACCTCAAGGTCTTCACAAGTCTTTATTTCTTCAATCTCCACCTTAGTTGCAATCTCTCTCTTTTTCCCTTTGTTGTTTTCTGCATTCCATGCCATTACTGTTCTCATTTGCTTCTCACTACTCTTATTCCATTTGAACTTTCCCAATTGCCTTTGCTTATTATCTTGTTTCCTATTATATTTCCTTCTTCTCATTTCCTTTTATTGTACAAGCCTCCACATTTCCAACTCATATTTGCAAATGCCATCCTCACCACTCACATCCAAACTCTTCTCATCTTCATCCATTAATTTTTTATCTTCAGCAGTTTCATCTATAAATTGAAAATTTTCAAAAATAATTTGTTTACCTTTTACCTTGTATACATCCTCCTCTGTCTTCTTCTAAACTGCTCCATCATCTTTCTTCAATGTCTTTGTGTCTTCATTAGCTCCCTTTTGTTGTTCAGGTTCTCTTGCCTGCTTCTTTATACCATCATTTTCTTTTCCATCTTCACTGTGTAACCAGATTTCCTCATTTTCCTTGAACCCTTCTTTACAAGTTCCCATTTGACTCGTGCTATCCTGCCGTAATGTTTCCTTTTCCTCTTTCAACACATTATTTTCTTCCACATGATCCCTGTTTTCTTGAGAGATTTTCTTCTCGTCATAGCCTGCTGCACCAACTTCCCTTGTTGCTATCTCAGACTTCACCCTCTATACTTGAATTCCTGTAGTTCCAAATTACTGACTTCTTATTGTTGCACCTTTCCTCTAGGACCTATGATCTATTTGCTTCCTTAAAACACCTTCATTACTCTTCTTTTCTTGCCTACTTATCCTCTCATCTGGGCTCCTCTCTAATACTTTCATACCTTCCATGCTTGGAATAGGTTTACTATCATGACATCCACCACAACCAACATCTTGTTTATTCTTTATATGTTCTCCCTTATGCCAACATGGCACTATATAACCATGGTTTTCTTTCTTTCCAACCACTTGACAAATCACATTCCCATATCTACTTTTATGACAAAAATTAATATTTGTATTCACATGTACCTCATCTTTGGCCTGTTGTCCAGATTTGTTGTCTTCTTTAACTTCATTGCTTTCCAGGTCTTCCCTTTTGTAGGCCTCCTCCTTTTCATCTGCCACATCTTCTAGGGCATCTTGAAATTCATAATCAACATCTACATTAACATTTGAAATCAATATCATACTATCCTCTTCTGAATATTTAAGTTCTTCGTATTGTACCTCCTCCTGTTGTCCTGCTACAATTAGTTCATGGATAATATCTGCTTCAATTTGGTTTCCTCTTCTCTCATCTTCAACTCTTTCCTCAGGTGCTTTTCTTGCCCCATCTTTCATTACCTCCAAGGTCCCATGCTTGACCTTCCTCAACACAGTCCTCACACCTGCACACAAATCTATAAACATAATATTAGCACACAAAATAAGAGACCACAAGGTCTCAATCAATGCCCTCTTCATGGACATTCTTCCTTCCTCAACACTTTCTGCTTCAAGTGCTCTTCACTGCACTTTCTTCTCTTCCTCTCTTTCTTTCTTATCTTCCCTCATGTTCTCTTCAATGAGAACTTCATTCACCACTTCAAGTGCATGTTACTCATCCAACAACCTCTCGCTGTCCCAACTTCGGTGGGTACTCCTTTCATTCTCATCTACTCTTCTTAAGGCATTTATCTTCTGCCTTTTTCTTTTCTCTATTATCAATTTCACATGCCACCTTACTTTTCTTGTTGTTGGCCATACCCAAAAGTATTCTTAGATTTCTTCTTCATACCTTTGTTGTCTGGCAATCAGGTATTGTGCTAAATCTCTTCTCAGTTCCACTAGCTCTCTTTCAAAATCTTACTTCTTCATGTTTTCCTTCCTCTTCCAAACACCTCACCTAGGGCTTCTTTCTCTTTCTCCTCTGCCCAGTCTTTTGGTGCCAAGTTCTCAACAATCTGTCAATCAGCAACAACACTACAACACACAACTTTCAATAAGGTCAATAACACATTCAATATACACACCCAGATCTTTCTGTGCTCTAATACCAATCTGATAACAAGCTCCTCTCTAATACTCTTAACTCCATACAATAAGCAGTCTCCTAAAGACCTCTTGTCACCATAGTGACAATAACCAGGACAATAACCATAAAGATTACACACAAAAATACTACATATAAACAATTCATAAGCAAACTCAGTCATGTGACAGGGATTGTTAATAACACTTACAACTTTTCCTACAAGGTGATAGGAACCAAAACACTATACTGTAGTGATAAGGGCAATAGTAGATTTCATTGCATATCACAACTCAATAACTCAGAGCAATACAAAACAACATTTAGAACAAATTACAAAGCTGGAATTCTTACATTGCCCAGGGGATCGGGATAACAATGGATATCAGTCACTTTTACAATGAACCTCTAACTCTTCTACACACCACTCCCTATCGATGGTTTCATTCACCACATTTCAGTTCTGCATTCTTCTCCCTTCTATTATTCATCTACAGATTGCCATCTTCTTTCTTTATTTTATATTTGGCCCTCACTATTTCTTATGAGCAGCCTCCTCCTATAGATCGACCTTCTTCCAAATCTATGCTCGGCCTTTTTCCTTCCTATTTAGTTTTAATACCTCCTTTCCTATTATCGGCCTTCTCTTTATTTTAGCCTCTAACTGGCTTGCGGCCTATCCACTTGGCTTTTCTGCTATTGTTCTTCGGCCTTTCTCTCCCCCATGCATTCAGCCTGCCCTCTCTTTTATTTCGGCCTCTGCTACACTTTTAACCGCCCGCTTCTTAACGGCTCCTCATTTCCTAACCATTCACCATGATGACTTCTTTCTTTACTTCTATCAACCCCCCTTAGAAATGATGTCATTTTCTCTTCATCTTGTCCACTGTGGCACAAATAAACCTATTTAAACATGCCTCTGATAGGGTGTTTCATCTACCTTAAGGTATTTAGAATCTTGCTATTTTTGTTTTTATTCTCGTCATAAAATCTGCCTCAAAGAGGCGTTACAAATTAGATAGCAGAATAGTATTTCTAGTTGTTAAAAGCCTCACCAATGCATCTCTTTTCTACCCATTCCCTCTTCTCAAAGCATTCAATCTGATGTTGGGCAATCATTCGCATCGACACTACAAGATGATATAACATCTGTCAACCTTCACCGAACACACAACATAACTGAATCGACTCACCACACGTTTCCACAATACACAAGCTCCTAACTCATATGCGACAGGAAGAATAAAACAAAGTGACAGGAAGCTACACAAACTACCAATACTACAAAAACCCAAAACTGAAAGAAAAATTCAAACTAAAATTGGACAAAGAGCGGTGCCCCTGCATCAAATATCCACTCAGAAAGTCTAATAGGTTTCATTATGCCTCCCTCTTTCATCTTCATTAATTCCTTTTGCATTTTTAGAGCTACAGTAGGGTTACTCAACCTTTACTTTTGTCTGAAGGGCTTTGCATCAGGCTAAAGGGGAATAGTATGCTGAAATAAATCCTTCCTATAAGTCTTAAGCTCATCATAGGACCAAGCAAAACACTTCTTGAATTTTCTTAATAATGGAACCAACATTTGCTTTTCATGGGGCTTGAGTTTCTTACCTATGTAAACCATCTTTGGGGTAGCTTCAGTCCATAGGTTCACACCTTCAATTTTATCTTCTTCAATCAGTTTGCCTTTACTCTTTCAACAATCAACTTTGTTAAACATCCTTTCTAGCGCTACAATCCCTTTGGAATTGTGTTTATTTTCAGCTACACTACATTTCCAAACAAAGTTTCCTTACCATCCTCAACTTTCACCATTGGCTACCAATCTATCAACTGATTATCAAATTCATCTATGCAATTAAGGATATAAATTTGATCATTGTCATTAAAAACCTAGCAGCTGTAGATGCTATCTAGAATAGTAGGCCTAACAAGTACCTCAACAACATAATGACAAAGAGAAGAGGTTGATTGTGGATTAAATCTTGAGGTAGTAACAACTAGAGCATCTGCCTCTATATTTTTAGTTCTTTCAATCCACTCAATGCCAATGGCATAAAAAAATTCCAAAGTATCCCAAACCGCGTTCCTATTTGCCCTTAACCTGTTGTCCTTGGTTGCATAAATATTTTTGGCTTGTTACACCACCAATATAGAATCTCCCTGGATTCTCAAACTTTTAATTCCATGCTTATGAGCAACATTCAAGCCTAATAGAAGAGCCTCACACTCAACTATGTTGTTTGTGCATTGGAAATCAAGATTGAAAGAAAGCCTGAAATGTTCACCATTTGGTAATATTAAAACAACACTCGCACTTGATCCATCCCTAGAATATGCACCATCAATGTACATCACCCAAAAATCAATTGCATTACAAACAAGAGTAGCAATAGGGGAAGGGCTCACATCATTTATATGATCATCTTCATTACAATACCCGATAAAATGATTAATTTTAGTATCAAATAAATTAGCATCATCAAAATTTCTTTTGTAATGGTCCTCTATATTTTCATCTTCCACCTTTTTCTCCCTATATAATTTTACTTCCACTCCATGGACTGGGATAGTAGCATATGATAGGTCCATTTGAATACTACCCCCATAGAGGCTACCCACTTCCTAGATAACAACATACCCTATTTAGCTAGGTAGTCCACAATGATTACATCCATCAGGAAATATTTATCAAGGTATGCTGCAAGTTGGACCTCAACATCCTTTATAAGGCCAATAAGACTTAGATACTTTTAGCGCTAACACATTCATGACTTGCAGTGGCATGACATTACTAGATGATCCAGAATCAAGCATGTAGTTATGTAATAGCCATCCATTTATAATTAGTGGTATAGAAAGGATCAAGACCCATCTTGCTATTAACTATGGATGACCCCAAATAAACATCTACGCTCTCTTCTTGACCTTTACCCTCATCATTACTACTAGGAAGAACATCAGGGTATTTAGATGCATCAATAGCAGTGATATATGACACAACCCTATCTTTATGCTCAGGAATTCTAAGCATTTCTTCTACTAGCAGTGATATTCCAATTTGGCTTAAGACTTGGGCTATGTCTATAGGGTTGTAACTTGGCAAAGGTACATCACATGAGATAGTAACATCACTTGCACTTGGAATGAAATGCATCAATTAATTGGAAGAGATGTCCATACCTTTCAACTCTTTCTTTTTATCCTTGCTCTTTTATAGTTTGTTTGGTATTTGAGGTTGATCTCAAATGGCATCAATCTTTGGCTTGTGGGCATCTTGTATTGGCATAATAGATGATTACATAATAGGTATTGGTTGTTGCATTGGAACCTCCTTCTCCAACACTTTCTTTTGGACAGCATTACCCTTTCTTTTAGCATCCACTCTCTTCTTTTCTTTTTCAATCTCAATTTTATTTCTAGCCGAGTTTGTAGCAGCATTACATTGCACAGACACATGCCTATTTCTTAATTGATACCCACCATGAACTTACATTATGGATTCATTAGTTAACGCCTTCATGTCTTCATCAGATGGCTTGGATTGCTTGTATTTTTTGTGCATGAGATCTCTTAAGTGCTTGAAATCATGAGTTGGCAGCTCAAATCTTTTAGGGGGCTTGTAGTGTAATCATATTGACAAACATAATCTTCTTCATCATAGCTATCATAATCAACATCCTTATCCATCTAATCATAATCCTCAGTGTCAACTTTATTTTTTTCATCTTCATAATATTCAGATCTACCTTCTTCATTATGGAATTCTTCATCTCTATTCATTGAAAGAGCAATAACACAATTTGAGGGACCATGTGGAAGGAAACACGCCTTACACCATGAGGAAACTTCTCAAAAATTTACATGATCTCTGAAAGGAAGCTAGGTGTGCATAAATCACTTCCTACACTAATCTAATGAGGAGAGATGTATGCAAATTCAAATTAACCCTTCCAGTTACAACATTATTAACACAATAACATAGATATTAGAACAATACACATACACACAGAAAGTAGATAGAAGAGAGAGAGAGAGACAAGATATACGTGGGGAAAACCCTTATGGGTAAAAAAACCCACACTCCAAAACATAGCTCAAATGTATTATAGTAAAAAATAACAGATTACAATACAGTTTCAGAGCCAATGCTCTTTCAGGAGTCTTCGAATGTTGAATCTGGAGACATTCTTGTAGCATAACAGTACCTGTACAAACACTATACATCTCCCATCCAAGCACCTATCTTTATAGAGTTTACAAGGCAAATATGGAACATTCTAGAGATGGGCGTCCATCTTGGACTCATGCCCCAAAACCCACGCGTAAGGACACTTGTCCAACATCCCATCCCAATGTGGGCGCCTTGTCCCAAGATAGGCTATGACAGATGCTCTTACTCACCTTACAACTGTCATAGAATCCGTCATAACTAACAACACTTACAGCTGTAAGAGAATCTCTCATACACTGACTAAAAATAGCATATTCCTCTTACATGTCATAACCTCCCTTGACCGCCCAAAGATGCCTTTCTCGTGCAAAGATACTCACTGACGCTTGTCATTAAATAAAAGTCATTTCTCGCAAGGGGCTCTGCCCCTTGACCCTGTCTTGGGGGCGCTACCCCCAAACCCCCGTTAATTATTCAAGGGGGAAACTGTGGCTGCCAAAGTCACCAAAATTTATCCTGCTGCATGTACACAAGGTGCCGTCTATGCCAACTCAACATGGGATAAATAAATACAACATTAGGAATTTGCAAAGGTTGAGACACCTTAATTCCCAACAATCTCTTCTCAAAGGGTCTAGGGTTTCTTTTTCATTATGTTATTTGAAACTTACTTGTTTAGGGGCCGATTGCCTATCATTTTCTTGTAGCCTCATAGACCAATCAGTATTATAAGGCTTGTTTTGCAACCTTTGACCCTCATTGAAGTGTGTTGTTGCACCTTGAGGTGGAAACCCCTTTGCATTTCATGCTACTTTGTAGGATAAGTCCTTTATGACTCCCGTGAGCTTATCCAACTTGTCTTTAGTTGTTAGAGGCTTATTCATGGCTGCCCTATCCGAATGGGAGATCTAAAAATCTAACCTCTTTACATGCTTGTCTGATGCTCTCATGTTACTCTCTATGTTTATAGCTATAACATATGCTTCCCTTAATGTTTGAGGAATTTTGTCCCTTAGACAATACCCAATTTTAGAATGAAATGCACCACAATACAATACTAGACACATTGATTCATTTGGTCTAAGGTTTGAAGGTACCTTCCTCATTGTTATGATAAAGCTTCCATTGAAGTCCATCACTGTTTCATTTATTCCTTTCTTGATAGTTGTGAGCTTGTGTATAGAAAACTTGGGATCAATTTTATCTCCATACTACAACTTGAAAACGTGAACTCCTCCCATGAATCTATACTGTTGTTTGGGAGACTTTTGTACCACTCCTTGACACTCTCTTCTAATGAATGCACAAATAATTTCATTATCATGTCTTCGTCATCTATTTCATACTCATCTGTGACATTTATGAAATATCTTAAATGTTCTTTGCCTGTGACTACATTATTTCCCTGAAATCTAGGTATCTTTCCCCTTATCTCATTTGGGATTGGGTTAGGGAAATTTGGGATACAAAAGAAGTCCAACTGTTTATACCTTTCTACTCTCAAAGAATGTCTAGGTGGTGGGAACCTCTAAGTCTATCTTCTAAATGGAGGTCTAGGATTTGGAACATTTACAATTGTTGATTCATTTGCTATTATGGTGGCTAATTGGGGGCTTGATGTACATGAGTAGGGTTCCTACCTTGTTGCCCCATTTGTTGACACAGCTACAAGTATTATTGTTGATGCTATTATTGATATGATGCAAGTTGAACATGAATATTTTGATGTTGAGGCTGACTTTGTGGTTGAGCATTTTGGGCAAGTTGAGCTTGTTGCAAATCAAGTAGAGCCTTCACTTCTCTCTACCTCTGCCTCATATGATCAAGCAAATCCAACTCATCATCAAGAGTCCTTTCCCTTTCATCAACATTAGGTTGTGTTGGTTGATCGTTATCATTGGAAATGTTATCATGTTGATTCCTCTGTGATCCCATGGGTGAAGTACGATGCTGATATGTTTGACAAGCCTCTTCATTTTCATTAGGCATGCCGAATGTTTCCTTCTCTAGATCTATCCCTACTTACCCTATCAATGATGTTCTCATTTCTTTGAATTTCATATTCATTTAGATATTCATCTCGAGCTATTTGTTCTGAGCATGTTGTTAGCAGAACCATTTGATGTGCACTGAAATGGATCTCTCAAATCTATAAAGGTATTATTTCTTCCTGATGTTCTCACTTGATGATGGACAATTAGTGGTGGTAACAGACCAAGAGTTCTTATCCTCCATATATTTCTTTGATTTCTCATGTTTCTTGAGGAATCATCATGTCCTAATAGACCTTGGGATCTTCTTCTCCAATCCATTGTAAATTCCTTATTCTGTAACTAATTTTTGGGTTAAATTAAACAGAGTTGCCACTTCTCACCTTGGAAGAAAACACTTGGATTCTCACTATGTTGTAGAGATGCAATAATCTCAACTAGAATTAACTAGGTTCGTGACAACGACATCAATCTGTTGGGTACCAAAATAGCTAACCCAAAAACTTAGAGTATTTCTCAATCTCCTAGGCCAGGGGTGTCATCAAGAAAATTGGAAATGGGCTCATCAACATGCTAAGAATGATTAAGGGGCAAAGTCTAGGAGTGGGTAATCTACTTTTCACTTCTGGCTCAACTTAAACCAAGGAGGGTGTTCCTAGAGGTATCCCTCAATAGGGATTGATAACAATACAAAATATGCACATAATGATAATAGGGCAACAATACCCGAGATGTAGTTCTGATCCCAAAGTTGTCACTCGATCAAGGCTAACCTACTATGCTAAAAACCTCTATTTGAGCTAATGGAGAGCACTCTTGCATGAAGGAAAGATGTTGGTATGCACTTGGGATTCACTAAAATGGTACTCAAAATGCTTACTAACAACATTCCCTGGTTATATAGTAGAATCACAACAAGGCATGCGAATTAGGGTTTATTTCTTACAATACAAATGTGATTTGTGTTGTTCAAGGAGTGTGTTTGATCACCACTTCCAAGATTGGTGCCTATCCAGTGTGTAGTAAAGTCCAGTTTATTAGAGGAAAAATAATGAAGCAAAACAAAGGGAGTTCTCTAAAAAGCATAAATGCATCTATCATGTAATATTGGGTATATAAACATACTTAATAATCCATTACTATGCCATATAAATCCATATGCAATCTTGAGAAGACCATTACAAACGTGGCAGTGCTTTACAATGTTGTCATATCATCAAATTTGAAATTACATTCATACCCTTAAGTAGGGCAAGAGGAAACCTTAGAGACGAGTTAGAGATCTCCTTGAAAATACATCCACAGTCATGGAGACATGCATATACTGGTATCCTTTGTAGTGTTTAACCTCACGTTTGCCCAAGAGATTATCACTCGTCTAAAGAACTAGAATCATAATCCCTCAACCTAGAGATATATTCCTTTTCCGCACTTGTAGAAATCTGGAAGTGAAACAATAACCAACCTTCTCTTCCTCTAGATCTAGGCATATATAACATTTTAGTCTTCACAAATTCTAGGCAGGAAAACCCTAGAATGCCCACCTATTGCAATAAAATCATCAACCTACTCCTCACCTACCTGTACCTTGCATTCATGTTTTAATATGCCTTTAAACAAGCTGACCTGAGCATTCATGGCATCTCTAAAGTAGGTAAAAAGTCAAACTAGAAAAACCTGTGAAAGAGTCTTTTGAAAACATGTTGAAGGCACTTTAAAATCCTCTTTTGGTGAACCTAGGAATTAGTGAATCTTTCAAATCTTTGTTCATCACCTCATCTTTCTTTTCTACCTATCTCTTCCCTTTTCAACATTTTCGGCGACTCACAAACCTATTTCGGCTCTTTGGCGAGTTCCTGAACTTATGAACTCATTGAAAATAATCTCTTGTCTCTTGCTTTTGCCTTGCTTTCACCTTGTCAATGAAATAAAACACATATGAACCCTTTTCAACAAGCTTATGGGTTCTTGAACCCATTGAGCCATCAAAACTAACTCTTCCTTCGCTTTTCTTTCCTTACCTCTTCTCTTTCAATGCATCAGCCACAAAGTGAACCCAGAAATTGCCTTTTGACATTTCAACGAGTTCATGCATCGATGAACTCGCCGAAACATGAACTTATGTTTCTCTTTTTTTTTCTTTGATAGTTTTGCAGAGATTTGAGGGTGGTCAGGATGTTGAAATTGTATCAAGAAATTCCTTGATTTCAGGAACCAAAAGAATCCCTAACTCCTCATTCACTTTCTTCTTTGTCCACCTTTGAAACCTTTCAAACTTTACCTTTTCTATCATTGCTTGCTTGTAGAGATTTGACTCCGATCGGGATCTGCAGAAACCAAGAGGGTCTTTAGAAATCATACAAGAATACCTTGGATAAGGATATTTCCAAATGCATATCAAAATTCCATAGGATGGAACTTGGGAGCATTTTGTGGGGATCAATGATGGTATGGGATATGTGGAAAAAGAGGGCATAAATGGACATATGCAGGTCAATATTAGACCTCCACAAAATGGGACACAATGGAACTTGCGGGATGTCAAGCACACTTTGGATTTTGCAAGAGAACGAGAGGGTCAGATCTTGCAAAGATAGCTCTCAAACTAGGATATGTCTAGGGCTGGCATAAAGTTCCACGAAGTTATGTACCAAGAGAAATGTGGGATAATGGGACCACTTAGGATGCCCAGAGTTTAGGGGGTCAATTGGACATATCCACATTCATAGTGGAATTCCATGAGAAAACCATCTACTTTGCCTTGTTGAGAGTGCTGGGGCGACTAGGAACAAAGGACACTGCGGGGGCCAAAAGGGAACCCAAAACATTGCGGGGTTTTCCTGGGTTCCAGGAACCAAGGAAAACTCTGCAACTTCCAGGTAGGCCCAAAAGTTTTGCAAAAGACTACAACACTTATAATTTTAGTATCTTTTCAAGATTTTAAACATTTTCTAAGGTATCATGACAAAGTAAAACACAAGGAACTCACCCAAGGAAATTTTGATTGATTTAACATAATTAGGACTGGAAATTTTGGGTGCCAACAAACCTTATGTATTTAATTACCCCTAATATTGTTTGTAAATGCATTCATAAGGGATGAAGGTTCCACCAACAATGGTAGTTATTTTACAGGTATGGTAATTAATTATTTACTAGGAGACATTTACTATTTATCGGTTAGAGCATCACTAGGAATGTAAATGAGGTGATAAGGTCAAACTAGGTGCCCATCTTGGAGTGGCTATTCTTGGGTTGATTATGATGCGCATAAGAGAATCTTTGCATGAGCTACTGATATTCTATGATGCATGTAAGAACATCTCCTATTTTCAATGGATTATATGACAAACTAGGCACCCAAAATAGAGAGATAATTTTAGTCAGTTATAACAACCTATAAGAGGATGTAAGAAGCTATAAGAGGCTATGTTTAGCATGCTGGTGAGAATTCCAATGGAGGGTGTTGGAATTTTCCCAAGTTTGGATGCCACATTTCATGTATTCTCATTCTTGTATGTAATTTATATAATAGGTGCTTGAGGAGGTAGAAGGCAGAAGTTTGGAGAGTTCATAGATACACAGGTGTAGTCAAATTAAATGTAGAATAGAAGGAAGTGAATGTATTCTAATCTTGTTCAAAGATAATACATACTTGGCCTCTTTTCTGGTGGAGTTTTTTACCCAAACAAGATTTCTCCATGTAAATATTGTGTTGTGAGTTTCTTATGTGTTTGTTGATTTCTTTGTAGTTGATTTACATTACTTTAAACCTCCATTTTGGTATTTTACAGATTAAATTTTAGATTTGTAATATAATTTCATATTTCCATATTGTAGTGGTTTGCCTTCTTTTCTAAAACTAATGTGGGATGGTTAAGTTGTGGCCTATGAGTTCAAGAAACTCCATCCATATGAGTTGAATTATGCTCCACATGATTTGGAACTTGTAGTGATAGTTCACACATTGCAAATGTGGAGAGATTATTTGTTGGGAAATCTGTTTAAGGTACAAATGGATAACTTGGGGCTCAAATATATTTTCACGTAGCCAAACCTGAATGCACACCAAAGGTGATGGATAGAATTCTTATCAGACTATGATTTTAACATCAACTATATTAAATGCAAGGAAAACTAAGTGGTTGATACTCTTAGCCACAAATGACATATTGTCGTGATGGTTACTATTTGATCAATTTTTTAGGAATAGGTTTTGAAGTACTCTTCAGAAGATGACTTCTATGAGTAGGTCAAGAAATCTTTGTTAGCGAATCTGTAGGATTTTAGACATGTTGGGTATCAGTTTGAGCCTAGTGGGATATTAAAATACCAAGGTAGAATATATGTTCCAGACTGAGGAGGTTTAAGAATGTTATTGTTGAAAGAAACTCATTGTGCACCTTATTCTGGACACCCAGGTGTAACCAAGTTGATGGATGATCTAAAATTACTGTATTTTTGAAAAGGAATCAAGTAGGATATATCTAATTTTGTGGCTAGATGTTTAAAGTGTCAGCAAGTTAAGGCTGCACACATGAGCCCTACAGGATTACTTTATCCTCATGATGTATCAAAGTGGAAATGTAAGTTATCAACATGAATTTTGTACAGGGTCTTCCAATGTCTAGGAACCACCATGATATGATCCTAGTGGTAGTAGATAAGTTTAAGAAAGTTGTCCACTTTATATCGGGAAAATTGATCAAGGATTCTCCAGTTCTTTCAAGAAGATTTGTTTAGGAGATCTGTAGACTCCACAGAGTTCTATAAAAGTTCATCTTAGATAGAGATGTGTGGATAACTTTGAGGTTTTGACAAACCTTGTTTTTAGCATTGGAAACTTAGTTGAATATCAGTTCAACTTATCACCTAGAGATCGATGGTCAAACTAAAAGGGTGAATAAGGAATTATAAGATTTGCTATGGATGAATTGTATGGACCAACGATACAAATGGGAAGAATACCTTCCACTAGTTGAGTTTGTGTATAATACCTTTTGAAGCATTTTTTGACATAAAATGTAGGACACCTATTAGTTGGGTGTGTGCATTGAGCCATAAATGTTAGAAAAGATGAAAGAGCAAGTTAAATTGATTAGGAAAAGGTTGGTTGAAGCCAATGATGGGTAGGAAAATTATACCTACTTGAAGTGGACAACGAGGAAATTTGTTGTGGGAGACAAAGTTCTCCTTAGAGTTAAATCTCATACAAAGTTTGATTAAGTTTGATAAATCAACAAAGTTGGCTCTTAGATTTGTAGGCCCATTTGAAGTGCTTGAAGTCATTAACTCAATAGCTTATAGACTAGCCTTACCACCTGCTCTTGCTTGGTTGCATAATATTTTCCATGTGTCTTATTTGAAAAAGTATGTGCTAGATTTTGCTCATGTTCTTGATTGGAATTCTTTATAGGTTCTCAACCTAGGAGTGGTAACGATAGAGCCTCTTAGAGTGCTTGAGGTTCGCAAGCTTTGCTTGTGTAATAGATATAAGTAACTCAGTGCAAGGTTCAGTGGGACTACTATTATGAAGACAATGGCACTTGGGAGGACTATGAAGAGTTTCAATGACCATTTCCTCATTTTTTTGCATAGTATTTTCAAACATATGATACTTTCAAAACAAACTTTTATGTTATGTTTAATTAAGCCATCGAGATGAAGAATTTTTCCTAGTGGGGAAGGATGTCACATCCCGTTTTTATTTACTTATTACAAACAAATTATTAATTTTTAAATAATTGATTTAAGGTGTGCCTATTTAATGTTTGGGTATAATGTATTAAATGGACTGACATTATGATTTATATGTTACTATGATAGCTTGTTATTTTGTTGATTCTATAGAATAATTCTAATTTGAACTAATAATTGGTTGTACATTATGTTCATACATGTTTGTTGTTATGGAATGGTTGATGAATAATTTGATGAAATTAGTTAGTGCGTATATCATATGCAACTAATATTTTAATTGTTATTACTAGTTTATGATTATAATCTTTTGGTATTGACACAGACTAACTACTATCTACTCTCATGAAGTGGATGTAGGTTAGATTGTCCCCCTCTTGCTTGTAGAGGGAGAGCATCATTCGAGAGAGGGAGGCAGATCATGATAGTGGGGTAGTTGAACCATAGTCTCTGAGAACCCACACACTTGCACAAGTTTTCAATTTGATTGTTTGATGGTGCATTGTAAGCATAGTAGAGTTTGCTTGTGTGTTGTTATAATTTAAAGTAATGTGAAGTAATGAATGCCTTAGAGTGTATGCATGAGGTCTGATTTGTAAGAGAAGCCACTTTTGTTGGGTTAAGTGTTGCTCTTTGTGATTGCATTGTGTGACATATGGTTTTAAATTCATTTTGTGTTAAAGGAAACAATGAACCATAGTTTTATCTGCTCTATTTAACTTGTCTATGTTTATTAGGTTTGAGTTATTTTGCAATATGGTATTTTCTTATGTGAGTCTTACTTTGTTTAAGGGAGTTAAAAGTACCTTTGGTTTTAGATTTGGATAGAACTTTATGGTCAATCCATTTCTAAAACATGAAGTCACTCATTTTCAAATTGGTAGGGTTTATTCTTTTCAAAATAAAGAGGGAGTAATTTGGGGATGGGCATTGGAGTTTCTAGGGGGTTGTGGTGGCTGATAAAGTTGACCCAACACTAGAATTTTGGAGCTTTTCTCTCTCACCAAAGTGTGTTTTTTGGAGTGGAATGTTGTTCAGTTATGGTTCAATTTGAAATTAGTATTCTTTTGCTTGCTACCAAGCCCATGAAGGCATGATTATTGCTTGGAAAGTGGGGGTTTCTATTGATATTGTAGTGGCCAAAAGGAAAAGGTAATGAAGATAACACTTTTGTTTTTTGAAGAAGTGTTGTTATGTAGATTCTTGGTATCACTGAAACCTTTGAGGGAGGTTGTGGAGCTAGAATTTGGTGAGGACTGTGACGATACTAGCAAGGATATTTTGTGATTTTTATATTGAGTATGTGGTCAATGTTTCTCCTATCAAATATAATCCCCATTTCATATTTGTTTATTCCATATTAGCGCCAGTTTGCATCTATAGAATGGTCCTATAAAAACCAAAGAGTATATTATTTATATGTTGCATATTTGGGATTGTTAAATAATACCCCATACAATTGTATGTGTACATTGTTTTGTATAGGTTTGGTAGACATTTCAATACACACACACATTTATACTCACACACACATTTTTGAAACCATAAAGTTTTTTTTTCGAAGCGTAGGGTATGCTGAGCCTTTTGCATACATGTTGGGCATGTATTTATGGTTGATATAATTCTATAACAACACATATGTTGTATATTATACTCAGTTGTTAGATATTTGTTGATTGTACATTTGAATCAAATTCTTAAGAGGCATAAATTGTTTCTCAAGTTTAAGTGTATGAGGATATAAAATGTAATTAATGGAAAAGGGAGAACAGAGGACTGTATTTCTAGTGTTTTCTAAAATGTCTGATTACTCTGTATGTATAAAAATAAGTAAAATAGGGTTTATTCTCAACTTTGAGTTTTTAGTAGTCTTTGTACATATATATACAGAGGACTATATTTCAAGTGTTTTTTAAAAATGTATGATTACTCTATATATATAACAACAAGTAAATTAGGGTTTATTCTCAACCTTGAGTTTTTAATAATCATATATATATACACACACACCAAGATACTAAATTATCTAACCCTGAGTTTTGCATACAGATGTATTTTGAAAAGCCTATATGGTTGTGCAGAAATAATGGAATGTTGTGTGTGTGTATATATGCTTATAACCCTTTGCACACAACCATATGATAAAAGACTTATATTTTAATAGTCACACACAATTGTAGCTATGTATAGTCATAAAAAATATCTAATTCTTATACACATATGGCTATGTGTAAAGGGTTATAAGTATCTAAACCAATGAAAGGATGCCTACTGTATGCAGGAGACTAAATCTATTAAAGTCAACCATAAATAGATAAAATATGTGAAGGTATAAAGGGTTGTGAATTGTAGGAAATTCAAGAAATTTTACATAAGAAATATTATACCTGTCTATACACTTAGAATGATTGGGGAAAATTGGTTACACACAAGATTACATAGACTCTATGTCTAACTACTTCTAAAAATATCCATGAACAACATTTAATATGACTATTATGTGTGAGGGTAAAATAGTGCATCAATCAAATGAATAACAGATGACCCAAACATCAACAGAATAGAGAAACAAAGAAGATTCAAATGAACAAAGCAATGAACAAACACAGCAAACCTCTTCCGTTTCGAAACTTCTGTTGTTCGCCTATCACGAATCGTCCTTTCGCAGATGAGATGAGCCCTCAGAGAGTGCAATCTTTTAAAAGCTGTTGGAGGAAGTCGATGGTGAACGGCTATAGTGTGACATGCAAGGAAGGTGAGCTCCAATGCAACAATGGTGATCTCAAGCTTGTGGATGACAAACGGGTGCCAAAGGCGCGCTGGTGATATTTCTGCAGAGTAACGATGTCAAAAAGCCTGGATGATTAGAATGAAGGGATGAAGCTTCATTTATAGACCCGGAGGAATAGGAATCAACGGTTGAGAGAAGATATGAAGATCAACGGTTGAGGATGGTTGAGGAATGTGCAACCAGTGGAAATGTGACAAGTGTCCCAGCTCCATCATGAAAGGTGGGATGTGACAAAACTGATTGGAGAGTTAACTCCATTGACTGGTCTGTTAACAGAATTGATTGATCAGTTAGAAGAGTGGATTGTGGAACTGACTGGATTGATTGAGGATTTGACTCAACTGACAGGTTAGTTAACAGATTTGATTGATTGGTTAACTGACCTCTGATTGGAGAAGAAATAGGCCATGTGGGTGAGGGAAAATAAGATAATTAAATATTAAATATATTTAATTACATGTGCAACCTGATGATGTGGACAAGGTGAGGTGGAAAAGGTGAGGTGTAAAGGTGATGTGGAATTTTGAATTTAGAACTTTAGGATAGAGGAAATAGGATTAATTAAATAATTTATGATTATTTAATTGTGAAGGACAAATGGAAGAATTCTAATTAAATAAATTGAATTTATTTAATTATGGAACAGTGAATCGATTAAATAAATTTAGAATATTTATTTAGGATGATTTGTGTCATTTTTAGGCGTATACATTTTGCCCCTCTTTGATGCAATGCAGTTTACAGCGTTGCCTCAAAGAAATTGATAGTCTGAATGATGATACATGCCCCAGTTTGCCCCTGGTATAGGTTAAATGACGATAGGATGCCCCCTCGGGAGATTGGACGGGAAAAACGGCGAAAGTTTTGGAGACGGACGATCTCACGACGAGGAAGGGGTTAGGATAGGTTGGAGGAAAAGGGACGCGGTCAGGGATGCGGGAAGAAAACGGGAGGAAAAACAGACACGGGAAGTAGTCACAGTCATCACCTAGCCAGAATTAGGGTTTGGAGGCTATAAATAGGAGCTGGGTCCACAAGAATAGTCATTTGCACACTTGGTTGATCTGGATTGGAGAAAGAGAGCTCAGAGCAAACCTAGAGCAGCATGGCGGCCAGAGCAGCAGACATTCCACGCGAGGAGCACCGATTCGAGCGAGTCCGACGATTCGGGCGGCCAGCAGAGGCAGGACCCCCGGTATGTGCTTCAAAAAAATCCTCCTAGGGTCGAGTTTAGGTGTCATAAATGCTCGTAGAAAATAGGTGAAATGAATGCGCCGAAACGCAGAACGGCGCATATGCCTCGCGAAGCTGCGCTTTTGTGATTTCGCGGTGCATATGCTTGTTTCGGCGGCGCATGCGTGAAAGCTGCGCATGTGTTCATTTTGGCGGCGCTTTCGTAATTAAGCGGCGCTTTTGTATTTTCGCCGCGCATGTGTGAAATGTAGCAGCGCATTTGTTAAAGTTGCGCATATGTGACTTCCTGCGGCGCATCCGTAATTTAGCGGCGCATACGTGGATTTATGCGGCGCATGCGTTAGAACGGCGCATGTGTGCGATGCAGCAGCGCATATGTATTTTTGCGGCGCATGTGTTGATTTTTGCGGCGCATATACCAGAAATGGCGCATTTACCACCTGTAGTGGCGCATTTGCTTGGGATGGCAAATTACTTAGCCAAATTGATTCGATTAGCGTCCTGTTTGACGCAAGAATCGATGAGCTATCTCTGAGATTGCAGGAATCTAGTCAAGAGATGTAGTGTGCTGTTTTGATCAATTTGAAATGCTAAGTTTAGTTGATATAGTTCAATAGATATGTTGAGTATGGTATATGCGGCTTGAGACTGACGCCTTGCTTTGCGTGCTTGCAGGAGGAGATACGAGAGACATTGCAGTCGAGGGAGACGTTCCCTATGCCTCTATTGCAGAGACATATGTTGACGGAGGCTGACAGAGTGGCGCTTGGTGCCATGGGCCTAGATTATGTTTGCTTTATGCCCGAGGTGCGGGCGAACCGAGGACTGTTGACAGCTGCCGTGGAGAGATTCCACAGCGAGGACGGGACCTTCCACTTCCCCACTGGAGAGATGACAGTGACGTTGGAGGACGTCTATAGGATACTGCACTTGCCCGTGGTAGGCGAGTTAGTGGAGTATGATGCACAGCGGGATGCGGGACTCGCCGAGTGTCAGCGAGTATTTGACGATCCCGAGCTGGTGGGACAGGTCATCCCTTGGCAGGACATATATGATTGTTACGACTACTTCCCTGGGATTGTGGCTGGACTGATTGCGGGCGTTGTATGCCCTGACAGGAGATCGCACGGGTTCCCTATTGGATGGGGCAGGATCATGGAGCGGATGCTGACTGAGGGCACCCGATATGCGTGGGGACCTTGTGTGCTAGCCCACCTATACCACGACATGCATCAGGTGGTGTATCACCGCAGCACGAGTCTATCGGCTGGGGTGTTGCTGTTACAGTTTTGGCTGTGGGAGCACATAGCGGTGACCAGGCCGATATGCGTCTTTGCTAGGCAGAGGGGAGAGCCGTACAGCTATGGCTACGCAGGAGTGATTTCCCAGCACAGGCTGGGGAAGCTGGAGTATTGGCGGCATACGTTGGATGAGATAGATGTGGTCGTCTGGCGACCATATCTGGACTGCGAGCCTTGGGATGATGAGGGAGATGAGCTGCCTTTCTGCTTTCAGACCAGGTGGTTGATAGGCCGGACACGGCACATCTTGGAGAGGCAGACGGTGGGCCGAGTACTGAGACAGTTCGGCAGGAGACAGGGCATGCCTCAGGGACAGGCCATGTTTGCACGGACACATGCAGAGAGGGTCCGATGGGGGCCGATGGCTTCTTATGAGGAGGCTCTGGCAGAGTTCCAGCAGTTGCCTTATGTGGCATGGGACATGAGGCGAGAGATAGCGGATGCGGGGGTTACACAGGAGTATGAGGATTGGATTACTGCACATCCTTTCCCAAGATATTCAGGACCTGGCATGCTGGTGCCTCGTATCGACGAGGCGGACTCAGAGGAGGAGGGAGAGGCTGGCCCAGGGCAGAGGGCTGCTAGAGGAGGACGAGGACGTGGTGGCCGAGCTGCAGAGAGGCTGAGGCAGCGGAGGAGGATAGATCGGGCTGGGCAGGCAGTGCCAGGACAGGGGGAGGGACAGCAGCAGGTGCAGCAGCAGGCACAGATGCCACCACCCCAGCAGGTACCACAGCAGCAGGGGCTAGGACAGGCAGAGGCAGCACAGGGGCCGGTGCAGGGTGAGGCACATGACAGGACTATAGCCAGTCTGAGGGGACAGGTGCGAGAGCTGCAGGCACAGCTGAGGAGAGTGGAGAGGAGGCGAGATACAGATGCAGCGGTGATTGCTGGTTTGACTCGCGAGCGAGACATGGCCGATGCCCGGGTACGCCTTATCCGAGTAGAGAGGGACACAGCAGTGGCTGCCATGGGTACAGATGCAGCGAGCTCTTTTCTAGTTGGGCAGGTGCAGCAGGCACAGGCACAGGTAGGCCAGTTGCAGACGCAGTTGGCACAGGCGCAGACAGACTTAGCCAGAGCGCAGCAGCAGGCACAGTACTACCGAGGCTTGTACCATGGTGCCGTGTCGTCGAGCCAGAGGGCAGGGAGTTTCAGGACTCAGTCTGGGGTGGCCCACGGAGCAGGTCCATCCCAGTCAGGGGCATCTGTCATGGGACCTCAGCAGTCAGGAGCTGGCAGTGGTGGCCCACAGCAGCAGGGGTAGTCAGAGACCGGATTTTGTACATTTTGGGACATGTATCACCGTCTATTTAGACGTACATTGTATATGACACTTTGATTTTGAGAGAGATGGTGATATTGTATATTTGGACATCTTTGTATATGATAGTATGGATGATGATGCAGCTTTGTGTATCTATTGCATGCGTTTATGAGATGATTATTTCTATTGCATGATGTGGTTCTATTGCATAGTTAGATGGTTTATATGATGCTATATGAGAAATACTTTGATATGCTGCTATATGATGTCTATATGATTTAATGTGACAAATGAATGCAAAGTTAATATGATGTTCTTGTGATGATGCAAATGTATGTATATGAAACATGATTTCTATGCTATGATGCTGTACATGTGGTGTGTAAATGAGCTAATGCAGATGTGTGTATGGAACATGATTTCTATGCTATGATGTTGTATAGATAAGTGAGATGCTACTGGATATTTATATGATGTAATGCTTTGAATGTATGCATTTGTAACATGAGTACTATGGGGTGATGTAACTATATATGTGATGCACTTAGCTATGTTGTTTGATTTTCTGGGCTTTTAAGATTAAGATGTGATGCAAATGTATTGGTGACCTAATGCATTGGATGGTGCACTCTACTAACCTACTCATGTGCATGACTAGTTTCTACGAATGATATGATATGCTCCTATATGCCTTGTTTTTGTGATGTCCAAATGTACTATATCGACAGAAGAATGACATGATGGATAGAGGAATGGTTGCGAAAGAATGACTTAGGAATTTTTCTTGATATCGTTACTCTGCATAGTTTGAATGATGAGGACTGTATGGATGGGTGTATGGATATAGGACGGATGCTTTGCTTTTAGATTGCTTTATTTCATCATTGGGCATTTTGTTTTTGGTACTTTTCTGAAATGTTGTAAGTGAATACAAGCACCGAGGTATAATTGAACCAAGATGACCTGAGTATCGCTTACATGGATTGTGATTGAGCAAGTTAATACAAGCATCTAGTCAAAATTTGAATCTAGATGACCTGAGTACCTCTTGCGTTTCAACAAGCAAGGATTGCCCCCGTTCGTGTTAGACCTTTGATGTCCTCGATGATCTTTTGCCGATCACGTCCTAAGACAAGGCTTCACATTACTAAAGTTTAATCCCCAAATAGCAAACAAAGAAAGTAATCATGCCTCCATCATAGCATCTCTAGCTGTTGGCATCCTCGAGTAGCATAGGAAGGTATGATAGCAAAATCAAGACTCTGTAACTTAACCCTAGGTTCCAATCTACAAAAGCACATTTGTGTTGATAAGTGTTTATTTCTTGCCTTAATTTGCATAAAATCAATTAGAAGACCTTGGGTATTTGCTTTGTATTGGATAGGTTAAGATGCTCATTGTCGGGATTTCTGCTTGAAGTGCGGGTGTTTGCTTGCATTTGCTTACCTGACGAGAAGGTTGCACTGTCCTTATTGAGAAGACGGACCCTAAGGGACTGACCTAGTGCCTCGGGGGCTCATTGCTAAATGGCCTTGCCTACGTGACGACGCAGAGGCAATGTAGTTCGGGGTAAACCCTAATGGACCATGGATGGACTAGAAGAAAGACGACAAGAATGAAGACAAGAGGGGGAGACGAATGGGACTTTGGGAGAGATGGAAGCCTCGGGGGCGCATTAGAATAATGGCCTTGCCTACGTGACGGCGCAGAGGCAACGTAGTTCATGGATTCGGACCACAGATACTGACGAGAGACACTACGCTAGGCTCACTTCGAGGAGACGATATGGGACAAAACCTTGGTTGACAAGGCCACAAGTTGAGTATCAAGCCATGATAGGTAACTGTCAAGTGTTTACTGTGGGATGGATATGGGTCGAATGGGGAAAATAGAGGGAGAATGGGCTCAAGGTGATTGGATTCCCAAAGATGGAGAATGCAGTTTGCCACAAGTAACGCCTGTTTACCAGGTTTTCATCACTTGCTTTTATTTGCACGAGAAGCTAGAAAGTAACATGACGCCTGATTGCCAGGTTTTTATCAGGCTACCTATCCAAGGCGCCTGTTTGCCAGGTTTTCACCAAAGGACGATTTTTTTTTTTTGCTTGCTTTCTATTTTTTTCAATTTTTTTTTGTATTTTCTCTTTGTAACTTTTGATGATTTTTTTTTTGATTTTATTGTGCCCCCTTGCATTGGGGTTCTCTTAGGTATAGAACCTGCGAAGGTGCATGCTGTTGATGGGATCATCAAACAACTCACCTTCTGATGTGGCCAACTGATATGCCCCCGATCCGTAAGCTGCTACAATTACATAGGGTCCAAGCCAGTTAGGCTCGAACTTACCTTTCTTTTCTCTGTCCTGCTGATTGCGAGGGTTAACTCCATTGACTGGTCTGTTAACAGAATTGATTGATCAGTTAGAAGAGTGGATTGTGGAACTGACTGGATTGATTGAGGATTTGACTCAACTGACAGGTTAGTTAACAGATTTGATTGATTGGTTAACTGACCTCTGATTGGAGAAGAAATAGGCCATGTGGGTGAGGGAAAATAAGATAATTAAATATTAAATATTTATAATTACATGTGCAACCTGATGATGTGGACAAGGTGAGGTGGAAAAGGTGAGGTGTAAAGGTGATGTGGAATTTTGAATTTAGAACTTTAGGATAGAGGAAATAGGATTAATTAAATAATTTATGATTATTTAATTGTGAAGGACAAATGGAAGAATTCTAATTAAATAAATTGAATTTATTTAATTATGGAACAGTGAATCGATTAAATAAATTTAGAATATTTATTTAGGATGATTTGTGTCATTTTTAGGCATATACATTATGTATTAGATATCTAACATTTAAACTTTTGGAAATAATGTTATTATGACTATTATGTATTATATATCTAAAAAATAAGATTGTAACGAACTTATATTTGTTTGTTCTCTCAATTAGTGTGTAGAAACATTATGACCAGTCTCATATAAGAATCTATAAAGACACTTTGTATGAAATAAGTATCTAGTGCAATAGATAGACAGTATTTAAACAATGTATTATTTTTTCACCTACTCAAAGGTAGGATATACTAGGAGTTTGGGAAATGATATGGTTTTCTAGAAACTTGTGTTTTGATTTATACCTTATGTTTTATAATTATTTTATGATCATTTTGATGAGTCAATCAAGAGATAGTAGTGTTGTGACCAAATGACTCGCATTTTCTGTATAATTAGAATGTAATTATGATTAAATGGTTTAGCTAAAGTGATGATATAGTTGCATGAATTGTTAGTTCATTGTACTCTCAGGATTGCATAGTAGTCAGAAGTCATCAGTAGTTAGAGGGTATCTAGGGCTACATGTTTGACTGCTTGTGATAGCGATTATACTTACATACACTTGGTTCTTAGATTTGGTTATGGTACTACTGCAGATGTCATTATCTGCCACCTTTGTTGAAGGGTTGGGCCATTGAACTAGTAGGAAGATATGTGGGGGACTTCCTAGTTTGTGGTTAGAGGCAATACGCTCAAATGATGTTGTCCCTCCTTATAGCTATGATAGTGACCATATTACTTGCACTTGTATAAGATGATGAAGACTATTGGTCTTACTATATTGTAACGATTTGAAAGTTAAACTCCATATAATTGAGTATCATTCGTATATTCTATGTAGGACAACAATTCTAATAATGATTTGTATTACATTGTATCATTTTCAAACATGTATTATGATATGCTATGGAAATTAGTAAATGTATAGTATTTTTCTACCTAAGTTGTGAAACTTCATGGTTAGATATTGTTTTAAAAAAATATTCAAGTCTTGTGATGGAAACAATTGGATTCTTATAAATAATTTCTTTCTTTTCTGAAGTATTAATTGTGTTTATTAGTGATTACAAGGAAGCTCTTTACAATGTGGTGAAAGCATTATGATAAGAAGGTACTCCATAATTATTCAAAGACACATCATGAAAAAGCATAAAAGGTTCCAAAGGAGAGTTCCCATGGACATTAAAAGATGGTATATCATTTTGATACATAGAGAAATCCATGAAATCCCCTAAAAAAGGGCCACTGGAAGTTGAAGAATGAAAACCATGAGGCATACATGTTCTAGGGCCAAGTGTAAAGTAATCTCTATAAGTACATGACAAAGCATGGAATGATGTATGAAAGCATGACATGAATCAAACCATTAATTTTCTTTATCAACCAATGTATCACCAAATACATTCATTCATCATGTACATGCTCATAATATGAAAATAAAACTATCTAACATGCAACATTGTGCATCTTCATTTTTGCGAAATGACTATCATTAGTGCTTCTGAAGGATGTGTATCATAAAATAAATCATGATGAAATAAAGAGTCATCAACATAATCACGAGAAGATAAAGAACTATCACTGAGCTAAATGTCACTAAATATATCATCAATAGACCATGAGCCAAAAAATATAAAAGGACTAGCATGAGCTACATGGGGGATAGCGACCTCATTTGAAGGTGAACAAGGTATATCATGCATATGTATATCAACATCATATACTTAAGTGAAGGTGAAACATTTGTTGCCATCAAGCACAAAAATCCTCATAAAATGATAAATCAAGGGAGACGCGTGTAGACGTATCCATAGATATGAGAGAACTATCATTACATGTAGAAAGAATATCCTTTCTAGGTGTAATAAAATCATCATATGAATTAATATCCCCATATATATCAAACAAATATAGGACTAAATGAAGAACCAAGTCACCATCATAGGCCACGAAAGACATATCATCATCATAAAACATGGTGACATAGGAAGTGAACTTAGTTAGGAAGGTACAAAAGGCATTCATGATAAAGACCTAACAGTGAAAGATACACAAGGACCAATCCAAACCGTAACCAATATAAATAAGGTTTGAATTGAAAGATGAAAGCAATCAATAATGCTAAATCTTGAATAGCAACATAGAAGATTAAAACCCTAAGGTAAAACCTTAGGGGTTGTAAGATTAAATGAGTTCACCAAAATGAAAGGAACTAAAACACACATTTCAAAAATATCTATTCTAATAAATGGATAAAACATTAAATTCATAAATTAACCTGGACATATGAGTTGAGTTTAGAAACGTGTACTTGATTAAATATAAAACATAAATAAAATAAATACATACTGTTGGGACTCCTATTTTCCATACCCCAAAACTTGCAAAATCTTGCAAAATTCATCAAGACCCTACTTTGTGCCTTTGTTGTTGAACCCATCATTTATATTCGATCTAAGACTATTTTAAATGGGGTCCCTCCAAGAAGTTTCTAAGTGTTTGCCTTTTGAGATGCAAGGAAGAAAACCCTGAAAAATTAGCTAAGTCCAAGAGAATCCTGATTTTTTCCTTGTGTTTTTTTATCTTTGTTGGAATTTCAAAGTTTCGCCTTCTATCTTCCATCGTGTCTTTCCTATCAACTTTGAATTCCCCCTTGGTAATTCATAAAATTGCCTAAATATTTCATGCGTCGGGGTTCGGGGTGGTGGCCTTCGGTCTTCCTCTGAGCATGCGTTAGGTGAAAGGCCCGATCGTCGAAGTCTAACAAGGTTTCAAAAATCACCTAAGTGTTTCAGGTGTCAAAGGTAGGAGTGGCGGTCTTTCGTCTTCTTCTGGGCAGGTAGAAGGGTGTGGGCCCCATGGCCAAAGTCTGACGAAGCTTCAATTCTTCTAAGTCTTTCAGGAGTCAGCAAGCATGAGGTTTATTTTCTTCCTTCCTTTTTGTAGGCTAAAGGGTGAAGGCCCGATTGCCGAAGTCCGCCAAGGTCCCAAAAAGTTTCTAAGTGTTGTGGGCATTGGCGACCGAGGGGTTTCTCTTCCTCCTTTCGTTTCGAAGATGGAAGGCTGAAGGTCCGATTGTCAAAGTCTGATGAGCTTCAAATTTTTTATAAGTATTTCAGGAGTTGAGCGATTCTTTTCTTTTCTTCCAAAATGAACGATGAAAGGTGAAGGCCCAATCTTTGATGCCCGATGGTTTCCCTTTGTTCCTTTCAGACTTTGGAGATCGGGGCTTCTTTCTTCACCTTTTCAAAAGCCGATTGCCTAGAGGAAGCCCAATTGGTCGGGGCCTGACTGTTTTGCCTTCCATACTCTTCCCACTACCTAGGAACGTGCCAACAACCTCTAGGATCACCATTAATGCGAAATGGGTAGTTGAAATTAATGTTTTTATTACGATTGTTGGGGTTGTTGGGGGTTTTCCTACCCATTTCATCCTCAGATCCGAGTTGTGAGGGCTATAAAGGCAAGATTGAAACTCTTTTCAAGGGTTGGTCATTTTGGGCATAATTTCTCTTTACAGGTGCTAGGTGTCCAAGGTAGTTAGGGCTTCATCTATTGTTCAGTTTTAGTTCTTCAAGAAGCAACTATCAAAAGTGTGTGAAAAATATTGTAATCTTGATATCAATCATTATTTTTCTCCACCAATGTAAGTGTTCTTTCAGGAAGCCTCTATTGCAATTAGGGTTTTCTCTTGCCACACTCAATGGTATGATTGTAAAATCTAATTTGAATGAATGTGACAGTTCTTAATCCATTTTCAATCTTTGTAAATGGTCATCTCAGTATTACACATGGAAGAATATTGTATGGTGTTGGATTACTAAGTATTCTTATGGTTTGATATTGATTTTTATGCATCTGAATAACCAAATAGGCATTCATACACCCCTTTTAGTGTTTTCCTTTGATAAACTTTAGACTCTGTAGCCCATTGGATAGGCATCGATCTGAGAGGCCTGTGATCACCCACACTCTATTGAAAAATCAAACAATATATCAAGATTTAAATGCAGTTACAGTTCCATAAGCATCCTCTATCTGTAGGGTTGCTCTCACAAGCTTAAATAGAGGTTTTAGTGTAGCAAGGTTGTCTTAATCTAGTGACTCTATTTAGGGATTAAGATAGCAGTTTGGGTATTGTTGCAATGATATGACCTTGCAAACATCTTCCATTGTTGTTAATCCTTGATTAATTGATACCTCTAGGAACACCCTCCTTGGCTTAGCTGAGCTAGAAGCGAAGGGGAGATTACCCATTTCCAACCATTGGCCCTTAATCATCCTTATCCTGTTGATGAACCCCCTTTCTATCTTCTTGATAACAACCTTGGCCTCGAAGATTGAGGAATGTTCTAGGGATTAGGATAAGCTATTTTGGGACCCAACACATACCTTGAAGCCAACTTGAGGAGGAGATTGAAAAGAATGATAGACGATTGTCACCCAATTTTTAAAAATGGATATGAGATGAACAAACTAAGATGAGCATGCTTTGTGAAACCAATGGTTGTACATGAACTTGGGTCTAACTTACATGTGCAGTTTTGATCTACGTGAGTGTGCTTCTAACTTGATAGTTGTAGTTTTAAACTTCTTGTGTGGTTTTGAACTTGAGGTCTTTAGATCTTTGGTACCTACAATAAAGTTTTTTGCCAATTACAAAGAGAAGCTTCGTGGTGTTGAAGAATATTGTTGGAACTTGCTATGCCAAGAGAGGAAGGTGACTAAATTCCTACCTTTTACCTTAGTCAAAACCTATTGATCAATTCAACAATTTTGATAAAAGTTGGAAGACACACCAAATAACAAATGTAACTAAGTATGATGTGGTAATGATGATGCTAAGTGCTTGAGGCTTTAATACAACAAGGTTTAATGGAATCAGTGCCGAAGTGACCTAGTGTAAGAAGTAGGGTTTTAACGTTTGTTGATGCAAGGAGTGTAGCTAATGCGACTAATGCCAGAGATTGAATAGTAATTGTTGCTCATTTTAATAGATGAAGGTGGTGGGGTTGTCCTAATGATGAATGGATAAGGGTTGCTTAAATGCCCTAGGAATGATGTCCTTTTATATATGTTATAGGCGCACAATTTGAAAGTTTTGGCGCAGGTGTCAACAAATAACAATTAGTTGGGATTGTGTTGGTCTGGACCCATGATTAAATTTCAATTTTGAGAAGTAGGTCAAAACCACATATGCAGTTCTAAATTGGGTCAAAGTTACACCTATGATTTTGAATTGGGTCAAAGCCACATTTGCAGTTTTGAACTTAGTAGAGGAAGTTGTGATCTAAAATATCAAAGTGTTTGATAAGATGTTATTTCTAAATGCAAGTTTAAATTTAGAATCAATGGAAGTACCAAATCAATTAAAATAATGTATTAGGACAATGTACTTACAACTTGACATAAAGTGGTGTAAATGAAGGAAAAAAGTGTAAAGGATGCACTTTTCACCCTTACACTATTATATATGAAACTTAACTTAAAATAATACTATAAAAATGAAACCATAACAATTTTAAAATATAATCATTTGAGTTAACTTAAGGTAAAGGTTCATATATTTTACAATAACATTTTATATTTAATTTTTAAAAAATAAATTAAGAAAAAAAGATAAATGAAAAAAATAATCCCATTTAAAATAGTAAAAATACTTATAGGAAGGGGTCTGCCTTCCCTGCATCCCTCTCATTTTCTTCACTCAAAGTCAAACTCCCTGTCATAACCATGCTAAAAAAAACACTAGATATAATGAGGATATTGAAGAATAAAATATGAAAGGGACCTTAAACTTAGAAAGTGGTCAATATAATAAAATTATTGAACTTTTCTGTTGGTGCCACATAAATGACTGAAACATCTGAACTAAATTGGTCGGCCCAGCTCCTACAATACATCATCTTACATGTCTGCAATAAAATAAATTCAAGTGCATAGCACATATCACCTCTTCTGATTATTCACACGATAAAATCTGAATCTGCCTTCATTCAACTGCCATCGGCCCAGATTAATTGCAAGTCCTATTGCAAGTTTTCTTTTCATGTGGGTTTTCCACAGATCCAATTTCTCCAAGTGAGTGAATTTTTTTCGACCTGTGGCAATCTGAGCCCAGGTGTGTTCAAGACCATGAGAAGGTACGCCATTAAACAATTTTCCATTATATGTGCATACACACATAACAGTACTGTATATATATTGATTACTGTAATGGGTTGTGCTGTATATTGATTTTCAGGGGATTAAGTGGTCACAACCCTGAGATTCCACCAAGGAGAGGGCAGCTGGGGAGCAGACATTTGAAGCAATTTAGTGCAGGCGTGAAAGTAATATCAGGGAGGTTATCAGTAGCTCTGTTTGTATTGCTGATATGCACCTTGTCTCTGTTTTCTCGCATCCGAAACGACAGGCTTATTGCTCAATCACAGGTCAGTCGGCTTCGTTGCTTTGAATCCCATAATGAAATATTTTTGCATCTTGAAGATATTAATAAGCATACCAATTTGATTGCTTGAGATCCCAATGCTATCAATTCTCAGCGCATCTTAATTTTTAATTTTTTTTTCAGTATTTATGTCAATTTGATTGCTTGAAATCCCACCACATGTCATGATTTGCTTTTGTATCTTAAAAACTGTAGTACCCATGTCAATTTCATTTGTATGCATTTGTTAAGATGTACGGGCATTGGGTTATGTTAGCAAGTAAAGGCTTGAGTGTTGTATTTATACCCAGGTGTTAGCGATAAGAGGAAGACTAGGGCTTATGCGGTGAGTTACAGAAAGTTGCGGCAGGAAAGAACAATAGAAATTAACAATATGCATACATTCACATACACATTATATCTCATAACACATTATATATCCATCAGATCATCATGCGGTATACTATATTCATCATATATACCGTACACCAGTCTATATGCATATTCTTGCTATTATATATTCTGCTTATCCTCTTTCGTTCCTTCTTACGTCTGACTTATCTTCCTCCTCTTCTTATCTTTCATATTACATCTTTGAGTCTTTCTTATGTATCTACATCAAAAAGTGTGTCTCTTGTTCATGTTATGACTTTTGGGTGTGTTGGTGGTTGGCTAAGGGTGTCGCATCTCCTTTGCGGTGGATGTAGCTGCTTGGAAAGTTGGCTTTGTCCTGTTAACATCATCCCCTCTTTGAAATGATGTCTTGTCCTCAAAACATCTTGGCTTTTGTCTGCCACAAAATATGAAAATTGTGAATTGGATCCCACAAAATTGATTGTTGCAACTTCAAAATGTGGAAATAATCTTATTCTTCATGGCAAAATGTTCTTGTAGATGCCTTTCAAGTGTGTATATGTATTATCTCATTGTGTAATTGCCTGCTGTAATAGTTGTATTTGGCCATTATTGTCAACAAAGTATTTTCTCCATCTTCTAGGGTGTCTGGGATCTGAATTGTGGTGGTCACTCTGATAGCCTCTGTCAATAAACCTATTACGTGTGCAAGCCTTAAGTTGACCACTTCTTTAAGCTATTTAAATTGTTTCCTTAACCCCTCTCTTTGATCCTGTACCCGCTGATATTGATTGTGGAGGGTCTCAATTTGAACTCTGATGCTCCCATCCAAATCTTTCATAGCATCATATGTTGTGGAGCCTGCATTATCTGATGTTCTATGTTATCCAACTGTACCTTTAGAGCCTTTGTGGAGGCTGGCCATCCTAAGTAGAATTGGTACAGTGTGTTAATGTTTGCCTCAGTGGTTTGCATATTTTTGACTTCTACCTCCAATTTTTTGTGTGTGGCAACACATTTCTTTCTCATCTCTTCTATTTGCTTCTTCTTGATATCTGCTTGTAGTCTTCACTTAATATTATCTTCCCGATTCTGTATTTCTAGCAGCATATTATCTGTGAAATTCTTTAATTGCTGATCTAAGGTAGCTAAATTGTCCCTGATGACCTGTAGTGTTATTGATTTCAATGAATTGAGAACATTGTCAATGTTATCAACAATATCCACCTGTTGTTTCAAGAGATCTTCTCCTGTGGTAGTCTGTAGCATCTCTCCCAATTGAAATTTCTGTAAAGGAGATATGTGGGAGAGGTTGGTAATGGGGAATTGTAATGATGGAGGTGATGGAATAGGCTGAAGTTGCCTTTGTTGTGCCGAGAAATTTTTAATTTCTCGCAGAGGGTCAGGTGATGGAGATGTGGGAGTGGATGGAGGAGGTTGCTTTAGTGATGAGGGCCCTTGCTGTTGTACCTCCTGTTATGCTTCCTTTTCTTCTTTCTATTTTGATACTTGCTCCTTCTGTGTTTCCTTTTCTTCTTCTAGCAGTGCAGTGTAATATTTTTGTGTAGCCTTTAGGGTCTCCTGTTTGACCCTCTCCTTTACTTCTGCCGCCTGTGATAGGAGTGTATCCACTCTATGCTTTGACTTGAGTTCCTGCTTCTGTAACTGTAGTAATCTTTCTTTCTTTTCTGGTGACAAATTCATCACAATTTCATCTAACACCTCTTTTCTTATTTTCTCTTCTTCCCTCACCGCTTCTTCTTGTCTTTGCTTCAAGATTGTGGCTGATTCCTCCAAAAATCCTTCCAGGTGTATCTGATGTAATCTAGTAGCGCTTGTTCAATTACTTTCTTTTTATCTGCGCCCACTTGTACATACATTTGGTGTAATGCCCCCTTCTCATCAGTGATATCCAGGATGGACCATTGGCCTATCCTGGAGGCCCGTAGGCTAGTTGGAGGCAATAATTAGGGTTTCCAATTGTGTGGTGATCTCTTCTGAGTGTTTGGGGATCTGTTTGTCAGTGTATGGCAGTTTGATTGCTGGATTCCTTCTGAGTTTTCAAAGAGCTTCATGGTGATATAACATGCATTGGCATCCGAGGACTTTCTTGAGCTTACTATTTTTAGTAAGTACTATTTGTCAGTGTATGGCAGTTTGATTACTGGATTCCTTCTGGGTTTTCAGAGAGCTTCAGGGTGATATAACATGCATTGGCATCCGAGGACTTTCTTGAGCTTACTATTTTTAGTAAGTACTATTTCTGGCAGCATGATCTATATGGTAGAGTATGACGTTGAGTTCTTCCTTGGCAGTCCTTGCTTGGGATGGACAAAAATAATATAATATGGGCACTTTATTATTTTATTTATAAAAAGGCAACTTTGGCATAATTAAATATTATAAAGTTAAGTTGTACCCCTATGCCTAGGAGACACAACTTAAAGTTGTTTTAAAAGGGGGACCATGTGAGCATTTAAAAATAAATTAATTATTTATGCCAAAAGGGAATGTCTAGGGAAAGTGGGAAAAAGAAAGGAAAAAAAGTGTTTTTTTCTAATCCTATGGAAAATTAGAAAAAAAAAGGAAATAAAGTGTTTTTTTTCTAATCCTATGGAAAGTTAGAAAAAAGAAAGGAAATAAAGTGTTTTTTTCTAATCCTAGGGAAAAGTGAAAAAAGAAAGATTAGAAAAGGATGGAAAGAAATGTTTTTTTTCTAATTTAAAAAAAAAATGTTTCCTCTCACGTGTGGTGCCCATATTGGGGAAGTTTCCCAAAGCTTTCAAGGAAGAAAATATAAAAGGATGTGAGGGCTGCTCTTTTCATTATGCTATGGATATTGTTGATATTGAAATGTAATTGGAGTTCTTATTGATCTTAGGGCTTTGAGGACGAAAACCCTCATGGTTAACATTGGTTTCGGGTTTGAAAGATAACCCCTAGCTGATTGATTGTGGAGGAATCCATCCAGGGTTTCTACAAGTGCTTCATTGCAAGAATTCGAATTGGTGCGATAGCTGATGTATTATTGCACTTCTGAAAGGAGTTTTGAATTGATGCAATAGCTGGTTTAATATTACATTTTATTGGAGAAATTGCATAGTTGCAGCAACTGGTCTATTGTTGCAATTGTAAATGATTGCACTTTTGAATTAGAAGTCTGGTTGAATGCAATAGCTAGTTTATTATTGCATTTACACAAGGGTTTGCAAGTTGCAGCAGCTGGTTTATTGTTGCACTTGAAGGATTTGTGTTGAATCACTTTGAGTTAGGAGTTGAAATCAACTTCTTTGGAGGCGTCTAAACTGTTGTTAACAGTTTTCTGTTGTTACATGTTGGAGAACTCATCTTTGAAGCCAGGCGTCCATTAAAGGAAGATTCTAGTTTGTTGATGTAAAGTTTTCAGACCTACATTTCTTGGCTTGGGTCCGAGTATGATCATTTGTAATTCAAAGAGGTGTCTATTCTGTTGTATGACTGCTGCAAACTTTACACTTTTTCCTGGCAACCATTTTCAGAGGGGTTCAAGGCATATTTACCTATGAGTTTATGAATTGTAACTCCTAGATTTTCTGGGTATTGTTGTTTTAGATAATAGGGGTTATTTTATGAACTGGGTTGTCAATATATTGTGAAAATAATGAGTATTTAAGCTGGTATAAAAATCTGGGATTTTCAGCTGTGTATTTCCAATGCAATTTCAGTTTTGAGTTAAAAATTATTATTGCAACATCTCCTGTTTTGCTGCATTATATTGTTGTATCAAACATTGCCAATATATCACAAACATTTATCAAAACAAACCAAACAAGGCAGAAAATTTGTGTTAGCAAGTGTCCACCTGGGTGGGACATTACATTTGTGCAGTCTGCAGTGGCATTCTTGGTGTAAAAAGGGATCTATATAACATAGTAGGATTCATTATTGATTCAGTTTCTTCTCCCTTAATACTTTTTGGAGTTGCCTTTTTTCGTACAGGTCCTTTTGCTTTACTGCGATGGGGGTTGCTCTGTTCCTACCTCTTCTTCCATTTGTGTTGCTTCTCCCTGTTCATTGGTTAGGCTAAGAGGGCAACCAAATCTAGTTATGATATTTTGATAGATGAATCTTGCAGTAGTTTTAGCAATGCAATCTTCTGTTGCTTCAGCTTTAGCCCATTTAGTAAGGTATTCCACCCCTATTATGATAAATCTTGTCTTTGATTTCTTTCCAGGGGAGGGGGGTGGCTCAATAGGTCCAATAAAGTCAATTGCCCATTTTTCAAGTGGGGCTTGTGCTAGTACTGGCCGCAAGGCCATCTCATCTCTTGCGGTAGGTTTCCCTACCCTTTGACATACATCATAGTGTCTTGCATATTGGTTCTCATCTTTGAAGATTGTGGGCCACCATAGGCCTACTAACATAGCTTTTCTTGCGGTACCTTCTCTAGAGTTGTCCTCGAGATGTGCCTTAATGGGCTTCTATTAGAATGTTTTCTCTTTCGTGTTCAAGGCCAAGCACAACCCTTCTTATAACTTCGTCCCTCCCTATAATATGGAGTTCTCCTTCAATCAATGTATAAGGCGGGGATCTTTGCAATAGTCTGTTTCTATCGTTTTTGGAGCTATTTTTTTAAGTTGTTGGTTCTGGTACGGGATCGGGTACGAGTATGGGGTTCTAGTATGTCGGTACGACAAATTCTTTTTCCTTGGGTTCGGTACGGTTGGGTACGGCTGTATAAAATATATATATATATATTAATATAATATAATATATAATATAGAATATATTAATATAATATATAATATAAAATATATATAGAATGGAATATACAATAATAACATATAATATATAAATTTATAATATATTGATATATAATATTATATAATAATATAATATATAAAATATATAATATATAATATAGAATACATAATATATATAAAATAATAATATATATATGTAAATTTATAATATATATATATATATATATATATTAGTTTTTTAAAAGAAAATTTATGAAAACAATTAGCTGAAATGCCCCTGAGAGCGCTCGGAGTGCCCGGGAGCGGGCAGGGCATGGCCCTGCTGCCTCGGGTTCCCTATGGGTGCACTCGTGTTGCAGCTCCCGTTGCTGCTTTGGGACCTGCTCCCGGTTGGTATGAGACCGGTGCCTCCGGGCAAAGAACCCGACAACTTAGCTATTTTTTGAAAATTGACTTGTAGAGAGTAGTTGCGCTACTTCATTAAGCTCTTCTAGTGCCACATTAACTCTAAATCAGTTTGCATCGGGTAAATCTTCCTTAGCCAACCTTGGGTTTTCCCTTATATCGATTCTAGACAAATAACCCTATCCTTGATTAGATTTCCTTGGCTTTACCATGGTTTTAAATTCAAACTCCTGGAATAGGAGTAACTATCTGTAGATTCTACCTTGGATAATTGGTTTGTTCATTAAGTATTTTAGTGGCTCATGGTTTGTGAAGAATGTGAATGGGGTGGCCAAAAGGTAGTGTCTGAAATTTTGTAGCACACTGACCATAGCTAGAGCCTCTCTTTTTGTTGTTGTATAGTTCCTTTTTGCTTGAGATAGTTGTATTTTAGTGGCTCATGGTTTGTGAAGAATGTGAATGGGGTGGCCAAAAGGTAGTGTCTGAACTTTTGTAGCGCATTGACCATAGCTAGAGCCTCCCTTTTTGTTGTTGTATAGTTCCTTTATGCTTGAGATAGTTTGCGGCTCGCAAACACAATTGTGTGGTCCTTACTTCGTCTTGGTTGGGTTAATACTACTCCCATTGTGGTGCCAGAAGCGTCCACATGTACATGAAAGGGATATTCCAGTTTGGAAATATTAGGATTGATGCTTCTGCTATTTTCTTCTTGAGTGTATCAAATGCTTCTTGGCATTGTTCTGTCCATTAGAAAGTCTTGTTTGTTTTCTTTTTCAGAAGCTCTTTTATTGGCTTAACAATCACCGCATATCCTTTAATAAACTTTCTATGATAGCCATTGTAACCCAAATTTTTTTTTGCTTCAGTCACTGTCTTTGGGGTTGGGAGATTTAGGATTATTGCTACTTTCAATGGATCAACCATTAAGTCTTCCTTGCATATGATATGGCCCAATAATGTACCAAATGGTACCACAAATATACATTTCTTCAAGTTCAATGAAATTTGTAGACTTCTACATCATTCCAACATCAAACGAAGTACTTGGACATGATCTTTAATCAACCCATATACAGTCCAATTGTTAAGGTACACCTCTAGGAAATTGTGAATAAAATCTTTCAATGCGTTAATCATTATTTTGCTAAATACTGCAGGTGCATTTTTTAGGCCAAATGGCATCACAATGTACATGAAAGACTCCCATTCAATTGCAAATGTAGTTTTAGGTTGATCTTCTTGAATTTTCACCCGATGAGATCCTGAGAAACTGTCTGTGAAAGAGTAAACATCCCTACCTGCTATTGATTCAAGCACTTCTTTTGTAAATGGAGTGGGGAAGGGATCATGCACACATGCCTTATTGAGCTCTCTGAAGTCAACACACACCCTTATTTCGCTTGTTTTCTTACGGTGTACAACCATAGAGCTTATCCACTTAGCGTCTTCTATCGGTTTGATTATATTGCTAGCTAGCATCTTGTCTAATTCATTCTTAACTCTGATTTTTAAGCTAGGATTGAGTCTGTAGGGTCTTTTCCTCTGTAGTTTTGCGCTCTCCTTCAATTGAATTTTCATCACTCCGGCTTCTACTTTAATGCCCTTAAGATCCATAAAAGTGCGGGGAAATAGATTTTCATATTCTCTTAGTACCTCCACAACTTGCATAATCTGCTTCTCATCCCAATAGTCTCCAACTTGAGCAAGTTTAGGGCTCTCTTTTGTTGCTATATTTTTTTTTTCTTGTTCTTATAGGTTGGTTAAAGTATTTATTTTCTGGCGCATTGATAACGGCTCTCTCTTTCTCCCTCATTAACTTCTACTTTAGTGCGGGGAAATAGATTTTCATATTCTCTTAGTACCTACGCAACTTGCATAATTTGCTTCTCATCCCAATAGTCTCCAACTTGAGCAAGTTTAGGGCTCTTTTTTGTTGCTATATTTTTTTTCTTGTTCTTAAAGGTTGGTTAAAGTATTTATTTTCTGGCGCATTGATAATGGCTCTCCCTTTCTACTTTAATGCCCTTAAGATCCGTAAAAGTGCGGGGAAATAGATTTTCATATTATCTTAGTACCTCCACAACTTGCATAATCTGCTTCTCATCCCAATAGTCTCCAACTTGAGCAAGTTTAGGGCTCTATTTTGTTGCTATATTTTTTTTCTTGTTCTTAAAGGTTGGTTAAAGTATTTATTTTTTGGTGCATTGATAATGGCTCTCTCTTTCTCCCTTATTAACTTCTACCTCTAAGTTTTGAGGATCTTTTTCCTCATCCCCTCTTATCTTTCTTGTAGTATAACACTACTTTTGTGGGGAGGGTATCTATCTTATCTATCCACTCTATAAGTTTTTAGATGCCTTTTTCCTTTGGTAGTATTTTCTAATACTTCTCATTTCCACATGTATTTCTAACTTCTACGGGTGAAGATTTTTCCCTTCATTTTTTGTAGCACATCATTTTAAAATCTGTTGGGGCTATAGAATGGAAAAGTTTTACAAAAGTCATTTTGTATCATATTTCATTTTCTAGTTTCCCGTCTCTTCTTTTGGTTGATATACCAAATTTTTACAATGGACGATAAGGTCCAGTAAAGTAGTTGAATATAAAGTCTCTCATCATATTCTCTTTTGTTAGTCCACTCCCAAGTGCAATTTTCTAAGTGTGTCTTAGGTTTAATCTCATTGCAGTATTTGAGGATAAGCTTTCAATCCCCTTCTTCTAGTAGGTACTTGGTTTTTATTAGAGTTGTGAATGATTTCCAAGTTAGGATGTTCGGCTTGTGGGTATACCACCATCTTGCTACATTGCATACCAGAGTATCTTGTAGTGCTCCTAGTCTTAGATCTTCCCTTTCAAATATCTTTCCCATGCTCTCTATGCAGGTTATCAAGTCTCCTACTCTAGAATATCGTGGAAGCTTAATGTGTGAGATACCTTGTGAAATGCAGTTCAAATGATATGAAATTTTGGTATTTTGTTCTTCTGTATTGTTATTTCAATTTTCTAAATTTTCTGGTGGGTTTTTATTATTTGCAGTAATGTTATTAGAGTTCTTCTCAATCTCCCTTAAATTGCATACCCTTCTTGCTCCTAATATCTTTCTAGACCTTATTTCTAGTTTGTCCCAAAGCCAAGCCTCCATTGCATCTGTTGATGATGTTTTCTTGACAACAACAACATTAGAATAAAACACCAAGTGCTCTATCCTCTCTTGAACAAAGCGTCTCGAATGCTAAACTACGTGATCAAACAAGAATGCTCCAAGGTTCCTTGTACGTGATTTGCAACGGATAGCCTCGGTGGTGTGATGTGATTTGTTGTGTCACAAAGGGACTTACGTAGAATTGTCACCTCACTCCATTCAAACAAGTTACTTCCTCCTTATGAAATGGAACTTTTCAAATTGATTATAAGAAAATGAAAAAAGAGAAAGGGTTGAGAGGATTCTATTCTAAGAACAATGATATAATGCACATGCTACGATAGACAAATCCCTCGTGTAACCTTACTTCGCTTCACCATGAGAACCAACAATTACACGAAGCAGGTGCAATCTCCAAAGGTAACTCAATGATTTTCATACTGTAAACCTCCATCCAAACACCCACAATTGGCACAGTTTGAACAAGCATTCACAATCGAACTTAAGCAAATGTAGTTTAGGCTAACTTTGTACAATGACTTGCCAGCGACAAACCATCAAAAGTATGAACCAAGGAGGAGTTCATCAAATATCTTTAGCATATACATCACATCAATGAACTTTATCTACCCTACTATTTAAGCTTCTTAGAAACACATCTCTGTCATATTCAAGAACTTGAAACCATGCTAACATTTCAAGGCCACAAGATCACCATGCAAAACAACAACAATGAGCTTGTATTACTTTTGAAATGTGTGATTACAACAATCTCATGTCTCTCTCCATGACTTCGAAGAGTTCCCTCTCTACTCTATTCCTACTTGATCTCTACTTCTAATCTCTAATCTCCCCTCTATTGTCTAATCTCCCCTATATTCTTTACAAATGAGAGAAGTGAGCCTTATATAGAACTCAAGAATTACAATGAATGGCTCAGATTGATTTAGCAATCAACGGCCGAGATTGAGACAACAAGGCAGTTTGTTACAAAAGTTGCTAGTTTTAGAACATGAAAGAGGCAATGAAGGCACATTTCCCAATGTGATAAGCATCTTTATGGTGGGCCCTCTTGAATGAATGACATGGTAGAATGCGATTGGCTTGATGATGTGTACGTGCCACCTCAGCATCTTCACACGAACTAGTCTGGTTCACCTCATGTTCACTTTACTTAGAATATTTTATTCTTGTTGTCTTTGATGTAACTCATGGATCACTTTGATGATCATGCTCATCTCTCATCTTGTGATGTTCTTGCAGGATCATGCCTCTGGACAGTTGCATTGACTCATGGAGTGTTCAGGTGGAAGATGTCTTGTGCGTGACTTCTTGTAGTAGACTTGCATATGATGGATGTACATGAAGTAGACAACTCTGGATGATGACTCCTCATGCGTGGCGTTGATGTCTACGAAGTCTTCAAAGTAAGATGAACTTGATGCAGGAGCTCTCCTCCATGTGGTGATGATGACAAACTTGAGAAACATTCCTCTGCCTTCCAAACTTCTCATGTATGACCTCTCGCCATTCACCTCCTTGGATCCTCCATCACCTACAAAAAGAAACACATCAAATTAAGACTTGATATGAAGGATTTTCAATAACAAATTACATTCATCTTATGCATGTGGGATTAAAAAAATGACATTTCAAAACATATCCTTTTGCATGAAATCCATGCCTAAGTGCCTAGGCGGGTTTAGAGGGGTAGTATGGATTATTTGATGTGAATTCCATGTTAAAGTGTAAAAGCTGCCTAGGCTGGGCGGGTTTAGGGGTGTCATCCGGAGAGTGTCTTGTGAATGACATGACATTGTCCAGGCAAAGTGCTCAAGACCGCCTAGCATGGGTGGGATTGGAGGTTGCATGTGGATTTTCATTACTTAAGCATTTTTTGGGCTTTACTTTGATAATCTCAACCCTCTTCACTTGTTTCAATGATGACTTGACCTCCTTGAATGAGATGGAAAACCTTAGAAGGATGGGCGGATTTGAAGACAGGGTATGGAGTGTGTAATGTGAAGAACATGCATGATGGTGGAAGGCACTTTGGCAAGGCGGCCCTGAAGGGTGTGTATGGAATGTATGATGTGAACTTCATTCATAATCACTTGACCCTCGTTAGCATGCCTTAGACATTTCTCTTCAAAGTTTTGTTGATCACCTTCATTTGAGTAATGCCCTGGAGTGACTTGCATAGCTTTTAACAACTTCTCCATGTGCAGAGGTGAAGGCCGCTCATGTTGGGCGGGATTGTAGATGATGTGTGGAATTTTGCTTTCAAAACTTGTAATTTTCACTGATCTTCACCTTTGTTTGAACTTAGGGGTATGTTAAAGCAATGGGCGAAGTTTAGAAGGCTTTTGTTGAGTGGCATAAGTGCTTGAACCACTGATTCCATAACCACCTCTCTTGGCCTTCCATTAAACATGCCCACCATGAAGTATTACATTTGCAATTCTTCAAATTCACTTGAAAGCTGTCTTTATCATCTTTACCTCATCTTCTAGTGGCTAATTTTCTCCAATCTTTTCTTGGGCGGGTTAGAAGGTTGAGTGTGGAGAGAGAGTATGTGGATATGGATTAAATAAAAGACCTCCTCTCTAGGCCGCCCATGCTGGGCGGGTTTGGAGGGTCTAGGCGGAATGTGTGTTGTGGAGGACATGTAGTCCAAGCATAGGGGTCAAAGCCGCCTAGGAAGGGCGGGTTGGAGGATGACACATGAAATTTTCAACTTAAACAACTTTTCACTCCTTTAAACTTGCTCATTTCACCTTTGACATGTTAATCTTCATTATTTTATGCTTGCAAATTTTGGGTTTTCACCCCTGAGCAGCTTTAGGAGTGTTGTTTGGAGGGTGTGTTGTGGATGAGACAGAGTCCATGGGCACCTCTTGAGGTCGCCCAAGTAGGGCGGGTTTGGAGGTGACCCTTGGACTTTTCCTCAAAATGCATTCAAATACCTTCAAACCTATGAACTTTCATCAAAACTTCATGATCTCCTTGCACTTGAACTTAAAATATTGTAAACTTGGTAAGCTTTCTCCTTGGGCAGGTTTGAAGGCGACAGGTGGAGGATGTCATGTGAATGACATGATGTTGTCCGGATGAAGGGCTCAAGACCGCCTAGCATGGGCGGGATTGGAGGTAGCATGTGGATTTTAAACTTAAACTTCATTCAATGTGCATTTCCTCCTTTTGATGGCCTTCCTCTCCAACTTCATCAAGACTTAGCCATTTTTAAGGTGTTTGTGTGAAGTTGAAAGGTAAGCTTAAGATGTTTGATGATTCTATCCACATGTTTTGGTGAAACCCGCCTAGGAAGGGCGGCTTTGGAGGGGTTGTGAGGATTATTCAACGTGAACACTCTCTATCTTAACCTTGACACTCTTCCCTCCATTTGCATGACTTAGTGATTTTCCTTGTTTTTCAATTGATTCATCATTGTTAGGAGTTTAGGAATGATCTTGAGGAGTACAACACATTCTCCATGCTCAGGTGTCTAGGGTGCCTAGGAAGGGCGACCTTGGTGATAGAGTTTGGATTTTACCTTATGACTTGAAATTTTCACCAACTTCCCTCTTCTTGAGTGATCTTGCATGAGTATGAAGCATCATAGTGAGTTTGGAGAGTCAGGATGGAGTAGTTGCAGCATTTAGACATCATATTCCAGACTCACCTCTCTAGGCTGCCCAGGTAGGGCAGGTTTGAGAGTAGGTCTTGGATTTTTGTCACTTAGAAACTTCTTACTCTTTCAACTTGACTATCTCCTTCTTGTGGTGTCATCTTGATCATACTCATCAAACTAACTTTGCAATTTGTGTTGTTCTTCACCCTGGGCGGTTTGGAAGGTAATGTTTGGAGTGCTTCATGTAGAAGATGATATAATCCACAAGGACCTCTTGAGGCCGCCTAGGTAGGGCAGCTTTAGAGGTGACCTTTGGATTTTAACTTAAAACTCATTCAACTCTTTCAAACCTTGAAGTCTCCATTGAAATTTCATCATCTTTTAATGCTTTGTGTTTGAAACACTTCAAAAACTTGATCACTCTGTCCTAGGGCGGGATTGTAAGTACTGTCTGGACAAAGTCTCCTAAAACAAGGCAAAGTCCATGAATGCACCTTGAGGCCAAGCTGGGCGGGTTGGGATACCACCCTTGGATTTTGTCTTGAACTCACTCAAAATCTCTTCTAAACTTTGAAAATTCTCTCCCTAAGGCGGATTTGGACGCAGTGTGTGGAGAAAGTGTGTGATCACAACCTTGAATCCAAGACCCCATGCCAAGGCCACCCAGGTGTGCTTGGAATGCAAGTCTTGTCGCCATATCGGAAATGTCCTGAATGGAAGTATATTGAAAATATGTTTAAGTATAAGTCAGATATTGATATCTGACTTATACTTTAAATATTTATCAATATACTTCCAAGATGTTTGAGATGGGTCTCGGATCCATAGGATTTAACATGCAAATTCTAGATTTTGGAGGATCCACCAGATTTCAGACTTAGCCAATTTTCAGGATTTCAGGACATCAAGCTTAGTGATTTTTTATCATTCTTTCCAATTGATTCATCCTTGTTGGGAGGAGTTTAAGTAATGCTTGGTGTCATCTTCATCATTCTCATCAAGTAAACTTGCAAATTATGCCACCTACATCCCTGAGCGGTCCTGGGAGTGTTGTATGGAGAGTGTCACCTGGTGGAGATGAGGACATCATCCATGACTTCATGCCAAAGCCGCCTAGGCAGGGCGGGTTGAGGAGTGACACTTGGAATGAACTTTGACTTCACTCAAACTCATAAACCTTGCTTACTAATCATCATCTCTCAGTGCTTTGTGCATGAAAACCTCAATACTTAACCATTTTTCTTCTAGGGCGGTTTTGAGGGCAGTGTCTGGAGAGATCCTCCTGGTGAAGACATTGTCCATCACTCCCTTATGAGGTCGCCCAAGTTGGGCGGGTTGGGAGGTGATGCATGGATTCTCCTTTAAAATACACCCAAACTCTTCCAAATGGACTCTCCTTGTAGTTTCATCATCTTCTAAGTACTTGGAGCTCAAAACACTACAAACTTGGCAATTTATTCCTAGGGCGGGTTTAAGAGTGTTGTCTGGAGAGTGTCACCTGGAACAAGACACAGTCCTTGAATGCACCTTGAGGCCGCCTAGGAAGGGCGGGTTTGGAGGTGACCCATGGAACTTTGCTTGAAATGCCCTTGATTCTATCTAATTGCAAACTTTCATTGGAATTTCATCATATCCTAGTGTCTTGTGCAAGAAAACCTTGAAAACTTAACCATTTTTGCTTGGGCGGATTTGTGGGTGTCGTCTGGACTGACTCTCCTGGAGGTGAAGACAATGTCCAAGAGGACCTTGTGAGGCCGCCCATGCTGGGCGGGCTAGGAAGGAGTGCTTGGATAGTGTCATGTGAAGCCTTAGAATCACTCAGACTTATAAAATTTCTTTGAATTTTATCATCTCTGTCCTCAAAACCTTGTAAATTTGACAACTTTTCCCTTGGGCAGATTTGAGGGTGGTGTCTGAATAAATGCATGTGCAGGACATCAAATCCATGAGCTCATGCCAAGGCCGCCTAGGTAAGGCGGGTTTAGACATGGAGTGAGGAATTTCTCGCCTTAGTCAAATTTTGGATTTCCTGAATGGAAGTATATTGAAAATATGTTAAAGTATAAGTCAGATATTGAGTTTCTTATACTTTAAATATTTATCAATATACTTCCAGGATGTTTGAGATAGGTCCTGGATCCATAGGATTTAGCATGCAGATTCTAGATTTCTGAGGATCCACCAGATTTCAGACTTAGTCATTTTTTCAAGATTTTCAGGATATCAGACTTAGTCATTTTCAGGATCTCAATGACATGAATCAAGATGAAGGCATATAGACGTCTTGGCAAGAAACAATCGAGACATGGGCAAAACAACACTACCAAAACCCTACAAGCTCAGAGCAAAACTAAACTTTAAAGCAAAACGAAGCGAGAAAGCAAAAAAACAAAGGGGGTCCCCATTTGCAATGGGGCAATGTGTGATTACATCACAACAACATCCCCACCATCTGTGCTATAATTGTTGCTATCAAGGATGATCTCTCCCTCTGAGTTAGGCTCATCTATGGTGTCTTTTCTAGGGATTTTTCCTAGGGAGTATAGTGCCTTCTTATAGTCTTGCTCACTTTCTTCCTACGCTATCTCTTCTATATATGTGCTACTCATATCTGTGTATAAGGGAATGTGTATCATTTTATCTTTGTCAAAGAATGACAATTCTTCCTTACATGTGTCGATTGTACCATTGCAATTAACAAACTATTCCAAATTGAGCATGATGTTGAATGTGTCAAATGGTTCCTTCATTTCAGCCACTTCAAAGTCAATTTTCTTTTTAATCCCAAGCATATTGACTTCTACATCTCTCCAAGTTCCAATTGTGCTAATTGCAATGCCGTCAACCAGAGCAATGTTGTAAGGTGTGTCATATAGTGCTGGTGTTCCAAACTTCTCCTAGACTCTCTTGGACATAATGCTGACATTTGCTCCTAGATCAATCAGTACATTCTTAAAATGTCTGTTGTTTACTCGAAGTTCTATCATGATTGGTTTCTTTTTCCATCTCCTTGGAGTTTTTGCCGCACTTCTAATTTGTAGCCTTAAATTGGTGCTTTTGTTTTTATTCCAGTATTTTAAGAATTGTTTAAATGTTTCTTCTTATGCAAAGTTAGCCAATTCCTTTAATAGCTGGGTTTCTTTTCTTGAATAGAAGTGTTGATGATGTTTTCTTGACAACAACAACATTAGAATAGAACACTAAGTGCTCTATCCTCTCTTGAACAAAGCGTCTCGAATGCTAAGCTACATGAAAAAACAAGAACGCTCCAAGGTTCCTTGTACGTGATTTGCAACGGATAGCCTCGGTGGTATGATGTGATAATGCTGTTTACACAAAGGGACTTACGCAGACCTTATTCATCACTCCATTCAACTATGTATTCTTTCCTTGTGAATTGGAACTTTTAAAATCAGCTATGAAAAAAAATGAAAAAGGAGAAGGGGTTAAGAAGGCTATTCTAAGGACAATGAAGTGATGGATGATGTTTCAATAGACAAACTTCTTGAACCAAGCCTCGCTTCGCCATGAGAGCAACAACTACACGAAGCTAGTGCAATCTTCAAAGGGAAATGAAGGATTTTCAAACTGCAAACATGCATCCAAATACCCACAGCTGGTGCAACTTGAATGAACATTCACAATCGAACTAAAGCACATGAAGGTTCAAACTAACTTTGCACTGTGAATTGCAAGCCACAAGTCACAAAAAGTATGAACATAAAGGAATTCATCAAGTATCTCAACATAAATCCATCATATCAGTGAACTTCTAATGTAATTCTACTCTACTTGGAAACATCTCCCCATCACATCCAAGAAATTAGAAACCATGTTAACATTCCGCAACCACACAAAATCACCATGAAACAACCAACAATGAGCTTGTATTGATCTTGGAAGTATTTTTACAACAATTTCAATGTCTCTTCAATGACTTTAAGAAGTCTCCTCTACTCTACTCGCTATTCTTCCTACTTCTAATAGCCTAATGTATCCCTTTACAAATGAGAGAAGTGAGCCTTATATAGAACTCAAGAATTACAATGAATGACTCAGATTGATTTAGCAATCAACGGCTGAGATTGAGACAACAAGGCAGTTTGTTACAAAATTTACTATTTTTAGAACATGAAAGAGGCAATCAAGGCACAATTTCCAATGTGATAAGCATCTTTGGAGTATCGTTATGGTGGGCCCTCTTACATGGCAAAATGTGATTGGCTTGATAATGTGTACGTGCCACCTCAGCATCTTTGAATGAACTAGTGTGATTCACTTCATGTTCACTTTACTTAGAATATTTTTTTCTTGTTGTCTTGATGTAACTCATGGATCGCTTTGATGATCATGCTCATCTCTCATCTTGTGATGTTGTTGTGCTTGTGCAGGATCATGCCTCTGGACAGTTGCATGGACTCATGGAGTAGACTAGTGCCTGATGAGAGTTCTTCTTGTCTGGCACATGATATGTGAGCTTCTGGATGATGACCTCCTTCAAGATGTGCGTGGTGAAGTGACAACCTTCCACTGATCCTCGCCTCGAACGGATGATGCTCTTGATGATGAACTACACTTGTAACCTTGATCATCTTAGACTAGCTCCCCTTCGCATGGCGTTGATGTCTACAAAGTCTTCAAAGTAAGATGAACTTGATGCAGGAGCTCTCCTCCATGTGATGACGATGACAAATTTGAGCAACTTTCCTCCGCCTTCCAAACTTCTCATGTATGAGCTCTCGCTATTCACCTCCTTGGATCCTTTATCACCTACAAGAAGAAACACATCAAATTAAGACTCGATATAAAGGATTTTCAACAACAAATTACATTCACCTTATGTATGTGGGATTAAAACAATGACATTCCAAAGCATCCATCACTTGTCAAAATCAAACTTGGAAAGCTACACTTTGAATTCACTTGACAATTCACCTCTCTTCTTGGCCGACCAGCCTGAGCGGGTTTGAAAGGCATGTCTGGACTGTGGAACGTGAAATTCCATGCTTGAGTGTCTAGGCCGACCTTCTTGGGCGGGTTTAGAGGTGATAGGCAGAGAGTGTCTTGTGAATGACATGACATTGTCCAGGCAAAGTGCTCAAGACCGCCTAGGAAGGGCGGGATTGAAGGTTGTGTGTGGATTTTCATGACTTAAGCATTATTGGCTTTACTTTGATAATTTAAGACCTCTTCACTTGTTTCAATGATGACTTGACCTCCTTGAATGAGATGGAAAACCTTAGAAGGATGGGCGGATTTGAAGGAAGTGTATGGAGTGAATGATGTGGATATCCATGTTCTAGGCTCTAGGCTGCCTAAGTTGAGCGGCTTTGGAAGGGGTGTATGGAATATGCGTTGTGGAAGACATGTAGTCCAAGCAAAGGGGTCAAAGCCGCCTAGGAAGGGCGGGCTGGAGGATGACACATGGAATTTTCAACTTAAACAACTTTGCACTTGCTCATTTCACCTTTGACATGTTCATCTTCATTATTACATTGATTTATGCTTGCAAATTTGGTGGTTTTCACCCCTGAGCGGCTTTAGGAGTGTTGTCTGGAGGATGTCATGTGGAGGAGGAGTTGTCCAAGCATGGAGCTCAAGGCCGCCTAGCATGGGCGGGTTTGGAAGAGGTATAAGGATTTCTTCACTTAAGGTTGATTCCTCTCCTCATGAAGATGTCTCTCTCCTTCTTTCTTAAGACTTTGTCAAATTTTCAAACTTTCCTCCTTTTGAATGATCCTCTCAAGGATGTCAAGCATCATGATGGATTAGAGAGCCAAGATAGGGTAGTTGCATTGCTTTGACATCAAAACTCCAAGCTGACCTCTCTAGGCCGCCTAAGTAGGGCGGATTTGAGAGTAGGTTGTGGATTTTCAACACTTAGAAACTTTTCATGCCCTAAACTTGACTATCTAGGTTGTGGATTTTCAACACTTAGAAACTTTTCATGCCCTAAACTTGACCATCTCCTTTCCTTGTGATATCATCTTGATCATACTAATCAAACAAACCTTGCAAATTGCATTGTTCTTCACCCTGGGCGGTTTTGAAGCAAGTGTTTGGATTACTTCATGTGTCAGGTGACAGTCCACAAGGACCTCTTGAGGCCGCCTGTTGATGATGTTTTCTTGACAACAACAACATTAGAATAAAACACCAAGTGCTCTATCCTCTCTTGAACAAAGCGTCTCGAATGCTAAACTACGTGATCAAACAAGAATGCTCCAAGGTTCCTTGTACGTGATTTGCAACGGATAGCCTCGGTGGTGTGATGTGATTTGCTGGTAATCACAAAGGGACTTACGCTGAATATGCTCCTTACTTCATTCAACTATGTACTCTTTCCTTGTGAAATGGAACTTCTGATCAACTATGAAAAGAAAAGGCAAAAGGCAAGAGTTTAAGAAGCTAATCTAAGGACAATGAAGTGATGGATGATGTCAAGATAGACAAATTCCTCATATAACCCAACTCCGCTTCGCCATGAGGACCAACAACTACACAAAGTTCGGTGCAATCTTCTAAGGTACTTCAAAGATTTTCAAATTGCAAAGCATTCATCCAAACACCAACAGCTGGCGCAGCTTGAACAATCTTCACAACCGAACTAAAGCATGTAAAGGTTCAAGCTAACTTTGCAAAGTGAGTTGCCATCGACAATCCACAAAAAGTATGAACCATTAAGGAATTCATCAAATATTTTAACATATTGGCATCACATCAATAAACTTCTAATCTGACTCTACTTGGAAACATTTCTCAATCATCCGTGAGAATTTGAAACCATGCCAACATCCCATAATCACACAAATCACCATGAAAAATCAGCAACGAGCTTGTATTGATCCAGGAAGTGTTTTAACAACAATTTCACAATCTCTCTTCAATGACATCGAAGAGTTTCCTCTACTCTACTTGCTATTCTACTCTCCTACAGCAACTCTACTCCTAATCTCCTCTCTCTTACAAATGAGAAGAATGAGCCTTTTATAGACTCCAAAAATTACATGAAGGGCCAGGATTGATTTGACAATCAACGGCCGAGATCGAGACAACAAGGCAATTTGTTACAAAATTTGCTATTTTTAGAACATGAAAGAGGCAATGAAGGCACGTTTCCCAATGTGATAAGCATCTTTGGAGCATCTCTATGGTGGGCCCTCTTACATGGTAGAATGCGATTGGCTTGATGATGTGTACGTGCCACTTTAGCATCTTTGAACGAACTAGTGTGATTCACTTCATGTTCACTTAGAATATTTTCTTCTTGTTGTCTTGATGTAACTCATGGATCGGTTTGATGATCATGCTCATCTCTCATCTTGTGATGTTGTTGTGCTTGTGCAGGACTATGCCTCTGGATAGTTGCATGGACTCATGGAGTAGACTAGTGCCTGATGAGATTTCTTCTTGTCCGGCACATGATATGTGAGCTTCTGGATGATGACCTCCTTCAAGATGTGCATGGTGAAATGCCAACCTTCCACTGATCGTCGCCTCGAACGGATGATGCTCTTGATGATGAACTACACTTGTAACCTTGATCATCTTAGACTAGCTCCCTTTCACATGGCATTGATGTCTTCCTCATCTAGACATACGAAGTCTTCGAACTAGATGTTGGAGCTCTCCTCCATGTGATGATGATGACAAGTTTGAGCAACGTTCCTCAGCCTTCCAAACTTCTCATGTATGAGTTCTCGCCATTCACCTCCTTGGATCCTCCATCACCTACAAGAAGAAACACATCAAATTAAAACTCGATATAAAGGATTTTCAACAACAAATTACATTCACCTTATGTATGTGGGATTAAAACAATGACATTCCAAAGCATCCATCACTTGTCAAAATCAAATTTGGAAAGCTACACTTTAAATTCACTTGACAATTCACCTCTCTTCTTGGCCGACCAGCCTAAGTGGGTTTGAAAGGCATGTTTGGACTATGGAACGTGAAATTCCATGCTCGAGTGTCTAGGCCGACCTTCTTGGGCGGGTTTGGAGGGTGTGTGTGGACAAATTCATGTGGAAGGTAACATTGTCCATGTGAGGGGTCTAAAGCCGCCTAGAGGATGACCTTTGGATTTTTCAACTTAAACAACTTTGCACTTGTTCATTTCACCTTTGACATTTTCATCTTCATTATTTCCATTGATTTTACTTGCAAATTGTATTGTCTACATCCCTGGGCGGTTCTGGAGGTGTTGTCTAAAGAATGCATTGTGTTAGGTGACATAATCCACAAGGACCTCTTGAGGCCGCCCAAGTAGGGCGGCTTTAGAGGTGATCCTTGGATTTTTCCTCAAAATGCCTCAAAAAACATTCAAACCTATGAACTTCCATCAAATCTTCATGATCTCATTGTACTTCAACTCAAAACATTGCAAACTTGATAGGTCTTCTACTTGAGCGGGTTTAAGGTTGATGTCTGGAGAGTGTGTTGTGCAAGAGGTGAAGTTGTCCAAGCATAGAGGTCAAGGCCGCCCAAGAAGGGCGGGCTAGGAGGTGGTGAGTGGATTTCATCACTTAGACTTCATTCGATGTTCTTTTGATGACTCTTTAGCATGACTTAGTGTTCTCTTCATGTTCTTCATGTAAATTACCTTCATTTGAGTGAAGTCAAGAAGTGATATGAATGGCATTTGAGGTATTCTCCATGTGCAATGGTGGAGACCGCCTATGATGAGTAACCTTGAAGGTGATGTGTGGATTTGACTCTCAAAACTTGTAATTTTTCATGTCATTTTTCCTGGGCGGGTTTGAGGTTAGTGCATGGAGGATGTCATGTGAAGACATGAAATTGTCCATATGGAGGGTCTAAAGCCGCCTAGAAAGGGCGGGTTTCAAGGGTAGGCTTGGATTTTTCATGACTTGGTGATTTTTGCTTACTTTTGATAGTCTAAAACCTTTTACACCTGTTTCATTGATAACTTGACCTCTTTGAATGCAATGGAAAGCCATGAGAGGATGGGCGGATTTCAAGGGTCTAGGCGGAGTATTTCATGTGAAGGAGATGACTCTGTCCAAGTGAAGGTCCTAAAGCCGCCTAGGAAGGGCAGGTTTCAAGGGTAGGCTTGGATTCTTCAACTCTAACCTTCATTTGATGCTTGTTTCCTCCTCATGATTTCTCCTTGTTCTTATCTCCTTGTAAGGTTTCATTTCTATACATTCTTAGGCGAGGTTAGAAGGCAGATCTGAAATGTTTGGACTTATCCTTATGTCACGGTGGAGTCCGCCTAAGCTAAGGAGCCTTGAAAATGTTGTATGGAGTGTATGATGTGAAAGAGGTGAATGAAAGTGAGAGTTTCTTAACAAGATAGTCTTCAGAGTGTGTATGGATTGCTTCGCTTAGCTCATTCATCTCCTCATGAAGACCTTCTCTCCAACGCCCTTAAGACTCAAATGATGCATCATGGATACTAAGTGATGATGTTATCCACCCATCATGATGAAAACCACCTAGGAAGGGCGGTTTGGATAGGTAGTAAGGATTTTGCTATGTGCACACATCTTTACCTTAACCTTGACACTCCTCTTCCACCTCCATGACTTAGTGACTTTAAAACTTCCTTCCTCTTAGAATGACCTTAATTATCTCATCTCTTGAGTGTGATCTTGATCATCCATCAAACAAACTTGCAACTTATGTCATTCTTCACCCTGGGCGGTTTTGAGAGTGTTGTGTGGAGAGTTTCATGTGGGAGGAGACAGAGTCCATCATTCCCTCATGAGGCCGCCCAGGTAGGGCGGGTTGAGAGGTGATGCATGGATTTTTCTTTGAAATGCACTTGATTCTATCTAACTTGCAAACTTTCATTGGAATTTCATCATATCCTAGTGTCTTGTGCAAGAAAACCTTGAAAACTTGACCTCTTTCCTTCTTGGGTGGATTTGATGGCTCTGTTTGGACAAATGCATGTGCAGGAGGCTGAGTCCATGACCTCATGCCAAGGCCGCCCAGTCTGGGCGGGTTTGGAGGTGAGGCATGGAAGTTTCATCAAATCTTAGTTTTAGACTCCATCATCACTCCCTAACTTCCTTCAGTCAGCAAAAACTCATGAAAACATCCTAACTTTCCCTGGGCGGGTTTGAAGGTGTTGTCTGGACAAGCTCTCCTGATGGCAAAGACACTGTCCAAGAGGACCTTGTGAGGCCGCCCAGTCTGGGCGGGTTTGGACAGTACCCTTGGATTTCTTGCCTTAGTCAAATTTTGGATTTCCCGAATGGAAGTATATTAAAAATATGTTTAAGTATAAGTCAGATATTGAGTTTCTTATACTTTAAATATTTATCAATATACTTCCAGGATGTTTGAGATAGGTCCTGGATCCATAGGATTTAGCATGCAGATTCTAGATTTCTGAGGATCCACCAGATTTCAGACTTAGTCATTTTTTCAGGATTTTCAGAATATCAGACTTAGTCATTTTCAGGGTCTCAGTGACATGCATCAGGATGAAGGCATATAGACCTCTTGGCAAGAAACTGTTGAGACTTGCATACACAACACTATCAAAATCATACAAGCTCAGAGGAAAACTAAACCTAGAGCAAAATGAAGCGAGAAAGCAAAAAAAAAGAGGGGGTCCCCATTTGCAATGGGGCGATGTGTGATTACATCACAACACCGCCCAGGTAGGGCGGGTTTAGGGGTGACCCTTGGACTTTGACTTCAAATTCACTTAATGCCTTCAAACTTTCATGTTTCTCTTAGAATTTCACCACCTTCTAGTGCTTTATGCTAGAAAACCTTATAAACTTAGCCACTTTTCTCCTTGGGTGGGTTTGGGACTGTTGTCTGGAGAGTGTCACCTGGTGGAGACATCATCCATAAACACCTTGTGAAGCCGCCCAAGCTGGGCGGGTTGGGATACCACCCTTGGATTTTGTCTTGAACTCACTGAAAATCTCTTCTAAACTTTGAAAATTCTCTCCCTAAGGCGGATTTGGAGGTAGTGTATGGAGAAAGTGCGTGATCACAACCTTGAATCCAAGACCCCATGCCAAGGCCGCCCAGGTAGGGCGGGTTTAGAAGGTGTGCTTGGAATGCAAGTCTTGTCGCCATATCGAAAATGTCCTGAATGAAAGTATATTGAAAATATGTTTAAGTATATACTTTAAATATTTATCAATATACTTCCAGGATGTTTGAGATGGGTCTCGGATCCATAGGATTTAACATGCAAATTCTAGATTTTGGAGGATCCACCAGATTTCAGACTTAGCCAATTTTCAGGATTTTAGGACATCAGGCTTAGTGATTTTCTATCATTCTTTCCAATTGATTCATCCTTGTTGGGAGGAGTTTAAGTAATGCTTGGTGTCATCTTCATCATTCTCATCAAGTAAACTTGCAAATTATGCCACCTACATCCCTGAGTGGTCCTGGGAGTGTTGTATGGAGAGTGCATTGTGTCAGGTGATAGAGTCCACAAGGACCTCTTGAGGCCGCCCAGGTAGGGCAGGTTTAGGGGTGACCCTTGGACTTTGACTTCAAACTCACTTAATGCCTTCAAACCTTCATGTTTTCCATTCAAACTTCATCTTTTATGTTTTGTGTTAAAACACTTCAAAACTTGCTCAATCTCTCCTAGGGCGGGATTGGAGGCTGTGTCTGGAGAGTGTCATGAGGTAGTGAAGACCATCCATGTCTATATGCTAAAGCCGCCTAGATAGGGCGGGTTGAGGAGTGACCTTTGGATTTGAACTTGAAACTTACTTGAACTCAATCCTTGCCTACAAACCATCACATCTCAGTGTTCTATGCATGCAAAAACTTCAACACTTAACCATTTTCCTCCTAGGGCGGGTTTGAGAGCAGTGTGTGGAGGGATTGATGTGGCAGGAGACATTGTCCATCACTCCCTCATGAGGCCGCCCAGCATGGGCAGGTTGAGAGGTGATGCATGGATTTTTGCTTAAAATGCCTTTGTTTCTATCTAACTTGCAAACTTTCATTGGAATTTCATCATATCCTAGTGTCTTGTGCAAGAAAACCTTGAAAACTTAACCATTTTTGCTTGGGCGGATTTGTGGGTGTCGTCTGGACTGACTCTCCTGGAGGTGAAGACAATGTCCAAGAGGACCTTGTGAGGCCGCCTGGACCTTGTGAGGCTGCCCGGACCTTGTGAGGCCGCCCAGACTGGGCGGGTTTGGACATGGAGTAAGGAATTTCTTGCCTTAGTCAAATTTTGGATTTCTTGAATGGAAGTATATTGAAAATATTTTTAAGTCAGATATACTTATACTTTAAATATTTATCAATATACTTCCAGGATGTTTGAGATAGGTCTTGGATCCATAGGATTTAGCATGTAGATTCTAGATTTCTGAGGATCCACCAGATTTCATACTGTCATTTTTTTAGGATTTTCAAGATATCAGACTTAGTCATTTTCAGGGTCTCAGTGACATAAATCAGGACACGGGCAAAACAACACTACCAAAACCCTACAAGCTCAGAGCAAAACTAAACTTTAAAGCAAAACGAAGCAAGAAAGCAAAAAAAAAAAGAAAAAAAGAGGGGGTCCCCATTTGCAATGGGGCGATGTGTGATTACATCACAACAAGTAGGCCTTGCAATAATCCTCCCTTTTCTTCTATGATAAAATTCCTAGTATCTTCAGCTATCAAATCATGCTTTGATTTTGTGGGAAAACAATCCTCGTCTTCTTCCTCTTCTTCATCTGACTCATTAACTAGTGTCTTTCTTTTTGCGTTGTTAATCCCATCTCTATTTATTACCACAATTTTAATTTTATTTCCATATATATTAATGGTTTTTCTTTTTAATTCTTCCTTTCTCTCCAAATATTCTTTCTCTAACTATTCTTCTTCTATGAGCAGCAACTTGCTTCTTGCTCCCTCATTCGGTTCTGCCCTCATGCATCTTCTAGCTTCTTAATAATTTTGTATAGGCACCCTCAACTTTAGCCCCTCTTATTGCATTAGGTCCTAACAACTCATCGCTTTTTGTTTGAGGTGGAGCATTCTTAAAGTATTGTTGAGCCTTTGCAAGAGAATAGATCATGATTAGGATCACCGCAAAATCCACAAATTTTCTTTTTCTCTTCTTGACATTCATTAACATAGTGGTCCATCTGGCCACATCTATAGCAAGTAGCATCCTCCCTTCTTCTTTGACCATGGCCTCTTCCTTTGCTGTGCCCTCCTCTATAGTTATTATAGTAGCCTCTATTATCATTTTGAGGGTAATTTGCAAGAGATTGTTCATTCATGATATGTGGTGGTGTATTTTGTGCTGCATGTATATTGTGTTGATCCTTCCATGTTGGATGTTTATAGCCATGATCGTAGAATGCTCTCTTGGCCAACCCTTTAGCCTTGGCCATTCCTTTATGTATAGGGTCGTTGTTTTTGCACCTATGATTACACCATAGTTCATGTTCATCATCTTCCCTTAATCTAAATAGGAGAGATGAGCAATCATCGGTTTTATGTTCATACCGTTCTCTGCATATCCCACAATACACACTTTTTAACTTCCTAGGGGCTGGTTGTAAGTCCACTCTAATTGTGGCAGCCCTCTTCTCTCCTTTCATCATTTGGCATTCATTTTTCAAGTGACCTTCGTTGGAGCAATAGGCGAACCATATCTTCTTCCTCTGAATGGGCAATGTCACCAAGTTGTTCTCACCTTTTGCTAATATATCCTACTTTATTTTTAGTTGCTCCAACTCCAACTTTAATTTTTCCATTTCTTTATTTTCTATTTTTTTATTTTTTCTCCTCCATTGTTGGGCTTCTACCTTGCATGCCAATTCCACCGCACTTGAATAGGTTTTGAATGTTTTGCCATCCATTGTTGTTCTAACCTTTGGCAGTAGTCCATACACAAACCATTCAATTCTTTTATTTTCGATAAAGGGATCCTCCATCTTTCTCACTATGAATTTGCGGTCATATTCTTTAATGGTTTCTCCTTCTTCTTTATAATTTCTTTCATTTTATTGACACTTTCGAATGAGACCTTGGGAGATTCAAAGTTAGATAGGAATTCATCCTTTACGTCCTGCCATTCTTTGTCATATTGCGGACACTCCTTCATATGCCATTTAAGAGTGTCATTCCTTAGTCTCCCTACAAAATCATAGAGTTTAGCTTGGTTAACCTGAGTCCCATTTCTTCTCCAAGCAGATTCCAACACAAAGATTGTTTAGATGCTTCAGTAGTATCCTTTTCAAGATTGGTAGCTTTATAGGGTGATCCATGTTAATAGTTGGTTCTAAATTACTAATGTCAGGGGTGAATAAAATCTGGTCCTCTATTTTTGAATTTATGTGATTCTTCTCCCTTGATGATCTTTCTTGTCGCAATCTCATTGCTTTACTAATTTCCTTTTCCTTTATTCCTTGCTGATTCAACTTCAAAGAAATAACTCCCCAATATTTTTGCGCAATTACTTACAAATTCTTGTTGTTGTTTTTCTCTTGTTCGAGTTGAATCACTATATATGCCTTCCGCAAGCACTCTTATTGTCTTAATCGGCACGGGAGATGACTCTTGGTCTTGGGGGTTCACCTCTTTATGTGATCATTTCAATTTAGGAGATAACTTTTCATTAGTTAATGACATTTATCATAATATTGGGTTTTCCCAACCTTCATTAATTGTTTCGATTGTGTCCATTGCAAGGTTTTTGAACATGTTTTCAGCTTTTTTTTCTTCCACACTCTTCTTATTTTCTTGTAAATTTAAATTTCTCATCATTTTCTCCTTTTGCTATCCCACACTTTTACTCACCACATTGTGTAATATTCTGTAATGGCCCCTCCTTAGCTCTTTTAGAGAGTTGGTATGATTAGCCTACTTTAGGGTTTCCGTAGGTTAGTAGATTGGTTAGGGAACCTATCTTGGTCGTTATTCTAGGACTTACTATTTATAGTAAGTCAGACAGGAGGTATCACGTGGCGTTGGCTAACTTTCTATTTTTAGCCTGTCAGTTGGAGCACCTAGCACTTGCAGTTGGTTTTCGAAGAGCAACTAGGGGATTATATTTCGAAGTATAAGTTAAATTTAATATTTAACTTATAATACTTTATTGGCTATGTTTACTTTAAATTAATAAAGTAACTTTCTTATTTGAACTTTAAGTTATAACTTAAAGTTGTGGTGCTAGGAAGGGGGAGCGCTCCATGGAGGGATAAGGGGTTATTTCAAATTTAAAACATAATAAAATTCCCTCCTTTTTGGGCGTTGGGAGCAAGGAGAGTATAAAAGATATTTTTGAACCTCATTTGCCTCTCTCACACTTTGGAAAAACATATTTGTCTGAGCAAAAACTGAGCATTGGCTTAGGGTTTGAACTGGAGTTTTGCAGGGACGTAGACCTCTGTGAGACTGCCTTCTTCGTGCTTGAGAGACAACATTAGGAAGGGTTTGCTGGGAGCTTCACTCAAAGGCTTCGCTTGTGCTTTGATTCGATGTTTTGGATGAGATTTCATGATGAACATATTCAGATTTTGTGAGCAGCTGGAGACAAATGTTTAGGACAGATTTCTGAGTCTTTGGAGTAGTTTATTGGGGATTGGTCAACATGTGTTTGCTGGCCGTACAGAGGCAGACTTGGGGCCGTACTGTTTGAGGTTTTTGATGGGTTTTCATGCATGTTCTTGGGCGCTGTTATCCTTATGTTAATTGCAGATCAGAACAGATGTTATTGAGCAGATTGTAGCAGATTTGAGGAGCATTTGGAGGGATTTTGTTGCTGTTCCTGCATACACCCAGTCCGTACATCTTCATTCAGGGGTCGTGGACTTTAAGGAGGCTGAACGCCTCACACTTGAGCTGTCTTCTTCATGTATAGGGGTTGTTGAGGACTATATACTTTGATGCAACTCTTTGTCTATAAGAGAACATTTATTTGATGGGGTTTGGACATGATTTATGGGGTCTTATACAGCTGGTTCAGCTACAGCAGTATATGAATTTGAAAATCTGCATCTGGGTATGTGATTATAAAACATATTAAGCAATGTCATGAACTAGGTTTTTGATATTATGCTCATATTTGTGATAGTTTTTTCTGGGTTAACATTGCATGTCTTATATTTCATTGTATTTGTGCAAAAACAAAACATGCAAAATCAAAAAACCCCTTCTACATCTTCCGTCTAGTTCTGAAAGACCACAATCTAATAAAAATAACACTATTAAGAAAATAAAAAAAAAATTACAACAGGGGCAGATCATTACATATTCCGCACTAAAATTTAGAGGTTTCAATTTTGTTAGAGTAGTTAGTAAACCCTCGAATCCATCATTAATTGTAATTTTCAGGTTAGGCAAATTAGTTTCCAAATATGGTGTATGAGTCAAAATTTCGAATGGCGGAGCAGCCTTGCTTCCATGCCCTCCTCCGACTAACTCTTTAAATACCACATATTCTTCAATTTGTTTTGCCAGTCCTGATAGGAGTTCTATTGCTTTTTCAATATGGATGTTTAGTTGCTCAAGTGTTCCTTTGTCATTTGGGGGTGCAATCATTAATTGATCCTCTGTCTGTGCAATCTTAGTGTTTTTTTTGGAATTCTCATGTTCAGTTGTAGGCCCTATGGTGCCCTCATTTATAATCACTTCCTCTAGTGGTGGGTTTTCGTTCTTCTCCTTGTCCTTACTGTTTTCAGCAGCAACCCCTATGGTGCGCTCTACATTCTCTTTAGTTTCAATATTATTATTAGCAACAACCTTCTTAGCACGCTCTAACTTGGCTTCCCTAGCCTTTTCCATCCTTCTGTGGTATCTTTCCTGTCTCTCCTGAATCTATTTTAGTCTCTTCTCTTCCATGTTCATTTCTATTGTCAGTTTAATCTCTTCTCTAATTTCTCTTTGCTTCTTGTCATCTCCTTTCGCCATGGGTGTTTATTGATTTGGTATTTCATTAATCTTTTTATCCATCCCTAATTGCTTATTCTCTCTAGTGGTCACATCTCTTCGGAGATCCCTTCAGGATTCCTCCCATTCCAATTGCCATCCCCTAGGTGCCTAACCCCCTCTCACGAGGCTAGAACCTAGAGAATCTTGACCCAAACCATAAAATCTTGTTTCTCCTTATCTGTATCCCCTCCTTGTTGACTCTTTTATTGCCACAATTGATAAATTTGTTTATCTGATATTTTCCTTTATTGCTTTACCAGGGTCCTGACAACGGAACCAAAATGTTATTAAGAAAGGGATGTAGATCGAGTATCTGACCCTAAGTTACTTGAGTGCTGTATTTATACCCCCGTGTTAGCGATAAGAGGAAGACTAAAGCTTATGCGATGAGTTATAGAAGGTTGCGGTAGGAAAGAACAATAAAAATAAACAATATGCATACGTTCACATACACATTATATCCCATAACACATTATGTATCAATTAGATCATCATGCGGTATATTATATTCATCATATATACAAAGTCCATTTGTACACCAATCTATCTACAGATTCTTGCTATTACATTCATATCTCTATTCTACTTATCCTCTTTCTCTCTTTCTTACATCTGTCTTATCTTCCTCTTCTTCTTATCTTCCATATTACATCTTCGAGTCTTTCTTATGTATGTACATCAAAGAGTGTCTTTTGTTCATGTTATGACCTTTGGATGTGTTGGTGGTTGGCTAAGTGTGCTGCATCTCCTTTGCGGTGGATGTAGCTTGCTGTAAAGTCGGCTCTGTCCTGCCAACAAGTTACTCTCTAACCTTGGCATTGATCTACACTTGAGTTAGTCCCTAATACCCCATTGACTGATTTTGGTTATTCAGGTATATTAATATAATTTCATTCATTCTTTCATTTGTCAAGATGCCACCATTTGTCATCAATTGCTTTTGCATCTCAAAATATTTAGCACCCATGTCAGTCTTCTCATGGCTTCTTATACATTTGCAATACACAGAAGAAAATATCTTGAGGCAATAGTGGATGTGGAGCAATTAAACTAGTCCTACTCCTCCTAAATCTGCACTACTTGTATGAATTCTTTTCAAGTCTTCAAAACTTCAGTACCCATGTCACTCTCATTTGCAGGCGTGTGAGCTACAGTGTATACCAATCTTGGGCTACCCTCTTTGGCTTTGGTAGTAATCTAGTGTCAGATTTTTGGGTTAGGGTACATTTTGTCTCTAACACTTGTCTATCATACTTGTATCTATTACTGAGTTCCATTGACCTATTTTAGTCACTTGTATAAGGTTGTATACTCGAGTTCCAATTCACCTGCTTTGGTCACTCATGGGCATTGGTATAATTTCTTTCTTGATTGCTCAAAATTCCATCACTTGTCATGAATTCTTTCTGCATCTTACATTTAGCCCCCATTTCAAATTTCCTATAGCTTCATATAAATTCTTTTTAATGATAGAAAAAAAATTATTGGGGTAATGGCGGGTATAAAGCAATTTAGTCCTGTTCTTCTGTCTCATTTATTCTAATTTTAAATGATTTCACAGCCACATACTTTCCTTATTAGGTTAGTTCTGAAAGGGGCTGATGCCAATTTTAATTAGTATTGAAATCTGCTAAAATATAACTTGCTTTGTGGACCCATCAATGCATCTAAGCTTTTGAGTTATTACCTTGCTTTCCAGACAGTTGGATCCAGTGGCACTGAAGATGCTTTTACACTACAGGTTGGAAACTTGCATTTTAAAGTAGCTTTTGCTGAGTTTGTATGTAGAATTGAATGCATTATATCTCTCTAGATGGTTCATTTTACATAACAATACCCATAGCCGATTTGGTTGCATACCTTGCCAAGGATTCACTTAACTAGGAATATATGGTGAATGAATGAAATTTTAATATGCATTTTATAAATCATAGCCAGGTCATAAATGCGTGCAGAACACACAGACATATTGAATGTCTATCTATTACATAGTAATAGAGAAACTGAAGTAAGGTATAGATACAAAACAAGGAATCATACGTAAGGTTACATATTGCAGAAGCCCCTTGGCAAAATAGAATAAGTCAGATGACTTTAAATTAACTTCACCGTCTAGATTTAGTCAATGGATGACAACATTGTTTTCATGTACCTTGTCTATATTCCAGTAGCATTAGGGAGATGGATAAAGTGCATGAAAACAAGTGGACTATTCATGCTCATGAGAGATGGGTTCTTGTGAACAACTCATGAAATATGGGTCAGAGTAGATTCACCTAAACTATTTAGCTGAATCTTGAAAAATCATATCATATAATCTGATACACTGTGAAAAGACGTCTTGTATAAAACTTTATAGCATTAATGGTTCTGCATGATTAACAGAATCTCAACTAAGAAATAAAACTAATAGACAATAGCTTCCTAGGTTTAGAACTTATTTTTATTGAATAATTTAAACAGCTTGTTGGTATCATATGCACGGATAATAGATTCTGCCATTGAGACTCAAGGATTGAGAGTTATTCATTTTGCTAAATTTGTCTGGGACTATTTTCATTACTCGAGCCTCGTCATTTTTTTAGGCTATATCTTATTTTGTAATATATGGATTGACAGTTAAAATTTTCATGTTCAGGAAACTGGCTCAATTAAGTCAATTCAAATCATTATAAAAATTATAGTTGGAAGACTCACACGGACTTGGTGCCACTCATGAGTCCAAAATGAAACCACGCCGATCCTCCAAGGTTCACATGCTGATACTGTTCCGTATACTTGCCACGACTTGCTTAAGCTTCATCAAAAACATGTGATTTTTACAGTCTGACTCACGATTTTTACAATTGAACTCCGTGTTTCACAGCTCATAAATTGCGAAGGGTTTTTTGCAGAATGCGAAGTCATGAGGGTTTTTAAATTTGTGTCGGATGTCTGAACGTCCCTCCACAGCTGTGAATGAAGCTTTTACTGTCCTGAATGAAGGAACAGTGCTGAAAGTTTTTACAATCACGGGCAGAAGGACATCATTTCTCAGTTGTCGGCAGAAGGAAATTCAGCGGGCACAGTAAGAAGGGGCCCTAAAAATAATTCAATATTTACACAGCTATATTGACACCAGAAACACACCCTAAATGCATTACAATATTCTGATCATCAATTTACACTATACAAGTAAAAAATAAACCCAGACCTTTTTTATTTTTGGAAAACAATGTTTTTTCTTTGCTATAGTCTCTAGTCGGAGTCAAAATTTTGGGCTGTTGAATCTGAGTCGAGTCTGAGTTTTCCAACTATGATAAAAATGACTATGGATTTTTTAATAATGTGATGGTATTACTTGTCTCTTTGCAAACTGTGGTGAATTATGAGTATGAATCAACTGTTATTATAAGAAATTTTCATAAAATATCTTAGTATGAAGGTCATTTATTCCATAGTTCTACCAAGGTCACCAGTGACTGGGTAAGGTCAGCAGGGGGTTGATGAAATTGATATATTTTCTGGTTAATATGCTCAAAATTAATTTGTATGCAGGTATAGACTGGTATTTTATCAAGATTTATCTGGTATCGGATTAAATCAATAACTGAATGATGAAAATTATTAGTGTTTTAGTTCATATCATCACGATTAGTTAATGTTCAAGGCCTTTAAATGCATGGTCACCTAATAATTGTTTTATTATTAGATGTTTCTATTTTTATGGGATTATTATTGATAAATTTCTAATTTTTTTCAATAATATCTAAAAACTGGAAGATAGTTTAAGATCTCGAAGCAGTAAATCATACATCCATAATCTAGAAATTGTTGTGACATAATCTCAACATCGCCCCATTTTCAATGGGGACCCACCTTTTTTTGAAATTTTGGTTTGAGTTTGTTTTGGCAGTGATCCCCGCCAGGATGAAGAGTTTGTAATTCATGGTGTCCCCCTTTGGGTGGACTTCTGCATACTATTCACAGTTCGAATTCCCCGTTTCTATGCTTGATGGTTTACAGTGTTCACTCCAAGTGCTTGTAGAAGATCGCTCTGCAGGAGATGAAAGGTGTCATACATTGCAAATGAAGAGGTTCGTCCAGGTACAATTTGGGTCTCTCAACTTATGTGAGTATGGTAGATAAATCCGCTAAGAAGAGCAAGATAGAGTAACTTGTTTGTTGAGGCGGTGAAATTCAACGTAGGTGCAATCATTTTAAACATCGTTTTATGCACTAACACTCAAAAATCCGCCCCAAACATTTAGCAATAACTAGATTTGCATGGTGCAAAGTCTTCACATTATGCATAACGTATTAAGGAGTCCACATGTTATTCTTTAAGCATTACGTATATTATGCATTAAGCATCAGAATGACCGCTTAGGCGAAATAGGTGGATGATTTGAAACGGTAAAATACAAACCTTATGCATAGGGCATCCAAACCTCCGCCAAAGCGGACATCTTCGGACACTTTGCAAATGTGGGAAACAAGCATCATGCAGCATGATAGTAAAAGTCCGCTTAGGCGGTCTTCTTGAGATACTTTGCAAACTCAAACGTTGGACATTATGCATATGAGCATCATGAGTCTGCCTAGGCACTCTGACGAGGGTGATTCGTATTTCAGATTGTCCATGAGATCTTTAAAAGTCTGCTTCAAGTTCTTTGTGCGTCACTTATAGAACATGCCAAAATTCCTGCTAACAATTTTTTTTGAGTGATTTTACAATTCACAATGGTCTAGAGAATTCGTTTTGAGCACCAACGCATAGTCTTTCTGCATAATTTTCCATACTCTATAATCTGAAATATCCACTCTCATACATAGGCACGTAAAAGGTCCGCCTGACGCATATTAGTTCCAGCTTGTAATACATATCTCACTACTTATACTCGACGGTTTGGGAGGTTCGCTTCAAATGCACAGTCATTTCCAAATCATGCATAGAGAGAAGTTCCGATTAGTGCATAACGTCCCAAAATTTCCACCTCTGGCGGACTTTTAATGACCCTTGCGAATTTATTTTATCCCACTCAATGCAAAGCGGCTTCAGAGGTCCGATTAGGTGGCCATTTTCAACTTTCCGTGGATTGAATAAGGAGTGTGTCGAATGATGCCAAAGGCACCCGAATGTCCGCTCGAATGGGCTTATGATGTTGCATGGTATTATCTCTATTTTTTGACATCCAAGAGTTTTAAATGATGTTTAGAGGACAGTTGGGGAGTATCTCGTATCTCCTAAGAATAGAGTTCGCGGTTGGATGAGTCCGTTTATATGATTGTTCTTCGCAGTATGCATGACATGCCAAGAAACCCGCTCACCACCTTCTGACGTTGTGAATATGATGCATGGAGCATGGGGCATTTAAGAGGTCACATAGACAAATTCGAAATAGCTCACTGTTTGCTAGATTTAAAGTTATTTGTTAAGGAATCAACAGGCCCATTTGAGAGCAAGTAAATAGTTAGTTTTTTTAAATAGGCAAAATTCAAGTTATACCCAAGCACCTGCTCGCTATTTCAGGAGGAGGGGCTATAAGCATTGAAGGACAATTTTGCATCTGCTAAGAATAGAATCGGTGGTTGAAAGAGCAGGTTGACGTTCAAATTGTTGAAGCGGTGAATGAAATGGATGAATCACTTGCATTGATTCATGCATGGCCATGTCAGAAGTCCACCTTGGCGGACATTATCACTCTCAATGTAACACGTAGAGGTGTTTCTAATAATCCATGACACATTCAAACCTCTGCCAAAGCACGTATCTGCCCAAATCTTGCAGTGCATATCATCCGACTCTTGTGCATTGGCCCTCGAATCTCTGTCTGAGCGCATAACGTAGTTCTCATATTACACCTATGACCCCTCTTTTTTTTTGGGATTTTTGGTTGCATCGCGCTGGATTTTCCTCGCAGAAGGTGAATGTGAGAGTTTCAAACGTGGCATCTAGTGGAGGAGCGGACATATTGGAACACTTTGCTAATGTGGGAATTAGATATCATGCAGTGTGATGTTAACAGTCCGCTTAGGCGGACATCTTGAGGCACTTTGTAGATATGTGAAATAGATATCACGCAGCATGGTAGTAAATGTCCGCTTAGGCGGTCTTCTTGCTATGCTTTGCACACTCAAACACTGGATGTTATGCATACGCGCATCATGAGTCTACCTAGGCCCGTGTAGATGCCCTTCATTATGGAGACTGTGCAAATGCATTTGCAATGCGTGGCTTTTTTCTCTTATTCACTTCAGTGGTATCTTGCAGATTTTACTACGTTGATCTTCACATTGAAGATCAAAGGATTCGCTCAGGCACTGGTCAAAATTGATTTGCGAGATATCTCAAGCGATATATTGGGCACCTGAGTATCTGCCAGAATGCAGTGAGGATCAAGAAATTCGTCCAGACACATATCTTTGATGGTTTTATTTTTCATTAATTGAAAAGCGCTTATTCGTGAAGTTCCAGAAGGGAGTTTTCTCATGCATAACATGCCGAGATTTTCTTATATCCTCCAGACTGCATATATGGCAATACTCATCGTATAGTGGATATGAAAATCAGACTCGAGCATGCATTGGTTGTGGTATTTGAAAGTGAATTCGTATCTTGGAATCGTAAGTTTTAATCTTGGTCTCAGGTTGTAAATTTGAGACATCCTATGGCATCTATGAAACAGAGACTTGAACAGGCATCGCTTAACGCACTCAAGTAAAGATTTCTAGGTCTGCAATAGAAATCATTGTTTACATAAGCTTGTGAATTACTCCATACACTTGGAGTCCGGCTTCCCCATTGAAATCATATACGTAGATTTGACTCTAAGATCTTCACGAAATTATCAAGGTAAGAGCGAGCATCTGCATGGTAAAATTCCTCAGGCTTCGATTTAAATTACCCTCGCCAAATCACGTATGCAGTCTCACGTCCTTATTCACAACTATCATTGGCAAAAATGATTTTACGTGCAAACTTTGGTGGAGGATGAACAGAAGTTAAACTGTCGATTGAAGTTGTCAGGAGGTTGGTCAATTTTAATTTTTGTGGAGAGTTCACATTGTTGTTTATTTCTTGCAAATAGGGCAGGGTATTTCTAAATTGCATATTTTGGTCCCGCATGTGTTATGCGGTGAGATTTGCCTTATGGGATTGTCTTTTATGCATTATTCTAGCGAACTAATGTCTGAAATTCGTGCAGGTGAGCAATGAGCGCAAAGGACAGAGGCAGGCAATCATAAAGAGAACTGACTTAGAAAGGGAATGCAAACAGAAGATCATATGCAAAAGGCAAATCCAAAAGCAAGTTCTAAGAGCAGATCTTGGCGTTGATTTACAGGAGCTAGGAGATCATTCCAAGGAGAAGATACCATCGAAGGCATACATGGAGGAAAACCCATTCTAGATATTCCAATTCCAAATATTTTACTGCAGCATATGGAGAAAGTCATACATCAAGGACATCACCTGAAGAGAGAAGGTCCAGTTCTACGCTTGCAGAAGTCATCCATTTCATGTGCCAGACAAAGAGGGACATCCATCATGAAGTCCACTTTAAAGAGTCATGAACAAAGACATATCCTACTTCCTGCAAGAATCAGAATGAAGACTTCCTACGCAAGAAGACAGAAAGTTATGAACAAGAGAAATGAGCAAGTTCATCAAGCAATTGATGAATTACATTCAAAAGCACAGTTGCATGATCGACAACCACAAGAAATTCCAAATTTTCCCAAGTTTTCCAAGTTTGAAGCAGCCAAGTTCCAGGGCTGAAAATTCAGATTCGAAGACTACTACAAAAGATGACAAATTTTGGGAAAATATTCCGAGCAATATGAACACAGAGAAAATCAAATCAGTTTGTTCGATGCTGAGGTGGCACGTGCACAACATTGATCCAATCACATTCTGCCACATCATCCGTTTGCATTCAATGATTCTAAAAATAGTAAATTTTTGTAACAGACTGCCTTGTTGTCAAAATCTGGGCCATTGATTCTCAAATCAATCTTGGCCATTCATGTAATTTTGGTGCCTATAAAAAGGCCTATTTCTCTCATTTGTAAGAGGGATTAGAGAAGGAGAGAGCAGGAATCAAGCAGTAGGAGTAGATGCTGTTAGAGTAGAGGCAGATTAGAGGGGACTTTTCGAAGTCATTGAAGACATATGAAATTGTTGTAAAAAATACATTTCCAAAATCAATACAAGCTCATTGTTGGTTTGCATGGTGATTTTGTTTGACTGAGGAATGTTAGCATGGTTTCTAATGTTCGAATATGATGGAATGTTTCCAAGTACAGTAGAAATAGATTAAAAGTGCATTGATAATGAATATATGTAAAGATATTTGATGAATTCTTCTGGTTCATACTTTTTATGATTTGTCGCTGATAAGTCATTTTGCAAAGTTAGCCTGAACCACATATGTTTTAGTTCAGTTGTGGATGCTCGTTCAAGCTGCGCCAGCAGTGGGTGTTTGGATGGAGATTTGCAACATGAAAATCCTTGAGTTTCCTTAGAAGATTGCACCAACTTCGCGTAGTTGTTGGTTCTCATGGCAAAACGGAGTTTGGTTTCATTAGGAGTTTGTCTATCTCAACATGTTTCATTATCTCTTTGTCCTTAGAGTAGATTTCCTAAACCCTTGTCTTTTTGTATTTTCTTTTCTTAGTTGGTTTGTAGAGTTCCACTTCACAAGAAGGAGAAAACATATTTCATTGGAATAAGGAGTCAATTCAGCGTAAGTCCCTTTGTGAGTTTCAGCAAAATCACATCAACTACTGAGTCTATCCATTGCAAGTCAAGACCTGACATCTGGAACCTTGGAGTTGTCTCATTGGATCACATTGTTTAGCCTTTGAGAGACTTTGTTCAAGAGAGGATAGAATACCTCAGTATTTTATTCTGAGTTTGCATGTGCATAAAAAACACATCAACAGAAATCATAAGCTTTGAAATGTAAATCTGAAAACTCAAAATCGGGTTTCAATTTGCAAGGTGAGTACAGCCTTAACATTCCAAGGCATGGGTCTCTTTTAACTTTTTCTCTTATCTGTAAACTTATATCAACTTTACATGTAAACCTAGCCACTCTTAAGAGATGGAGACTTTGACGGAATTTGACAACCTCTCAAATGACTTTTGAGTCACTTAAGTGTCTTTTCAATCTCCTTGGGAAAAGGGAACTTGGACAATTTCTTTTCCTAGGACTCTTTAGTCCTAAGTTGAACTATTTTGAAAATTTTCTCTAGATTTCTGATGGCCTTGTTATCCAGCCAGACTATTTAGTGCCATTGGTCATATTGGATTTGGTTTCCTCTTGGTTAGCTCCAAATGTGCTCTCATCACTAAGGGTAGAGATTGATCACCATATTCTTAAAGGAAAGGATTTGCTCTTTATATGAGATAGAGACCAGTGAGTTCTTTATCTTTAGATACCTTATCTAATGTGAGGAGAGGAATATATTATTGGCTTTCTAAGGATCCAGGAGGTTTTTTATCCTTCTTTAGATATGGCAACTTGAGATATCTCTCTTTGTTCTTGAGAGAGGTGGTTACTTTCATGTATAGGTCACTTCAGATGTCTCTTAGTACAATTACCTTAATTATCTCTTCCTTCCATCCTATCATGAGCAATGGTGATGCCAACTACCAAAGGTCTAGTGATATTCTTGCTAGACCTACTAGGCATTGCCGCTTACCTTGACTACCTCGTAGCTTGTTATGCCCAATGGAAATACTCATTAGTAGCCTCCTAACTTAATATAGATATCACTAGTTATTTTACCTGTTTCAGAAGTTCTTCAGCATTGATGCTAGGACTGCTTCATTTTCAACTTCCTTGTTGGCGATTGATAGGAAAATTTCAGTGCTGTTCAGGAGTACTCCCATGGCTGCATCATCCCACACCATTGTCTAGATGACATTCTCCATTAGGAACTTCCTCACAATTTTTACAAGGACGAGGATGGCTAGCTCTATAGTCACTATGATTGAGGGATATACAGTATCCCTTTTGTACTTGGCGTATTTCTTTATTTATTTCTTTTGCTAAAGTCACCCCTTCTTTGATGCTCCTATGGTGTTCATTTGTGATAATGCCCATTGTACATCAGCCCCATTTAGCTATAATTGTCATTTGCCTACATTAATAAATTTCAATTTCTTGGATGTCTTTGGAACTATTTGCTTTTGTCTTATTAGGGCCAAATGTGAGATGGCCCGTGTTTTCTTCTCATGCTTGTGAAAGGTTGCCTTTTTTAGTCTCTTGTGCATTAACTTAAAGTCTTTTGAAGGGTGGTTTCTTTTGTCTTTATTAGGTATCCAATACAGACTCTTTACTCACAAGGTCCAAGCTCACATTCAATCTCTCATTTATAATATGAAGCATGATATACATGTACCATATAAATCACATTGAGGCCCAGAGAGAATTTCATCTGGATGTGATTGGGAATCTGGTGGACAGCACACTAAATTGGTGGAACTTAGATGTGTTGTAGACAGAAGTGATTAATTACAACAATTGTAGCATAGAGATAATTGCAGAACTGTGACTAAACAAACCATTAATGAATGGAGGAAAAAAAATAGAAATAGAACAATATTTGTAGCAAAGAAACTAATTATAGCATTAATTCGAGAGGTATGTAAGACCATCTCTAAGAAGACAAGTGAGGCTACCATACTTTCTGATTAATGGAAAAGAGGTAACACTCTTTGAGAAGAAACATGAATCTACCAAATTCTCTGATCAATACAAAAGAGGTAGCGGTATTTGAGAAGAGATATGAATTTATCACACTCTGCTTATGGCTCTCTCTATGCTGCTACAACACTCTGATTTTTACATTTGTATGGCAGTTCCTTCATATCTATTTTTAGCAGGAAATGAAAATTCTAAAAACAAAAAGTCAAGTGATCTGCCTTGGAATTTGAAAGGCCATGTGATAAGCATTTCCCTGAGAAGTTGAGGTAACTTATTGAGACTTGAAATTCATCAAAACACTTTTTCAGTTACTGAACTTTTGAGAATTTTTGATTATTTTTGTATTTAAGAGTCCTTGAGAGTTTTACCCACAAATTTTGGCATCCAAAAGAGAAGGGGATTGACTTATATAGAAAATTAAGCAACCTGCCTTGGAATTTGAAAAGTTATGTGATAGTGTTTCCCCAACAAGTGGAGGTAACTTGTGGAGACATGACACTCATCAAAACACATTTTCAGTTCTGAAAATTTCAGGTTTTTTGATACATTTTTGTACTTCACATTTTAGGAGCACATTACCATCCTTCACAAACATCTGCAGTTTTGAAAACTCTCACAACAAGAGCAAGCACAATCTCAGATGTGGAGCATTTGGAACAAGAAATGAATCACCTTTCTGAAATACTCATTTAAGGGACATTAAATCACCCTACCTTTGGCAGATTATAAGCACTTTAGACAGACCTATTCGTAATCAAATTAAGCAACAGAGGAACCCAATTCACCCTACTAACATTCAAAGCACAATGTAGAACATTGCAAGAATATTAAGGAGAAGACACACTGAATACACTATGCTAAAAGCTATGAAGGACTTACTTTCTATTGTATGATTGTGTACTTGATTTTCTGTTTTATGTGGAAGACCTTACAGATGGGAAACATACCACTCTATTCATGTCAGAATCAATGAACAAACTGCCTATATCTGGAACAATCACACTCACAGTTATCATCATATATGCCCTTGAAGACATGAAAATCATAGCCAAAATTGATCACTATTCCAAGAGGTCTATAAAGGAAACTACTGAAATCAAGGATACAAATAAGCTATGGATTAAAATTGAACAATGCGGGGAAACCCATTATCCTTTGTCTCATGGATCAACAAAAAGATGAATGAAAGGAGCCAATTTAACATCTCATAAAGTATATATGTGAATACAACTTCCACAGTATTTTGACAAGCATAGTCTTGAAAATAGGTCAAGAAATGGAGGTTCCAAAATGTTGACATTGGAAATATGAACTCAGATCATCTAGAAACAACCAAAGAAAAACAAATCAAATCTATCTAACAGAACACTCTTATATGCTTTATGCTTTGAGGTAAAAACTGAAAGGAAGCAAGGTATGCAAAAACAACTTCCTACATTGATCTAATGAGGAAAGTTATGCAAATTTCAATCTTTACTAGTTATAGGTTATTAGATGCACCTTAATAGAAAGGTAGTAACACATCAAAAACAAGTACAATGCTAACAACACAAGATATACGTGGGGAAAACCCTTTCAGGTAAAAGACCCCCCACTCCAAAACCTGCACAATGTATTATCAATTCAAACAATGATTACAACACACTTGCAATGCAAGCTCTTTCAGGGGTACACAAATGTCGATTCTCATTCGCATCCCATGACCTTTCACATTGTCCAGCCGCTTATTTATCAAGCCTCTTTGGCGGTTATCCAATGTCGGTTTTTCCATGTCGGCCAATAACAAACTAACTGCCAATGCCTTTATTAAATATAGGGTGTTTTTTGCTTTGGGGGCGCTGCCATATCATTTCTATTATCCATTGCAGCATTCTAGGGAGTCTGTTGCACCTTATGTTGTTGTACCATTCAATTGAGGCTGAAGCTACCATACTAATTGGCTGCAATACTTGGTACTTGTTGATCAAACATGCTTCTTCATGTTATTAATATTTGGGTTTGAATATTGTTAAAATATGGGTTTGTTGGTAAGTTGCAACAACAATATTCGAAGAATATACAACCATCTATATTGAGTTTTCAAGAGGTATCTCTGATGGTATCTATGTTGTTCCACATTTAAAAAATATGATATTGAAGGACCTCTACAATTTTCAGATTTAGTGATTTATTATTTCCACAATCTTGTTGAACACATAGGGATGCTGAGAGGGAAGGGGGGGGGGGGGTTGAATCAGCATATACAAAAACTTAACTACTTTATTTGTAGATCAAATCAAATTACTTAGAGAACATAAAGTAAAGTATGCACCACATTAATCAACACAATGACACCAGGATTTTTATGTGGAAAACCCAAAAATGGGAAAAACCACAGAGAGTGTTAGCTCACAATATATAATGCTCACTGTAATAAAAGATTACAACTTTGTTTTAGGGCTACAACCCAAGGAAGCTACTACTCCCTCTTGGACTTGCAAACTAAGGCTACAACCTTAGGCAAGATACAAGGACCTGCTGAGGAGACTCACTGTCTAATAGCAGGATACAAGAAAGTTACAATGAAAACAGGAACCTGAACTATTGTAAAAGAAGCATCTGACTTATGCTGATGTTGTAGTCCCCTTTTTTTGCACAATTACTCCATCATAATGACTTCACACACTTCATCTTTCCATATACTGTTCTATCACTCCACACCCTTCACAAATGACTTTGTTCTTCCATATATATATATATATCCTCCGCAACATCTCAAAACTTTGATTAGGTCGACACCAAAATGACTTTTAAACGAAACGTGTAATTCTTCAAGGGTTGGCTTCAACATATACATTGTAATGAAAAAATGAGTTGTGGATCACAATAATTCATAATAGGATCCAAGAAGCATCACTATTCATTCGTCAATGTCAAAACAACTAATTAGGTTCCACCGCACATGAAGGAAACCAGACTGTAGGCTCAAACACCACTAACACTGTTAACTGTCCATCTTTGTATCATTGGGGAGACATCAAAGACATCATGTAGACCAAGATATAGGCAATGTACCTTATCATCACTATCCTTACACCATTCACCTGAAATATCTGATCATTATATGCATCTACAAAAGAAGAAACATGTTGAATTGATGAAAACAGGGCATTCCAGACTGTCTGTAACACATCAAAACTTAAGACATTGCATTGCGGACCACTAAAGCATCTGAAACTCTTAGGAATGGACTTATGCACTATTATGAACACATTCTCAGAACCACACCACCATATCTATCACTTCCAGAGGAATTTAGAGACTTTTACTCAGTTGTATTGTAATCCAAAGAATAGTCAAACACAACTCTTTACAAAACTGACTTGAATACTCTATGCGGTACTGGAAACAAGAGAGATTTGGATGTGCTTCAACCCAGAGACATATTGAGATATGTAGAATCTCCGAATACACTCATATTACTGATTTGTATATTCTCCATCTTCTGTAAGTACTCAAACATGTGCACTGAGAACAACTTAGACATTCGGAACTATCTGTATTACTTCTGTCATTTGAAAACTGACCTTGCGGACCATCAGAACACTTGATACTGCAAGGAAACATGTATTACACATCTTTGATCATATTCTCAAAACCGCATGGGCACAACTTCTCTTCCGAAGGAATGCAGAGCCTTCCAACAGGTCTCCATTGCTTCATTTTGTCTGAGCACTAACCAGAACTCTGTCACTAACCAGAACTCTGTCACTGATAACTTTCCTTGCTGAAGGTGTAGTGAGCTGAAATCTTGGATAAAATACCTTCTTATCTCAGTTAACTTATATTCTGAACCGCAAGACTAAATCTTGCTTTGCGGAGGAATGCGGACCAAAATACTGTGACTCTGCCTTAGGGTATACACTGTAAATGCCTTAACCAAACTTCTGCAACTTATCTCTAAGTGCGGTACACCAAAACGGAAAGATATCAATTTAGGCATACTGGAAGCATGTTAGAACAGGTGTACTCACCTCCTCATCACACTTAGACAACAGGCTGATTACCATTCTTCCTCATCCTTCAATGCTGACTGATATTACTGCATATTGACTATCTTCGGAATATATACAATGACAACCAATCTTACTTGCACATACTTTTGACATCAATGACAACTAACTTATCAAGATGCCAACAAATCCAAGCAGTTCTCCGCTAGGTCTAATATCAATAATTATTTATGGTAATCTAAGTGGTTCTCTGCTAGATTTATATTATAGTAAGTTCTATAATGGAGTCTAGAAGGCATAGTTGCCAAGATCCGCATAACCATCATTCAAATTTTGTATTTGTATGCATTATAAGTTGTGCGGCTTGCCGCTAGCAAGTGTATCTGAGTTGATATTGATTTAATTATAGTCATCATATGCTCTCACCTTGCCTATTCCGTGATCTTAATGATCAAAAGGTGTTAGATTGCATGTTTTGATCTTGAAAAGTGGTCAATTGAGGTGATATCCCATTCGAGGACATTACAGTGGTATTAGAGCTGTGATCTTGCCAACCTGCAGGAAAAGCTAACATTTTGATGTAGATTATACCACATGTACAGTAGTGCTAGAGAATTAAGATATTATCAGAAAGAAAGAAGAAAAGTTCAGAGCATCAACATGCAGGGATGGAAATAGAAGATTTTGAAATAGGGGGAAGAGATAAGAGAATCGTGTAGAAAAAGAAAGAGCAGAGTTCCAGCACACGACCTTTATGCAGAAACAACAAATGTCAAATATAGAACAAATGACACAAGCCCTTCAAGATTTGAACAAATCAAATTAGGTTAAAGCTCCTCAATTTGGTTAAGGTTTTTAGATCCTCTTCAAGAGGTATTGATGAAAATATAGGACAAGGTACAAACTTGAGGCCCCCTAGAATTCTTAACTAGTATCGAGAGATGCCTGATGATTTCAAGTTCAAAGTTACCCTTGATGATTACTTGAAGATACTCGAAAATGGGTATCCAAAGTCAAAAGAGCCCTGTATGAATACATAAGAAAGATGAGAAAAACAAAGGAAAGTTCAGAACCAAACCCTCAGAAGCTATCAAAAGGGTTACATCACTAGAGTTGTTGGTGCCTCAAAACAAATTCCATTCTAAGGCTCCTCCTCCTAGCCAACAAAACAATTTCCCTACCACAAAAGATGATAGTAGAAATGAACTTAGATGAACTTAGAAGAAAGAAACTTTGCTTCTCTTGCAAAGAACCTTGGGAAGCAAACCACAATGATATTAGGCGAAGAGTTAGAAATGTTAGATGAAGAGCTAGAAAAGAAAATGGTGGAACCAAAAATAGTGATAGATACTTGAGCCAAAGGTCAAGGAAGAAACAGTGGAGCATGAGTCAAAGAAAGATAGAACATGTTTATTGAGTCATTCTGTACTTTGCAAATTTGTTATCAGCATGGAAAACATTATAAGAAAGGAGAAAGAGTGAAGGACACAACTTGCAACAAAGGACACGTAGATCCCTTCGCTCAAGTTCAAAGTTATTTATACATAAGAGTATGGGATCCAGATGATTCTTTGAGACATTGGATACTGAAGTCTAAAGTGGAACAATCTATGGGTTCACCAAATACGACATATTGTTGGTTCATTGCTTGTTCATGGTGTCACCATTCCAACTATTCAAGGAACTTGCAATGTGCTTGATCTCATTGGAGCTTTCAAGAATATGCATGAAGATATTTTGAGGGAGACAGTTAATGGCCAAACATATGATGCTTGGGGAGTAGTGAATTCCCAAGTAGTGTAGTCTCCTTTGGAAGCGTGTCAAAGGATAATGGTTCAAGACCCTCGTAGGATGACAAACTTTAATGGAGCAGTGGATGTGGCCCATAAAATATTCATGGCAGAAGTCATTCATGGTCTCTAGAAGGGCTTTGGGGTGACATTGGTGCCAACATTTGCAATTTGGTGGGGAGCATATGGGTTTGCAACAACACCTGCCCGTGAAGTGGTAGTCGATAAGAAATCTGCAACATCAGAATTTCATCAGTCAGAATGTGTGGATCACTATCACAAAGGAAATAATATCTTCAAACAAGACATCCTTGTGAAATTTGAAGATCATGTCATACCGCATTTTTCTTCCCATCTATGGAGATACTTCAAATACATTCTTATGTGGAAATGTTGATGTTTGCAGCCAAGGACACGCAAAGAAATGTCATTTTGTAGAGATTGAGCTTCAAAGGAGGCTAGAAGAGTTGTCTGAATTGAAGAAACAAGTTGTAATAGCGAATAAAGAGGTACAAGTCCTAAAGGAGATGGATAGCATGAAAAGGCTCATTGAAGAGATAACTTTAAATTTGGAGGGAGCATAAATTATAGAAGAGCAAACAACACAAGACTTAGAACTTGCAAGGCTGAGGGTAAAGGAGAAGAAGAAAGGCATAATAGATGAAGTAAGTGTTGCCAAGACTAGGTATACAACCGCTCTTGCAGATTTGCAAGCAGTGAAAAATGTATTAGAAACAATGAAATCAGAATACCTGCATTTGATAAATAACAGGTATATTGCCATTAGAAAAGTAGGAAAGGCCTTTTATGCATCTAAGGAAATGAAGAAAAAGGTTGATGAACTCACCTTAGAGCTTAGCTCAACCAAGGACTCTTTAGAAATGCCTCATATTGCACTTCAGGAGGCAAAGGAACAACCATTTGCTGCAGCAATTTCGAGGGAGCAAGAGGCTGAAGCAAGGGCTAAGGAAATAAAGCATGCAATTGAAGAACTTGGAAGGCTTAAAAGGGAACTTGAATTGGTTCAAGCAAGAGAAAGGCAAGCCAAAGAAACCATGACAAAGCTTCCTAAGGCTTTACAACAAGCTACTATTGGAGCAGAAGCAACCAAGGATTTAGAAGCAATAGCTCTTAAGACAATCAAAGATTTAAATGAAAGCGAGTCTGCAGGAGGATCTCTAGAGACAAATAACTCAGTTGGGTTGACACTCTCTTTAGAGGAGTACTATGCATTAAGCAAAATAGTACACGAAGTTGAGTAACTTACAAATAGTCAAGTGGTAATTGCTATGACCCAAATAGATGTTGTCCGAGACATTTAAGAATTATTATGCTCATTTGGAGATTTTGGTTCATAGTTATGTTAGAATAGCGTAGTGAAACTGAATAGTGAGCTCATTCTTCACAAAGGACAACCCTTGGGAAAGCTAGAAGTCACAGAAATAGAGCAAATAATAGAGTTGGGCATGACTAAGAAGTCTATGACAACTTTGCATGGATTGACAAGCAAAGCAATTTGAGAGAAAAAAGACAAAGCTGTAAAGGAACCACATAATTAGAGCTCAACGATAGTTGTGCAATTAAAGGAACACAATGCATCACACAAGGGATTCATAATATTCCCAAGGTTGAATTGGGATCCTGGTATTGCATAGATATTTAGTCTGGAAAAGTCAGAGGGTTGAATTGCTTGAGGACTGTTGTGACCTAATCACACATCACCCCATTGCAAATGGGGACCCCCCTTTTTTTTTGAGCTCTGATGCCCTGCATTGAGTTTTGATGATGTCTTTAGTTTGTTGCATGATGAAGTTAATGGTTTGTTTGAGTTCTTAGTCTAGTGTCTATTCAAGAGTCATTTGCTTTCCTTCTGAGACCCATCCTAATGTGTGTTTGAGATCTTGAAAAATTGACTAAGTCTGAAATCTGGTGGATCCTCCAAATCCTAGATTTTGCATGTTGAATCTAGTGGATTCGAGACCTATCTCAAACATTCTGAAAGGTATATTAAAAAATATTTAAAGTATAAGAAATTATTTCTTATACTTAAATATATTTTTCAATAAACCTTACCCTAAAGGACACTGGAAAAATGGCTAAGTACTCCAGAAGATCTAAAATCCTTGACCAATGCGCAAAATCTTGATGAACTGCACCGCTTTTAATCAGAGAACAAAATGTGGATCCCTTGCGCTAGAACCAATGCGCCTTAGGCAATACGCCCAAAATGAAAGGTTTTGGTCATCAAAGAAGAGATTCCGACCGGAGTTCAAATCCTCGAACCAATGCGCCACATCTAGAGCGCCTTCTACAAGGAAGATAAACTTTTGAATCCCAATCAAGAAGAACTCAAAATCAAGAACTAATGCGCCCTTGTCAAAAGGGAGGGGTTGATGAGTTTCAAGAGACAAATTTCAACCAAAGACTGAAATCATCAACCAATGCGCCTAAGGAAGAAGACATCTTGTTGGGAGTTTCAAGGCAAGTTTCAAGTGGAGATCCAAACCTTCATCCAAGGCGCCTAATTGATATGAGGTTTAAATCAAGTTTTTTAGAAGATCTTTCAAGGGAGAATCAATATCCTCAACCGGTGCCCTACGCATACTAAGATGAGATGAAGGTTCAATGTGTCCTATTGATGATTCAACTGGGATCCAAATCTCTTAACCAATGCGCCTACTCAAGGAGATCCAAAACTTGCTAACTAATGTGCTATTGGGAAGAAGAAGTCAAAAACTGGATCTGCTGTGCCAATTTCAAGTAAAGGACAGAGTTGTCATCTAGAGCGCCACTTTGAAGGGCAATGCAATGTGAAGTCTTGAAAGTCATATGATGAGGATCTAAAAACCTTAACCAAAGTGCCCTTATTATGAGAAGTTCAACCGGAGATCAAAATGTTGAACCAGTGCGCCCAACTGTTGCACTAATGTTAATGAGGTAAGTTAAATTTTGAAGTGTCATTTGATGAGGATTCAAAATCCTCAACTGCTGCGCCATTTTGGAGAAGGGGAAAAAGGAGATTTGGTTTGGAGATAAGATAATAAGAAGTATTCAAAGCTTCTATTTGCTGTGCCTTGACAAGAGAATAAGCTGATGATGAGTTTCAAGAGGCATCCCAACCCAAGTGCTTGAAGAGGAAATTGCAGATTTTATGTGATGTTAAGATGAGGATTCAAAAGTTTGATCTGATGCGCCTAGATTGGGGTGATTTACTTGCCATCTCAAGGAGTCATTTGAAGAAATTCAAACCTTCAACCAACGCGCCACCTCAAGGCAAGGGTCAATATAAGATGAAAATAGAATTTTAAAGACCTTGCAGCAAGCATTCAACGTGTGGGACCAAAAATCTCCAACCATTGCGCCAATGATTGAAAAGAGAAGCAAAGTTTTAAATACTACAAGATGAGAATCCGAAATGTTTAACTGGGGCGCTCCAACTAATGCCCTCATGACGGAGGATGTTCCTTTGACTGTTTAAGTGTAGATTTTATGTGATGTTAAGAGGAGGTTGAGTTTGTCATCCAATGCGCCAGCTCCCTCAAGGAATGAACAATGTTGGGTTCAAAACAAATTTCAACCAAATAACAAAGTTCCAATCTATTGCGCCACTACTAGGAAGGGTTCTTTCAAGTTTCAAGTATAACTCTAGCCAGAGCATAAAATTGCTAACTGATGCGCCAAAGTGAAAGTATTGTTTTAAGTATCAAAATACAGATTTCATGAGGATCCCAATTCCTTAAGCCAATGCGCCTAGTCTGATAGGATGATAAAGTTAAATTTAACAAAGACATTCAAGTGAAAGATGAATTTCTGATCCCATGCGCCATCATGAATTTCTGAGTTTTACATCATTTCCCATAGGAATCAAATCCTCATCTATTCTGCCCATACTAAGAAGAAACCAAATTGAGCATCCATTGCGCCAAAATGGATAAGTCGGATGCAAATATCAAAATATGGAGTTCATGGAGTTTCAAGATGAGATCCATTCCTTCAACTCCACCAGCCTTAGAGAAGAGTCTTAGTTGAAGTGTGACATTATTTATCAAGAAGGTTTAAAATATCCATCTGCTGCGCCATTTTGAAGAAGGTAGGGTAAAGTTAGAGTGATATTTTAAGGAGGAAACAAAATCATGAACCAATGCGCTAGATCCAATGCGACAAGACTAGGGGGAGAGCGAAATTGTCATCTAATGTGCCTTTATCAATATACCCAAGTTGGAAGAAGTTGGTTTAGAGTGAAAGTTTTGTGAAGTTTTATGAAAGGATCCTAGACTCTCATCTGCTGTGCCAAGAATAAGAGGAGAATGACAAGCTGAAGAGGATTCAAAACATTCATCTAGTGCGCCTAAATCAAGGAGACACCAAAACATTGAACCAATGCGTTGATGTTTAAGTTCAAATTTTGAGATCAAGCTTTGATTTGCATGGAAATACCTGGTCGGCCTAGGAAGAAGTAGTGGATTTTGATGTAAATTGGGTATATAAACAATATTCAAAGTTCATTTTCTCATTCACCAAACAACGACTGTGTAATGTTCTGTTTTCTAGCTTGATCTTTTATAGTTGACTGTTGGCCTATTCTGGAGACCCGTAGGCTACTCGGAGGTTGAAATTGGGGTTTCATGTTTTGGTGGTTGCTTTTGTTCGTGGATTGTGGTTTGGTTGGCGGTTTCTTTCCGGGTTTGTTCTCCTTAGTCCCTGTTGGTTACGGCTATTTTTAGTAAGTTCAGGATTGGCACCAGAACGAGATTTTGAGAGTGGAGTTGGATTCGTCTTGTCAAGACCTTTCCAACAAGCTATAGATCATTGAATTCCGACATCATCTTGGCCTCTGTTTTAAAGTTTGTAAATTAAACATTATTATTTAATATTAATGTTGTTTTAAAAGAGGGGACTTTAAGGGTGAGGTTGAAAAAGAATTGAAGAGGATTATATTATTTTCCCTCTCATGTTTTATCCCATATGCAAGAGGATTTTAGAGACTCCCAATTGGAAAAGTATAAAATGAGGAAGAGTGCCCTCATTTGGGGATCCGAAAACTTGATAATGTTATGTTGCCGGATTGGCCTTGGGATTGCTTCGAGGAATGTAAGCCTCCTAGCTAGGCATTGCTTCTCGCTTGAAAGATAGCGACTAGTAGTGAATTAGTTTAGTTTTGTGAGTTGCATTGGGGATTTGAGCATTGTATTCAGCTTGTGCCTTGTTAGTTCAGTTTTGCATATTAGAGGTTTTCCAAAAATTGCATTTTAGCTACAGCAGATTGTTGTTTTTATTCGTAAATCAAAAAATACAAAAATATTGCTTCTGGGTATTGTTTCATTCTCTCTGTCTGTAAGGGGCAACCCTATTCCCAAAGTTATAGATTTTATTTTGAAGGCTGTGATTTTTAAAAGGAAATCGCCCCTTGCTGGGCCGTACCATTTGCCTTTCTTGGGAATTGTGCCATTAATTCATATCAGATTTTTGAGTCAGTTTCTTGTACCAATCTTGGGCGCCATCATCTTAGAGTCATATTGCATTCTGTTTCATGAGATTTGAGTGACTCTGGAGGTAGTTGTGAATGGATTTGTGAGTTACAGGGCTGCTGTTCGTGCATGGGAAAATAGGACTGTCATAAATCAGATTTTGAGGTTGGTCTGTTTAGTGCAATTTCAGATCTAAGCTTTATTACTCAGTAAACTCATTTATATTGTTGCAGCTCTATTTATATGTTGATTCACTTTGATAGCAAGACATTATCCTCAATATTGTAAGCTGGCAGTAGTACTGACAGTAGTGATTATTCTTGCTTATCATACTTTGTAATGCTCAGCTTTCCGTTCAGTCATTGCAACTGTATTTCCTTTATCTCCGCCCTATGGTAGCTCCTTTCCCATCCCGGGTTAGAAAGCACATTCTGGGTGTCGAGTACTTTCAACATTTTAGCTTACTTCTCTTTCCAGCATTGTAATTTCAGTTATCTCCGCCATATGGTCGCCTCATTTCCGTATCGGATTGAGCAGCACATACTTGGTGTCCAGTGTGCTTTCAGTATATTAGATTGTAGGGATCCTCTGACCACATGCTCGTCGTTTGCCGGCGCATCTTGGTTAGAGTTCTTGCATAAGCATTTTGATTAAGATCCTCTGACCAATGCTCACACCTTGCTCACATCGGGATCCTGGTGTACATTCTGGTTAGAGTTGCTTCAGCATCGTTTTGGTTTAGCTGCTAACCTTAACGGGTGCATTGGTTTGTAAACTATTATTGAAAATTCAAAAAAAAAAAAAAAAAATTTGGCTCGGAATATTTCAGTGGTATCAGAGCCACGCATCTTGCCATCCTGTGAAAACAACCTTCTATGAGTGACAGAGAACAGAGGTACTTAGCAAGAGAATACAAGAAGGCTACCAATCAGTTTCATTGGCATCATGCCCCAGAAGGTTAGACAGCTTCAGAGGTATTAAGAGCCAATTGGGAGTCTTCTTTTGAAGGAGAAATGGGGGATAATGAGAGGACGTCGGGAGGTAACAGAGATGATAATGGGAAAGGAAGAGAAAGATCATTAAGTCCGGCAAAGAGGTTCGAGAGGAAGATGGATACTTTAATGGATATGATATCTATCATGATGGGGAGAATGGGTCAGAACCAACATCTACTGAACAATTCAGGACACGGTGGAGAACACAGTGCCACCAACCAGCATAATGGACACGCTGCTCAGCCTGCTTCAAATAACACAAACATTTCTTCCAGGCCATTCAAACCCACTTTCTTGGCACCAGTAAAACCTCATCTTGATCCAGAAGAAAATGTGTCATTTGTTGAACAGTTGAGACTCGGCCGCGCTGAGTATGATTCTCTACCTGATGAAATTAAGGCAGATATGTCTTATAATGATTTTATGGATCATAAAAGGAAGGATAGAGGACAAGGAAGACATTATGAACAAAGGAGGACAATAGTTCATGGGGATTTGCATCAAGCTATCAACAAGGTTATGATTCCACATTTTGATGGGAGTGACAATAGTTCAGCCAGAGCTTGGATACAGAAGTTAGACAACTATCTAGCTCTTAAACCCATGGAGGAGGAGGAGGCGATTAAGTTCGCTACGCTACACCTGGATGGGGTGGCGCACGAGTGGTGGTACCATGGTCTAGTCACCTTGGGTCATCGGTCTATCACTACCTATTATGAGTTTACCAATAAGCTCATAGAGAGATTTGAGAAAAAAGATCCAGAAGTGCATTTCAGAGAATTGGCACAACTTAAGCAATATGGTATAGTTGATGCCTACATAGCTGAGTTTCAGAGGCTTTCAGTCATGGTCACAGGAGTCACTGAGAGGCGCTTGGTGATCCTATTCAGTGAAGGATTGACGGAGCCACTCAAGGGTTTGATTAAAGCTTTTGATCCACCCTCTCTACAAGAGGCAATGAAGAAGGCAAGAAACATGGAGTGGGCTACTCCTAAAGCAAAGTTTCAACCCAAACCATCATTTCACAAGAGAGATAAAGGGAAAAGACCTCAGCATAAGGAGTTCAAACAGCATCAACCTCATGTCACAAGGTTGGATCCCGAGACACTTAATGAACTCAGAAGAAAAGGGTTATGTTTCCGGTGTAGAGAAAAATGGTCCCAAGATCATGTTTGCCCAAAAGGAGGCAAATTTCATCAAATTGAATAACTATTCAGCTGAAGAAAGTAATTTTGATTTGTCAGACCATCAGTCTGATTCTGAAGACAGTGAAGTGGAAAGGGTCCCAGAAGAGTCTGAAGATGAAAAGGGAAGTGGAGGCACTTTGGCTCAACTTTCGAGCTTTCAAAGGAATGAATCCTTCAAAGTTCGAGGGATGATTAAGGGGCAACGCATAGTTGCTTTGATTGACACTGGAGCAACGCATAACTTCATTGACGAAGCTGTGGTGGCAAAGAAGGGGCTGCAAACAGAAGAGTTTGAAGGCTTCAAGGTTATGGTTGCTCATGGTTTTCATATCACCTGCACCAAGAAAATCTCAAACATGACCATGCAAGTGGGAAACTATGAGGTCAAGGACGACTTCTATGTAGTCAAAATTGGCGATACGGATGTCGTCCTAGGCATTCAATGGCTGCGTTCACTCGGGGAGATCACTCTAAATCTGCAAACCATGGAGCTCAAGTTTCAATCCAAAGGGAAGAATGTAGTGATAAGAGGAATGTCCAATGGTGGTCCTCGGATTGTGTCACTCAAGAGGATGGCGAGGCTGATTCGTCATGATCAAGTTGAGTGGGCTGTAGAGTGTATGATTCTTCCTGCTAGTCCGGTTGAAACAAAGAGAGACTATCCTCCTGATATTCAGTCTTTACTCACAAAGAAGAGCAAGGTGTTTGCTGATTTACCTCCTGGACCACCTCCTGATCGGGGTTCGGAGCATGTCATAGAGCTCAAGGAAGGAGCTAAACCAGTTATTACAACTCCTTATCGGTATCCTAAGAAGCAAAAGGACGAGATTGAGAAAAACATTCGGGAACTCTTGGAGATGGGCTTCATTCGTCCAAGCAGAGCCCCTTTGCTTCGGCAGTTGTCCTGGTGAAGAAGAAGGATGGTACCATCCGCATGTGTGTGCACTATCGTGCTTTGAATCAAAGCGCCATCAAAAATCGATATCCCATCCCGAGGATAGATGAGCTCATTGATGAGCTACATGGAGCCAAGTTCTTTTCAAAGATCGATTTGAGATCGGGTTATTACCAGATTCGGATGAGAGGATCCGATGTTGAGAAGATAGCATTTAGATGTCACTATGGCCACTTCGAGTTTCTAGTCATGCCATTTGGGTTGACTAATGCTCCTGCCACCTTCCAGTCATGTATGAACAAAATCTTTCAGAAGCAGTTGAGGAAGTTTGTATTGATATTTTTTGATGACACCCTGATCTACAGCAAGACATGGGAAGAACATCTCAAGCACTTGGAGGAAGTGCTTAGCATCCTGGAATCAGAGAGTTTGTTTGCCAAAGAATCCAAATGTGAATTTGGAATGAAGGAGTTACTTTACCTTGGCCATATAATCAGTGCTGAAGGAGTGAAGGTTGATCCTAAAAAGATCAAGGCAATTGTTGATTGGCCACCTCCTGAGAATTTGACTCATCTGAAAGGATTTTTGGGTCTTTGTGGATTTTACAGAAGATTTGTGAAGGGCTACTCTCAGAATGCTGCTCCTCTTACTGACCTCACGAAAAAGGGTGCCTTTTGTTGGTCAGAAAAGGCTCAAACTACTTTTGATAAATTTAAGGGGATCATGAGCTCTTGTCTGGTTTTAGCTATCCCAGACTTCTCCAAGCCATTCGAGCTACAGTGTGATGCATCCGGTGAAGGAGTTGGGGCTGTTTTGATGCAAGACAAACATCCCATTGTGTTTGAAAGCAGAAAATTAAGAGGTGTTGAAAGGACCTACTCCATCTACGACAAGGAGATGCTTGCCATTATGCATGCATTAGCTAAGTTCAGACAGTACTTGGTGGGGAGCAAGTTTGTGGTCAAGACTGATCACAATAGCCTCAAGCATTTCATGCATCAAAAAGATTTGAACGAGAGGCAACAAAAGTGGGTGAGTAAGCTTCAAGCTTACGATTTTGACATTGAATATGTCAAAGGAAAAAACAATATTGTGGCTGATGCTCTATCTAGGAGACCTCATTTGAGCTCATTGTGTGAGCTTACAACTGATTGGAGGGACATGTTGCTTGCTGATTATGCCAAAAATCAGTTTGCAACCATCATCATTGAGGGTACTATTCTTGACGAAAGGTACAAAGTGGTCGAAGGGCTGATACACTACAAGGGTAGAATCTTCGTGGTGGCTGATTCTAAGCTCAAAAAGAAGATTTTGTTGACCTTTCATGACATTCCACTTGCTGGTCATCAAGGGTTCTTCAAGACATATAGGCAGATCAGGGAAAGATTTTCTTGGAAAGGGCTGAAAGGGGAGGTTCAACGTTACATTCAGAAGTGTCCCACTTGTCAGATGAACAAAAATGAGCATACTTTACCAGCTAGTCTTCTGCAACCTCTTCCCATTCCCAATCAAAAATGGGAAAGCATATCAATGGACTTCATCACAGGGTTGCCCAAGGTTCAAGGTAAAGACTGTATCTATGTTGTAGTGGACAGATTAACAAAATTTGCTCACTTCTTCGCCATTGCCAGCTTTTTTTCAGCAGCCCAAGTTGTAGATCTGTTTTTTCATGAGGTGTTTAGATTACATGGGTTGCCAAAAAACATTGTGAGTGATAGGGACAACAAGTTCCTCAACACTTTTTGGCAAGAGGTTTTCAGAATGAGTGGTACAGTGCTTACTCCAAGCACTAGTTATCACTCTCAAACCGATGGACAGACGGAGTTAGTGAACAAGTGGTTGGAAGGTTACCTGAGAAACTATGTTTCGGAGCAGCAAAGAGCTTGGGGGAAGTGGCTTCACATGGGCGAGTATTGTTATAATTCTACTTTTCACATGTCAATAAGGATGTCACCTTTCATTGCTCTTTACGGTTATGAGGCTCCTAGCTTTGCTGATTTGGTGTTTGGTGATAGCAAAGCCCCTCAGGCCAAAGATTTGTTGCAGCAGAGTCAAGATATCTTGAACTCATTGAAGAACAATCTTCAGATTGCACAGAATCAGCAGAAGATGTACGCTGATCAACGGCGTGTTGAGCGCTCTTTTGAAGTTGGAGATATGGTTTATCTTTGACTACAACCTTATAGACAGTCCACTCTCAAGAAAAGTGGAGCTGAGAAGCTCAAACCACGTTTCTATGGGCCGTTCAAGGTCACTAGGAAGGTGGGGGCAGTAGCTTATGAGTTGGAGTTACCTTCGGATAGCAGAGTGCACAATGTATTCCACGTGTCTCGCCTCAAGAAGGCACTTGGACACAATGTTGTTGCTTCATCACAGTTGCCACCTTTGGATGAAGGACAATTAGTTTTGATTCCAGAAGAGATTCTTGATTCCAGGGAGCGTTGCTTGAGGAAAAGAACTATCAGAGAGTATTTGGTGAAGTGGAAGAACTTGCCTATGGAGGATGCTACTTGGGAGAATGATGAGATTCTGCAGCATCTAGGCTTGCAATTGCTTGAGGACAAGCAATCTTGGGAAGGGCGGACTGTAATGTTCCGTTTTCTAGCTTGATCTTTTATAGTTGACTGTTGGCTTATTCTGGAGACCCGTAGGCTACTCAGAGGTTGAAATTGGGGTTTCATGTTTTGGTGGTTGCTTTTGTTCGTGGATTGTGGTTTGGTTGGCAGTTTCTTTCTGGGTTTGTTCTCCTTAGTCCCTGTTGGTTACGGCTATTTTTAGTAAGTTCAGGATTGGCACTAGAACGAGATTTTGAGAGTGGAGTTGGATTCGTCTTGTCAAGACCTTTCCAACGAGCTATAGATCATTGAATTCCGACATCATCTTGGCCTCTGTTTTAAAGTCCGTAAATTAAACATTATTATTTAATATTAATGTTGTTTTAAAAGAGGGGACTTTAAGGGTGAGGTTGAAAAAGAATTGAAGAGGATTATATTATTTTCACTCTCATGTTTTATCCCATATGCAAGAGGATTTTAGAGACTCCCAGTTGGAAAAGTATAAAAGGAGGAAGAGTGCTCTCATTTGGGGATCCGAAAACTTGATAATGTTATGCTGCCGGATTGGCCTTGGGATTGCTTCGAGGAATGTAAGCCTCCTAGCTAGGCATTGCTTCTCGCTTGAAAGATAGCGACTGGTAGTGAATTAGTTTAATTTTGTGAGTTGCATTGGGGATTTGAGCATTGTATTCAGCTTGTGCCTTGTTAGTTCAGTTTTGCATATTAGAGGTTTTCCAGAAATTGCATTTTAGCTACAGCAGATTGTTGTTTTTATTTGTAAATCAAAAAATACAAAAATATTGCTTCTGGGTATTGTTTCATTCTCTCTGTCTGTAAGGGGCGACCCTATTCCCAAAGTTATAGATTTTATTTTGAAGGCTGTGATTTTTAAAAGGAAATCGCCCCTCTTGCTGGGCTGTACCATTTGCCTTTCTTGGGAATTGTGCCATTAATTCATATCAGCTTTTTGAGTCAGTTTCTTGTACCAATCTTGGGCGCCATCATCTTAGAGTCATATTGCATTCTGTTTCATGAGATTTGAGTGACTCTGGAGGTAGTTGTGAATGGATTTGTGAGTTACAGGGCTGCTGTTCGTGCACAGGAAAATAGGACTGTCATAAATCAAATTTTGAGGTTGGTCTGTTTAGTGCAATTTCAGATCTAAGCTTTATTACTCAGTAAAGGAAACTCATTTATATTGTTGCAGCTTTATTTATATGTTGATTCACTTTGATAGCAAGACATTATCCTTCATATTGTAAGCTGGCAGTAGTACTGACAGTAGTGATTATTCTTGCTTATCATACTTTGTAATGCTCAGCTTTCCGTTCAGTCATTGCAACTGTATTTCCTTTATCTCCGCCCTATGGTAGCTCCTTTCCCATCCCGGGTTAGAAAGCACATTCTGGGTGTCAAGTACTTTCAACATTTTAGCTTACTTCTCTTTCCAGCATTGTAATTTCAGTTATCTCCGCCATATGGTCGCCTCATTTCCGTATCGGATTGAGCAGCACATACTTGGTGTCCAGTGTGCTTTCAGTATATTAGATTGTAGGGATCCTCTGACCACATGCTCGTCGTTCGCCGGCGCATCTTGGTTAGAGTTCTTGCATAAGTATTTTGATTAAGATCCTCTGACCAATGCTCACACCTTGCCCACATCGGGATCCTGGTGTACATTCTGGTTAGAGTTGCTTCAGCATCGTTTTGGTTTAGCTGCTAACCTTAACGGGTGCATTGGTTTGTAAACTGTTATTGAAAATTCAAAAAAAAAAAAAAAAAAATTTGGCTCGGAATATTTCAGATTGTCTTGAAGAGCAGAAATAAGGCAAATTCTAGAAGGTTGAGGTTAAGTTTTAGTCTGATTTTGCCAAGGTGGATCTGATTTTTGACTAAGTGTTAAAGATATTCATCAAAAGGCAATCCATTTCTAAGTCTGATCTGTAAGTAAATTTCTGATTTTCTTTCATTTTTCAGCAGACTTGATTGTTTTAATAATAAATTATTCAAGTATGAATGAACATTTTGCAAGAAGATAGTGAATTATGATGGTAAAGTTATAATCTTCTTGTGAAATTTCATTTTTGGAACGTTGAAAAATCAGATTTCAAATGATATAGGAGGCTGAAGTGATTTGTTTTCAAAGTTATTTATTCATGTCTATGTCTTGTAGGAACAAGGAGCTTTGATGAAGCTAAGGAGTCATCGAAGAAGTAAAAGCTTGAACCACCTTTATGCTAGGAGTGAAGTCAACAAGTTGCCATTTTGGAGAAGGCATCATGTAGCTGCTCCAAGTAATCACTTAAAGTATCAACTAGCCTCTTCATCAATTGTTGCTTCAAGATCAGCATGTAGCTGCTACAAAGGAACTTCTCATCATTATCAAGCATCCCAAAGACATCTATAGAGTTTCAAGAACCTCCAGTACATTCAAGCCTCCTTGAGAAGTCATCTACTCCACATATAAGGAAGGTGTTATCATCGATATCTACACTCCAAAGGACCCTTTCAAGTTGGAGCATTTCATCATCTACATCAAGTTCAAGTATACATGGCAAATACACTACTTCATCATCAATGGCATCGTGTCAGAGACACTTCATCCATTCAGCTTCAAGTTCTTTCACAAATCTTCAAGTCTAAGAGAGATCTCCTGCTCCGATTCATGAAGGAAGTATCATCATCATCTCCTACTACTCACTCTTCAAGAAGATGCATCCAAAGAACATCAACCTACCTACAAGAAGAAGAAAGAATCACGATGTTAGTCAAGTGAAGCAACACATATCATACATCCAGTTTACAAGAAGATGAACAAGGCAAGATCAACCAAGATACATCCCAAACATATAAGATCAAGGCAATCACATCAAAGACATCATACAAGATGATGCAATTTGGGAATATGCTGAGGTGGCACCTACGTGGCAAACACTCATCATCAAGCCAATCACAGTCCGCCACATCATTTGACAAGTAAGAAGACAAAGAGGACGTCCATGTGGAAGATGCTCCAAAGATTCCATCTTATCTTATTTTCTTGGAAAGCGTGCCTTTATTGCCTATCTTATGTACTAAAAATAGCAATTTGTTGTAACTACCTATTGAGGTGGCATGATCTGAGCCCTTGGCTATCTGGATTGATCTAAGCCATTCTTTGTAATCTAGACTTCTATATAAAGGCCTTGTTGCCTCATTTGTAAATATTAGATTAGAGATCAGTCAATAGTTTTTGTAGGAGTAGAGTAGGAAGAGACTCTTGAAATTCTCTGAGAGTGCTTGAAGTTGTTGTAAATGTTTTTCAAGATTAATGCAAAGACATTGGAACTTGTTTGGTGTTAAGTGTTGTCTTGTGAAATGACATGGTTTCTTGTATCTTGATGAAGTGGAGAGATGTTTCAAGTAGATTAGAAGTAGATTTGCAGTTCTTTGATGTAATGCATGTTTGTGCTGAATATTTGATCAACTCCTAGCTCATGCTTTTAACATTCATCGCCGGTGAAGTGTTATGTAAAGCTAGTCTGAGCCTTATAATTTGCTTAAGTTTGATTGTGGATGCTTGTTTGAGCTGCGCCATCCGATGGGTGCTTATATGAGCCTTCATGATTTGAAAACCATTCGTTTACCTTAGGAGATTGCACCAACTTCATGTAGTTGTAGGCATCCTTGGCGAAGTGGAGTTAGGTTTATCAAGGAGTTTGTCTATTCACGCATCGTCATTCCTTCATTGACCTTAGATTAGCCTTTCTAAACCCTCATCTTTTGCTTTTTCTTTGTTATTGATACTACATCCACACTGAAAGGAGGAATAAGCTAAGAAAGTATGAAGAAGTCTAACGTAAGTCCCTTTGTGATTATCAACAAGATCACATGTAATCACTGAGTTAACCCATCATGAATCATAGATAAGGAACCTTGGAGTTACTTCACTGGATCACACAGTTCAGCCTTTGAAGAGCTTTATTCAAGAGAGAGTGGGATACTCTAGTGTTTTACTCTATTGTTGACTTGTCTAAAAACAATCATCAACAAGGACAAGCAATTTTGGGAATGGCAGACTGTCATATCCCCTTTTCACACATAAGTGATTGGGAGTCCCTTAGCCTATTATTTTATTTCCTATAGGCTAAAGGGTATGGTGTGGGAAATAATTTAAAAATAATAACTTAAGTTGTCCTAGTCACTTTATGTTACAACATTATAAAAGGATGACTTATATGTTATTATTAAAAGAGGGTCAATGTAATATTAAGAAGTGTTGCTAGGAAAGAGGGCCTAATGTGATATTAAATTAAAAAGTATCTCTAGATACTTATAGGAGGCTAGAATTAAAAAAAAGGTGATTATAAAAGGAGCTGGGCTCAAAAGGAATTATCTCTTGTCATTTGATATCAAACCCTCTTCTTGAAGATTGAGCACTTGTGTTCATCTTTTTTCTTGAGGATGAAAACCCTCTTGGCTTAGGGATTTGGAGGACGAAAACCCTCTGGATTTCTAGTGTGGATTGAAGGACGAAACCCCTTTGATTCATTGGAGTGATTCCATTTAGGGGTCATCGATGTGCTAAAAGGATTGAAGATTTTTCTAGTTTTAGGAGTGTATTGGAGATTTATTTGTGTTGAAGAGTTGCATATACCAATTTCAGATTTGGTGAAAAATATCTCTTTGTTGTTAAGCAACAAATCTTTGTTAATATTTGTGGTTGTTTTGGTTGTACCATTCCATATTTATTGTTGCTGCAAATTGAAGGTTTCCTACGGTGGCCGTACAAATTTATGCTAGCCACACTCCTTAATTTCCAGAATCGTTGCATTTTGAAGTTACTTTGAGCACTGTACAATTGTTGTACCAGATTGAAGATTGATTCATAGTAGTAATTGAGATTGTTGTACTGCAATTAGGGTCGTTGGTAGGGTTTTTGGGACAACCACTCCTCATTTCTGAGGAATCGCAACCTGTTGCCGCACCACATATGAATCGCAACACTTGTGAAGTGTTTAAACTTGATGTACTTATTCCAAGGCAGGCGTACATGTTAGAAGGGATGCAACAAATTTAGAATTGCTGTATAGAATAAACTGACTGTTGTACCACCTTTTCTCTAAAGAAATCGTAACATAAAGGGGACAAGTCTACAATATACTTTTGAGAGAGAACCATGTAATATTCAAAGCAAGCCATACCATCTGACGTGAGTCGAAGCCTATGGAGAGTGGGTTCCATACTGTAGACCAATTTTCCCCTTTCCAGAGTCAAATGGCCTAGTTTTAAAATGTTGAAAATCTTGTCAAAATTGGTTAAAATCAAGTCTAAGTATTTTCCTTGTAAAAAATCCCCAAAATCCTAAGGAAAAATCCCTTTCAAAAATCCAAAATTTCTAAGTTTTGACTTGGTCTTTTCAGCCTTAGTCGGCATATTTTAGAGTTGGCGAACCAAGTAGCTCGCCGATCGGCGAAATCGTCGACTAAGGGAAGGCCGAAGGAAGACAAAAGGAAACAAATGCAAGAAAGCCTTTATCGGCAAGTTTGTAGATTGGAAAAATCGCCGACTAAGGGCAAGGCGGTCGGGATTCTCTAGGACTAAGGAAAGTTTGCCTTAGTCGACAAATTTTGAGTTCGGTGAACTCAAAGTTCGCCGATCGGTGAGTTCGCCGACAAAGGAACCAAAAGGTGGAGTTTTCTAAGGCAAAAGAGAAGGGCTCTGACAAAGACAAAGAAAGAAAAGGAGAAATCGGGAAATCGGTAAAAACACACTCACCGATCAGTTCGTGATTTCCAAAGTTTGCCGATAAGGCAATTTGTTGACCAAAGGGGATAAGAGGAAGAGAGTGAAGATGAAGGCAAGGAAATAGTTCGTGAAAGGAAATTTTTGTTGACTGAAGGCGAAAAGTGACTAAGTAAAAAGGGAGAAAAGAGAAAGCGATAAGAAAGAAAGAGGGACAGAAGGGCGAATCGGCTAAGGCAGTGGTTCGCGAAATGGAGTTTTCGCCGACCAAAGAAAAAACAGAGACAAAAATGGTTCGCGATGGATATATTTTGCCAATTAGGCAAAATAAAGCTCAGGATTAAAGTAAAGTGAAAATCAATGAAAATAAAGCATGTAATATAATGTAATGTAGTACTTTAGAATATTTTAAAGTGATTTTAAAATATTTTAAAGTGTTGTAAAGGCTTTATTCAGGAAATTTTGGCGGGCATTATATTTTGAAATGTTCGTCTTCTCTCTAGTCGACATGATTGCAGGATCAGATCAAGCCCCAGCTAGAAGTGGTTGTTGTATATATTAATTGTGCAGGTGAATGAGTCAGCTGCTAGTCTTCAATGCAGCAGATATTTCTCAGCCACTTCATCTTCAGATATTTCTGTATTAATTGCTGCGGATCAAATCGGAATATTTCTGCATTTATGATTGGCAAAACAGATGTATACAGACATTCTTTTGGCAGAAATATCTTTTGATAGGCCCATGGGTGAATTTATTGCAGTGGGTGATCTAGGTCAATGTAATGGAATGCTATAAATAGATGAAAAATCGATGTAACAAGGGTTGGACGCAGAGGCTTATTTTGTGCTCCAAACAGAACTCTACCCTGTTGTAATCGTGCCTTTTTAATCAATACAATACTGGTTATTTTTGCCTTTTCATGCTGTTTTTAACTCTGTGTAATTTGGAACTGGTTGTTGCTTGTGAATGTTTATTTCCTTGCAATTCTATTCTGTTCTTTACCTTTGTTAGAAGCTACAAGATTTGTATGATCCCATCAGCTGTGTGAAATTATTCTTTGAATTTTGGCTTTGTGGGTGTTCTTCATTAAACCTGGTGTATCACCTTTTCCTTTCAGTTATCTCCTTCCCTTTTCCCAGTGGTGTTAGATTAGGTTTAGTCTTATAGTTTTCTCTGAATCTTATATTCAGAAAGAGGAACTAGCCTTCTCTGGAGGTTTGATCTCATTTGCAGGGTCCCACACCTTAAGATCACTCCCATGTTTCACTGGATTGTTGCAGCAAATGAGCTTCAACACAGGGTGCAAATCCAAGTGACAACACGTACCAATAAAGAAGTTGCCAAATCACTTATTTGTCTACCTACACAAGACAAAAGGAATCACATATATTCTAAAGGGCTACCATATCATTTCTATTATCCGTCACAACATTTTAGGGAGTCTGCTACACCTTATGCTGCCGTACCATTCAATTGAGGCTGAAGCTGCCGTACCATTCCTGACATTGTTGTACTTGGTACTTGCTGATCAAACATGCTTCTTCATGTTATTAATATTTGGGTTTGAATTTTGTTAAATATGGGTTATGCTGGTAAGCTGCAACAACAATATTTGAAGAATATACAACCATCTGTACTAAGTTTTTCAAGAGGTATCTTTGAAGGTATTTATGTTGTTTCCCATTTAAAGAATGTGATATTGAAGGACCTCTATAGTTTTCAGATTTAGCGATTTATTGTTTCCACATAGAATTTGAACGGTTCTCCACTAGGTCTAATAGCAATAATTATTTATGGCAATTTGAGTAGTTCTCCACTAGATTTATATTATAATAAGTTCTATAATGGAGTCTAGAATGCATAGCCGCCAAGACCTACATAACCATCATACAAATTTTGTATTTGCATGCATTATAAGCTGTGCGGCTTGCTGCCAACAAGTGTAACTGAGTTGATATTGATTTAATTCTAGTCACCATATGCTCTCATCCTACCCATTTTGGGATCTCGGTGATCAAAAGGTGCTAGTTTACATGCTTTGATCTTGAAAAGTGGTCAATTGAGGTGATATCCCAGTTGGGGACATTATATCATTCAAAAAAATTAGTTGCAAGTTCATAGTTTCTTTGAGTTATATGGAATTTTGATTTATTAAATTTCTAGGAAACACCAATGTTAGTGAATCAATGTACTTCCAAAATTTAAGCTTCTATTTGATATCTTGTCATTTGATTCTTTGTAAGTGGTGCAATTTTTAGTTCCATCAATAGACTTGAAAGAAATGCACTGTAGATCATGTGCTAATGTTGACGGTAATTGAATTTTTCTGAGAGTTGTTTTGGATCTCTTTCACTACTTGTACAATGTTTATTTGACCATGCTTTTCTATAATTGAGGTTTTTTGTTTATCGTAACAACTCTGGTAGCAATGATTATCTTCTCCTTGCAGATTGATGTGGGAATACTTTGGACTGGTGCTCCTTCTGATGGTTGGAGGCCATCCTCAGCACCAAGATCCTATTGGCCTCGTATACTATTCTCATGAACTTTTTATGATTGTTCAATTTCTTCTATATAAAAGCCATTGCTGATTAAATACGACATATACAAGTGTTTTTAAAACATGTTCTATGTCTTTGTTGCAGCACCACCGAAGGAGAGCAATGGATATTTAGCGGTTCGTTGCAATGGTGGTTTAAATCAGCAACGTAGTGCGGTATGTAAATCTGCCAAGTTGTTTTCAAATATAGATACATTCCTAGGTAAACTTTGTTGCTTCTAGTGACTCTAGGATGTTTTTGAGATTGGCCTAGAAAATGTTCTTAGTTAACATTGCTTTAGATGGTGCCAGTTGACCCAGAAATGGCTGAAAGGTTGCAGTGTAAATAATGTCTTTACGATCATTCAGTTATGCTTTATGGTTCTAATATCCATGGCATTTGAAGTGTTGTGGATTTTATGTTACGCTAGTAATAAAATAGTGGTATAGTTTATATGGCTTGTTTTAATCCTATAATACTAGATTTAAAATTGCTCCAATAGAGTTTCTAAGTTTTTTATCTATAGACTAACTTTTAAGGATTCTATCTGTCATCTATCATGGATGTATCATTATATTTTATTTTGTTTATACTACAAGGAAAACACTGATTCATTTATTTCAAATCTGTATTTTAGAATGTGTAATTTAATATTATCATGGCTGTAGATGCACTTTGTCCGTGTATAACCTGGTTGTACATTTCAATAAACTGGCCAAGTGAAGATTACCAAGATCTATCCTCTTCTAATAGTATATTGGAGATGAATGTGAAATTTGATTGCTGAATTTCGATGGGTGATTTTTTCTTCGGCCAAACTTTTCTTTCCAACCTCTGGCCTGGTCTTTGCAGATATGTAATGCTGTCCTTGCTGCTAGAATAATGAATGCAACACTTGTTTTGCCTGAGCTTGACACAAATTCATTTTGGCATGATAAGAGGTATTTATTGAGTCTCTATTTCACCTTTGAGCAGTTATCTTTTTTTCCTAGAACCGGACATGAATTCCTTTTGGCATGACAGGCCTAATCCAACTTTCATCTTTGAGTAGTAATCTTTACATCTGAATTAAATGCAGTCAATTTATCTTCTTTAAATGTAAAAACAAACATTTTTGTATAACCATACGTATGATGCATTAAATGTCAATCTTTTTTTCTATTTAGATAAGTTGGAAGCTCTGCATTTTTACATAGCTTCGAAATCAAATATAATAGAAGAGAGATGGTATCCTTGCAAGTTCTCTACAATTTGTTTCTAAATTATGGTTGAAGATGGTAAGGGATTTTTGTTGTTACCTGTAGCTTTGTATCTGCAAACTAGAATAATTTTCTCGCTTCTAGGTTTACACCATCTCTATAGCAATATCATTTTTGAAATATCATGCCAATTTTTCTATTTCTATATATTGTTATTTTAAGGTGGAAATGCCTATATATGATCATGAGTATTATGTGATATAGTTGTAATGTGTTATCGTTTCAATTCACACCTTTCAATGAAACACAAAATGGAATAGATCTGTAGTAGAACCTCTCTTCAAATTAAAAGGGGAAACTCTTTGTAAATAAAAACTAACCTAAAACTGGACAATATGTACTTGTTATTCACAATCTTTACAGTGTATTTTCTAGAATGATTTAGAGTATGCAATACAAACAAACTAAATAAAAAGCCAATCTTTTTGTCTTTTTAATCTAGAGCACAAGGCAATTCCACACATCAACATTAGACAAGAGAGTTTTGGGTTTATCGATTGAAAGAAATCCCAATAACTACATGCTTGTGTTATTCAGCCAAAAGGAGAGATTGAACAATGCAAGTAAACATACAGATTGAATAGGTTAAAACACATAAACACAAACGCTTTGGTAAATTAACTAAATGAAATGACACAAAATCATGATCTCCAACTTTGATTAGAATTTCAATACAGAGCTTGCAAATTTGATAGAATGTATCCAGTCTACTTCAACACATTTAACTAGACATCTCAATAAACTATTAAAAGCAAGATATGCATAATAAATTTCATTGAGTGAATAACAAATATTGGATAACAATAACACTCAATGAACAGCAATTTCAGCAATATGCAAGCATGAGAATTTCTTTTGATCTCTTCTAAGTGCAAAATAACACTTATTTATACTGTTTAGAAAGTATTGCATGAAAATAACTGAGTTTCTACTCTAGGAATAGCTTGATTGCATGAATGCAAGGTTTATTACAAAATAATACTATCCACTATTTCTAATTTTAAAGCATGCAACTATCAGTTAAATTGATGGTTGAGATTATAACAAAAACTAATAATAGTTTATCCAAAATTCACACCACTCACATGAAAAGGAAAGTCTGCTTGCAACTTCTGAACAAAAGAATTGAATTTGCTTTCTGAGTTCGGAGTGCTTTCCACTCTTTCTTCTAAACTGTTTGATTCAACTTGAAACAGTGCCACCGTCATATTATTTTAATATTTTCTAAGTACTAAAAATAGATGTCCAACCCTGCATGGTCGACTCATCTCTAGAAAGGCAGAAACTAGAAAAGTCAACTCTATCTTTAGAAGGTGGCGGCCTCTTTTATAAATAGAAGATTTGACTTGTTTTGAAACTATTGTTGGACATGTTGTCATTGATGTCAAGAAGGTAGTCATGATTGTCATCATTAATGAATAGGCAAGAGTATAAGAAATGGTTGTCATTGATGTCAACATAGCAATATGATTGAATGCAAGACACAGAGCTATTAACAATGTCATTGATGTCAAAGGTTGAAGAAATTATCGAAGACATATGATGAGATTGATGTTAAAAGAGGTAACGTAATGTATGTCTTGAGTTTGATAATGAAGGTGTGTGACCATCTTCTCTTGAATGATATGAAGATATAATATATTTAAATTAAAGATTTAAATATATGGTTGAGACTGACTTGGTGAGATGGATATATGAAGAGACAACGAGCATATGGAAAAATGAGGATGAGAAATCACAAAGTGGAAATACAGAATGAATTGGTTGTGATTGATTTTTACAAGTGAGCGAAAGCGCTCAATATATACAATGTACAAGACATAGATGAGCATTAACAAAATACGGCCGACATAGAAAAAATACTAATACCCTCCCTTAATGCTCAATCTATCAACAACACCTATAGACCCCCTGAAGGTTACAAATTTATCAGAACCGAGGGGCTTGGTGAAGATATCTGTTGGCTGCTCCGAGGTAGGAACATACAGCAACTGAATGGATCCGTCTTCAACCAGCTGTCGTATGTAATGACAATGAGTTTCCACATGCTTGGTTCGTTCATGGAAGACCGGATTCTTGGCCAGTTTGAGCACTCCCTGATTATCACAGAACAAGGGAGTCGGACCTGCCTGAGGAACATGCATATCCGCAAGCATCCGGCGAAGCCAAACTGCCTCACAACCTGCTTTAACTGCTCCCCGATACTCTGCTTCTGTCGAGGAGAGAGCCATTGCCTGCTGCTTCTTACTAGTCTAGGTGATACCACCAGATCCCAAACTAAACACATACCCAGCTGTAGACTTACGGTCATCAACAGAACCTGCCCAGTCTGAATCTGTGTAACCTCTGAGTATAGGATCAGAACGCCGAGTGTACAGAAGTCCATAATCAGGGGTGCCACTCACATAACGCAGCACACGCTTCGCTGCTATCCAATGATCAGCTTTGGGGGCTGTCATGAAGTGTGATATGTAGCTCACTGCAAAACTAATGTCAGGTCTAGTAGCAGTAAGATAAATGAGGCTGCTTACTAGTTGCCTAAACAAAGATTCATCTACCACTGGTGAGGTGGACTGAGCTAACAATTTAAGCCCGAGTTCCATAGGAGTAGAGGCAGGTTTGCAATCCTGCATTCTGAACCTGTCCAGGAGGCTGCGAGCATACTTGGACTGAGAAAGAAAGATACTGTGCTCAGTCTGCCAAACCTCAACTCCTAGGCAATAATGCAACAAGCCCAAATCTGTCATATCAAAGGTACGGCACAAATCCTGCTTGATCTCAGCAATCAAATGTGCGGAACTGCCAGTAATGAGTAAGTCATCCACATAGACAACCACAAGCAATATATCATTACCAGAAAGTTTGATATACAGATTTGAATCAGATGGACTTCGCTGAAAACCATGATCTGTCAAGTACTTATCTATTTTCATGTACCAAGCCCGAGGGGCTTGTTTTAGACCATAGAGCGCTTTGATGAGTCTACAGACCTTGTGTTCTTGACCAGCAACCTTAAAGCCTGGAGGTTGCGTCATGTAGACTTCTTCGTGCAAGTCGCCATTCAGAAAAGCACTCTTAACATCCATCTGATGGACTTTCCAACCAAACTGGGCGGCTAAGGCAAGAACAAGCCGGATGGTACTCATTTTGGCTGTAGGAGCAAAGGTCTCCTCATAGTCAATGCCTTCCGTCTGTGAGAACCCACGAGCAACAAGACGAGCCTTATACTTGTCGAGGGTTCCGTCAGCTTTGTATTTCACCTTGTACACCCATTTGCAGCTAATGGGTTTCTTCCTTGGAGGAAGATCAGAAAGTGCCCAAATGTGATTCTTCTGAAGACTCTGGAACTCTGCATCCATAGCCTGTTCCCACTCAGGTATACCTTTAGCCTCTGAGTATGTCTGAGGCTCAAAAACACTATTAATGTTAGCCATGAGAGCAAAATTGACTGTAGGCTGCTGTTTGCTCTTATTTTTGGAAGTTCTACTCTCAATGAGCTCACCATCCCGGAGATCACTAATGGTTTTAGCATACCATTTAGGCCGGAGAGTAGAAGTGCTAACATTTGGAGGAGCTGGAAGAGGGTCCGGATCAGCAACAGGAGCAGCAGGAAGAGGATTATTCTCCGGAGGAAACTCAGGTAGTGCAGCATCAGGAATAGATTCTGCATCATCCCTCCCATCTGGTGGACCTAGTGGAAGAAGAACACTTTGAGGCGGATCCTCAGAACACTGCTCAGAAGAAGAAGACTGAAAAGGTCCTCTGTCTTCATCAAAGACAACATCACGGCTGAAGATAAGACGATCAGTGTCAATATCTATCAGTCTGTAGGCCTTATGGTTGTCACTGTACCCTGTCATCATGAGCTTCTGACTCTTGGATTCCAACTTCGAGCGCTGAGCATCTGGAACCCAAACATATGCAAGAGAGCCAAAAACCTTCAGGTGGCTGATCCTGGGCTTGCGACCAGACCAAACCTCTTCTGGAGTCTTCCCCTTAACAGCCTGAGTAGGAGAACGATTAAGGAGATAGACGGCAGTAAAAACTGCTTCTGCCCAATACTTATTAGGAACACTCTTGTGCTGTAACATAGAACGAGCCATTTCAACAACTGTACGATTGCGACGCTCAACAACACTGTTTTGCTGCGGAGTGTAGGGTGTAGTCAACTGGCATTTGATGCCATGGGTATCACAGAAGGTGGAGAATTCACCAGAACAAAATTCCCCCCCCGTTATCTGTCCTAAGAGTGATGATGCTACAGCCAGACTCTTTTTCAACCAAGGACTTAAACTTCTGAACAATACTAAATACATCTGATTTTTGTTTGAGAAAGTACACCCACATCTTTCTACTAAAATTATCAACAATAAGCAAGAAATATTTGCAACCAGTAACTGAAGATGTATTCATAGGACCACAAATATCAGCATGAAGTAATTGAAGTACCTTAGATGCATGCCAAGAATCTCCATCCTTGAAGGGAGTTCGATGTTGTTTGCCGGCTTGACAGGCGCCACATACTCCAAGATGCTGTCTCTGAATATCAGGTAGGCCAGAAACAAGTCCCTGCCGGGACAGCTGAGAGAGATAATGGATGTTGAGATGTCCATATCGCTGATGCCACAAAGTGCTGAGAGAAGAAACACGGGCTGCCATAGCTACTTCAGGAGAATCACCAGTGTCAATGAGCCGATAAAGGCCATGATCCTCTAGACCAACAGCAACAGTAAGACGGGTCTCTCAATCAATAATAGAGCACTTGTGAGCACTGAACACTACATCCAACTGAGGAGCATTCCTCATGATCTGACTCACTGAAAGCAGATTGAGTTCCATACCAGGAACGTAGTACACATTTAGGAAGATAAGGTTCCTTCCACCAGACTGTATCTGAACAGTGCCTCTGCCAACAACTGTGTGCTCCTCACCTCCGCCAAAGATAACCGAATCACTGAAGGGAGAAAAGTCGGTAAACCAATCACGCCTGTGAGTAAAGTGACGTGACGCACCAGAATCGATGTACCAAGCAGAAGTCTTGACAGGATCTGAAGACCTTTTAGCCATAAAAGCGTAAAAGGCAGACTCCTGCTCAGAAAGTTCAGCAACATGCGCCTTCTGGTGTGACCCTCCCTGCTTCTTCTGTTCAGAAGCTATCCTTTGACGGCAATCTTTCTTCATATGGCCGAATTTGTGACAGTAATTACACTGCACATTCTTTTTCTTAGGGTTGCCCGGAGTTTGATTGGAACCGTTCGGCTGTGATGACTGAGATGACTGCAATTTGCTGTAATCCTTCTGAAAGGATTTAGCTGCAAATGCCTGTTTAGAAGAGGACGAGGAAGCACTGCTACCAAACTGCTGTTTCCAGCGATCCTGCTGCAGGAGTTTGTTGCATAATTCAAGAAACTTCAGATCAACATTCGTAGACGTAATGTTGAGAGTCTCGACAAAGTGCTCGTAGGATTTAGGTAGACTTTTGAGGGTGATGACTACCATATCCTCTTCCTCCATTTTGCGACCAATAGCCTCAAGCTGATCTCGAATGTCCTTAATCTTCGTGAGATGCTCCTGTAAGGACATACGTTCATCCATCATGATGGAGAACAACTGATTCTTCAAAAAGAAAGCCCGGCTTTTATCAGAGGTCTCATGAAGTTCCTTCAGGTGCTTCCAAATCTCAGTAGCTGTCTTGCCTGAAGGAATCTGCGGCAACTGGTCATCTGTAACAAAAAGCTTAAGAAGCATGACAGCGTCTCTGTTACAATCATCAAACTTGTCCTGATCAGCACCAGCGGTGGGAGGACGAGTTTCTTTCTCCAAAACCAATTCATCAAGGCGGCGATACTCAAAAATAGTCATCATACGCTGTTTCCAGATATTATAGTTTCTGCCATTAAATCGCTGACTGCCCTCTAGCATCAAGTTGGTCAAAGACGCCATTTGCACGTTTCCCAATGCAGAGAAAAATGACAGAAAACTAAACAGCGTTTGATCTGAGAAGCAGAACAGGATTAGATACAAGAGACAGGTACGGTTGCAAGGAAAACGAGGCACGAACTTCGAGGTACGAAAAAAATCTGATAGGTACCCACGAAAGGTCTCGAAAAACCCAGAAGGAATGTGTTCGAAATTTTTTTTTGTCAAATGCTGAGGGTACAAAACCCTAGACGAAAAATTTCCGTGCCCTAGGCACCCAGAAATTTTCGAAAATGCAGATACTCTAAAAATTTCGAAATGAATTAGAAGGTTCGCGGCCCTGTGGCGCAGCAGAACACAGAGGACGCCAAAAAAAAAAAAGACCAAACTGGAAATCGCCAGAATATGCAAAAACACTACCATAGGATGTGTCGGCGATGCAGAAGAAAACCACTGAATCATGAAACGCGTGAAGACAAAAACGTGTTCATAAATCGCGACCAGGGCAAAAGAAATCGTGGCCCAAAAACTGTAGATCTCTGACTGGTCGCAGTCGACGGCCTGTGCAAAACTCGCGCGGCCCTAAACTCGTAGAAAACACAGGGAAAAAATGCCAGAGATTCGTGGCAGGAGGAGGATGTAGGCCAGTTTGCAAAAAACAGAGGAAACGCCTGGAAAAACGCCCGAAGAAACCAGAGGGAACACCAAAACGCGACTAGCAGAAAGAGCCCGCGAAGTGACTCGCGCTGCCAAACCAGGAGCCGCGACGGACGTTCCCAGCATGTATCCAATGACGATTCTGTTCCACTGTGATGCCCGCGACCAGGAGAAAACTCAAACTCACAATTTGGCGCCCAAAAAATCGCTGTGCTCTGATACCATAAAGAGTTTGAAAAATACAGAATGAATTGGTTGTGATTGATTTTTACAAGTGAGCGAAAGCGCTCAATATATACAATGTACAAGACATAGATGAGCATTAACAAAATACGGCCGACATAGAAAAAATAAGGCCGACATAGAAAAAATACTAATAATGTTTTGGCTTAAAAAAAATTCATTAAGACATCCAAGAGGCCGACTCCTCTCCTTGTGTTAGCATAAAGCAGTGAATTAACATTTAGAAGACAGCCGACCTCCTTTGAAATAGATAAAGATTAAATTAAAAGTTAAATCAGTTTGGTGGCCGACTTCCTCCAAGATAAGCGTTGAATGATATTAAAGGAAGTGCATTTAAGACAATAGAGATATACGATTTGCAAAAAGTGCAGCGCTTAATATATGTTAAGAGGTGTGTTGAAGAAAAGTGAAGCGATTAATATATGACATGGAGAAAAAGACAAAAGAGCAGATAAGACAAAAGTCTTATTAAGAGGAGCGATCCAATAATAGGTACAATTCCTTTTGGTAAATGCAGCGATTAGTTAATGGAGAATAGAAAGTAATATGGAGAGGTGCGAATGCTTCTACAAAAGGCTGCAATTGATATTAAAAAGAAACAGCGGTATATATATAAAAGGAGTTAGTAAAAGATTAAAGTGAAGGGCTGCGAGTTATGAGAAGTCATCATTTTTGAAAGAGATGTATCTCTTTATCAAAGCATGAAGAGATATATATATATATATATATCTGTTTTGTGATTGGCATTTAGAGACAGCGTGTGAGTAAAATAAAAGGCAGAATTGAAAATGTAATATCGATCAAAAGGGAAGAGTTAAGAACAGCTGATATGAAGAATGATTCAGATATATATATTTGTGAAGTGAGTGTGTGGAAATAAAAGATATATATCAGATTTACACTTATAGATCTGCATATGAGAATATAAAAAGAAGATTCTTGTAAGAGGTATAAAGACAGATTTATAGAAGAGTTTATGGCAGGATTGTGAGAAGAGTATGCTGATATAAGAGAAGAAGATCTAGCAGAGATAAAGGAAGAGAAGGAGCAGAAATACAAAAGGAGATCTATGCAGAAATAAAAGACAAGTTTGGGCAGATCACAAGGCAGAAAGTTACAAAGAATTGATGTTATGATTATGACCAATTTGTGTGAAGAAGTGGTTCATAGTTTGGATCAGTTTTGTGAGAAGAGATTGTGTATCTTTTGGATTAGATTTGAAAGGAAGAACATTATGTGATTTAGATCAGATTTGTGAAGAAAAGATATAGTGTGAGTTGTGATCAGATTTGTAGAAGATAGTGATCCAGATCCATAGAAGGTTGGTGCCTTAACGAGAGATTGGTGTCTCTTATTAGGTTGGTGCTCAGTTGCAGATTGGTGCTCACAAAATCTACAAGCAGGGATTGGTGTCTCCAGTGGGTTTGTGCTCACAAATCATATAAGGGATTGGTGTCCCATGTAGGTTGGTGCCTACGAATCTTGTAAAAGAGATTTATGTATAAGCAATATTTTGTTGTGGTTTTCTCCCGTAAGGGTTTCCACATAAATCTTGTGTTCTTCTTGTGGTGCATCATTGATAGATCTTATGTGATTGATATTGTTATGATTGTTAAGTTGTGAAAAGTAAAAGTTTGTATTATACTGATTCAACCCCCCCCCCCACTCTCAGTATAATTGTGTGTTCTTCAACTATTAACATGGGACTGATTGGCTGAATATGGGAAAATCACTTCATGTATGAATAAAGACTTTTCAAACTTATATGTCGAGTCAAACTAATTCAAACTTTATGAATTTCAAATCACCCTTTGATAAAGCATTTGTTTTGATCCCAGGCACATGCTTGTATATGTGAGTATTGATCTTTGTTTACTTGAGATATTCTACCTTAGTGAGATGTGCACTTGGTCTATAGGTTTGCACCTATATATTGGTTTTTTGGCTCCATTCAAGCGTGATTTATTTGATAGGTTGCCACTTAATTTATTGACTAGGAAATGCTTTGTCTTCGTCCTTAGTTCGATTCTCTTTTGAATAGTCTTCACTTTATGCTTTTTGCTAAAGAGACTCCTCTCCATGTTGGCGTGATACACTTGCTAATATTGTCATGCTGCTTTTGATGTGGTTTCATTGCCGACAATGCCTCTTCCATATGTGCTATCCTCTTCACCTCTCTAAACTTTGATTGGGTGTGATTCACTTGAATAAAATCAACACTTTCCCTTGGATGCGGTTTCTTTGTTGACTAGATGTACCATCTTTATTGCTTTATATGCGCTATCTTTTGTTGACTGAATGACTAAGAATGTGCACCATCTTTTAATTTCCCGAGCTCCAAACATAACTTATGACTTGGGCGCAAGTTTTAGATATGAAAATACAATACAAAAGTGTGCTCTCCTTTCCTTGGTGCGATTTACCTAATTCAAATCATGCTTGTTGGCTGGTGAATTTTAGACATGATTTTAGTTCTCTGCAAGTGCGCTTCTTAGATTTAGCTTTTTGTCTCTTTGTTTGCCAACATATTCTTTTCAACTCCAAGTCATCTTCACCATTAAGAACTTATTTAATTTTAGTCTTGGAATAATGCAACTATGAGCAATCTGCAAAAACTGTTAGTAGAAATAATGGAATTTGATGCAACACCTTTACCACTTGGTCAGAAATAATTATTATAGGTTTAGATTTGACACACAAAGATCAATAAATTGATGACGAAAAGGGCACCAATTAGTACCAATATCGAGTTTCAAATTGGGTACAACATAATGTATTGGTCTAGTTGATGTATTTTTAACTATGTTATTGGTTTGTTTAGAAAATCCTTTGCATTGGGGTTTGGTTAGTTCGGAGTTGGGAATAGTGGTCCAGCCCATTGCAAGTAGTGACAAGGGGTGGCTGTTGGGCCTTGAGTTTAGTGAGGTATGCCTAGGGCAAACCTGTAGGGAACGTGGGCCATTTTTCTTTTATTTTTAATATTTTTTGGCTAAATGCCCATAGGAATTGATTCTCGGGTCAATCAAAGATCCTAGATGTGATCAAGAATGGTGGTTGTTGGTTGGGGAAGACGTTTGAGGGAGAGAACAAAAGCAGACAAACTGTAGGTCATGGCTGACCCCATGAGCGCATATATGAAGAGAAGAGTGGAGATAAACTCTACAACATACATCTTCAAGGACTCAAACTTAAATGCCTTGTCAAAGCTGCCGAAGTCTGTGCCCATTGACATATGTGCTCTCAATGATGGTGCTTAGGTGGTGGTGTTATTATTGTTAGCGCTGCTGCTGTTCTCATAAAACAGCTGTTAGGAGGTTTTATGGCATGTCCTTTTACGGCAAGTCTTGGAGTATATTACCTACAACATTTCTTTGTAAAAAGCAATTATTACTGGCTTCATGTTATTAAAAACAACACATGTTTTACTTTTTAGTGCAATTAAGTGTCCTCACAAAGGGGGTTACAGCTTATAATATTGAAGTCCATGTGATTTTATAAAATTTTTATGCTTGTTTTGATTAGTATACATTCATTATGTGGCTATCTAAATTTAATTTCTGTTTTTAGGCTAAAATATGTATATATTTATTATTTTTTTATATATTTTTGTACGAGCATACTCAAAATGTACCCAACCCCCAATTTCTTTTCCCATATTGGTGTACTTGAACCCAAACCCGAACCGATAACTTAGATTTTTAACAACATGGATATAAAAATGATGTGCATCTCTTGGGGTACATAAAAGGAAACACTTCAGAGAGGTAATGAATAAATGAAATAGAGCAATTTGGAGGCTGTTCTATTGAACATAGGGTGGCATTCTCAAGTTGCATGGTCTAGAATAGAATTGAGAGAATCAGGGTAGGATGCAAGAGAATTACATGATCACATGGAATCCATATATCTAAAGAATCTAACAATATTTGCATACAAGATATTTAGAACTTTAATGAATTGTTATTGATTTTTTCTTTAAGGTAAGTATCTACATAAATAAACTAATGACATTTTAGCAATGACAAGTTAGAGTCAAATGTAGTAATGACCCAACTTGTCACTTAGCACTAGATTCCATAGGATTTTCCCTTATAATTATAGTGATCCAATAATCACTTTGATTAAATTTGTTCTTGAATAGTCACAAACACATATGATACAGTCCATAATTCTAATCACTAGGGCATGGCTAGAGTGTTATTCAGTGCCAATCAATCTCTTTTATCAAAGAATTATTTAATTTTCAATAGCACATTAACCAACAATTTTTCTAGGAAGGGAATCTATACATCTGTTAATCTATGATGCCTTATTACTGGACCATGATACATAATGAGAAACTAGCATTATATTTTGCTTGAAAATTCTTTCAAATATTCACCTTTTGTAGCACCCCAACCAAGCTACCAGAAAAATCAAACCTTCTTCCCTTTTGGCCTTCAGCTCTAGTGGAATTTGTTCACTAGACTTCCAGGATATGGTCAAATTTATTTAGGGGTCTACTTGCCACATGGGGCTCAAGGGTTTCCTCTAGTGCTTGTGGACAACTAGTGTTTTTCCGCAACTTTCTTTCTTTGGCGAAAATATCCGGTAACATTTTTTTCCTAGTTTGGTTCTTGGCACTATTGTCATTTCTTGTTCCTTGGATGGTTCAGCCTTAATCTCCCCAATATTGTACTTTGATTCCTCCTAATTACACCCGAGTTTTGTGATTGGCTTTTTACTTTGCCTTTCCACTTGTGGGCTATCTACCACATCCATGTTTGTGGAACTTTCCCCAACTCCTCCACTCAGTTGTAATTATTTAGATTATCGTGTTCTCTAGGTATTTACTATTTGGGTATTTATTCTTTACATCTTGTCTCAATCCCGATGTTCTATGTGGTACACAATCCTTTGGAATAATTTCCTCTCTTGACTTCAGGTACACCAACCAATGTGCCATCAATTGATTGCCACATCGGCTTCATGCTGACCCAATTGCCACTCGGTTACCCAACTCGAATATAGACACCTCCCTTTGACTTTGGTTGGCTTTTCACTTGTGACCTGCACCCTTGGCAACCAATAAATCACGACATTAGATATAATGAATCACGACATTGGATATAATCCTTAATATTTACTTATTTTTCCTTGGGCAAATCATTATATAATTTAGCCATAGGTTGCTCTGGTGATCATAGTCGTTAGTCAAGTATCCATCATGAGTCATTCAAACATCCTTAGTTCCTCTAATTTGTTTAACACCTTTGATTTATATTTTAAAAGGTGTTATATTTTAGAAATAACTGACATTCATTAATGCTCATCACAACCCCTTCATAAACATTCATCACATATTTATTTTAATTTATAATTCCAAATTTGTGTCTCAAATCCCAAGGGTGGCGAAACCCCTTGGTAAACATATTTATTTTAATTTATAATTCCATAACCAAGTCTCAAATCCTTGAGGTGGTGAAACTAGGTTGCTACATTACTTCCCCCCTTAAAAATTCTCTGTCCTTGAAGAATACCAAATTTCATCAAGAGCCTACTGGCTATAAAATATCACCTAACTCAGTAGGTCTCCAATATTTTCGAAAGAATTCCATATCCATTTGTCATTTTGGTTTTCCCAAAATCAAAGTCAAATTTCAAAATTTACTCTTAAGGAACCTGTGGGTTGAAAGGAAGTAGAGGCACAAAATATGCTTTCTACACTAATCTCTGGAAGGAGGTATGTGCAAAAATTAAATTGATCATACAATTGCAAGGAAATAAACATGAAAGCAATATACCATAACACAACAATTTACGTGAGGAAAACCCTTTCAGGAGAAAAACCCCACACTCCAAAGCAACTCAATGTATTATTCAACAATCAAATGGTTACAATACACTTGCAGAGTCTAAGCCTTTACAAGAGTATCACTAACAAGAGATGTGAAGCAATTTTGAGAGCACAATAGTACCTACACAACTCTCTATGAAACCTCCATCTTAAGCACCCAATAAATAGGAGAAACAATACATGAAACCATCAAATGGTAATTAGGAAACCACCCAAAATGTGGCACCCAAATCTTTAGTTGAAATCCAATGCCCAAACCTAAGATGAGCCCATAGGCTAAAAATGGCATATTCCTTACACTTGTCATAAGCTCAACATAATCCACTCACCAACTTGGGCGCTCTATTATCTCTATTCAAAGATGCCTTATGACGTGTCATAACATGTTGCAAATAATGTTGTCATTGATGTCAAAGGAGGACATTGGTATTCACGACACTCCTGCAATTCATCATGGCAGAGGATGCAACAATTTATTGTCATTTTGGATGCCAGCAATGAAAATCATGAGTTTGTATTCATTGCCCAGGTTCTTTGGTGAAAATGAAATGAGAGAAGAATTCTGTGATATTTCTGGGAACTCTATGATTGGATCTAGTTACAAAATGTGAAAACTTCGGAAGTGAACCAAAAAGATATAAAATCATTGTAGAAAAGAACATTGCATTTAAGGTCATAGATGTGTGTCATGCCTCTAATCCTTATCTTAATATATGGAAAGCTCACTTTTCTGCTTTGATTCAAAGAGATATCCATGAAACTGTGCAAAGCTTGGGCCAGCCAAATTGGTTCTTTGTAGATGCAGTGAATGCCAAAAATGAAATTGATCTTCAGATTGATGCTTCCTTTACTTGGTTTCAAACTATGCTATTGTAAGATGTCTTTTTGTTTCTTCCCTTTGAGGACGAGAGAAAACTTATCGTAAATTACAGACCTGGCCGATTTCCAACTCTTGGTTTTGTTGTTGAGAGTTATTGGGAAATACAAGTACATGAGCTGGAAGAATACTGGACAATAAATTGTCCTCATATTTTAGAGGTTGGTATCAACCTTATGGCATTAAAGGATTATATTGGCAGTCGAGTTAAGGCAAGTATACTAACAACTACTCTCCAGGGACATCATTGTAGTATAGAGTCGGACATAACCAAGGCAATGAAAGAAGCGTCACTTAGTGCAGAGTTTTCAATTCCTAATTTTATCAGAGTGTTGCAGCAAAAGCTAATTTCATCACAAGGAGGATCAATGTCTAGGAATTACAAATTTACATGGTTGATTTGGGATCCTAGTAACTCCAAGAGCATCCTAGCTTGTGATTGCTTGAGGACAAACAATATTGGGCAGGGCAGACTGTAATGTCCCGTTTTCAAAATAAAGCCAGTCTACTAGTTTGCAATTATGTTTATTTAGAGAGCGATTGACGGATGACAAAACTTAGTGATCTGCATTAGTATTAAATTTTCAACAACGACAACTTCCGGATTGCGAGGTTGAGGTGTTGGTGTCATTTCTGGCAGATCTTAATTATTGAGTTACAAAGCTGACCTTATGTGCCATTTGTGAGGAGAGCCACACAACATTCATCAATCAATATTATCATGATTTCATTTGGTAATTCCAATCGCTAAGGAGAGGATATACGCACAGTCCATTGGAGAGATTAACATAATCCACCAGGACAAGAAAGGAGGCTAAGCGACCCTCAGGAGTGGACATCATACCTGGTCGCATCGCATTTGCTTTGCATATCCCAATTACCAATCAATATACACCTAGGGAGCATTGCTGGGAGGTCGCGCCAAAGGTATAAGGATTTGTGAATTGGATTTAATCATCAGCAACAGCTTTCACCCATATCTTGCACCCTTATTTGGGTGTTGGAGTATTATCAAGAGTTCGTAGGATTTTAAAGGGACACATCTACACAGTCCAGTTTGCAAGATCAACAAAGGGAAATCGTATGAGGTAGAAATCGTTGTTATCCAAGGGAATAATTACCAGCTGCCAAGGGATTAAGAAATCGCCTAAGTTAAGAAGATTAATAACTAAAAATTAAATAAAGGTTAGTTAAGAATAGTCAAAAGGTATGTGGAAAGATTGTGTCTCATGAGGAGACAAGATATATAAGGGAGATCATCCAAGGAAAAGAGATCATCAATTGAAAAGATAAAGATATATATATATCTACTCCTTAAGGATCTATAAATCTGAGGACGAAACCCGTCATGATTATGCAATTAAGGACAAAAACCCTTAATTACTATTGCTGAGTTAATGGACGGAAACCCATGATTCAGGCAGACCCAAAGACATTTTAAATGCAATTTACTAAAGATAAATCATTGCAGTTTGGGGAAGATAAACAACAAATATAAGGATAAATTTCATTCTACTAAGAAAAACACATTCTAAATCTTAATTCTGAATTACATTAAGCTATTGCAACTACTATTTTCAGACTGATTTCACATTTACAATTTATTTTGCAATTATTATTGTAAACTAGGGTTATTATATTTTAAGAAATAAGGAAATCCTAGAACGGGACATTACATCCAACCAGGCTACCAAAAAACTAGATTAAATCTTTCCTTTTAATTACCAATTTAATTATTGGAGTAGCACCATAATACATTTTGACTAATAGAACCGAATACTAGATGGCATGTTACTTTGATCCCTAAGTAACCAAACTTCAGATATCAATTCTAGAAACTGGATTACCTTCTTCCCCTTTGGCCTTTGGCTCTGGTGGAATCTGTTCACCAAACTCCTGAGATACCGTCAAGTTGATTTGGGGCTCTACTTGCCACGTGGTGCTTAGGGGTTTTGTGACTTTTGTCCAATACTTGTGGACACCTATTGTTCTTTTGCATTTTGGCAAAATTAATATCTGGTAATAATATTTCCCTTGTTCACTTCCTAACATTACCATCATTTCTTTTTCCTCAGATGGTTCAACCTTAATCTCCCAGCAATATACTTAGTTTCCTCCTAATTACACCCAAGTTTTGTTGATTGGCTTTTCATTCTGCCTTTCCACTCATGCGCTGTCCGCCACATCCATATCCATGTAGCTTTTCCCTAACGACTCCACGTATCCACTCAGTCAATTCTTTAGATTATCGTATTCTCCATGTATTTACTATCTGGCTACTTATTCTCTGCATTCGTCTCAATCTTGGTGTTCTATGCAATACACAATCCTCCGGAATGATTTCCTCTCACGACTTCAATTACACCATGTGATGTGCTATCAATGGATTGCTACGCTGGCTTTCAGCTGAACTGGTTACCACTTGGTTAGCCCATTTGGATATAGGCACGCCCCTTCTACTCTGGTTAGCTTTTCACCTGTGACTTGCACACTTGGAAACCAATGAAATCTTGGCATTGGATATAATTAATCCTTAATATTTAATCAGATTTCCTTGGGCAATCATTATTTAATATAGCCATAGGTTGCACCTGTGATCATATTTGTTAGTCTGATATTCATCATGAGTCATTCAAACACCCTTAGTTTGTCTAATCTGTAATACTTCTGATTTATATTTTGTCAATAACTGACATTCATTAATGCTCATCATAACCCCTTGGTAAATATTCATCACATATTTATTTTAATATATGATTCAAAATTCACGTCTCAAATCCAGTGGGGGAAACAGGTTACTACACCTTTCTAGAAATCATTGAGAACAACTTTGGGAAAATTTTAAAATTGTTAATGTTGTACAGGTCTCTTACTCTGTCATTTTCTGTTGTTATCAGACTATACAAAGGTAGAAACTTGGAAGGGTTTTCATGAGTATATGGTTGTTAATTTATTGGTTTCTTGCTGATTGTAGGTCATGAGCCATACATTGCTCAGTCTAGGTGACAATAGGTCGACATTTCTCTGGGAAAGGAAAGGACAAGAGTGAGGAGATTGTCACATCAGTCAAACAAGGATGTTCCATCTAGCTAGTGGTATCCTAGTGTTGCTTTCAATACATATTTGTTTCCTCTAATGGGAGCAGTTGCACAGTGCATAATTGGCCTAGTATGGATAACTTTTTTTGTTTACTCACTATTCCTTGTCCTCCACTAATAACATTAACAATTTAAAAAATATATCTTCACTAAATGTCCATTGCTCTATTATATTCACTATTGAAAGTTTTATAATGATGCTTTATCAATCAGTTATTCCTAGCATTCTTTCAAGTGATCAAGGATGTAAATGGTGCTTCCAAACATGTTTCCTGGGAATGATAAACATTTCATCAAGTCTTTATGATCAAGTACAGTGATGGATCATTGTCATTTCCAGTGGCTTTGCAGGTATTTATGATGTTGATCACTTTATCAAATCTCTTAAATATGATGTAAAGGTTGTACGGAGTTTACCAGAAGTGTCAGTGACTGTGAAGAAGAAGAAAAAATTGAAGCCTTTCCAGGTACACAAGTTTAACCACGTATACTTTGAATAAAATGTAGCTTTGTTATTTAACTAAATGCTGTTGTGCTTATATCACATATAAATAAAATCTAAACAGTTTAGTTTCCTTTGCTCTGCAGCTTCGTCCCCCAAGAGATGCTCCTCCAAGTTGGTATGAAACAGTTGCATTGGAGAAGATGAAAGAGCATGGTGCTGTATATCTTACTCCATTTTCACATCGTTTGGCAGAGGAGATAGACAATGCTGAATACCAGAGATTGAGATGCAGAGTAAACTATCATTCTCTTCGATTCAAAGAAGATGTTATGGAACTGAGTACTAGCATTGTCAATAGGCTTCGTTCAGAAGGTCATTTCATGGCAATACACCTACGCTTTGAAATGGATATGCTTTCATTTGCTGGGTAAGGAGATGGAAATGATCGTTTTTGTTCAAAGTTTTTCTTATGTTAAAAGAACCTTCTGTACTTAGTTAACAATTTTATTCTTAAGGTGCAGACCAGAGCCAAATTAAGTACTTCAGGTCATGCAACAACATAAGCTAGAGGGAATAAAAACTGCCACATTAAAAGGAAAATGAAGCAGACGTGCTGGTTTGAACAATGCAAATGAAAGCAGAGTCTCTGGTTTTGCAAAGCTAGGTGTTCCTAACTAGCATCCTAATCAACTGGTTTTTTCTTCCAATATTGGGAAAGAATGTCTCCCCTTTTTACCTGGGAAGGGAGACAGAACCCACTGCTTTACATTACACTTATAATCTTTCCACTTCTGCTGCTGGCTTGTGCTGTATCCAAGTCCTTCCACCATTTTTGCCACAATCTAGGTGCGAAGGGTACCTGCAGTCCAAAAACCCACTAACCAGTTAGATTTTATTGCTTTACTGTTAAATATGCTTTTAGACAAAATACATCAACCATATAATTCCATGAAATTGTACTTTGCAATTGTTCTGCCAGTGTGTAGACATGAATCATATTGAGATTCCAATGGAGGCTCATTATAAAAAGTTGATTTCTATTGAGCACAAGCTATCTTGTCTGTGAGATACTCAGTTGATCACTTTCAGAGTATATTAGTACTCTCCAGCCTTATTTTGATGGAAATTTGAAAGTGTGTAGATTGTGGTGCTGGATATTTGCCATGGAAAGATGGCTTCAGCAATTTGATTTTCCCTAGCTTCTGCAGCAAGGTCTAAATACACTTACATGGTCTTGCTGCATCTTGTGACTCCGATGCAGACAAGACATTTGTTCTTCATTGGCTCCTTTATCTTGACCCTTGGGGTGGCTTTTTTTTGTCAAGGGGTTTCCCTTTCACGGGATTGATTTGTCTTCATGGTTGCACATTTTAACTTGTCTAGGGTTTTACTCACTTCTATTTAATTTTTTTTCCTCGGATTTGGTTTTAGTTACTCTATCTTTACTGGTTCATTTGAGCACTCCTAATTAACTATTTTAATTTGCTGCAATTTTGAGTCCCATCAACTGATATTGATTATTATTGGACATTAACATAATCGCTTTTGTTCTTCCCATTTTTTGGATTGTTTGTGAGATTTGATTTAAAATGTCCTCTTTATCATAATTTACTCTATTCTGTTTAGGTGATAATATTTAGGAAACTGTGCTTCCTAGAGCTAGTACATTTCTTTGTTATTCGTAAACTAACATGTGCATATTTTTATCATTTGCTGGTTTCCCTTATGTTTGGAACTCATCTGTGTATGCTGCTATAGTAATAATAAAAAAGCTGTATGTCTAGGGTGACTGGAGACCATTACCAAACCATGAGCATTTATTCTCACCAAAGGCATTACTTAATTGAGACTTAAACAAAATTTGCCTCGACTTCCAGTCTAATTCAAAATAGCCATTAAATTATAAATGTCAATAAAATATGATTTTACAACATAAAATTTATTGTTACGATTTCCTTTTGATTCAGTATTGATTTCAACATTGGTACCATTCTTGGGTTGGATGCTTAGCTAAGATTTAGGCCCCATCATGTACTGGACCATTGGCTAAGCATCTGCCACCATTCCCGGTGGGATTCTTAGCTACTTATCTCCAACCATCCCTTAAGAGACTGTTGGGTTATCATGAAGTTTGCCACTCCTTGGAGGATTGTTGGATTCTTTGATACAGAAACAATAATAATTATCTTAAAAAATAATTAGCCTTGAAAGTACAACAGTCAACCTTTAATTTTAATTTTTTTAATCAGTTATTAAAATACAACAGAGTTAACATACAATATAATTCCCCAGCATATTGTTACTTGCACCTTCATCCAATGCTGAAATCTCTGTCAACTGCCAACTGTCTTATCAACTCAACAATAGAAAGTGAACAAAGCAGCAGAAAAGTCAGTTGTTTCCTGAAATTTTTCCCCTGTTGATCTTTTTGGTATCCCTCCCAATCTTTTTCTTGCTCACACTTTTGGTAACATTGGAACAAAATGCTGGTCCAAATTGCTCCCGTAATTAATGCAGACTGCTACATTTGGAGACTCAATGTCTTAAGTTTTTTTATTGAATCTCTTTTTTATCATGTCAAGTGATTGACAAACAAAGTTGCACGTTGTTTGAAAAATGTTGATGTGTCATTGTGTAAAGGATGGATTCTTGCAAAAGATGGAATTCTGGCTGCAGTGTAATACTTGTTTTTAATTTTTTTAGATCAATTAATGTGGGTTCTGTAGGAGTCCACTCCTGAGAAAACTAGAAATTTACGAACGTAAGATACTCTAGAAAGTATGTAATAAAATGAGTCATATACACTCATTAGAGCATAACCAGCCATGAAACAACTGTGGATGAACAAAACTAAACATAAAGTCAAAAAAACAGGGCTTCAAGAAGATGGCCCCAGCTTCTATTCAGCTACCAATTTTGGCTCTGTAATGAATGAATAGCTTTTAACGTCCACGAGGCTAAAAATAGCCTATGGGATCACCAGCCTTGCTGTTCTTTGTCTTCTGCATTTCAGTCCTTTTTCTGTTCGAGATGATGATGAGTTCCCCCAACTTCTCAATAGTCCCCTCGCTGAATAAATTGTGCCAAGAGACAGATGTCGAGCTATTGGCATAATTGTCCTTGAAAGCATCACACTCCATAATAAAGTGTTTTTCTGATTCCACTTCCCCGGTAGTGCAAAAAATACACACCCGTTCTTCCCATGCTTCTTTAGGTCTTTTCCACCGCCCCGTTTCACATTGGAGTTGACGAGAGTTAGTTCTTAATTGAGCAATAAGAATCTTTGCTCTCCACGAAATACTAGCCCCTATGTACGGTTTTTGTTGATGAACACATGTGGGGTTGAATTTGTCAAGATAATATTTCTGCTTTCTTCCTAGCACTTTCCCCCATTTACGCTTGCGGAACTTATCCATAACAAAAGCCTTTACCTCTTTGCTATTCATGGGGCAATCATTCAAGTAGATATTCCATTTGTTCATCCATTTTTTGTTTTGTTTCATCCATGTCTTCTTTCTTTCGCTTACGATGTCATTGAAAACAAGTTACAGCTTTAGACCATCTACCTCCATCCATTTGCTCAATCTCTTTAAATACCTTATGAGATGCATCATAGCAATTGCTTCAATAGGAGCTACCCCTGTTTCACTTAGCATTATCTCATGAGGAACAAAACTTTTTACTTTGAATTTGCTTGTGATCAAGCGCTTTTGAATTTTCTCAATTTGTTTCCACTTCGAATCTGAAGTGCTGCTAGCCCACAATTCACACCCATAAAGCACCACCGGAAGCACCAAAAACCCAAAAAGAACCTGAGTAGTTTCCAATCCCATAACTCTGCCTCTCTACATCTATTTTGAAGAGCATAGAAAGCTTTCCATCCTCCCAAAGCTCTCTTCTTTTTATAGCTCTCCCAACTAAGCTTGTTGTTGAAGTCAATTCCAAGGTATTTGTACTCATTTACTTCTTCAAGAATATTGCCTTCAAAGTAGAACTTATGTTGGCTCCTCATCCTTCTGTTGGAAAAAATCATGATTTTGGTCTTGCTGGTATTGACTTGCATTCCCACTACTCTGCAAAAATGTTTAAGGGCATACAAGTGCTTTTGCAACCTGTGAGCCAATTTAGCAATCAAAATAAGGTCGTCAGCATATAAAAGAAGCTTTATCACAAATTCACCCAAAAGGACACCATCCCCTCCTTGCAAATTTAGCCACTCTTCAAGTTTGTCAATATATAATCCAAAAAGAGTAGGGGATAGTGGGCAGCCTTGCTTGACCCCAATGTCACTCCTAAAATTTTCCGAAATACCTGTTGAAGTTTTGATTTGACTCTGACCTCTTCATAGAGCCTATGGACAACCGTTCTAAAATGCATAGGAATCCCAAGTTATTCCATTCTAAACCATAGCTTATCCCTAGGGACCGTGCCAAAAGCCTTTTTGAAGTCAACAAAACAGTAAAATGCATCTTCTCTTTCTCCCCAAAGATTTTCAATGATGTGCCTCAAAGTGATTCTATGATCAACCGTAGAGTGCTTCGGTCTAAAACCTGCTTGTCCTTTTGCTTGCTTTTCTTTTTCTTCTGCCCACTTTCTAATTTTGCTTTCAACCGTGCTACCAAATAGTTTCGCAAACAAAGGATTGATCATTATGGTCCTATAATTGGAAGGATTATTAACGTCACCACTCTTAAAAAGAGGTATCGCTAGATTTGTTGTCCATCTCTTGGGAACCCTTGTTGAATGATGTTGTTGAAAATTCTCATAATGTGCGGTGCGAGAGTTCTCACCCCCCATTTTAGATACTCCACTCAATTCTATAAAGGAGCTCAAAGAGGTCCTTGAAATCCCTAAGAAAGAGATTGCAGACAATGTGAAACTATTGAAAATCATCAGCAATCCATCCCTAGCTATAACACAATTTGTCTACGTACAAGGTCAAATCCTGATTAAACCTCACCAATTCTCTCTGCTGATTTCTTAAAGTAGTGACTTCATTCCTCAGATTGACCACTTTGTCTTTCACACAAAGGAAGCAACCCAAATCCTGCGATCCTTTGTCTTCCTCCTCGGAGCTTTCTAAGCCAAAAACTTCATCTGCAGGAGGCAAAACCAATCCTAAAATTCACTTTCTAACCCCTTTCTCCGGCATCCTCATAGGAAGATTAAACTTAACACATTCTGCTATTGATGCCCTGGTGCGTTCCACCCCAGAGCTGCAAAGCCCCATGTTTCCTATCACCCATTTTATCATCGCCAATGTTGCTGTGAGACACGACACCTGCATAAGGAGAATCATGGAGCCTTTTACCCTTGGCCATTACTGTGATCAAACTTGCACACTGCAACCACTGAACTGACTGAATTTGCAGACTGAAGCACACATGTATGTGCAACACACAAAGAGAAGTGCAAATAACCAATCCATAGCTGTTATAAAATAGGATCCAACCAATAATTATTTGGCACTCTACAGATAGCAGGACAAGTTTCAAGTGCAAGAGAAATCATGTTAACTGGTGGTGGTGATAAAGCCCAACCATTTTGTACACCCAGATAATAAATAAGCTCATCATTAGATGGTGGAGACGAAAGAAAAATTGAAGGGAGAAGGCTATTCCCAAAGATTGATTCAATCATAACTGGGCTTAGAAGAATCCCCATGCTTACCATACGATGAATCTGACTTTTGATCTCCAATAAGAGGCAGTTGAACTGACCTTGGATGAGAATGGAGCTGGGATAAGCCTTCATTGGCTAACCTGTCTGCCACCTTATTACATTCTTTAAAGTAATGAGAGAATACAATATTTTTAAAATGGCCCCTAATTAATAAACAATCTTCCACAATGCTTTTGAGCTTCCAATCCTTGAGGAAACTATTTCTGCAGCTGTTAATAACAATATGAGAGTTCCTCTCAACTTCTAGAGATTCACATTGAAATGACGCTGCCAACTTCAAATTTTAGAACCAAGAAAGAAAGATCCCCCTTTAAGAAAAGATCCCTGGGGGATCTTAAAACAACCTCTGCACCAGCAAAGCCAGGGTTGCCTTGAAATGTGGAATCAAAATTCAATTTGACAAAACCTACCTTAGTTGGGTCCCATTTAACCTGACTTTTATCCAATCTGATTACTCTATTAACAAGGGTACAGTGTAATACTAATTAGCTTGCCTATATATATAGGAATACGTTATGCATATAGTTTATGTATTCAAACTTTGAGAAACACAGTTTCATAGTCTAATGATAGCTTGGAGGAGGTATCCTCCAAGCATTTTCAAAATTTATGACTTCAAAGATTGCATATTGTAGTAGAACTAGAAATATCCTTATGAAAATTCTATGATATACAAATTAGTAGGCAGTGGACAACTATTGTTTTTGGTGATAAAAATAAAAACTAGACGTTCAAGATTTGAAGCAGCTAATACCATACCTGCTGAGATATTTCTACATGATTGTGGAAGCTAAGAAGCTTGCTAATCAGCTTTAAACAATCGTGTTTAAGTTACAAGGTTATTTTATATTCTCGGTTTGATGTTAAGCTGCTTGTTCTGCTGTTCAGGTGCTTTGATATTTTTACTCCAGAGGAGCAGGCTATCTTGAGGAAGTACAGGGAGCAAAATTTTGCAGAGAAACGACTTGTATATTCTGAAAGGAGAATTATTGGAAAATGTCCTTTAACTCCAGAGGAGGTACTTCCTCTCCATTTCTCTCTTTCTTTCTTGCACAGTTTCTCCCTTTATTATATATGTAACTTGCAGTGTGTGTGGTTTTTGGCCTCCAAAGGTAACTACTGTGTTGTTTACCTGTTTTGGTTTTGGCCCCCAAAGGCAATTTTTTTTCATTCTTTCAAAAATTTCTGATGCACCACATGCTCCAAAAGCTTTGCCAATGGGGAAATAGGCTAGAGGGAGAAAAACCCAAAGCGGCTTAGAGTTAGAGGTGCTTGTGTGTTAAATGAGTCCCCTTGCCTTCGTAATTATTACCAACATGCATGAAGGAAAAAATGTTATTAGTGTAATGATTACTCACTGAGGAAATTACAAATACTAGTCATCTTGAGATGCCTAAAAGCACACACAGGTCAAATCCCACAAGAAATTAAAATTCTAATTTTAATCTAAGTTAATAGTGACACTTACACCAGTTTATATGCATATTAATCATTGATCAGCATAGATGAGCAATCACATGTGCCCCCCCATGTAACCTACACAGGCTACATAAAGTTTGTAGAATCAGAAAGGCTGCATTCTATTGATAGAGACCTGCACCTAGAGTTCATTATTTCTCCAATTTAGGCCAGGCTCTTTAATTTTATATTTTTTTTTTATAATTCTTTGGATGAATGTGGAGATCTTGATTTTCTTTGTAACTCATCTGTGGACATATTTGATCTTTTCAGGTTGGCCTTATCCTTAATGCCATGGGCTTTGATAATTCAACTCGCATATATTTGGCCGCGGGTGAACTATTTGGTGGTCAACGGTTCATGAAGCCCATGCATGCCTTGTTCCCTCACCTAGAAAATCGGAGCACAGTTGCCTCTGCTAAGGATTTGGCAGCAGCAAATGCAGATGGAAGAGGGTTACTGGCCCCTGCAGTAGATTACATGGTCAGTCTTCTCTCAGACATATTCATGCCAACATACGATGGTCCTAGCAACTTTGCCAATAATTTATTGGGACATCGTCTGTATTATGGTTTTCGGTCCACCATTCAACCTGATAGAAAAGCACTGGCTCCAATATTTATTGATCGTGAGAGGTCCCCCACTCAGAACTTTGAAGCCTTGGTGAGGCTAGTAATGCAGAAGACACCATTTGGTGGTCCACACAAGCGGATTCATCCAGAGTCATTTTATACAAATCCATGGCCTGAATGCTTCTGCAAAATTTCTACAGAGAGCGTTGAGCACAAGTGTCCTTCCATAAAATTCATGGAGGTTCTGCAAAATGAATCATTTGATGTAAATGATCTGGATTTGTTGTCTAGTGAAAGTAATTTAACTCATTCTTTGAATGAAAAATCAACTATGCACAGTGCATAATTGGCCTAGTATGGATAACCATTAACAATTTTAGAAATCTATCTTCATCAAATGTTCATTGCTCTATCATATTCATTATTGAAATTTTTTAAATGATGCTTTATCAATCAGTTATTCCTAGCATTCTTTCAAGTGATTGAGGATGTAAATGGTGCTTCTAAACCTGTTTCCTGGGAATGATACACATTTCATCAAGTCTTTATGATCGTATACAGTGATGGATCATTTTCATTTCCAGTGGCCTCACAGGTATTTATGATGTTGATCACTTTATCAAATTTCTTAAATATGATGTTAACGTCGTACGGAGTTTACCAGAAGTGCCAGTGACTGGGAAGAAGAAGAAAAAATTGAAGCCTTTCCAGGTATGCAAATTTAACTACATTTACTTTGGATAAAATGTAGCTTTGTTATTTAACTAAATGCTGTTGTTCTTATATCGCATATAAATAAAATCTAAACAGTTTAGTTTCCTTTTCCCTGCAGCTTTGTACCCCAAGAGATGCTCCTCCAAGTTGGTATGAAACAGTTGCATTGGAGAAGATGAAAGAGCATGCTGCTGTATATCTTATTCCATTTTCACATTGTTTGGCAGGGGAGATAGACAATGCTGAATGCCAGAGATTGAGATGCAGAGTAAACTATCATACTCCTAGATTCAAAGATGTTATAAAACTGAGTACTAGCATCATTAATCAGCTTTGTTCAGAAGGTCATTTCATGGCAATACACCTATGCTTTGAAATGGATATCCTTTCATTTGCTGGATAAGGAGATGGAAATGATTTTTTTTGTTCAAGGTTGTTAATATGTTAAAAGAACCTGATGTACTTCGTAAACAATTTTATTCTTAAGGTGCAGACCAGACCCACATGCAACAATATAAGCTAGAGGGAATAAAAACTGCCGCCACGTTTAAAGGAAAATGAAGCAGAAGCGCTGGTTTGAACAATGGAAATGAAAGCAGAGTTCTCTGGTTTAACAAAGCTAGGTGTTCCTAACTAGCATCCTCATCAATTAGTTTGTTATTCCAATATTTGGAAAGAATGTCTCCCCTTTTTATGTGGGAAGGGAGACAGAATCCACTGCTTTGCATTACACTTATAATCTTTCTTCTTCTGCTGCTGGCTTGTGCTGTATCCAAGTCCTTCCACCATTTTTCCCACAATCTAGGCGTGAAGGGTACCTACAGTCCAAAATCCCCTAATCAGTTAGATTTTATTGCTTTTCCGTTAAATATGCTTTTAGACAAAATACATCAACCATATAATTTCATGGATTGTACTTTGCAATTGTTTTGCCAGCGTGTAGACAGGAATAATATTGAGATTCCCAAGGAGGCTCATTATACAAAGTTGATTTCTATTGAGCACAAGCTATCTTTTCTGTGAGGTACTCACTTGATCACTTCCAAAGTTTATTATTACTCTCCAGCCTTATTTTGATGGAAATTTGGAAGTGTGTAGATTCTGGTGCTGGATATTTGCCATGAAAAGATGGCTTCAGCAATTTGATTTTTCCTAGCTTCTGCAGCGAGGTCTAAATACACTAACATGGTCTTGCTGCATCTTGTGACTCTGATGCAGACCAGATATTTGTTCTTCATTGGCTCCTTTATCTTGACCCTTGGGGTGGCTCTTTTTTGGCAAGGGGTTTCCCTTTCATGGGATTGATTTGTGTTCTATGGTTGCATGGTTTGAGTCCCATTAACCCATATTGATTATTATTGGACATTACATTATCGCTTTTGTTCTTCCCATGTTTTGGATTGTTTGTGAGATTTGATTTAAAACGTCCTCTTTATCATAATCTAGTCTATTCTATTTAGGTGATTAGATTTAGGAAACTGTGCTTTATAGCTACTATATTTCTTCATATTCGTAAACTAACATGTGCATATTTTTATAATTTGCTGGTTTCCCCAATGTTTGGAACTGATCTGTGTATGCTGCTATAGGATGATTTTTTTGTCCATACATTAGCATGAAACGTATTTGATTAAAGTTTAAATTTATCTTTGAGATAACTAACAATTCTATTGCGTCACTGGATATTTGCTCTGTGATGATGTCTCAAATAGTTTTTCAAACTTCTGCAATGAGGACAGAAACAATTTTTGTTCTTTACAGCCCTAAATCTTTTCTTTGTATAGTTTTTTGGCCATTGAGAAGTGATAAAATCCTCTTAGATACCAAAGTGTGATTATAACCAATTCACTTCCAATCTGAAAAAGACATGAATAATAGTTGATAGATCATTTTTTTGCATGGATGCTGTTACAGACTGCCCCCACGAACACTACCACACAGTGGCAAAATACAAGGCCACAAGCTTAAAGTACCTGCACACATCACACAGTAATAACCAAAAAGCTGTATGTCTAGGGGGACTGGAGACCATTTCCAAACCATGAGCATTTATTCTCACCAAGGCATCAACTAATTGATACTAAACCGAATTTGCTTCGACTTCCAGTCTAATTCAAAATAACCATAAAATTATAAATGTCAATAAAATTAAAATATGATTTTTACAACATAAAATTTATTGTTATTATTTCCTTTTGATTCGGTATTCATTTCAACATTGGTACCATCCTTGGATTGGATTCTTAGCCAAGATTTAGGTCCCGTCACTTACTGCACCATTGGCTAAGCGTCTTCCACCATCCCCAGTAGGATTGTTAGCTACTTATCTACAACCATTCCTTACGAGACTGTTGGGTTATCATGAAATTTGCAGCAAGGTGAAGAATTGTTGGAAACAATAATAATTATCTTCAGCAATAATCAGCCTTGAAAGTACCACATTCAACTTTTAGCATATTGTTAATTGCACCTTCATGCAATGCTGAAATCGCAGTCAACTGCGAGCTGTCTTGTCAACTCAACAGTAGAAAGTGAACAAAGCAGCAGAAATGTCAGCTGTTTCCGACTTTTTTTCCCCATTAATCTTTTTGGTATCCTTGCCAATCTTTTTCTTGCTCACATTTTTGGTAACATTGGAACAAAAATGCTGATCCAAATTGCTCCTGTAATTAATGCAGACTGCTACATTAGAAGACTCACTGTCTTCAAGTCTTTTTATTGAATCTCTTTTTATCATGTCAAGTGATTGACAGACAAAGTTGCAGGTTGTTTGAAAAATGTTGATGTGTCCTTGTGTATAGGATGGATTCTTGCAAAAGATGGAATTTTGGCTACTGTGTAATACTTGTTCTTAATTTTTTTGATTGATTAATGTGGATTCTGTAGGAGTCCAATTCCGAGAAAAGTAAAAATTTACAAACGTAAGACACTATAGAAAGTAAGACATGAATTAAAAGAGTAAGACACTATATAAGAAGCCGCAAAACAACTGTAGCTAAACAAAACTAAACATAAAGACAAAATAACAGGGCTTCAAGAAGACGGCCCTGACTTCTAATCAGCCACCAATTTTGGCTCCACAATAACGCTTAATTTCATAAAGGAGCACAGAGAGGTCCTTGAAATCCCTGAGAAAGAGATTGGAGACAATGTGAAACGATTGAAAGTAATCAGCAATCCATCCCCAGCTATAATACAGAGTTTGTCTACATAAAAGGCCAAATCTTGATTAAACCTCACCAAGTCTCTTTGCTGAATTCTTAAAGCAGTGACTGCATTCCTCAGATTGACCACTTTGTCTTTCACACAAAGGAAGCAACCCAAATCCCGGGATCCTTCATCTTCCTCGTCAGAGATTTCTAAGCCAATAACTTCATCTGTAGGAGGCAAAACCAATCCTAAAATTCACTTCCTAACCGCTTTTTTCGGCACCTTTATAGGAAGATTAAACTTAACACATTCTGCTATTGATGCCCTGGTGCATTCTGCCCCAGAGCTGCAAAGCCCTATATTTCCTATCACCAATTTTATCATTGACAATGTTGCTGTGAGACATGACACCTGCATAAGGAGAATCATGGAGCCTTTTACCTGTAGCCATAACTATTGAAAATGCTACACATGAAGAAGAGCCAGACACTCCAACACAATGATCAATCTATCATCTTTGACATTTTACATTTTACATTCAATGGCTTTATAAAGCCATTCAACCTACTAACTGCTGAAAACCACACAACAACTAGCTATTGACGGTTGGCCTTGATCAGTCGTTGCCACTGAGATTTTGCCTGTTTCAAATTTACCCCCCTTCAATGAAAGAACTCCAATTCTTTTTGGATGTTGTAGTTTTATATGGGTATCATTAGATTGTTGTGAAGCCTTTCTTTGCCGATCCACTACTAGAGCCTGCCGGTATCACCTTGAAGACGTTGAATCTTACATTCTTGGACAAAGGTCTGCACTGCTCAATTATAACATGATCCCCTTCCTTCACATGGAAACAAGGTGAACCATCCTTAAACGTTTTTGTGAGATACAACAATGGTCTTTGTCCTCCCCTCTCCAATCAACATCACATTCGTCTTCTTCTTGGAGACAATTGCATTTTTCGTTGTAAACCCCCTGCTTGACATAGACAACATATTGCTCCTTGCTATGGGATGACGCATTCTTGACAGCCTCCACAATCTTGTAATGTCTGTTGTCGTTGTGGGCCACAGTCACATTTGCTAGCAAAACAACAGTAGGCACTCATAACAACCTTCGATTCGCCGTTGACATCAACTCGGGAAACACTTCATCAAATGGCTCAGACATTTCTTTACCCTTTGCGATAAGTGGACGTAATCGGTATTGCAGGGGATGTGAGACAAGAAACAAATTGATTTCCAGGCTGTTTTCCATGAAGGAGATCTCGATCATGGCCAAAGTAATCTTTTGTCCTCTCTAAACAACCACAATGGAAAGTCATCATTGACTAGTCTGTAATCAACTTGAAGGGCATCAAATAACATGGGTCGGTTGTGGACTGAAGTTTGTTGAGACTACATGGCTCTGATAAAAAACTTCACATTCAACAATATTGGAGTCAAGATCAATGCAAGAGCGGCTTTAGATGATATTCCACACAAAAATCAGTGCAAACTTCTCCTCAACCACCTCAAACCACCCTAACTGCATGCACTCGTCTACAACACCCTTAGATTTTTTATGTCACAGATTTGCACATGGGTTGCACTGCATGCCTGTTGACAAAAATGCAAGAATGGTGGACAGGCAAGTCATTGAGATTTGCATGTGGTCTTCACCACATCGTCATTCCGCTTTGAAAGAAACACAACCAAATGGAGGGTGACCAGAGAGGTCCAAGACACCTGCTCTGATACCATAAATTGAAAGTGCAACACATGAAGAAGAGTTAGATGCTCCAACACAATGATCGATCTCTCATCTTTTACATTTTACATTTTACATTCAATGGCTTTATAAAGCCATTCAACCTACAAACTACTCAAACCACCTAACAACTAACTAATAACTAATCTTAATAAACTAAAGTGATTATTACTTAATCACATACATTATTTATTTATTATTTATTAACCTCTGTTAAGCACTAATTCCTAACAATAATTGTGGCTGAACTTGCACATTGCAACCACATAACCAACTAAATTTACAAATTGAAGAACACATGCAACATAGCTCGAGAAGTGCAAATAACCAATCCATGGTTATAAAATAGGATCCAACCAATAATTATTTGGCTCTCTACAGATAGTAGGACAAGTTTCCTATGTAAGAGAAATCGTGTCAATTGAAGGTGGCGATACATCCCAACCATTTTGTACATCTGAAGAATAAATAAGCTCATTGTTAGATGGTGAGGACGAAAGACAAATTGAAGGGAAAAGGCTATTCCCAAAGATTGATTCAATCATAATTGGGCTTAGAAGAACCCTAATGCTTACCATACGATGAATTTGACTTTCGATCTCCCAATAAGAGCTAACTAAACTAACCTTAGATGAGAATCGAGTCGGGATAAGCCTTCATTGGCTAACAAGTCTGCCAATTTATGACATTCTTTAAAGCAACGAGAGAATACAACATTTTTAAAATGGACCCCAAGTACTAAACGTTCTTCCACAATGCTTTTGAGCTTCCAATCATGAAGCAAATTATTTCTACAATTGTTAATAACAATTTAAGAGTCCCCCTCAACTTCTAGAGATTCACATTGAGATGATGCTACCAACTTCAAACCTTAGAGCCAAGAAAGAAATATCCTCCTGTAAGAAAAGATCCCTAGGGGATCCTAAAACAACCTCTACACCAGCAAAGCGAGTGTTGCCTTGACATGTGCCATCAAAATTCAACTTGACAAAACCTACCTTATTTGGGGCCCATTTAGCCTTACTTTTATCCAAACATTGAGATATATAGTTTTATAGTCTAATGATATAGCTTGGAGGAGGTATCCTCCAAGCATATGCAAAATTTATGAATTTAAATATTGCATGTTGCAATAGAATTAGAAATATCCTCATGAAAATTCTATGAGATGCAAATTAGTAGGTAGTGAACACTAATGGCACCACACTACTACTTGCAATGTCTGTAGCTAGGTCCACAACACTATTTGTAGCCAAATGGAAGCCTAATAAGAATTTGCTCTAAGTTGCCCTACAACTACAACCCAATTCCTATAGATTTACACTTAGCACTACTATTGCTACAAGTGGTCTTTCCTTGTTTCTACACACACTCACATATACATATACTTCACGCACAAATGGGCTTATTGCATAAATACCAGTTAGCAAGCCACAAAAAACGAAAGAACCCAGACACAGATGCACGCCAACATTCAAGCACATGGCACAATATTGCATTAAAATAACATTTTTCTATTTCTTTGCTCGAACTAGAAATACATTTTTGGGTATTCATACATTCATCTAAGAGCAAACCTTCTCTTGTTTCTTCTCTGAGTTATTTTCTCCCTTTTTGATTTCATCATAGGTTCTCCAAAATTTTGTTCCTCTTTTGGTATTTTGTAAAGCACAAAAAACTCACATACTAAAAACAGTCAACGAAAAAGCATAACTCATTCTAAATAAGGAAATGGGTCATTTCATTAATCAAAGTAACCATAGTTGTACAACATTTTTACAAGTTTCCAAATAAAGTAGTGCAATTACATACACAATAAGGAATGTTACATTATATCTATTTCATTTGTTCCAAGTACATGAATTTACATCAAATTACATCAATGAGAGTATTTATACAATTATAGATTGGCTGTGCAAGCCATACGAGAATCAATACAATGGAATGTACATCATGAATCATATAACATAAGAAGATCTGTCCTTAGCTGCCATGACCCACTGGTCTTCCACAAGCCGAGGCCAAGAGTGTGGTTAAGGTGCTTTTTCCACCCAACCACAGAGTACTGAACTTCCCTGAGTTTCTTCCTAACTCGAAGAAATCTCTGACCTTACACGAGGAGCTTAGCAACTTGGAACGGTAAAGGCAGGATGGAACTCTTGATGCAAGCTTGATGCCTATATGCATTTCTAATAACTAGGATAGCATATTTCTTGCATGCAGGATGTGGCAGAGACATATAACATAAAATCTAGGCTTTTCTAATCCATCTATTTCAATGGTACACTAGCTTTGGCCAAAGCATTAAATAAACAAAAGTGATAATTTAGAAAAAGTAAATTACCGTCTCTGGGAGCCCACATTCGACATTCTGTCCCGGAAGTAAATTACATAGAAAATAAATATACCATTTCTCATTAATCAAAAGAATTGTTTGTTTAAAATTTAAAGTATTCACTAACAATGTGTCCTCTTCGGAAAGATATAACTTACTCAAAAGTTACTTTATTCTTGTTTGCATGTTTTTGCCAAGAAACTAAGTTTACAATTTCGGGGATATGTTGTAATCTATCAAAAGAAAGGTTGTTTTCTAGTTCTGTGATATAAATAATTGTTTGAAAAGAATCAATCTACTAGTTTTTCCTATTACTTCGTGCTTATGAAATTACTCTTTCCAAGTCAATGGGAAACAATTAATTCTAGATAGTTACCAGTTTGCCTAAACAATTGTATTCTTTCATCACTGGTTTTTCATTCCATGTCTCTGGTTATTCTATAGATGATTGTTTTGTTTTGTCAAGTTGAAATCACAGTAATATATGCCCTTTTCCTATTTGGATTGGTTTAAATGAAAATTGATATAAAGAAAATTTCAGGCATTAAATCTCCCTCATGGAATTCTCTTTCCTTGATGTGTTTATCATGCCAGGTCTTTCATTGTTGTTGAACTAGCTCAGTTTGATGGATAGCTTCTAAGCAGAGTTCATCTAATTCACTAAGCTGCAAGACTCTCTCTACCTGAGCCTGATCGAGGTCTAAACTAATTCCATTGTTGTTCTAAGAGTTTGAAGTTCAAATTCAATGGGAAGAAGAGGTTTCTTCCCAAAGACTAACTCGTAAGGAGTAAGACTAGTGGTTGATTTCCAAGTTGTATTGTAGGCCCAAACAACTTCAGGCAATTTTCTGGCCCAGTCTCTTCTTCCTGATGAAATTGTTTTTGTTAGGATATTTTCAAGCTCCCTATTAGTGACTTCTACTTGACCATTTGCTTGTGGGTGATAAGGTGACGACTTTTTATGGCTTACCTGTAGTTTAATATGGAAAGGGGGGATGATGGGGTTGTTGTTTTGGTTTGAATCCTCTTTTCCATAAAACATTCCAAGGGCTTTTCAATCGAGTGCTTCTCCTATCGAGAGGAGAGTCATCTATCAGATTGGGTTGCCACTTGGTTTTCTGCTAAGAAATTCAGAAGTTATCACACAAGAATGCTAATTAATGCTTTAATGCTCTTGAAACCTAATTTAAGCAAAACAGTAATTAAATTTGTGAATTACGACAAATGCCATAGGAATTAGACAAAGGGCAGAGAACCTTAACTCACTATTTTTTGCAGTCCGGAAAATAGAAATGTCAGGGACAATGGTAATGGCGCCCTAGTCCAAGGTACAGGTTTTTTTTGTGGATTCCCGATCTCCTTTCAGCACTGATCTCTGCTATATTCTCTGTTTTCCGTGATTCAACAATGGAGGACAAGGTTGATGGCGCCCTAGTCCACTATGGGAGATTCTTCCAGATGTCGGAAGCTCTACAAACCCTGATGCTCACTGTCTAGTCTGTTTCTGTAGCTTCGGATGCGAAGGACAAGGTTGATGGCGCCCTAGTTTGATCAGGCTCCTCTTTCAGGATTTGGAATCTCCATAGTGTCCTCGTGCTCCCTGCAACTCCACTTCTCCCGCTTTCGCAACCTGTAACCTACAATCACATGGAATGTGGGAGGGGGTTGTGGTGTTTAAAGGCTTGCTTCAGTCAAGCCCTGAAGAGACATTCAAGTCTTCTGAACACCGTTGTCAGAGAGTGCGTATCCTTGTGGGATAGAGGCAAAAATCCAAATGATAATGATGATAAATAACAATAGATGTCACCTTGATGATGAAGCTCTCATGGAAGGAAGAAGCTCTTCAATGCCATGAGGAGAAGATGTAATCCAACCTGCAAAAACAAACACAATAACAATGCTATGCTCTGCAACACAATGATATCACAAAAATCCCAAGTATGCCCAAAGTTCACAATCATCTTCTCCCATAAACATCTTTTAGTTTGCAAGTGATAACCTAAACATGCTTATATAAGCAACTATTAAGATTCCCACCAAGAATTTTGTATTTGAAACTTATGATGTCGGCCTGGAAACCAAATAATGGTCACAAACCCGACATTTGAATTTAGGTCAGACCCAAAATAAGGCTGGACTAGGGCGCTAGCGCCCTTGTCCACCTCGTGTCTTTGTTTTGGCATTGTTAAATTAGCACCCCCTAGGTCCTAATTGTTACAAGACCCAAGGGTTTTCTCGTCGGGAGTCTGAATTATCATGCAAGATGCTCTAAATGCAGTTTAAAGACTCGGGAGCTAAACCTTAAAGGAAAAGGCCCCCAAGGGTGCATTTTTCTGACATAACATTTAGCTCCCACTTTAATGTATGTATTAAACACAAGGCCAATACATGCATTCAAGTAAGGTCAACAAACACACCAAGCACGAAGAAGACACACCAAACACATTGAAGACAGTTACAGGCACGCAAAACACGGAGAAGACAGTTACAGTCACGCAAAACACAGAGAATACATCATTGAAGACACGCAGAGCACATAGAATACAATGAATGCAGTGATTATTTTCTTTTTGATTTTCCCATATGAAATGCAAGATGCAAGTATAGGGAAAGTAAACAAACAAATCCCAAAAAGTGTAGAGGAGCTGTTCACCACCAGTCTTGCACTTTTTGAGAACATACACGCCAAACAAAATCCCAAGGTGTAGAGGAGTTGTTCACCACCGGTATTGCACCTTGAGAACAAACACGCCAAACAAATCCCAAAGTGTAGAGGATCTCATCACCACCGGTCTTGCACTTTGAGAACAAACACGCCATACACACACATGCTGAAGACACGGAGAAAACATGACAGACAAGCGATGGAGTGAAACTATTGCTAGGTTCATCACCATCTCAGGCACATTACAGGCACACACCGACGATTGGGCTTCACCACAACAATTGTTGAAAACATGCTTAAGGGTTGATTTAGTCACAGAACCGCTCCCCGCCTCGCGATGAGGACTTTTGAAAATGACAGGATAATGCAATCTCTCCCAGAAATACACCATCCCTGCCTCGCGATGAGGGCTTAAGATAAAAGGATATGCTCGATATCTTGCCTCCGCAAAGGGCTTAAATGATTGTGATTGATTTTCAGATTGTTCAAACACGTTTTACTATCATCTAAAGCAGACATCTTACCTTATATATGCCCCCACCCTAAGGTGGTTGATATCACGTACTTATATCAAGCACGTTAAGGTAGGAAGAAAACACACAAGGGAATAAGAGCTCTTGCAAAGCCCGTGCCCCCCAGAGGTGACATGTACTTTACGATCGCCGAATGTTCCCACAACCACATCCCTGCGAGAAAGGTGTTAGTAACCAAATAATGATGATAAACAACAATGAATATGATCAACTACATGAAAGAACCAAGCAAGGTGATATTCATGATAAACAAAGTGTGTGGAGCAGCAGTATTGTTAAAGTGTTGTTAGCAAGATAAGATAACATCGACATCAACATCAAGATACAGAAATCACGGAGTGATTCCACTAGCCAAGCATCGGATAATTTTTACAACCCCATCGTCATATATGGACTAGGTCCATTTTTTGATTACTCGCAAAAGGGACACTAGGTCTGCATCAGTATAATATGTTTTTCATCATCGCCAGCTAGATGGAAACACTAGAGGAAGGTAAACAATAAATCAGAGAGGAGAACAAGTGCCTTAGGGATAGTCATGAAGGAGGGTGCCCCCAAGTCACCAACCGCAACGCTATGTCCGTAAGACACAACACACAACAATGAAATCAAAGGAGAGGCAATATAGAAGAATGATGGTACAAATAGAAGGAGGTCACAATAGAGGCGGTCTCTTAGTATCCTTGACCTTACAAGAGAATCAAGGGTCATCCTAGGAGGCCTAACAACATGTAACACATCACGGGGGAAGCACAACACAAGAGATAAAGGGTTAGAGATACTTGTAGAGAAGTCCATGTTAGAAGTCATCATCGAGTGGGTCACCGTCTTCCCAATCTCTCATGCTAAAGGGGAGAGTTGTAGGTTGTTCCATCTGTCTTTTTGATAAATGTTGATTATCTCTCGATCCCTGAAGGGATAACAGAGGAGGGACCTCAGAGTAAATACCTTTTCCTCGTGGACGATGTGATACTTGAGTATTTTCCTTATCCTTCAATTGTAGCAATTATCTCATCGTAATCTAAATAGTCTTCTTCATCGTAGTCATAAATAGAATGGTCTTCTAATATGAGTTGTTCTTTGAGATTTCTTTCCTTATCCACTAATACTTTATCTTGGTCAAGGAGAGTATTGGGATGAAAGAAAGTTAAAGTGTTGTCTAGATCATATCGAGGCATAAGATTAGTTTGTATAATGTGTGCTAAATCTCCAATTACGTTAACACCATCTTGTCCTTCTTTTATCAGTTCTCTTATATTATGAATAACAGGTATAGTTTCTTCCGCTATTTGTTCATTTTCCATGAATGCTTGAAATTCAATTAGCTCTTTATCAAGTTTGTCTATTTGCTCATTAGTTACATATGTTATCGCATCAATAGGGTCCTCAACTTCATGAAATATTTGTTCTTCTATTGTATTTGTAGGAGGCATGATGTCTTGCAAAAGGTGTCTCTCTTGTTGCAGGGAAAGTGTCATCAATTTCATCGTCTTGTGCTAGCATATCCTCATGGGAAGAATCATTTTTGAAAGAATGACTAGAGGACATGTTTGTGTCATCATCACATGGAGAAGATATTGAATGCATGGGAGAAGTGCTATCACCTTCATCTTTTACATTTCTACTCATGGAGAAGAACTTAGTTAAGCTTTCTAATATCGTACGATGCTCACTCATGAGGATTAAAAATTGTTCAAAATCAAGATCTTTGACAAATGCATGTAAAGATACCATAGAAAAATGACATGAAGGTTCCGTGTGTAAGGTCACTTGCAAATTAGTTTCAAATCAAATTTTCAAGATCTTCAAAACTTATGCAAAAGTGATGTCTAAAATGCTTGATTTTCAACTTTTTTCAATGCAAACACATGAAAGAAGTGTTGTAAAGATTTTTAAGAGGGACAACAAATTATATGCCTAATAACAATCCACTGATGCAAAAATATCTTTCACAACACGCTTTTGAAACAATTCTAGAGAGTCGATAAGTCAAAAGCTAGTGAAAATAGACCAAAATATGTGATTTTTCACCAAATCTCAATGCAAAAGAGAAGGGCAATGGGTGTTGTAAGGATAATGATGATGGACAACAACCTATAATAGTAAATAACAACCACCTAATGCCAAAAAATCTGTTACAACATGCCTATAGTGCCACTCTAGATCAAACCCTAGTGCAAAGATATCAAAAATATGCAAATTCCCAAAATTTCAATGCAAAGGCCCAAAAGAAAGGGTGTTGTAAGGAAATTAAGAAGGGGCAGCATATAATAACCCTAATAACAACTAATTAGTGCAGCAAAATCCTGTTGATGGTGGTTTTAACACACAACAATGCAGGTATGATTGCTGGTATCGCATCTCTCTTGAAAAAGTATCCTATCCAAGATAGGACTACCCTAAGGATAATAGAACTAGGTCTTAGCTTGCTTGGAATGACTCAGTGGTATGTCTAGCTATGCCAACAAGGGGTCTTACATAAAATGCAGGGTTTATGGAATATGACAGCAGTATGTATGCAGAAACCCTATGATACTTTCAACAGATTTGTAATGTATATGCTGCTTATAACCTAACCTAACAAACTTGATATAAATAAAATGCAAAAGGGAAAGGAGAGAGAGAAGGGATAAGAGATCCTAAGTGATAGTCACAACGGGGTAAAATACTGTAGATAGACAAATACTTTCAATAAACCATTCCCTGTTTCACCAGGATAGGAAACCCACAATATTGCAAGAAATGATACAATCTTCAAACGATCCTTATGATTTTCAAATTGCATTCACTCATTAAACACCCAGACAATGGCGTAGCTTAACTAGTGGAATGCAACCGAACTATATCCAATGACAGGGCCCGGGCTAACTATACACAACAACTTACCATTAGCAAGCACTAATAGTATGGACCAAAGCATTCATCAGATATCTTAACATTTACCCATCATTGCAAAAGCACAACTAATTAAATTCATATTGATATGAACCATGAAAACCAAAGAGGATAACACAAGAACATGAATTTCCAACAACCTGTGAAACTTGCTTTGTATTGATCACAATTTGGCAGTCTCAGCAATTCAGTATCTAATCTTACTTACAAATGAGAGAAAATGATGACCCTTTTATAGACAAGGCACCATACCGAGTTTTCAATGGATGGTGGAGATTAGCTCAACACCAACGGTCCATATTACATGACATTTAATGAAGTACAATAGTTTGTTACATTTTCGGATTTGCATTTGTCCTTTAGGAAAAAGACAAAATACAACTTGCAAATACATTGAATCTAGACAAAATGGACACCCATTTGGTTGTACACGATGAAAAGTCAATTTTCAAGGCCTAATAAAGCCAAAACAAAGTCACATGACACTTGAAAACTTGAGCTGATGTGGATTCACGAGATTCCAAGTGCTGACTGGATCAAAAGGAGTATTTTGGTGAAGGTATATGCAACTAAATGCTTGCTGGACTGATTCTTGATGACTGGACTAATGGGACAACTGTATGCATGTCTTGGTGATTCAATCCAAGGTCATTTGAGTGGTATTTTTGGGAAAATATCAAAAATATAATTTTTGGTATTTTCTACATCGTAGTAAATTATATTTTCAGAGGCCTTCGGAGCGGAATGGGGGCTCAAAACTTCGTCGGTTGCTTGGTATTAAGCCTTAGCAACTGAGTAGCTCAAACTAGATAATTAGTTTATCTTTCCAATGAGTCCAAGAAGTTTAAATTCTGATGAAATAGCTAGGAGTTATGACCTTGGACTGGATCACTTGGACATTGGATTGGATTTGCAAGAACAACAGTGATGTAGGCATGATCTTCAGTGTCTTTAAGTTCTTGAGGCCTATCTCCATCATCTTGGACATCATACTGACTTCCTTTTGCATGTGTAGTAGCAATTTGGTTGATAAACTGTCAATTCTGCATCTCTGGGTCAATAGGGTACCTCTGTATGTTCATCCTTCCAAGATAGCTCCTTTGTCCTCTTAGACCTGCAAGCGACAAAACCAAGCATCAATTTCATCTTAAACAATCATTTCCCATCATTTTGAATCAAAATATGCCCATTTGCAGTCATGGATCGGTCAAAAACAACTCATTATCAATGTTGCTTCCTTATAGTCCTATTCACAAATCCAGTTATTTTTGCATGATTTTCTACTTTTTTTACCATTTTCGAGTACCCATTTGGCCTATATATTGATTTAAGAAGTTTTTGTGGTCATTTGAATCCATTTGGGGACTTTTATTTCATGTTTTTATAGCCTTTTCTGTAAAAAAAAGATTTTTGGGGGTCACGGACTTTTCATGTGTAGTAGCATTAATTGTCGTAAAACATGCCAAAAATCTACACAAACTTGGTAAAATGTTCATCATGATGGGACAACTAGTTGTGCCATTCAAATCCATCAAGAAAATTCAATTTACTCCTTGAAAAACTCAATTTTCAAGCTAAAATACCAAAAAGCGATGATTTTGGGGGTCATTGACTTAGCGGGGATTTCACCTCCAACTGACCTAGCGGTGATTTCACCTCCAACTAACCTGGTGGGGATTTCAGCTCCAACTGACCTAGCGGGGATTTTGACTCCAACTGACCTAGCGAGGATTTTGACTCCAACTGACCTAGCGGGGATTTTCGTTCGGACTGACTAATTGAATAGGTCAGTCGGTGCACTTTTTAGCGCAGGTCTGTGGCGAGTGGTTTTAGCGTAAAATGGGTTCGGCATAGATTTTGACTTGCACTAACTTAGCACAGGTTTTGGATTCTATTGTACAAAGTCAGTTGGGGATGATTTCGGTGCAAGTCGGTAGGGTGTTTTTCTAGTGTAAATCTCCTTAGCGGGGAATTTAAGTGCAAGTGGATCGGCGGAGGTTTTGGACCCGATAGGATATGTGCAGTGAGCACGTTTTTTAGCGTTAGTCAGTGAGGAAGGATTTTAGATCTAAGGCCAGTAGGGGCTATTTTTAGCGCAAAGTGCAGTTGGGGTCATTTTTAGCGCAAAAGACAACAAATGACTATCTTTCAAGCACAAGACCACTCAATACACTTCCAAATCAATCATGCATCACATCAATTGACTCCAATAATGCAAAATACTCAAATATGGAACAAATCTTGAACTCCAAGCACAAATTCTTCTTCTCATCATCATAAGTAACAGAGGTCAAGATTCCAAGCCAAAGTGAAAGAGGGGGTCTCCATTTGTCAAAATGGGGCGTGTGTGCAAGGCACAACAAATCCCTTACAACACGTCTGGAGTGCAAATCTAACAAGACGATAAGGCCAAATCTAGTGAAAAATGCAAGTTTTCAAACCTTAGACATGAAATTTCACAAGCAGGCCACTATGATGCAACACTACATTTATAAATCAGGCATAATGAGTGTTTTGACAAGGTAGTAAAATCTGAAACAAGATTTTGACTGCAACCCTAGCTCATGCAAAACTAGGTTTGCATGAAAAATGCAAAATTTCAAGCAATTTCTAACAAATCAAGCATGCAAGTGCAATGCAAATGAATTGTAAATGATGAATTTCTACATTTTGTATCAAATCTAATGCAAATAACATAAATTAGTTGAAATTAGATGCCAAATGATTCAAATTTTACAAAAATGCAAGCCTAATATGCCAATTTTTGCAAATTTTTCAATTTTTTTGTAATTTTTCAAATGCAATATTGAAAATAATGAATTGAATGATGATAAATTTTAGATTTGATGTAAAAATTAGAGAATTAATTAAATACAATTGAGTGAATGCAAACTATGTCAAAAATCAAACCCTAGAATTCAATTTTTTCAATTTTTCTAAATATATCAATTTTTTTGTAAATTTTTGAATGCAATAGAATGAATGAATGCAAATCTATCAAACAACACTCAGCAAGGTGCCAAAAAGTTCAAAACATGGGTTCACTAAAATGTTTAATATGGAAAGGGGGGATGATGGGGTTGTTGTTCTGTTTGAATCCTCCTTTCCATAAAACATTCCAAGGGCTTTTCCACTGAGTGCTTCTCCTTTCGAGAGGAGAGTCATCTATCAGATTGGGTTGCCACTTGGTTTTCTGCTGGGAAATTCAAAAGTTATCACACAAGATTGCTAATTAATGGTTTAATACTCATGAAACCCTAATTTAAGCAAAATACTAATTAAATCTACGAATTACGACAAATGCCACAAGAATTAGATAAAGGGAAGAGAACCTTAACTCACTATTTTTCGCAGCCTCGAAAACAGAAATGTCGGGGACAATGGTGATGACACCCTAGTCCAAGGTACATGTTTTTCTGTGGATTCCCGATCTCCTTTCGGTACTGATCTCTACTATATTCTCTATTTTTCATGATCCGACAATGGAGGACAAGGTTGATGGCACCCTAGTCCACTGCGGGAGATTCTTCCAGATGTCGGAAGCTCTGCAAACCCTGATGCTCATTGTTCAGTCTATTTCTGTAGCTTCAGATGTGGAGGACAAGGTTGATGGCGCCCTAGTCTGATCAGGCTCCTCTTTTGGGATCTAGAATCTCCACAGTGTCCTCCTGCTCCCTGCAACTCCACTTCTCCCGCTTTTGCAACCTGTAACTTGCAATCACATGGAATGTGGGAGGGGGTTGTGGTGTTTAGAGGCTTGCCTCATCAAGCCCCAGAGAGACATTCAAGTCTTTCGAACACCGTTGTCAGAGAGAGAGAGTGCATATCCTTGTGGGATAGAGGCAAAAATCCAAATGATAATGATGATAAAACACAATAGATGTCACCTTGATGATGAATCTCTCATGGAAGGAAGAAGCTCTTCAATGCCATGAGCAGAAGATGTAATTCAACCTGCAAAAACAAACACAATAACAATGTTATGCTCTACAACACAATGATATCACAAAAATCCCAGGTATGCCCAAAGTTCACAACCATCTTCTCTATAAACATCTTCTAGTTTGCAAATGATAACCTAAACATGCTTATATATGCAACTATTAAGATTCCCACCAAGAATTTCGAATTTGAAACTTATGATGTCGGCCTAGAAACTAAATAACGGTCACAAACCTGACATTTGAATTTAGGGCAGACCCAAAATAGGGCTGGACTAGGGTGCTAGCGCCCTTGTCCACCCCCTGTCTTTGTTCGGGTATTGTTAAATTAGCACCCCCTAGGTCCTAATTGTTACAAGACCCAAGGGTTTTCTCGTCGGGAGTCTGAATTATCATGCAAGATGCTCTAAATGCAATCTAAAGACCCGGGAGCTAAACCTTAAAGGAAAAAGCCCCCAAGGGTGTATTTTTATGACATAACACCTGGAAATGACCAGTAAAGGTTAACAAGACCTTAGACATAAATTGGGGTCCTTGATATGTGACAATTGATCTACAGGCTCCAAATATGAAAAAATCTTGTTATACAGGAAGTCTGCAACCTGTTCTTCTCTAGCAACTTTCAATGCTTGGACTTCTGTCCACTTGGTCAAATAGTATGTACAAACCAAAATATATTCTTTTCCTTGCGAAGGGGGATCTATAGGACTGATGAAATCCAAACCCCACTTTTCAAATGGTTCAAAAACTACCTGCGGCTGCAGATGCATTTCATTGGATGCCGTGGGTCTTCCCACTCGCTGGCATTCATCACAGCGGCGAACATAGTTCTTCACATCCTTGTGCATAGAGGGCCAATAATATCCTGCACATAAGATTTTATGGGAAGTCCTTTTGGCAGAATAGTGTCCACTAGATGGATCATCATGGCAAGCTCTGAGGATGTTGTATGTTTCATCTGGTCTGACACATCATAGGACCAAGTTAGGGCCACATCGGAATAACATGCCATTAATCCATTTGAAGTGGGCACTTTCCTGAACGAGGTGTTTCTTTTGTTTGGATGTAAAGTCTGGTGGAAGCTTAGAGGTGGCTAAGTAATTTGCAATGTCTGCAAACCAGGGTGTTTTAATGGAGACAACAAATATGTTTTAATCTAGAAATTCGTCCTGTATAGGAGTACAATCTCCATTATCTTGTTTTATCATGGATAGAAAGTTTGCAACTACATTGAATTTCCTAGGCTTATCCATTATGGTCACATTGAATTCCTGGAGGAGTAATAACCATCTGATTATTCTCCCATTTACTGAGGGTTTGTTCATCAAGTATTTGATAGCTGAATGGTTTGTGAACACAGTCACTTTGTATCCTATAATGTAATGTCGGAATTTGTTTATTACATGAACTATTGCTAGAAATTCTTTCTCTCTGGTGGTGTAGTTCTGTTCAGTGGGACTCAAGTTTTTGCTGATGAAATATATAGCGTACTTTCCTCCGTTCTCATCTTCTTGACCTAACACTGCTCCAATAGCATCATTGGAAGCATTGGCATAAATATGGAAGGGGAGTTTCTAGTTAGGTCCCCGTAGGACTGGGGCCGAGACAAGCTTTTCTTTAATAATGTCAAAGGATATTTGACATTCTTTTGTCCAGACAAAATCTACCTCTTTTTGAAGAAGAGAGAACATGGGAGCTGCAATCTTACTAAAGTTTTCTATGAACCTCCGGTAATAACTAGCATGTCCTAAGAAACTTCTGACATCTGTTTGATTCTTTAGGGTTTCCAATTGTTGTATCACTTCAATCTTCTTAGGGTCAACCTTTATTCCTTCAGCTAAGATATGATGTCCCAGCACTATACCTTGTTCTACCATTGTTAGACACTTCTCATGGCTTAGAGACAATTGATGATCTTCACATCGTTGCAATACTCTATCCAAGTTTTTGAGGCTTTCATCAAAATTGGAACCATATACTATGAAGTCATCCATGTAGACTTCTACAAAATCATTTACAAGTTCAGCAAAGATAGCCAGAATGGGTCTCTAGAATGTGGTAGGAGCATTACAGAGCCCAAAGAGAAGAACCCGATATGCGAATGTTCCCCAAGGATAGGTGAAAGTAGTTTTGTCCTGGTCCTCTGCTGCCACTTGTATTTGGTTATATCCACTAAATCCATTTAGGAATAAAAAATACTTCCTTCATGCTAGAATATCCAAAACTTGATCTATGAAGGGTAGTGGGAGGTAATCTCTGTAGGTCGCTTTGTGGAGTTCTTGGTAGTCAACGCACACTCTCCATTTTCTATTTTTCTTTGGCACTGCTACCAAGGGTAAAACCCATTTGCTGTCAGAGATAGGATAAATGAATCCTACTTGTAAAAGTTTCTAAATCTCTATTTTAACAATATCCTTGAGAGCAGGATTGAGTCTTTGTTGTGGTTAGCGGACCAGTCTAACATCCTCAGTATAGATGTGGTGGTTACAAATACTTGGGTGAATTCCTCTCATGTCTGTATAGTCCCAAGCAAAAGCTTTGGGCCTATTCATCAAAACGTCAAACAATTTGAGCTCATCTGACTCTGTCAACCAACTATTAATATTTAAAGTTTTTCCTGGTAGTAACATGATAGTCTTGGTCCCAGGGTTGTTAAGGTGTTGAGAGGACAACTATGTGGTATAGTTCTATGGAGTCTGGTAATATCTTCAAAGAAGTGATCTGTTTTCATAATGATATTAGCCAGGGGACATGGTAACGCTGTGAAGTTGGTGTAATCATGTTCATTGTCTTCAATGTAGATTGGATGTCCCAAAATTTCTTCCACTTCTAAAATCTCTTCATCACCTGAGTCTAAGGCAAGGTCTTGGATGTTTTCTAATTCATCTTCCAACTCTTCACCATGTTGTTTAATGACTACCATGGCAAGTGAAGCTAGATTCTCTTGTTTGTCGGATTCATCTGATTCATCAACCCAAACTTGGTTATGCCCATCAAGTTGAGCGGGGGGATATAGGCTTAAGTGTTTGCTATTGGGACCATATGAAATGATTATTCCTCCTACTCTACAGTCAATCTTAGCTACAATTGTAGCTAACCACAACCTGCCCAATATTACTAGGTAACTATCCTTGGGTGTGAGGGACTGGATGATTTGGAAATCTGCTAGATATTCCCAATCGTCAACCTTGACAGGGACATTTTCTAGGACACCCTTGGGAATGGCTATGGACTAATTTGCCATTTGCAATATGGTAGTTGTGGGACGCAAATCAGCGAGTCCTAGTTTTTCCATAACATCCACCGTCATAACGTTAATGGCTGCTCCCAAGTCCACTAGTGTATTAGGTATTGTTACCTCATTGATTGTTATTGTTATGAGTGGACTGCCTGAGTCACCATATTTTAGGGTTAAGGTTTTTCCAGCCAGAAGGTTAGCTAGATATCCATTGATGTGCACCGTATTAATCTGTTTTGGTTTCCTTCCTGGTGTTTTTATGCACAACTGTTTAACTAGCTGGTTGAGTTTAGGAATTTCTTTAATTGCCTGTAACAAGGGAATCTCGATATGGAGTCATTTAATTTTCTGTATTAAAGCTGTTTCATTAGACAATGGCATTTTCAGAGAGTTTCTAGGAACAGTTTCTCTGAGGCATTCTGGAAAGGGTGCCTGAGTTTTCTTTCTTAGCATAGAATCTCTTTCTGGAGTATTTGATGGTCATTTGGTCACTTCTTCTTGAGACGATTCTATGATAGGTGGTGAAGTTACTTGAAATTGTGATGGGGATAACTTCTCCTGATTGTTCTTGGGGTCATGTTCTGAAGGTACAAGAAGCGTCTCTGGTTCTATGTTACATTCCTCATTTGGGTCTTTTGTGATTTCAACAATGATGGGTTGATTAAGTGTTTTTCCTGACCTCAACTGTAGGTTTCCACAATGGATAGCATTAACTCCCGCCATGTTATTTTGATCAACAACGTATACTAGGGCATTTTGATGTGTGTTCTTGTTATTAGAGACATGTTGTGCCAGTAGTGGTGGTTGATTAACTTGTTCATTCTATTAAGGATTCTGGGGAGCCGGAAGAAGGTTCTATTAGAGATTTGGCATTCGTCTTGGACCATTATAAAATTGATTTGGAGCCCGATTCCATTGAGGCATCAGATTTTGAGGATACCATTGTTGTTGAGTCTAGTTTGGCCATTAAGGGTTTCCCTAGGATTGGTTTGCCCACTTAGGTGGTCCCCAAGGCTAGGGTCCCCAATTAGATGGTGCTTGAGGCCAAGATGTTGTCCATTGATTATAATTCCAATTATTTGGAGGTTGCCAGGAAGGATTTGAATTCTGGCCATAAGACAAATTCCCTCCAAGTCTTTGACCCACAAAATTGATCTCCTCCTCAGTGTGAGATGACCTTTTTTTAGAATTTTTAATTGCATGTAGGATCTCACATTGATCAGTGGCATGACTCTTTTCACAAATTTGGCAATTGTCAACTTTATCCAAAGGGCATTCTCTTAACAGATGTTTGTTCTGACACCTCGAGAAATAGATGGATAGAGTCTTAGGATTACGTGTTTTGGCCTGTATTCCATCCAAAGTGGTGTTTAGCTAAACAAGAATGTTAATTTTCAGATTTGCTATTTCCTCTCGCGGTTTACCTATTTCATTTGAAACTCTTAAAAAATGGATTTATGGATACCTCCCCAATTAGGGGAGAAATTCTGGCATAACTCAGCGATATCACCGAGTTCAAGTTGGGACACATCTTCTTTTCCCATTAAATCTAGACTTCTCGTAGCATCCGCATCAAGTCCTTTGAGAAATATAGTCTTCAAAATTTCTGGACTAATGGCTTCTTCACCACATTGTTTGGTTAGGAAGATGAACATATCAAGATAATCTTCCAGGCTCTCATCTTATTTTTGCCTTAGTATGAACAATTCCTCTTTCCTGTCACTAACTCTACAATAACTTTGGTATTTGTCTAAAAAGACAGTTTCCATGTCATCCCATGTGGTTATTGACCCTGAAACTAACCCAATGAACACCTACATTGCAGCGTCTCTCAGAGTGGAGGGAAAGAGTTTAAGTTTCTAGTTATCATTTTTGTAATCATAAGTCTGGCATAGGACTTTGAACTCGAAGAGGAACTGGTTAGGATCTTTAGAGGATAATCCTCTGAAATTCGATAAAATGGAGGGTGAAATGTTTTTCATGGGTGCATCATCCTCTTCATTGAGAGCAATAGGATAAGTAAATATCCGTGCTCCCCTTCTTGGGTTATCACTATCTCCTTGGTTTGCCCTTCCATCTTTGTTGTTTGCTCTTCGGCCATTGAAAGGGTCATTGTTATTGTTATCAACCATGATGTTAAAAGGAATGTTCTCCTCTTCAAAGACTAGGTTTGTTGGTTGAATGATCTCCTCGTCAAAGGTCAAGTCTGATGGTTGGACTTCTAAGATATTTTGGGAGGTCTCAGGTTGATCCTACTCGATCAATTCGTAACTTAGTTCTTCAGCTGAGACTTGTACCTCCCTACTTATGGTTGGAACTACTATTGGGGGGGTTCTTGATATAAATATTCTGTGTGTACCTCATTTCCTGACCATGCAGAAAGAGAGGTTTGGTAACTATTCTTGGGTGTTTACTACAAGAGGTCTCCAAGCATTTCCCTAATAACACTTAGAAAAGAATCATGTCCCCGGCAACGATGCCAAAAAGTGACAGGTTGTTGTGAGGTCCTAACACTTTAGTTGAAAAATATCAGTTTATTGACTGTGAGGCCTACCTTTTTCATTTCCATTCATATGACTATTTACCTTACTGTTGCTAATACTTTTATACTTGTGGGACTGTTGATCCCGGATTCTCAAACTTTTAGACTTTATTATGTTAAAGGAAAACTAATTGGGTGATGTTAGATAGATGCTTGTATTAAGATAAAACAAATTGGGTGATGTTTGATAGATGTTTATTTTATAGGAAAACTAATTGGGTGATGTTAGATAGATGTTTATATTATAGGAAAACTGATTGGGTGATGTTAAATAGATGCTCTATATTAAAGGAAAACTAATTGGGTGATGTTAGTTAGAAAATTGTAATGTGATTTCCTTTATGCTTAAGAGAACTTGTGGTATTTTATGGGAATGCATGTTTTAAATTGCTTCGGCTATGATATTTATATGTGGAATTAACTTTGCAATTGAGTACGCAGGTATTCTGACAAACCATAGATACTGGAGATCATCCCACACCTTATGTTGTAATCCCTTGTGAAGCCGATCTGGTTCCACGAGGAACCAAGATCAACTGTGTTAAATGTAATGTTGTAATGTTAATTTGCATGAGGTTAAATGGGTTAGGTTTACCCTATTTTAATTTGAATTATGATATGTGTTGTAAGATTTGTCTTTGAATTTTATTTTTAAATTTTAAATTTTTAGAGACCCTTTTCTTGTGTTTTAACTTGACCCTGGGTGTTCTAGCTAGGTTAAACTTAACCCTGGGTTATACCCCATGGGTTTAGGGTCCCTTTTGACTTGGGTAACCCTTGGTAAACCTCCATATGGTCACCTTAACTTCACATTGAAGTTAAGTGACGAATTTGGAGGCATGGGAGGGATAGGATGAGTGGTACTAACACTCAAGCCCATCCCTTTTCAATTCCCAAGGCTAGAGATGACTCCAAGATCCACCAATTGTGGAGGACTTGACTTCAAGTCTCTCTCACAATTGGTGAGAGTCCCCGTGGAGTTGTGTGGTCCTTCATGAGAGGAAAGGAAGGGGAGACATGTGTCACCCTTTCCCTTTTTAACTCCCCTTTTCTCTCCCATGTGTTGGAGAGAGGACATGTGGTAAGGGGTGAGGAAGACTTTGGGGATGGGTGAGTGACATGTGTCAACACCCATCCCTTGGGACACATTTGTAGTGGGGAGGAAGAGTGAGGAGGTGACAAGTGTCACCTTCCCATTCCTCTAAGCTCATGGATTGGGCTTATTTTAATCCCACTTGGGATAGGGAGAAAGGTTGTTGAATTTTTGAGAATTTTATTTTATTGGAAATTGTTTTGGGAAAAAGGATAGAGGGAGTTTGGTGGCTTATGTCTGGAGGAGATTTTAGAGGAGCTCTACATCAACTTCTTCTATTTTAGAGATTTTAAAGGTTGGTTTTCAAGGCTAAGGCCTTCCCCTTGTATTTCAATTTGCTTGCATGATGAGTGTGTGAGATGTATTTTGCTTGTGTTGTATTTTGTTATTGTGGGGAATATTCAGTAGGGTGTTGAAAGAGCCTCTCCCACTTGGGAGAAAATGCTCATCAAGTGTGGGGTAGGGGAGGAGTGATCCTCCTCGAGTTCATTACCTTGTTTTGGGATGTTGAAAGCCTTGAGGGCATTTTATGTGATTTTGAGTAATTTGTTATATGGCTTGAGAGCCAAAATATGAACTCCTTTGAAAATTTTGTTAACATGTGGGCTTGAGGCCATGCAAAAAATTGTATTGAGATATTTTGAAGGAGTGGCACTCTAGAGTTGAGTGTGTCCACTCTCCTACCCCTTGAAACTCACCTTGGTTGAGTTGCGTGTTGTAAATATCCATGGGTGTAATTTAGCATTTTTTGAAATGTTTGTTTATCTTGTTGTGAAGTGGATTTGAGTTCCCTAGGTGTGTGGATGACCTCCCTAGCTTGCGGGTGACCCTCTTGCAGGTCTACAGTAGGGAGGAGAGCAAGATGTGTGGTGTTTCTTTCCTTTGTGTGATATGCAGGTTTCTTGGAGCTTAGTGTGAAGTTGAAGAAAACTCCTTGTGATGGAAAATATTTTATTTTCCTTTACTCTTAAAGCTCACAAGAGAGAGCTTGGCCTCCTTGGAGATCTTACCATTGTTAGTTGTCAAGATGAGAACTTGGTTCTCTCTTTTGGTTGTAAGATTACATTCATGAAGTTGTGTGTTGAACATTTATCATTGAAATGAAAGTTAGAAATTTTAGTTTACATGTGTATTATTCAAAAAGGATGAAATGAAGAAAGTTTGTTATAAATTATTTCTTTGTATGACTTAATGGAAATATTAATTTTGATAAGTCATGAAATTGTTGTTGTGACAATATGAAAGTTGTAAATTTTTATTTGGGAAGGAAAGAAATTGGTTATAGTTTGCATTAGAGGCTTTTAATTGATGGCAAGTATATTTATCTCCTTCTTTAAAAAATGAGTAGAAACAACTCATATTATGAGTACATTTAAAAAAAAAAATAAACTCCTTGCTTCATAAGAAATTTTGGAATAAACAAAATACATACCTTGCTTAATGTCTTATAAGAAAATTGAAGAAATATTTAGCATAGTTACAAGAATATATAATTTAATTTTAATGTGTGTATTTTCTTGTCTTAAAATGAATGTGCTTACATGATTTTTTAAAATAGAAAAAAAATGAGTTTATTATTTTTGCTACATATATTTGTGATTTCATCACACACACACACACACACACATGAATATTATTTTTGATGTTAATTTCTCTTTAATATACAGACTACGTTTCGTAATTAAATTGTATTTTTGCTGTGTATATATATATATATATATAAATATATGTATTTTTTATTTATATGTTATTATATTTTAATTTTATTAAAATTGTGAATTGTATTAGTTGAGGATTTGTTGAGTATGAAAATTAATATATATATATATATTTAAAGGTTAATAAATGAAATTTCATTGTGGAAATAAAGCGAAACTGTGTAAATATTACACATTAAACAAACTGTGTATAAAATTTTTTTAATGAAGTGGTGTGGGGGTTTGAACCCCCCACTGTGACTGTCTTACAATGGGTGTGGGGAGTGGGTGAAGCCCCCATGCACACCCCACACCGTAGGATGTGGTTGGGGGCTCCGCCCCCTCCCCACACTCCTCGCTAAACATAAAACCCTGCGGCCCTTTGTGTATTCCGCTCCCCTTGCACAGTCTGCCCGTGACCTCCGTCCGCGACCTCTACTCTGCCCTTCGCCGCTCCCTGCGGCCACCACCACCCAAATCTCCGCCCGCGGCCTCTCACCTTGCGGCCCCCTTCTCACAGAGCTGCCCTCTCCGTCGCCGCCGCCTCCTTTGACCCTGTACAAGCAAAGCAACAAAAAAAAGTTAGGGCTTTTCAATGTGATTTAAAAAAAAATTATATAGGAATGAACCACATTCCATTGTTATATAAAGAAAACCTAACATATTATAATACAATTAAATATTTATATATATATTAATTATTTATTAATAAATTTGTAAAAGGGAAGCCATTAAAAATATAATAGGGCTTCAATATTGACAAAAGAAAAATATAACAAATATTTAGTAAGAATATATATATATATATATATATATATATATATATATATATATATATATATATATATATATAGGAAAACGAATTTTTGGGGATTAACAATTTTCACAAATGATATACCAAGAAAACGAAAAGAAAAATATACGTCTTTTAATAAAAGAAAAAACCTAGAGATATAAATGCATATATATATATATGCTTATTTGCATTTATATCTTTATAAATAAAATTAAGCCATCATATGCATTTCATATGTGGCCATTGTAAACTCAACCTGTAGATTGAGAAGACGTCCAATTGAGGAAAATGAGAGAAAAAGAGAAAGAAAGATAAAAGTGAAAACAAAGAGGAGAAAATGCATGACCCTTCCAGAATAGGGTTAAAAATACTAATTAAGATTGAACATTTCGTTAAACCTGATTGGGGGCAAATTAATTATCAAAATTAATTCAAACGTTGAATTAAACCTAGAGCGGAAACCTAGTGGACTTCATCAAGCGAAGTTAGTAAGTCCTGTTTAAATGATCTGATCTACCAAGAAATTAGAAATAATGTAAAGGATGCAGTGATAACTCTGATTGATAGAGAACTGATCTACCAAGAAATTAGGAATAATGTAAAGGATGCAGTGATAACTCTGATTGATAGAGAACGTGAAAGAGAGCAAATTAAAATAAAATTTTAGATAAACGGGAAGGAGAACAAATGTTCAGGCTTTGTTGAAAATGCTAAAATTAGAAGAAGAACTAATTAATATTAAATTTCAGAAAACGTGAAGGAGAACAGATGATCAGACTTTATTGAAAAATGTGCCATTAACTTAATCAACTGTATGAGTGAGATGTAAGAAATTTAGTAACCCAAATCAGGAAACCCCTTGATCAGAATAATGTTAGTACAATAAACCCCACTCACGCCTGTGAGGCGTTATGCTGCCAGATTTTCCCAGAATTTAGGGTTTAGAAGATTAGTAAGTTTAACCCTTGTAGCGACGTTAACCGCATCACGATGACCCCCTTGTTGGACTTCTTGTGTTTGGGTATGCGTACGTGTGCGTATTACCCCGCTAACAACTGTATTGTTTACGCCTTAAGCGTACGCCACCGAGAATACTTATGCGTGCGAGGGGGTTTCTAGGGAAACGTGGGAAAATTTTTGATATTTTGTGTCATGACCACATGTTAAATGTGGACATGACACGTGTGATGCATGTCGTGACCGCATGGGAAATGTGGGCATTACATTTGGTATTAGAGCCCAAGTTTAAACACTGGGCATATTTGGGCACGTTATTTATTCCGCAACTTTGATTAATTAATGCCTACCTTGTTTTCTAGGATGCATCCCCGACATGTTCGACGACCGCGATCGTGCAACATGGCATCCGTTGAGGTGCACAGTGTTTCCTCCGCAGAGGGACAGGCACCCACAGTTATAGCAGATCAGCTAGTACCATAGGCACCACCAATATTAGACGTAGGTCCTCATATTTTATAGACATTGCAGGCCATGTTAGAGAGGTTACCGCCAGTTATTCCAGAGCCACGTGATGAGCCTCACGTCAATCCGTGAGAGGAGCCATGTGCTGAGCCATATGTGGAGCCTCGCGTCGATCCGCGAAAGGTGCCACGTATGGAGCCTTTCATAGAGATACCTAATACTATAGTGGAGGAGGTAGGGTCAGCCTACCGTGCATGGAGTAGGATTCCTTTGAGACTTTCGAGACGAGATGAGACCATGAGAGTAGAGTAGATATATCATGGACCGTATGAGTATAGCCAGTTATAGGACATAGAGACAGAGGAGACCCCATCAGAGACCTGCTTAGGCTTAATCCACCTACCTTCGCAGGAGCTACAGAGGGAGCTGTGTCTGAGGCTTGGCTTATCAGTTTAGATAGGTGCTTCGCGTTGTGACCTTATGGGAGCAACATGAAAGCACGAGTGGCAGTACACCTTCTGAGAGATGCAGCAACTACCTGGTGGCGCAATAAGGAGTGCAAGCGCCAGTTATCCTTAGATACTCTCACATGAGACATATTCATAAAGCACTTTAATGTGCGGTACTTGTCAGATCACTATAGACAGCGTCGGATAGTTGAGTTCCATGATTTATAGCAGAGAGGACTCACGGTTGCTCGGTATGAGAGCCAGTTCATTGAGCTTTCTCGTTATGCAGAGTATCTCCATGACGAGAAACTTCTAGTACACAAATTCATTAGAGGTCTGAATCACGGGATAGTAGGCCCAGTGCGTATGGTAGACCCCCAGACTATGAGTGAGGCTGTCGAAAAGGCTTTTATTACAGAGAAAATTCAGGGACGAGGGCAGAATTCACGCCCGCAGTTTCAGGACCGTAATCACCAGCAGCAGCAGAACTTTCGTAGGCCACAATCCACACCACATAGAGGAGGATTTAATTCCTCATCATGACCTCCTAGGCCTCTATAGCAGGAGCAGTAGCAGCATCAGCAGAGGTTTAGACCCCAGCAGAGGGTTCAGGGAGGACAGAACCGTGGTTGGCAGTAGAAGGGCCCGCGTAGAGATCAGAGATAGCAGGGATCATCTGCGGGACCCGTGAGGTCTCAGTAGTCTTACAAAGGTTCACAGGGGTCCACTGGATGGACTGGACAACAGTAGTCGGGCAGGACTCAATCAGGACAGTTACAGACTAGGGGCCCATGTTATGTAAGTGGTGGGGTAGGGCATTTGGCCAAAGAGTGTCCACAGGGATTTACAGTAGGGGCACAACCCCGTGTAGGAGGATTTGAGCAGACTATAGGTGATGTGGGCAGGTCCCACTGCGTGTTTGCAGCGGTTGACAACCGCCAGGCCGACTTCCAGGCCTCAGTTATTGAGACAATAGGTATGATTGGGGATTTTCCCATCTCTATTCTTTTTGACTTTGGAGCTACCGACTCTTTTCTGTCTACATCGTTAGTGGAACGTTGCAGGTTGGTGGCTTCTAGGCAGGACATTAGGTGGGAGGTTGAGTTGGCCTCTGGGGCTAGGATGTCAGTAGATATTGTGGTTAGAGATTGCGAGATCTCCTTGGGTTCCTTCACTACATCATGTGACCTTAGGGTTATGCCATTAGGATCCTACGGTGTAGTTTTGGGTATGGACTGGCTTGCAGCTTATAGAGCCAAGCTAGATTGTCGCCAGAGGACGATTAGCTACTTAGACAATCATGGCTCACCAGTTGAGATAGTGGGTATTTAGAAGCCCATGGCTGTTCGTATGATATCCGCTCAGTAGCTTAAGTGTTGGATGTGGAAGGGTTGTTAGTTGTTCGCTATCACGGTCAGTGACAGATTAGAGGATGAGCCTGAGGCTTCTCTAGATGATCACCCTATCTTGAGAGATTTTGCCGACGTATGTCCACCAAAATTACCAGGCATGCCTCCATGCAGAGAGGTTGATTTCCACATCGACTTAGTGCCGGGTGCAGAGCCAGTGTCTCGTGCACCCTATAGGATGACTACACATGAACTTACAGAGCTCAAATTGCAGTTAGAGGAACTACTTGAGAAGGAGCACATCCGACCTAGCGTTTCACTGTGGGGCGCACCAGTTATCTTCGTGAAGAAGAAGGATGGGTCTCTTCGATTATGCATGGATTACAGGTAGTTGAACAAGGTGACGGTGAAGAACTGTTATCCTCTGCCTAGATTTGATGACCTCTTTGATCAGATGCAGGGAGCCAGAGTGTTTTCAAAAATTGATCTGAAATCTAGGTATCACCAATTGCGCATCACAGAGGCAGATATTCACAAGACTACTTTTCGAACCAGATCTGGCCATTACAAGTTCACCGTGGTACCCTTCGGTTTGACAAACGCCCCAGCAGTGTTCATGAGTCTCATGAATGGGGTGTTTTGCACTTACTTGGATCGGTTCGTGATCATATCTCTTGATGATATTTTGATCTATTCACAGACCGAGGAGGAACATATGGATCATTTGCATCAGGTTTTGCAGTGTTTACGAGAGCAGCAACTTTATGGCAACCTGGCTAAGTGTGCCTTCTTTAGGACAGAGGTGCAGTATTTGGGGCACATCTTATCAGGCGATGGCATCTCCGTAAATCCATCAAAGATTAGAGCGATTCAGGACTGGCCAGCACCCACCAGTGTGACTAAGGTCAGGAGCTTTATGGGATTAGCCAGTTATTACCGTAGATTCGTTGAAGGCTTTTCCAAGTTAGCGCATCCCATCACTTCCCTTCAGCGGAAAGAGAAAGGTTTCACTTGGACCGAGCAGTACGAGAGGGCCTTTGGGGTCCTCAAGGAGCGTCTTACCAGCGCTCCCATATTAGTGGTTCCAGATCTGGTAGAGGATTTTGTTGTTTGTACTAATGCATCATTAGAGGGTTTGGGAGCCGTGCTTGTGCAGGGTGGTAGAGCGATTGCATACGAATCGCGTAAGCTTAAGACACATGAGCTAAACTACCCTACTCACGATTTGGAGCTCGCAGTAGTTATTCATGCTCTTGTTCATTGGAGACACTTCCTTTTAGGTCGATGCTTTGAGCTCCAGTCGGATCACCATAGCTTACAGTACATTTTCACACAGCCCAATTTGAATGCTCGCTAGCGGCAATGGATGGAGTTCTTGTGCGAATACGATTTTGATGTCCACTACATCAAAGGGAAGGAGAACGTGGTTGCGGACACCTTGAGTTGAAGGCACCACGAGATCTTAACCTTGACATTGAGGGTGGACTTGAGAGAGCGTATCTTACAACATCTGCTTGAGGACGAGTGGTTTCTTGAGGTGCAGCAGGAAATTCAGAACCAGAGGGCCCTTAAGGGCAAATTCGTAGGATATTCCCTTGAGTTTGATGGTTTGCTTAGACATCGGCAGCACATCTATGTACCCCGTGCGGGTGATCTACGTGTAGTGGTTCTTTTTGAGGCTCATAGAGCACCTTATGCAGCACACCCAGGAGTGAAGAAGATGCATGTTGATTTGCGACAGTTATATCATTGGGCTGGGATGAGATGAGACATTGTAGAATATGTTGCTCGTTGCCTTGAGTGTCAGAGGGTCAAGGCCAAGCATCAGCATCCAGTAGGACTGTTGTACCCTCATGAGATACCTGAGTGGAAATGGGACACCATTTCCATGGATTTTATTGTTGGTCTACCTATGTCATCACGTCGCCATGATGCCATCATGGTGACAGTTGACAAGTTGACCAAGGTGGCACATTTTTCACCTGTACGCACGACGTACAATGCACCATCTGTGGCGAGAGTGTTTTTAGATCAAATTGTCAGACTTCATGGGGTACCTCGCCGCATCATTTTTGACAGAGACTTAGTTTTCACTTCAACTTTTTGGAGAGCCTTATAGCAGGCGTTGGGCACTCAGCTCAACTTCAGTTCAGCTTACCATCCTGAGACCGACGGATAGACATAGAGAGTTAATCAAGTGTTGGAAGACATGCTTCGTATGTATGTTACGGACCATCAGTCTAGATGGGAGGAGTATCTGTATCTGGTTGAGTTTGTCTACACTAATAGGGATCACAGCTCGTTGGGTATGCCTCCTTTCCAGGCTCTATACGGCTGACCATGCATGACACCTTTGAGTTGGGATCAGATAGAGGACAGGGTTGCCATTGGTCTAGAGATAGTTCAGGATATGGAGTAGCAGGTTACACTGATTAGACAGAGACTTCAGGAGGCACAAGATAGATAGAAGTATGTCGATGCTAAGAGAATTGATCGTAGCTTCTCACTAGGTGACAGGGTATTTTTGAGAGTGCGACCGCACAAGAGTCCAATCCGTTACGGAAAGGGCTCTAAGCTCGCACCTCAGTTTGTAGGACCTTTTGAGATCTTGGAGTGGATAGGACCTGTAGCCTATCATCTAGCCTTGCCACCTAGCCTATCGTGTATCCACGATGTCTTTCATGTTTCAATTTTACGTCGTTACATCTCTGACTTATCTCATGTATTGGATTGGAGTTCTCTTCAGGTAGAGGCAGATGGATAGTTGGCTTTGGAGCCAATTCACATATTGGCTCGTCGGATGCTGGGCCTTCAAGGTTGAGAGATGGACCAAGTTAGGGTCCAGTGGGACATGTATGACAAGGTCACTGCGACATGGGAGGATGCAGCAAGATTGAGGACTCTTTATCCTCACCTCTTTGACGACTTCCATGAGAAAATACAGTCTTAGAGGGGGAGGATGTGAGGCCTACCTTTTTCATTTCCATTCATATGACTATTTACCTTACTATTGCTAATACTTTTATACTTGTGGGACTGTTGATCTCGGATTCCCAAACTTTTAGACTTTATTATGTTAAAGGAAAATTAATTGGGTGATATTAGATAAATGCTTGTATTAAGAGAAAACAAATTGGGTGATGTTAGATGTTTATTTTATAGGAAAACTAATTGGGTGATATTAGATAGATGCTTGTATTAAGAGAAAACAAATTGGGTGATGTTAGATAGATGTTTATTTTATAGGAAAACTAATTGGGTGATGTTTGATAGATGTTTATATTATAGGAAAACTAATTGGGTGATGTTAAATAGATGCTCTATATTAAAGGAAAACTAATTGGGTGATGTTAGTTAGAAAATTGTAATGTGATTTCCTTTATGCTTAAGAGAACTTGTGGTATTTTTGGGAATGCATGTTTTAATTTGCTTCGGCTATGATATTTATATGTGGAATTAACTTTGCAATTGAGTGCCCAGGTATTATGACAAAACACAGATACTGGAGATCATCCCACACCTTATGTTGTAATCCCTTGTGAAGCCGATCTGGTTCCATGAGGAACCAAGATCAACTCTGTGCTTGATGTAATGTTGTAATGTTAATTTGCATGAGGTTAAATGGCTTAGGTTTACTCTCTTTTAATTTGAATTATGATATGTGTTGTAAGATTTTACTTTGAATTTCATTTTTAAATTTTAAATTTTTAGAGACCCTTTTCTTGTGTTTTAACTTGACCCTGGGTGTTCTAACTAGGTTAAACTTGACCCTGGGTTATACCCCATGGGTCTAGGGTCCCTTTTGACTTGGGTAACCCTTGATAAACCTCCGTATGGTCACCTTAACTTCACACTGAAGTTAAGTGACGAATTTGGAGGCATGGGAGGGATAGGATGAGTGGTACCAACACTCAAGCCCATCCCTTTTCAATTCCCAAGGCTAGAGATGACTCCAAGATCCACCAATTGTGGAGGACTTGACTTCAAGTCTCTCTCACAATTGGTGAGAGTCCCCATGGAGTTGTGTGGTCCTTCATGAGAGGAAAGGAAGGGGAGACATGTGTCACCCTTTCCCTCTTTAACTGCCATTTTCTCTCCCATGTGTTGGAGAGAGTACATGTGGTAAGGGGTGAGGAAGACTTTGGGGATGGGTGAGTGACATGTGTCAACACCCATCCCTTGGGACACATTTGTAGTGGGGAGGAAGAGTGAGGAGGTGACAAGTGTCACCACCCCATTCCTCTAAGCTCATGGATTGGGCTTATTTTAATCCCACTTGGGATAGGGAGAAAGGTTGTTGAATTTTTGAGAATTTTATTTTATTGGAAATTGTTTTGGGAAAAAGGATAGAGGGAGTTTGGTGGCTTATGTTTGGAGGAGATTTTAGAGGAGATCTACATCAACTTCTTCCATTTTAGGGCTTTTAAAGGTTGGTTTTCAAGGCTAAGGCCTTCCCCTTGTATTTCAATTTGCTTGCATGATGAATGTGTGAGATGTATTTTGCTTGTGTTGTATTTTGTTATTGTGGGGAATATTTAGTAGGGTGTTGAAAGAGCCTCTCCCACTTGGGAGAAAATGCTCATTAAGTGTGGGGTAGGGGAGGAGTGATCCTCCTCGAGTTCATTACCTTGTTTTGGGATGTTGAAAGCCTTGAGGACATTTTATGTGATTTTGAGTAATTTGTTATATGGCTTGAGAGCCAAAATATGAACTCCTTTGAAAATTTTGTTAACATGTGGGCTTGAGACCATGAAAAAAATTGTATTGAGATATTTTGAAGGAGTGGCACTCTAGAGTTGAGTGTGTCCACTTTCCTACCCCTTGAAACTCACCTTGGTTGAGTTGTGTGTTGTAAATATCCATGGGTGTAATTTAACATTTTTTGAGATGTTTGTTTATCTTGTTGTGAAGTGGATTTGAGTTCCCTAGGTGTGTGGATGACCTCCCTAGCTCGAGGGTGACCCTCTCGCGGGTCTACAGTAGGGAGGAGAGCAAGATGTGTGGTGTTTTCTTTCCCTTGTGTGATATGCAGGTTTCTTGGAGCTTAGTGTGAAGTTGAAGAAAATTCCTTGTGATGGAAAATATTTTATTTTCCTTTACTCTTAAAGCTCACAAGAGAGAGCTTGGCCTCCTTGGAGATTTTACCATTGTTAGTTGTCAAGATGAGAACTTGGTTCTCTCTTTTAGTTGTAAGATTACATTCGTGAAGTTGTGTGTTGAACATTTATTATTGAAATGAAAGTTAGAAATTTTAGTTTACATGTGTATTATTCAAAAAGGATGAAATGAAGAAAGTTTGTTATAAATTATTTCTTTGTATGACTTAATGGAAATATTAATTTTGATAAGTCATGAAATTGTTGTTGTGACAATATGAAAGTTGTAAATTTTTCTTTGGGAAGGAAAGAAAATTGGTTATAGTTTGCATTAGAGGCTTTTAATTGATGGCAATATATTTATCTCCTTCCTTCAAAAATGAGTAGAAACAAATCATATTATGAGTACATTTTTTTTAAAAATAAACTCCTTGCTTCATAAGAAATTTTGGAATAAACAAAATACATACCTTGCTTAATGTCTTATAAGAAAATTGAAGAAATATTTAGCATAGTTAAAAGAATATATAATTTAATTTTAATGTGTGTATTTTCTTGTCTTAAAAGGAATGTGCTTACATGATTTTTTAAAATAGAAAAAAAACGAGTTTATTATTTTTGCTACATATATTTGTGATTTCATTACATACTTATATATATATAATTTTTGTTGTTAATTTCTCTTTAATATACAGACTGCGTTTTGTAATTAAATTGTATTTCTACTTTGTAAATATATATATATATATATATGTGTGTGTGTGTGTGTGTGTGTGTGTGTGTGTGTGTGTGTGTGTGTGTGTGTGTGTGTATAAATATATGTATTTTTCATTTATATGTTATTATATTTTAATTTTATTAAAATTGTGAATTGTATTAGTTGAGGATTTGTTGAGTATATATTTATATATTTAAATGGTAATAAATGAAATTTCATTGTGGAAATAAAGCAAAACTATGTAAATATTACACAGTAAACAAACTGTGTATAAAAAAAAAATTTAATGAAGTGGTGGGGGGGTTCGAACCCCCCACTGTGACTGTCTTCCAATGGGTGTGGAGAGGGGGTGGAGCCCCTACCCACAGCCCACACCGTGGGATGTGGGTGGGGGCTCCGTCCCCTTCCCACACTCCCTGCTAAACATAAAACCCCGCAGCCCTTTGTGTATTTCGCTCCCCCTGCACAGTCCGCTCGCGACCTCTACTCCGCCCTTCGCCATTCCCTGCGGCCACCACCACCCAAATCTTCGCCCGCGGCCTCTCACCCTGCGGCCCCCTTCACACAGAGCCGCCCTCTCCGTCGCTGCCGCCTCCTTTGACCCTGTACAAGCAAAGCAACAAAAAAAAGTTAGGGCTTTTCAATGTGATTTAAAAAAAATTTATATGGGAATGAACCACATTCCATTGTTATATAAAGAAAACCTAACATATTATAATACAATAAAATATTTATATATATATATATATTAATTATTTATTAATAAATTTGTAAAAGGGAAGCCATTAAAAATATAATAGGGCTTCAATATTGACAAAAGAAAAATATAACAAATATTTAGTGAGAATATATATATATATATATATATATATATATATATATATATATATATATATATATATTCTATTTTTAGGAAAACAGGTTTTTGGGGATTAACAATTTTCACAAATGATATACCAAGAAAATGAAAAGAAAAATATACATGTATTTTAATAAAAGAAAAAACCTAGAGATAGAAATGCAAATAAACATATATATATATATATATATATATATATATATATATATATATATATATATATATATATATATATATATATATATATATATATATATATATATATATATATATATATATATATATATATATGCTTATTTGCATTTATATCTTTATAAATAAAATTAAGCCATCATATGCATTTCATATGTGGCCATTGTAAACTCAACCTGTAGATTGAGAAGACGTCCAATTGAGGAAAATGAGAGAAAAAGAGAAAGAAAGATAAAAGTGAAAACAAAGAGGAGAAAATGCACGACCCTTCCGGAATAGGGTTAAGAGTACTAATTAAGATTGAACATTCCGTTAAACCTAATTGGGGGCAAATTAATTATCAAAATTAATTCAAACGTTGAATTAAACCTAGAGTGGAAACCTAGTGGACTTCATCAAGCGAAGTTAGTAAGTCCTATTTAAGTGATCTGATCTACCAAGAAATAAGGAATAATGTAAAGGATGTAGTGATAACTCTGATTGATAGAGAACTGATCTACCAAGAAATTAAGAATAATGTAAAGGATGCAGTGATAACTCTGACTGATAGAGAACATGAAAGAGAGCAAATTAAAATTAAATTTCAGAAAAATGGGAAGGAGAACAAATGTTCAGGCTTTGTTGAAAATGCTAAAATTAGAAGAAGAACTAATTAATATTAAATTTCAGAAAACGTGAAGGAAAACAAATGATTAGACTTTGTTAAAAAATGTGCCATTAACTTAATTAACTGTATGAGTGAGATGTAAGAAATTTAGTAACCCAAATCAGGAAACCCCTTGATTAGAATAGTGTTAGTACAATAAACCCCACTCACGCCCATGAGGCGTTATGCTACCGAATTTTCCCAGAATTTAGGGTTTAGAAGATTAGTAAGTTTAACCCTTGTAGCGACATTAACCGCATCGCGATGACCCCCTTGTTGGCCTTCTTGTGTTTGGTATGCGTACGTGTGCATATTACCCCGCTGACAACTGTATTGTTTACACCTTAAGTGTACGCCATCGAGCACGCTTACGCGTGCGAGGGGGTTTCTAGGGAAGCGTGGGAAAATTTTTGATATTTCATGTCATGACCACATGTCAAATGTGGACATGACACGTGTGATGCGTGTCATGACCGCATGGGAAATGTGGGCATGACATTGACCGGGTCATGTCCAAGGTTGTATGCAATAGAGAATATCGTTTGGACATCTCATCTAGAAACAATTTCCTGAATCTTTAAAAAGGCTTAAAGAACATATCAACTAGAAAACATTTGAACTCTATACTAGAAAGCATTTTAACTCTATACTAGAAATTCAGACATGCAATTTTTACTATGAACTCGAACAGTGGCTAATCCTATAACTGCACACACACTCAAACTTTCAACTAACAGTTAATAACAATTTGAAACTAAAGCAAATGCTCTGGAAATATTAAAAAAATAGAGCTCCAAGAATTAACGTCTTAAATATCACAACTTGCAGGCACACACAATAGAACTAAACATAAAATAACACTACTCTAAACAGAACATTCACAAAAAATAGAAATGCTTATCTACTCTACAAACCTGTGAGTGGCCAGCTCTTGGGAGAAATTTGTCTTTTAATTTAGATCACATTCAATTGTTTCCATAGCAACATAGTAATTCCATTCATATCTTCATAACTCAAAAGGAAATACTCATAATAACACTATTTGTATTCATGAAAATATTGTAGAACATAACTCTTCGATTACTTGCCAAGAAGAGATTGATATTCCTTCTTCACACAATATGATATATATATATATATATATATATATATGTTTTGAGCAACTAACTAGAACTAAACTATTACAAAATCCTATATTCCAGATGGTGGTAAAATGCCATTGAAAAAGTCTCATAACAAAAAAATAGAATTTCAACTACTGATTTCTTTATGGAATAAAAACATATAAAATGCTCTGATTGGAGCCATAAAGTCTCAGATAACCAACATAAATTAATAGAATTAAAAGAGTCCAATCAAGGCACGCCTAAATTTTTGGTGCCCTCAACTTCTGGTGCACTTGACCTCAGCTGCTTGAAGTCCACTCCTCTCGTAGGCCATGCATTAATCCTGTACAATTACTCAACTCTACATACCATTATATCAACATTTAATAGCTAAATTCAATCAATTTAGGAATGAAAGATTTCTACAACATTTCATTAAAAATAGATAAGTATTGCTTCTAAAAATAAACAAATTGGCATGGCTAGGGTGATTGGGCAATGCAAAAAGGGTTATTTGTTTTATCAAAGAAATGAGGTTGTTTATACCTCATCACCAGTTACAATGAACTAAAACAAAGTGCCAAGTTGAGACCACCTACTTGCAAATATGGAGATGAGGACAACGAGGGTCAAATTCTCACATTCGTTGAAGCGCTCCGAAATCGGTCACAATCACAGGAATAGCTCAAAATTCTTTAGCAAACTAGAGCTCCAATTTTGTGAAATGCAGAATGAATTGAAAGGGAAAATTTAGAGCCATTTAAACCCCCCAACAATTTGCCATTAATGTCGGGGTACGATGATAGAGTGTAACACACTCGACGGGGTTTTAGCTCTCGACAGGGTAAGTGGGACTTTTGATGGGAACCAGATATATCCGGTGGAGTGTGAATTTCGCACAAATCTGGTCAAGAGTAGTTTTAGTGCAAAGACCTTATAGCATAGTTTTTACACATCACTGGATTGGAGGGGGTTTTAGACTTAACCAGACATGTCTAGTGAGATCCATTTTTAGCACAGATCTGGTGATGGCCAGTTTGAGCACAAAGCAACATATAAGGAAGTCTAGAGCTAATATCTAATGTCAAAGGATATCAGCGCAAATGCAATGGGATGTACTTTGATAAGAGACAACCTTAAGGACTTAAATTCTTAACTCAATGCATGCAACCTAATTGGACTTAACTTTCAAAGTCACTAGATGAGGTCATCATACGAAAATTTATGCATTCAAACTCAAGCATGCGCAAGCCAACCTTGCAAATCAAGACATCAAAATATCATTTCTTTCAAGCAACTAACTGAGACTAAACCAAACCAAAAAGCGAAGCAAAGAAAAAAGGGGGCTCTCCATTTGGTAAAATGGGGTGTGTGTGCAAGACACAACAGGAAGATTGAGAGTGCTTGTCACTCAAGAACTGAATTGTCTCATAGGCCTTGATTATTCTCATTTACTGTACTTTGATTTTGATTTCCCTTACTTGAGAGGACCTTTTCCTAATATCGATAAACATGTATTATATATAATGATTTTGACCATTCATGTCTTTTTATGGACATGTGTTATTATACTTTTAGTTTATGCACCTTGAAGAGTTCATAGTTGATGTTCTTATTGACACTTTATTTATGGATGTATATGATGTACACATTCGCGTGACTATGTATGGATACACGATCTATTATTCACACATGTTTATTGCTATGCTCTTTTCTAATATTTCCATAAAGGGAATAGCAAAAGTAACTATATATACAATGATTTTGACACTTCATGTATTATTATGGATCCATGTTTTATAGTTCAATTTTATGCACACCTTGGAGAGTTTAGAGTTGATGTTCTTATTGACATTGTATGCATGAACATATATGATGTATGGATTTTCCTGACTATGTATGGATGCACAATCTATTTTTCAAACATGTTTATTGCCATGCTTTTTCTATTGTTTCCTATAGGGGTATTATAATGATTAATTGTATTACCAACCTAGACACTAGACTTCTAAGATGTGGATGATAGGTGGAAAACACAAGAAACATGAAATATGGAGGAGAAGGTTTGGAATAATCTTGTAATTGGGAAGAGATTAATCCTAGTCCAAATTAGTCATACTCAAACAAGGGATAGATGATTTAGTTTGAGCTTTGTAGATGCTAACCTAGACTTAGATCATAGATGGACGACAAGTCAAATTAGGGGAAAGCAAAAGATTCTCAATAAGAGTAATATTTTTGAATAAAGTAAGGTGCCATATGTGATAATTATTTATTCTTTTGATACTTCTTTTCACTTTCTTTTATTTTTTAATATGAAAACCCCTAAACATAGCCCCATGCAACTAGTAAGACATAAGAGATCACTAGCAAAGGCTAGGATTAGGTGAGTAAGCAAACTCCATGCCCCCTATACTTAGCCCTATGCAACTAGATTGATGTGAGGGTTCACCACCAAAATGAAAGGAAAGATGTGTGTGACAAAACTATATGAAATCAATGGAAACCTTTTATTTTATAAGACTCTACTTTTAATGAGAATTATGAATAATAGAGGGAAAATTTCTCATAGCTTCTGGGTAGCCCTACCTAATAAAGGGGAAAGTGGGTGATACTAAGATAGAATAGAGTCAATATTCCACTCAACATAGGTTTAAACAAGGCATTTCAAGTAGAGGGTAAATGGGACATGACTAATAGGAATCTCATGATACGGAATTATCAGATGCTCCAATAGAAATTATAACTCTCACTGAAGAAGAAATTGTAAAATAAATGTTTTGATTATGAACTGCTTAAATGTTTCTATTCTTTGATGGGGTGTGGAATATAAATATGGATGTTAGTTTTATTGCTTTATTTTTATTTTTATATATAAAACTACTTTAGATAAAAAATTTTGACAGTTTCACCAAACTCTTCACCCTCCATGGTGCACAAACATAAATCACCATTACCTAAGTATTCCTTAACAATGTAAGGGCCAATCCATGTCAGTCTAAGCTTATCCTTCACCAACTATTTTATTGACAATAAAAAAGTATAAACTATCGGTTATACAACAAGGTTCTTACCTTGATGGGTGAGGTAACACATTCTTCTTGTATTGACAACTAACTCTAGCTAGATATGCTTCACAAATGTTAGCTGCTCTGAGACATCTTTCATCTAACATCTCTAGTTTTATTAATCTCTCTATGTGACATTCTTCATGATCTAATAGAGCCTTGTAGTGAGACACAAAGACTGGGGAGTTTCTCCTCCAAGAGTACAACTACTTCAAAATTGAAAATTAGTGGGTATTGGGTTGTCCCTATGGGAGTAGATATGCTCATCATATAAGCTTGCAAAGTAGGAAAAAACTTCAAATTCAAATAAAACTTTGAGCCTTTGATAGTTTTTACAATATTTCATGCATTTCAAAGTTCTTGAATTAAAAGACATTACCTATAATGAGAGTTTGAGGTATTACATGTGCTTATAAAATATTTGATTCAACATGAATTTAAAAATGACTGTTCACTTGAAGTGGAACTAAGAGGCATGACCTCAATCCTCTTGGTGAAGTATTTGGTCATTGTTATTATGTATTTATTATTGGGAATTGGGTGATACTCACCTATAAAGAGTCCTTGGGAGAAGAATTTATCTATAGTTTTCATTGCAGTAGGATGCAATGAGTATTCGGATATTGTAGTATAGTAGGCATAGTAATGTACATATGATAATGGTGTTGTAGGTCTTATGATACATCATATCTATTAGTTCACATGTTGTTGTGCTTGTTGGGAATTAAGGTGTCTCAACCATGCAATTCCTAGCATTGATTATTAGATTATTTATTTATTTATTTGTCTAATTTTGTATTTACTTGTACATTTTGTTTTGTCATTTAGTATAAGGTGGCATTGAGACATGCCATCCTACTTGTAATGTGACATGGATGGTCAAGTCAAACACATGTGGATTTAGGCGTCCCATTGAGGTGGCTCTAATATACCATGTGTTGGCATCTTGTGTTATGATAGAGGAGTTATTTTGTATGACATAATCTATGACGTGTAAGAGCCAAGTATAGAGATTCCTATGACAAGTGAAGATAAGTGTCAGAGAGCATCTTTGCATGTGGTGAAGGCATCTTTATGCGCCCAAGTTGGGTTATGACATGTTGTAAGAGGAATATGCTATTTTTAGTCGTGTATGACAAATTCTCTTACAACATTAAGTGTTGTTATGTTGCATATTTTTATGAAAACTATAAGATGCGTAAGAACATCTGTCATTGCCTATTTTTAGCCTGGAGTGCTCCATTCTTGGGAAGTCAAATTTGCCATGCATGACAGATGTAAATGAGATGTATGCATGTTGGACAAGTGTCCTTAGGTGTGAGGAATAGGCCATGTGGCCAAGATGGACGTCCATCTTTAGAAGCTTCTTGTTTATGCCTTGTAACTCTATAATGAGGTGTTTTGGAGAAGTAGTTGCATAGTATCTATATAGGTACCATTATGCTACTAGAATTACTCCAGAAATGACATTTGTAGACTCCTGGAAGAACTTGCATTACAAGTGTGTTGTAAACAATCTTGTTTTGAGAATACATTGTGCAGGTTTTGGAGTGTTGGGTTTTTCACTTGAAAAGGTTTTCCCCACGATATATCTCATGTCTCTCTTGCATTCTTGTGTTGTGTTTGTTGCTGTAATATCTATGTTAAACACATGACATAACTATAATTGTAAGGTTTTAAAAGAATTTGCATACTATTCCCCTCATTAGATTGGTGTAGGAAGTGTGTTCCACATACCTTGCTTCCTTTTAGTTGGTATCAGATCTTGATCACCTTTGATCCTAGTTGTTGGGTAGGGGTTTTTTGTACTGATCTTCAATTGAGTGGGAGTCTATACAGAGTATTTTGTAATCTTTTTGCAAGAAGGAGATGACAGGCACATCCGGAAGAATAGAGTTGGAAAAGTTTAATGGAAGCATTTTCAAGTTGTGGAAACTTAAAATGGAAGACATGCTTGTTGATAGAGACCTATGGGAAACAATTTTTGGTACAAAACCAATGGCAATAGCTCAAGCAGATTGGGATCTCAAAGATCATAAAGTTAAGGGTCTTGTGAGACTCTGTCTAGTTGATTCTGTCTTGTTAAATGTTCATGAAGAGAAGATCGCGAAAGAGCTATGGAAGAAACTTGGTGATGTTTATCAGGCCAAATCCCTGGTAAACAAGTTATTCCTGAGGAAGAAGTTGTATTATCTGAGGATGGAAGATGGAGGATTGGTTATAGATCACCTGAATGCTTTCAACATGCTAGTTACACAGTTGACTTTTGTTGGTGTGAAGATGGAGGAGTAGGATCATTGCATGACCTTGCTTTGTTCTTTGCCAGACTCATGGGACCACCTTGTCATGACCATTGGGAGTACTACAACCACCTTCAAGATGGATGAAGTGGTGTCTTCATTGTTATCTGAAGAAATGCGGAGAAAGTCTTCTGAGTCGGCTAAGGAGGCTCTTGCGATTCGTGGTAGACCCAAAGAGAAAGGGAAAAAGAAGGACAAGAAAGATGAAGGGAAAAAGAAGGACAAGAAAGATGAAAAGGGCAAATCTAAATCCTGTGGGAGATCCAAATCTCCTGGAAAGTCCAAGGCAGTGTGTTGGAACTTAGGTAAAATTGGGCATTTCCAAAAGGAGTGCAAGGAGGAAAATAAGAAAAAGAACACCTCCGATTTAGATTCTGACAAATCTCAAGATGATGGTGATGCTTTTATTGTTGCCTTGGCTACTTATGCATCAGAAGATGTGTGGCTAATTGACTTCGGTGCTTCCTTCCACATGACCTCACATAGAGGTTGGTTCACAAAGTATGAAGAGTTCAATGGTGGGAAGGTGTGCCTGATGACTCTCACCTGAAAATAGTTGGCTGTGGAAGAGTCTTGATCTGATTCCCTAATGGATGAGTTAAGGGGATCAATGGGGTTATGCACATCCTCGGTTTAGCATGAAACCTGCTTTTTATAATTAAATTGAATGATGCAGGTGTGCAAGTTGTCTTCTCGAGTGGAGGATACAAGATGACAAGAGAAGCTATGGTGCTTGCTAAGGGTACTTGGAGAGGTACTCTATTTCAGTTAGATTCATGCACTACTCACTGCAATAGTGCTTCTATTTTGAAGAAAAGAGATTCAGATTCTTCATCCTCACCATTGGAACTAGCAATGAAGAGATGTGTTGCTTCAACTTCTGATGGTAGTGCATTCTGGGTACCTAAGGGTGCTCATGCTTTGGAAATGAAACTTCCTGCTGAGAAGACAATGTTGTGGCATAAGAGACTTGGTCACATTGGTGAGAAGGGTCTTAGAGCCCTAAAAAATAAAAACCTCATTGAGGGGTTAAATGATTGTAATATCAAGTTTGACTTTTGTGAACATTGTATATATGGAAAGCAAAACTGTGTTCTATTTTACTCTAGTTCTCACAAGTCTTCTGGTGTGTTGGATCTTATTCATTCTGATGTGTTTGGTCCTGTGAATGTTCCTTCGATTTCTAAATTGTTATATTTTGTATCATTCATTGATGATTATAGTAGAAGGACATGGGTTTATTTTCTCATAAGCAAATATGAAGTCTATAGTCAGTTAAAAGAGTTTAAATCTTTTGTTGAGAATCAGACTAGTAAAAAGATTAAGTGTTTGAGAACTAATAACGGTGGTGAGTTTTGTTTTGCAAAGTTTGATAAGTTCTGTAAAGAACATGGGATTGAAAGACATAAGACAAATCTATACACCCCTCAGGAAAATGGAGTCATAGAGAGGATGAACAAAATGTTGATGGAGAGGGCTAGGAGTATGCTTAATGGAGCTAGCCTCGAACAAAAGTTTTGGGCTGAAGCTATAGCCACTACTTGTTACCTGATTAACAGGTCTCCTACTTCAGTGCTCATTGATAAGACACCCATGGAGGTGTGGTCTGGGAAGAAGCCTTCATTGAGACATCTTCGTGTTTTTGGTTGTGAGGCATATGCACATGTGCCTAAGGAGAAGAGGTCAAAGTTGGAGAATGAGGCAGTTAAGTGTATCTTCATTGGCTATGGTGTCAGTGTGAAAGGGTACAAGCTTTGGGATCTTGTGGCCGAGAAAGTCTTGTATAGAAGAAGTGTTATTTTCAGAGAGGTAACTCCTTCTGTTGTTTTACAGCTAGGTGAAAAAGAAAAGAAAGAGGATGTGGTTCAGTTTCCTACTACCCCTAAGAAGACTGAACCAAAAGATCTTGTTGGACCTGATGATGAGGAGAGCTCTAGCAACTCTAAAAGTTCAGAAGAAGAAAAAGAACCTCCACCTCATCTTGTGAGGAGCTCCACATAAATAAGGAAGCAACCTGACATGTTTGGTTATTCATTGCTTGATTCTAGTTGTGCTTTTGCTTTGATTTCTAGCACTGATGAGCCTAGAACTGTGAAAGAGGCTATGGGTATGAAAGATGCAGGTTCTTGGAAGGAGGCCATGGAAGAGGAGATGGCTTCTTTGGAAAAGGATAAAACTTGGGACTTGGTACCTTTGCCTGAAGGATGAAAACCTATTGGATGTAAATGGGTGTTCAAGAAGAAATTTGGTGCAGATGGCAGTGTTGAGAAGTAAATGGCCAGATTGGTTGTGAAGGGGTATTCACAAGTGGAGGGAATTGATTATGGTGAGATTTTCTCTCCCATTGCAAAGCTAACATCTATTCGGTTCCTATTATCTCTTGCAACAATTTATGATTTAGAAGTGGAACAAATGGATGTGAAGATAACTTTCCTTCATGGTGATTTGAAGGAAGAAATCTACATGTCACAGCCAGAGCACTACGTGGTAAAAGGTAAAGAAAATCTGGTTTGCAAGTTAAAGAAGTCTTTGTATGGTTTGAAATAGTGTTATCCTCAAATTTAGTTGCGCTCAATTTGTAGGATGACCCCTACGAAACTTGTTTGTTTCATAGCCTACAACTCTAAGCATGCAAAATGAGGTGAATTGCATTTGCCCTTGTACGCAGTTCCCTATTCCCAGAAAATCCATTTGAGTATCACCTTGTGTCAGTTTCTTGAAGTTTGCAAAAACAAGTGAAATTGCAAACAAATGAAGTTTCAAGTTTGATGTTTTTCCAGACTTAGAAAATTTTCACTAATATGCAATGGTGGCAATTTTTTCCGCCAATGCATGTTAGTTTCTTTGTCACATGCAAGGGTGGCAAAATTTGTTGCCAATGCATGTTTTCTCCTTTATAGTTGCAGGGGCGGCAAATTCCACCACCCGAGCAACTTCCAGTTAGCTTGAAGTGTAATTAATGCACTTTTAAGTTATCTTGTTTTGGAGATTTAAATGTTTTTGAGGGATTTTATTTTTATTATTTCTTTTTCTTCCTACCTTTGTGGACATTCTACACCCCAAGAGAACCTTCAAACTTCAAAACGCACATAGCAGATTGAATTTTCTTGGATTCAAACCTAGGTTTTTCATCATTTTCTTTCATCCAAGTAAGTTCATCTTTCTTCCCTATTTCTTTCTTGGATTCGAGCTAGGGTTTATGTTTTATATTATGTGTTCTTGTAATCTTTTATTTGTTTTTCTATGTCAACTAGTTCAAACCCTAGTTTTTATGTTCCTCTGCTTAAGGTTTCATGTCTTTCCTGTTGTGAAGTCTTCCTTATTGCGTGAAACCCTATTGTTTCCCTGTAATGGCGGTATTTTTTACCGCTTTCTTCATTCATCGTTCATCTTTGTCTTTGGTCAAATGATTAAACTTCATTCTTTCTTTTTGGGGCATGAGCAGTGATTCTCACCGCTTGTCCCCTTACTCATATTTTACCAATGTTGTAAGGGCGACAAAAAATGCTAACCTTACAATTAGGATAGTATTTATCCTTCACAACAAAGGTGGTAAATTTCACTGCCGATGGTAGAAAGACTTAGATTTACCACATATGCAAGGGCGGTATTTTTTGCCGCCCAAGCATAGTGTTACAACTTACCTTTTTGTGATATGCAGGGGTGGCAAATTTTGCCGCCCGTGCTAAGTCTTGACTCACTCTAGATGTAGGGGCGGCAAAAAATGTCGCCCATACATAAAAAGTTATACTCTATATGAGATGCAAGGGTGGTGTTTTTCGCTGCCCATGCCAAGACTTAAGGATTTTACCAATGATGTAGGGGCGGCAAAAAATGTCGCCCATACATAAAATTTATGAAAGTATCATATGTAGAAGCGTGAATTTTTGCCGCTTGGACACTTGTAAGTCTTACCCAAGATGCAAGGGTGGCAAAATCCACTGCCCTTGCACAAAAGCAATTCCCTCTACTTGCAGAGGCGATAATTTTCGCCGCCATTACATCACTCCCTCAAATTTCTAACTCTGGGAAATTTTTCCTTTTGTCAACCATTGCCCGCTTTCACTTTGTTTCTTGTGTCTATCGCTCTCTAGCCCCACTAAACTCATGCTTTTGAACATAATCTTCATCATCAGATTTCCCTATTGCCATGTTTTCCTAACACTGCAAAATCATGAATCTTATGTTGTAGTTTCTTCTGTGCATTTCCCGAGGTCCATCCATCTTTCAACAAAAACACTTTTGGTTCAGATGACTAATCCGTCACCAAAGAAAACAAAAGTCCTGAAGTATAAGTATCAGGGAATGTTTCCTATAACATCTGTGACATCTAATGTGGATGAGATCAAAGACACTGAAATTGGTCATGTAGACATGGCTGAATTTGTGGAGAGAATGAAACATCAACCCCTCAATCACTTTATGAAATAGATTGTAGAGAGAAACATTCACTTGGTGGTTGCTTTCCCTGTTGCCGCACATAATCCTGAGTTTGTACTTCAAGTGGCGACACACTACAACAAGGATAACAGAAGTGTCACTGATGCCAACGAGAATGTGATTATAAGATTGGATTCAAAGTTCCTAGATAAAGTCTTCATGTGTCCTCGTATTAACACTTGTGCAAAGATTGATTCTGATTATTCTCAGAAAGAGTATGATAAGGATCCTGAGGCAGCAAAGAAGATAATCAACACCAAATAGCTAAAGTTAGCAAGGCCAAATCTCTCGAGATGGCCTAAAATCTTTCCTAGGAGTGATTTCATTGAAGAAATCAGTGATTTGATTACTCTTCTCAGTAGAGTAAGGGGACTTTCTACATCTTCCACTTTTCATGAGTGGATGTATCTCTACATTAGGGTAATATTGAAGGGAAATCAAAAGATATTCTAGGGTGAATAAATCAGCAATGCCATCCATGAGAAACTTACTAAGGTGTCCACTACTTCTAAGTTCTATATGACATCTTATCTTGTTTATGTTGTAGCCTCCACGAGGAGTTTTACAGGTCTATCATCATAGGGAGATTGGAGGGTGGTGCCTGTGTATCAATATTATCCTCAATTGACTCTTAAGGGAGCTACTCATCATTTCAGGAGGGTGAATGATGATTTCTTTTCTATTTTCATGTGTTTGTTTGATACACAATTAGAACAAAAGAGAGTTTCTGATGAAGCTTGGGCAGTAGTGAATAGATTTGGTTGTTTGTATCTATAATTTCCTACTTTCACTTATCTAAGAGTTGGGTATTTCCAAGGTTATCCCTATATGTTACCAAGGTATCTAAGTGATAAGGTTGTGTTAATGGAATTATGTCAACAGATCATTGTTGTGCATAATAAACAAATGGAGCCGAAGAAACCTAGTTTTAGGTTCCTAATTGAAATTGGTAGGTATTCCATTCATACCTCTACTAAAGCTAAGGCCATTGAATCTGAAATGTAGCTTGTTACTATGAAGCATTTCAAGAGAAGGATTAACTTTGACTACAGAAGGGTTAAGGATTAAATGAAGAAGAAATATTTGTCTCATGTGCCTATGGTGGAGGATGTCTGGGCTGATCTAAGGATAGAAGAAGACATCAGGAAGATGGACTACTACCGGTTGACTTTAAGTCAAGTTGAAGATTTGGAGTTGGCAGACATTCCAAAGGATATGGTGGATGATGGTGACATTCTAGATGTTTCTTATGTCAGTGAGAATATTGATGGTTCTCCTTTGCCTATTATTCAATGGTCAAAGAAAGAAGTTACTTTAATTAGGAAAAGATTTCAACCCATCTTGGCAAACATAAATGTATGGCTGAAAGGTAAAGGAATTCAGTTCAAAGATTTTACAACTGGATTTGAATAAGAAACTCAAGAAGAAATAGGTAAGAAGACTGAGTTGAGGACAAAAACCAAAAGTGATGCACGTAGTTCTAGCAAGGATATCAAGCCTAAGATCAAATTTGTGTCTAAGGGTGGTAAAGCTAAGGTAACTGAAGAAGAGTAGACTGCTAAAGAGATAGCTACAGAAGAACATGCTACTAAGGAGCCAGCTACTGAAGGGATATCTTTAGAGGAAAGAGAAGAGATCGAACAAGAAGTTGAACAAGAAGAAGAACAAAAATAACATGGAGGACCCACAATGTTTCCTCAGGGTGACATTCCACAAGAGCCACATGTTTCTTCTCCTTTGAATACTTTCTCAGTGTCTCCTTTTGTGCCCACTACCTAAGTCACCCCAATTATTCCAATAAATATTCAGTCTTCTGAGACTCCTCTATCTTTGTATCCGTCCCCATCCAAGGTCACTTTTGATAGTCTCAAGTAGAATTTGGAAACTATTTTTGGTTCTTCATCTTCTTTACCTAGTCTATCCTCACCTTCATTTGATATGGATACTCAAACTGATTTTGAACATTTCATGACTAGTTCTGAGCAAAATCCAAGTGTTGATGTGCCAGGTGTCATTTTTACAAATACTTCCCCAATTGTAACTTCAACTTGTGTGGGTGTAGCTCCTTTTACACTAACTATGGATTCTAATTTGGATACAAATGTGTTAGTACTTCCTCCATGGCTTTCATCATATACCCCGAAGAGAAAGAAGCAAGCCATCTCCCCATATGACTTTGACTTCAAGAAACTGACACCTATAAAGGCCAAGACCAAGAAGAAGCTGAAGACTCTCTGCAGGCTACTTGAAGACAAGGGTCATAAATATGTAGAGATAGCTCAACCTCCGCCTGATGCAACTATTGAGGAGTTTAATATGAATGACTATTCAATCTCAAGAATTGAGCTAGGAAAGATCACTCGTGAGAGTGTAAAAGCTGATGTTCAATCAACTCTGAATTCTCTAATTGTAAAGTTCAATCATGAGAAGAAAATGAGGGATCAGTACAAGGCTAGAGTAGAATAGTTGACTGCAATACTACAGAAAATCACTTTGTCCTCTAAATTAGTAGAACTTGTGGCTATCACTGTTGAAGATCCTGTCATTCAAAAGGTTGAGAAAATACATGCAAGGGGGAGAGTGGTCGGGGAATTTTTGGAAAGAATGATTACACAAGGTACACTTCTTCTGACAACTTCTATGGAAAGAAGAAATAAAATGGAAAAGGTAAGGGCCAAATTGAATGAGTTAGTTGATATGTTGTCTCAAGAACTCGAAGACATGGATGAAAGTTTAGAAGAGTGGGTGCAAATGAAAAAGTTGAAATTGAAAACTTTGATAGGGATTGGGATCATTTCCAATCATGAATCATATGTTGAAACTAAAGAGACTTTGATTCATTGAATCAATGTTGTAAAAGATTTAATCAAAGACTTGAAGAGCACCCAGGAACTTAGCGAAGATAACGATGTTAGTCTTCTCAACAGGCTTGAAGAACTCCCATGTAAGTTAGTAGATGATGATCATAAGTTTCTTTCTATAGAGGAAATGATGCAAGAATTCAACATGTTTCAAAAAGAATTTGAGGAACAAACTTTTTCAGTGACTTCTATGGATAAGCTGTTGGATTGTCAGTTGACTCTGGATAATCTTAAGATAGATTTGGGGAGGTATGAGAAGGCAGCTACCAACATGAAGGACTCAATAACCAGGGCTCATGCTATTTCAAAGAACACTTCTAGGAGAGATAACATTGAAATGCAAGCGGTGCTGATAATGTACAAAGAATTCATGAAGAAGGATGGTGGTGGGAGTTGGTCAGTTGATCATGCCTTAGATTATTTTCTAAGGATTTATTTTATGCTTTTTGTATTTAGTTTTGGACATATTTACATGTACTTTTCAAATGTTCAATTACATGTAAAAATAAGGAAAGTCCTAAATCAATAAGGACTCTTTTTGTTGAATAAGTCATAGTTAGTTTTGCTCTTCCTATTTTTTCTCATGGCCTCTCACTATAAATAAAGAGGGCCTCTTTTGTAAATGTTATCTTTATTCTATTAAAGTGAAGCGCTGCTAATTTGAAAAGCAATTTGAGACTTTGTGCTTATTGTTGTAAATCAATTTTCAAGCAATTATTAAGAAAAGCGAGTTAGCATCCAATCTTTGTCTTGGATCACATTTTTTATGTGATAGAATTGTTCTTACGTATTTTCTATTGCATTATCTTTGATAAGTGGTTGAAGTGTGAGCATATATATCAAGTGTTTAAAGAGATATTTCAAATCTAATTTTGTGGACTTTGAGCTACAATATCATTTGTGGAAATTATGTTATGTTTGTGAATTCAAAATAACTTATTGATTACATTATCGAGCTTGTGTTATGTAGTTCGATTACATTATTGATTTCAATTGCTAAAAGGTAAAAGAATTCAGTTGAAAGATTTTACAATTGGATCTGAAGAAGAAACTCAAGAAGAAATAGGTAAGAAGGCTGACCTGAGGAGAAAAAACAAAAGTGATGCACCTAGTTCTAGCAAGGCTATCAAGCCTAAGATTAAATTTGTGTCTAAGGGTGGTAAAGCTAAGGTAAATGAAGAAGAGATGACTGCTGAAGAGTTAGCTACAGAAGAATAGGCTATTGAGGAGCCAGCTACTGAAGGGATATCTTCAGAGGAAAGAGAAGAGATCGAACAAGAAGTTGAACAAGAAGAAGAATAGGAACAACATGGAGGACCCATAGTGTCTCCTCAAGGTGACATTCCACAAGATCCACATGTTTCTTCTCCTTTGAATACTTTCTCAGTGTTTCCTTCTGTGCCCACTACCTTAGTCACCCCAATTATTCCAATAAATATTCAGTCTTTTGAGTCTCCTCTATCTTTGCATCCATCCCAATCCAAGGTCACTTTTGATGGTCTCAAGCAAAATTTGGAAACCATTTTTGGTTCTTCATCTTCTTTACCTAGTCTATCCTCACCTTCATTTGATATGGATACTCAAACTAATTTTGAACAACTCATGACTAGTTCTGAGCAAAATCCAAGTGTTGATGTGCCAGGTGCCATTTTTACAAATACTTCCCCAATTGTAACTTCAACTTGTGTGGGTGTAACTCCTTCTACACCGACTATGGATTCTAATTTGGATACAAATGTGTCAGTACTTCCTCCATGGCTTTCATCATATACCCCGAAGAGAAAGAAGCAAGTCATCTCCCCACATGACTTTGACTTCGAGAAACTGACACCTATAAAGACCAAGACCAAGAAGAAGTCGAAGACTGTCTCCAGGCTACTTGAAGACAAGGGTCATAAATATGTAGAGATAGCTCAACCTCCACATGATGTAACTATTGAGGAGTTTAATATGAATGACTATTCAATCTCAACAATTGAGCTAGGAAAGATCACTCATGAGAGTGCAAAAGCTGATGTTCAATCAACTCTGAATTCTCTAATTGTAAAGTTTGATCATGAGAAGAAAATGAAGGATCAGTACAAGGCCAAAGCAGAACAATTGACCATAGTACTACGGAAAAACACTTTGTCCTCTGAATCAGTAGAACTTATGGCTATCACTGTTGAAGATCCTGTCATTCAAAAGGTTGAGAAAATACATGCAAGGGGGAGAGTTGTCAGGTTATTTTTGGAAAGAATGATTGCACAAGGTACACTTCTTCTGACAACTTTTGTGGAAAGAAGAAATAAAATGGAAAAGGTAAGGGCCGAATTGGATGAGTTAGTTCATATGTTGTCTCAAGAACTCGAAGACATGGATGAAAGTTTTGAAGAGTGGGTGCAAATGAAGAAGTTGAAATTGAAAACTTTGATAAAGATTGGGATCATTTCCAATCATGAATCATATGTTGAAACTAACGAGACTTTGATTCATCGAATCAATGTTCTAAAAGATTTAATCAATGACTTGCAGAGCGCTCGAGAAGTTAGTGAAGATAACGATGTTAGTCTTCTCAACAGGCTTGAAGAACTCCCATGCAAGTTAGTAGATGATGATCATAAGTTTCTTTCTGCAGAGGAAATGGTGCAAGAATTCAATGGCATGTTTCAAAAAGAATTTGAGGAACAAACTTTTTCAGTGACTTTTATGGATAAGTTGTTGGATTATCAGTTGACTCTGGATAATCTTAAGACAGATTTGGGGAGGTAAGAGAAGGCAGCTACCAATGTGAAGGACTCAATAACCAGGGCTCGTGCTATTTCAAAGAACACTTCTAGGCCAGATAACATTGAAATGCAAGCGGTGTTGACAATGTACAAAGAATTCATGAAGAAGGATAGTGGTGGGAGTTGATCAGTTGATCATGCCTTAGATTAATTTCTAAGCATTTGTTTTATGCTTTTTGTATTTAGTTTTGGACATATTTACATGTACTTTTCAAATGTGCAATTACATGTAAAAACAAGGAAAGTCCTAAATCAATAAGGATTCTTTTTGTTGAACAAGTCATAGTTAGTTTTGTTTTTCCTATTTTTGGTCATGGCCTCTCACTATAAATAAAGAGGGTCTCTTTTGTAAATGTTATCTTTGTTCTATTGAAGTGAAGTGCTGCTAATTTGAAAATCAATTTGAGACTTTGTGCTTATTGTTGTAAATCAATTTTCAAGCAATTATTAATACAAGAAAAGCAAGTTAAAACATCCAATCTTTGTCTTTGATCAAATTTGTTATGTGATATAATTGTTATTACATCTTTTCTATTGCATTATCTTTGATAAGTGGTTGAAGTGTGAGCGTATATATCAAGTGTTTAAAGATATATTTCAAATCTGATTTTAGTGGACTTTGACCTACAATATCATTTGTGGAAATTGTGTTATGTTTATGAATTCAAAATAACTTGAGGACTTTGAGCTACAATTTAATTTACGTGATCAATTTATCATATCTCGGCATATAGTGAAGACTGTGGGCTGCACTCTATTCTAGAATCCTTACTTTCATTTAGCATAAGAAGCAACGAAAAACTTTATATTTTTGTGGGTTTCTTCGTGATTCAAACACACTGGTATCATTTTAGTTATTCTTTTGTAACTCAAATACATATTAGCTATTATTTCTCCAAGATAGTAATTTGTAGTGATTGTATGACATAAGCTTTGTATCATGAATTGTAAACATCTTTTCTGAAAAAAGAGAAATAGATGATATGGAAACATCCCATGGCTAGTTTTAGTGTAAATACATCTAGTTAGTTACTACTTGATTTCAGATAGCAATAAGAAGGGAGCCTCCCCTTTTTGAGAGGAGAGATTTAATCTCATCATACTATGGTTGATATAACCATTTTGTCCTTAGTTAATTAAGAACAAAATATTCACCCAACAAATAGTCTCCTACGATGTGGTACCAAAAGTTTGATGCCTTTGTGTTGAGTATTGGATTTCTGAGATCGAAATCAGATCATTGTGTTTATTTCAAATTTGACAATGATCGCATTCTCATTATAGCATTGTATGTTGATGATATGTTGCTAATTGGGAATTGTAAAGGTTTGATTTTTGATTTGAAGTCTCAGTTGTTAGCACAATTTGAAATGAAAAATTTAGAGGCAGCCAGGTACATTCTGGGGATGGAGATCAAAAGAGATAGAGAAAACATAAAACTTTGGTTAGGCTAGAGTAAGTATGTTAACACTGTGTTGGAGAGATCCAGTATGGTGGATTGCAGACCATTGAATATTCCTATTATGATGGGGACAAAGTTATCTATTGATGATTGTCCAAAGTCTCCTTCTGAGACGGAGGATATGAGCAGAGTACCTTATGCTAGTGCAGGTGGCAGCTTGATGTATGCTATGGTCTGTACAAGACCAGACATTACCCAAGCAGTGGGAGTCCTTAGTCAGTTTATGGCTAATCTTGGACAGGTACATTGGGATGCAGTGAAGAAAGTGTTTAGATATTTGAGGGGTACTTCTGAGTATTCCTTATGTTATCATGGTTATCCTATAGGACCTCAACATTCTGTGAGTATTCATGGATTTGTGGATTCTGATTGGGCAGGTGACATTGACAGCAGGAGATCCACCAGTGCTGACTTGTTCACTATGTTTGGTGGAGCTATTAATTGGATGAGTAAGCGACAAACTATGGTTGCTTTGTCCACAACAGAAGTAGAGTACATGGCAGCAACTCATGCTTGTAAGGAAGTCATTTGGCTTAAGAGGTAGTGTTCAGATGTTGGTTTTGATGCAGGACAAATTACTATCTATTGTGATAGTCAGAGTGCGATTTGCTTAGCAAAGAATCCTACTTTCCATGCCAGAACAAAGCACATTGATGTTCAATATCATTTTGTTCATGATATGGTAGAAGCTGGGAAGGTGATGTTGGAGAAGGTTGACACTTTGAAGAATGTTGCAGATGCATTGACGAAACATGTGGGCATAGATAAGTTCATATGGTGTTCGGAGTCTATGGGCCTCTTGGCCCCTAGTAGTTAAATCTTGTCATTCTATTAGCTCTTGCAAGGTGTTCGACAAGTGGGAGAATGTTGGGAATTAAGGTGTCTCAACCTTGCAATTCCTAGCATTGATTATTAGATTATTTATTATTTATTTGCCTAATTTTGTATTTACTTGCACATTTTGTTTTGTCATTTAGTATAAGGTGGCATTGTGACATGTCATCCTACTTGTAATGTCACATAGATGGTCAAGTCAAACACATGTGGATTTAGGCATCCCATTTGAGGTGGCACTAATATGCCATGTGTCAGCATCTTGTGTTATGATAGAGGAGTTATTTTGTATGACAGAATCCATGATGTGTAAGAGCCAAGTATAGAGATTCCTATGACAAGTGAAGACAAGTGTCAGAGAGCATCTTTGGGCACCCAAGTTGGGTTATGACATGTTGTAAGAGGAATATACTATTTTTAGTCGTGTATGACATATTCTCTTACAACATTAAGTGTTGTTATGTTGCAAATTTTTATGACAACTATAAGATGCGTAAGAGCATCTGTCATTGCCTATTTTTAGCCTGGAGCGCTCCATTCTTGGGAAGTCAAATTTGCCATGTATGATAGATGTAAATGAGATGTATACATGTTGGACAAGTGTGCTTGGGTGTGAGGAATAGGCCATGTGGCCAAGATGGATGCCCATCTCTAGAAGCTTCCTGTTTATGCCTTATAACTCTATATAATGAGGTGTTTTGGATTAGTAGTTGCATAGTGTTAGATACAGGTACCATTTTGCTGCTGGAATTATTCCAGAAATGACATTTGCAAACTCCTGAAAGAACTTGCATTGGAAATGTGTTGTAAACAATCTTGTTTTGATAATACATTGTGTAGGTTTTAGAGTGTGGGGTTTTTCACTTGAAAAGGTTTTCCCCATGATATATCTTGTGTCTCTCTTGCATTCTTGTGTTGTGTTTGCTGCTGTAATCTCTATGTTGTAAGGTTTTAAAATAATTTGCATACTAGTCCCCTCATTAGATTGGTGTAGGAAGTGTGTTCCACATACCTTGCTTCCTTTCAGTGCTATGATAGCAACCACAAGGTATTTGGATGAAGAACTCACAACCGCATATGATTTTAATGCTTATTGGAGCATGATCAATGATGCAAGAGCACTTGTGGTATAATTGGTGAACATGTGGCATGATTTGTGGGCTAGATAATGCCTTGGAAAATGACACAAGAAGTCAAAAGTTAATTTATGTTTATGTGTGCTACCGCAAGCGAGGAGTTGGTAGCAATAGATATACTAGAAAATATACAAATATAAATAGTATAATGGATGTAACTATTGATTCATAGTATGCGAAAACAACAAAGTTTACAAGGTGATTATCCACATGGAGACATCATACTTGGTGGTAAGTGTAGTATGTTGATATCATGTATGGTTGGATTATAGTTACATGACTCTTGGTATTCCATGAATTGGTTAGACAATTGGATAGTTGGTTTTCCTGTGAACATGTCTATATATACATTAGTTTGTGTGAATGAGCCAAGGTTACTACTTTAAAAATTCATTGGATATAAATGTCAACATTATTGTACATTGTTTGTGTGTAAACATTAGATTGATAGTAGAAGAAGGGTATTGTTGATGTGTTTTTCTTGCACATGCAAACTCAGAATAAAATACTAAGTATTCTATCCTCTCTTGAATCAAGTCTCTCAAATGCTAAACAATGTGATCAATTGAGACAACTCCAAGGTTCCTTATTCATGTTTTTGCTATGGATAGACTCAGTAGTTGATGTGATTTGCTGGTAATCACAAAGGGACTTACGCTGAATATGCTCCTTACTCCACTCAAATGTGTTACTTCTTCCTTATGAAATGGAACTTCTTCCAACTGGGTAAAAAAAAAAAAAAAAATAAAATGCAAAAGACAAGGGTTAAGAAAGCTAATCTAAAGACAATGAAGTGATGGATGATGTTTCAATAGACAAACTCCTTGAACCAAGCCTCGCTTCACCATGAGAGAAACAACTACACGAAGCTAGTGCAATCTTCAAAGGGAAATGAAGGATTTTCAAACTGCAATAATGCATCCAAATACCCACAGCTGGCGCAACTTGAATGAACATTCACAATCGAACTAAAGCACATGAAGGTTCAGACTAACTTTGCACTGTGAATTGCAAGCCACAAGTCACAAAAAGTATGAACATAGAGGAATTCATCAAATATCTCAACATAAATCCGTCATATCAGTGAACTTCTAATCTAATTCTACTCTACTTGGAAACATCTCCCCATCGCATCCAAGAAATTAGAAACCATGTTAACATTCCGCAACCACACAAAATCACCATGAAACAACCAACAATGAGCTTGTATTGATCTTGGAAGTATTTTTACAACAATTTCAATGTCTCTTCAATGACTTTAAGAAGTCTCCTCTAGTCTACTTGCTATTCTTCCTAATTCTAATATCCTAATGTCCCCTCCTTACAAATGAGAGAAGTGAGCTTTATATAGAGCTCAAGAATTACAATGAATGGCTAGGATTGATTTACAAATCAATGGCCCAGATTGAGACAACAAGACAGTTTGTTACAACAATTTGCTATTTTTAGACATGAAAGAGGGAACAAAGGCACGTTTCCCAATGCGATAAGCATGAAATGGAATCTTTAGAGCATCTTCCACATGGGCACCCTCTTTAGCTCTTGCTTGATGTACATGTGTCAGACTTAGATGGGTGAAGTGGCGGAGTGTGATTGGATCCATGGCGTGCACATGCCACCTCAACATTGAGTGAACCAGTTTAATCTTCAATGTGTTCACACTGCCTGGAACAACTTCCCAAATTGTATCATCTTTCATGGAATAGTCTTTGAACTTGGATTTTCACCTCTAGAACTTTGCATCTTTCGAACTTGCAAATTTGGGATTTTGGATTTCTTCTTGTTGTTGTGTTGACATTTTTGTAGTTTGAATGTAATTCATGGATTTCTTGATAAACTTGCTCATTTCTCATCTTGTGATGTTCTCATTCTTGTGCAGGATTTTAACTCTGGATGGTGCATGAAGTAGAAGATGTTTTATGCGCGAATTCTTAGACTAGACTTCATGATGGATGTAGATGGCTCATGGAATAGATAACTCTGGAGCTTGAAGATGCAAACGAATTCCTGGAAATGGATTTCTGTACGAATGTTCCTCTCATGATGCTGGATTCTTGAACATGCAGGTGGAATGATCTTCTGGATGCTTGGATGATGGCAAACTTGATGATGCAATATTCTTCCTCCACTCTGGTGATGTCGCCTTCTTTGGAGCAAGGTGAATCAGCTTGATGACACTTCGACCCTCTGGATGGCTTGCCTCCACATAATTCGATCTTTCACTTGATCTCGCTCTCCTTCAACATTTGCCGCATACATTGCAAACCTACAAGCAAAATACCTCAAGTCACTACATCAACATGATACATGATATAAAGGAAATTTACCACTAAATTCACCTTCCTTACGAATGTGGGACAAATAAAACAATTTCCATATATTCATCAAACAATTTTCAATTGAAGCCAACTTATTCAATAATGCAAAGTGATTTTTCATGAAAACTTTCAAAAAGTGGAAATTGTTCTGGTCCATGGAATATGCACCCTTCTAGGGCGCAAAATGTAAGCTCTAGAACATTTTCCCATTTTGCAACTTCAATACTTAGAATTTTTCTTCTTCTCTGCTTCAAGTTTCGCTTCTTCTTTGGTAAATTCTCCTTCAATTTTAATGATCTTACATTCAATTTTGCATTTGTAATGAGTGAAATTTGCCGACTTGACAATCTTCCTTCAATACTTAGGCAATTTTGTAAACTTCCACCTTGTATCAACCTTTGACAAACCTTCACTTGGAGCTTCAAAACAAGATTGGAGTCTTCAAGATACTTCTCACTTAGTTCAACTTCTTCGTGACTACCTGGGCAGAAATTGCATAGAGTAGAACAATTTCCTCCGTTGTAGGGTGGATTTTGCATGCTCTAGAACATTTTGCACTCCAAGGAGGGCAGATTTTGAAAGGGGTAGAACATTTTCCTCCATTTTCAACTCAATCATGACTTTCACTTTGAATTTTCAAAACAAGGATGATTTCTTAGAATGTTTCATACTTAGTCAAATTTCCTTGTTCCTTCTAGGGCAGAAATTGCAAGGGGTAGAACATTTTCCCCATTTTGGTATTCTATCATGACCTTCACTTGAACTTTCAAAACAAGGTTGAACTTCCCAAGATGTTTCATACTTAGCTAAATTTCCTTGTTACAAGCTCCTAGGGCGGATATTGCATTAAGTAGAACATTTTGCATCATCCTCTAGGTAGGGCGCAAATTCCACTGAGAACATTTTCCACCTTTCCATTTCCCAGACTTAGTCAAATTTTGCACACTTTCACCTTGGGCGCAAATTGTAGGTTCTAGAACAATTTCCTCACTTTGCAACCTATCTCCAACTAGGGCGCAAAATGCAAGGGGCAGAACATTTTCCTTCATTTTGGTACTTCAACAATTCATCAAACTCCATCTTTCTTCCAACTCCACAAAGCAAATTGTCATATTCTTTGCAAGTATTCTCGAGAATTTGTCTAAGGCAATCATGCATTTAAAAATGGAGACCTTCAACCTAGGGTGCATATTGCATGAGGCAGAACATTTTCCACCCTCAAACTCATCCTCTAGGGCGGATATTGCATGTGTGAGAACATTTTCCCCATTTGTCAACACTTAGCCAAATTTTTGAGTTTTGATCTTCTCTGTCACTTGAATTCTCATTGCTTTTGCTTGGGCGGATTTTGAAAGCTCTAGAACATTTTCCCCATTTTCCTGGGCGCATATTGCATGGTGTAGAACAATTTCCGCTCAAGGTCCAAGACTTCAACTTTTTTTGCCTGATTTTGACTTGTCCTGGATGGAAGTATATTTAAAAATATATTTAAGTATATGCTCAGATATTGAATTTCCTATACTTTAAATATTTTATAATATACTTCCAGGATGTTTGAGATAGGTCTCAGATCCATGGGATTTAACATGCATATTCTAGATTTTTGAGGATCCACCAGATTTCAGACTTAGTCAATTTCAGGATCTCAGAACATCAGGATTCCAGACTTAGTCAATTTCAGGGCTCAGAACACGCATTAGGATGAGAAGATACAAACTCCTTAGCCAAAATATATCGAGACTTGGGTAAAACAACACTACCAAAACCTTACAAGCTCAAAGAAAACCTAAACCCTAAAGCAAAGCAATGACAGAAAGCAAAAAAAAAGGGGGTCCCCATTTGCAATGGGGCGATGTGTGATTACATCACAACAGGTATGTTGTAGTTTGAGACTCTATAAAAGGTTTCCAAAGACCTTGTTGTATTAATCGATGTTGATTCTGAATAATACAATTGCGAACTTCTTTTAGTGGTAGGTTTTCCCCCGTAAGGGTTTCCCATGTAAAATATTTATGTCTTGTGTAATATTTTGGATGCATATTATTCCATTTACTTTCATATGTGTGTTGAAAGGCACACCACAACTGAGAGGGGGGGTGAATCATTTGTGTCAAAAACTTAACTTCTTCAATCAAGGCACACTCACAATTACTTTTCTTAACTTCTTAAACTGTATTGTAGATTAAACATAAAAAGCAGATTCAAAACATGAACACATTAATTCCATACACACATGAACACCAGATTTTACGTGGAAAACCATAAACAGGGAAAAACCACGGTGAGTGTTAGCTCACAATATAATATGTAGTAACAATACCAAAAATTAGAGGCTCACTGCCTTAGCGATCACTGCCTAGAATGCTCACTGCAAAAGAAGTGCCTCACTGCCAGAGTTGGTGAACAAAGATATTAGCATCTACTCCATGTTAGGATTCAATTCCATTGAAGCACAATAAAATTCCTCTGCTCTTCTCTACTTCTTCACTTCGGACTTGTCTTCACATTTTCACACATCCATACATTTTTCATGATTTCATTACAAGTATTTATACAATTCATCAACCTTGGAATAGTCATCAAGGTCAGCATTACAATCATCAACCTTTCGAACAATCTCCAAGGTCGGCATACATACATATTTAGCCAATATTCAAATTAGGTTTGGTCTTAAACAAATTGAGGGAGAAGAGAAATGAATGTGGACCATGCCAAGTCTTAGCTGGGACTCAAATGCAATATTCCATGCAACCACATGCTTTACAAACTTTGAAGCACAACCGCAAGTAGTGAGAACAACTAGGTCGGCCAAGACTGGAGTTAACACTAAGACTTTTAGGAACACACTTCATGCACGATCCAGATTATACTTTGCGGACCAATCAAAAGGTAGGAACATGATCTAGAGACTCCCACAAGCACGTTACAATCACCAAGAACATATACACAACCTCTAAACACTTTATCCATAAGATTCTTCAAACCAGAGCACTTGAACATTACTGTCAGCCACTTCCATAAAGGAACGATCGCTTGCGGAGCACCAAATCATGAACCATTTGAACTGAAGGCACATAACATCATCACAAACTTAATTCTAGAACTGCAGACTGTGAAACTTAAATGCGGAGCAGAATAAAAATTCTCCTTGTCACCATTAAATACACAAAAAAATAATTTTTACTCTAGTGAACAGAACTCGCTCAAATCTTCAACTGGAGGCTCAAACTTGAAACATAGTAACTATAAACATCCCTTGACATTACTTCCAATCCACAGGCAAAGATATTCAATCTACAAGATATGCAGAGCAAAACACTGCACTGTTCTGGTAGATAAAGCAATTCTACACTTTGTACTAATTCCTCAAATACTTGTTCAGACTTATTCAAATGACTTCTTTAGGTATTGACATCAATGACAACACTTACTGCTCATACTTAAAACAATGTGTTGATATTTAAATTTCGTACATATTGACTATTAATTGAAAACACAATCTTAAGAATTCATTGTTCTAATCTATCGGTCTTTTGCAACTGAGGTTAAATTTCCAAACAATTATGAATATTAGGTGAGGATGGAGTGATCTTACTAATGAGATCAAGTCCCCCAATGGAGAATGGATATGGAGTAACAATGGGTTTTAGGTCTTAAGTAGGAGAGTGAATTACATGCATATAAACCTAAAATTTAAAACACTTCTTCACAAACTCTATGGTATCAATATCAAGAGTTGACAAGTAATAACCTATATGAAAAATCTTTGATGCAATAGCATGACTACCAAAATTTCCATTGTGACACTCCTCTAGGACACATTGAGATTCTTGCTTATTGACATAATGAAGCAAAGTTTTGTTGAAGCCCCTTAGGTATAATATGTCACTAAATATGACAAACTTAGGGGCTAGGATATGTAATCATTTCTTAAGATAACGAGTGATATATTCTAAGTATGAATGATCGATAAGAAACCTGATGATGGAAAAATACCATGACATCTAGGTGAACGGATAATAATTGATGGATACGTAGAGGTTCATATTGGATTATGATATGTGTGTTATAATTCAACATGCAATGGAGTAAATTTTTAGTTGGCAAGATACTCACTAGACACTCCCTTTTTCACCCATGTGTAATTATTCTTGTAGTAGAAGAAAGTATAAATAACAAAGTAAATAACCCTCTGCCTTTTATCTTTCCCTCTTGGGACACCATGCACATAATCAAAATATACCGATATTTCTAAGATACTAGATGAGAGAATAATATGCTTTGGGGGCATGGGCATAGGGAGAGAGAGCAATTTTTTTTAACCACATCAAAGTCATCTTAACAGGGTTTTATGAATGAAGCTTGCTCTCCTTCTTCAATAAGTTTTTAATTGTGTGGATTTTAAAGGTAAGGCCAGGGACAAATTAATTCATAACTCCTAATTGGACCAAAAAGGAGTGCATCCCATATTTAGTGTTGGGAGAAGGTGTGTCAATGATAGATCCTACTAATGAAGTCTTGGAGTTTTCTTGTAGTAACACCAAACACACACTTTTTAGAATTCACTTTGACCTTATACTATTTTAGATAGGTAAAGATGGTATGTATATCTCCTAGATGCTCTTACCTTTTCCATGACACACACTGGAGCTACTTACTAGAGGACAATGAATCATATTTTCCATGGCCTCATCCACATCATTATCAAGACCTATGTTGATGATTTTTTTAGGCAAAGATGATATATATATCTCCTAGATGCTCTTACCTTTCCTTAGATTTTTCTAGAAAATCATCAACATAGGTCTCAATAATGATGTGGATGAGTTCATGGAAAATATGAGTCATTGTCCTCTGGTAAGTAGCTCCAATGTTCTTTAAACCAAAAGGAATGACCACATAAAAAGTCCCCCATGAATTTCTAAAAGTAGTCATATTTTGATCCTCTTATGTGATATAGATCTAGTTATATCCAAAAAATCCATACATGAGAGAGGGGATCTTGCATTTTGTAGTGGAATACATTAACATGTTTATAAAAGGGATTGATAAATTATCCTTTGGACATGACTTATTAATATCCTAAAAATCTATGTAACTCCAAATTTTTCTATTTTTATTGAGTACTAGGACTGTGTTGGAGATTGAATATTGGGTTGATGAAAACAACCTTTAGTAACTTGATTAGTTCCTCCTTGACCCTAAATATAACTTTTGTCTTGTTAGGCTTTAAAATTTGCTTTATGGGCTTGGCATCAAGATTAATGTTGAAGTTGTGAACAAAGACAAAAGCATCCAAACCATATATGTCTAAATACTGCCAAGTGTTCAAAGTAATCTGCAAACTCAATAAACAACTCTTTGTAAGTCTAGCTCTCGTCATCTTAAATTAAAACCAAGATTGGCCTTTTGAGGTTTCTCAGGGTTTCCTCTATTTATTTTAATTGTGTCCTATATCAAAGAGGCATTCCCTTCTTCAAATTATTCGAAATCAAGAGGTAATTCTAGGATAGACACTTTAAGAATGTATTGGTTGACTTGGAAGAAGATGTTAGTATTATAGACAAAAGAGTTTGAGAGGAGTTTGGAAGACCAATGCTCTATGACACACCTTATAATATTGCCCTTGTAGATGGTACTTCCATAAGTACAAAACTTAGAAGGATGTGGAAGTTAACTTACTAGGAATCAAGAAGAAGATTGATTTTGAATCAAAATGAAGGAACCATTCGATACATTTAACATCTTGCTAGGATTAGAGTGGTTCATTAACTGTAATAGAACAATAGACTCCCTAACGAAGAATTATCATTATTTGATAAAGATAAAACAATACATATACCCTTATATATTGACATGATCAACACCTATATAGAAGTGGTGTAAAAAGAGGATAACAAGGCACTGTACTCTCTAGGAAGGACCCTGTCAAGGGACATCTTGCATGAACCTAACTCTAAAGGAGAAATTATTCTTGATAGCAACAATTATAGCATTGATAGTGAAAATGCAATGGAGGCTTGGCTTCGGGATGAGCCAAAAATAAGATCTCAAAAAGTATTGGGATCAAGAAGGATATGTAGTTTAAGAAAAAATGAGAAACAACTCTAGCTACTTTGTCACGAATAATGAGAACCCACCATAGAATTTAGAGAATGAAAATAGAGACGAGGATAGACAACATCAAAAATTTCACATCATTTAAACCACATATGGTGTGGTCTTTTACATATTAAGCTTCGATGACACTCTAGTGTTGGAGACTTGCTAATGTACCTAGAAAGTATGGAAAAATATTCGGAAGGGAAGATTTGAGATTAGAAGTACTGCAAGATACATTGGTGTGTAATGTAGCAAGATGGTGGTATACTCACAAGCCAAACATACCAGCATGGAAGGCATTTATAGTCCTTGTAAAAACTAGGTATCTACCAAAAGAAGGAGATTGAAAACTTACTCCAGAATATTATGGTGAGATTACACCCAAGGCACACTTACATAATTGCACTAGAGAATGGAACAATAGAAGGGAATATGATGACAAGCTTTATACTCAATTGTTCTATTAGACATTGTTGCCCATTGCAAAAACCTGTTATATCAACTAAGAAAAGAGATGATAAACTAGTGGATGTGATATGGTACAAATCAATTTCTATAAAACATTATCATTCTATGGCCCCAATAGACTTATTCATATTGCACTCTAAAAGATGAAAGAAATAACCTTATTACCAATAGAAGAGGTTGGGAGACTATGTGAAAAAAAAAGATAACCAGATCATCCCACCAAAGGAAAAAGGTATTTGGAAATTGATAGAATGGATGGATAAGGTGGAAACCCCACTAAAAAAGCTATGCTATGCCTTAAGAAAAATAGAGAAAATGAGGAGGAAGAGGATCCACAAAACTTGGAAATAGAAGTTGAGGAAGGTAAAAGAGAGATAGCTATTATAAATGTGCCAGAAAATAAAAACTTCAATGAACCTTTAAAGGCAAAATAAGAAAACATAGCTATAGAGGAGAGACCCAAACTAGCCAAAGTAGGAGATTACTAGGATGAGAGGCAAGTAATGCAAGTTGTAGAAGTATTGAAAGAATATGAAGACCTATTCCCCCAAACTTTGACCAATCTAAAAGGCATCAAGGAGAAAGTAGGAATGATGAAAATATAACTAAAAGGAGCAAAACCATAATGGAAGAGACCTTATCAACTTAATCTTAATGTAAAGACCAAAGTGAAGAATGAATTGGATTAGATGTTGGTTGGTGATATTATCAAACTAGTGGAAGATGTTGAATTATAATCCCTATGGTGGTATAACATAAGAAAACCAATAAAATAAGGGATACCATTAGGTGAGGATTTAGAAAGAAGATCAACCTAAAGCGGGCAGAAAGTAAGTGGACGTTGGATAAGAGTTTTGGTTACAGTAAGAATTTTATGTCCAAGTATGAATTGGGCCACAAGATCAGACACGATCATTTTGGCCACACCTACTATGCTAAGACTCAGAAAAGAAAGCTTAAAGGCTAACCTATTGATGTCAATGTCATCACCAAAACAAAGGTAATTTTGTTTGCCTCTATATTTAGTTGTCTCTAAAACTATGAATTTTGACTTCAATGATTGTTTCTATGGCATAGGTTTAATTTTGTCACATCATTCAATTGACATGACATCATTGCCATTTACTTATTTTTAAGCAAGGCATTATTAGATCATTCACATGTAGATTTTTCTTTCATTTTTTCTAACATTTTCCCAATCTTTAATGGTGCAATATTGTACAGGTTTGCAAAATTCCATTGAATGTCTGGAATGAGATTGCATGCTGAATTAGAAAACATCTTAAATATTTTTTTTGTAGATCACTTGAATGGTTCATGATTTATTTCATTTTGACAAATACTTCTAGGTCATCATTCAACTACTGACTCTACCACCACCCAAACTATTATAAATACAATTCAAATCAAATTCATTTGCAACACAATTTTTATGGGAAATGTCTCAATACCTTTGCATTGAAAATTTCTTAATAAATCATTCATCTTGAAGAAAATGGATTAGAATATTCTATAGGAGGGTGTAGACACCTGAAAATGTCTTGACCCCGCAAGCCACTTGCCCGCATCCTTGCACTACTAATTATCCCTTCCACCATTTAATTAAATGAAAATCAAATTATTTATTTAATTAATCCATTCATCCCAAACTATTCACTTGTAATAAATTAATTCAATTAATTTATTACTATACCTTAGACATCATCCACAATTAATTAAATAAATATTCTACTATTTATTTGATTAATTTCCCTCATCCCCTAACCAAGATTAATTAAATAAAACATAAATATTTAATTAATCTCCCCTATATTATGACCTAAACCTAGCCTAATTAAATAAATAACATTATTTAATTATCTATTATACCCTACCTAGCCCATAAACCCAAATTAATTAAGTAAACCCTTAATTAACCCTAACCTCTAAATAATCCCCTCACTAATTTCCAATAGCCACATTAATTAAGTTAAACACTTAATTAATTAGCCTTAAACCCTCATTAACCCATCTCCCCACACTCTTTGATTAAAAAGCAATTTTTTAATCAAAGAGATCACACAACTCTTCCAACTCATCTTTCCTTTTCCATGTAAGAGCTCTTTTTAATAAAAATAGCTTACACATGTCTTTGCTAAAAGCACACATGTGTCACATGTCATCACATTCACCCATAAATCACAATTTTTTATTTCACCTTCTCCCATGAAAATGAATTTTTTATTCACTCTCAAGTATTAATCCTCATTAATGCAAAGCCTTCCCAAGGTGAATTTAAAATTCAAAAATAATCACAACCCTCCATTTTTGTTGATGAAATCTTAGCCCTCCATCCCATCTCTTCATATCCACTATTATATTTCAACTTTGAATCTCCACCCTTGATCTCAAATCCTCTCTAAAATGCTTATAAATACAAGCTCATCCCAAGCATTTTATATCTCATCTCATTGCATCCATACTATGCTAAAATTCCCATCCATTTGCTAAGCCAAATCCTTGTCAAATCCATGTTGTATTGATTTTTATTGAGCAATCTACATACTCTTATACTTGGGTATAGCTAGGAGTGACTTGGGTGCATCTCTCCTCCACCTTATCAAGGAGATTTGAAGACTTGAAACCTTATAACTTGTTTTACTTTGAGTTTCCTTTATGTTATTTGGCCTTCACATTTTCCTTCATCTTCAAAGGGCTTGTTGGTCTTGGAAGGAGCAATTAAAACAAAGGTAGAGAAGACCACTTTCATCTAGTAGCCTAATAGATGGCTCATGTCTTCCATAATGCTCTTCATGTGGACACCCTTTCTCATTGCTTTAACATCATCTTACTTATGATTGAATGTGGGATCTGAGTGGGACACTTGGGTTCGACACTCATGCAGGCTAAGGGTGTCGAGTCACAAGCTCTAGGTCTTGGACATGAGCAACAAGCTTAGTGTTCACTCATGTGACCCCAATGCTAAAGAAGCACGGTGATTAAGTCTTTAGCTTGGACATCTTCAATGACTACTATGACCCAACCTTGAAGAGAATGTGATAGGTGTTGTTAAAGAGCCATGAGATTTTCATCATGGAGGATGAAATCAATGACCGATACTTGATCCTAAGGCTCTCTGATCTCATCTCCTTTACACACGTTGTGGATCTCACAAAACAAGATAGGTCACATTACATAATGGAAAATCCCATGTTGAATATTCAAAACAATATTCCTAAGCTAGTGAATAGATTTGAGTGCCAACAACATTGTACAAAACTTTCAAATGATATGGCAAATGTTATATTAAGTACATTATTCCCAAAAGGTTCATTATCAATCAATAATGTTTGAATATGGATTGAAATGAGTGCCAAAACAAAGGTAGTGTGGGCCTCAAATTTTCTATTAAACATATTGTGCAGGATGATGTACATGCACTCCAAGCTCCCTAGAATGAATCTGCACCTTGTGCGTTTAGTTATTTGAACTCCTTTAGTGAATGGCATGATATAGTGGTGTGGTCATTAGTCACACTCCTTAAGGACAAAATGAGGTCTCTACAAAAAAAATGAAATATAAAATACAAATGTGAAATCATATTGATTAGTGTTTTCCTACCCTCAATTTTTTTTGGTATAATATGAGTAACCATTGTTTAATATTTTAAAAGCCACACTAATCAATAGAGGTTGTGTAGAAAATATCCTTTTTCTTTTGCTTCAATTTTTATTATTTTAAAAGAACTATACGCTAAAATAAAAATAAATACAATGCACAATTCAATTGAACAATGACAAATATAATTGTAAGGGAAAGTACTTTACATTAGGTTAATCTAAATTAATTCAAGAAATGTATTCAATAAAATACAATTAATTTAGATTAATTATAGTCAGGTTGATCATTGCCACCAATGCAAATAATTAAAATAAATATATAAATTTCAAATAAAACTAAATGTATTTTTAGCTAGATTTTAAATGATGAAGAAGTGTTGTGATTCACCAATACTTTGAAGTTTTCTAATAAACTTAGACACATATCTCAAATTTTACTAAATCATGTTTGCAAGTGTAGATTTGATCTCATGATTAAGAACTAAATCAAACCCCTAGATGAGTTGGATTTAAGACTCTAATAAAGAACAACAAGTGTATAATACACTTAAAAGATATACTTTCATAAACACTCTTAAATACTTTGATCCTCTTTGTTAAAAATCAATACTCTGAATATACTCTTGATAAACAATTAGATAATTTCAAATTAATAAAATAATTTATCCTATATTAAAAAGACTAATCTTAAAAATGATTTTAGTTTTACCCCACATTGAAGGTGAAGTAAGGAAAGTTATGAAAGCTTGTCATGAAGTATGGGGCTTGTTGAGCTTCGCTGACGAGTGCAATATTGATCTCCATGCCAATTAAATAGGCCTCCTTGATGATCTTAATAGATACAAGAATCAAATTTGCATGGTTGTAAAAAGGGAGTTCTGCAAGCTACAAATAGAATACGACAAACTTCCTTTTAGTTTTGAAGATTCTCTTAAATTTTTTGAAGAGGCACATAGACTTCTAGACTTTCTATTAGAGAAGTGTAAGGGCTTGCTCGAAAGAGAAAATCTAAAGAAGTAAATATTGATGAGGCATGCGTTTGGCCAGATGCAATGCTTTCCTTAGTGGACCATGGTTTATATTCAATCCCATCTACAACTACTCTACTCCTGTAAACTTAAACATATACCTAGATTCTTCATTATCTCTGCCATTGAGCATTTTTAAGTTATCTATAAATTTGACAAAACATAATAGAGTATTAAGCTATGTAACCTCATTTTTAGTTATGGGTATTGTAATTAATGCACATGATTGGTAAGTAGTGAAGAGACGAGACATGCCCATGGCTTCTATGCCTTTTCCTCTCACTACACGCAATTCCATCACTCAACTCATAGTAAAGGAATGCTCACACGGTAATCATAGCACTCATAATTTTCTTCCACAATTCCACTTTTTTTTAAATCAAATTAGCATTAGTTTAGATGTGTTCTAAAGGCATTGTAAACTAGGTAGCTCTTAGGAAATCAGGGTGAGCCTTTTCTATTTGATGAATGTGGATATTGATAGATATTTATATACAGATGGAGTGAAAACAAGGGCAAAAGTAGTTGCAATTGCATGTATCACATTTGTAATCCTTATGGTTAGTATTAGTGATACTACTCTTTGTCATGCCTTGTCCTAAATATTAGTATTACCTAACCACTATATGTATAATGTAATTGATATTAATTTATCTCATCCCATAATTTAACTTGCTATACCTGAAAAAATTTATACCTTGAAAAGGATGTAAAATATTTATAGACTAGTTTTGGTATTAAGCATCAACTTTTGGTTTCATATCATTAGCAAATTTAATAGATTGTTCTACTATTTTTCTCTGACTTGTTGACCACTCAATCATTGGATCCCATAAGTGCTTCTTTTTCATTTACTACCATTTGTTTTTAAGCTAGATTTCATGATAAAGTTGCACAAGAATAGAGATCATAGAGTTTTTTTACTTTTATTCCCTTCTAATCTCTCCCCAAAACCAATTTGGAATGTGATTCAATTTATAGTTTAATCATGTCCATTTTTTGTTTGTTTTATTTCCTTCAGACATATGATTAAATTTGGATGACTTATTCTATATTATATATTTCAACTACATCTAGATGTTGATTGAAATGTTTTGTTTACCTTTTATAAGTTTTTTCACTCAATCTCATTGCCTACCCGGACTCAAAATCTATTGATAATTTGTTTAGATCGCAATTTGATTTGATATAGATATTTAGCTATCAAAATAAATCTCTTTACAATCTTATCATTCTTTGATTTGGTTGCACTTGTAAGGTGCAAATCATTCCATGTAGCATGGATGAATAAGGTGCAGATTCATTCGAGGGAGTTTAGAGTGCATGAGAGAGAGAGCTTGGAGTGCATGTACACTACCTCATAGTAAATAAATCAAAATTTATATTATAATTAATAAAAAAAAATCATTTTCCTATATTTATAGTTAAAAATTGTTGAGAACAAATATATTATTAGCAATTTATTTTTAATCAATCAGAATAAGATAAAAATAAAGGAAAATAATAGTAAATGCAAGTTGACAATTTTTTTTAGTTTATTAGTATTTATGACATTGTTTAAAAAATAAATGGAAAGTGGACTTTTTTTAATTTTTTTATCTTTTATGGTATTGTTTGGAAAATCAATGACCAAGATCTATTTCATGGTAATCCTTTTAATTTGGACCATTGATCTATATATTTCATCTAGTGATCCTCACCAAGGGAACGCTTAGATTTTGTGTTTGGTTCACCCTCTAAACTTGAGGACTATAAATTGACGTCTTGCCAAATAATTGAAACACAATTTCTCCTTAATCTCCTATATAATCTCTTTATCTCATCTAGAAAACAAAGGAATCTGCAATGGTGAGTGCAACAATCAAAGTATAGGGTCATCTACACTCCACATGCATAGCAAATGTGTTGGCCTCCTTTCATAAGAAGGAAGTCAATTACAAATTCCGCCTGGGGGAATTCTCAATAGATCCTCACAAGCTATCTCCTTTCATCATTCTCAATGTAAGCAAACAAATAGTTGATCTACTTCCTTTCTTTCTTTCATACATTCACATTGCTCACCATTTGATTTGTTGATGTAGCCATTTGGATAGTCATGGGTCTAGATATCAACCAGTGTAGAGTGCTTGTCGACATTGAACAATAGTCTTGACAACCAGTGTAGAGTGCTTGTCAACATTGAACAATAGTCTTGACATTGAACAGGGTGTTTGTGGCTATTTCACTACTAGCACCTTGAAGAGATTACATTGGGAGACCACAATCACATGTTTGGTCATGCGACTGACGAAACCCTAAGCTCATGCCAGTTACCCTTGGTGCCCCACATTAGGTCCTTTTGAGTTAATGGGACCAAAGAGAGGTGCATACACAACTCCAAAAATAAGATTAAATTACGAACTTTGTATTGCCTTATTAATAAACTCGGGGAGGACAATGGGAAAGGGAAAGGGAAAGGGCAAGCAAATAGGTAGACAGCCGAAACAATTGCCAAGATTTTAACAGACTGTTGAACTTCCTACCTCTTCACTTTCGTCAGCTGGATAAACGCTATGGCTCACAACCCCTGTACAGCAACCATTCAGAAATTTTTTCCACACTTAAAAAAGCAGATTTTTGGTAGATTTTTTCTGCAGATTTTTGGTAGATTTTTCCCTCAGTGTTTGAGTAGGCGAAATAAATTTTCTTTATTTTTCCCATTTTTGTTCTTCTGCTCCTCCTTGCAAACATTATTGTATTTACAACGCCATCACTGTGAATGCTTCAAAATAGCAACCTATCCCATTTTTTTGCAGCAGATTTTTGGTAGGATTACCGTAAAATCAGTAACTAGAGTTCAGTGTTTGAGTAGGCGAAATAAATATTCCTTATTCTTTCCATTTTTATTCTTCTGCTGCTCCTTCCAAATGTTACTGTATTTACGAGGCCATCCCTATGAATCCCTCAAAATAGCAACTTTTCCCGTTTTTTTCCCGCAGATTTTTGGTAGTATCACGGTAAAAACAGTAATTGGAGTTCAAGCTATTACTCAAAGTCAGTGTTTGAGTTGGCGAAATAAATTTTCGTTATTCGTCCCATTTTTATTCTTCTGCTCTGCAAACGTTATTGTATTTACGAGACCATCCCTGTGAATCCCTCGAGGAATTCAGCGTTTCGGCTACGCCATCTTAAAATGATATAATCTCGCATTCCACATCAAAAATCTCATTAGAAATCCATCAATCCGCAAAAAAAGAAACAGTAGAGATCGGTGCATTCTAGAGCACTTTTCAGAGAATTTCAGGTAGAGTACATTTTTGAATTGCATGCAAGATTTTTTAAATGGTTTTTATGTTTTTATGAAAGAATTTTGTGCTTATGGTTGTTTTATGTGTCCGCAGGATCAGTGAATATAAGATTTTACAATGTTTGCATTCAATCGTATGTATCTCTATTTTTATGGCAGCTTTTTTATGAGAATAATTTTTTGAAACGTTTAGGGCGAGGGAAAACTAATTTGGACTGATTTTAGCGTTGCTCTGTCTCTGTTTTTTGTTTTTGTTTTGGTGAACAGCATTTGGACAACCTAGCTCCAGTCCTTTAGGGGCACAGCCAGCTTTTGGACAACAAAATACTGCATCTATTTATCCTTTTGCAGCAAGGCCTTTTGGGAGTACAAGTCCTTTTGGTGCCACTTCTACTTCTGCATTTGGTGCGGCTTCAACACCAGCGTTTGGTGCATCGTCTGCACCTTCTTTTGGTTCTACTAGTACCCCTGCTTCTTCAACACCAGCTTTTGGTGCATCGTCTGCACCTTTTGGTTCTACTAGTACCCTTGATTTTGGTTGCACTTTGACTCCCGCATTTAGTGCATCCACTACTCCAGCTTTTGGGGCTTCCACAACTCCAGCTTTTGGGGCTTCAAGTGCTCCTTTATTTGGATGTGGTAGCACTCCTTCTTTCAGTAGTCAACCTTTTGGTGCCACTAGTCAATCAGCTTTTGGTTCTACTAGTACCCCTGCTTTTGGTGCCACTTCAACTCATTGCTTTGGTACAACAAGCACTCCGGCATTTGGTGCATCTAGCACTCCAGCATTTGGGGCTTCCAGTACTCCAGCTTTTGGTGCCACTAGTCAATCAGCTTTTGGTTCTACTAGTACCCCTACTTTTGGTTGCACTTTAACTCCCGCATTTGGGGCATCCACTACTCCAGCTTTTGGGGCTTCTAGTACTCCAGCTTTTGGGGCTTCAAGTGTTCCCTTATTTGAATCTAGTAGGACTCATGCTTTCAGTGGTCAACCTTTTGGCGCCACTTCAACTCATGGATTTGGTACAACAAGCACTCCAGCATTTGGTGCATCCAGTACTCCAGCATTTGGGGCTTCCAGTACTCCAGCTTTTGGTGCCACTAGTCAATCAGCTTTTGGTTCTACTAGTACCCCTGCTTTTGGTTGCACTTTAACTCCTGCATTTGGTCCATCCACTACTCTAGCTTTTGGGGCTTTTAGTACTCCAGCTTTTGGGGCTTCAAGTGCTCCCTTATTTGGATCTAGTAGCACTCCTACTTTCAGTAGTCAACCTTTTGGTGCCACTAGTCAATCAGCTTTTGGTGCCACTTCAACTCGTGGATTTGGTACAACAAGCACTCCAGCATTTGGTGCATCCAGTACTCCAGCATTTGGTTCTACTAGTACCCCTGCTTTTGGTTGCACTTTAACTCCTACATTTGGTGCATCCACTACTCCAGCTTTTGGGGCTTCAAGTGCTCCCTTATTTGGATCTGGTAGCACTTCTGCTTTCAGTAGTCGACCTTTTGGTGCCACTAGTCAATCAGCTTTTGGTTCTACTAGTACCCCTGTTTTTGGTGGCACTCCAGCTTTTGGTGCCACTAGTCAATCAGCTTTTGGTTGCACTTTAACTCCTGCATTTGGTGCATCCACTACTCCAGCTTTTGGGGCTTCAAGTGCTCCCTTATTTGGATCTAGTAGCACTCCTGCTTTCAGTAGTCAACCTTTTGGTGCCACTAGTCAATCAGCTTTTGGTTCTACTAGTACCCCTGCTTTTGGTGCCACTGCAACTCGTGGATTTGATACAACAAGCACTCCAGCATTTGGGGCTTCCAGTACTCCAGCTTTTGGCGCCACTAGTCAATCAGCTTTTGGTTCTACTAGTACCCCTGCTTTTGGTTGCACTTTAACTCCAGCATTTGGTGCATCCACTACTCCAGCTTTTGGGGCTTCCAGCACTCCAGCTTTTGGGGCTTCAAGTGCTTCCTTATTTGGATCTGGTAGCACTCCTGCTTTCAGTAGTCAACCTTTTGGTGCCACTAGTCAATCAACTTTTGGTTCTTCTAGTACGCCTGCTTTTGGTGCCACTTCAACTCCTAGATTCGGTACAACAAGCACTCCAGCATTTGGTGTATCGAGTACTCCAGCATTTGGGGCTTCTAGTACTCCAGCTTTTGGGGCTTCAAGCTCTCCCTCATCTGGATTTGATAGCATTCCTAATTTTGGTCAATCAGCTTCTGCTTTTGGTGCAGCCTCTACTCCAGATTTTGGGAGCAGTCCATCATTTGGAAGTACTCCATCTCCTTTGGGTGCTCAGAGTTCAGCATTCCCTAAGCATGATTTTTGTGTGTTGTGTAAATGTTTTTTTAATGTAGTGCCAAATGTTAGCCCGTGTACATTTCTCATTGTTTAATTTCTCATTGTTTTCTCTCACTATCCATTTCTCAGGAGTTTTTGGGCAAACACCATTTAGTGGACAATGTGGAGGTAGCATCAGCCTCAGTGGGCAGACAATGACTCCTGGAAAACTCATTTCTATATCGGCTATGCCACAATACGAGGGGAAGAGTCACGAGGAACTAAGATGGGAGGACTATCAATCTGGGAACAAAGGTATTTAGCAAGAATAATGATTGTTGCTATTATTTGGTGTTGGCTATGCAAAAGCCAACTAATCATTTGAATATTGCAGGTGGGCTGAATCCTGCAAGTCAACAACCTGTAGGTGGTCATTTTTCTCAGCCAATACAATCTAGCCCCTTTGATCAGGCAACACCATCTGCCATTGTGCAGACAAAAACTGATTTTGGTCAGACAGATCCGGCCTTTGGGCAAGCATCCACTGCAAATCCAATTTCTTCTACATCTCCTGGCATTTTTGGAAATAAAGCAACAGGATTTGGTAGCATGCCATTTGGTTCTTCATCAGGTGATGCATTTATCTCACCTACCTCCTCCTCTGGTCCTTTTGGTATAGTTTCTTCATCACCATCTCTTTTTGGATCATCGACAGCACCGGCCTTCGGAGGGGCATTTTCTGCCTCTCCTTTTGGCACATCAAGTTCTCCAGCATTTGGTTCAACCCCTTTTGACCAAGCTTCTCAGCCTGGATCTTTGTTTGGTTCAACTCCATTAGGATCAAGTCCTGCATTCAGATCAAGTACCCCTTTTGGAAACAATCAGTCATATGAACCGTTCCAATCTTCTACACCTGCTTTTGGTACAGTTTCTTCATCACCGTCTCTTTTTGGATCATCAACAGCACCGGCCTTTGGAGGGGCATCTTCTGCATCTCCTTTTGGCACATCAAGTTCTCCAGCATTTAGTTCAACCCATTTTGACCAAGCTTCTCAGCCTGGATCTTTGTTTGGTTCAACTCCATTCGGATCAAGTCCTGCATTTGGATCAAGTACCCCTTTTGGAAACAATCAGTCATATGAACCGTTCCAATCTTCTACACCTGCTTTTGGCCAGACCACGCCAGCCTTTGGTCAGTTCGCACCAGCATTTGGCCAGTCCACGCCAGCATTTGGACAATCTCAGTTCACACCAGCATTTGGACAATCCAAACCAGTTTTTGGTCAGACCACCCCCGCCTCGGGACAAGCCACAAATATTTCTGGCCAGAGCATGCCTCCTTTTGGAAGTAACCTGTTTTCCAATAGTACAGCATCAATGATGTCACAGAGTGAACCAGCAGCCCTTACACAGTCAACGGTATGTTTAATGGAATTTTTTTGTTTAAAACTTAAACTAGCACAATTTAAAATTTTATTATGCTAGCAACTTCGTTTATGTATAGTTTTTTTGGTTAGGTGCTTTATATTTTTAGCATCAACTTTATTTACAAATGTTGTGCACTGAATGTGGTATGGTTCCAGTGGAGTTTATGTCTTAATGATTGATTTTATATGAATTGCAGCCACAACAGAACAGGATGGTTATGGGGCCACAACTGGTTAGCAGTCCTTTTGGAACTCTTCCACCAATACCTCAAATATCTATTGGCCAGAGTGCAGGATCTGCTCCATCTATTCAATATGGAATATCTAGCTTGCCTGTAAGCATGGAACCATTGTTTTCAACAGAGTTGTTGCATATATTATTTTGATTTGATTACTTTATGTATGGCTAAATTATTATGTATGTAGGTTAAGAAAAAACTTGCTCAAGTAAGGACAACATCCCTGTTACCTCCACGGCATATAACTCCAAGGTCAAGGTTCTGCATGCATTCACGAAGATATAATCCTAAAAAGGATGGTTCCGTGGTAAATAAATTTGAACTATTATTACAAATATTTTTGGTTTCCCATCTGATTCTGTATTTCATATCTGAATTTGAAAGTTAACCTTTTTCTATTTTCTGTTGCTGCCGCACAGATATCATTTTTCAATGATGGTGAAGAAGCACCGAGCACTCCAAAGGCAGATGCCATGGTCTTCATCCCCAGGGAAAATCCAAGGGCACTATTTATTCAACAGCCCGATCAGTCTTCTCCCTCTGTGATACTCAAGCCAGCAGTTAACATGAAGGAAACGGTTGTGCCTCTTAATGATCATGGTTAGGCCTTTTTTTCTACCCCTTTTGTGTTGGAGTTAGAAGATTCTCCCTGGATTAGTTCACGGTACCTGGATTCATATTTGTGTTCCATAGGGCTGCATCCCGAGCCCTGAAACTGGTGATCCCACCCCACTTCGTGCTTCTGAGACAGCAGGATGGCAGGGGATGTCCCGACTATCCCCAATTTTTCCCAAAAAGTTGAAACATCCCAGAGGTGGCATAGATTGGTTTGAGCTTTCATTGAGGAGCTATAGCATACGTTAATATAAAGATAAACATATTTATTAACTAATGTATTCATATTAATATATTTTTTATTTTTTATTTATATATATATATATATTATATAAATAGATATTAGATATAGTTTTTATTTTGCTAATATATGTTCAAATAAATTAATATATACAAATATTATATTTATAAATGTATATTATATTTATTTATTGAGGGAAAGTATATATATATATAATTTTTATATATTTTTATTTATTTTAATTTTTTTTTGGCCGCATCCCAAACCCAAGCCAATATTAGGATCGGTAATTTAATATAAATTAATAAAAATCACACACACAAATGCTGCCAACCCCAAAAAATGACCCCGGACTGCTGTCCCCAAAATGCATACCCCACCTTCCCCGTCCGTTCCTAAAATACTGTGGAACATAGGATATTTCTTAAATCTTTTCTGCTGTTAAGTTTGCAATGTGGATTGCATTTAGTTGTTTATTCTTGAGATTTGATTCATTAGCAAAAATTGAAACTTTATTAAACAGTATGTTGTCTGGCCATGTTGTTTGTATTTTCAGAAACTACGGGAGAAGATAGCAATGGGACAAGGTTACTTGAAAATGATGCATTTGCACAGGGACCTGAAAGTAACTTTTCTAACCTTAATAGCTAAAGTAATAATTGGATATAATATTATAATATGTTACAGTTTTTTGTGATAAAAAATGCATACAAGTTTTATATTGGGGTTTTTAATCTTTTGGGGTTGGTTGTTTTCCAGATGCCAAAGAAAATTGGCCAGGTGGTGTGGAGGATGCAACCACTCAGAACAATTTGTTGTCTTGGAAGCAAGTTGATGGTCCTGTAAAATCATCTTACAGACAAAATTGTTCTAGTGAGGAGCATAATCACAGAGGAAATTGGCTAGGTGGTGTGGAGGATACAAACATTCAGAACAATTTGCTGTCCTCGAGAGTAGTTGATGGTCCTGTAAAATCATCTTCCAAACAGAATGGTTCTAGTGAGAAGCATATTCAAAGAGGAATTGATTATGTGTCATATGGTTCCAGTGATGAGCATATTCACAGAGGAATTGCTTATGTATCATTCTCACGCAATAGAGGTGGTGAAGCTGCTATTGTTTATACAGACATTGGAGCAGTCACGTCCAAATTTCGGCATTCTGACTACTATACTGAACCAAAGATACAAGAACTAGCAGCAAAAGAATGTGCTGAACCGGGATATTGCTGCTGGGTCAAGGACTCTGTCCTTGGAAGGAAATTGGTTAGTTTGTATAGGAAACTAGTGGCTTTATAAGCCAATGGAATCAATGTAAAAATCAACCAGATTGTATGTAATGAAATCCTGAATCAATTATTATATATATTTGTTATTGTTGCAGTCATGATTTAGATTTTACAGAAATCTGTTTGTCAATCCTTTGTTAGATAAATACTTATTTATTGCCCCATCATGTGTAGCAGGCTGCCCATGTTTAGTTCATGGCTGCTTGGTTTCATGGGTGCACTTCGAGGTTTTTATAAATACAAAGAAGTGCTTCTACAGTCTTCTTTGTATCTATTATGGACTGTGGAAAACTCATGTCTACAAAGTTTTTATAATCTATTTTGATGGTTTCTTGTAAGGTGTTTTGTATTTGTTTTGAAGTGAAGGTGGTGATACTTTTATGTTATGTATAGTTATATGGTGTGGTTGGTTGGGTTGGAGCCCGTTAATAAATCCACAAAATGCTATATTAAAAAAATGGTCCTTGATTTATTAGTGAAGCTGAATGACTGGTCAAGAGCCTATCAAGGATCCAATTTTGTTAAGTGTAAGTTTTGTGACACTTTAAAGAGATGAGTGAATTGTGCTCTGCACAACTTTAGAGGAATACATACCCCTCAATCTTTAAGGATACCAACAAGTTGCAAAAACGTTAAAATACAATATCTACGTAACTTCAACCTCCACTTTTTATGTACAGTTAAACTTTCAAATACTGCAGTCCCTAATCAAACAGCTACAAATAGTAATTACAAACTTATAAAACAACCATAATTACAGTCAACACCGGCCAAAAATACTTACAGCAATATCGAACTAAACTGTATTATTTATGTATAGCTAGGGTGTGTGACCTATGTGAATTTTTTTTATGGTCTATGATTGTGCATGCACCTGTGTCTAATGCCTGCCTGCCAACTAATCATAAGAAAGACAGCGACTGAAGATTATTTAGGAAGTCATGTACATCACACCTTTTACTGTCTGAATAGACTGGAGATTTTCTTAATTAGAGGATATGCCCCACATAGGCATCCATAGCTCACAACTGGAGATTTCAATTCCGATTTAAGAATAAGCAGAAGAAATGTATGTGGGGACTGTGGAACAAGCTGGATCGGACTTCATTTATGGAGAAATGAATTATCTCAATCTGTGCAATGCTCGCTTCAACCTTTACATGTTAAAAGGTGCTCCAGTGCTTTCTACGTCTGCTGCCTCAATCATGAAACGAAGTTGAAGAATAAGAAGGGCTTTATAATGGTTAGTCCTTGTCTTATGCATATCTGTATAATAGAGGTATCTATGAATAATTCTTAAATTGTCTACAAATTTGTGAAGAGGTTATATGGAATGGTGAAATTTATATTCTATATTTTTCTCTGTTTAGTTTTGTGTTTATTTTGGAAGAATGTCTAGAAACATATATTTAACAAGAAAATTGTATAATTGTGTATGAAGTTGGGCTTATTTGTCAAGTCATTACCTATCCCTATATCCATATATTCCTACTCACATAGCTCCTACCTTATACTTTTACATAAACGCTTCGATATATTTGTCTTATCCTAGCATTTATCACACATCCGTACACCTACCTAGAAATAGTTGTTAGCCACCTAGATTTGACTGTTTGACCACCTAAGGTCATTTCCACGATCACTAGATTGACCCCAAGACCATGAACTTGACCATTGTCTTTCCAAAATTCAAATTCCAATTTTGGCCGACTAGCCCCCTTTATTTTACTGCTTTGAGCTAATTAAGCACAAGTTTTGTGAAATTTGATGTTATGTGCTAGTATTTGAAAATATTCATTAGCACTCAAGTATCATTTGAAATACACATCCTCTCCCATTCTAGAGCATTAAAGGAGCAATCAATAGCAAAAAACTTGGATTTGGTGCACTAAAAGGAGTAACAAATTTGCATGGGCCTTTCCAACCTTGGAGTAACCCCATGACCACGAACTTGCCCATTGCCTTTCCAAAATTCAAATTCAAATTTTGGCCAACTAGCCCCCTTTATTATACCGCTCTGAGGTGACTAAGTACATGTTTTCTAAAATTTGATGTTATGTGATAGGATTTAAAAGCATTAATTAGCACTCAAGTATCATTAAGAATACATGTCCTCTCCCATTCTAGAGCATTGAAGGAGCAATCAATAGAAGAAACTTGAATTTGGTGCACTAAAAGGAGTACCAAATTTGCATACATCATTTTAGGGCCTTTGCTTGCCATCTTCGAACCTTTACACATTTATAGGGGTTGACCTCAGAGAATACATCTCCTTATAGCATAACGACAACCCTTTCTAGGTATTCTTAAATATTGCTATCCCTCAAATATCAAAGAAGAGCAGAGTAGCCGAAGACCAACTAGGTGAATAGAAGAGCAAAATTTTACATTACATAGGGTTGAATCCAAACTTAAAGGACGAATCCATGATTGTGGAATTGACCCAAACCTAGAGATTTGATCTCAAATAAATTAGGGATCTGGTACAAATTTTGAGGCATTCACTAACAAAGAGATCACATTTCTCGAACAAATGCTAGTTTGATTCCAAACTCTTCAACCAAGCAATCATTCTCTAGTCATAGAGCTAAATAACATTATCCATCGCATTTACTTTCCTAAAATAGTTGTTGAAATGATCTAATTTATCAATCACATCTATTATCATTTAATCTCGGCTAATTCATGCTCATTTGTTTATATTTACTTAATTACTTTAGGTTAAACTATAAGGAAAACCCATTTTCCTTTACATTTTTGGTGAACCCATATGATCTTACACAATCTAGCTTTCTTCTAAGGCTTTTAATCCTCGTTAGGGTTTTTTAGATCTACAATTTTATGATATATGCATCTCATTTCTAGATCTAAAACTCTTTATGTTCCTTTTCATTGCTTTTACATTATTACATCATTTTCTACTAGGGTTTTGAGCTTTCTTGTGATATATTTTTAACCCACTATACCCACCCTTGGTTATCATATTAGGGTTTCATTTCATGTTTGATATACCACTAATATTTCTAATTTTTCAATTTAAAACTAACCTTTTGAGATTTATTTTCCAATCTTTTGTTTATGCCACAAGCTACTCAAGATTCCCATCTTCCATTGTGAAGGAGGGAGCATCTAAACCCTAACATGACCTAAACCAATGAGAATGAAATCTATTCCAATGCTCATAATGAGAACAATAAGGATTACAAACATGATGCTCATGTGAACAATCATGACTTGTAAATGAACTAGCTAGTTTGGCTAATGCAAAAAATCCTAAAAAACTAACGGGTATGTTTCATGATGTATTTGCTAACAAGCCATTTAAATTAAAGACTTTGCAAGTAGTTTATAATAAGCCTACTTTAACTATTGTAATTAGTGCATATACTTCTTCCCATTCTTTTACATGTTATCACTGAATAATGCACCCTTGCTAAGTTGTGCAACTAAGCTTACTAGTGAAACATGGGAACACTTCGAGGTTGTGGGTTACCTAAAGTTGAAGTTGACCTCCAGAGAGCTAGTTCCCTTGGATTTTATCACCTAGACTAGACTATTTGTTGTTTTGTCAAGAAAAGTGAGGAAAGAAAAGACGTAAACTGAACCCATGTTTTATAGAGGTGATTCACCAAAGTTTGAGACTTAAGTTGTTCTTCGACACACAAAATCTCAATAAACTAGTTGTTTTATACACAACTCACACTCATTTGATGAAAGAAACAAACCCCCACTATGATGCCTTTAAAGATCTCTTTATAGATCTCTGCATGCCCTTTCATGGTCTTCTAAGCTTTTCTACTATGTAGTTCCCTTTGTCATTGTTTAAACTGTGTTATACAATGAACAACTCACTGTTTTACCCAAATCCTTGGTGCCCTCTTTGTATGACCTACTCGCTTCCACTGAAGTAGCCCTAATGTAATTTGATGCAGATTCCTAATGAGGGTCGGTCCTTTAGTAGGATATGGAAAGTGCAAGGAACTTTTAAAAGGTCATCTCAGTCCTTAAAAGTGAGTAAAGGTGCTTGTAACTGTCCTTATCATTCCATCATCTCATACTTAGGTCACAGTATTATACATTTAGGTATGTTACAATACTTCATGCCCACTGTGGTATAGTGTTCCTCTCTTTGGTGGAAGTCCTTTGGCATTCTTTGAAAACCTTTCATCACTGTCAAACTATCTTGCTGATCTACATGTGTCTTCATTATGCATTCTTTCACTGTGTCCACAATTATGCACTCTTACTGTCATGTTACCTCACCGATTGTTCATCATTGTCTTATCACTGTCTTTATGATTGTCTTTCATGTCCCTGTTAGGCTGCTCTTTCATGACTATAGAGGTGCAAGCGTACTTCTTTCATGACTGTCTTACTGTCTTGCATACCTTATAAGATCATGTAGCAGGTTCATGGTTCTACTAAGCCTCTGTATGCCTCTTTGAGTGTCCTTTGCCTTGATCTTCATGAAACTGTTGTCTGTCTTCATAAAACTGTTGAATGTCTTCATATGTTCCTACTAACTATCTTCATGACTATTTTTCATGCCTATTGCTATCTATCTTCATAAAACTACTGATTGTCTTCAGATGTTCATGCTAACCGTCTTTTGAGTGTCTTTCATGACAAATACATAGTGTTCTTTATGACTTAAGACAATTGTACAGGCCCTTACAATGCTTGGGATCTCTAGACATTTATATGATTTGACAGAGTTTGACAAGGTCATGTAGACTTGCTGCTAATTTGACAAAGGTTGTTCAACACTAGGAACATCCAAACCTGCACAAACTTGTTGGGGTAAGTGCAAGAAGATGGGGGGCCAAAAAGTGGCCAAATTAATTTAAAAAAAAAATAGGTCAAAACGCGAGCACGTTATAACGCGCTCGCGTTATGGCTTAAGAATGACGAGCCTTAGGCTCGTCAAAACCAAGCCATAACGTGAGCGCGTTATAACGCGCTCGCGTTATTCTTTTCTTTGCATTTTTCCTTCTCCACAAAAGTTTGTGCTGTTTTTCATGTTTTAAATAACGCGAGCGCGTTATGTTAAACTTAAATTTTTTTATGTTTAAGGCTATTAATCATCTATGTATGTATGCCTATATGTATGTATGTATGTATGTATGTATGTATGCCTATATGTATGTATGTATCTATGTATGCCTATATGTATGTATGTATAGTGTCGAGGGTAGAGGAGGGTAGAGATGGGAGTGAGCCAGATAGCGGAGGAGAGGGGTGGATAAGGATTGAGTGATTAAGGTTTAAGGTTAAGGGTTGAGCATTTAGGGATAGGATTTAGAGTTTAGGGATAAGGGATTAGAGTTTAGGACCTTGAGGGATTAGGGTTTAGGGTTGAGGCTTTAGGGATAGCGTTTAGGGTTAAGGGTCGAGGGATTAGGGTTAAGGTAAAGTGTTGAGGGTAGAGGGATTAGGGATAGGGTTTAGGGTTGAAAGTTTAGGGTTGAGGGATTAGGGTTTAAGGTATAGTTTAGTAGTTCTTGTGGATAGAGCCAGTAAACAATGGGAGATTATTTGCCTATTTCATAACAATATACCTCCCCCTTAAACCCCGAACCCTAATCCCTCAACCCTCAATCCTAATCCATCATCCCTCAACTCTAATCCCTCATCCCTAAACCCTAAATGCTATCCCTATTCCTAAACCCTCAATAGACTCGATACTATACCTTAAACCCTAATCCCTTATCCCTAAACCCTCCAACCCTATCCCTAATCCTTACACCCTCCACACTCTACTTTAACCCTAATCCCTTGAACCTCAACCCTATCCCTAAACCCTTGACCCTCGAACCTCAACCCTCAACCCTCGACATCAAACCCTAATCCCTCAACCCTTAACTCTGATCCCTCAACTCTCAACCCTAACCCTAAACACTAAACCCTCAATCCTCAACGTCAATTCCTAATCCCTCAACCCTTCACTCTAATCCCTCAACCCTAAACCCTATCCCTAAACCCTCAACACTATACCTTAAACCCTAATCCCTCAACCCTAACCCTAAACCTTGTCCCTAAACCCTAATCCGTCAACCCTCAACCCTAATCCATCATCCGTCATCCCTTAACTCTAATCCCTCATCCCTAAACCCTAAATGCTATCCCTATTCCTAGACCCTCAACAGGCTCGATACTATACCTTAAACCCTAATCCCTCTACCCTTGACACTCTTATTTAACCCTAATCCGTTGACCATTAACCCTATCCCTCAACCTCAACCCTTAACCCTCAACCCTCAACTCTCAACATTAAACCCTAATTCATCAACCTGAAACCCTAATCCCTCAAACCTAAACCCTATCCCTAAACCATCAATCCTCAACACTATACCTTAAACCCTAATCCCTATCCCTCAACCCTTAACCCTTAAAACTTAAACCCTATCCCTACACCCTCAACATTTGACACTATATCTTAAGCCTTAAACCCTCATCCTTAAAGCCTCAACCCTTAATCCTTAAACCTTAAACCCTAAACCCTATCCCTAATCCCTCTACCCTTGACACTCTAACCCTAACCTTGACATTAAATGCTAATCTGTCAACCCTAAACTCTAATCCTAAACCCTCAACCCTCAAAACTATACCTTAAACCCTAATCCCTCAACCCTCAACCCTAAACCTTATCCCTAAACCCTAATCCCTCAACCCTCAACCCTAATCCATCATCCCTCAACTCTAATCCCTCATCCCTAAACCCTAAATGCTATCCCTATTCCTAAACCCTCAACAGACTCGATACTATACCTTAAACCCTAATCCCTTATCCCTAAACCCTCCAACCCTATCCCTAATCCTTACACCCTCCACACTCTACTTTAACCCTAATCCCTTGAACCTCAACCCTATCCCTAAACCCTTGACCCTCAAACCTCAACCCTCAACCCTCGACATCAAACCCTAATCCCTCAACCCTTAACTCTGATCCCTCAACTCTCAACCCTAACCCTAAACCCTAAACCCTAAACCCTCAACCCTCAACATCAAATCCTAATCCCTCAACCCTTCACTCTAATCCCTCAACCCTAAACCCTAAACCCTCAACACTATACTTTAAACCCTAATCCCTCAACCTGAACCCTAAACCTTGTCCCTAAACCCTAATCCCTCAACCCTCAACCCCAATCCGTCATCCCTCAACTCTAATCCCTCATCCCTAAACCCTAAATGCTATCCCTATTCCTAGACCCTCAACAGGCTCAATACTATACCTTAAACCATAATCCCTCTACCCTCGACACTCTTATTTAACCCTAATCCCTTGACCATTAACCCTATCCCTCAACCTCAACCGTCAACCGTCAACCCTCAACCCTCAACACTCAACTCTAAACATTAAACCCTAATTCATCAACCATAAACCCTAATCCCTCAAACCTAAACCCTATCCCTAAATCATCAACCCTCAACACTATACCTTAAACCCTACTCCCTATCCCTTAACCCTTAAAACTTAAACCCTATCCCTATACCCTCAACACTTGACACTATATCTTAAGCCTTAAACCCTCATCCCTAAAGCCTCAACCCTCAATTCTTAAACCTTCAACCCTAAACCCTATCCCTAATCCCTCTACCATCGACACTCTAACCCTAACCTTGACATTAAACACTAATCTGTTAACCCTAAACCCTAATCTGTCAACCCTAAACCCTCAACCCTCAACACTATACCTTAAACCCTAATCCATCAACCCTAAAACCTAATCCATCAACCCTCAACCCTAAACACTATTAATAAACCCTCAACCCTTGACACTATACCTTAAACCCTAATCCCTCAACCCTCAACCCTAATACCTCAACCCTCAACCCTAATCCCTCATCCCCAAACCCTAAACTCTATCCCTATTCCTAAACCCTCAACCCTTGATACTATACCTTAAACCCTAATCCCTTATCCCTAAACCCTAAACACTATCCCTCAATCCTTAACCCTTAATAATTAAACCCTAAAACCTATCCATAAACCCTCGATGCTCAACCCTATATTTTAAACCCCAATCCCTTAACCCTCAGCCATAAAGCCTCAACCCTCAATTGTTAAACCTTCAACCCTAAACCCTATCCCTAATCCCTCTACCCTCAACACTCTACTTTAACCCTAATCCCTTGACCATCAACCCTATCCCTAAACCCTCAACCCTCAACCCTCAACTCTCAACATTAAACCCTAATCTGTCAACCCTAAACCCTAATCTGTCAACCCTAAACCCTAATCCCTCAACCCTAAATCCTATCCCTAAACCCTAAACCCTCAACACAATACCTTAAACCATAATCCCTCAACCCTAAACCCTAAACCCTATCCCTAAACCCTCAACACTATACCTTAAACCCTAATCCCTCAACCCTAACCCTAAACCTTGTCCCTAAACCCTAATCCCTCAACCCTCAACCCTAATCCGTCATCCGTCATCCCTCAACTCTAATCCCTCATCCCTAAACCCTAAATGCTATCCCTATTCCTAGACCCTCAACAGGCTTGATACTATACCTTAAACCCTAATCCCTCTACCCTTGACACTCTTATTTAACCCTAATCCCTTGACCATTAACCCTATCCCTCAACCTCAACCGTCAACCGTCAACTGTCAACCCTCAACACTCAACTCTAAACATTAAACCCTAATTCATCAACCGTAAACCCTAATCCCTCAAACCTAAACCCTATCCCTAAATCATCAACCCTCAACACTATACCTTAAACCCTAATCCCTATCCCTTAACCCTTAAAACTTAAACCCTATCCCTATACCCTCAACACTTGACACTATATCTTAAGCCTTAAACCCTCATCCCCAAAGCCTCAACCCTCAATTCTTAAACCTTCAACCCTAAACCCTATCCCTAATCCCTCTACCCTCAACACTCTAACCCTAACCTTGACATTAAACACTAATCTGTCAACCCTAAACCCTAATCTGTCAACCCCAAACCCTCAACCCTCAACACTATACCTTAAACCCTAATCCATCAACCCTCAACCCTAAACACTATTAATAAACCCTCAACCCTTGACACTATACTTTAAACCCTAATCCCTCAACCCTCAACCCTAATACCTCAACCCTCAACCCTAATCCCTCATCCCTAAACCCTAAACTCTATCCCTATTCCTAAACCCTCAACCCTCGACACTATACCTTAAACCCTAATCCCTTATCCCTAAACCCTAAACACTATCCCTCAACCCTTAACCCTTAAAAATTAAACCCTAAAACCTATCCATAAACCCTTGACGCTCAACACTATATTTTAAACCCCAATCCCTTAACCCTCAGCCCTAAAGCCTCAACCCTCAATCGTTAAACCTTCAACCCTAAACCCTATCCCTAATCCCTCTACCCTCAACACTCTACTTTAACCCTAATCCCTTGACCATCAACCCTATCCCTAAACCCTCAACTCTCAACATTAAACCCTAATCTGTCAACCCTAAACCCTAATCCGTCAACCCTAAACCCTAATCCCTCAACCCTAAATCCTATCCCTAAACCCTCAACCCTCAACACTATACCTTAAACCATAATCCCTCAACCCTAAACCCTAAACCCTCAACCCTAAACCCTATCCCTAAACCCTCAACACTATACCTTAAACCCTAATCCCTCAACCCTAACCCTAAACCTTGTCCCTAAACCCTAATCCCTCAACCCTCTACCGTAATCCGTCATCTGTCATCCCTCAACTTGAATCCCTCATCCCTAAACCCTAAACGCTATCCCTATTCCTAGACCCTCAATAGGCTCAATACTATACCTTAAACCCTAATCCCTCTACCCTCGATACTCTTATTTAACCCTAATCCCTTGACCATTAACCCTATCCCTCAACCTCAACCTCAACCCTCAACCCTCAACCCTCAACACTCAACTCTAAACATTAAACCCTAATTCATCAACCGTAAACCCTAATCCCTCAAACCTAAACCCTATCCCTAAATCATCAACCCTCAACACTATACCTTAAACCCTAATCCCTATCCCTTAACCCTTAAAACTTAAACCCTATCCCTATACCCTCAACACTTGACACTATATCTTAAGCCTTAAACCCTCATCCCTAAAGCCTCAACCCTCAATTCTTAAACCTTCAACCCTAAACCCTATCCCTAATCCCTTTACCCTCGACACTCTAACCCTAACCTTGACATTAAACACTAATCCGCCAACCCTAAACCCTAATCTGTCAACCCTAAACCCTCAACACTCAACACTATACCTTAAACCCTAATCCATCAACCCTAAAACCTAATCCATCAACCCTCAACCCTAAACACTATTAATAAACCCTCAACCCTTGAAACTATACCTTAAACCCTAATCCCTCAACCATCAACCCTAATACCTCAACCCTCATCCCTAAACCCTAAACTCTATCCCTATTCCTAAACCCTCAACCCTCGACACTATACCTTAAACCCTAATCCCTTATCCCTAAACCCTAAACACTATCCCTCAACCCTTAACCCTTAAAAAATAAACCCTAAAACCTATCCATAAACCCTCGACGCTCAACACTATATTTTAAACCCCAATCCCTTAACCCTCAGCCCTAAAGCCTCAACCCTCAATCGTTAAACCTTCAACCCTAAACCCTATCCCTAATCCCTCTACCCTCAACACTCTACTTTAACCCTAATCCCTTGACCATCAACCCTATCCCTCAACCCTCAACCCTCAACCCTCAACTCTCAACATTAAACCCTAATCCGTCAACCCTAAACCCTAATCCGTCAACCCTAAACCCTAATCCCTCAACCCTAAATCATATCCCTAAACCCTCAACCCTCAACACTATACCTTAAACCATAATCCCTAAACCCTAATCCCTCAACCCTAAACCCTAAACCCTATCCCTAAACCCAACAAAACTACTTTGCCTTATGTTAGGTTGTTAAACCCATCATTTTTGACACTCTTCTCTTAAAGATATTTGAGTTGCAAGAATATGTCAGAAAAATGGCTATGAACTTTTTTAATGTTAGTAATGTTATATGGCATGTTTTTCTGGCCCATTTGGGGTTCATTATGCCAATAGGTGTACACACTATGAGAAAAGCTTTGCATATGGTACATCCACAGTGAGTAATTAACAGTTGAAATCAGAAGGATGATCATTATGAGAAAAGCTTTGCATTGGGGTACATATATGTTTCTTGCTGTGCACCCCGCACTTAGGGGAGGTATATTGTTATGAAACAAGCAAATAATCTCCCATTGTTTACTGGATCTATCCACAAGAACTACTAAACTATACCTTAAACCCTAATCCCTCAACCCTAAACTTTCAACCCTAAACCCTATCCCTAATCCCTCTACCCTCAACAGTCTACCTTAACTCTAATCCATCGGCCCTTAACCCTAAATGCTATCCCTAAAGCCTCAACCCTAAACCCTAATCCCTCAAGGTCCTAAACTCTAATCCCTTATCCCTAAGCTCCAAATCCTATCCCTAAATGCTCAACCCTTAACCTTAAACCTTAATCACTCAATCCTTATCCACCCCTCTCCTCCCCTATCTGGCTCACTCCCATCTCTACCCTCCTCTACCGTCAACACTATACATACATACATATAGGCATACATAGATACATACATACATATAGGCATACATAGATACATAGATACATATAGGCATACATACATACATACATACATACATATAGGCATACCTACATACATGATTAATAGCCTTAAACATAAAAAAAATTAAGTTTAACATAACGCGCTCGCGTTATTTAAAACATGAAAAACAGCACAAACTTTTGTTGTAAAGGAAAAATGCAAAGAAAATAATAACGCGAGCGCGTTATGTCTTGCTTTGGGAATCCCAAGCCTTGGGCTTGGGATTTGCTTTGGATTTCCAACCCAAAGGCTTGGAGTGCCTTATGAACAGTAACAGACGTGTTTTTCCATATTCTTCAAGATTTTAGATAATTTTGTTCGTGCTACCCCTCAGATTTGCACGTGTTTCAAGGTCAAACAAATCAAACACCTGGGTAATGTTAGGCTTTCTCTTAGCTATCTGACGATGTAATTTTTTTCACATTTTAACAATGTTAAGCCTTTCATCTTTAATTTTTTTGTTTGTGTGTCCGTTTTTGGGCAAAAACCACTGTTTGGTCTTTTTTTCATTGTAAATTAACTATTCATTGAAATTTCAAAAAAATTACATATTTAGAAACTAGATTCCATTCTACAAATATTAAAAAAAGAAAAAAATGATTTTTGATTAGTTTTCAAAATTTATAGGGGTAGCACGGCCAAAATTCTATTTTTTAGGATGTGTCCACTTTGAAAATTAGTAAAAAATCAAATATTCATCAAATAATTATCAGAAAAATCGGGCATAAACTACATGCTATTAGCTAATTTCTCACTGAAGCGATTTTAAAAATACCAAAAAAAAGTTGACCTTTTGAGGGAGCCACAAAACATGCTATGTTATGTTTTTTTGACAGAAACAACACCAATTTCTGTGGCTCCCTCTTTTGAACCCCTTAATCTATGCCATTTTCAAAAAATAATAGTAGTTTAGAAAGTAGACTCGGAGCACTACAAACATTGTTTTGGTTGCATCTCCAAATTTTGAGTGTAACTATGCTCAATTTCTCATCCAAGGCCAGTATTTCCTGATTTAAAAAAAAAAGTGGCCACTTAAGACCCCTTTTTGGCCCCCCATCTTCCTGCACTTACCCGTTGGTGACCTTATATGAAGGAAAAAGAAAGACCACAATAGTCCACACAATCCTATAGCACTTCATTCAAGACTTCGCAACCTTTAACACTTCTTGGTATCTATGCAAGACTATCATTTTCTTCTGTGGCAGGTATTTGAAAAAACTTTCAAACATTGTTAGAGATCTCTGGTTATCTCTTGATATGGAGACCAAGAGGAATGGTTTTTAAAACTATCTAAAAATCCTTATTAGTTTTATAAAACCCTAACCCTTAAACATACCTCCTTAATGGTGCTCCATTCCTCTGCTTAGATCTAAACAATATACAGATCTCTCTATTTTAAAACCACTAAGTTTGACAATGCACTCAGTCTTTTCTTTAGTGTCCAACTTCTCCAAGGATCTCTTTGAAGAGCTCATATGGATTTTGACTATCCTCTAGATCGCCTAGACCTTCTTTAACTTAAACAAACCTTTGTATCTACATGATCTCTTCCCGCTCTCTTTAAAAAAATTTACAGAGTTTCTCCACGTTCTTGCATGGGTCTTACACCCCAAATCTGTATTATATGTGTTCCAAACCCTGATCATTGTGCACTATCTGGCTTTGATATCTTTGCATATGAGCCTCCAAACATCAATAGCTACAAAACCACATTTGAAACCCTAAAAGAACTTAGAAAACCCTAACGAGAGGAAGGAGACATGAGTAACCTAATCTAAAATGACCATTACAACCAAGGTTGACTCAACCTTATTCAAAACTACCTCTTAACTCAACTCCATCTATATGAGATGGGCTAAGACATGAGTTTCAAATAAAAAAACATTCCCTCCACTTTGGCATGGGCTGTTGGAATAAAAGTTGCCTTTTCTACATGGAAAAACATCTTATTTGACCCTTTGACTTACTGATAGCCCATCAAAACATGCATAATACGTGGAAAAGTCTCTTTTGAGAAAAATGGAGTAACTTTTAACAAATTTGATGACCCCATGCATAATATTTGGCAACATAAACACTTTCAAGATCACAAAAGAACATTTAAGACCCCTCCAAAACCCCTTTTAGACTTATTGAACATGCCAAGACACCATGACCTTCATGTTTGAAACACAAGAAACTAAAACAACCAAAAGATGAAAAATAACAACCTTTGACCTCTACATTCGATTTGATTGGGAAGAAAAAATAGATAACAAGAATAAGTCATGTTGTATGCTACTACATAATGCACATTGTTTTCTTCTCTCTCCCCAACATTCATTGGCAAAATGTCATGGTTTACCGCACTTGTAGCATGTTGCATCATCTTCGCACTTGTAGCATGTTGCATCATCTCTCATTCTTCCTCTACCACATCCTCAACCTCCTCTATATTTTCCAAATTGATCTCTTTCATCATTACTATAATTGTTCTCATATGATGCATTGTTAGAATCTGAATTCTACATAGTGTTCATATTTCTTTGATTTTTCCAGTTAGGTTGTTTGTACCCATGGTCCTGAATGTATAAGGGTCTTTCCGCCAATCCTTTCACATATGTCATAGTATTATTATTTGCCTTATTTTTATGGTGTGCGATGCATCATGACTCGTGATCATCATCATCTTCTTCCCTTACTCTAAAAAATTGTGAAGGTCAATTTGGTGTCTCATGATCATCCCACTCATCGCATAGTATGCAATATACTGTATTAGTTCTTCTAGGTACTGCTTTTATGTCTACCTTCATAGCGGTAGCTTGTCTTTCACCTTTCATCCTTGGACATTCATTTCTTATGTGTCCTTCCTTAGTACAATATGAGCACCATATATTAGGCCTTTGTTTTTGTGAATTCTCCTCTTGTTTTGCTAGGATCTCTTGTTTACTATTTAGTTGTTCCAATTCTATCCTTATTTTCTCTAATTCTAGGTTTTCTTCATTCTTATCCTGCTTGTGCCACATTTGTGACTCTATGCGGCAGGCCAAAGTAACCACCTCTACATAGGTTTCAAACACCCTTCCATCCAAAGATTTTATGACATCTAGGCTTATTCCGGATATGAGTCATTCAATCTTTTGTTTCTCAGTTAATGGCTCCTCTCACTTGCGAGTTGTTTCTTTGAACCTCTCATCAAATTCTTTTATTTTTTCTCCTTCTTTCTGTATTAACTCCCTCATTTTTCTCACTCCCTCTATAGGGATCTTCGGAGTTTCAAAGTTTTCCAAAAATTCCTTCTTGTCTTCTTCCCAAGTTTTATCATACTTAGGACATGCCTTTTTGTACCACTTCAGGGCATCATTCCCTAATGTTCCTATGAAATCAAACAACTTGGTTTGGTACCTAGTTATGTCATTTCTATTTCAAATGATTCTAGAATGAATATATGCTTTGCTTCTTCGGTGGCATCTTTTTCAAACATTGGTAGCTTAATTGGTGAATCCATTGGTAGTTTCTTTTGTTTTTCCAGTAGTTCTGGTAATCTGCAACGTATTTCTTTCTTGTTTTTCTTCTTAGGTTATCTCCTTTGTACTAGGGTTTTTTTTCCCTTCTCTTATTTCTTTGTAATTTGATATCAAAGTAATCTTTTCCCAATATTTCTTTAAAATTTCTCTTAATTTATTCTTCTTTATCTTCTTGCTTGTCCACTTGATTCTCTACTGAAATTCTTCTTGATTTATAAGGCGCATGGGGTGACTTTTGGTCTAGGGGTTGTATCTCTCCAAAAAGCCTTTTTGTTTTAGAGGATCTCTTTCCATTTTTTAGTGACATCATGTCTTTGCAGGTGACATTTCACTTAATTGTCTTATACTTAGGGAACTAATCTCATCATATATTGCATCCTTTTCCTTTTCTCTAATCTTTATCACACTTCAACTAACCACTTTATCCAACTATTATGCATCTAAATTCAAGGGTTGGAGGTGTCTTATGGGATTTAGTAAATGTTCTCATTGTTCATCTACCTTGACCTAAATATTAGTAAAGTTAGGTTGAACATTTAGGGTTCTTCCTATCTGTGATAGGACCACAGTTTATTTAAATTGTTCTTCCCATGTTTTTCTTGCTCGGTCATAAGCATTAAAACTTCCTCCTAAACTCTTAAGGATTTTATTAGCCCTGTCAATATGTATTATGATTGATCTTGGGTTATTTCTCATTTGTCATAAATTCTGCGGTAGCACCCACCTTGGCACGCTCCTCCATTCTCTTCTCCTCTACATTCTTCCCTCCAACAACACCCACATTGGCGCACTCAGCAGCACCTACCTTGGCACGCTCATTCAACTATTCTTTTCACCCCACACTTTTCTTTGTGCTCTTTCTACTTGATGCTCGTGCCTTTTCCATCCTTCTGCGGTATCTCTCTTGTCATTCCTGAATTTGTTTTTGTACTTCTTCCCTGCTTGTTTCCATTCCGGTTAATATAATATCATCGATTTCCCTTAATCTTTTGTTATCCCCTTTTGCCATGGGTGTTTTAGATTTGGTATTACATTAATCCTTATGTATCCCATGGCCGTCTCAACTTGAAGAGTTACATCTTTTCAAGGATGTTTTTAGACCCTCCCCTTTTCCACTAGTCATCCCCTCAAGTGCCTGCCCCCTCTCACAAGGGTAAGAACCTAAGAGAATGCTCCACAAATCATAAAAATGTTTCTGTCACTTTTAGTTTCCTCTTTTCTAATAATCTACACTTTTGCCTTCTATTGTTTTGTCCTTTCTATTCTTCACTATCCTTTTCTAGGGTCCTAGCAATGAAACCAAATGTTGGCAAGAAATGGGAGGAACCAGTCCAGAGATTTGGTCCTCAGTTAGATCTCTAAAGTCAATTTACACCCCAGTCATATAGTGAGAGAATCCTAATGAAATAATGAGGAATTGTATTATGTAGTACAACTAGATCAAATATAAGCATTCAAGATATACATATAGACATAGATTAACCCTATAACTCCACTATATATATATATATATTCATCATCATGTAATCATATACATTCAGCAGGTCTAAGTCTCTACCTTTTACAGTCTATTATACATATTCTTCTTATCTCTTCTCTCTTACATACATGTACATCCTATATCCTATCTATATATTGCACATGGATGTGTCTTTTCCCAAAATGCCTCTATGTATGTCAACTTTTTCCTCTACATAGCACATGCAGTGACCTACAATAGGATTTGCTGGTAGCCATGTCTTCCACCAACACTCATCATGAGGCAAGCAATGCATTAAACTTATGAAAACATGCAACTTAGCAAACAACAAGAACAAAATCCCTCAATCCCATAATGAGGCACTCAATGTTTTCAACATTCAAAACATTCAAACAAATCTTCAAGCAAAGCAAGCCCTTAATCTCATCACAAGGCACAAAACACAACATCAAAATGAAAATGAAAACATCCATTCCTCCACTTAGCATTCAATGTACCCTAGTTTTAGGGAATATTGGATCCATAAAATCTCATGGGAAATCATAGAAAACCTCCCCACACAACAAAAACCCACTGAGAAAGTCATTCAATAACAAGAACGAATTTTACAAGTCCAACAACATAGAAATATGATTCACATCCTTAGGTTCCTTCAAGTTCAAGGCCAAATAATCAACCAATTCCACGAGGAAAGGCAAGAAATACAAATCATAAGAGAGGTAGGCAATGAAAATCTCAACCTATTACAAGAATTGACCTCTCAGCTTGAAGAAATAAACTTAAATGATCACTACCATCAACAATAGTGCACATAAGCCAACAACATGATTAACCCAACCTTGATCCATAATATTATGCTTACCATGAATAGAACACCTACTTGGTTCCACCACCACTCAACTAGATTTTTCCACAAGAGTAGGAGTGATTGGGAGGGCACCCTTAGCAAAGATATATTTCATGTGCTACATTGAAGTCTAACTCACTCAACTAAGCTTGAGTTGATTTTAGCCAAGACTGCCATTCATCATGGGATGGATCTTGGAGCATTTTATCCCTTACCATAGAGGAATTCCAATACATGATCTAGCAATGCCTCAAGTAGTGAGGCAATATAGATTGCCTTGGTTTATGGGGGTTATTTATAGTATCAATAACATGACCATGCAATATATTATAGTGGAATCATATATCAACATGAGAGGGTCATGAGATGATAATGAGATGATATGGATTGCATATTAAAATACTACCTCCCTTACTAATAGGAAGGGGCAACATGAGGCACACCTTGCAAGTTAGGTATTATAGTACTTTGGAGGGGTGATTATGGAAGACTTGTCCTGTATAGCCATTGTACACAAGACCTATGAGGATACATTGGGACCTATAGGCAGAGTAGATTGGACCCCATTAACACATGAAATATTGATTATGTAGGTGAGAGGAGGAGCAATCACAACTAGGAGGGGAGCAAGAGGGAAATGAGTTGGCTAGGATTTGATTGCAATAGGGGATTTGATGAGCGAGGAGGAGTATCTTGATTATGTCTTGAGTGATGGATCAATACAGGAGGATGATGTAGAGATCAAGATTTCCATTGAGGCAAGTATGATCCCTAGAGTGATGGAGATAGAGGTAGAGGCCCAGAGTCCTATGGGAGAAGTGGGAATTAATCCTTCATGGTAGGAGGGGGATATGTTTGAATATATTTGCATCGTTGATGTCCTTGAATACAATGGTTTGCACCTGAATATGTTGTTAGTTTAGAGGAGTGGCAACTATCGGATCACCTTTTGATCCTATAGCCCACACATGCCCATGAAGTTGTCAGTGGTAAACTCACATTATTGTGTTGTTGGTTATAATTTTTCCATGTCTTGTGGTGGACCCATCCTCTTTTTATTTATTTAAGAATTAATTTTTCTAGGAAATTATGCTAGCAGGGACACATGCCAATCTCTCTTATCACCAAAGTGTTGTTGAAGTTTCAATTTTTTGTGATATACCAACCACTTGATCACGTTTTCCTCCAATGCTAGTGCATATTTGAAATGTGGTAGAAGCTATTTAGATTTTCTTAGTGTTCCATTGGTTGGTAGACTATATAGGTTGGAATTCTATGGTTGGCCCATTTTCTCTTGCCCACATAGCCACAAAATCGTAAATGAAATAATAGTGATATTATAAAGTACATGTGGCATGCCCATGTATCTCTAAAGAATTGTTAGTTTTTTGGGTTTGGGCTAATGTGCCATTTGTCAAAGGAACCTTTTCACATCTTGGTGGGCCTCAATATATTATAAGGGATTTATATTTAAGGCAAGTAGAAATCACTGATATTAAGTTGAGTTATGCCATCCTATAGTCCACGCTCCAATTCTTCCATCTCCAAATTTTAGAGCTAGCATGCATCAAATAACAAATGTATTTTGATCTATGACTAAGATTTGAGCTCTTGTGCCAATATTTTTTAATTCCACCACCATGCCTTGCCGCTCTAATGAGATTAGAGTTATATCCACTGATCCTAGTCATTATGTTTTCAAATTCAAATAAACTCCAAATTTGCGCTACAATATTTAGGATTCAATCAAAGCATACTCTCCCTTCCACTGCAAATCAAACAACCTGACATTCATGCATCGAATGGATTGATAAGTTCATGTAGGGATCCAATAGGTAGTTACATGCATGTTCCCTGCATGATTTTGGCACTAATTGCCCACTCCTTTTTTTAATTTTCTAGTTAAGTTTCTCTTTTTTGTATAAATAAAAGGAATGTCATCATTTGTAATGTTAGAAAGTACTAGGCACACTCATACTAATAGAGATATACAGAGTTATTATTTTCTTATTTTCTAGTCTTAATAGCCTTCATGTTTTTGGAATTGTTTTAGCGATCTATGAATTTGTAATTGTGCACTATCATCTGACTAATATAAGGAGTCTTGGTGATTTTTTCCCCTCTTCTATGTACTCATATGAATGGCCTTTTGTGGTTTCATAGATGCTTAAATCATAACCCTACTTGATTATTGTTGTGCAAACTCTAATATTGGAACATGATTAATTCAACCGATGAATAGTCTATTATTGCTCATTTAGAACAAAATTTAATATATGTGCAATTTCTTTAAGTTATTTCTTTTCCTTTCCCTTGAAAATTATTTTGAGAACTCATTTTATATCATAAAAGGAGACAACATTTTAAACCTATAGGTTATCTTGTGAGCTACATCCCATGCTCATAAGGTTTCCATGCTTGATATCTATGTGAGCACCAAGTTATGGGGAGAGCACAAACACAAATATCAACATACATATTTTAATGATGTGAAATGAATGATATGCATTAGGACATGTGATTCTAACATTATTCTCATTCAAATCTATGTGTAGGTATGGCAAATGTCTGACATTCATTCATGTTGGATGTAGAGCTATATATATTTATCCTAGTGATGTTAGCTACCATCCATGTGGGATGGCATTTCAACATTTTTGCTCTTACATGATACACCTTGTGAGAGATATTATCCTAGTGAGCAAACATCATCAGGTTGTAGGTGGAGGTTTCTACTTTGAGGGGTTTCTTAAGACATGTAGGCTTCTATACCCATGGTGGCACTAGTATGTGGAACTATATGCTAGAGTTAGGAGCATGGGAATATTGAGAGTGCTTGTTGTAGACACCTAAATTTGACCATGTCTTATGACATTACCTTTCGACATTATCTTGCATCACCTTGCGACATCTTGGGACACATCTTGCTCTATGACCCCTTACATCATTCCCAGTAGTTAAATAAATTACACTTATTTAACTAATCCCTCTTATCCATTTATCCTCCTTTTAACCTATAGTGAATAAATTTTATTTATTTAATCCCATTTTCCTCCATCATCCAATTTAAATAAATGAAATATATTATTAAATCCCAAATGTCTATTATAATTTAAATAATTTTATTTTTTAAATTATTTATCCCCACTCACATCCCTATTTTTAACCTCCTTAAATGTGCGTCATAAGCATTTCTTCTCCAAAATCAATTTAAAAACCCCATTTCCTCCACTCCTATCCTTATTTTAGTCACCTGTCATACTCATTAAATGAGCGTCATAACCACTAACTTCAACTCTCAATCCTATCTGTCCACCTCACACCTCATGCTTCTAATCTTGACCATCCATTTGATTCCATCTCCCTCTTGTTACCCCAATTTTGATCTTTGTCCTTATGCAACTCAAATATGGTATGTCTTAGTCTTCCCTCTTTGTCCTTGTATTGTGTTCCCAACTCCAAGTCATTTTCCTCCTATATCGGCAAAATTCCTTTTTCTTGAACTTAAATTTTTGAAGTCATTTTCTTAACTTTCCTTTGTTATCAGCATTTTTGTTTTTTCTTGAACTTGTCTTTCTTTTCTATGTTATCAGGAAAACCTTCAGTCGGCTAACCTTGTTAGAAAATTTTTGAGTTCACAAACTCTATCGGTTAAAAATTGAGTTCATAGACCTCCGACTTTCCCGATAACCTCTCCTTAGTTGGTGTCTTGTCACTTCTTTTCCAAGTTTATTTTATTTACTTTCTTTGTCTTTCACAAACTTAACTTGAGATTCCTTATTAGTCTTGAGTTCTTAAGTTTTGATTTTTGTTGATAATCCGATAGCTTGTATTTAGTTTATGTCAATTATTTTTCGCTGATAAAGGAGAAATCTTGTTTGGTCTTGGCTTGGCTCAAAGGTTCTTGAAAAGAACATTTTGCTAACCATTATAAACTTTAAGCTCTTGTAAAGTTTATTGGAGGAATGCATGGTTCACGAAATCGTGAAATTACTGATAAAGCGGTGAATATATACAATTGGGAAGAGAGCAGGTTCACAAAATTAACTTTTTGCCAATATGTGCACAATAAGTCTGAAATGCATTTGCAAAGTGGAAATTTTGCCAATGGCTAAGTTTTGAGATGGCCAATTTTATCGACAAAGAATCGGGTAAATAAAATGGTTTGTGGAAAGTTAAATGTCTCGATAAAGTGGTTTGGCATATTGAGTTGTGGAAACATTTATTATGATGGAGAATTTAATGTAACCCTAGCCCCACTTTATTCATCTTATAAAGTAAGCCTTTCTTAACGTATATTTCATATTTGTTGTTGAGAACATGATTGGGAGCCCAACCACAGTCAGTTTAGCTACTTCCTTCCTGTAAGCGTTGTATCCAAGGTGAGTACACTACCTTTTCTTCTTTCCAGTTGAAATTTATTGTTAGCTAGCAGTGGGGGGTTGTACATTGTATTTTTCTTTACCTTTCATGACTTGTGAAACCCTGTTTCTTTCAACTGTTAACCATAGCTTCCTTCCGTCAAACCTAAAACCCCTGGTCTTCATCATTGTCACTGGCCTTACACATTGGTTACTTGGGGTTGTCAAGATGAAATATGAATACCAAGGGTTGGATATCTCTTCAATAATTGAGAATGAGTTGTCGGGGGTGAACGATACCGATTTAGGTCACAATGACCTCAAGGAGTTCTAGGTTAGAATGAATGCCAATCCAAGAACACCTATCGCCCAAAAGAATTTAGATAGTGGGTTGGCACACGTGGGTGGTTTTCCCCCAATAGTTCAATGCATAGACCTAATCATGCTTGCATTCATAATTATCATGCTGAATCTTAAGAAATCTGAATAGTTAGTGGTAAGACAATCTTACATATAAATGCTGATGCATGATCAATGATAGATTGGGTTTTCTAGTACGTGAGGAATATGCCAAAGTTTCACAAGAAAAAGGTTGGAATTTTTTTCTGGATGGCAACAAAATGTGTAAAGATGCCATTGCCACTACATGGCTCAAGAAAGAAAAGAAGGGTGGGTCATAATTGCCCAAGAATCTGGTCAGGGCCTTGTTTAAGGATGATATTTTAGACATTATTGCATAGAGTGGTGGGAAGTGAAGATTGTAATGAATTCACTCAGTGGATGTGTCAATTTATTCTTGTCATTTGTACTGGGAAGCAATATATAGACTAGTCCCAAATAATTAATGAGCACTTGCATAACCAATTTGTCAATTTCTAATCTAGAGGAAAAATGTTTAGCATGCGCTCTTATTTGATTTATTTGTTAGTCACAACCCAATAGGTATGGACAAGGTTAGACATTGCTGATCCCATGACCCCAGATACCCAGGTCTATGATTATTTACCTCAGTTACAAGAAGAGCATAGCAACAAATCTTATAGGAGGGTCAATGATGCCTTATGCTAATGGTGAAGAAAATTTAAATGAAAACTCTAAAATTAGAATCTCCACTAAAGCAACCAATTGGGTGATGCAGTTTGGAAGCTATTTTTCATTCAATTTGATAAATTTACATATATCACAATAGGCATCTTTGAATTCCCTCATCTAAAGCTTCCTCGCTATGCCTTTGATTACTTTGTGTTTTTAGAAGTATGCAAACAAACATATCTTTCTAGCAAAAGGTATTATGATTCCAAGAAGAAAGGATATCCCTTTCCTTTGAAGCTAACTCATTACACATGTAACAAGCCTAACAATGCTAAAAATGTGGACAGACTCCTTGCCAATCTTCACTTGCCATCATTCATCCTCAGGAGTTTCTTTGATAGCAAGGATTTTGTGAAGAAAAATCTCTATTTTCCTATGTTGAGAGAACATAGACGTCATTTGGAGGATTTTTGGGCTAATTGTGTAGATGAATATGAAGTAAGGAGAAGAGATTGGTCAAGGTTAACCTTGGACTAAATGAGAATTTACAAGCTTGGTTGGGATCTCCCTAATTTGGTGGATGACTACACTCATTTGATTGACCCTACTTTTTCTATTGGGAATGCCAAACCTTTACCTGACATTGACTGGAATGTAGATGAAATCATAGATGTTAAAACTAGATCTTATTTTGTATTGAATAGAAGCCATTAGTGGTTAAGATCTAATGTGAATGGTGATGGTACATGTTCTCCTCACAAGGAGTAGAACATGGAATAACAACAAGTTTCTATAGGTACTTCCAACCCAAGTACACCCATCATTACTTAGGATACTAGTTTACAATCTCTAGTCACAGATTGGGTGATGATGGAGATGAGCCTCAGAAGTGTAACAAAACTACCCTTACATCAAAGTAAAATCATTGGTTTTCAAATAAGGTAAATAAAATACAATTCCTTAAAAGTACGAAGAAATAAAATTTTATTTTTTGGACATCATCATCATCATTTGCATAACATAAATCATTTCACAATGAAATAACATTTCATTTCAATTTGTAAAAGAAATACATCTTTTCAATTACAATTTTCATATATGATTTATAATCAAGTAACAGATTTACAATTTACAAATAAGTACAAGGTCAGGACTTCCATATCTGAATTAGTCTTCCATTTCACAAGTCTTGGCATGTCATTTGCAATAGGGAGAGCATCACCCAAGTGCTTTACCTCCATCCACAAACCGATGGTCCCTCGCACATCTTCCATCTATAAGTGGTCCTACCCTTCAACGAAGAGTATAGACTAAGGACCTACTAGTAATGCCATCTGAGTTTATAGTGTTGTGTCCTACATAACCAACACGGTCATACAACTATAGACTCCTTCTAACTGAGTGTGACACTACTAGATGGTTATACAATTTGGAGCACAATAAAACGATAAGTGGAAGCAGAGACTTTTCCACTTTGGCCAAATTTTTTGAATAATATCAACCACTTAAAAGTGGAGTCATATGTTCACCCCCTTATAACTCGACTTGGGAACCTTCAATGACCTATGGTTAACTTAAACTTTTGTTTGACCAAAAGGTTTGACTTTTCATAAAGATCTTAATTGGTTAGTATCTTTGACTTTGAACAACCATGTACGTTCTAGTAACCTCTTGGGTCTTGGCTAGTACCACCTTTTCAAGTCCTTTCTATTAACCATGAGAGTAACTACTCTTCTATTATAAACACTTAAGTTAAATATGACAACAAAATGTCATTGAATCGACATTCTTTGTCTCGAATAACAGTATATTGGCAATATGCCCAATAAGATCCACGATACTATAATATCTTTCGGAATAAGTTTTCAGGGTTTACACATAAAACACATGGTTCTATTCACGAAGAACACCATATTAGTTCTGGTTAATCTGCGAGTATAACCTTGTTTGAGTTCACATAAAAAGAAATATCTATTTCTTGTACTACCTAGTCGTCATTAGTTTGGTTTTCTATATTTTCTAATTTTGTACGTCTACAAAAAGAATGATGTAACGCTAAGTTTTAATAATACATCACATCTTTTATATACCCATGAGAATATCCCTCTCAAACTGTTTGACTAATAATTTCAAGAATAATAACAAATAGTCAGCTGAGAACGTGAGTCAACATTTATCTATATTTCCATTTTTCATTTGACTCCTGTATTGTCATCATGGTTCGATCTTGCCACCATTTCATAATAGAGAAGATAAGAATAGTTTAACTAAATAGGATACACAGTGTTTTGTCACTGCTTTCAATATATGTAGAAGCTCTTGCTTACTGCATGCAGAGTTATCATGGCCATTTGACTGAGAGACATCATTTGCTACAGGTGACCCATGTATGCATCACCGTCTTTATATAGACATGAAATGAATCAAACAAACAAAGCTTCTATACTGAGAGATAACAATATGACTTAACTGGTTGTTTGAACATGAGTTCAATATATATATATCATAATAATAATAAAACTTGCTTGTAAATCTCGTTGTTACTGTACTTTGTCTCGGGTTTATAGTCTTCAATTCTTGTCATAGTCTATCCAAAACTTAACCAATGGCTATTGTCTCCTTTATCTATCGCTATCAATAACATGCAATTTCTTCACACAAGAACCATGCCTATTGTAGACACCCAAATTTGTCCATGTCTTGCAACACCTTGTTAAATCATTATCCATTAAGCCAATTAATTAAATAAATTTTATTTATTTAATTAAAATCCCATCTTAATCCCATCCTTATCCCACTTAGCCAATTAATTAAATAAATTTTATTTATTTAATTAATTTCACATGCATAATCCCACTTTCCAATTAATTAAATAAATTTTATTTATTTAATTAATTTCCACATCATATCTTATCCCATCCTATTCATATTTCAAATTAATTAAATAAATTTTATTTATTTAATTAATATCCAACTCATATCACAACTAATTCAAATATTTTATTTGAATTAAGTCCTCATCTTTTATCACATTCCAACACTTGTCTAGTCAATCATGTGTTACAACTTTTATCTTTCACATGCACAACTAATGGGACCTAATTTTAGTATTTATCTACACAAGCACACCTAAGCCTTATCTTCCCTTGCCACATGTCAATTGACTACAATTTCTTAATGTGCAAGGAAACCTAACTTAATCCTATCCATCCATTTTATCTAAAGCCCTAATTGATCCTAGCCATCCATTTGAACCAAGCCAATCCTATAAAGCAAGCCTCTTTTGAGCCATTTGGGACATTAGAGAAGAGATTAGAGAAGAGAATGGGAGAATGGATGATTCTTCTTCATGCAACCTCACTCTACTGAATTTTCATCTCAAGCCATTATCCATCATCTTCAATCCATCTAGCTTGCATCCTTATCAACGTTATGCTATGGAATCAAGCAATCAACACAACAAAGCGATCAATCAATCGAGCTCATCTTGCATCTTCGAGGTATTGAATTATTTGGGTTTAGGTTATGCATTTCAATTGTTTGAATCATTTCCATTTATAAATCCAAATTTTTTTATATACATTCTGGCACGCCCGGTGGGACTCACGTCTTTGATTAAATTCTCTTGTTTGAGTTGTTTTTATGAAGTTTAGATCTCTTGGAGCACCAATCTTTCATTTTTGCAAGCTTTTGTAGCAAAAATTTACATTTTTCTAACCCTAGTTTGCAAAGATTTAGCTAAAAATGTATGTATATGATCTCTTAGCCCAAATCTAACCTCACCATTGCATCCAGGAGGCCATTTCCATAAATTTTGAGTACAAATTTGGCTAAATTTGATGAAAAATGGAGCATTTGGCGAAGAAAACAATAACCGGACTGCAAAAATGCGCTTCTAGTAATTTAGGTCGCCTCTGATCAAACAGCAGTCGCCTGGGCTAAATCAGCTCGCCTTTGAGCAAACAGTAGTCACTTATGGTCAAATTTGGCTCACTTTTAAATAAATAGCCATAAGCTTTTGGTAAAATTCAGCTCGCTTTTGAACAAAAACGGATCGCATCTGGTAAACTTGGTCGCATATGGTTAATATTTGGAATCTCTCACCTAAAACTTTCTAGATCACTTTTGGGCTAACAGTAATCACTTTTGCTCATATTTTGATCACTTTTAGTCAGATAGTAATCACTTTTGCTCATATTTTGATCGCTTTTATCTAAACAATAATCGCTTTTGTCTTTAACCTAGTCGCTTTTGGCCTCACAGTAATCGCCTTCTGTAGAACTAGGGTTTCTATCGCATCTTTCATTTTGCAGATACAGGTCACTTGTAGGCCAAAATTGGTTTCTTTGGACTTTTCTGCATCGCTTATAAGCCTACAACATTCGCATCTGGTGTTTTCCGAGTCACATTTGATCTACAAGGGTTCGCCTGTGGTAAAACATGAGATCACTTCTGGACACGCAGTGATCACCTCTGCCATCTTTCTCATCACTTACAAGCCTACATGAGTTGCATCTGAGCCATAATATATCATCTACAGACAAATTCAGATCACTTCTAGTCAACAGTATATCGCATCTGGCAACTGTAACTTGCTTTTGGTTGCTGTCATTGTGCATCTTGGTGTTTCTATCATAACTTTCACATACGGAGGCCAAATTGTGCAAATAAGGACTCAATGGAAAGCTGAGAGGACAAACTACACAGTGGATCAGGTTTTATCAGGTGACTATATCATTTTACCATCTTTTTTATCAGTCAAAGTTTAGCTTCATTGCAAACTTCATTTGAGCATAACTTGAGCAATTTTGATTATTTTTCAGCGAAACTTTTTTTCAAATTGCTTAGAATCTCCTAAATTTTCTGTTTGTGAAATCCATTCTTTTGTATCAGATCATTTTCATCAGAATTTTCAGATTTCATCTTTTTCATGTAATCATCTTCTTTGCAAGTTTACTTGTTTCTTTTTGGAATTGGTGACTTGTAGAGGCATCTAAGGAGCTGGAGCAGCATTGATATCAACATCTACAGCAATTTGGATAGTGAATTAACCAGGTGCAATCATTTCATCTCTTATCTTCCAATCTTGCTTGATCACACACTTGGATTTTGGGCATAAAATAAATAACTTGTTTGCAATCACACCATTGAAATTTGGCTAAAACGAACCATTGTCTTCCAACACATTTGGATTTGGGTTTAAAAAGAACAAGTGCTTGAATTGTCTTCCACACATTTCATTTTCTAAAGGTCAATTAACAATTGCGAGTGTGAATCAAGTGACAACTCACTTGGTTTGCTTTTGTAAACCCTATCTAGGAGGCCTGCTTGGAGACACACCACTCCAAGGGATGACCTCAATCGAGGCTGAATCGAAAGACACCCTCATTGGGAGTTAAAATCTTGTCACTCTTGGCTAAGCCCCAAAGAACTTTATACCTTTGGGAAGTGAAGGTGAAGGATGGGTTACCCCTTTCTCCTAGCTGTGTGGCAGGATTTCGCTTTCAATTCCTAGTCAACTTTGTGTAAACATAGCCCAAAACCTAATTGGCCATACCCACTTGACTAGACATTAGACTTGTGATGTGTTTTCAAGTGCTTTCTTAATCATCACATTCTTCATATTTCAAAATTAAACTTGCTTATGTGTCTTGCGTGAGTGATTCATGTGTGTATATGCATAATCATTTGTTTGAACATTGCCAAATCAAGCTATAAACACCAAACACATAAACAAGTCAATCTAAACTTTCATCCTAGTCACATCCATACTCATTCCAAATCATCTCCACATCATCATCAACCAAGTCCTAGTCAACACTTGTCAAGATGGTCGTAATCATTCAAGGGGGTTATCCCTCTAATTATGAGGCAAATCCCAAGCCTAAGGTGACAATTCAAGGGGGTTATCCCTCTAATCATGAGACAAATCACAAGCCTAAGGTGACAATTCAAGGGGGCTATTCCTCTAATCATGAGATAAATCCCAAGCCTAAGGTGACGATTCAAGGGGGTTATCCTTATAAGCATGAGACAAGACCTAAGCCTATAATCACAATTCAAGGAGGCTATCCTCCTAATCCAAATCATGAAGATAAACCAAGACCTAAGGTCACAATTAGAGGAGCCCCTCTTCCTAATCCAAATCATGAATATAAACCAAGACCCAAGGTCACAATTAAAGGTGGCTATCCTCCTAATTCAAATCATGATAATGAACCAAAGCCCGAGATCACAATTAAAGGAGCCTCTCCTCCTAAGACCAAGTTTATACTTCAAGGAGGCTATCTCTTTATTGATGAGGATGAGACAAGTCTAAAATCCCCATCCACTTCATATCAACCAAATTCATTCACATGTCATATCAACCCTTCATCAACCTATCACAACCCTTATCCATATCAATCCATATCACAACAATCATTATCCTATGCAACCCCTCCGTCATCATCACATCAACACATTTACCAACATCAACAACAAATCATATCACAACAAGAAGTCCAAACACCATCCCAACCTCAACAAATTCCGCATCAACCTTATGTATCATCTTCAACTTCACACCAACCTAATTCATCCACCTATCATGTCAATGTCACATCAACAAATCAACCTTCACTCCAACATTATCCAATTTCTCATTCTAACATTTCAACATACCACCAAGCCCATCCACAAAGCAATCAAGTGATATTGCAAGAATAACATCCAAGTCCCAATGGCCTTTTGTATATAAATCAACAAGATCAAATGTCCTCAACTTTGAGTCCACCTCAAGATCTTTTGTCCACATATCCTACCATTAAACCTAGCTACCAAGACTATCAATGGCCTCCCCAACGAGCACAAGTGAGCCTAAATCCACCTTTGCAACAAGAAGCACATGCAAGTCCAAGTGGTCCCTTGTACATAAATCAAACAAGCCCAAGTTATCCTATGCAAGACTTAATTACCTTTGACAAGGGAGATACCAATCTAGAGTGGCCTCCACCATCTAATCACCCACCAACAAATGAGCCAACTAATCCTATCCCAACACCACCATGTGATCCTACTCCTAGTCCATTGGTCCATCAACCTTCCAAATCACTAAGCCCTTCATTACCTTCATCACCAAGTCATTCTAATCCTTCACCAAAGGATGTAGCTGAGATAGTTTTACAAAGAATGCTTGAAGCAAAACTCATTGAACTTCCTGAAGTCAAACCATGTGAAGAAAGTCCATATGATGAACATGATTATTGTGCATACCATAGGACCAAAGGCCATAATACAAATCAATGCCCAATATTTGTCCCAATTGTTTACAAGGTGTACCTACCTATAATGGGAAATCATGTCACATCATCCCAATCCCGTGTGTCACCCCCATCTAGTCCAAATCCTAATCCACCCAATCTAATTAGCCCCCAACCTAATCCTCGTCCTAAACCTACAACACCATCTACTATTATCATCCATCCATTATATTGCCCATCCACTCATACCCTTGCAAAGGATGTGATCCATTGGCTACTAGCAAGGAATAAACTACCTCCATGTCAAACACCCATTCGTGAGCCTACCAAAGAACTTCCAAAGGTCATGTCCAATCCTATAATCCCATCATGTGGTCCACCTATCCTTGAGCCTATCCAAGAGCCCTCAATTAAGATTCTTAGCCCTTCAAGCCCATCATGTGACCTACAAGCCATCAAGCCTATTCAAGAGTCTCCTATCATTAATCCAAGTCAAGAGTCATCATATTCTCATGTTGTTGACCAAGAGCCTATCTAAGAGCCTTCCACTTCCATTCAAGCAACCCAAGAGGTATGTCAAAGGTTTAATCTTAAGCATGTGGAAACATTAAGCCCTAGTCCAACTCAAGATCAAAACACTTCCATTCAACCCATCCATAACATTTACCTTCTTTATGATCAAGATGATACCTATGAAGAAGCTGTCCATGAGCATCTTGATCCTATCCATAATCTTATATCCATCAATGAGCAAGATGTTCACATTGCTCCTAGTCATATGCCATCTAGCCCTACCCATAATGAGCAAACATCCACTTGTCCTGATGAGACACTTGTCCCCCAAGTACGCATAAAAGATCAAACAAATAACTTGGATCTTAGTGAACACAATGCTAATCAAGATCCTAACGATCCTCCTTCCACATCCACCATTGATCCCATTTCAAATCCATCATGTCCTATTGGTCTATCCACCCTTATACATGAGTGTTCTTCCTTAGGACAACAACGACCTTTATCCACTTCACCTTCTCCATCCAATAAAGAGCTCAAGTCTAGTGTTCAAACCACGCCAAGTCCTATAGTCAATCGCATACTCCAAAACATGAACTACAAAGATAAAGGCCTACGCCTTTATAAACAAGGTATTTTGGAGCCAAACCATGTCAAAGTCCCTCCAAGCTCATATGGCCTTGGATACACACCCCAAGGTAAACAAGGCCAAGATGTTGGTAATCCCTTCATGCATCCTAAACCTACCACTTTCCATCACACCCCCCATCATGTTCCCAAACCATATGTAGCCATTCCATATCCATCATCCTATAACCGTCAAAAGCATGTGACCATACACCTTCTGCCATCCACTTTGCCTCCACTTTTACCAACTCCAAATATCCCTCCATCCACCTTGCCACCATTACTTCCAACACCTAATTATCGACTCATTCATAAGTATCCTTACATCCCTAATCATGGCCAACAAAAGCACACATCGTTTAAGCATAAAGCTTCCAATCATTCCATCCACTCCACCCACCCCATGGGATTCAAAAGCAAAAATTTTGATGCCTCTACTTATAAAGCTAAAAATCCTACCAAAAACCCTAAAGGTCTTCATACCTTAGGACATAAAGGATCAAGCTCAAAGCAAAGTTCATCTAAGCAGCCATCCAAACCCTTACCTCCAAATACAAAGCCCAAAAGCAAAATGGTTTGGGTTCCTAAGCAAATAACTAGCAAAGCAAATGAGGCATCCTCATCCACATCTCAAGAATCCCAATCACATATATCCATCCAAAAGCCTACTTGCATCCAAAACTTTCATTCCCTTCAAAAATCCCACAAGCAAAGAAAAAGCACTAAAAATACTAAATCTATGTGGGTTCCTAAATCACTTCATCAACCATATCCTAAGCAAACATCTCCATTGCTTCCTACACCACCATCCAATCAAAAGCTTCAATGTTTATCACGGTGGGTGCAACCGTTGGTCATGGTTCCCTTCCATTCCAAAACATTTTCACATAGCTACATCTCCCCATCTTCTATCCATTATCCTACATATCTCCCCCATGCTATCCCTATGGTCCATGCTTTTGCATAAGCCTTACATAATCCACACCATAGTCCACTATTCCAATCCATCTATCCTTGCATGCACTTTACATACTCCACATTCAAAACCACTTTCCTATCTAATCCATTTCTCCCACGTTAATCCTTACCAACATCTTGGAGCATAACAACAATGGCCTGCGCAATGACATCCATCTCTAATGGGACAACCAACATTCATTGAACTAGACACTTGAATCCCTCCTATCCATTACCATAGTGAAAACCTGGCAAACAGGCGCCGTGTGTAATTGTCAACCCATCTAAAAAGAAAGAAAAAAAAAGGAAAAAAAAAAGTAAAGAGAAAGCCCTTTGTCCAACGGTGAAAACCTGGTAAATAGGCACCTTGGATATGTACCATGATGAAAACCTAGCAAACAGGCGTCATGTGTAGGTTGATCTTCTATGTCACTTACACTTGGGGGCACCTTGTCTCATCCAAACTATCTATTCCATCCCACCATCCTTAGCCATTACATAAACATGCCTATCCTATTGAACCCATTTATCTATCCTTCCACCTTTTAATCTTGATGAAGACATAGGGGCAAAATGTTGAAACATGTTTAGATATTTCTTGACATAACTTCTTTCCAAACCAAGTCCTATCCATTGACCATTTATCCATCCCATTCAAACCAATCCAATCATGTCATCCCTTGGTCATGAAATTAATCATGTAAAAATCCTAAGCATTACCACCTAGAATGGGGCAAGTTCTTCCTATGCAACATAGCCTTTGGAGATCACATCCTAGCTCCCTTATGATCCATCCATTATGGCATATCCTTATCATGAGCTTTCCATCTTATAGCTTATCCCCATCCATTTATCATGAGCTTTCCACTATAGCCTACCTATCCGTTTATCATGAGGCATGCATCCATCCCTTATATGGCCTATCCTCTCTTATCTATCCATCCAACTCTCATGAACCTTCCATCCCATCCATATATCATTATCTTGCCATCCCATTTACTATGAGCCCATCCTTTTATCCATCCTTTGCACCTAGACTTGGTTTTCTCCCTTGTCATTGGTATCTAGCACAAAGGCTACCCAAATTGTAAATCCATTGACATCCTAAAACATTCAAAAACACAAAAAAATCAAAATATTCCAAAAACATAAAAAAAAAATCAAATATCCAATGAAAAATCCAAGCAATAAAACCAATCGCATCATCCAAAACAATCCACTCCATCAATATCAAATCATCATCATCATCCTCAATTCTTCTTATCAATAACATTCATTTCAATCAATCACTTCTTCCAACCATATCAATCAAATCAATCTAAGCAATGATCTTACATCCAAGTCACATTAATCTGTATCAAGCAAGCTAATCAATCAAGGAACATTATCCAATCAAATCAACAAGTTTTGAACCAAATCAATTAGCATCAATCATCATCAATGGGATATAGCATTCCCACATCCTTGTGTTGCTCTAGGGATATAGCTTTCCCCGCAATGACAACACTATCTATCATCATCAATCAAACAATCAATTATTGGTTTATGACTTGACAAGGGAAATACCTTGTTTGTTTTACATCCCTTGAGCACACTGAGAACACTTGCTTATGCTTAGATTGAGTGGACACTCTAATCATCACACCATCACTATCATCATTCAAAACAAATCCAATCACTTTAGCAAATCAAAAGAAACTCAATCCAACCATCAAAACAATTATCAAACCAAATCAATCTAATCAGCATTTCATCATCTTCCAACCATTCCAAACAAAGATCCAAATGCAAGCCCATCCTTAATCCATACCAATCAAGTTAATCAATCAAGCCAACTTATCCAAATGCAATCCATGGTCTTCATCCTAGCCTTGTTGTAAGCCAAATCAATCAATCAACTAGCCAACCAACTCAGCAAACAACCCTGTGTTGATCTAGGGATATAGCTTTCCCCACAATAACAACACTCTCAACTATCAACAATCAACAATTAATCATTGGTTTACAGCTTGACAGGGGCAATACCTTGTTTGTTTTTGAATCATTTGTCCATGCTTGCTTGCTTGCTTGTGTGTGTTATCTTTTTATCTTGCATTTGTATCAAATCTGTATCATTCTAGCTAATATTCATATCTTGTGTATGTTGGAATAGCTTTTTGCACTATCCTTTGCATCTAAGGTCATATTATACCTTTTGTGCATTAGGACTTTAATGCTCTAAGTTTACTTCCTCATACGTTAGACAAGGTTGTATTACGTTGGGGCGCGAGACACATCGTCACCCTGGATCCTTATACCTTGGTGCATAACGTCTAGTGCTATATCAAACATCATGGTTGCTCACCTTCCATTGCAGCATAACGCATCCTTCATTTCTTCTATCTATCCCTTTATCTTTCTTTTGCATCCAAGCCATTTCTTTTCGAGAGCCTACCCGTGTTTGTCCAACCCGCCTAACCTCTCGAGGGGGCATCATCATCCTATCTTTCCATCATCATCATCATCATCTTCATCATATCCTTAGATCATCATCCCATATCATTTTTCTCTATCCATACCTTATCTTCTTTGAAATGATGTTACTCGACATAAAGCTTATCATCTCGAACATCATCTCAAAGAGGGGCAAAATGTAGACACCCAAATTTGTCCCAAATTTGTCCATGTCTTGCAACACCTTGTTAAATCATTATCCATTAAGCCAATTAATTAAATAAATTTTATTTATTTAATTAAAATCCCATCTTAATCCCATCCTTATCCCACTTAGCCAATTAATTAAATAAATTTTATTTATTTAATTAATTTCACATGCATAATCCCACTTTCCAATTAATTAAATAAATTTTATTTATTTAATTAATTTCCACATCATATCTTATCCCATCCTATTCATATTTCAAATTAATTAAATAAATTTTATTTATTTAATTAATATCCAACTCATATCACAACTAATTCAAATATTTTATTTGAATTAAGTCCTCATCTTTTATCACATTCCAACACTTGTCCAGTCAATCATGTGTTACAACTTTTATCTTTCAGAGGCATGAGAATATATCTCCTAGTTTGCAGAGAAATAATAGTCATCTTTCGATGTCCCTCATATAGTTAGAAAGCAAAAATATAAAAAAAAGAACCCTTTTTTTAATGCCACTTCGTGGCTTTTATACTAGATAGGGGCCATGACCCATAATACGTGCATATTGGCACCAATTAAGGCTTGAATACCATCCATAATGCCTCTTTTCATAGGCTTAAGCATTGTAAGTTTTAAAATCATCAAAGTTTTGTTAAAACTGCCACCTTGAAATGGGGAAGGTGGCGCTACTACTCCCACCTCAAGTCTCATATTTAGCCTTTAGTGGTGGCTTATGACAAGGGTCGATGTACCTTAACATTTAATTGTGTTTTTGTATGTCAAATCTAGGGATGTGTCCTCAGCTATTTGCAATAAGAAACCTAATAATCTACAATCTTGAGCTAACCTACTGAATTGAACTGTCCTAATAAATTAATGTTGCTTAGCTATCTTCTTGAAGGGAAATCTGATCTAAAGATTAAAGTTGTAAATTGCTGAAAAAATCTATTTGATTCACACACAAACTGGAAACATGCATTTACCAGAAACAAATCTATTTAGACAATAATTGACCTATTTTATGAAAACAGGAAAATTGTACTTCTAATGAAAAACTTGTAAATAAGACAATGAAGCAAAGATACTAGCCTCTTATCTGTTGGAGAGAGTGGGACCTTACTCCACACCTTTAAAACCAAAGGCTATACAAGAAACTCATAATAGAAATGCAACAACACAGCTTCCTTTAATCCAGTTTAATCAAAGTATGTTGTATTCAAAGTATATGTTTTGCTTTGAAAAATGAAAATTACAATAATACTGCTAACAAAAATCTATATCTTATTTTGTTGTTCCTATCCAAATATATCAATCTAATCGACATAATATTACTGGAGTTAACGACTTTATCTAATTAGTTCATCTTGAGATATTAACAATCTCTTCTTCTAAACTAAAAAATGCAATTGTCTAACTTAAAGTATAATCATGCAAAGTCTAAAAAGGTTTTAGGGAACTGAAGTTCCACTAAATCTGGAGTTTAACTTAAACAACAATGGGTTGCGAGGCCCTGAAATAGGGGTTTTAAACAAGTCTTTGAATCTCATGCAATAACAAAATAAAAGAGTATCATATCCCAGTAGACAACTGGAGTCACCACTGAAACACCTAGGCTAGATGGGTAGGCTCCATAGCATTGTAGTCACCTTCATAGATGTAGGTTGTCAGCGGCGTCGGAGACTCTGTGTTGTTGCCAACAGCTTCAAAGATGCATAAAGTAGTTTTATATATAAAAATAAAAATAAAAATAAAGAAATAAATCTAACATCCACACACACACACACACACATATATATATAATGGTCTAATACTTGTCTATCCTAAAGAACTAAAGTTTCTGATGCCAAATGATTTTATTTTAGGACTAGGGAAAATGCATCGAATATGGGTGAATTGGACACTTTTGAAGAACCTAAAAATAGCCAAATTTAGGGGATTGAAATGGGAAAATAGCCAACTGACGACATATAACCACTAGAAAATTCCTTATTAACTATTAAATAATGTTGTAACACTTATCTTGTTGGATAACAACTCTATATACAATAATCTAAACTTTTCTCTACTTCCCTGGGCATAGGCCTTATTCATATCTAGTTTTAAGGTTTATCTACCAAATACCTACTAAGGTGAAATGATGAAAGGAAGAAGAGACTAAATCCTTAGCACCAAGATTTTAGAAAATATCTTACAAAAAGTATTTTAGAGACTTATGGAATGGAAATCTTCGAAATCTAAGGCACCAAGTTTCCTGGGGACTAGAACTAGAAAGTTATTGTTAATTTCCCTTAAGATCTCATCTATACAAACTTTAGGAATATGATTTGAAGGTTAGAAGGAAGAAAATAGGGACTTGCCTAGAGATTTCAAATGAAAAGAGCATAGAGATAATTAATACTATGTGATCCCATAATAGTGTGTCCCACTTTTTGGTCAAAGTGGGACATTGAAATCAACATTTTAAACCAAAATTTCACTTTATGTCACCTATAGAAACTAAACTATTAATAATTTGAAGATGATGTGAACTAGTGATTTTTTAGATTTTGTGTGTAGATTCTAAATATATGTTTTTTTAATTGATTATATATCACCAAGAAATTAGCCCATACAAAATGATTTTTCAATTGGGTAACAAGAAATAATATTAGTGTTGTAGTGCTTCTGGTAATACTGTGTATTGCTTTATTTTGCATCAACGTTTCGGATCACACTCCGTGATCCATCATTCTCTTCTTCTCATCCTGATGATGGATCACGGAGTGTGATCTGAAATGTTGATGCAAAATAAAGCAATACACAGTATTACCAGAAGCACTACAACACTAATATCATGGACTGTGGAAATATCATGTACACAAGAAATAATATATCACTAGTTATTACAAAACATCCTCAAAAGGATCAAATAATGAAGCCTAGTAGAGAAGCACCATTTGAACATATCAGTAGCATCAAATAAAACTAGAGTCAACAAGCAACACCATCTGGAAGAAAACATTATTAGCTCGGTCAACATTATTAGGCCCTAAAAAAAAAGCATCATGAAAACCTATTGGTGGCACCTATTTTGGTTTTAGGGTTTTAAGTCATTTTTGCAAGTGTTCATTTTTATTTTTCCCCTTAAACCCTAAGTCCCACAGTCGTATTTCACTTTATGTTATAATTTCTTGTTGACTGTTTATCCTAGGTGGTCAGTTACTCAAGTTATAACCTTGAGTCTTTTAAGTCGTGAAGTGACCGGCCCCTTTTACCTAATGTTACCATTTGTAGCTTGTCACGTCAAATTATTAAGTCTAAAGTCTTTGCAGGGCCCGGAGGTGCCACATGGCACGATATCGCAAGCCCATAGAACTGTTGATGCTAATGTCATACACCTACAATGGGGCTGCGAAATGCAGACAATTGTTGAGGATGCTTGGGGCTTGCAGCCATAAGATCAAAGATTCTAAATCAATGAAGGAAGCTTTGCCAGGTGTTAGGTAAGAAGTGAGTTGTAGGTATTGCAAGATCTAATAGTAGCGTAGAGGTGTAGAGGAATCTTGGGAGAAGGGAAGATTCTCCGTGCAGCCACGAGATTGCAACATGTGGTTAGATTTCAAAGGAAGAATAAAGGATTACATAAGGTAGGATATGTGGAGGCTTTAGTGCACTCACACAGAGCCAAATGGAGATGGCCCACTTTCTAGTGTGCGGCTGCAATATGATGACATGTGGTGTGTTAGTGCACCTCCTCAGGAACTTTGGTGGCCGTCGATCTTAAAAACAAACTCATCTATGACTAAAATTTGAAAGAAGTCTCTCAAGCATCCCGAAGGCGGGAAGATGCACGAATTCAGCTAGGTGGCATTGTAGAGGCCAATTTTTCAAAGGATTCAGGCCCGATGTAGACACAGAGACTCATGGGTTCAAAATTTTAAAATGTTGAAAGGCTTTGCTCGATGGGTTAGAAGAGATTTTTCTCAAATTCCATTAATGCAGGTGTTGTGCTTCTCAGCTACCCCTTCCTTCTCAGATATTTGTTGCATTTATGGTTATAGATCAGCAAACTTGTTATGTGCATTAAGGCAAAATATCTTCCATCTACCTCTTAACCCAAGATATTTTTGCAGTTACTTCTAGCAGATAAACATCCCTAGCCAAGATATTTTCTAACATGGCCCTTGGGGAAATTTGTTGTAACCAAATTAGGTTAATTTGAATCAGAGGCTATATATGCATAAATGAAAGATGTAAAAGGTGGGGGTTTTTTGGGCATTTTTTAGGCAGTCAAGTGCAGAGCTCTTTAGGGTTTCAAAGAGAAAAAAGGTTCCAGTTCTCTAGCAGTGAAGACACAGATTTTTAAAGGTTTTTCATATTGATTTCAACTGTCACTGTATGAACTTCTCCTTCTTCTTATGTAATCTCTCAAGGAAATTCTAAATTTCTTTTAGGGTTTCCTCTTGCAACACTTTGTGGTATGACTGTAACCATTAATCAGATGAATGAATAGATTCTTAAAACATTACATGCTATGTGATGATTTCTTTTATGGTTGTAGATGGTTGATTATATCTTGATGAAGGATTACTAAGTATATTCTCCATTGATTGTTGTTTTTCGTGCATCTGAATATCCAAAAGGTGCATGTTTCATTTCTCTTATTGTTTTCTTCCTTCTGTTGAACTTTGAACTACATAACCCAATATGTTAGGCACCGGTCTGAATGTTTCCATGATCACCCACACTCTTAAAATTAGAATAAACTTATCATGTGTGAAGAAAGTAATTAATTTGTATGTCTTGTAAACAAGCATATATGCATCTTCCATTGTCAATGGGAGTGCCCTTCTTTTAGCTATATAGGGGTTATTAATGACAACCAATTGTTTTAGGTCCAGTGATAGTCTTGGGGCCTAGAAAGAAATTTAGGTTTGGTTGTCCTATTATTTTTAGTTGTTCATCTAGTTTTAACATAATACCTATTCAGGTATACCCCTAGGAATATCCCTCTCGAGTCTAAGCTGAGCTCAAAGTGCATAGGAGTAAACCCACTCCTGTAGTGTTGCCCAAAATCACCTTTAACTTATTGATAAACCTCTTCCTTTCATCTAGAATGACTATCCTTGGCCCAGGTGACTTAGGAATGTTTTAGGGTTTAGGGTTGTAGTTATTTTGGGAGTCAACATTTTTTGGTGCCGTTACCGGGGACTTGCTGTTTGTTGTGTAACTTCAAATTTGAAGACCTCTGCAACACAGTTACTAAAGAAGTTCTTCCCATTAGGGAAGTGGTGACTTCATTGAGTAAGAAACCCAGAAAATCAATTTTCAAAAGTATTGAAATGGATAGAGGAAGAAACCAGGGACACGGGCTGGACATGGGGAGTCCTCTAGTAGTACAATAAATAGAAGGGGTAGATACAAGGAAAGAAGACTTGGTATGGTACCCTCAAGGAATACCCAAGATAATGCATTTGTTGGCCTCAAAAGTCAATATTAGTATACTTCTGAAGAGTCTGCTGATAATATACTCAGAACGAGTAGGAGAATGAACATTGATGGATACAATGTCCAGAGAAATGAAAATTTTATTGGTAGAGTGAGAAGGGATAGATTTAATGATCCCTACTTGAGGACGTATGGGATGCCCCATGATAATGAAGAAGCATATCAAAATATCAGGTATCCTAGTTCTCCCACCAAGACAATTGAAAGCCAGCATGATACTGTCCCAAATGAGGGTGAACAACAAAAACAACCTAATGATGAGGAAAGAGAAAGGAGAGTCTAGGATGAGTTGGACCTACTTGATCATATCAACAATAGGAAGAGAGAGGTTCAGGCCTTACTTCAATAACAACAAGCTCAACTTCCTTAGTAGACTTAAGTAAATCAAAATATTCAACACCAAGGCCATCTACCTCAGCAACAACAACAAAGACAACATCATCAACAACATAATCAGTAGGACCCTAACTTTCAGGCCAATCCTAGACAATAACAAATGGGACAGCTGGGTATGAATAATGCCCATGCTCAAGGTATGCAAAATTAGCCCCTACAGAATCAAATGAATCAATAGCATGGCAATATTCAAAATGTTAGGCCTCCATTCAGAAGACAAGCACAAAGGTTTCTTCCACAGAGGAAACCATTGGGAGATGAAAGGTACAAGCAACTTGATTTTATTGGCATACTTAATTTTCCTAATCCCATTCCAACTAAGATTAGAGGGAAAATTCCTAGGTTTCAAGGTAATAATGCAATCATTGGTGAGGAACATTTGAGACACTTCATCAATGTCATAGATGAGTATGAGATTGAGGATGAGGATGTGATGATGAAGTTGTTTGTGCATTCATTAGAAGAAAGTGCCAAAGAATGGTACAAGGAGTATTGACTTATGGGAAGAGTTCATGAGGGCATTTAGATTGCAGTATGGGGATAGGATTGACCCCAAATTTGCTATCCATGAGCTCACAACAATCAAGAAGGGAATTAATGAAACTGTTGTTGACTTCAATGGTAGATTCATTATGACAATGAGAAAAGTGCCACCTCAGATGAGACCTAATGAATCCATGCATTTAGTTTTATACTATGGTGCCTTTGATTCTAAGATTGGTTATTTTTTAAGGGATAAGAGTCCTCAAACACTGAGGGAGGCCTATGCTGTGGCCATAAATATTAAAAGTAATATGAGAGCCTTAGGTAAACATGTTAAGAGATCTGATGTAAATATTTCTCAGCTAGATAGGGAAACTTCTAACAAGCCCCTGACTATTGAAGAGGGTATAACAGCAGTGTTGCAGTTGTTCTTGTGGCAAATTCCCACATGTTTGATAGATCATTTTCAACCTTGTCAAAACCCTAGGAAGTAGTTCTTAAGTTAATAGGTTGGATCAAAATAGTTAGCGATGGTGAAATTGTCCATAAAAGGACCTAGGGTTGGAACACTAAAATTTGTTTTGTTTTTAGAAAGACATCAGATTCCAATCACCAAGATTGCTTGGTGAAGTTGTTAATGGCTCGGGAGTAAGCGTTTTAGAGTTCTTAAAAAATATGACATGTTTCAGAATTAAAGAGCTACATTAGAGTTACCAAGGGCATTCATGCATCAAATTGCTATTTTTTGTCATGAATATTTTTAGCAGTTGCCCTTCTAGTGGCTCTAGTTTTGGATAGAAGGCTAGGCCTTCTTTTAGGTTACTTTAGTTATTTTTATTTTATTATTAGTTCAGCTTAGTTGTTTACTTTAAAGTTATTTCTTTCTTTCTTTTTAGAAGCTTTAAGTGTTTATGGTTTAGAACATTGATTTTTGGGATAAAATTATTATTATTTTTAGTTCCACAAATAGGGACACATCCCCTACATTTTTAGACTTGTACCCTATAGGGGACATAGGGATGGGTCAGAAACATCCTCACTTGTACCTGATTTGCAGAAGAATTATGAAATGTCCTAGGGTGCCTTTTTTTCTTAGGAAACATAAGGGACAACTAGGGGATGTCTAGATGTCCCTTAACAGTCTCGGGGATGATCAATAGTCTTGTATGACCTAGCAAGAAAAAAACAAATTAAAGAAAAAGAAACACAAAACTGAAAAAAAGGAATGGCCCCCCCACAAGGACTCCCACATCCTTTTACTCCAACCCTAAACCTAAAATAGTCACACTAACAACTGAAAACAAAAACAAATTCATTTTGCCATTTTCCATTTTTTAAAGAAGAAGACAAAGAAAAAGAACAACTGTGAATTGAGAAGATAACAAAGAGGTAGTGAGGATGAAGAGGGTCAAATTCAACAAAGAGGTTGTAGAGGTACTATTGGGGGTTATTTTAGGAGTGGGAGTGTTGCATGGATTGTGAGTTCAAATAAACCATTTAAATGTGCTTCTAAAGTCCTCAAAAAATAGTTCTAAAAAAATATGCAAAGAGCTCATTTAATCCAAAAGATCCCTTATACAGTTTGCAATAACAATAGACAGGCAATTTTTTTTAGGGGGAATAGAGTATGGATATGTCATTTGTGCAACAAGGATTATAGGGGTAGCTAGACAAGGGTTTACTTTCATCTTTTGTGCATAAGTGGATAGGGAGTAAAAGGTTGCGAAAAAAGAAAACTCTAGCTAAGTAGGGCAAGGTAATTAGGTTGTACATGAAGGGTGAGGCAAGAAATAGTGGAATGCCAATAGATACAATGCAACCTAGTATGTCATTGCCTACCCAAACTATGGATGTTGAGAATCAAAGGGGAGAGAGTTCTATCACTGGAAAGAAAAGGGCTATAGTGTTGCGGGGGTGTTTAATATGCAATCATGGGAAGTTTTCTTTGCGCATTCCATTCCACTTCATGTGGCACATTCTCCCTATTTCAAACAAATGTACAAAGATGTAATTGTTGTTTGTCCTTCATTTGCTGCCCTTGGAGAATATAAACTATGTACTACCCTTCTTGATATAGAGTATTCTAATGTGAGTGTGGTGATTAAGGAAATAATGTAAACTTGGGTAAGGGAGGGCTCCTCTGTCATCATGGATGGGTGGACCAATATCAAGCACGAGCCACGCATCAATATCATTGTCACATGTTTAGCTCGCTTGTATTTTCTTAGAGCTATTGATTGTTCCAAGAAGAGAAAGGATGGAAACTTCCAATTTCAAAATTGATTGTTCTAAGAAGAGGAAGGATGCAAACTTCCAATTTAAAAATTTGAAGGATTCCATAGAGGAGGTTGGGCCCTCTAATGTTGTACAATTGGTGATTAATTGAACCCATGTATGTAAGTCAATTGGCTTGATGGTGGAGGGTGCTTACAAGCATATTTTTTGGACCCCATGTTGTGTTCATGCATTGAACAACACATTGAAAGAAATTGGGAAGATAGATTGGGTGAAGGTAGTGGTGGCAAAAGCTAGAGACGTACAAATGTTTATTTGCAACAATCACATCTCACTTGCTTTGTTAAAAACTTTTCCAAGGAAGTAATTCATCAAGCATAAGGATACTAGATATGCTAGCTACTTTATTTTGTTAGAGAGGAAGCTTGAACTATAGGAGCCTCTACAATTAATGATGGTTAATCCAAAGAGGAGTAGACGGCCAGAGGCAAACACAATAGAGGGAAAAAGTGTGAAACAAAAGATCCTTGATGATGATTGGTGGTCCATAGTGAGGTATGAAATTATTGATTTTATTATTAATTTATTATTGTTTCTAACATGTAAACCATTTTCATTCTTTGTAATAGCATTTGCTCGTTGTCATTTGAGTCTTAATCTTCTTTGAAATTTTAATTTTTGTAACTTGTTTGCAGATATATTTGCTCCTTCATTTGACTTGTGTGTGTCATAAGATATTTTAATATGAACTTTCCTAGTTGTAAAAAGATTTATGAGACATTTTACATCATGCTTGGGCAGATGAAGCAAGCCATTCATAGCAGGGATCTTAATTTGGGATTTTATGAGGAGCATATTAGACCCATTATAATGTGGTGATGGAACACTATGAACACTTTGTTTCATATGGTAGCCTATGCTCTAAATTCGAAATGATATGTAACAAGGCCTAGGAGAGTGCCTCCATCTAATGATGAAAAGGTGAAAGGGCTCATCAAGGCCCTTCAAAAGATATATAACAATGGAGAGTCTACTCTACTTCAAATGAAATGGCTGGCCTTTGTTGTTCTCCATGGTCCAACATTCAACAAACCAAAGGCAAGGATAGATAAAGATACATTAGCTCAAATCAACCCTATTAAATGTTGGACATGGCATGGAAAAGATGCACCAAAGTTGAGAATGTTTACCACTTGTCTCCTTTCATAGGTTGCTAGTTCCTTTGTTGCAGAGAGGAATTGGTCCTTATACAATTTCATCTAGTTAGTCAAAGAGGAATAGGTTACCTCTCAATGAGTGGAGAAATTGGTAGCTATGCATAGTACCTTACGACTTCAGAATCAATAGACTCCTGAGTACTGTCAAACTTTAACTACATTTTGGGATGTTGATCTTGAAGATGCCACATAGATTGATGAGGAAGCACAAGAGGGATTGGTTTGGGGCTCCATTAGATGAGGCAACCCCTCATAGTGGTAGTTACTCAGACTCAAGACTTTGATTTTGATGTAGTGTTAGTAGATGTTGATTAAGGGTAGTGAGGGATTTTTTATGTTTGTCATTTTGTAGTTGAAACCCACTATCTTTGGGCATTTTGTTGTAATGTTTATATAATATATATGCACATTGACAATGAAAGTAATTGAATTATGTTAATTTGTTTGTCGACTCTCATGTGAAATTCTAGTCAACTCTGGTGTTATGTATTAAGGTTCTATAATGTATATTATGAATGCCTTATTAATGTTATCATATGAATATTTGAAATTTCCTATATTTTTAAAAATTTCCTACTTTTTTAATGGTAGTTTGTCGTCATCCCCTAAATATGCACTCTTGAAAATTGTCTTGAAAATATGTTCCCTATTCTCTATCGTCTCCACCCAAATACTTGGTGTAACATAAGTATTTTGTAACCTATAAATAAGTGCTTTGAGCACAAGAATTCTTAATGATAGATGACACTATGTTTATGCTACTAAAATATTGTTCCATTTATTATCTTTGTATTTGCATTATTGTGTTTGTGGTTTCATTAATTAAGTTGAATTTGGATAATAACATCAAGCTTTGGATTGAAGTTATTTGTACATCTAGGTTGTAGATTTGCATGCGACTTAGCTTTTAGTTCTTGGAATCATGTATTATCTCATGTTGAAGTTGTTCCTTTTTAGATCTTTTATGCATTAGATGGTTTCTACTTTAGCCAATAGGAAGGAGGTGTTGTCAACATTGAAGCAAAAATTGTAAAAAATCACAAATCGTTGGGTTTCATGATTTCCCCCCCTCAAAATTGCAATTTTTGAATAAATCACAGTTAATGTTCATTTACTTATTTTCCCTTGCATAATTGTGAAAGATCACAATAAAATCACTAAAAGCATATTTTTTTATTGTGTTTAATTGATTTTATCTTCAAAAGGCTATTTTGGCAAATTTGATAAAGCCATGTGCGTTGTTTGTGTTGTGTTTGAATTGGTGGGGAGAGTTGAAGAATGAAAAGGACGAGAATGATGACACACATGTTAGAAATATTGTTGTCATTGATGTCAAAGGTGATATTTTATTGAAGATGAAAGAGCATTAATTTATATGCAAATGTTGGCCAACCTCCATGATGGTTTGGCGCTCATGATTGCTAATCACCCTCATCTAATTTTGGTGCCCACTTCTCAAGTTATTCAAAATAAATTAAAATTATTTCTGTTTTATATGGGCCGACCCTCTTGGTATAGTCGCCCTTCTTGGGAATTAAATTAAATTTATTATTATTTCTATGTGGCCGACCCCTCTTTAGAAGGCCAACCCTATTGGGTAAAGAAGCATGTTTGGGGTATAAATAGAAGATGAATTGGAGGCTATGTTACCAGAAACGAGAAATGGAAACCGCAACGACAACGACAATATGACGAGAAATGAAATATTTACAGGTTGCATTTAAGAAATAGATTATATATATATATATATATATATATATATAGAAACCACAACGACAACGACAATATGACGAGAAATGAAATATTTACAGGTTGCATTTAAGAAATAGATTATATATATATATAACAACCTAAAGTTTTATACATAAATTTGGTTGTTTAGTTAGTAAAGATTGTTTTTTTTAATGATTTTTATTTTTTGAAAATTAAGTTATATGTATAAAACATTAGGTTGTTTTAAAAAATCAAATAACTTACCAAAATGTTATGGAAGGCAAAGAAAAAATAGGAGAAAGGTTGGGATTTATGTTTAAGGAAAACGCATAAAATAGACATACTTTGGAAATGGGTAGAAACGGCCATTCACGACTGAAACAACGTTTCGCCCATTGAAACATGTAATGGAGCCTAAGCATCGCATTTCTGGTAACTAGGATTGGAGGTAAAGAAAGCAAGCAATTAACACAATATCATTCCAATACAACAGAGTAGATTTATTGCAGCGAATTTTGTGAAGTAATAAAATGCAATATCATTCAGATTTAGAGCAGAGCAGACTTATTGCAACAAATTTTTGAAGAAGAAAATATATGTGAAGAAGTTGCAAGCAAATTTTATGAAGGTTGCCATCAAATGATCATCATCTATTGAAGAAGATATATTTAAGAAGGCAAAAATTTTGTTCATTTGGAGGTTGGTGCCTCCTAATAGAAGAGACTGGTGTCTCTTTCTAAGTTGGTGCTTAGTAGTGGGGATTGGTGTCTCCAGTGAGTTGGTCCCTACAAAGATTTGTAAGAGAATTTTTATTTTTATTATGACTGGATTTGGACAGTAGATCCAAGCAGTTCTTCTTCATGGTTTTTCCTGAAAGGTTTTCTACGTAAATCTTGTGTTCTTAATTGTGTGGATCTTATGTGTTTGCTATTGTTGTGGTTGTTAAGTTTTAAATAAGTAAAAAGATTTTCTTATACTGATTTACCCCCCCATCTCAGCATAAGTGTGTGCTCATCAATTGGTATCATAGTGGGTTCCTTCAGCAATAGTCTAACCACTAAAAGGTATATCTCGGGAGCACACATGGCTAGTCAAGATGATTTCTCCACAAATAGAGCTCCATTGTTTGATGGAACAAATTATGCGTTCTGGAATATAAGAATGTAAACTTATCTAATGGCTCTAGGTTTTAATATTTGGCAATCAGTAGTGAATGGTTATAAAGCTCCATCAACTCCACCGATGGATCAAGATGACAAGAAGGCTAGTAAAAACAATGCAAAAGCCATGAATGTTGTCTTGTGTGGTCTATCTGAATTAGAATTTGTCAAAGTAATGCATTATGAATCGGCAAAAGAAATCTGGGACAAACTTCAAAACATCTATGAAGTTGATGACAAAGTTAAGAAGGCTAAGCTCCAAACCCATAGAAGACATTTGAGAGCTTAAAGATGAAAGATGAAGAAAAAATTGCAGCCTATCTCCTTCATGTGGATGAAATTGTCAACACCATCCGAGGACTTGGTGAAAATATTGAAGATTCAATGATTGTACAAAAGGTGCTGTCTCTCCCTTTGAGATTTAATGCCAAAGTTTCCGCCATTGAAGAAATGAAGGATCTAGATAAATTGACAATGGATGAATTGCATGGGATCCTCATGGCATATGAAATGAGGACTGAAAAGGAGAAGCCATCTAAGTGAGAAGCGAACTTCAAAGCTTTGAAGAAGACGAAGAATAAAGAACATGAATCAAGCTATAGCTCTAATGATGAATTGGATGCAAAGGAAGCTCATTTTGTGAGAAATCTCAAGAAAGGATTTGACAAATACAAAGGTAAGTTACCCTTTAAATGCTTTAACTGTGGAAAAGTAAGACATTTTGTTGCTAAGTGTCTATATGTAGAAAATGAAAAGTAGTGATGATGAAGAAGATCATAACATAAAGAAAGGAAGCAAACATCATCAATACAAAAAGAGCTACAAATAGAGTAAACATGAAAAGTAGAACTTCTATAAGCACAAGAAAAGTCTCTACTCCAAAGGGGTTAGTAGCTCATCCGAGAAGAGCGACAAAAGTATCTCCGATAGTGATAGAGAAGAAATTCTCTTCATGGCAATAGAAACAAACGATGATGCCTTGGAAAATGAAGACAAAGAAAAAAAAGATGGATTCAGAAGAGGAAGAAATTGTCGAAATGGATGGGGAAGTGAATCTTGAATAACTCATTTGTGCCTTAAGCAAAATCAAGAAGCTTAAGAAAAGGAATTTGAAACAAAAGTTACAGCTGCAGAAATATGAAGATGAGGATCATGATTCAAGAACAAAAATGTCATAAAGTCTTGAAGAATTAGAAAAAGTTATCATCAGCCTAAAGATTCAACTTGAAGAGGCAAAAAGGATAAAAGAGGAGGGAAGAATTTAGCTAAAGATCAAGGAAGAGAATTGCAAGAAGCTAGAATCTGAGATTGTTCCTAAGGAAGGAACTTGAAAAAACAACTGCTTAGTTGAACAAAAGCTTGAAGTTTGAGAAGAGTACTGAAATCTTAGATGATATTATCAATTGCCAAAGGTCAACATTCATGAAAATTGGTCTTGGCTATGAGGAAAATCAAGGGAATACTAAATAAGATCAAAATCTTAAGGCTACATAATCATCAAAGAAGATAAATGAAGAAAAGCCTAAAGGCTATGCAGATGCACTCAATAGTTCCATCAATAATGAAAACAACATGAAGAAAGAAAATGATGTCCTGTAAAAAACCAACACTCCTCACAAAGACAACAAAGACATTCATAAGATCTTTCCCTCCAAGGCAGTTGTTGTGACCTAATCACACATCGCCCCATTGCAAATGGGGACCCCTCTTTTTTCACAATTTTGAGCTTGTAGGGTCTTTTAGGAAGTGTCATTAGATCAACTCTCCTCCACAAATTGGATAGTGTTTCTCCTGGACAACATGAAATGTATCAAGTAATTCAATCAGGGAGCAAGCAAAGGTAGAGCATGTTTTGAACTCTTGAAATTGACTAAGTCTGATGACTTGAAGTCTAATGTTCTGAGATCCTGAAAAACTAAGTCTGAAATTTGGTGGATCCTCAAAAATTTAGAATCTGCATGTTAAATACTATGGATCCGGGACCTATCTCAAACATCTTGGAAGTATATTTCAAAATATTTAAAGTCATACTTAAATATATTTTCAAATATACTTCCACTCAGGACTTTTCTAGTGGAAAAAAATTGAAATCTGGGACCTTGAGCACAAATTCCATGCACAGAGGGAGAATGTGCCCTAGAAGAGTGCAAATTCCTTGTCCATGAGGAATATGCGCCCTGGAGGAAGATCCATCTAGACATGAAACTTGCAATATGATGAAAATTTGATCATTGGAAATCATTAACAACTCACTGCAAAGGTGATCATAACACTTAGAAATTTCATGATTAAGAAGAGTGCAAAATCCTTACCCATGAGGAGAATGCACCCAAGAGTGAAGGAAATTCCACTCACATGAGGAAATCTCACTCCTGAAGGTTTGCAATTTTGATACAAAAATGTAAAGTCTACCTCCTCACTTGAAATCCATGCAAAACCATGTCAAAACCTTGGAGAAATTCCCTAAGTAAGAAGTTGAAAATGGTGGAAAATCCTCACCCATGAGGAATTTGCGCCCTAGGGATTCACTCATCTGAACATATGGAAAGATGCTTGAGGAGAGAAATTATGAGAAATAGTTATGAGATAAGAGGAAAAACCCTTTGACAAATCCTTAGTCCAAAATAGACAAGTTCAAGAGGAGGTCACAAAATCCATGCACTTGAGGAATATGCACCCTAGAGAAAAATCCCTCTGAGCAAGGAAAATCTTCCCTAGGGAAGGTTTGAGGTGTTTGTTCAAAAATGAGAAATTCCATCTCCTTGCTTGAAACTTCATTGAAACCGCTGAGTTTGAGAGAAAATGACTAATTATGAAAGGTGGAAAATCCTCATCAATGAGGAGAATGTGCTACAAGAAGAGGAAAATCCTCATCAATGGGGAGAATGCGCTCTCCTAGTCTTATTCTACCTTGCTCAATCAACAAACTTTGAGAGTGACTTCCAACAAGATGAAGGTTTAAGAGAAAGGTCAAGAAACTTGATGAATTCACTAAGGAAAAATAGAAACTTAAGAATGAAAATGCCTAAGGAAGAATGGAAATTGGAAGATACAAGTGCTCATGAATGTCAGAAAATCCTCATCAATGAGGAGAATGTGCTCTAGGATGGCGCATATTCCTTCAACTCGTGGAGAATCTGCCCCAAGTAAAAGGTGCATCCACTTAAGGAAATCTCGCCCATCATTGAAGACTTACAAATCTTGAAAATTTGATCCTTGAAAGTCATTTCAAATCTCATGAAAATCCCATCTAAAACCATGCAAAGGACTTAGAAATTTCTTGCAAAGTTTGCAAGATTGAAACAAAAGAGGAAATTCCATGTGTCTAAGGAATTTGCGCTCTAGGAGGGAAATTCCTCTCACATAAGGAATATGCGCCAATGGGGAAGTTTGTACATTTTGTTCTATTTGAAATTCAATCCAGCAATCCATTGAACAATCATTTAGAAAACCTTAAGAAGTTCGCTAAGGAAAGAAAGTTTGAAAGTGAAAAACAAAATGCCAAGGTAAATTAGGGGAAAATCCTTCTATAGAGGGAAAATATGCCCTTCCTAGGTGCAAATTCTAGCTACAAGAGGAGAATCTGCCACTCATCTCATCATTCCTTGCACATAGCTAAAACCTGCCCAGGATATGAGCTAGGTCAGCCTTAGGGAAAAAAATCAATTTTGAACAAGTAAAAATCATTTAAATACGCAGGTCGACCTGCACTAGGCCGACCTGCTTGGAAGGTGAGGTGTGAATGCTATAAAGGAAGGTTTAAAACATCATTTTCCACATTCAATTTCAAAGCAAAAAAGCAGAGAATAAGAGAAGAGCAGCGAATCTCTCACCTAGAAAAGCAAATTTCCAATCAACAAGGGTGAGTTAAGGAGAAGAGCAGAAATTTCAAAGAAAGAAGTGAATTTCACTTGGAGAAGGGCATAATTCTTGACTGAGGTGTGAATTCATAAAAGCAGGAGCATAAATCTTTTAAGACAAAATGAAATTCATAAGGAAGAAGGAAGCGAATTCATAAAAGCAGGAGCAAAAATCTTTTAAGACAATGAAATTCATAAGGAAGAAGGAAGCGAATTCATTGTGAGAGGGATGAGTTTCACATCAGCAAAGATCAAATTTCCAAGGAAGGCAGAGCAGACTTCTGCATACAAGCAGCAAATTCATTGTGTTGGTTCCCAAAAATGCAAGTTGCTAACCCTAAGAGGATGCCAGACTCTATGTTTGGATTTGCAACGTTTTTGGACCAATTGACAGAGCTATTTGCTCCCTACACTTCAGGTCCTGCAAACCTAGGTGGGTGTACCTTTGTAACTAAAGCAGACTTAACCCTATATGATTTGATTGGATTTAGGTATCTACTCACAATGGCATAAAATGTGAAATAGATAAAAGCTTTTGAACTACTCCTACTCCTAGTACTAAGATATGAGTTGTATTTGTTTGAATAAGATTTTATGGAATTCTAAAATGGAAATGGTATGACCAGTGCCTATTTCTATTGGGCTAATGGAGTCAAAGTATATATGATATACGATTTACTTACTGGTTACAATTCTGATTGTTTGGCACTTGTTTTGTTTATAGCTTGTATAAACGTGCAAGAATGTGACTGACAGACTCTACTTAGTGATCCACTCGAATCTTACCAGGTTACTGTGACTTATTGAAAGGATTTTTTAATCCTTGCTTGAAGGAACCGATCAAAAGAATCACACAATGATAGCAAATGTGTATTGACAAATGGAGTTGATGCTCAATTTGAATAACAAGACAATATCGAGTTGGAGACAGTATGGCAATCTTGACAATTATAAGGCTGTTCTTACCTATCCAAATGCTACCTCCAGGTTACTGTAATCAATCAAAAGGATTTTATATCTGTAATGGAAACCAATTAGTTTGATTACACGAAAATAGCAAGTGTGTTTCGATGAAACTGAAATATCAACTTGGAAACTCAGGTTCAAATAACAAAGAAATTACAGTATGGAGACAACCAAATAATTGCTCAGCTCAACAAACAATAGACACCAATATTAAATCATTAATTTGTGCATTTTCTCCACTATACAATTTTGAAAAATTTTACAATGTACAACATAATATTTTATTCCGGCAACTGGTCAATCCATCCAGTTATCTAACTAATATTTTTCCTAATCTACTCTTGATCCTAATCTACTGATTCCCCCTAATGTAACATCATCTCTCTTTAATGCAATGTTTGCTAAAAAGTCTGCCATAATGTTTTTAGACCTATCAACCCAGCTGATTGAAAAGGCATCAAATAATTCAACACTGTCCCAAACTGCATTTCTGTACTGTCTTAATCTTTTATTTTTAGATAAATATTTTTCTCTTACTTGGGAGATGACCAGTTCAGAATCACCGAAGACAGCCAACTTTTTTATTTTGTATTTGGTGGCTATGTTTAGGCCAATGAGCAGGGCTTCATATTCAGCTACATTATTGGTGCATTCAAATGTCAATAGGAAAGAGTATTTGAATGTTTTACCTCCTGGCGAGATAAAAACTACTCCGGCCCCATTTCCTATCTTGCTGCATGCACCATCAAAATACATTTTCCACAAATCACTCTCTCCTTTCATAGATTCAGTGTGTATTGGGTCAGTGTTATGCAATTCTGGGGTAGTTTCTCCAACTTTGAAAACTCCTAAATCTGTGTCACAAAAGAAATTCACCTGATGCTGATCCATTCTTTCTATAATATTGTCGTACCTTGGCTCTCTACACAATTTGATTTCCTTGTCACCTACTAGTATGGTGGCATATGATAGATCTAATTGAACATTGCCTCCTGCCATTGCAGCCCATTGTCTTGATAGCAGCATTCCATAATACGGTGGGATATCAACCACAGTGATGTCAATGTTATATGTTGCTTCAGGATGTGAAGCAAGTTTTATCTCTACATCTTTCATAATACCAACTACTGGAATAGATCTGTTATCCATTGCATAACACTGGCCATAAGTAGTATCAACCCACATCCCTAATTCTTTCATCACTGCTATAGGCATGATATTCATAGCAGCACCTGAATCAATCATACAATTCCTGACTATTCTGTTCTTGATTACTAGTGTAGTATAGAATGGATCTACCTGTGAGGGATTTTTTGTAAGTGTGTCACCAAGGTATACCTCAGGCATCTTAAAATTTTCCTGATGCACATTATTTGTTGTTTTTTCAAACCCTTTATGTTTTGGATTTGGTGTATCAGAAATCATCTTGACAACTGTACTCCTATATTTATCTATTTTCATCATCTCTAGGAGTGGGACTGATATCTTCACCTGAGACACTGCCTGTGCAATGTCGAAAGAAGGGGTTATGATCTGGTCATTGTTTTCTGTTTTTGTGTTTTCTTTTTCTTTCATTTTATTTTTATCCCCCTTTTCTGGTTCTTTAGGTGATGATTTTGTATTATTCTCTTTGTTATTCTGGTCTTTTATAAATACACTTCCAGGAGTTCCTTGCCCAACATTTGTTGTTCTATTCCTTAAGTTATAAGTGTTTCGAGCTTGAGCCACTGCAGCCACTGTGAGAGCTTCTCTTTCATCCTCAGTAGGTTTTCTCCATTGACCACATGACTTGTTGTTACAACTATCTTCCTGGTCTGAGAATACCTGCTGTTCTCCCATGTTAATATGATACTTTTGGTTCCCTACATCATACTCATATCCTTCTTCTTCTGAAGAAGAATAATCTTCTGTTACTACACATGGTGTATCCTGCATCATATTGATGGTGTGATTATCCCTATTATAGCTGTATAGCATTTCCTCTTGTTGTATTGATTTAGCTACCTCACAGTATTCAGGTGAATGTGGTAGGTTACATACAAAACACCAAGGTTTATTTTCTGCCATATGTGCCATGTTTCTTTTCAAGGGATCAGGAGTATCCTTTCCATAGGGCTGCTTTCTGTTGTTGTCAATAGGTCTTCCATCCTTCCAATTTGTATTGTAAGGCATATCATGTAACCTAGGTCTATCATGCCTATGCTGACCCTCTGGTTTAATCTGTTGAGCATTTGGATTCTGAAGATTTCTATGATTGTCTCTTTTACTGACCATTCCTGCAGCCTTCCTATTATTTTCGATAGTTATGGCTACTTTCTATGCTTCGGCCAATGTTGCAGGACACCGGTTTCTGAGTTCATATCCTATTTTGGGGTCAAATGCTTTCATATAGATACTCAGTGCTGTCTGGTTAGATAACTTGGCTCCATGTGGTACCTTATTATGTAGCTTGGAAAACTTCAGGTTGAAATCAAATACTGATTCATTTTGATATTTCTGTATACTTATTAGTTCATGTAGTGCAAACTCAGGAGCATATTGGTTACCATACTGATCCTTAAACTGGTTATGAAAATCAGTTATTGAATTGATTGATGCATCGGGCAAGCTATTAAACCAATCTCTGGCATCTTCAGTGAGGGACATCATAAATAACCTCATTCTAATGTCTTCCCAATCCATACCTATATCCTGTACAAAAGCATTAAAACTTCTGATATGATCTTCTGCAGATACTGCATTGTTTCCAGTAAACTTGGGAACCATGTTTCTCCAAGTACTATCCATAGGATATGGATATAACTGATATCCAGTTAAATCAAATTGACTGCATATATTAGCAAGGTTTTGGGGAGGGAAATTGAGAGGTGGTGGATTGGGATAATAATTATATCCACCTGGTGGCTGATGATATGCATATTGTTGATGTTGGTTCATATGGGGATTTATGTGTTGATTTTGTGGCCTATAATATTGTTGACTAGGGGGTGGGTAATTATTTGCCATATGTTGAGATGTATTACGTATGGGAGGTGGTCTAGGGTTTTGGGGAATAATGTTCTGATGACTTCCAGAAGCATGTGAATTTTGAAAACCACCTGTATTTTGTTGTGTATTTCTTGAAATATTCCCTCTATGCGGAGGTACATATTTTGGGGGAGTTGTTTTGGCTTTATTTTTTCTCTGTTGAATTTCTTACTGCAACAACTCCTTCTCCTCTTGTATCTTGTATCTTTCAAGTTCTTTCCTGAGCATGAGTATTTCCTGTTGCTCATCACTCATGTCTTGATTATTTATTTCCTGATGTTCTGGATTGTCATTCATTCCCTGATTTGAAAATTCATATTCTATCTCTTCTCCTTGGTCAAATGAGATCTTGAAATCATGTTCAGCTTGGTTCCTATCAATATCCCTCATGACCTTTGCATCATGATCTCGCTGTTCTTGAGGAGTGGGTCTGTACCTTGCCAAAATATCATCAGTTGCTCCACTGAGGTTCTCGTTTGAATCATGCAGAGGTGTGAATTTGTTGTGAATTGCAATATTTTGTTCTGAATCATTCTCTTGGATGTCTAGATTATTATCTCGGTGGGAATACTTTGGATTCACATTTCTTTTGGAAATGTTTCTAAGTGGTGGAGATGACTGCAAATTTTTGCCTTCCATCTTGGATCTCCTACCATCCATTTGATATTGAAATTTTTTGCTATAATTGTAACTAGAGTCACCACCTATTAAATAGGAAAAGTTTATAATTTATCTGTAGGGTTCTTGTCACCAGCAGAGTTACCAACTTAAATTTTCTGAATTGACTCTATAAAGGAAAGAATTACTTTCTAAGGTCTTTTACTAGTCCCTAGTGGAGTTGCCAATTTTGTTAGGTCTCAAAAATGCAAGTTGCTAATCCTAAGAGGATGCCAGGCTCTATGTTTGGATTTGCAATGTTTTTGAACTAACTTGACGAAATCAACCTTCAAGGTTTGATGATTTCCTACACTTTAGGTCCTGCTACACCTAGGTGGGTGAACCTTGAAATATTAAAGCAGTATGAGTGTGGATGAGTGGATTAACTAGATCTATCTACAATGGCATAGGATGTAAGATAGATGAAAAAGCTGACTACTTAATTCTATGTATAATGTTTAATAAATGATTGGTAGAAATTGTATAAGCAATATCAAGGTAAAAGGGTTTTAAAAAATGAGTTGAATGAGACCAGTGCCTTGTTGGGTAATAGAGTCAATTTGAAGGACCTAGACCAGTAGTTTCTTAATGGTAATAATTCTAATTGCTTGGCACAACTTTGGTTTATAGCTTGTATAAACGTGCAGGAAAGTGATTGACAAACTCTTCTTAGCAATCCAACCAATATAATCAATTATCTTATAATTCACTAGAAGGTATTTTAATCCTTACTTGAAGGAACCAAATGAAATGAATAAATAATATTTTCTGGAGACAGAATGGTAATCCCAATTATATGGCTCTACTTAGTAATCCCAACTTACTACTTCCAAGTTACTGCGACTAAATTAGAAGGGTTTAATTCCTCAGATGGACACCAACCAAATTAATCACACAGATACAGCAAATGTGTAGTGACAGATCAACTATATACTTGATATCTTAATCTAAATAACAAGGAAATGCAGAAATGGAGACAGCCACACAATTGGATATTTTCAACAAACAACTGATACCAAGATAGAAACACTGAATCAGAGAACTTCAAACTTCTTCTTCAAATAAAATATGCAACATAGTTACTTTGAGACATTGTATATTATGTATATATGAAAATATCTCCTACTGCTGATGATCTTTTCAGCATCTATTGTTTAAACTTATATAGATATTTCTATGAAGAGATACAACTCTTCAATAAGTCTCTTGGGAACTTAACAAGTATTAACAATAATTACATAAGCGTAATTAGGCTCTATTCAGCCATAAATAAACTTTAGCCAGATGATCTAGGTACTCTTGATCATGGTGAGAATCAGTAAGCTCAATAGCACTTCTGGTAATTACATCAAGAGTAACCATCTCCTCTAATTGTTTGCAAGCTTCTTTAGATGCAGAGGCTTTATCTTTCAGAGCTCCTGTGGCTTTGTGCAATATAACCTGACAATCAATAGTCCATTCTTCTTTGCTCTTCACCTCTCCGTTATCTTTGAATATCCTGGGAACTCTTGCGTTTGAGGCATCAGTCCCTTGCTTAGCATCAGCTTTAAGTTTGTCATAATAATTCTGGTGCTGTTTGAACAATGCTCTTGCATCAGAGATATCTGTACCATCAGTGGCACTTCTGTTTTGTAACTCAATCATCTTCTCCTGTATCCTCTTATCAAGCCTCTCATGTTCTTTGACTGCTTTATGATTTTCTGAGTAGTTATCCCAAAACTGGTTTAACCACCATACCATATTTGCATACCTGCTCTACAGTACTGTAACAAATGCGTCTATCTGAATTTGTGCAGCCTGATCAGGGGATATTACTTGACTACCTTGTGAGCTCTCACCCTGAGTTATTCTTTTTGTGGATTGGCCAAAGGTACTCTTAACAGCACCCTTCAAATAATCATTTTCTTTTGTTAATCTCTCACAATTCAGTTTATAAGAATCTCTTTCTTTGATCAGCATCTGAGCTTGTGCTTTATTTAACTTTGCAACATTGATACCAATGTCTGCAGTAATTATAGGGTCAGTTTCACCTGCTCTGAAAGTCATAACATGGCCAAAAGTTTTTTCAGTGTCTATGATGGCCGTCTTCTTATGGGGAGGATACAACGCCCATATCATCAGAGAATTTTCATCATTATTGTATCTAGTCCCCATATATACTTCATTAACTCCTTCTGGAGTAAGCTTATACTTGTCATTAGTACTATTCAAAAAGCTATCAAAAACAAGAGCAGAATTTAAATCCAAGCCAGGAAAAATCATAACCCCTGCATCTTTGAGTAACTGTCTACCCTTGCTAGGTGTCATGTCCTGCATTTCTTTATCTACTGTTTGCTTCAACATATCTAATAACTGTTTTTCATTATCAGCAGAAACATCATCTACTGATTCTCTAATTTCTTTTCCTTTATATTTATACAGGAATGATTTAAATTCCTTTGACTGAATGAATGTATCATATGAAACGAAAGAATCATAAGCCTTTTGTCGTGGATCTTCATCAGCAGACCCCTCCTCGTCATGTAGCACAACTGGAGGCTGATATTGTTGCATTTTTCTTTTAGACATTTCTATTGTTTTATCTTGTGGCTGCTCTTGTTCAGTCAATTCTTCCTCTTCAGAGGATACCACTTCAACTTCTGCCAACTGCTTTTTCTTTTCATTCAAATCTCTGTTATATTTTTCTACCACTAAATCGACTTCAGCCTCTTCCAGATTTCTAATGACATCATCATGTGGATAATGTATGTGCATGTATCCACTGAGATTTTGTTTTCTTCTTGCAGAGTCAATGAAACCTTTAGGGTCAAACCCTTTCCTCACCTCAGCAGTCACCATGTTATAATGCATTAGTTTGTCCAAAATGAGATTGTATCCTTCTTTTGAAACCACAGTAAAATCACCAAAACACAAAGTGCTGGGCATGAATGATTGTTTATCATGCGAACTTAGATGCATCACATTCGAACAATGCATTTGCCTAATTATTTCTAAATATGCAAGTCTGTCAGGGACAGTTTTAGGCAATATAAATGGAGTATCCTCAAATCCATAAACTCTGATCATAGTGGCATCCTCAAAGCAGTACCAGTCTCCCCAATTATGAGTGACAGTAGGGGGACCACCAAAATCTTTAGGTCTGAGGAACCTTTTTATTTCATTCGAAATTGAATATTCACAGGGATGGCTGAAATACCTATATAGCACTTTAACACAATGCTCTTCAAATTGAGCATAGCTGGAGTTGGCATACCTGCTATCCCAGATTCTGGTCCACATTTGTACAGGTATCTTTTCCCCTTTTTTATCCACAGCAACAACTTGAAACTCACTTGGCCACAATCCTACTTCCTGGCCATAGTATAACACCATATGCATAAGCATCGAGTAATGCTCAAAAGAGCATGCTGGAGCATTGTTTTTTATTGCAGATAGACCAGAGTCTATTCTAGTTGCAACATAGGAGGCATAATCAAATTGCCTGGCATTGTGACATTGAATATCAGAGGCTATGACCATCAGAGGAATAGTCATGAACTCAGGGACCTCTGAGCCAAGGACTTGGCCTACAGAATAGTAAGTATATTGTATGTATGGTTCAAAAATGGCCACATGAAAGGGAGGGCCATCATTCTCAGTCAAGGGTATCACTTCTCCTCCAATCCTGGGCCTATGAATGGGTAACCTCCATCCATTGTAAGTTGTATCCATTCTCCAATATTCTTTATCCAAATCTTCATAAACAATAGGGACTGTACACAAATCATCTAAATCATACACCTCACAAATAGCATTTTTGGACAGGTGTACAATTGGTTCTCCTTGAGGGTTGCAGATAGCTTTTAGGCCTGGGTTGTAATGTCTGGCTAGCAGTTGAAGGAGCTCTACATTCAAGAATACATTAGGTACAACCAGTTTGCCTAAATTCATGTGCCATGGGTTTGACACAGGAGCATTTCTAAATCGTCTATTATGGTGAAATTTGAAAAGCTCATACCCCCGAATTGGGGTCTAGATATCTCCCAGGCGTTTATGTTTATCTTCCAATTTTTCTACCTCTGCTCTGAGTTGGGCAGACCTCCTGGCCTTGGGAGTTGACCTAGGCAATTGATCAATCAGGTCCTGATTCAGTTTTCTATCTTTCACTTTCTCTTCAAGGGTTTGATCAGTTTTTTGTTTTTTAGGCTTACTGGTTTCCCCTTGTGACTTTCTTCCTTTTCCCTTCCTCGGAGTTTCCATTTTAAAACTTTGGCAGGAAATTCAAATACAGGCAATATAATGGTTTGTGTAGGTGTACCTACCGTTCGGTGGCTGGAATTGGAAGCCCTTGCTTTTGCCCTAAGAATTCCTCTGTATTCTCCTTTCGGACGGTTTTTTGCAATTATAGTGATCGTATGAATTTCGTAGTCATTTTGTTATTAATCACCTGATCAATTCAATGTTCATCGCTGTGAAGTGTCACATCGCCATAACTCTGCTTATCGGCGTGATTTTTGAAATGTCTGGGCGACCTCAACATTTTTTATGGCGCGAATAGTCAATCGGTGTGACCCCTTGGTTGTATTCCCGACGCTATGTAATGTCATGTTTTAAGTGGGCGTGGCCATCGGCATGACTTCTCTCATCGCCAAGTATTTTAGATCTCTCTGCGATATAGCAAGTCCCACCGACATGATTTGCTTATCGGGGTGATTAATACTATCGGGGTAATAAAATTATGTTCTCTCGATCTTTATTGTCTCGCCGATAGTCATTTTCATATATGGACTTTATCTTTATCGGAATGACATACACTATCGGGATAGCTAAATCAAGATATCCCGATTCAAATCATCTCCCCGATGGCCTTTTTCATATCCTTCATCGGATAGAATATGTTGAAGTGTTACCGATGCCTTTTGATCGCCGTGACTTGTGAATCGGCCAGACCTAATTCTCTTATCCCGATATGCAGAGTCATCCTGATAGATGTGTATCGCTGTGAGTCTCGCCGAAAGCTTTCTTATCGCTAAGACTCTAATCATCGGAGACTTACTTGTTTGCTATCCCGATAGTTTATTTCTCGCCGATGACTATTTGCTTCGTTACCCCCACAGGATGTTCGGTGAGACTCCTGCCGAAATGCTTCATCGGTGTGATATATACCGTCGGGGCAACTTTTAAAAATTTATCCGATAGGTATTTGTCATACCGATCGGTATGACCACTTGCCTTTCTTGCCGATGTAATGTCATCGGAATTACTCACTCCATCGGTGACTTCCATAATTCTTCTTCCGATCTCTATTCTCACGCCGATGGTTGTTTTCAAACGATCCTTATGTATCGGTGTATGCAACACAATCTCTTGCCGATGGATTGATTTTGATGAAATTTGGCACCGCTTATCCATAGACACCTTGTGAGAAATTTTTTTTATTATGGTCTTTTTTTTGGATATTCTTCAGGATTTATTCAAATATGATGGGGTAAGAAGATAGTAAAAATTTCAAATTTTTACTGTACTAACACATTGCAAAAGGCAGAGCAAACTTTTAAGAAGCAAATTTCAATTAGAAAAGGCATAAATTCCATATCAGAGGATAATGAATTTCTTCCAAAGAGTGAGATAACTTCATTAAATTCTTCTAAGGAAGAGGACAAATTTTTGAGAAGAATAATTTTCAAATGCATTGATTTTCATGGAAATTTTATCCATCTGCATTGTTTGACACAAAAAATTCTTTGCATTCGAAGTGAATTCTTATTGAAATATCCTTGATCCTCACTTGAATTTGCATTTTATAGGTAATTGGCAAATGTGGAAGCTGGATTCACTTCAGGAGCGAGAACAATGTCATGAAGATGTTCGAGGAATTGTAAAGAAATTCATCGTCGAAAGAAGAGAAGAACTTCATCACCACCTTGCAAGCTCCATCATCTGTGTAGCTAGAAGATCACTTCCATGCTCAGAGTCATCCATTTCATCTAGGAATTCATGCACAAGGAATTCTCTACTTCAACAATCCAGAGTCAGAATCCTGCACAAGAACAAGAATTTCATAAAAATGAGAATGAGCATGTATGTCAAGAAATCCATAAATTACACCAAGGCATGAGAGACAACATGAAGAAATCCAAAATTCCCAAATTACAAGTTCGAGAGATGCTAAGTTCTGTTGATGATTGTTTTTAGACAAGTCAACAATAGAGTAGAATACTGAACATCCAACTCTCTCTTGAATGAAGCTTCTCGAATGCTAGACAAAATGATCAGTCGAGATAACTCCAAGGTTCCTTATTTGTGATTCGCGATGGATTAACTCAATGACTTGATGTGATTTTGCTGATGAACACAAAGGGACTTACATAATTGTTCTAAAAACTTAATTTGTTTCACTTACTAGAGGCAAACACTTGGAATATCTAAGTACTACAACCCTTTAGCGTATGATATAACAATAAGGCTCTTCAACTCTAATTCCCAATGATGATGAATAAAAAAAAGTGCAAAAGGTAAAGGTTTAGAAAACTACTCTAATCCTAGACGCAAGAGATGATTATCGATCAGGTGGAATCAACCAACTTTGTTTCGCCAAGTTGAAACAACTACACAAGGTTGATGTAATCTTCTAAGGGTGATATAAGATATTCAAATCACTTATGTTCGTGAAAGTTCAACAAACATAAACGATCAAAGTTAAGAATACTTTGTTTAGGCTAACCATACACTGCAATTTGCAAGCCACAAATCACAAATGGTTTGAACATATAGATTCCACCAAGAAACAATAATAAAATCTTCCACCAACTAACATAACACTTAAAAGGAAACTTAATCTAACTTAACATTCGCTTGAAGAAATGAAAACCATGCAACACTTTGAAACTTAAATGGAATCACCAAAACAATGAGTCTTTTATTATCTCAAAGAGCTCTTGCAACAACTTTTTCAAAATCTTCAACCTTTTAAATGAGAGCAAAAGGAGCCCTTATATAGGCTTCAAGAATACATGAATGACCAAGATTGATTGGCAAAGCCAATGGACCAGATGATGCCACCTAAACAGGTGGTTACAACAAACTTCTATTTTTAGCATATGAAAGAGGGAATAAAGGCACGTTTCCCAAGAAGATAAGGACAACACATCAATAGCCTATGAGGAATCTCAATGTGAGTAACCATCACTAGTGTTATGGAATTCAATGAATCTGGACACCACTTGTTTGATATCATTAAAAGGTACACTTGGCATATTCCTAGTGGTTCCCTTAGCTTCAAGTACATTAGCTGCATAAAGGCCAAGTTCTTCTCCCAATCGGTCATTCTAGCCTTGTTGGCACCAAGGTGGATAGCAAGTGAAAATATGCTATCAAGCCTCTCATCAGAAACATCATCTTCTGGAAAGTAGAATGCTTGGACTTGTTCTTTCATACTATCAATAGTCATCTCTCCAAAGGGATTGCATATCTTCATCAAGGATGCATGTATTCCATCTTGGATTCTTTGAATGACACTTCTTACTGTTGACATATCTATTTCAAGTCTATCAAGTAGCTGTCCTTTATTGAGAAAGCAATAGTACAAGGAAGATAAATCATATGTTATTCCTTCTTCAATTACCTCAGCATGTATCAACTCATCAACTGAAGTTTCCATCAAACTCTTCAAATGTGGCATATATTGTTCTTTGATGACCTTAAACTCAGCACATGCTATCAACAATGCAAGTAGTCTTTCCTTGAGATCAAAAACCTTATTATACACTTGCATAATATCTTCAAGATGCCCATATGTTGTTTCCCTTGACCTCTTCATCCAATCCTTCAACCTATGAGATGAAGATCTCAACCCCTCAAGATGTACAACTGTTTCTGGAGGAAGAATGGGTGGAGGTGTATAAACTCTTTCCTGCTAACGGATAGGATGTACTAGGTGTTGAATATATTGTTCCAATTCCTTACACCTTTGCTCAACCTTAATCCTACCTTATGTTTCCTATCTTATGATAGCCCGAGCATTATCAACTGAATCCTAAAGTTCTTCTACTTGTGCCCCAGTCAACGGACCCAAATCAATTGTGTTGATATCATAATCTTTAGGTACAACATCTTCTATATTCTTCTCAACTCTTGGAACAGCTACATGTACCCTCCTTACACCAACTTCATCTTTTGTTATCTTTGAAAGAGTAGTTGCTTTCTTCTTCAGTTTTTCAGTAGACATGTCCAAAAGCAACTCTTCAACTGGAACATGCCGAAAGTTTTCCACTTCACAACTTTCTTTGATTCTTTCCTGCAACCACTCCAGCAACGATGAAAAATCTCCTAGATATTGTGCTTGCCTTCCTTGCATGGGCAATGATTCTTCTTCAACTTCATCTTTGTCTTCAGTGTTAGCCTCATCAATGATTTTAGTATCATGTGGACTTGAAGGCACCTCTTCAAATGGAGTATCCGGGACTGCATCTTCAACAACATGCACAACTATATCTTGATTCATTGGAGTATCTCCTGGTTTCCTAGATGAAGCAGTTTTGATGCTTATCCTCTTCTTCTTCTTACTTGATTCTCCTTGTGTAGATTCAAGTTGTTTTCTTTTCTTTGCTTGGCTTAAATCTCTTTCATTATCCTTACTTCGTGAATCTCTGCCAGGTGCACTATGCTGTACTTGTTGTTCAACTTCTCCCATCTTGGTGTAGGTGAGCTTCTTTCCTTCATCTATTAGTGCTTGTACTTGCTCTTTTGCATGCTCCTTAGTGACAGCAATGATGGGTTCTATCAACTCTTCATCATATACTCTTTCTCTATCAGCCCAATCAATGTCATATGGAAGATTCCGTATCTTATTGTATTCATCACCTGAAAGAGTCCTATCATCATCTAGCTGATCAAGAATCCTCAACACTTTTGTAGCTCTTACCAAATCCCATCTTAATCTTGAACATTTTTGCATCCTTATATCATCATCATCAATAGCATTTGCCCAATGATCTTCAAGTTGCTCTATATGCTGATAGGTGGGATATGATTGCTTAATAGCTCCATGTGGGTCAAAGTTCTCCCTCCTTGAATCATGAAGATGTAAATGATATGCTTGAAGCTCAATCTCAGAATGTTCGGCTGCTTGAAGTGGACATGAATAATATCTCCCAAGCTTTAGAGGAAATTGAACCCTAGCCTTCTTTCTTGTCCTTTGCATCTTATGGAACTCTAACAACTGTCTTGATACTTCCAACAGTACCATCCTATTAGTAGGATACCTTGACAATCTATATAGAAAGGATGTGAAGCCCTGAATTCTGATATAGGTGAACTTATCATATTGAATATAGTATCTTCCATATTATTCAATGAAGTTCCTAGCAACACCTGTCAATCTCCTATGCAACTCTCCTCGCAATTTTATCACTATAAACATGGCAAATGCATCATTAAATCTCTTGTAATGGTTGATGTTCTTGAGGTGAAGTTGTGTATAACATTGATGTGATAGGATTTGACCAGATTTTATACCTACTTCTCCTTTAGATGTCAATCCCTTGTATACCACATTCCTCGCCTATATGTAGACAAGATAGGAAGTCATGAAGGACTTTGACTCATCAAAATTTTCAAATTGCTCATCAAGGCAATGACTTATAAGCCTAGCCCAATCAATCATATTATTCTTTGTGAAAACATGATCAAAGTATGTATACATCCATCCTTCAAAAGTTGATGATTGAGGCCTACCTGTTACTCTATTCAAGAACATGATGAAGTAACTTATCTCCTTCTTGAAATCTGGCTTGTGGAACTTCAGATCTTCAGAGTTGTATATCTTGATTGAAGGATCTATCATCCACTTCTTCCTTACTTCTTGCATGTATTGCTTGGAATTGCCCTCAAAGGTATGTTGTGCAGTTGTAGGACAAATGAACACTGTCTTTTGGTTTGGCATGTTGAAGATCTCCTGTATAGCTTCTCTTTGCAAATAAGCTAAGATAGTCCCATCCTTAGCCACGATTTGCCTACTTTCTTTATCATAGTGTTGAATGCATTCCAACACCAATTCAATGCTAGGTAGTGTAGGAAGGAAACATGTTGCTTGTATGATTCCACTCTTCACAATGGCCTTGATATCTTCATTCCTTGTAATGGTGAGCAAGAAATCCTTCATCTCTTCTAAGTTGACGTGTCCCATGTTGGTGTCTCCCACATTCTTCCAATGAGTCTCGAGCTTGGAGTCAGGTATGGTTGACTTAGCATCCATCTTGATCATTACTTGATGCTCCTTCGTTGTCATGCCCATCTACCTACAAGATAACACTTCTATAAGATACTTCTAATGATAAAATTATCCCTATAAGTCTGATTTTTACATGATGAAGCTATGAAAATCTAAAATCTGAATAAGTGCAAGGCAATTTTATGAATTAAACATAGCTGAAACATACCTTTTGTAAATTTCTGTAGAAAATGATGAAAATCAGTTTTAAATAACAAAAATTAGACTTGGAAAAATGCAGATCTGTTGAAGAAACTATTGCTCTTCCTCCAAAAATCGCTCCTAGAATGAAATTGCAAGTGAATGATGATAAAAAATGACAAGGGCGCCTAGTTTATATAGGCAATTTACCTATATAAAAGGGCTGGTCAGCCAGGCAGGTCGGCCAATTTGAGCATTTAATACATTTTTTGAATTTTCAATATTTAAAACAAACTCTCTATAAATTAGGTGCCAAAATTGGTGGATTGGTGCATAAAGGGCGCCTTGCTCAATAAGGGGGTCATCTTGATTTAAGAACACACTTCAATCTTAGAACAACATTAATAATTCTAGGCGCTCAAGATGGCTAAAAGTTTAAAGAATGGCACCCAAAGCTTATAATGATTTGTTTTACTCCTCCTGACTTCAAATAGCACCTAGAACTTATAAAATGTTCTCCCACCTTCCATTCAACACTTCATGTCTCTCACACTCAAGGCACTCATAGAGTTGAAAACATCAGGAGAGTGCACCTAGTGTTGACTTAGTCATTTACTTGCCTTTGTGATGACTTCAAACAATGGAGGGAACTTGAAAATGATCCCTTTTATCAAAATGCCCACTTAAAAATGTCTTCATATACAATTTCCTCCAAGGTGCCAAAATTGGTTGCTTTGAGGAGAAAGGGTGCCTAGACACATGGTGAAGTTGATCCTCTTGAGGCGCATTTTAAGGTTGTTTATACAGTGAAATGTGCCTAGGCATAAATTTGCACCTTTATTCAAACAAGCATTTGCTTCACTTTGTATAAATTCAAGTCATTGGATAAGCCTAAGAAAATGGTCAAACACTCAAGTACTCCCAAAATCAAAGTTTAAACATGTTCTTTGCCTAGGCGCTATAGTGAGGTGGTTTTGACAAGAGAAAGTGCTTTGCCTTCAAAGGTATTCAATTTCCTTCCAAGGCGCTCACCCAAGATCATTTGAACAAAAAGTGTGCCTAAACTTTCTTTTAGATTGTTGTTTGATACTTTTGAACTTGGATGGACATAGGATATCCCAAACCTTGATTGATGTCCTTGGATCACCCATTCAAACTCTTATCATCTCTATCACTTCCAATCACTTTCAAACTTTGAGACTCCTTATCATTAGGCACACTTTGAGGTCTTCTTGGACATGAATTTGTGAGTAAGGTCTTAATGAGTGTTTCTTTCACTTTCTATGTGTTCAAAGGATTGTAGATGTTCCTAAAGACTTCTTCCAAGCCACAGACTCGTGAATTCAACCTTTACAACTTGTAAACTCAAGTGGATTTCTCTCTGGGCGCATATTGATGATCATCTGGATGTGAATTACCGCCTAGGCTAGATGAGGACTCCCTTCACTTACCTCAACCTTTAATCATTGTAATTGCTCTTAAAAGACTTTATCAAAACCAAGAAGCCTCAAAAGTTGTAGATCTAGGTGGATTTCTCTCTTAGGCGCATGCATAAGGTTGTTTTGAATTGAATTAGCGCCTAAGGAAGATGACATTTCCTTTCACTCACCTTATCCCTCTTATACTGTAGTTGACCTCAAAAGACATCATCTTTTACACTTGTAATTGTGAGTTGATTTCATCTAAGGCACCAAAATTGGTTATTTTGAAGGCAAAGGGCGCCTAACTTTTGATGCTCAATTTAGTAAGTTAAATCAAACTTTGAAGTCAAATGGACTACCTTGTTGATGGTGCCTAACTTTCTACTTCACCATACTTCTCTACCCTTTACTAACCTTAAGGCGCCAAAATGAAGTGACCTTGATGGAAAGTGCACCTTCCCTCCATGATGTTTAATTTTTACAAGGCACCAAAATTGGTGAATCTGATGAGAAAATGTGCCTAGACTTTAAATGCACTTAGAAACACTTTTGAAGTCCTAGCTCCTCAGGGTGCTCATTAAAGGTGGTAGGGATGTCAATAGGTGCCTAGGTCTTTTCTTTGTAAGTCTTCATTTATTGAAGCAAGTTAAGGTCAATCATCATTCTCACAAAAAGATCCCTCCCAACTTGACTTAAAGAATGCCTTATATCATCTTAACAGGCTCACTGACTGGCTGACTCTGAGATAATACCAACAAGACACCCTAGAACGACTAATCCTATGAAGAAAATTGGGGGTCGCCATTTGCAATGGGGTGATGTGTGATTAGGTCACAACAAGTTCCAGAGGTGAAAATCCAAGTTCAAAGATTATTCTAGGAAAGATGATACAATTTGGGAAAATATTCCAAATAGTGTGAATACAAAGAAGATCAAACCAGTTTGCAAGATGTTGAGGTGGCATGTGCACGTCACCAATCCAATCACAGCAGGCCACATCATTCATCCAAGTTCAATGTATCTACAATAGACAAGAAGCCAAAGAGGACGCCCATGTGGAAGATGCTTCAAAGATTCCACTTCAAGCTTATCACATTGAGAAACCTGCCTTCATTGCCTATAGGTTTTTATGTACACAACTTGTGTCAACTTTTACTTTTGCTAAAAATAGCAAGTTGTTGTAACTAACTCCTAATGTGGCAATATCTCAGCCATTGATTCCAAAATCAATCTTGGCCCTTCATTGTACTTTAGATGCTCTAAAAAACTCACTTCTCTCATTTGTGAGAAATTAGAATTAGAATTTTTGTAAGAGGGAGAATAGCAAGTAAAGGTTAGAGTAGAGGAGACTCTTCGAAATCATTGAAGGGACATGCAAAATTGTTGTGAAAGACTTTCAAAATCAATACAAGTTCATTGTTGTTCTCATGATGATTTGTGTGGTTATGGAATATTAGCATGGTTTCTAAATTCTTGAATATGATGGAGATGTGTTTCCAAGTAGCTTAGTTGATAGATTAGAAGTTCATTGTTGTAATGTTTATATGTTAAGATATTTGATGAATTCCTTCTTGGTTCATACTTTTCGTGGATTGTTGAAGGCAAGTCACCTTGTAAAGTTAGCCTAAACCTTCATATGTTTGAGTTCGATTGTGAAGATTGTTCAAGCTGTGTCAGCTGTGTGTGTTTGGATGTGTATTTCACAATATGAAAATCATTGGGTTACCTTAGAAGATTACACCGACTTTGTGTAATTGTTAGTTCTCATGGTGAAGTGGAGTTTGGTTTCATGAGGAATTTGTCTATCTTGACATGATTCATTATTTCATTGACCTTAAAATAGATTCTCTAAACCCTTATCTTTTGCATTTTCTTTTAAGTTAGATTGAAGAAGTTCCATTCATTCACATCCAAGGAGTAAGTAATTTCATCCATGTTCGTACAAGGAGGAATTTAGCATAAGTCCCTTTGTGATTACCAGCAAGATCACATCAAATCACTGAGTCTATCCATTGCAAATCACATATGAGGAACCATGGAGTGCTCTTGTTTGATCATGTAGTTTAGCATTCAAGAGGCTTTGTTCAAGAGAGGATAGAGTACTTGGTGTTTTATTCTATTGTTCTTGTCACAAAAACATCATCAACAACAGTCTCATATGACCAGGTTCCAAAATTCTTTCTTTGATTATTTCTTTTTCTGTAATCATTTTGGTCATAAAGCAACGGATTGTAGGGCACTTGCAAGAAATAATTTTGGCTATAAAGCAACGGATTATAGGACACATATAAGAAATAATATTACATGGAATAAAAACGGAAGTCCTTATGGGTTCTTAAATAGAAACTACAATTCATTTGCTCCTTTGTTGGATTACAATATCATATGTTATAAGTGGAACAACTATGGCCATACAACACGTTTGTGTAGAAGTGGTTTTATAGAACCTCCTAGATAGAACAAGAAAGTGGATACCCTTACTAAAGAAAAGGAAGAAACTACAACAATTTGGAAAAGGAAGTAGGAGCAAGAAAAATAAAAGGAGAAATCTATGCTTGTGAAAACTGCTTTTCATGCCCAAAATGAAGGAAATCAATGGTACATTGACAGTGGATGCTCTGTAATGTCCCCATTTTGAGCCAAGTTATATTTTCTAGTTTGAGCTTGTTTCTATACATGATGAACCAGAAAGTTGGCTCAACTAGTATGTTATTTGGAAAATGCAAAATTAAAATTGTATTTTCAATCATTTGATTTGATTTGTTAGATGATGGAATAAAAGGGAAAATGAAATCTTTAATTACATTTTCTCTAATCTATTTTTATGGAGTTTTGTATGGAATAAGGAATTACTCCAGGTGGGACCTATTTTATAATGTCATCAAATAAAGCCAATGTTGGAGGAGTGCATTCGCCCATGAAGGAAGATAGGTCCAAGCTTATGAAGATATGATTCCAAATGGCTATCCTTGAGGTTGTTTGAATTGTTTATGATGTGGTGATTCATTGAATAAAGCAATTTGCATTAGATGATGATCCCAATGGCTATCTAGGAGGGCGATTATCATTTATGAATTCATATGCATTGTTTAGAGTGTCAACGCCTTGTGCAATGAGGCAATTCAATTGGATCATATGCACATGAGGTTGATCGATGTAAACAAGAGGTATGTTAATGTCATTTAAAGATTTTAAATGAGGTAGTGCTAGCCTCCCATCATGAAGAAGAAGATTTTAAATATTTGTTAGCAATTACCTATGGATCGACTAAGCACTTTGAAGGCTTTTTTAAATACTAACGCCCAAGTTGTTGAGGATAGCCCAAGCCATGTGGAGAATTTAAATGCAAAATAAAGATTTTAAATGATTGTGTGCAAGCATTTCCAGTCGCCACCTATGATAGTAGAGTTTTCATTGCTAGAGGATTGATCCACATGTGAAGAAGATGAATTTCATTCAAAACAATTAAAGATTGCTTTTAAATGATAGAGTTCATAGTTGCAATTCATTTAAAATATTTCAAGGCTCTTGTTCTTCATTGGTGGAACTCAAGATACATTCCAAACTATCAAAGAGAAGGAATGCCTACCATTGAAGAGGATAAATAGAGCTCTTGGACTTCAATTGAGAACTATTGATGTGTTAGTATGTTTTCTTATTCCTTTTGTTTGACTGAGAATTTTGATTTTCATGTCATTTTGCAAGGTGATGACCCCTTGTGTTTGTATGGTGATGACCCCATATTTTATGTGAGGTGATATTATTCAAATATTCACTATTGAGCTTAAATTTGTAGGTTGTTGAAGATTTTTGGAGGGATAAGACATCATTGAGAAGCCTTGGTTTCATTGCTTTCAAGCCAAGGTAGTATTCATAAGGTTTGGAGATATTATTGGAAGCTTATATTATATTCATGTGATCTGATTTTTCATTACAGTCAGCTGATACAAGTGAATTTCAGGGTTTTATGAGCTATATTGCAATAAGGAATGATATATGAAGGCATTAGAGTCTTTGGATGATCCATCGCTAGTCTAAGGAAGAGCCAAATTGGAGTTTGCAAGTGATCTGGGCATGCTACAACCGTTGATAATTTATGACAGTCATACAACAGTTTGATACAGTGAACAATTGAAGACATTCAGTCTTTTCTAGAGCTTTTGAAGATCTTCTACATCCATCAGCTAAGGCTAGGGTTTCATTGTTTGGCATATGAGATAGAATTTGTAAAGTTTGCAAAAGATAATCTTCAGCTGAGCAAGTATTTCAATAGTAGCATTATGATAGTGGTCTGATACAAAGTTATTGGCATGTCAAATGGACCTTATGTCTTGATTCAATTGACTCAAGTTGTATAATTGTTCATACCTCAAGCTTTGTATCAAGTTTGTATGCATTTGATTGACATTTCATCTTCATTTGATGGTCTGATATAAAACAGTGACAGTCTGATTTATGGAATAGTGAGCTCTTGTTGTGTTTCATTTCATCTTTCAATTAATGATTTGTTAAGTGTGATGTTTTTATTGATTACTCACAAACAGTTGCAAGACATCTTATTTATATCATAAGTAGGGTCTCTTACATGCTCAAGCCATATGATAGGGGACAAGAGCAAGTTTCTCACTTTGAAGGAAGTAAATGGAGGTACAATAGAATTTGGAGACAATGCTATAGCAAGGATTACTGGAAAATGTACTCTTAGTCTTGATAATGGAAAGACAAAAACAAAAAAATGTCTTGTATGTTTAAGGTTTGAAGCATAATCTTCTTAGTGTTAGTCAAATGTGTGATCAAGGACACACCCTCACATTTCATGCTCAAGGGTGTGAGATCAAAAATGCAAGTAAAGGAAAATTAGTTGTAGATGCAAATAGAACAACAAATAACCTATACATCTTCAGTGGGATCAAGGGAGAAAAATGCTATATGGGACAAACAGATGAAAGTTGGTTATGGCATAGGAGAATGGGCCATATAAACTTTGATAATCTAGTAAAAATCAGCACCAAATAGGCCGCAAGAGATATGTTGAAGATTGCTAAACCTCCAAACACTCTTTGCAAGCAATGTCAGCATGGGAAACAGACAAGAGAAAGCTTCAAATCAAAGGAGTACTCAACAACAAAGCCATTGGAACTTGTCCATACAGATCTCTGTAGGCCTACAAGAACACAAAGTTTGCAAGCTGAGTTATTTTATGTTGCTCATTGATGATTATTCTAGAATGACATGGGTTACTTTTCTAAAAGAAAAATCTGAAGCATTTGAGAAGTTTTAATCTTTTAAAGCCTTGGTTGAAAATGAAACTAGGTTAAAAATCAAGTGATTGAGATCAGATAGAGGAGGTGAATTTACCTCAAATTAATTTGAAGACTTTTCTGAGCATCATGGAATAAAGAGACATTTTTTAGCTACAAGAACTCCACAACAGAATAGAGTTGTAGAATGGAAGAAGCGAACTGTGCAAGATATGGCTAGAACAATGTTGAATGAATCTAAGCTATTAGACATATTTTGGAGAGAAGCAGTTAACACAACAGTCTACATTTTGAACAGAGGGCAAATCAGAGTCAACAATAGCAAGACACCTTATGAATTATGGAAGGGAAGACCAACAATAGTCAAATACTTCAAAGTTTTTGGGAGTAAGTGCTACATAAGAAGAGATGATATGTGAGTCCAGATCTGATGAAGGCATCTTCCTTGGTTATTCCTCAAGAAGCAAGGCTTATATATGTTACAATAAAAGATTGCACAAGAATGTAGAGAGTGCCAATGTAAAAGTGGATGAAGCAAGATATCAAAAGGAAAAAGTACAAGTAAATGATCACCTATAAGACTCAAGCTGCAACAAAGAAGAATTTGAAGACTCAAGCTGCAAGGAAAAAGAAGATGAAAAAGGAAGAAATAGGATGAAAAAATACAAAGACACCATCTAGATATGTCCAGAGGAATCATTTAGAAAATCTAATTCTTGGTGATAAAGATAATGGAGTTCAGACTAGAAGAAGATTAGCAAGTGCATCAGAACATGTAAATTTCTCCTTGTTATCTAAAATTGAGCCTAAGAACTTTGCGGAAGCTAGAAAAGACAAGCATTAGATTGATGCTATGGATGAAGAGTTGAATCAAATTGAAAAGAATGAGACATGCGAACTTGTTCCAAGACTAAAAGATAAGAATGTGATCGGCACCAAGTGGGTTTTTAAGAATAAGTTAAATGAAGATGATCAAGTGGTAAGAAATAATGCAAGGTTAGTTTGCGTCATGTCCCTATAATAACAATCATATATATATTTAATAAATAATATATTTATAAGAATATATATATTATATATAAATATAAATAACATATATAGATATTAATAATATAAATATTAATATTAATATTTAATATTATTATAATATATAATATATTAATATTATAAATATATTTATAAAGTAAACTTGTCTTAGGAAAATGATACAATTGGAAAGATATTAAGAGCATTAATAAAATGGCATCGATTCTTATTTAGGAACATCGATTACAAATAATATTGGATCGAAATAGATACCAATCCTCTCCCAAGCTGCGATCGATTGACAGTGCTTTGACTCCTATTAATATCTACGATCTCTCAATCTTTTGGAACGGATTATTGTGCTATTCGATATGGAAGTTCATGATTATCAAGTGAAGCAAGTTCGTGGATCATGAACACAATGATTAAGAAATAAAAGGTAGCACTTAAGGCTGCATGTGATATTCCCTCTGAATATAAGCATTACAACTACCAAATGCACATAATATTTCCATCGGCCAACTTCTCTATGTCAAATAGCCATAATAATAATTATTAAAGACTAAAGGAAGGAATCGATCATAATTAAATAACACTTAACAATCTTACCAAGTGCTTATAGAAGGATATCATGAAGGGTGGTGACCGGTGGCCAACCAACACCCCCGCCCAACATATAAATAATGATAGGTGGTTGGAATAATCGGTATAGACATCATCAACTCAGCAATCCTTCAATCTATCATCAACGATCATCTCATCTCAGGCATTAACAACACAATATCATCTCTCAACACAAAATACAATATCATTCATTTAGCAGCCCTGAATCAGATCACCATTCAATAAATTATTACCTTCACTCAGCAACATCTAGAAAGCATTATCACATCTTGAACAACAAATTGATATCAAGGAATAAGGTATAAATTTCATGCTTCTCCTATGTTATTTCAATAGATGAATATTTGATTATGTATGAATATGAATGGCATTCAAGTGCCACAAGATTATTTAAAGGGAATAATGGACAAAGTCCAATTCCTATAAAAGAGAATATGTGCATGAAAAGCATAAATGCTATGATCCAAGAGATTATTTGAAAGAGAAGGCAAGGAATGTTAATGGTATGATTCTTAACCCTACTCATGATATACTAGGGACGAGAATAAGTGGCCTCATCATTAATCTTAGCTAACACCCTACGAGAACGTGTAGTTATTTAGGGAAGGGCGGTTTAGTAATCTTGCACCTAGGTGACTCTCAAGTGGATGAAGTATCGCTAGGTGTAGCGTGAAGTCCCTTGAGCCAAGTGGTGAAGTATTGCCGGGTGTAGCATGAAGCCCTTGGGCCTATGGTTGCATAGATAAATTGTTATTAAATAGATTACACGGTAGGTGACTCTCAAGTGGGTGAAGTATCACCGGGTGTAGTGTGAAGCCCCTTGAGCCAAGTGGTGAAGTAGTGTAGCATGAAGCCCTTGGGCCTACAGTAGTGGAGTCTTGTTATCCAAAGCCCTAACGAATAGATGACCGTCTCCATGGGGTTAATGGTTAGATTAGATTAATAATCAAGCATGAGGAATAACTCTCCCAAAGTATATTATGAGATCTCCATATGATAGGAATGATAAAATATGAAATATACATATAATAGTGTACTTGATATTGAATATGTTTATGATGTTACTAACCCTAATTAAGGTATTATGATTTCATAATGGATCTATTAATTACTAATGTTCTCTATAAGAAGTTACATTTGTGTGCAAGGTAAAGAAATCTAAAACTTCCTAAGAGGGGACATTATAGTTTGTAAGGGTTATGCTCAAGTTGAAGGTATTGATTTTGAAGAAACCTTTGCTCCAGTTGCAAGATTAGAAGCTATCAGAATGTTTTTGGCATTTCCTTGTTTCAAGAACTTTAAAGTCTATCAAATGGATGTTAAGTCAGCCTTTCTCAATGTCAATCTAGAGCAAGAGGTATACATTGAATACCCAGAAGGGTTCCTATTATTAGAAAATAAGGATTATGTGTGCAAGTTGAAGAAAGCACTCTATGGGCTAAAATAAGCCCCTAGGACCTAGTACTCAAGACTTGACAAATACCTACAACAACAAGGCTTCAAAAGAGGAATTGTGGATAGTAATCTCTATATCAAGACTGAAGTTGAGAATCAATTGATTGTTGTGGTTTATGCAAATGACATCATTTTTGGAGGCAGCAGTACCAAAATGTGCCAAGAGTTTGCAAAGGAAATGCAAAAGGAGTTTGAGATGTCTATGCTTGGAGAGTTATCATTCTTCCTTGGTTTACAAATTTCTCAATCCGACAAAGGCATATTTATCTCACAAACCAAATACATCAAGGACATGTTGAAGAAATTTAGGATGGAAGATTGTAGATTAGTTAGCACACCCATGATTATAGGCTATAAGTTAAGCAAAGATGATGAATCTCCTGAAGCAAATCAGACACTGTACAAGTCAATGATTGGGAGCCTACTATATGTGACAACATCAAGACCAAACATTATGCAAGCAGTAGGCATGGTGGCGCATTTTCAAGAAGATCCAAAAGAAACACATGTGCAAGCAGTCAAGAATATTTAAATATCTAAAGGGCACTTTGGACTTTGGTTTGTGGTATCAAAGAGGTGAAGACTTCACTCTAGCAGCATATACAGATGTGGATTGGGTAGGCGGTGTTGATGATAGGAAAAGTACAAGTGGAGGAGCATTTTTTCTTGGGAACAATCTAGTGTCTTGGTTAAGCAAGAAACAACCTTTAGTTTCTTTATCCATAGCAGAGACTGAATACATAGCAGCAACATCATGTTGCACATAGGTTATTTGGATGCAACAAACACTAAAGGACATGAAGGTAGAATATGATCATCCCATTTCAATACTCTGTGACAACATGAGTGTAATCAATATTTCAAAGAATCCGGTTATGCACTCTAGGACAAAGCATATTCCTATCAAATATCATTTCTTAAGAGAACAAGTAGCAGATCACCATGTCAAGTTGGAGTACGTTGCCACAAAAGAATAGATTGCAGACATTTTTACAATGCCCCTTCCTAAAGAGACTTTTGAGTTTCTTAGGCAGAAATTGGGAGTGATATCTCTCTCATCTAGTCACTAAATTCTTAAGAAGAAGAAGCACAAATTCAGTAGGAGCTAATCACTGCATTCTATTTTAGCTCCGTGAAGTCTTTGCCATTGATGTCAAAGGGGGAGAGTTACAAAAAGGGGGAGTATTATAGAAAGGGGGAGAAGTATGTTCTTGTTGCACTCAGATTATTTCTTTGCAAAGTTGCCATCAATGACAAAGGGGGAGATTGTTGTCATTGATGTCAAAGGAGGTATTTTATTGAAGATGAAAGAGCATTAATTTATGTGCAAATGTTGGCCAACCTCCATGATGGTCTGATGCTCATGATTGTTGATCACCCTCATCTAATTTTGGCGCCCACTTCTCAAGTTATTCAAAATAAATTAAAATTATTTATGTTTTATATGGGCTGACCCTCTTGGTATAGTCACCCTTCTTGGGAATTAAATTAAATTTATTATTATTTTTATGTGACCGACCCCCCTTGAGAAGACAAACCCTATTGGGTAAAGAGGCATGTTTTGGGTATAAATAGAAGATGAATTGGAGGTAAAGAAAGCAAGCAATTAACGCAATATCATTCCAATATAGCAGAGCAGATTTATTGCAGCAAATTTTGTGAAGTAATAAAATGCAATATCATTTAGATTTAGAGCAGAGCAGACTTATTGCAGCAGATTTTTGAAGAAGAAAATATATGTGAAGAAGTTGCAAGCAGATTTTATGAAGGTTGCCATCAAATGATCATCATCTATTGAAGAAGATGTATTCAAGAAGGCATAAATTTTGTTCATTTGGAGGTTGGTGCCTCCTAATAGAAGAGATTGGTGTTTCTTGCTAAGTTGGTGCTTAGTAGTGGGGATTGGTGTCTCCAGTGGGTTGGTGCCTATAGAGATTTGTAAGAGAATTTTCATTTTTATTATGACTGGATTTGGATAGTAGATCAGGGTAGTTCTCTGTGGTTTTTCCTGAAAGGGTTTCCACGTAAATCTTGTGTTCTTAATTGTGTGGATCTTATGTGTTTACTGCTACCCCCCTTCAGTATAAGTGTGTGCTCATCAACACATCTGCTATGTTCTGAAATTGCCCTATTAAACAATTCATGCCCTTTATTCTTTATTGATCATTTTTTGCTATTTTTGTTTTTAAATAATGTTGCCTTCTCATTTTAAACAAATGAAATATGATTTTTTTTTCAAATTATGAATATTTTTATATAATTAAATATTTAAAAAATTTATATATACCTTCTCATTTTAAACAAATGATATATATATATATTTCTTTTGCAAATTATGAATATTTTTATATATTTTAAATATTAAAAAAAGTTATATATACTCTCTCATTTTAAACACAGATTTCTACTCAAGGCATCAGCAACTTTGTTTGATTTGCCACTCATATGCTTCAACACAAAAGTATAACTCTGCATGAACTCTACCTATCTCATGTATCTCTGATTCAACTTACCTTGATTGTTCAAATATTGCAAAGCTTGATGATCTGTATACAATACAAATTCCTTAGGCAACAAATAATGTCTCCACTTCTTCAAGGCTTGAATTATGTCATAGAACTCTTGATCATAAACTGAATATCTTCTCCTTGCATCATTCAACTTCTCACTGAGATATGCTACAAGTCTACCTTCTTGACTTAATAATGCTCCAATTGCATTTCCACTAGCATCACAATCAACTTGTAATACCTTGTTGAAATCTAGTAATGCCAAAATAGGTTGCTCTGTCACTTATATATATTTCTTTTGCAAATTATGAAATATTTTATATATTTTAATTATTAATATATATATAAATAATAAATGTGTGTGTGTGTGTGTATATATATATATATATAAACCCATACTTGAATTTGGAAAAAAAAATCTGTCATATTGTGTACCCAAAATTTTAACTTGTACCCAAGCCCAAACCCAAATAGGCAACTTAGGTTTTAACATTTACATGAGCTCTTTTCATTTGTTTCGAACTTGTTTTACCTTCTCTACATTGCATTTGTCTAGTAGTGGCAATTGACAAGGTGTCATTGTACCTCATCATTTAATCTGTTTTTCAGATGTCAAAGAACCGGGGCTGTGTCCACGGCTGTCTGCAACTAGGAATTCTATAGTTACCAGTTTATTGCTAGTCCTATTTTTAAAAGAAAGATTAATCTAATTGCTTGTTGAATAAATGTAATGAATGCTGGAAAACAGAATGAAAACAGGAAATGTACTCAAAGCAAAGAAACTATAACATGCATCTATCTATTAAAACAGGAAACACCTTTATAAAAGAAAATTAAGACAATAAAACAGTAATACTAGCCTCCTGCCCGAGTGGTGAGAGTGGGCCCTTGCTCCACACCCTTGAGGCTGAAGGCTATAGTAGGAAATCAGCACAAAAGCTGATCAAAACTAATTCAGTCCAATTCATTCATTTCTGCATTCATGAAAATATGGCTATAACAGAACTGAGATCTTCCTGAATCAGAATAATTTTATCATCGTTCTATTACTATTTCTGAGAGTATATATATAAAATGAGTGATGATATATCACTGAACTTATCTATCAGTCTTTCTAGGAGATGACACCATCTCTTATTTGTACTTAACTGTCTAACTTATGAAAAATCACCATGCGAGAAAGGTAGACTTGAGTGGAATAGAAGTCCACTCAGAGGTCTAAGTTTAAGTCTTAATACACTTGGGCATCAAAGCCCTGAAAATAAGGATATTGGATTAGTTCAATTTGTAACTCATGCAAAATCTTTGAAAAGATAAAACTTCAGCAGTTTAACTGATAGTTGTCCCTTCACCACTTAGGTGATGATTTGAGTGAAGTGAGGGAGTATTAGGATCGCTGCTGAAGTGTCTAGTCGGTAGCTCTGCTTGGAAACATGCCCTGTTCTCAGGAGGCGCCGGAGATAACTGTTCCTGTCTGCAGCTCCGGAGATAGCTGTTCCTGCCTGCAGCTCTGGAGATATTCCAGACTCTCGCAGAGCTCCGGAGAGTCATTCCCCAAATCTTCAAAACTTCAGGTGTCACTATTCTTTGTTATTGTCTCTGGAGATCATTGGAGACGATCTCTGGAGATGCACAAAATCGTTGTTCCTGGCATCTACACCTGCTGATTCAAAAAGAGAGAGAAATTCTACATTTTTCCATTAATCCCACGCACATTAGTCACCTTAATTAGAAATTATAACCTCAAGTAATCTATCTTAATTAATCACCAAATAGAACAATCTTGCTAACTTATTTGAGTGCAGACACAAGGAAGATGAACTAAAAAAGGGAAAAAGAGAGGCAAAAAGGTGTATTTCATGAGTGCAATTTGGCACTCATCATCCCCCCCATACCTAAGGTTTGGCAGGTCATCCTGCTTTTCACATCCTAGATCTATTTTGGTGAAGCAATCTGTCAGTTAGGCTATACTCCTGGAGATAGATTGTCCAAGTGGTTCTGTTGGTGTTACCATTTCCTCTGTACTTGTCAACTTGCTTCATCCAGTCTTGCAATTTTTCATCTTCTAGTTGTTCTGTCCATACAGGGAGTGGTTCAATTATCAGAGGTCTGAACTGTCCACCTATCCATTCTTGCTTATGTTTATCCATCAGTTTGGATATCATCTTTGCCTTTCTCATAAATAGTCTCAGGTTTGCAGGGGTGACCACCTCTCTAAGCTTTTGCTCTGGGGTCAAAATATTCCATCTCCTCTTTGCTACAGCAAGTACAGGATTTGCTAAATTAATCATAAAAAGACCAAAGTCAATGGAGCATTCCTGCAAACTTTTCAGGTATAAAGGCAATATGCTGGTTGCACTTGTAGGATGATAGATAAGGGACCTAAATTGGGTCTAGAAAGCAAAAGGATTGGGACATTATTTTCTGATGAGGAGATCTGTTTTTGAATCCTTTTGAAGATGATCTTCCATCCTTTCATTCTAGATCTGGTGGTTTCTCATGAGGGACATGAATGCCTTAAGCTAGCATTCTCCCACAAAGTGATTAATCATGAAGGCTATATCATTAATGCAGAACCCATGTAAGTATAATTCACATAGGAAGTTTTTGTCTTCATCTTTGCTCCTGGTGTAAGCTGCCATGAAACCTTCTGCTATTTCGGTATCCTCAGTTATGTCAGACAGGACTAAGGCGAGTTTCATTTGCAGCAGCACCCTTTCCTATAGGAACATTGAATAGCTGGCACTTGGAGGCCTGCAGGATAGAATTTCTGAGGAAACGGAGGCCATTTGAATGATTTTGCTTTCCAAAGTTGCTATTCTCTCTGCTCTGGCAGTGACTGCCCTTTGTAATTGCAACATTGGCTTGGAGGACTCAAATTCCCTACACCTTTCCTCCCAATGAAACAGGGCTTTGGGAATGTCAATGGGGATTGGACCCACATAGGCATCTGTTTGAATTTCCTGTTCATTGGTTGCCCTTGGGCTAGATAGTTCTTGAATATATTCTTCTTGGTCATCCAGTCTGTTATTGGCCCAAGTTAATTGTTTATCCTGGCTTTGCACCTTTTCAATTAGTGCTGCCATTACTATGAGGCCGTTGTCTCTGGCCATGGTGAGCTCAGAAACCTTTTGTATTGTTTCTTTTTCCTTTTCTTCCATCACTTTTGCTGCCTCACGTTTCTGTGCTTCCAACTCTGCCTCCTTCTCCTGGATGATTCTGTCCTTGTTTTGGAGGTCTGTTTGGATATTTCCAATAGTTTGCTTCAGCTCCATCTCCATCTCTACTCTGACCTTCTTGAGGTCAGTAATAATCAAATTCTTTCCCCAGAGCATTCTTTTTAAATTTTCAATTTCTTCCATTAATTGTTGCTCTGTTGAGATTTCTATATCCTCTTGGTCAGAGGGATGAGATAGAGTTTCTGCCTCTATTTCTGTGGCTGTTGGCTGATTATCAATATTATCCATGGCCACTTGCCCTGTTTCTCCCAATGTATCCATGTGCCCTATTTCTCCTTCAGCAGTGTTCCTGACTTGAGGATCCTTTGTTGTTGCTGGCACTGATGAAGGTCCTGCTTTGTCCTCATATGTGCTCAATTCCAGGAGTGCCTCAGCAAGCAGGGCAGTATCCTTCTCAGCTTGTGAGAGCTGCCTCTTCCTTTTGCTTCTCCGGAGCACAGGTGGGACTGGTGCCTCCGGAGCAGGTCTCCCTTCCTCAGAATCTGAGGAGATAGTAATAGTTGGTAAGTTTCCTGTCTCTGGAGCACATGGTGGTGTTGAAACTGGACTTGACTTCACATGAACAAAAGGTGCTAGAGAATTTCTACTTTGCTTCCTCTTCCTGACCAGAGGTACCTCATCTGAATCATGGGATGGTTCTTCAACCCACCATCTTTCCTTAATTCCCTGTCTGGACTCTCCCTCTGTTAACTTCTTAGGCCAAGATTCCTCAGGTAGAGTCATTTTTTGCCTGACCGACCGAGTCATGTATAGAGGTCGTGTAGGAGCAGGTTCTGCAATTTGTTTACCTTTCCCCTTTTTGTCAGGAACAGGGGCTACAAATGATGTAGCCTCCTGTGAGGGTGATGTCCCTTTGTGAATAGCTGTGGAGGTGGCTGTAGGCTTAGTTTCCTCATCCTGGTGAGAGGGAGAACTCTCACCTTCTGTTTGTGTTGTCTCTGGTTCTCTGACTTGAGGGTTATGCTCAAGAAAGTTCTGCAATAGGTCTTCTCCATTGGCCTGAGATAGGAAGTGGTGCTTGACTATTAGAAAGATGAGGCCATGGTGTTTCATGGGTCCCTTACCCTGCTGGTATTTCTCTGCAGTTGCCCTGATGGCAGAATACAGGAAATTAGGGATATTTATGTTATATTCGGGGTGCCTATTTCCATGTCTGAGAAAAATCAGCATTTTCATTATGGGCCCTAAAACTATGGAGAATTGGCCATCACAGGTAAAGTACTTCATTAACCAGGTAGCAACAGTTGCCCAGCGGTTTGGGAGAGTGGACCTCAAAATTCTTTTGACCTCATTCTTATTCATATGCAATTGAATAGCAGGTTCACCTCAAACAGAAATTTTTTGAATTAAATCAGTATACAAGGTTTTCAGGTGGTAGAACCTCTCACCTTGTTCGGGGAGTCCAGAAATGTGGCTGATAATTGTGGAGGAGAGACTGATTTAGTTTCCTCTCACAATGGTCTGGTTGTCTCTTAAATTCCTAAGGAATTTGTCCACAATATCCTCCTGAAACCCTTCAAACTTGTCTAGGAAATCTAACCATCCAGCAGCCCTTAAAATGTTTACTGCAGCTGCATCCTTCAGAAGACCCGCAGTATTTTCTGGCTCAGACTTTTTCTTGACCCCCATTGCTGAATTGATGGCACTTTCTGTGTTTTACTCCCCCAATCTACAGTCTATTTGTCCGTCTTATCTCTGTGGGCTCCGAAGTATTGTTCAAATTGCTCTGTAGACTCCGGAGAGTTGGTTAATTTATCTTATGCTTCAGTCTATTCTGGAGGTTTGAATGAGGGATGCTATTGTTTTTAGGCTGGGCTTATGCAGATGGGTTAAAGGACCAAGGCAGCCATAAATGTAACGGACTGACAAGGCACTCCGGAGGTAAGGTGGCATTAAGGCACAGCTGGCGGCATGCTTGGACGTGAAAAAGGAAATGACGATGGAGGGACGTGTCATCTTGGCAGCACCCAAAATAGAAAGACATGACAGTTACTAATTAATGATCAATTAAAAATAGATTTACCTGGATCAGTTTTAATGATGAGGCGATGTACACGGGAGAAATGTTGTGCCATTTTGGAAACTGCACGCGTTGTGGCATTTAAGCAACGGCCTGAAATGACATCCACTTCCTACTTGCACGTGACCTGCAATCATTGCACTGAGTGGCACCAAAATCCACGCCCATGGGTGATGTCAGCGCCAGCTCGCGGACACTCTTGCAATTATTAGTATACTAATTTAATTATGCTTTGCGATGAAGTAGAAGATGAATCATGATGACCTCATCATACGAGTTGTCTACTTTACTACCTGGAGAGGTGGGTACCTCCCTTATTATGGAAACTGACGGCATTATTATTAGAGCGCCGGAGGTGCTCCTAATTGGAAAGCGCCGGAGATGCTCCCATTTGAGAAGCGTCGGAGATGCATTGGGCCAATTTCTGGTAACTGATCATATCCAAAGCTTAATTATTTCAACTATCCTGAAGAAGGGAACCGCCATTTTACTAGTTTTCAACTCCCTTGGTCGAGAAAGACAGCTATTTGTGGGTTTTCCATCTTTCTCTATATTTTTTTTCTCTTTTATTTATTTATTTATTTATTTATTTTTAGAAGGCAGCCATTGCTGGTTTTCAACCTCCTTAATTTTTTTTTAATCATTCAATCCAACACCGTGACAGAGGAGGTATCCCCTGTGTCAAAACACAGATCATCTCGAAACTCTTCTTTAGTAGATGGTCTTTTGTAGAGCTTTATCCGGTGACCATTTACTAGAAATGTGTTTGTGCTCCCATCAATTGGTTGCAGTAATACAGTTCCATTTTCAAACACTTCCTTTATTTGATAAGGACCCAGCCAGTGAGTCTGCAATTTCCCTTTGAATTCTTTGAATTTAGAATCATAAAGAAGAACCCAATCTCCTTATTAAAATGTCCTCCTCTTAATATGTTGGTCATGCCATTGTTTCCTTTAGTACTGAATCAGTTCTGTTTGCTGAAAAGCTTCTGTCCGAATCTCATCCAACTCGTTGAGCTGAAGAATTTTGTTCTGCTGAATTGTAGACAATGGCAGCCCAACATCCAATATAGTTTTAAGTGTCTGGAGTTCAAATTCTATAGATAGTATAGGCTTTTTCCCATAAACCAATTCATATGGTGAAAACTTTGTTGTGGACTTCCAAGTGGTGTTGTAAGCCCAAACTACTTCAGGTAGTCTATTAGCTTAATCTTTTCTGTTCATTGCCACTGTCCTTGTTAGGATATTCTCAAGTTCTCTGTTAGTTACTTCTACTTGCCCATTTGCTTGAGGATGGTAAGGTGAAGATTTTTTGTGCTTGACTTGGTATAAATCTGTGAATGCCTTGATTACCTGTGAAGTAAATTGAGGTCCTCTATCTGAAACTATTGATTTTGGGGCTCCAAATCTTAAGAAAATTTTATTGTAAAGGAAATCAGCAACTTTTTCTTCTCTTGCAAACTGTAATGCTTGAACCTCAGCCCACTTAGTAACATAGTCTGTGCATACTAGAATATACTCCTTGCCTGATGATGGCGGTGAAATTGGTCCCACAAAGTCTAGATCCCATTGCTCAAATGGTTCCATCATGATTTGAGGATGTAGCAGCATTTCCTGGGTAAAGGTGGGCTGCCCCATCCTTTGGCACTGGTCACAGTGCTGCACATACTTCTTTGTGTCTTTATGAAGAGAAGGCCAGTAGTAACCAGCTCCAAGGATCTTATGGACTGTCCTGTGGAAATAGTAGTGGCTACCAGATGGTTCATCATGACATGCTCTCAACACATCAAAAATCTCATCAGCCTTCAAGCACTTGCATAGAATGAAATTAGGACCACATTTAAATAGTAAACCATTTAGCCATTGTAGGATAAACTTTCTTTAACCAAACATTTTCTTTGTTTTGAAGTAAAATGGGATGGATACAAGCCTGTAGCTAAAAGATTAGCTATGTCAGCAAACTAAGGTGCAGTAGTGGATATGGCAAAAAGATGTTCATCTGGGAATTTGTCCTCCACTGGTTGATCTTCTCCTCCTGTATGCAATCTTGACAGAAAATCAGCAACCAAATTAAACTTTCCTGGATTATCAACTATGGTAATATCAAATTCCTGCAATAGCAATAACCATCTGATGATCCTTGCACCTACTACTAGTTTATTCATTAGGTACTTGATGGCTGCGTGATCAGTGTGCACAAATATTTTATATCCAGTGATATAATGCCTGAATTTGTTTATAGCATAGATAACCGCCAAGAATTCTTTCTCAGTTGTATAATTTCTTTCTGCAGAGGTAAGGGTTTTGCTAATGTAATAAATGGCATGCATACTCTCTCCTTCCTCCTTTTGTCCTAAAACTGCCCCAATGGATTCATTTGAAGCATCAGTTTGTATGTGAAATGGTAAAGTCCAATTAGGTCCCCTTAAGACTAGTGTGACAGTAAGCTTCTCCTTCAAAGTTTCAAATGCTGATTGACAGTCTTTTGTCCACAAAAATTCTGTTTCTTTGTTAAGCAGGGTAAACAGGGGGCAGCTATTCTGCTAAAATTTTCTATAAACCTCCTATAGTAGCCTGCATGACCCAGAAAACTTCTGACATCAATCTGATTTTTGGGTGAAGGCAACTGTGTGATGACTTTTATCTTGTTCTAATCCACTCTGATCTCTTTTTCTGAAATATGGTGTCCCAAAACAATTCCTTCCTCCACCATCATAAAACATTTCTCATGGCTAAGGGATAGTCAATTTTTATCACAACATTTTAGTACTTTTCCAAGGTTTGTGAGAGCTTCCTCAAATTTATCCCCATACACAGTAAAGTCATCCATGTAGACCTCCATGCATTCATTAGCTAGTTTAGCAAAGATGGCTAGAACCAGTCTCTGCAATGTAGCTGGGGCATTGCATAACCCAAAGGGAAGAACTTTGTAAACAAAGGTTCCCCAAGAACATGTGAAGGTGGTTTTGTCTTGGTCTTTAGGTGCTACTTGAATTTGATTATACCCACTGAATCCATCAAGAAAAGAAAAATACTTTCTCCCAGCAAGGTTGTCCAGAACTTGGTCAATAAATGGTAAGGGAAAGTAGTCCTTTTTTGTGGCCTTGTTGAGTTCTCTATAATCAATACACACCCTCCATTTCCCATTCTTTTTAGGCACAATGACAAGGGGTGAGATCCATTGACTGTCTGAGATTGGATATATGAACCCTACCTGGAGTAATTTTTCTATTTCAGTTTTGACAATGTCCTTTAAGGCAGGATTCAATCTTCTTTGTGGTTGCCTGACAGGTTTAATATCCTCAGTGTAGATATGATGGGTACAGATCTTGGGAGGTATGCCTTTCATATCTTGGTATTCCTAGGCAAAAGATGCTGAGTGGGAGACCAAAAGCTGGATAAGTTTTTCTTCCTGACTTGCTGTTAACTGAGTACTTATATTAAGTGTTTTCCCTGGCAGAATCATGACCTGTTTTGTTATTTGTTCCATAGATGTGGTAGATCCATACATTGGTGTTATGGCATTTAGAGGACAAGAATGTGGGAGTAACACGTGGAAGGTGGCTAAGTCCTTGTAAAACGTTTCCCCACAAGGAATAATGTTGGCAAGGGTACAATGAGAAGAAACAAGAAGTTCTCTCTGAGGATCTTGGGTGAGTTCCATCACATCTTTATTGATTAGGATGTGAGTGAAATCTTCCATTGTATCATAGTATACTTCTTCTCCTAATTCTCCCAGATGTTCCCTAATGGTTACCATAGCTAATGAGGCACTGTTGCCCATGTTATCCAGTTCATCCACCCATACTCTTCTTGTGTAATGCACTGATGGTTTAGCTGGAGGATACAGAGATATTTTCTTTAAATCTATCCCATTAGAAATGACCATATCTCCAGTTCGACAATCAATAGATGCTGCTGCAGTAGCCAGCCATGGTCTTCCTAAAATCAGTGGATAAGCATTTCTTTGGTTTCTAGGTACTAGTATTAAGAAATCCACTGGGAATTCCCATGAATCTATCACAACAGGTACATCAGTGATCACTTCCTTTAGAACAGCTACTGACTGATAAGCAAGTTGAAGAATTGTAGTCATGGATTAGATACCTAATAGAGCTAACTTGTCCATTGTATGAACTGTCATCACATTAATTGCTGCTCCTAGATCAACCAGAACATTTGAAATTTCTACCCCTGAGATGAAAACAGTTATGACAGGTTTTCCAGGGTCTCCATATTTTGGGAGGAGAATTTCTCCCATCAATAGATCCACTACTTTTCCTTCCACCTGTATTGTGGAGGGAAAGCTTTTCTTTCTGCCCTGTGTTTTGATGCAATACTGTTTGATTAACTGATTTAGTTCTGGTACATCTCTGATGGCCTGGAGAAGAGGAATTTCAATGTTTAGCTGCTTGATTTCCTACAAAAGTTCTAATTCCTGATTGGTTTGGATTTGTTTTTGTAGAATCTTTCTCTGGGGAGCATTCTGTTTAAGTCGTTCTGGGTATGGTGGTAGCTTTTCCATCTCCGGAGCTCTTATCAGAATTATGTTTAGGACTGTTCTCCAGAGCCAGCCTTTTAGGAGTAACTCTGGAGTTGTCTGTGGATGATTTTTCTAGCACTTTTTCGTTAGTAATCTCCTATGGGGGTTGATTGGATGGATTTTCAGATTCCTCATCATTGGTTATTTCAACTATAGTTGGAGGAGAAGGTCTTGGGAATGCTTTCCCAGAATGCAGCTAGAGATTATTTGAATATATAGCATTAATTCCAGCTAGATTTTCTTGCTCTATCATATAGATAGCTGCTCCCTGTTTATTCTGTGGGTTTGGTATAGGCTAAGCTGGTAAAGGTGGTTGACTAACTGGTTCATTTTGTGTTTGACCCTGTGTGTTGGAGGATCCAGTTAGTTAAGCCTGCTGTTGAGGTTGGAAACGTCTAGGTTGTCCTTGGTATTGTTGATGATATCCCTGTTGAGGACCCCATTGAGGTTGCATATTTTGTGATCCAAACTATGGTGGCCACTGTTGATTTCCCCAAGGCTGATTTTGCCAGTTTTGGTTTTGCCAGTGTTGACTTGGCCAATCCTGCTGTCCCCAAGGAGGATTATTTTGAGGGCCATGCCAAGTTGGATTCCACTGGTTATTTCCCCAATTAGAAGGACCCCTATAAGAAAACTAGTTTGGATACTAATTATAAGGGAAATTTCTGGTTTGTTTTTGTCCCACATAGTTCAACTCCTCTTCTATCTCAGCATTCTTTTTACTTAATCTTTTCAAGGCTAGAAGTTGACTACACTGACTGGTAGGATGTTCCCTATCATAGATCTGACAAATCTCTGATTTGTCCAAGGGACATTCTCTCAATAGGTGTTTGTTCCTACACCTAGGACAATAGATGGAGAGCGGTTCAGTTGCTCTGTTTTGATCAGTTGTTCTGGTTTTTGCTTGAATCCCATCCAATTTGGTATTTAGTTGGACCAGAATGTCTGTTTTTAGATTTGCAATTTCCTCCATCAATTGTCCTATCTCATTCTTCCCTTTAAAAGTTTTGGATGACCTTACTCCATCTTGAGTTCTGGAATAGTTCCTGCAGAGTTCCTCTATGTTAGGTATTTCCATTTTGTTAATGTTCCCTTTTCCCATTAGGTCCAGTGCTTGTTTTGATTCTTTATCCAATCCTTTTATAAACAGGGTTCTGGCCAAGGGGTGATCCACTAGATTGCCAAACCATCTCAAGCCAAAATTAAACCTATCCACATAGTCTTCTAAGGATTCTTCCTCCCCCTGCCTAATTTTGAACAACTCCTCATTTTTATTACTGGATCTACAATAATCTTGGTATTTTTCCAAAAACTTTATTTCCATTTGATCCCAAGAACGGATAGAACCCTGGGGTAAACCCATAAACCATCTCATCACATAATCTTTCAGGGTTGAAGGGAACAATTTGAGTTTCTGGTTATTTGATCCATAATCAGAAGTTTGGCAGACTACTTTGAATTCAAACAAGAATTGATCCAGATCCTCAGAAGAAAGTCCTCTGAAATTTGGTAGATGTGCTGGTGAGATATTCTTCATAGGAGCATTGTCTCCAGTAGCCAAAACAATAGGATAAGAGAAGGTTCTTGGAGCCTGATTTTCCTCTTCCCCATGATCATTATTTTCCATGTTAAGTATTGGTTCTTCTTCCTGAGGTTCTAGGAAATTATTTTCTACCAAAGAATCTACCTCAACTTCTTGTAATTCCTGGATGTAATTGGCAAGTGGGATGTCTGGAGGATCTAAGGGATTGCTGTTTTGGAGTGCAGGTTTCAAGTTAAGATCTAGGTTTCCTTCTTCAACAGGATTTTGTACCACCTCACTACTTTTGCCTATGGTGTGTTGTTGGGGTGTCTGCTTAATATATCTTCCTTTTAGATCCCTAGATCTAACCATACAGATCTATTCTAAAAACTGTTTTAACTCAGTGTCCCTAATTAACACAAACTAGATCCCCGACAATGGCACCAAAAATGACAAGGTGTTGTTGTACGTCATCATTTAATCTATTTTTCAGATGTCAAAGAACCAGGGCTGTGTCCACGGCTGTCTGCAACTAGGGATTCTATAGTTACCAGTTTATTGCTAGTCCTATTTTTAAAAGAAAGATTAATCTAATTGCTTGTTGAATAAATGTAATGAATGCTGGAAAACAGAATGAAAACAAGAAATGTACTCAAAGCAAAGAAACTATAACATGCATCTATCTATTAAAATAGGAAACACCTTTATAAAAGAAAATTGAGACAATAAAACAGTAATACTAGCCTCCTGCCCGAGTGGTGAGAGTAGACCCTTGCTCCACACCCTTGAGGCTAAAGGCTATAGCAGGAAATCAACACAAAAGCTGATCAAAACTAAATTCAGTCCAATTCATTCATTTCTGCATTCATGAAAATATGGCTATAACAGAACTGAGATCTTTCTAAATCAGAATAATTTTATCATCATTCTATTACTATTTCTGAGAGTATATATATAAAATGAGTGATGATATATCACTGAACTTATCTATCAGTCTTTCTAGGAGATGACACCATCTCTTATTGGTACTTAACTATCTAACTTATGAAAAATCACCATGCGAGAAAGGTAGACTTGAGTGGAACAGAAGTCCACTCAGAGGTCTAAGTTTAAGTCTTAATACACTTGGGCATCAAAGCCCTGAAAATAAGGATATTGGATTAGTTCAATTCATAACTCATGCAAAATCTTTGAAAAGATAAAATTTCAGCAGTTTAACTGATAGTTGTCCCTTCACCACTTAGGTGATGATTTGAGTAAAGTGAGGGAGTATTAGGATCACTGCTGAAGTGTCTGGTCGGTAGCTCTGCTTGGAAACATGCCCTGTTCTCAGGAGGCACCGGAGATAACTGTTCTTGTCTGCAGCTCCGGAGATAGCTGTTCCTGCCTGCAGCTCCAGAGATATTCCAGACTCTCGCAGAGCTCCGGAGAGTCATTCCCCAAATCTTCAAAACTTCAGGTGTCACTGTTCTTTGTTATTGTCTCCAGAGATCATTGGAGATGATCTTCAGAGATGCACAAAATTGTTGTTCCTGGCATCTACACCTGCTGATTCAAAAAGAGAGAAATTCTGCATTTTTCTATTAATCCCACGCACATTAGTCACCTTAATCAGAAATTCTAACCTCAAGTAATCTATCTTAATTAATCACAAAATAGAACAATCTTGCTAACTTATTTGAGTGCAGACACAAGGAAGATGAATTGAAAAAGGGAAAAAGAGAGGCAAAAAGGTGTATTTCATGAGTGCAATTTGGCACTCATTAGCAATGAAGACTTCAAGTTTCAATGGCTGCTCCTTCAGACTTCGGCTCCTTCAAACTTCCAAGTTTAGAGTTTGGCTCCATCATCATAGTCTCGTCTATTTTTTGTTGCACGGTCCATACTCGATTTAGTTGGTTAAGTGGGGCTACTAGAGTTGGTATTATCTGTGCTTATTATAGTAGGTTTAACCATAAACTTAGGATTAAATAGTTTGAATCCATTATGGTTCGTAATTAAACTTGAATACATTTGCCTCAGCTATTTGTTAAAAAGACTAGTAAACTATATTCGAATGCAGTGAATATAAATGAAAAAAATCTATATTCCACACTTTATGGACTAAAATCTCATTTTTGTTTGCTCTCTATATCTCTATTGTATTAAAATGCCTTAAAATTTAAAAAACAACAAGTTTTTCACTTTTTTTTTTGAAAATTTTTCTACATTTTTTTGAAAATCCAATTTTTTTCTTGAATTTTTACAGATTAAATCCTATTTTTTTGAAAATATCCTAATCTTTTGGTTTTCTGATTATTTCCCAAAAGATTTTTGCTGGTATGGTTGTCAGGATTAGAGATAGTTGCTTTTGTTCATTACATCTATAAACTCTCGCTTGTGAGACAAGTGTTGTTACTAGTTTTGTGTTCATACCTAAGGCAAAAAGACAAGCATATACTTATTTTTATTGATTCAAAACCTACCAAGAAAATATTGTGTAATGTTTATAATTGTATATTTTGTCTATAGCTTAGTGTTTAGGGTTAGTTTAGATCTTAGGGAACTTCCCCTTATAATTTGAAAAGAGGTTTTACCTCACACGTGTAGACACCAACTTACAAATATTAATCTTAGAAAATGAAAGCTAGAGTTGATTGTAAATTAAGAGAAAAATAACTAGTAGAAGGAACAAAAACAAAGTTAAACACCATATAAAGAGACTAAGATACCTTGGAGAAACCTTTTGGATAAAAACTCTAGAAAACTGAGTATACACTCACTTAAGTACTCTGATGGCTTAAATGATTGATCTTCAACCCTTAGGTTAGCATAAAAACACTCAAGAACACTAAAATGACCTTCCCAAGGCCAATTACAACTCTCTCAACAAGATTATGTGCCCTCTTTGTTACAATAGTCATGAACTATGAGAAATAAATTAATAAATCTCACTACAAAAGTCCCCAATGCAACTTTGCAATTCTCCTTTGTAATGTGCCACCCCTGTTAATATTTTTAATGATCTTTTTATGTGTTATTTTTTTTTTTTGTGTTCTTACAGACTAGAGAGAAGAATACAGAAGGGGTTTTCAGTTTTCTTGCAGATGTGTTGCCGGAGCATACAATATATAGCATATAACCAAAACCTAGAAAATATACAATAGCTATGAAGAAACTAAAGACTACCCAGATAGTAAAATGGCCAATAAACAATTACTATGACATACCCATATGAATTTTTTAACTTATTACATATGCTGAGAGTACACCAGCAAGTGGGTATGGCTAGAAATGCCTCAAAACTCCATGTAATGTTATGGAATGCTCAAACAGATAATATCAGCAAGTGACAAGGCCTGGAATGTCTTCGAATGGCTGAATGTGTAGGTACAATGTATGAGAATGACCCTTCCTATGACCCATGAACCTCCTCTGGGCTGGTACGACTGGCTATAGGTGATATCAGCCACAAAGATCACTAGAAACTTCCTAAACTCCTGCTGTAAATGATCTGCAATCTACTCCAAAGCTAGGCAACCAAGTTATAATGAATATTGCATCAAAAATATTTAACAATGAATGCTAATGAAGAGTACGACCCGCTCTAGGTAGTATGGCCAGCTAGGTAAGTTTCAAAAGTCCCTAAAACCCTCTTAAACTTGCCTCAAATCTGTCATAACATTCTTGTCTACCACTGTCCACCTTAAATCTACAAATGATATAGATGTATAGCTCAAAAATCTCATCACACAATCTCCATTTCAGCACATATGTGAATGCCGGTTACATCCACCACAATGGCACCGTTGGGTGGTCTCTCACACTTGTAGAATGCTGTTACCTATGGAGGTTTTCATCTCCACAAGCCTTTGGTTCAAATCCTCAAACCCTTTGCAATAGCAAACCCTAGCAGAGCTCACAAGAAGAAAATATCACAAAGCAAGCATAATACAAAATGAGCCCTTCAACACCTTTTATAACTCACTCCAAGCCCAATGCCCCTTTTAGAGGGAATTTGTATTTGTTTTATTATTTAATTTTCATCCCCTTATGACTCCCATGGGCACCCACCTCCTAGAGGGTCTCTTTTAAGTTATAACTTATTTTTATAAAGTGACCATATAATATTTATAAGGTCCCAATAAATAATTATATTAAATTTCAAACTTTAAAATAAATATGAAGACGGTGTCAGAATGCCATGTTCTTTAGCTCGTCAGAAAGGTCTCGATGAGACGCTTCTAACCCCACTTTGAAAATCCTGAACCAACACTGAACCTGAACTTACTAAAAATAGTAAGTAGCACTCAAGATCAAACTGGGCCAACTATGAAGGTGCCAACTGGATCCTCTGAATGCGAACCAACTTTCCATCATTGACAAATGCCTCCGAGCCAAACTAACTCTAGTTCCCTATCCAAACTGCTAGTCCACAGGAACCAAGTGATGGACTAACCATGTGTCACAAAGGGGACATTACAGTCCGCCCTCCCTAAGATTGCTTGCCTCAAGCAATCTCAAGTCAGGATGCTTCAATATCTACTCATTCTCCCAAGTAGCATCCTCCACTGGCAGGTTCTTCCATTTGACCAGGTACTCTCTGATGATCCTCCTCCTCATATTACGTTCCCTAGTGTCAATTATAGCTTTGGGTACCAATATCAATTTCCCCTCTTCATCAAGAGGAGGCAACTCTACTAATGGTGTCACATTATGCCCCAACGCCTTCTTGAGGCGAGATACATGGAACACATTATGTACCCTGCTACCTGCTGGAAGCTCCAACTCATAAGCCATTTCTCCAATCCTCTTGGAGATCCTGAAAGGTCCATAATACCGTGGCTTCAACTTCTCTGCTCCACTCTTCTTGAGAGTGGATTGCCTATAGGGCTACAGCATGAGGTATACCATGTCACCAACCTCAAAAGATCACTCAGTCCTCTGTTGATTTACATACTGCTTTTGCTGATTCTGAGCCTTATGTATATTCTCCTTTAAAGGCCTCATGATGTCCTGACTCTCCTGTAGCAGGTCTTTGGCCTTAAGAACTCAACTATCACCAAATAGCAAATCAACAAAGCTGGGTGCCTCATACCCGTACAATGCCATGAAGGGTGACATCTGAATGGACATGTGGTAAGTAGAATTGTAATAGTACTCCCCCATGTAAAGACACTTTGCCCATGCCTTTTGCTGCCCTGAAACATAATTGTGGAGGTATCCTTCCACCCATTTATTAACAATCTTTGACTATCCATCTATCTGGGGGTGGTAACTGGTACTAGGTGTGAGCTCTGTCCTTGTCAACCTGAAGAGCTCCTGCTAGAGTTATTGAGGAACCTATTGTCCCTATCATTGACAATGTTACGAGGCAACCCATGGAGTCAAAATACCTCACGAAAGAAAAACTCTGCTACCTGTGCTACAGTGAAAGTGGTAGGGATGGCAAAGAAATGTGCATACTTTGTCAATCTGTCCACTACCACGAAAATGCAATCCCCACCTTAGACTTTTGGTAACCCTGTGATAAAGTCCATCGAAATGCTATCCCACTTCCTCTCAGGAATGGGCAGGGGCTGCAATAATTCTCCTAGAAATGAGTGCTCTTGTTTGTTTTAATGGCATATCAGACACTCTCTCACATACTGCATCACCTCTGTCTTAAGGCCCTTCCAGGTGAACCTCTCTCTAACCTGCCTGTAAGTTTTGAAGTACCCTGGGTGTCTTGCCATCGGCAAGTCATGGAATGCCCTCAAAACTTTCTGCTTCATCTGTGATCCTGACACCAAAAATATCCTATCCTTGTAAATGATTAAATCATTTGCCACTGTGTACCTATCATCCTTAATGGTGCCATCAATTATCCCAGTAACCCATGCATCCTTTGCATATTCGACATATCTCATCTCTCTCCAATCATCTACAATGGTACTAAGTGCACATAAATGGGAACTCCTGGATAAAGTATCAGCAACAACATTCTTCTTACCTTTGACATACACAATATCAAAGTCGTAGGCTTGTAGCTTGCTGACCCACTTCTGTTGCCTCTTGTTCAGATCCTTCTATCCAAGGAAATGCTTCAGACTGTTATGATCTGTCTTGACTACGAATTTGCTGCCCACCAAATATTGTTTGAATTTAGCCAATGCATGCATTATGGCTAACATCTGCTTGTCATAAATGTTGTAGTTGCATTCTACACCCCTCAACTTCCTGCTCTCAAAAGCTATGGGGTGCTTATCCTACATAATTACCGCACCAATGCCTTCTCCTGAGGCATCACACTACAACTTGAAAGGCTTGCTGAAGTTTGGTATTGCCAACACATGGCAGGTACTCATAATCTGTTTGAATCTGTCAAAGCACTCTTGTGTACTCCCTGTCCAACTAAATGCATCCTTGCGAGTCAAATCTGTGAGGGGTCCAGCTAAGTGAAAAAACCCCTTCATGAATTTGCGGTAATATCCACATAACCCCAAGAATCCCTTCAGCTGAGTGAGATTCTTTGGTGGTGGCAGTCTACTATTGCCTGAATCTTCTCCAAGTCTACCTTCACTCTACCAGCATTGATGATGTGACCCAAGTATAGCAACTCGGTCATCCCAAACTCAACTTTGACATCTTAGCATATAAAGATTCCCTCTCCAGAATACTCAACACAATGTCAATGTGTTTCAAGTGCTCTTCCCATGTCTTGCTATAAATCAAGATATCATCAAAGAATATCAGGACAAACCTCCTCAATTGCTCTCGGAAAACTCTATTCATGCAAGACTGAAAGGTGGCTGGTGCATTAGTCAAGCCGAATGGCATGACTAGGAACTCAAAGTGCCCATAGTGACACCTGAATGCTATATTCTCCACATCCTCATCCCTGACTCGAATCTAATAATACCTGGATCTCAAATCTATCTTAGAGAAGTAACAAGCCCCATGTAACTCATCAATCAGCTCATCAATTCTAGGAATAGGATACTTGTTTTTGATTGTTTACTTATTGAGCTCCATGAAATCAATGCAAATCCTAAGAGTCCCATCCTTTTTGTTCACTAACACAACTGATGATGCAAATGGACTCTTACTCAGCCTTATGTGTCCCATAGCGAGAAGCTCTTTGTTAGCTTTCTTGATTTCATCCTTATATCATTTGGGGTGCCTGTATGGAGTAGTAATCACAGGCTTTGCACCCTCCTCCAACTCGATCACATGTTCTATTCCCCTGTCCGGGGGTCTACTTGGTGGAATGTCACTAAACACTTTGGTGTGTTTAGTTAGAAGAGCCTGTATTTTAGGTGGATACTCATGCTTCTGTTGCTCCACAACTTTAGGCATCACCATTATCTCTATTGCCCATTGCACTTGATCATGGCAAATCAACCTCTCCATCCGCTTGAGAGAAACAACTCTCAATCCACCATTCGAAATGCCCCTGAGCACATGTTTAACTCCATTCACTTCAAACTTCATTTCCATTGTCCTCAAGTTGATAGTGAACTCCCCTATCTCATGTAGCCACTTCATTCCCAGTACAACATCCATGTCACCCATGCTAACCACATAAAACTCTGACTGGCAAGTATAATGGTTTAGTTGGATTGTCAAGTTGGGAATTCTCCTAATGCAAGTGAGTACAAACCCATCGGCTACCTTTACCTTAAATCCTATAAACTCTTATGTCTGCAACCCCCTCTTAACAACCAAGCCATCATCTATGAAGTTATGAGTGGCACCTGTATCCAACAAAGTAATGCATCTCTATCCACCCAACACTCCTCAAATCCTAAATGACTCCTCTCTCTGTATGCTAGAAATATGGGCTGTGGGTAGAGAGGTATCCTCATCCTTATCTGGTACTTCAGATGCAACATCTGTGCCTGAATCATCATCCTCCATATGCTGCTCTGAATATGTGTCTGACTCCACGAACTCATTTGCTAAAAAGTACTCAATCCTTGGGCAGCACACTTGTGCTTAGGGTCCCAAGGCTCTCTGCAATGGAAACAAAGTTTCTTCCTCCTGAGATCATTCAACTGATTACTGTCTAGTCTGGAAGAACTCTTCTGAGGCTAGTGTCCTAAGTCTTTGTGGAAAGGTCTCCTATCTCTCTCCTTATCCCTCCTGTACTGAAAGTTCTTGTTCTAAAATTTACTCCTCCATGCTGAGGACTCCATATCATGGGCCTTCTTCATGGCCTCCTGTAATGACATAGGGTCTAAACCCTTCACCCATCCTTGAAGAGGATCAAACAAACCATAAAAAAAAGCACAATCAACCTCCTCTCTGATATGTTTGAAACCATGATTGAAAGATCTTAAAATTCTGAGATGTACGAGTCCACTGAACCATTCTGTCTCAACTATCCAGCTCCTTAAATTGTAACTCCGGGTCCTTCTTGTTGAACCTATCAATGAGTCTGGCTGTGAACTCAACATAAGATGTGATCTGGTCATGTCCTAGAGTCACCTTCCCATTGCTCCACCACTTGTGCGCACTGCCCTCCAAGTGTAGAGTTACGTATGTGATGGCATCCATCTCTCGCATGGGGCTGATCTGAAGGTAACTGTCCAACTTTTGTACCCACGCTCTTGCTGAAGTTTTCCCTGAACCATCAAAATATGGTAAGGTCATCCTACTGACCTTTTGTAACTCATTATTCTGTTGCCTTATTACCCCCTGGGTCTGTGTCTCGTCCTGAGATCTGAATAGTCTCTGAAAGTCATCTTCACATGAAACCCCTCATTAGAAGCTTGCCAATCTCTAAAGATCTCCTGAAACTCTAGCTGTGTAGCATCCCGTTCAGGCATCTCATCCCTCGGCACAAATATAGGAATGCTGGGTCTATCTGCAGCTGTGAGCTGAGTAGCACCCTGGTTATTCATTGAAGCCTCTCCATCATGATTCCTATGTCTATTTCGATCACCAATGTTTATGTCACCATTCCTATCTGCATTACCTCAGTCTCTATGACCTTGGTCCCTGTGTCTATCACCATCATCTCGGTCTCTGTTCCTGTCATTCCTTCCTCTGTTCCTGTCATTCCTTTCTCCATTCCTATCATTCTGATATCTATTTCGATCTATATTTTCCTCATCTTCCTCCAACTCAGGAAATAATCAGCCAAGGAGCCGTCCGAGTGCCTGTTGGGACCTGTCCAAGCTAGCAATGATCTGCTGCTGTCCTCTGGCCAAGTCATTATGGATATCTCTGGTGCTTGTCTCTTCAATATCCCTATCTCCCATCTCCCCTGTATGCTTTGGAAATGGAGGTAACTCTCTTGAAAAGGGGTCTATCTGTGACACCTGGGAATCATCCTCAGTAGTGTTGTGTGGTTACACAACACACCCCATTTTGCCTTGACAAAATAGGGACCCAACTTTTCTTGTTGCTTGTGGCTTGCTTGTTTTCTGCTTTGGGCGGTTTGGTAAAATCAGTCATGCATGTAACCTCATAAGGGGGTGGATTTGCCACTATGATGAAGTCAGTTGCCAAAGTTAGGAGTTTCCATTATTAACTTCATGGTTGGAAGTACACAAAATTCCAAGCAGGTTTGTTTTTTAGATCACCCCAAAATTGTCTAAGGGAAGAAAGTTATGTTGAGTCAAAGTTTAGTCAAACCTGATATCGTGGGTGGGGGGTCATATTTCTAACATCAGTCATATTTGATAAGATCACCCAGATATAGAATCATCACCTAATAATCCCCATGTGTGTGATACACAAATGTCAAATTTAAATAAGGGCCAATATCTACATGTTGAAGGACTTCGCATATCCCGCAGAGGGTCATATTTCTAACATTAGTCATCTTATGAATATCACCCTTTTCGCAAATATCACCCTATGTCAATATGACAGTGACGTCATCCGATTCCAATAAATGAAAGAAATCACCCTAATGATGACATCATCATTCCATCTAAACCACGAGGGGGTTATTTATCCAATATCCGTCATATTCCTTAATATGACGATGACGTCACTAAAACATGATAACTAAACGACGTCGCTGACATGATGATGTCACCTCGATCTTTTCCAAGGAAAGGGGGGGTCATATTTTAGATACCCTTGATCTTAGTTCCGTGACCCGATATACACCATGGTCAAACATTGACCATATCACTTGATTCTTTGCACTCAGTTATCCCACGCAAAAGTTAGGGGTTCATATTTCTGAATATCCCCTGATCTTTCTAAGATCACCCCCCCCCCATTTTTAACATTAAATGCAATTAAATGCGGTAGATGAACACCCACTGATTACAAATACAAATTGAACACTTGGCGACATCTATGGATTCCCTGGAGATGATCAACAGATTTAATCAAGACAGCGTATTTTTACCATAATATGTCCTATTGGTCTATTTTAAAGGTAAAATTCAAAGGTCATTTTCATTCACCTTGCGATAAATCAAGAAATTACAGAGTTCTGAAGTTAAACCATCAACAGCTACCTGTCAACGAGTCAGATCCTTCAACATAATGGAACGGGTGATCTTACGCGTTTATAGTCTTTCCCCATAATCACTCATCTAATCCAAAAGAAAGCACTGTTAGGTAAGTAACTGTAAACCCTTCCGTTGTCGTTTTCTGTAATTCCAGGTAGAGTATTTGTCTTTACTAGGGTATGGTCTTGTGATAATATGTAGAAAGGTAAAATAAGGGGTAATATACAGAATATACATGATAGAGGTACATGATGTTGTAAGAATGCATATGGATACCGTAGGGTAAAATATATCATGTTTATTGCAGGAATCCATGGCAGATCTCAGGAGAAATAGGTCTGAGGCAAAGTTTCTCAAGCCCATGTTTGTGCAGCCTGAGGGAGTACAATTCAAATACGGAGTCATTGGTGATACACACCAGGGGGATACAGACCTGGCAGTATGGTCAACGAGATTGGACAATGATAAGGATAATCCCATTCTGGATGGGGTGTTTGTCTCAAGTATGTGGCATGCAACTAGTTTTCCCTATGCTATGGATGCTCCGGAATTGGTAGTGGAGTGTGCAAAAAATTACAAACTAGAAACTAGGTGAGTAGAGAAGCATGGAAGGATATACACTAACTTCTCAGTCAAGGGGATTATTGCCACTTTCAATTTGCCAGTTGGGAAAAAGATAGTAAATGTGGACCTGCGTAAACTGGAAACAGAGTATAACAATAACAAGAAAAATGCGAGGAAGAGGATGTACCAATGGAGATCAAAGAGTAGTACATATATTGCCTCAACTAAGCTACCCATGTATTTGTACAAGTTTGATTTTGATGATGAGTACCAATATATGATTGCTCTACTGAGCAGGATGACTGGCAGGCCTCATGCTAGAAATTTTGAGAATTGGATGTTTTGGATCATCCAGATGGTCTTATATGCAAACAACTAGCCCCTATGGGCTAAAATCATTAGTGACTCATTGGATGAGGGAATGAGGAACCTGGGAGGACAAACATGTTTATTCTACATGACTTCATATGTGGTGTACTCTTATGCATACAAAGGAACATTTGATGCTTTGAAAACCATGGGTAAGGCTGGTGGTGATGTTGATGATGCACACATATGAGATCATTATCCCCAATTGCAAAAGAAGGTGTTGGTAATCATTTATGTTTAGGGTTTTAAGCTTGAATGTTTGCAGGTTTTCTCTTGCAAACCTTGAAATTTCTGAGTCTTGGGGTCTTGCATTGTTTTGTCTATTCTGTTAGTGGCCTTCTGTGGTGGGTTCCTGGTTGTAAATCTCATCCTCATGTTTTAGTTTTCGTTGGTTAAATAGCCCCCATGTAATGATTTGCCGCCTTTTCCTGTCGCACTCATGAAAAATGCTAAGTTTTTGTATGTGCAATTGCAAATGTACATCATCGGGCTTGTGAAATTTCCATCGGCCTCCAAAAAATTGATAAAAATTGAATTATATGAATTTTATATGTATATCGGGCTCTAAAAGGTGCATGTACAAAGGAGGAATCTTTCACGGATTCCTGGGAATATTCTCGCTTTGTATATCGGGCTATATACAAAGCAAAGTATACAAGGAGGTGCTAATATGCAATTACCACAGTGGCGAGTGGAAGATACATTCCTGGAATATTTTGTAGAAGATTCTGCAGTTGTATATTAGGGGTTTGTATATTTGTGTTTGCATATTTGACATACAAGTGCACAAATATACATTTGCTACAGTGCAGAGGCAGAGATGCATGTGGTGGGGCCCGTGGATATACAAGGCAGAATGTACATTTGAAAATATACAAAGGGCCCGCGACATGCAAAGTGAACAGTGCCGTGGACACTCAAAGATACATGCAGCAGAGACACAAGTGGATGGGGCCCGCAGATATATACAAGTGAGTTTGTATATGGTCTATATACAAAGGAAATATGCATTCACGGATGTACAAGCCGGATTCCAAAGTGTTTCAAATGTGCTTTTTGATTATGGCAAAGTCTGACTTGTACATTGCATTTGTATATATGATGTGCAATCAAATGTGCAAGGGAAAGAGAAAATAGGTCAAGCCCACCAGTTATATACAATGGTAATTGTATGTATGCCGACATACATGCAAAACATACAAGTGAAAAGGTGCATTCCGGACCTGAGTAGAATTCAAAGATGCTTCATACAAGTTTGGGGTCCGCAGCATGTATATTGGGTTTGTATATGCAACATACAACCCGATATACAAAACAAAGATGTACAACCCAGACGTGAAGGAAGAGTCAAATACAATGAACAGTAATTTGAGGTCTGGGGGTTGTATAAAGTGATTGTATGCTTGTGCAATAGCCGATATGCAAAGAGATTATCGTCAAGACCATATGTGTTGGCCAGCCTTTCTTGTGTTATTCCGATGGCCGATGGAGATCAAATGCACAGCGACGGAGGACGAGTCACAAGCTGCCACATGCCTGGGAACTGTTGCATGTATATGCATTTCAGCACGCATATACAAGGGCGAAAAAGGCAAAATTGAAGAAGGAAAGGGCCAGCGATAGAAACATAAGGTGCCAACGTGGCACAATTTCATTGGCCAACGACTTTTCAACATTTTTGGGTGCCGTTGATCACAACAATGGAGGGATGATCAACGGTCAGGTTTTGAACCTGCTGTGATGGTTTTTCCTAAGTAGGTGCGGCTATTTTTGAGTGGAAAATTTTCAGTGGTACGCCGTTGCTACATTTTAGAGAGGCTGTGGGTAGTTGAAGCGTTAATGGCAAAATTGCAGCGATATGGGTCGGTGGTGGATGGGTCAACAACCCGTTTGAAGATGAATGTCCTTGAATGGTGGTGTGGATCCCAATTCCATCTGCTCATTCCTCTCTGTCTCCCCACAGCGTTGAATGTTTCTGAGTACCATTCCTCACGCATTGAATCTAGTAGATTTTTGATTTGCCTTGTAATAAATTTTGCTGGGTACACAGTCTTGGTATAAAAAGTTAAACTGTGTTACTTGTTGGTTGTTGAAAACTGGACAATTTTTTGGTGCTGTGACACAATACAACTTCATTGGTGGCCCTGTTCTTGATGTCTTGTAATTTTATGAATCTCATGTTGTATGTTTCATGCATGACTTCACTGGTTTCATGCTGTTTTATATGAGAAATGCTCTGTGCATGTGTTTAATCATTTGTCTCCAAGCTGTGGGCATAGTTTCTTTTGAATCAAGATAACTAAGGGTTGTTAAGGTTCAGGAATATAGTTTTTCTATATTGAATGTTTAATCTCCTACTTTTGTTCAAGGAACAAATTAAATGTTTCAGGTTAATCATTGAGAAAAGGTGTTGCAGTATGGATACAATTAAGTATGAATGATTAAGCACCTAATTGTTGGGAAGTATCTGTAAGGCAGATATTAGAAATCCCTTTGATATCCAGTCTTTGGTCTATGTTCATGTTGGCCATTCACATGTGTATGTCTATTGACTCCGAGCCCTGGATAGGCACCGATCCAATCTTGTATTGAGGTTACAGCCCAAAGTCCTAGTTTTGCATGCAAATATAAAATCCAACTCAAACTTTAAATACAAACCTTTAGGATTTTAGAAATAGTTTTAGGACCCAAAATCCTCTGTCTACAACTAAATATAGGCCCAAAGCTAGCCCCTTTGCACTTATCTCACAGTTTTGGTCTGCATACTAGAGAATTTATCTGCTTTGTGTCAGCATCCCAGTCTTTGCATAGTTATATCTTGTGGGTGTTGAGTAGGGAATACCCCCTTGGTTCTGCAGAGCCTAAAGAAGAAGAGGAGATATTTATAGAGTCTATCTCCTATGCTGTTGGCCCCTGGCCTGGGAATCCTGTTGATCATTAATGGATACCTTGTAGGAATATCTGGGAATAAGCATCCAGTCTAGGAAAATAACCAACAGGAAATGGTGACTCCGTTGGGGAAAAACTTTGTGAAAGAACCCTGATTTTAAAAGAAAATATTTCCTAATTATAGGTGGCGACTCCGAACCAATCTCCCAACCGGTAAATTAAAAATTTGTATGCAAGGGAGAAGATCCCAGCTTAATACTCTGTTTGAAGAGTTACCTATAAAAATGATGTATAGGAAAAAAGGGACTGTTCGAGTCAGTCAAGATGGTTCTCCTAGCCCTAGGAAAAATGATTTTATTCAGGACAATCCAGGATTTTTAGAGTAGACAATACCTTATTTTTCAAATATTGAAGCTGAGATCCAGAATGTATATGAGAAACAATAGGGTGATGGTTTGAGAATAAGGTCAGAGGTGTTTCAAGAATATCCTTTTCATGATTCTCTTGACAGATTTGAAGAAGCTGAATCCCTAAGGGATGATGATAATGATGATCAGAATATGATGAAACCCTCCTCTTCTATGCCTAGAGAGGAAGAACTAGCTGATGAAATTAAGAGCTTAAGGGCAGAATTAGAATATTTGCAGGTAGTAAAGATCAGAGATGACATGAGACAGAAGGTGCAGGCTCTGAGAGTTTCTCAAAGTGATTCAATTCCTACCCTTGAAAATGCAAATATGCAGAGAAATCAACAAAGAAATGAGGTCCAAAATCAGCATAATGATCAAAGACATAATGGAAATAGTGCTAGAGCTCCATTGAATAATGTAAGAAATTATAATGCAAATAGAAATGCAAATGCTAATCAATTTGATAGGCAACCAATGCAGTTGGATAGATTTAGACAACTTGTTTTTGATGGAATTCCCAGTTATCCAAACCCTATTGACAAACATGTGAGGCTGCAAGTGCCTAAATTTTTAGGAAACAATACTGTATCAGGTGAAGACCACTTAAAAGCTTTTCAGAATATCATGGACAACTTTGAGGTTGAGCATGAGGATGTTTTCATGAAGTCATTTATGCAATCCTTAGTTGATGAAGCCAAATGGTACAAGGGTCTACTTGACAGAAGCATTTCATCATGGGATGATTTCACAAGAATATTCAAGGAACAATATGGTGACAAAACTGATCCTAGTTTCTTTATTAATGATTTTACTAGCATTACCAAAGGATCAAATGAACAGGTTGCTGATTTCAATGCTAGATTCATGAAGGTATTGAACAAATTGCCACAGGACTTGAGGCCTAATGAACCTATGTGCATAGTGTTGTACATAAATGCTTTTGATGCCAAAACAACTTATGGATTGAGAGACAAGGGTCCTACTAGCCTCAGGGATGCTTTCGAAATTGCAACAAATATTGAAAATAACAGAAAGGCATCTGGTAAAACAAACAGAAGGGACGATGTGAAAATTCTGCAAAATCCAAATACTAAATCCCAGAATAGTCAAAGCAATGCATCTACTTCTGAGGACAAAATAGACAAATTGACAACTATTGTCAAGGACCTAGGTTATAGGATGGCTAAAAATGAAAAGGGGATAGGTCCTGACAAACAGGTTTACCAAAGATAAGAAAGAAGACCATCATTACATGACATGCCATATCATACCAATTGGCATAATGGTAAACCCACCCTTCCACACAACAACTCAAGTCAAAGGACTCAAAATGCTAAGGAAACACCTGATCCTTTGAAGAAGGCTGTAAATATTGTTAATGATACCCCATGGTGTATCATATGTCAAATGCCTCACTCACAGTCACAATGCATGATTTCTCAATCTTTATACAATAATGTTGTTGCCTGTGATGAGTGTAATGAGCCGCATTGCATGGAAGATGATAGTGTCAACATGATGTTTACAAACAGAGAATACTCTTTTCATGAGGCTGATGCAAGTGCAACTGATGACAGTCATGTCTACCAGCAGTTCCCACATGATGAAGATGATGAAGAGGATAACTATGCTTATGCTCAGGATTCACACATTTTTCTGAACAACTTGAGGAGACCTTCTGATGAAGAAATTAGAGCCTTCACAGCTGCAGCAGTAGCTCAAGTTAAAAGCAATTACAACCTAAGGGGTAAAGCTCAAGTAAGCAACTCACATCAACTAGAGAGTACTTCTGCAGGCCAGCCAATGCATAGTCATAGGGGGACTGAAACACAAAAGAAATAGTAGAACAATAACAAGCAAAACTTTAAGCAAAAGGCAGGTTATGATTCTCAAAAGGTAGAAAATATAATTCCCCAGATTGAGAATCAAAATAGAAATTGTCAGAGTAGCAATGACAGTCAAGGAGCTATAAGAACTAAAGCTGGATCATCCCAAGATAAAGGTAAAACAGTGGAGCAAGTTACAACTGTTATTCAAAATTATGCCCCATTTGATATCACTCAAGTCTTATCACAGATAAAATTCTCTGTTCCACTAATGGAACTGATGAAAGTGGAAGAATTCAAAAATAAGGCTGTATCTTTGATTTCAGGATTACCCTGTCAAGCCAAGTTCAGTGATGAACCTCAAGGTAAGAAACAAGCCCTATATATTGATGAAGATGAAGTTCCTGAGGTATATTTGGGGATGACCATGACAAAATGCCCTTCATAGGTTGAACCATTTTATGTCTCCCTGGTTATTAATGGAAAAATAATTAAAAACTGTATGCTTGACTCAAGAGCATCCACAAACATCATGCCATTGGCTGTCATGCAGCAAGCTGGGTTAAAGATAGATAAGGCATGTGGGAAATGCTATGCCATGGATGCTAGAGAGGTACCTGCCATTGGAATCATGAAAGATGTTGATTTCAGACTGACAGCATATCCTGAAGAGACCTACAAAATGAACATAACAATTGTTGATATCAGGCCACAGTATGGCATGTTGCTGTCAAGAAGAAGGGTGACATTAATTAGTGGGAGTATGCAGTTAGATTTGTCATATGCTATGATCCCAATGAATGGCAAGGATGTCAAACTGATCAAAGAAGAAAGGTCATTAGAGACAGTGGAGGATCAAGAATCAGAGGAGCATATATGTTTTGTGGACACTAACTGTGATAATTTCAGAGTTGTCTCAGATGATAAGGAAGATAAAAGAAAAAATATTTGCATCCAAGAATTGGTTCAACAGGGTCTATGGACCATGTATTTTGATGGAGCTTGTTCGAAGGAAGGCTCTGGTGCTGGGATTATATTTCTGTCTCTAGCTGGTAAGCTTCTAAAATTCTCTTTCTTGTTGAAGTTTGCCAGTACAAATAATATTGTAGAGTATGAGGCTCTGTTGTTAGGATTAAATGTTGCTTTGAAGCATAGAATCAAGATGCTCAAAGTGTTTGGTGATTCAGAGCTTATTGTTTCCCAAGTTAGAGATAAGTATGCATCAAAAAATAAAAGGTTAAGGCAATATAAGCATGCTGTTTGGGATACAATAGAATTGTTTGATGCCTTCTCAATAAATTGGATAGAAAGATCAAAAAATGTTAGAGCAGATTTTCTAGCCAATGTAGCCATAAGGCCAGATGATATCACTCTAGCAGATGTTACAAATGTTGAAGTCAAACTCAGACCTGCAGTGCCAGATAATGTATGCAGCTAGCAAGTGTTTGATGATGATAAGGATTTACTAAGATTTCTGCATTGTATTGATGAATATGAGAACCAAGGAACGAATTTTCAGAACTTTGTGGAGGTTATAGATGGAAAAGAAACTCTCTTAGGGAAGGAGGTGATTCAACTCAAGACAAATAAAATCCCTAGAGGGTTGGTAGCTTTAGAGAGAGCTTTTGACAATAGGGACAAATTTATTACAAAGGCATCTCCAACAAATAAAAATGATTTGGAAGAGATAAAGTTGGGAACATCTCATGCTCCCAAAAAGGTATACATTGGTAAACAGCTCAAACCACATATCAGAAGTATGCTGATTGCACTATTGAGAAAATATAAGCATGTTTTTGCCTGGTCTTATGAGGACCTAAAGGCTTATAGAGAGGATTTATTTCAGCATAAAATCCCTTTGAAGCCTGGAGCTAAACCATTTAGACAAAAACAAAGGCCTATCAACCCAACCTTAGTTCCAAAAATGCAAGAAGAACTTATGAAGCTCAGGGAGGCTGGAATAATCATGCCTATCAGACATTCAACTTGGGTGTCTAACCTTGTCCCAGTCAGAAAAAAGAATGGTGATATAAGGCTATGTGTGGACTTTAGAAATCTAAATATATCTTCTTTGAAGGACAATTATCCATTGCCGAATATGGAAGCCATGTTGCAGAAGGTGACTGGTTGTGAACTTATCTATGATGGATGGATTTTTGGGGTACAATTAGGTGAAAGTGAAAGAATCAGAACAATTCAAGACTGCTTTCACTACTCCATGGGGAACCTATGTATATGTGAGGATGCCATTTGGACTGACAAATGCAGGTGCCACATTTCAGAGGGCAATGGATATTGCTTTTGCAGGATTGATTGATTCAATCTTGGTTGTATATCAGGATGACTTGACTGCTTATTCAAAAAAGGAAGAGCAACACTGTATGCATTTAGAGAAAATTTTTATTAGAGCATTAAAATATGGCATCTCACTCAACCCTAAGAAATGTGCTTTTGGGGTTGTGGAAGGAAAATTGCTTGGACACATTATTTCCAAGGATGGAGTCAGGATTGATCCTGAAAGGGTGGCTGCAATTGACAGAATTCAGATCCCTAAAACAGTGAAAGGTGTTCAGTCTTTCTTTGGACAAATTAACTTTGTTAGGAGATTTGTGCCTAACTTTGCAGAGACCACAAAAGAAATTTCTAAAATGCTGAAGAAAAATGCAACTATCAAATGGGAAGATGAAGCGACTAGATCATTTCAAAACATAAAAGAAGCTATAAAGATGGCTCCTGTATTAAAATCTCCAGATTTTTCTAGGCCATTTCAATTGTTTTCATTTGCTTCTTTCCACACTATTGCTGCATGCTTGTTGTAGAAAAATGGAGAAGGGTTTGAACAGCCTATTGCTTTCTTTAGTAGGTCATTGCAGGCTGCTGAATTAAAGTATGACATCATAGAGAAACAAGCATATGCACTGGTCAGAGCAGTGAAGAGTTTCAGGCCATATTTGGTAGGTTCACAAATAATTGCATATGTACCTCATGTAGCAGTCAAAGACATCTTCACTTGATAGGAGGTAACTGGAAGGAGATGCAGATGGATAAATAAGTTGTAGGAGTTCAACATAGAGATGTAGATCACAAAATTGGTAAGAGGACAAGGATTAGCAAAATTGATGACACAGTCAAATCTAGAGGCATGCCAAGTGAATGAAGTACATAATGAAGTTATAAATGTGTCAGAATCTGAGTGGTATAAGGACATAGTATATTATTTGCAAAACTTGAACTATCCTTCCCACCTCAGTGATATCCAGAAAAGGATCCTGAAGCTACAAGCTATTAAATACATCATTGTTCAAGGAGAGTTGTATTGGAAGAATCATGATGGTGTATTACTCAGATGTGTGGATGAAGATCAGGCCAAGGATATTCTTAGTGACATGCACAATGGAGTGTGTGGTGGACACTATGCTGCCTATACAACAGCCCATAGAATCCTCAGAGCTGGTTACTGGTGGCCAACTCTTTTCTCAGATGCACATAGAATGATAAGAAAGTGTGATCCTTGCCAAAGGTTCTCAGGAAAACTAAAATATGGAGGTGCATTGCCCCTCAGGACTATAACTGTAGAAGCTCCATTTTAGCAATGGGGGATAGATTTCATAGGGGAAATCTCAGAAAAATCCAGTGGAGGACACAGTTAGATCCTTGTTGCCACTGATTATTTCACTAAATCGATTGAGGCTATTCCAACTAAAAAGGCTACAAGCAAAGTGGTGATGGATTTTATTTTAGAAAATATCATTATCAGATTTGGAGTACCAATAAAATTAGTTACAGATAATGCTATGTGCTTCAGGTCTAATGAATTTGTTGATTTTTGCAATAATTATGGGATGAATTTGTCTCATACATCACCATACCATCCGCAAGGAAATGGTCAGGCAGAGTCAAGCAACAGGAGCCTCATGAAAATCATCAAAAGGATGGTGGATAAAAATAAAAGGTCTTGGGATTCAAAGCTGAGGTTGGCATTATGGGCTGACAGGGTGACAATGAAAAAAGCAACTGGAAGGTCACCTTATGAATTAGTATATGGTGCAACAGCTAGATTGCCTATGAATAACCTCCTGCCAGTTTATAAGTTCATCCAAGGGAACGATGAGGAGATTGGAGACCCAATGACTGAAAAAATAAATTATCTGGTTGAACTAGATGAAATCAAAAGAGAGGCACATAAAATAAACATCAAGAAACAACAAAGAGTGAAGTATCTGTTTGATAAAAGGGCTATAGAGAAAAGGTTTTAGATAGGTGACTTAGTGCTTATGTGGAATGCAAGGGGTCAGGATAAGGGCAAACATGGCAAATTTGAGCCCTTGTGGACTGGCCCGTATCAAATTAGCAATATCTATGGAGATGATTCCTATTTTCTCCAAGCCCTAAATGGTGAACTAATGGAATTGCCAGTGCACGGTAAATTCCTTAAAACCTTTTTCACATAAATGAGTACCTTCTGTGCACAATGTAAATTAGTTGTAAATGTTTTGTACATGCCTTGTATAGTCGGTCGCATTTTGAGTTTTGAGTTTTGTCTGGTCTACCCCGGAGTAGTCTGGTCCTTGCTGCAGTCTTGCGCCTGCACATCCCTAATCGGAGCCTATATTGGTAATCATTTATGTTTAGGGTTTTAAGCTTGAATGTTTGTAGAATTTCTCTTGCAAACCCTGAAATTTCTGAGTCTTGGGGTCTTGCATTGTTTTGTCTATTCTGTTAGTGGCCTTCTGTGGTGGGTTCCTAGTTGTAAATCTCATCCTCATGTTTTAGTTTTCGTTGGTTGACCAGCCCCCATGTAATGATTTACCACCTTTTCCTGTCGCACTCATGAAAAATGCTAAGTTTTTGTATGTGCAATTGCAAATGTACATCATCGAGCTTGTGAAATTTCCATCGGCCTCCAAAAAATTGATAAAAATTAAATTATATGCATTTTATATGTATATCGGGCTCTAAAAGGTGCATGTACAAAGGAGGAATCTTTCACGGATTCCCAGGAATATTCCCGCTTTGTATATCGGGCTATATACAAAGTAAAGTATACAAAGTGCTAATATGCAATTGCCACAGTGGCGAGTGTAAGATACATTCCTAGAATATTCTGTAGAAGATTCTAGAGTTGTATATTAGGGGTTTGTATATTTGTGTTTGCATATTTGACATACAAGTGCGCAAATATACATTTGCTACAGTGCAGAGGCAGAGATGCATGTGGTGGGGCCCATGGATTTACAAGGCAGAATGTACATTCAAAAATATACAAAGGGCCTATGACATGCAAAGTGAACAGTGCCATGGACACTCAAAGATACATGCAGCAGAGACACAAGTGGATGGGGCCCGCAGATATATACAAGTGAGTTTGTATATGGTCTATATACAAAGGAAATATGCATTCACGGATGTACAAGCCAGATTCCAAAGTGTTTCAAATGTGCTTTTTGATTATGGCAAAGTCTGACTTGTACATTGCATTTGTATATATGATGTGCAATCAAATGTACAAGGGAAAGAGAAAATAGGTCAGGCCCACTAGTTATATACAATGGTAATTGTATGTATGCCGACATACATGCAAAACATACAAGTGAAAAGGTGCATTCCAGACCCGAGTAGAATTCAAAGATGCTTCATACAAGTTTGGGGTCCGCAGCATGTATATTGGGTTTGTATATGCAACATACAACCCGATATACAAAACAAAGATATACAACTCGGACGTGAACGAAGAGTCAAATACAACGAATAGTAATTTGAGGTCCGGGGGTTGTATAAAGCGATTATATGCTTGTGCAATAGCCGATATGCAAAGAGATTATCGTCAAGACCATATGTGTCAGCCAGCCTTTCTTAGGTTATTCTGATGGCCGATGGAGATCAAATGCACAACGACGGAGGACGAGTCACAAGCTGCCACATGCCTAGGAACTGTTGCATGTATATGCATTTCAGCACGCATATACAAGGGTGAAAAAGGCAAAATTGAAGAAGGAAAGGGCCAGCGATAGAAACATAATGTGCCAATGTCGCACGATTTCACTGGCCAACGACTTTTCAACGTTTTTGGGTGCCATTGATCACAGCAACAGAGGGCTGATCAATTGTCAGGTTTTGAACCTGCTGCGATGGTTTTTCCTGAGCGAGTGCGGCCATTTTTGAGCAAGAAATTTTTAGTGGTACGCCATTGCTACATTTCAGAGAGGCTGTGGGTAGTTGAAGCGTTAATGGCAAAATTGCAGCAGTATGGGTCGGTGATGGATGGGTCAACAACCTGTTTGAAGATGAATGTACTTGAACAGTGGTGCGGATCCTGATTCCATCTGCTCATTCCTCTCTGTCTCCCCACAACGTTGAATGTTTCTGAGCGCCATTCCTCACGCATTGAATCTGGCAGATTTTTGATTTGCCTTGTAATAAATTTTGCCAAGTACACAGTCTTGGTATAAAAAGCCAAACTGTGTTACTTGTTGGTTGTTGAAAACTGGACAATTTTTTGGTGCTGTGACCAATACAACTTCATTGGTGGCCCTATTCTTGATGTCTTGTAAGTTTATGAATCTCATGTTGTATGTTTCATGCATGACTTCACTGGTTTCATGTTGTTTTATATGAGAAATGCTCTGTGCATGTGTTTAATCATTTGTCTCCAAGCTGTGGGCATAGTTTCTTTTGAATCAAGATAACTAAGGGTTGTTAAGGTTCAGGAATATAGTTTTTCTATATTGAATGTTTAATCTCCTACTTTTGTTCAAGGAACAAATTAAATGTTTTAGGTTAATCATTGAGAAAAGGTGTTGCAGTATGGATACAATTAAGTATGAATGATTAAGCACCTAATTGTTAGGAAGTATCTATAAGGCAGATATTAGAAATCCCCTTGATATCCAGTCTTTGGTCTATGTTCATGCTAGCCATTCACATGTGTATGTCTATTGATTCTGAGCCCTGGATAGGCACCGATCCAGTCTTGTATTAAGGTTACAGCCCAAAGTCCTAGTTTTGCATCCAAATATAAAATCCAACTCAAACTTTAAATACAAACCTTTAGGATTTTAGAAATAGTTTTAGGACCCAAAATCCTCTGTCTACAACTGAATATAGGCCCAAAGCTAGCCCCTTTGCACTTATCTCACAGTTTTGGTCTGCATACTAGAGGATTTATCTGCTTTGTGTCAGCATCCCAGTCTTTGCATAGTTATATCTTGTGGGTGTTGAGTAGGGAATACCCCCCTTGGTTCTGCAAAGCCTAAAGAAGAAGAGGAGATATTTATAGAGTCTATCTCCTATGCTGTTTGCCCTTGGCCCAGGAATCCTGTTGATCATTGATGGCTACCTTATAGGGATAACTGGGAATAAGCATCCAGTCTGGGAAAATAACCAACAGAAGGTATACCTCTAGGACTATAAACTGGTAAATGATGCATTCTCCATGCATCTGGTTAGAACTATGGAGGAGGATAGGACTAAAAGGCTGAGCATTGAAGCTCAAGAAATTATCTATCGACATGGAGCATGGTTTATCCAATTTGCTACTTTCTCAAATATTAGGATCGAGGGATTTGAGGGACAACCTCTTATGTTGCCAAGATACCCCATTGATTGGGTTGTCTTGATGGAATTTTTAAGGTAGGTATCTACCATAGTTGAGGCCTATAAGGCACACAAGAAGATACCTCCAGTTTTGTTTCCAGTATCCATGGGCTAGTACATGTGCCCAGATTAAGAGAGTATAAAGCATGTCATCGGGGGGTTGAAACTAATGTATCTACAACCATTTCCTCTGGCTAGATCATATGATCCTTATGGCAGGATGCGGAAGGTATTGTGAAAACAAATACATCAAAAGCATCTAGAACACTTTTGGACCGATTTTGATGATGAGGCTGAGGTGAGAAGAAGGAAATATAAAAGACTCACCTTGAATTAGATCAAAACCTTTGACTATATCCCGGTGCCAGCACAACTATGTAAGGATGATGGGAAAATCATGTCCAATGAATATGAGGACAAAAAGGTGCATAATGACACCATATCAACCCCATTTCTTACACAACAGGAGGATATATCCTTAGATCAGCTGATGAATGGGGTAATCCAGCTAACCCAGGCTTGGGTAGATGTAGAGATATCCAAACTAAAGAAAAGGGGCGTTGCCCTTACGATTGACACTAAGAAGAAGAGACAAGAGGTGTCTGATGAGGAATACAATGATTTCCTCGCTGAAAAGAGAAAATCCAATGGGGAAAGATTACCTATAGAAAAAAAAAGAGGATCCCCCCTAAGGGTAAGAAAGGTGAAAATGAACCAAAGGGGGTGATAATAGAGAGGATTGCCACTATAGCTATAGGTGCATCTACATAGGCTCAAACATCTACATCATCGACATAGCCTCTAACAGAAAAACCAAAAACTAAGAGAATTTTAAAGCCTACTATTGCTATTACAGAGATGCAGGTGGAAGGCCAGATCCTGCAACATGAAGTGGAAGAGGGAGACCCCTTGGAAGGGGAACAATTAAATAAAGAACCTAAAGATGATGACTTGTTGGTAGCTAGCAAGAAGAGGAGGGGGATGCCACTTATGTCACCGCCTAAGAAACAAAGAATGACCATTAGGGGAGATGTCCATGCTGACCCCATCATGTTGAGAGGAGCAGGTGGTGAATTTTTCAGGAAGGAGCTGCAGCATGATATTCCTCTTCTCACAATAATAAAATTTAAAACCGAGAAAGTGGAGGAGCAAACAAGAGAAGCACTCAGGACAAGTAAGAGGGTTCCTTTCTCTTTAGATGATACACTAGACTTATCTGATGATGAGGTGGTCCAAGGGGTGACCGCTCAATAGATGGAAACTCTGGTTGCCAACACCTGAGTGACTCCTCATGGAATTCCATTAGCCCAGATGAGGGTGTTGGAAGAAGTAAAGAAAATAGAGGAAATGAAACAAGGTAGCCCGGAAAGAGTAGCCCAACAGATAGGGTTGGACAGTTTGGTTGAGCAGGTTACTAGTCCTGCAGCCATAGACTTAACGTATAGGGGTGATATAAGCCCAAGAGATGAGGGTGTACCTAAGGAACCTAAGAGGACTAGAGTGGAAGAGCATACAGAGAAGGATAGCACTGCTCTTGATCAAGGTCAGCAACAAAATGACACACCCACAGAACCAAAAGTATCAGAAATCCAATAGAAGAGTGGGGGTGATCAAGATATATTAGACACTGGTGTTGCTTAGCTTAGGGAGGTTCATCGTTGCCTCCGGATAAAGAAGATTAGGAGGTGTTACTTAGAGAAGTCTCAAGAATAGAAGGCAAATCAGGTTAGGAAGACCCCAAGCCAAAAGATATCAATGCACCGGTGGAGAACAGGAAATGACCGATGATCAGGGTGATCCTCAAGGGCAGAATACACAAGCCTCTCAAGAGGTTAATATGCCACAGGATGAGAAGGATAGCAAAGAAGATGAAAATCCAAAGGAGGGAGTACAAGATCAAAATATGGAAATTCCACAGGATCCTCCTTTGCAGAAGGTAGCCCCCCAACAAGAAGAACTCCAACAAGATCCCCCTCATGATGAACTACATGAAAAAATCAATAAGGTGTCTTCTCCACCAAGGATAGAAGCTAATATTGGGGAGTTGGACACCCATGATATAAACAAGGGCCACCAAGAATCTGGAGGTGATGTACCTCATTGGCTAGGAAAAGAAATATATACAGAACAAATGTCAGAAGTTCAAGAGTTTGATGTTTCTCCCTTATTTGCTGAGAACATGATGAAACCAAGGAGGAAGGCCAGATTAAGATCTACTATAAAAAGAGATCCTACCACAGGTAGAAGAACCGCACAGATAGCCCTTCCCACAATTGAAAAGGAAAAAGGCAAAATAAGCCTAGAGGAATTCCAAATCACAAATGTTGATCTGGGTTTTGCCAGTGAAGATCAGAAAGGTCAAGAGGGGAATGATATTATTGATTCCTTAACCCAAAGGGTGAAGAAGGAAAAGGAGAAAAATAAAGTACCTAAGGAGCACATTGCTCAGTTGCATTCTTTCATAAAAGGGTTAATTAACCCTGATCATACACCAGTTGATCCTGTAGTCCCATTAATTATTATATCATAGGAGGAGGTTACCAAATTGGACCTGATGAAACATGAAGCAATGGTGATGGAAAAATGGATGTTTTCAGTGCTCACTGGGGCTGAATATGTATTGAGAACCTCTCTGCAGAGGTGGAATTCTTTGAGTAGCCTAAAGAGGAGGGTGGAAAAAATGTAGAATGACACAGGAAGATGGTCATTTCAATTGGAAAAGGACCTAAATGCTCCAAGTGAGATGAAAAGAATTGATTCACAGATTCTGATAAGTAATAAGGTATTAGATAATAATACTGCCTTGCTAACAAGTATATGGTATGAAGATATCAGGTTTGAGTGTGATGTCTTGAAGAAGTGCAGTGGCAAACTCAGGGATATTAGTGTCAAGCTACACAACATGATGGCATATGAGGCAGAAATCCTGGAGGCCTTGGAAGGGAAAATAGAAGGTAAAATTGAGAATCAAGATGCAGATTTTGCTATTAAGGCTCTGCATGATAATTTTAAGCTAGTAGCAGATGACCCTCTCACCCACTTGACCGAAGAGGTAACAAATAGAATTATGAGAATAAAGGTTAAAGTGGAGACATACAATGAGACATTAAATAGCAGGAAAGGTAAATTGGAAGCTCTCAAGGCTAAGTTTCAATCTCATAAACATGCAATAGCAAAAGCTAAGATGCAGGATGGGGGAGAGGTTGATAAAATAGTGTAGGCATATGAACATATCAGGATAACGGTAAAGGTCCACATGAAAGAGAATGTGTATTAGAGTGATAGTGATAATGAAAGTGATGAAGATGAAGATAATGATGAGCAAGAAGAAAACTAAGAAGAAGGACGTGAAGAGTAAATGTAGATGCATCACTAAGTGAACATATGCACGAGATACTTATAAATAGTGAGTCATACAGATGGTTGCTAGTTGACAACCTGTGCCATGAGAGAAAAGTTGACTAAGTCATAGGAGAATTGTCAACTGTTGATTTAAATTGATAAATCTTGACCGTTGGTCAATTGTAACTGCCTCCTCACCTTATTCTATAAAAGGTGCAGGGTGCAATCTTTTAGTCATTCGAAACTTAATTAAAATCTGATTGCTGAAGAATTCAGGACTTATTTCAAACTTATTGTGAATATACATGTTTTGCATACTTAATGAAAGAGAAGCTATTTTGATTACAAATCATTGTAAATCTTGAGTAATCTATGATTGGAATATGGATATATGCATTGATTAGCTGCGCCCCTTGGAGTGCTTTTCAGTTGGCATATATTGTTTTCATTCCTTGTTCCTTTGAAGTTAGCATCAACCATACCTAGTTGTGGAACAACCTGGTGACCTATGGTTTGATTTCTTCTCTCCATGAATGTATCTGGTGTGTATGTGATTCAATAACTAAAGGTTCATTAAAATTAGAAGTATTCTTTTAAATTTCTTTGAATTTTATTACAAATCATCTCCATAATTGCAAATGACACATAATCAAAAGCAAATAAACATGAAATATGCAAATATCTCGTAAGCAATTGAAAATATAGAGCATATTTTGAATGAAAGCATGTCAAATTGATAAATAACATGTAAATACAGATAAATATCCATGAGGAATACATAAATATCCACTTATAGACACATCATTTAAATAAATATGTAGTGTAGAAGAATGTGTGAATTCATAATGATCAATGATTAGAAAAATTGATCAAGCTTACAAATATCATAGTAATCTTTGGAAATAGAGTAGAATTATACTCTCTATGGAGTGAATTTATAGAATACAGTACAATACTAATCACCTAGGCGAACGTAAGATCCCTTGAAATGGAAAACAACATGTCACATCAACCTCTGAGTAACATTAGACGATCATGACCTGATCAACGGAGCCTTGAAGTCATCAACTTATCTTAAGCTGATCGTACTTTACAAGATAATAAAAGTTTGTTGTGCAAATTTTTATGCATGTTGTTATGACTAATAGTCATCATCAATAGGTAGCTACTACCTATATCTTTGGATCTAACTCAAATGGATCAATCTGTGGCACTAGATTCAACTGCAGAAATTGTGTTCCTTACCTTGCTTTGGTATTTTTGAAAGGATATCTATTTGTCGGTCGCATGTCTCATTTTCATTTTTGCATGTCTGTTTCAACCTCACAGGATGGCAAGATCATAGCTCTGATACCACTGTAATGTGCCGTACCTGTTTGTATTTTTAATGATATTTTTATGTGTTATTTTTATTTTATTTTTTGTGTTCTTACAGACTAGAGAGAAGAATGCAAAAGGGGTTTTTAGTTTTCCTGTAGATGTGTTGCCGGAGCATACAATGTAGAGCATATAACCAAAACCCATAAAATATACAATAGCTATGAAGAAACTAAAGACTACACAGATAGTAAAATGGCCAATAAAGAATTACTATGACATACCCATATGAATTTTTACAACTTGTTACATAGCTGAGAGTACACTAGCAGGTGGGTATGGCTGGAAATGCCTCAAAACTCCATGCAATGTTATGAAATGCTCAAATAGATAATATCAGCAAGTGACAAGGCCTAGAATGTCTCTGAATGGCTGAATGTGTAGCTACAATGTATGAGAATGACCCTTCCTATGACCCACGAACCTCCTCCAGGCTGGTACAGCTGGCTAGAGGTGATACCAGCCACAAAGATCACTGGAAACTTCCTAAACTCTTGCAGTAAATGATCTGCAATCTACTCCAAAGTTGGGCGACCAAGTTATAATGAATATTGCATAAAAAATACTTAACAATGAATGCCAATGAAGAGTACAGCCTGCTCCAGGTAGTACGACCAGCAAGGGAAGTTTCAACAGTCCCTAAAACCCTCTTAAACTTGCCTCAAATCTGTCATAACATTCTTGTCTACCACTGTCCACCTTAAATTTGCAAATGATATAGATGCATAGTTCAGAAATCTCATCACACAATCTCCATTTCAGCACATATGTGAATGCCGGTAACATCCACCACAATGGCACCGTTGGGTGGTCTCTCACACCTGTAGAATGCCATTACCTATGGAGGTTTTCATCTCCACAAGCCTCTAGTTTGAATCCTCAAACCCTTTGCAATAGCAAACCCTAGCAGAGCTCACAAGAAGAAAATATCACAAAGCAAGCATAATACAAAATGAGCCCTTCAACACCTTTTATAACTCACTTCAAGCCCAACGCTCCTTTTGGAGGGAATTTGTATTTGTTTTATTATTTAATTTTCATCCCCTTATGACTCCCATGGGCGCCCACCTCCTAGAGGGTCTCTTTTAAGTTATAACTTATTTTTATAAAGTGACCATATAATATTTATTTGAAAAGTGCCAATAAATAATTATATTAAACTTCAGACTTTAAAATAAATATGAAGACGGTGTCAGAATACCTTGTTCTTTAGCTCATTAGAAAGGTCTCGACGAGACGCTTCTGACCCCACTCTGAAAATCTTGAACCAAAACTGAACCCGAACTTACTAAAAATAGTAAGTACCACTCAAGATCAAACTGGTCCAACTCTGAAGGTGCCAACTAGATCCTCTGTATGCGAACCAGCTCTCCATCATCGACAAATGCCTCTGAGCCAAACTAAATCCAGTTTCTATCCAAACTGCTAGTCCACGGGAACCAAGTGATGGACTAACCATGTGTCACGAAGGGGACATTACATCCTTAATGTTCAATTTGAGCTTACAATGCATATATATAGTTTCACGACCTAGGAAACCCCTAGACATTGAAAGGAATACAAAAAATGAGGCAAAAATTTGAAACATCACAAGATGTTTTTTTGAGTATAATCTAAAGTCCCAGTTTCAATAAAGAGGTGGTTTTGAAATTGTGTCGATGGTTGGAAAACAGCCGAGTCTCACAAAACCACCCTGATAATTGGAAAACTGCCCGAGTCTTTCAAAACTGCCACGATGGTTGCAAAACTATGATTGGCACTTATGGAACAGCCCTTGCTGGTAATTTTTTCTCTCTAACCTTTTGGAAGCCATAACTTCTGCATACAGACTTGAAATGAGGTGTCATTTTTTTGAAATTGCACAACTTTTTGAGAGGAATCTAAATTGCAATAAAAATCAACTTTTGATGCCATGAAGTACAAAAACTGTATCCATTTTGTAATCATACCTCCCCATTTAGGGGGCTTTTGGTTCATTAAAGATTAGAAATTCAATGGGTGAGGGCAGAAGAGCAAGATGTATGCCACTTTAGCTTGCACCACAATATAAAATCAAACTAGAACTTAATACTATTCTTCTCCACTTGTCTTGATGATACAATGAAAATTTGCTTGAACGACTTCATTCTTAACATTGTTTTTCTCTAATGGAAACACAAAAGTGCTGCCACTCATCTTCCCATGAAGATTGAGGATCTTAGAAGACTATTCTTTGCCATGACAAGCATACAACATGAAAGATTTTGTCATTCTTGATGACCCAGTATTTGTTCCTTTCATAGAACTTTTCTGTCATACAAATAGGGGCTGCCAAAAACAAGTCCACAAATGTTTATAGGAGCAACATCTACCAAAACCTCATCAACAAACTAACCAACAACAGATTTTGACTTACACTACGTATCAACAGGAATTTGATTACCTTACTTAATCCAACCCAAACCATAGGGTTTAGAGTGCTGAAATGTCTTCAACCAAGTTTTGTTACCAAGCTATGTGCAGTCAAGTTAGTTTGGGAACATGAATTGAACAAATCATCAAGCTTAACATCATTGACACAAATCTGAATGCTAAACAATGCTTCTCTATCCATCAAGTTAGATGTAAAACTTGACATCTAGCTCAGTTCATCCATCTGTAGTTGTATATCTTAATGTTTCATTGCAACCACTCACAACTTGTAATGGTTGGAAGATGAACTGTTTCATTTTCTCCATTGGTTGTTCTTACCTTAAGTAACATACAAGAACCATGAAGATAAATATTCATCTGACAAAATGAGGAAATTTGAAAGGAAGTGAATGGGTGCAACTTACAATTGAGATGGTCAAATAGTTAAGAAGTCAAGCTATGTGTAAAGTGTGGGTTTATAATTTGAGTTTGGATTTATGAAGTGTAAGTGTGATTTTTTTTTAATATTCTGTGCAACATTGTAATGTCCCCCTTTTCCAAGTGATCACCCATGTGTCGGCTAGCCTCTTTTGTTCCTGTAGGCTAGGTCGAAGAAGCAAGGGAATACTTTGAGTAGTTAAATCATGCATTTAACTATTTTTCCTTGGCAAAATGATGTTGGATTATGACTTGGAGTAATTTTGTAGTAATTATGGTGAAGCCAAAATTAATTAAATAATTTGCCTTGTAGAGGGGCGACCCACTTGAGGATGGAAAGTGGGAAAAATAAAAGGGAAAACAAAAATAAAATAAAATGACATATAAAAATAAAATAGTAATATTTTAATGCTGATGGTGGCGTCCCACTTGGAGAAGAGAAAAATAAAATAATATTTTCTTCCATGACTTGGAGGTCTCAATTGGAGATGGGAAAATTAAATTAAAATATTATTTTATTATGGAGGTGGACATGAAATAAAAATAAAATAAAACAAAATTGGGCACTCCACTTGGACATTATAAAAAAAAGGCATTTGGAGATCATTTTTCATCATTGTGTATTTGTCATTTGATATTGGAGATTTTCTCTTTGAGCTGCAACTTTGTTTCAGGCTATTTTCTGAGGACGAAAACCCTTAGAAAATTAGTGGTTTGGATGAAAACCCACTCCACTTTGAGAGGTGAATCCATATAGGGTTTGCCATTGGACATATTTGTAGGTTTTAACATCTTTTTGGAGCTACAAGGACATATCATTTTCTGCAGGTTACATCAGCTAGGGTTTGAAGGACAAATTGACATGATTTGTGCCAAATTGTCAATTTGATATGATGGAGATTCAAGGATAATCGATTGCAGGTCATTTGAAAAGGATTTGGCATTGATATTGCAAGGTTTATGATGGAATCATTGAGTTTTTAGGGCAGATCTGAGTCCCCTTAATGCTGGCTGCTAGGGTTTGAACATCACTTGACATCATTGAGAGAAATTTTCAGATCTGGGCGATTACATAGGTAGATCGTGGGCTTGTTTGGAGGAGAAAGACATCTAGGCTCATCGCCTAGGGTTTCTACATCATTTGGAGACTAGCGCTCATCATAGGAAGAGAATCATGGCACATGAATGAAGATTTTCAGTCATTGTTTACATCAGAAATTTGCATCAGACATTTCTGATTTGGCAGATCAGAGTTTCGAGGCATACTTACCATTCCATTGGTGTCTATTATCCACCATTTGACACCTACATTGAGACACTAGTGCTAACCTTTGGGAGGAGTTTGTGGCTTATTTTGGAGCTGTCCAGCATTGTCTTCATCAACATTTTCATATCAGATCTCAGTGTGAACAACATACATCAAAATAAGACTTCTATTTGTCATGTAGGTTTCATTTTGTGCCAAGAAGAGGTGTAACTTAATCGGGTATGTTGTAAACAATTTCCTTATTCAAATCTTTAATTTGAAATAAGAAAACCTTGTTGTTCTGAGTTATATCAGATCTTTGATGCATGCTTTCAATTCATTAATTTGTTGTTATTTCATATGAAAATGGTTCTATATTGGCATCATAACATAGCAATTGCATTCCCACATTGAAAACTCATAAAACCATTGGAAACTAAGTTACCGATCTTGGTACTGGTACTGGTTCTGGTATGGGGTTTCGGTTCACAGGTTCGATCAAAACTTTTTTGGGTGTGGGTTCGTATTGGGTTCGTCCATACAAAAACATATAAAAATAGAAATGTATTCATATTTGTAGCAGTAATTAAGTTCAGAATACCATAGCATCATGAATATGATCATATAATAAACAAAACCACACTAGAATTAGAAATTAAAAACACTACAATGTTAATTAGTCAAATAGGAACATCGAATGTCATGATATATATAGTTATTGCAATTCAAAAATCAAAATTATAATGCCAAATGTCAACAATTAGCCATCACTAATTAGGCATCATCGTCATATGGGTCTTCAAAAATATCATCACCATAATCCATATTAGATGACACATATTGGTATATTAGAAGAACCACAAAAAGTGGCACTGGAACTAGCACTAACACTAGCACTAGCAGTGGGACTGGCACTAGCACTCTCATGCCCACTACCAAGCTCAACATCAACATCAACTTCAAGTGCGGCAAGGTGGAAAATGGTAGCATCCAAGTCAGTATGCTTTGGCTCGATATCCCAGTTCCTTGTGTCCCCTTCCTTGTAGTCCCTGTCTTTGTGTGAAGGGAGGTGCAAGTTGGAATGCACATACACTAAGTCCTCTACCTTTTTTAGTGCAACCGGTTACACTTTACTGAGTGGATGAAGGAGTATGTGCTCCAATTCCTCTCAGATGTTGAAGAACTAGCAACCTATTAAGACAACATTAGAGAGTTAGAGTTATAAATTAGAATTTAGAAATGAAACTTAAAAATCTAAAAGATAATAGAACTTACTTGCGCTAAAATTTTGATTGCAAGAGGTTGTAGGTGTATGAATGATTGGCCATGGAAGTACCACCACCTATGAGCATCAACCTTATATTTGTCAGGAAGAGCATCAATACTCATGTCATTAGAGCTCACAAAATTCATGAACTCGACTCTAACTGCATCTCGTATGTCAGGATTAAGGAAGAGTCTGCAAAATGCTGCCTTATACCTCTGGCTGACTTCAACATCACTATATGGGGCAACCTTTGTCGGCACAGAAAGGAGATCAACACTATAATATTTGGGACTCAGTGCAAAGGCAAGAAGATGCAATGGGGTGGTCATTTTGTTCCATCTCTCTTAAATAATTTTGTGTGCTTGTTTGAAGAAAGTTTCTCTAGGATCTCGCTCATGTTCATTTATGATGGCTTTCATCTTCTCAATCATTGAGTCGATGCCATCATATACTTCTCCCAAACAAGGCCTATTCATGTCGGTATAATGGATCATACTCAATATGGGCTCGGTAAAACTGAGGAGATAGTCAACATGATCCCACCAAGTGTTATCTAGGATCAACTGCTTAATTTTTGTTGCCCTTGCAGTGCTAGATTGCCTCCATATGGACCAATTTTGGCTAGTGACCATGTTAGAGAGTGCCTCTTTATCCTTCACAAGCTGCCTTAAGACAATTGTGTTGGAGGCAAAACGGGTCTCATCAACCTATAAAAATAAAAATAAAAAAATAAAAAATAAGGCTTCTTAAAAAATAAATTTACAAAACTCAAAACATAAACCTAAGAAAAAAAATAAAAATAAAAATTGCTTCACTTACCTTTAGCAGCTACAATCTTGAGAATGTTTTGAAAATGCCTTGTGACATATGGTGGTTGGTGATGAACATTTGGATGTCTTCTGCCTCACTATACACCTGTTTGATCTAATCAATTTTTGTGCCAATTTTTTGTAGCATAAGGTTGAGGGAGTGGACCATACAAGGTGTCCAAAAGATGTGTGAGTAACGCTCCTCAACCAATAAACCAACTGCTCTACAATTTTTTGCATTGTCTGTTACGACTTGAACAACGTTTCGAGGCCCCACTTCCTCAATGACTTGACAAAGAATATTAGCAATAAATGGACCATTCTTCACCTCCCCTTCACAATCAAGTGCCTTAAAAAACATAGCCCCTTTAGGGCACACTGCAATAACATTGATCAATGGCCGATTTTTTGAATCTTTCCATTTGTCAGAAACGATGGATAAACCCGTCTCAGCGCAAGAATCCCTTATGGGCTTCAATGAATCCTCTACAAACTTCACTTCCTTTTCCAATAAGGTGCTACGCACCTTCTCAAAACCTAGGCCCTTGTACCCTTTTGAAGCTTCATTAATTGCTTTCACCATTTGTTTCGAATACAGTGAGCAAACAACATTGAAAGCTAATCCATTCACATAGACACATCTTGCAATATGTTGATCAACAATCTCACGAGACTCATTGTGAAATGCTATTTCCAATGGTCCCTTTGATCTCTTACATGCTATAGGTTCTTCAATTGTGGCCAAAAATGGGTGGCTCTCTACAGGTTCAAGAATAGATGGTGATACTAATTGAGGGGGCTTCATTCCTCGAGATCCTTTCTTTAGCAAAGGGTGATTTAATTTACGACCTGATGCTTCCTCTGCTTTTTTTTGCTCTTGAATATATGCAAGGACTTGAGATTGTGGGATGGGTACACCAATTTTTCCTAGGCAAGCTTTGATGCCCATCCCAAGAATGTTACACAAATGCGCTTTCACCTGACTATAAGAGCTTCTATACTGAACCCCACACCCATTGCACATACATAACCCCCACCGCCTGAAATTGGTTCTAACATAGTAACATATTTCCAAAGGGGTGAAGTTGGATCTGTTTTGAACTTGGATTTCTCCAACGAGGTTGAACCGGTTGCCATTGTAACCCTATGCCAACAAAATCAATAAACAACACATTCAAAGAATCCAAACAAATGAAAAAAAAATATAGAACCTAGTTGAGTTTAAAAGCTTTACACATGTGCCATTGATTCATAGTAGATAGAAGAATTTAGATAAAGACCAAAAAAATTCAAAACAAAACAAAAATGTAGAAAAAAAAACCAAAAAAACCAATCTTTTTTGCAAAAATCTACCTCTACAATCTCCTTTGTAGCAAACCAGCCATTGCACACCCGTAGGAATAGCAAATCAATCACTTTGGATCCTTCACCGATCAATCTTCAACTCTATTTCTTTGATGGCAAGCAAAAATGAGAGTTCAACTCAAAATGGAAGAGTTTTCTATTTTGCATTTAGAATGAGGTAAATAGAATGTTTTTTGTCTTTAAAATGACTCCAAATGATGCTTTTAGGGTTAGAGCGAGTCAAATCATTAAAAACAATTAAAAAATGCCCATAAATTATTAAAAAAAGTAAAAAATAGCATTGCAGGGAGACGCGTCTCCCGACCCCTAGGACGCGTCTCCGGGTCGGGGATGCGTCTCTCGTCCCCGATTCTCCTACGAAGACGTCCCTCACAAGAGGAGATGTCACCCGTCATCTCCCACCTGTCTCCCACCCGTCTCCTATTGACCGACCCTAGAAAATGAAAAGTTTGCATGTTTTATTTTCATTTTCTCTTTTCCTGACATCTTCCGGAAGTCTCCTGCAATGGGACAAAGGCACATAATAGGTTTGGCGAGGCAGAGAAGAGGTTTCACAAGGGCGTTTGAAGATTTTGCGACGGTAGGGCACGGCGTGAAGTTTTCTGTTCATTTTTTTAAAGTAGGGCATGTTTTGATTCACTGAATACAGAATATGAATAGTAAATACAGTAAATTGTAATACTACATTTTGCAGACATACAACCAAGAAAAAAGTTAAATACAGTATAAAATTTCTCACGATGCCTGCAGCCATAGGAGGTTCAAGGAATGCGTCGATAGCAACAACCGCCGAGTTTAAAAAAAAAATTCCTTAAAACAATTCCAAGCACTATATAAAAACCTATCGGCTGATTAATTTGTTATATAATATATATCTTAAAATTTACTATATAATAGTGTTGTTGTTTGCTAATATAATGTTAAAATATAATATAAAATTAAATGTTAAATGTTAAAATATAATATAAAGTTAGAATTTAAGATATATTAAATATTAAATGTTAAATTAATATTAAATGTTAGATGTTAAAATATCATATAAAGTTAACATTTGTTATATAATATATTTATTTATATGATATATATATTAATATTATATATCTTAATATTAAGATATATATAATTTATTTATATAATATATATTTATTATTAATATTATATATCTTAATATTAACACACACACATATATATATATATAATTGGCGTCTCCAAGTACCCCTGTCTTCTTTTCTTTTTTAAAATGATACCGGTACCGGTACCAGTCTCACGTACCAGTACCGGTACCAGTGTCCTAGCAACTATAGTTAAAAAAAATGCTTTTCTGGGCCGTAGGACGCGGGTTCCCCGGGTTCGTCCCGGATGGACCCACAGGCCCGAATCCTGGCTAAACCTTTGGCTGAACCCCCAGGAGGACCGGACCCAGGGCGGACTGAACCAGTAACATAGAGTGGAAACAAACAAGAAACACAAATCAGGAAACTCAGATCAGATCAGAAAATTGAATCAGATTTAACAAAGGTTCTTACAAACATTTGATGTAATGAAGTTCTGAGTTGTAATCAACTTCTTGACTATGATTTCTCTAAGCAAGTTATTTTGTTTATGCATTTCTGTAGAGTCAATAAAGAGGAAAAACTTTCTGAGTGAATTTCATGTCCATATTTTGTTTGTGCATTGACCTGGCTGAATGGTTGATAGTTGCTCATTTGATCCTTGAAATGCCATTAGACATTTGAGGTCGTAATTCTTATTGGATGACAATATGAATATAATTTCCTACATGGGATTAGAGTATTATACATAGTTCTAAATTATGATGTCAAAATTAGAAGTATAACAGAGGCCTCAGCTAAAGCCTTCTTTTCTGAGTTCACCATGTTGAAATTTTGGAAGCAATGACTAAATATAGATGTAAGAAATTATCTCTTTTTAGACTTGTTATTTTGTATGTCAAGTACAATTTTTTATGGTCTATTGTTTTGCATTTCAGATTCCAATTGGGTATGAAGCTCCAGACTTCCATACTCGTGCATTGCAGCATAGCAAAGTGAATATTTCTTGGGATGATGATGAACCACTTCGTGTTAAGACATTGAATCGGAAATATGACCCAAAACAGGTTGGGGAGCATTTACTTAACATTATTATTATTTGGGTATTTGGAAGGCTTTGTCATTCTGGACTATTTATTTGGAATCTTTATTAGTCCAATTTCAAGAATAATTGTATACAAAGTTTGAAGGATACAATTTACTATAGTATGGGGTTGGGATGAAAAGAAAGATGGATAATCATTTTGGTTTATTTTGTGTTTACTTTTGTTTTGCAGCTAAATGAAATGGACTTCAAGGCGTATCTGGCATCAGATGATGATGTATCTGATGCTGATGAGGATGAAGAGGGAGATGATGTAGTGGATGATGAGAAGAAGAAAGACTTGAGAGAAAAGTACCGATCCCTACTTCTCGATTCTGGGGATCCTTCAGAAGGAGGGGAGGATAAAGATGACAGAGACATGGAAGTAACTTTCAACACTGGTCTAGAGAAGCTAAGTAAGCGGATTCTTGAAAGGAATAAGAAAAACAACTCAGAAGAGACAGTATGGGAGGCTTATTTGCAAAAACGAAGTGAAAAGAGGAAGGCAAGGAAAAACATCGCAACAAAATCATCTGAAGACGAATCTGGTAGTTCTGATGGAGAGGATACTAGTAATACAGATCAGGGTAATCAGTCTGATGATTTCTTTTTAGATGATGACTCTGGAGATAATGGAGGGAAGATAGGGGTAAGTATTACTGGGTCCAGGGTAGAGAAGGCTGCTAAAAAGCATTCAAAATCAAAATCTTTATCAAGTGAAATAAAAAGAGAAGAAGATGCAAGTAAAGCTGAGCTAGAGCTATTGCTTGCTGATGATCATGGGTTAGAAAATTGTGTTCGAGGATATAATTTAACACCAAATAAATTAAAATGCCGAAAGCTCAAGGAATCTGCAATTGAGGACAAACTACCTACTGTTGATACTGATGATCCAAGATTTTCAGCTCTCTTCACATCTCATCATTTTGCCATAGATCCAACAGATCCACAGTTTAAGAGGTATATTGTGAGAATAATAGGAATATATTGACTTCAGATTGAATGGTTGGAAAGCTTACTGCTATCATTTAATGTTTTTACTGTAATATATGAAAAGCAAAGGCCTCATATTTGGTATCCCAAGCAAATTATCTGAACATTTCTTTGTTTAACTTATTCTTGCAGGTCAGCAACTTACAGTCGTAGCATAGTTCAAAAGCAGCAAAAGAAGTTTCCAGATAAAACAAAGGATGATTCAAAGCCTATTGTGCAAAATGAATCTAAAGTTGACTTTTCTTCAATTAAAAAGAGGAAGATTGAACTTTCATCCCTAATTAAATCAGTCAAACGAAAAGTTGGAACATTACAGTCCTAACTTATGTAACTGTTTTTCTCCAAGATTGTTGATTGAGATTTTGAACTCTAGTTTTCTCATTCGTTTCTTCCTGGGAGAAAGGGGTGAGGAATTGGTTAGGGTCTAACAATAATCTCTGTAATATTAGTCCTTGCTACAGGTTGAGCTATAGCAACTGCTAGTGGTAAGTTCCCTTTTTGAAGCAATAAAAGCATTGTTCTCAGCCATATCCTATGGTTAGGTGAAACTTTTGATTTGAACAAACATTAAAAAATAGTGTTAATTTATTTTAGTAATTGCAAGTGATGCATGACAGTTTTTATCAGCAAATACTAATTTTTCCACTATAGAATTAGATGTAGCAAGTTTGACATCAGACCAAAAATGCAGAAGGAAAGAATTTGTTAATATTTCATGTGAAAATAAATGGACGGGAGCATTACTAATAGAGGTTGTTTCTATCAGTTAGACAGGTGTCTATGGTTTCATCTTAAACTTTCTACGAGCCTTTGCTGATAATAGTGGCACATTTTTGTAATATTTTGAAGTTTAATGTGAAGGGTGAGGGTCCAATCCCACAATTTATTTATTAAAGAAATTACAATGTGGGAAATAACTTAAATAATTGCCAATAATGTTTTTGATAAGGGTAAATAGGTTTTGAAAGGACCTAAAACCTTGTACAATTGCAAGATAAAGCATTAGGAACAAGCAGGACAAGCAAACACAAAAGCAAGCGTTAACACCCAATGAAGGACAAACATGAGGAGCTAAAACCACCAATAACCAAGGGACAACAAAAGAGCTTGACCCAAGCAAGAAACAATGATCAATAGTTGTCAATCAAGACACAACCCAAGGCTGAAACTCTCGATCCTTCTCACAGAGGTTTGAAACCAAATTTCTCCATAGTGCTCTAAAAAGCCCCCAAAGCTTGACCTTTTTTCGTAGGCCTAATCATAACTATACTTTTTTTGGGTGGATCAAGGTCAGCAACCCCAACCATTGAATATGACTTCCAAATATCCTTCTTTGGTGAAGGCGACATTGGGGCCACCTTATCCAACAACTTAGATTTCTCAGAAAAGTCTATCCTAGTTGCTTTTTCCAAAATCTTAGGTCATCCATAACCCTTAGCTCTTTTGAAGGACTAGCACAAGGAGGTAGCTTATTGCTTTGCTTTCTTTTCTAGATACATTGTTGCTTTTTGTTAGCCTAGCATGAAAAAGAAGTGTGACCAACTTTCTGACAAATAAGGCAAGCCATCGAATAAGATTTGATCTAAATACTTTGTTCCCATATTTCCAACTTAGAAGATAGTTTGATCATAGAGGGAATCATCGAACCCACCTCTACACTCAACAATCGTGAAATGGCCAAAAAGATTACCAATACCTTGAAATATCTCCTCACTCTAAAGGGAGACTTGGAAGTATGATCCAAATTAAGACCCTATTAAAAATGTTCATTTGTTATGATTAGGTTAAGTCAGTTTTGAAGGGACCATAAGCCTTGTATAAACCTTAGGTTTTGACAGGACATCGAAACCTAACAAAGATGCAACCAAGATGCTTGTGGGAATAACATAGCCATAAAACAAAAGGCTAACCTACGCAATTGGATCCTGAATGGGCAATCTGAACAGCACACCCTTGACTCAGGGGTGAGAATTAGCCATTGAAGTGGTAAGACCCTTCTTGCGATGCACAACCCTCTAGGAAAACACCATTATTTGAATCATCTGATTGAGGAGAGAGGAGAGGGGGGTCCTCTACCACATCCTCTACCAAAACCACCTCCCATGAGGGAGAGAGTGTCTAACCATGTGTTAGCACTCAACCGGCTGCCACTACACCAAAAGCTCGAACTGTTAGTGAGGGTGCCACTGGAGAAGCTAGCCAGAGACCGCACGGGCTCGAGAAGGGAGGGGTTGAGGGTCGCACGCCTAAGCCACAACACATGATGTGCGACCCTCAACCCCTCCCTTCTCGGGCCCGTGCGGTCTTTGGCCACTTCTCCGATGGTGCCCTCACTAACAGTTTGATCTTTTGGTGTAGTGGCAGTCGGTTGAGTGCTAACAGATGGTGACTCTGCTGGGGAGGGGTTCAATTCCCTCTGATGTGCACTACTCGCCTCATGTTTGTCTGTCCCGTGTTAGACAACTTGGCTCGGGGGGTATGTTGTGGCTTAGGCACGCGACCCTCAACCCCTCCCTTCTTGGACCTGCGCGGTCTCTGGCTAGCTTCTCTGGTGGCGCCCTCACTAACAGTTCGAGCTTTTGGTGTAGTGGCAGCTAGTTGAGTGCTAACACCATGGAAGTCAAATGTCGAGCAGACTTCAAAGATAAAGCTGGAGTAGGGGTCTCCATGCAATGAGTCAGAATGGGAGCTGATGTAGTGGTAGCCAGAGACGGGTCAGAAGAAGAGATTTTAGTAGGAATTGAGGGAGTCTCCACAACCACATTACCCCTAGGGGAAGCCAAAATAGGAACAAGATCCATTGCATGGGAGACCAGAGAAGGATTGTTATCCTTAGAGTCAAAATCACCCACAGTCAAGTGGTTAGCGCAAGCATATTTCCACCACAAAGACAGGTTCACCTTGTGATGAGGACAATCAAAAGCCATGTGTCCGATGTAGAAGAAACACTTGTAGCGGAAGGGGAGACCCTCATAATCAATCGGCTGAGTCCACGACCTATTATCCACCAATAAAACAACCTCACCAAGAAGTGCCTTGGAGGTGTCAATGTCCACTAGAATTCAGGTGAAAGTAGATGGCTCATGAGAGTGGTGGTATCAACAAACTTTAGAAATCAATCAATAGTATTGCCAATGGCCTCATAACATGACTCGACCTAGAAATGATGAGGAATATGTGGAAGTCTTACCCACATAGGCTTGAAATTGAGCGGTTCTAAGAGCGAATTAAATGATGTAGACCATGGCTTGAGCGAGACAGAATTCTCACCCCACATCCACACCTAGGTATCCAAAATCAAATCATTGTCAAGTGAAGACTCAAATGTCACTATAAAAAAACCCCTAGTGCTAGGGTACAACTCAAATTTCCCCTCTACAAGCAGTCGCCAAGAGTCCATAATCCATGAATACAAGTCCAAAAGAGAGGGCTATAAGTTGGTAAATCTACAAACTAATCCATGAGAGGCATAATACCTTTCTTTATTAATCGCTTCTCAATCATAGATGATGGCTGTGGAGGATTGAGAGTAGGGGATGGGTTGTGTTTTGCTATGAGGAGGGGTGATGAGGGAGTCCCCAATCAGTAATGGTGGCATAGGAAGAAGGGGGACAGAAATGACACTAGGGATGGACGTGAACACAAACACCACCATGCAACCACCACTAGGAACCGAACTAGGCAGGAGATCACCTTCAGACCGAGATAGGGGCCATGACAGAGAGATCGTCGGAGAACCAAACTTGCAAACCCCATTAGAACAAGCCAGGGTTCATGATGGGGAGTGCCATTTCTATCGAGGTGTAAGGCAATAATGTTCATTTGTTTCAACAAAACCTAGTGTCCATTTTTTTAGGAGAAGTCCTTACTTACCCAGGAACCAAGGGCCACCTAAGATGGCCCTATTATAGTCCTCTTACATGGTAAATGAAAACAATAAGAAGCCATTTGTCATAGTAGCAATGTCTACCTAACCATGCAATGACCATCTCTTTTGGATCCAATTGCTAATCAAGTTTATGTTGGGTTGAGATCCTGAAAACTTGCCAATGAGCAAAGTTTCCAAGAAAGCAATAGATTTGTCAAGGACTTCATCAAGGACAACAAAAACCCTGTTTGAACTCTACCCAAGAGGGGGATCAAAGCCAACATCAACCTCTTGGATCAAATCTAGCCCCTTCTAACTCATAGAAGGGCCAATGGAACCCTCTGGCTAAACAATATTGCCAATAGGAGACCCTTGTAGTGACATCTTGCCTTCAGTGTGTGCAAATCTAGGCACGTCTTTCAACTCTTCCTTGTTATCCATTGTGCTATGTACATCCTTTCTTGTTCCCTCAATCGTGCAATAATGATAAGTTGTGGACGCAACTAGAGGAAGTGAACAACCTTTGTGAAACACTAGATCCACAGAACCATGCGAAATAGGTTCCGATGGAGGCTCCCCTATTGTGGCCTGCCGAGTTGAAACCAATTGTTGCACCTCCAGCCAAATGTCCACCAACTGTTTGTCTCCATCCATGTCCCAATCCTCATACTCATCTAGATCTGGATTGTTTGCATTGTCTCCATCATCGGATTTGTCCTCCACCTCCTATAGAAACCTGCTCAAGAGGAGTTCAAAAAACTTCCATTCTTGCTCCCTCTTCCTCTTCCGATCATGAATATTTATCAATTTGCTAATAATGTTGTGATAGTTTATGTTTAATGAAAAATAAAATAAAGGGCTTGATATTTTGGAGGTCCCTCGTAAGAAGGAAAAACATTTAGAGCATATTTATATTGTATATATTTGTGAAGGATTGATATTGTGGAGGACCTAGTTAAGAATGAAAAACATTTAGAGCATATTTATATTGTATATTTTTGTGAAGGAAGGAGGAAACATGTAACTTAAATGAGTTAAAGCCACCAGTGATTATTGAATCCAACTTACCAAAAGCAAAACACAACAGGTTAGAGATTGTCAGCATACTATAAAACTATGAAAACCATATGGAAGATGTTGTCACATCTCTTGTTGTATGAGGCTAAGAAAATAAACAACTCCAATTAAAAGCTGACGTGGACAAAATATTAAAGAGGTAGGTGGGTTGATATGGACATCCATCGACACAGACAATTATCCCCTCTAGAGTGAAGTAGAGATGTGACAACAAAGAAGGGTCATTTGCCACACCATTAAAGGAGGTATGACACTCCCCTATAGGCATTAATAACCCAAAGGACAAGTAGGAGGCAGACAAATTAATGGCACACATATAGGTGCCAGGGTAGAGGGGGTGGAAAAAGGTCTAACCATTCTCTTCTATCATTTTTACCACTGCGCCCAGCATTTGTTTTAGTTTCTCTTTAATTTAATTCCATGGCAGGGGTGAATGAGATTGCTAAAAGTAAGAGTGAGTGAGATTGACAAAGCATTTAAGGGAATTATGCCACCAGATGATTCTTATAGTATTCTTTCTATTTCACTATGAGGAGGAAAGTTACTTCAAAGGTTAGGTAACCCTAGGCATAGGAACCTGTGCGTAATGTTCCTAGAGAGAATATTGTGAGGAGAACTACATGTGACTTTGATCTCATTTGGAAGCGGGTATGTAGGCAGTTCTTGGGGAAAGGATACCCCTAGACCTCAAGTCTATAGGGGAGGGGTTTAGGGAATGACTCTAAGGTATGGGGTGTTCCTAAACTTGATCAACCTTCCCTCTTCAGTAAGTTTCAATCTTGAGGCTAAAACTACATCGGATGGCTATGAACTCACCTTCCAATCAATAAGTCCTCTCTATAGAGGCCTGAGCCAAAAAAGACACTCTAACAACACTAAGCTCATCTACTCCGAGGTTGTTGGGTTAGGCTCTCTGATTATGCTCCAATCTTGGATAAACTTTTAGAATCACCATTTTCACGGTTTGTTTTTGTGATGGGTAAAATGGGATAATAAAATGAATTACAAAAACCCAATAACATCAATAAAATGTGCAAATAACAAAAGCTTTAAAATAAGAATGATACTTACAACCTTTGTTACTTGGCGATTTCCATTGTTCACCTATTCTCTTTTGATCTTTTGGTGATGAAGATGGCCCTCAGGAAGCTTGCTTCCTTGCTTCGATTCCTCAAGATGACAAGGAGAAATGGCTCGGATATTTGTTGTGTTGAAGATGAGCTTCAACACAATATGAAATGGATTATAAATGGTGGATGTGAAAGTAGGGTTGCCAATGGCGTGCTATGGATTCTGCAGCATAAGTTTACTCAAAAGATGGATATGTGAAATGAAAGAAGAGGGTTGTATTTATAGACTCATGAGAGAGAGGATCAATGGTGTAGAAGAAATAAGGAGATCAACAGAGGAGAAGACTTGAGAGGATGTGCGTGAATAGAAAGAAGACATGTGTCATTCAAAAATATGCTTTGTTGAGTTAACTGCTTTCTTGATGAGGATGAGCTTTTATTTAAAAAATTAGAATATATTTTTCTAATTTAAGAGTTTTGTTGATAGCTTTAAATCAGTTAACTCAGCTTTTGCTTTTGCATGACAAGAAGAATTTATTTTTAGAAGATATTGAAGATTTTTTAGAAGATAAGAAAGCGTAATTAAATAAATAAATTTATTTAATTACTTGCACATGATTTGGAAGAATAAATAAAATATTTAATTATATTTTATTTTTGGAGATTAAGATTTAATTTAAATAAATTTGCAATTTATTTAAATTTGGAAGAAAAATTATTTAATTATTTAGAAGAATAAAGTTGATATAGATGGAATTAATTAAATAAATGTAATTTATTCAATTAATGGGAGAAAATGAATCAAATAAATAAATTGATTTAGTTATTTATTGATAGAGGAATATTAAGATGAAATAAATATTTAAAATATTTATTTAGGTAGAGTCGTGTCATTTTTAGGTGTATACATTTTGCCCCTCTTTGATGCAATGTGTTTTATCATGTTGTTTCAAAGAATAAGAATTTTTGACGATGATACATGCCCCAGTTTGCCCCTGGTACAAGTTTAATGATAGGATGCCCCCTCGAGAGATTGGACGAGAAGATGGTAGAAAGCGTGGGGCGGACAATCTCATGAAGAAGGTGAAAAGTGGGTTAGGATGGAGAAAAACAGGACATGGTTCGGAGGAACAGATATGGGAAGTAGTCATAGTTTTCATACAGTCATCTAGGGTTCACTTTCTACATATAGGAGCTGGGTCCACAAGTTCTATTCATTTGCACACTTGTCCTTAGTTGATTGGTCTTCGAGAGCTTAGGAGAGTAGAGGAGCTAGAGTAGTCGACAGAGATATGGATATTCCGCGTGAGGAGCACCGTTTTGAGCGAGTCTGACGGTTCGATCGACCACCTGAGGCAGGACCATCGGTATGTAGTTCGTCAAAACTCGCTTAAAGTCATTTATTAGGTCAATAACTGCTTAGGAAAAAAAGCTAAGACATATGCGCCGAACTGCAATTCGGTGCATATGCGCTCTAAAATGGCGCATATGCTGCAAAGTTGTGCATCTAAGTGATCTTATGGCGCATATGATAGATGTGTGCATATAGGCTATGAATTGGCGCATCCATTATGGAACTGCACATGACACTAGAAGCGTCGCATGTGCCAGAATGACACATACACATCAAGGATTGGCGCATTCACAGTGAAGCAGCGCATCTGATATGGATCGGTGCATTTGCAACCTGGTTCAGTGCATTTGCACTAGGATAATCAATTGACTTAACGAAATTAACCCAATTGGCACCTTGATCGATGCGTCAATTGATAAGTGATCTCTGAGATTGCCGAGAATCTAGTCAAGAGATGATATGCTATTTTGATTAATTTGATGTGTTAAGTCAATGATAGGATAGTTTGATTACTTTGAGTAGGTTTTTCTTGGATATGGATTTCTTTGACACCATGCTTTGCTTGGTTGCAGGAGGATATCCGGGATACCCTGATGTCACAAGAGCAGTTCCCTTTGTCGTTGTTGTAGCGGTATATGTTGACAAAGATGGACCGTGAGGCTCTTGGTGCTATGGGTTTACATTACATTTGTTTCATGCCCAAGGTTTGCGTGAACCATAGTTTGCTAACTGCAGCGGTGGAGCGATTCCACAGTGAGGATGGGACATTCCATCTACTAACCGGGGAGATGGCGATCACTCTAGAGGACGTGTACAGGATTCTACACCTCCCTATTCAGGGAGAGTTGGTAGAGTATGAGTCACAGCGTGATGCTGGATTGGCTGAGTGTAGACAGGTGTTTGATGACCCAAAGTTGGTTGAGCAAGTGATTTCATGGCAGGACATTCATGACTGCTATGACTACTTCCCAGGGATAGTGGCGGGACTGATTGTGGCATAGTATGCCCCAATAGAAGGTCACACGAGTTCCTGATTGGCTAGGGGAGGGTGCTGGAGAGTATGATTATTGATGGGACTTGGTATGCATGGGGTGTGTGCGTGCCACCACACTTGTACAGGGATATGCACTAGGTTGTGTATCATAGAGGAGCTAGTTTGTTAGCAAGTGTGTTTCTTTTGTAGTTTTGGTTATGGGAGCACATAGCTATTACACGGTCAATATGCCTTTTTCATAGGTAGAGGGGTGAGCCCTACAGTTATGGATATGCAGGCGTGATTTCCCAGCACAAGCTGGGAAAGCCCAAGTATTGGAGACATGCGCTAGATAATGTGGATCTAGTTATTTGGCACCCATACCTAGACTGCGAGGTATGGGAGGATGAGGCTAATGAGTTGCGATATTGTTTCTAGACTCGGTGACTTATTGTCAGGATGAGGTATATATTAGAGTGGAAGATTGTTAGCAGAGTACAGAAGTAGTTTGGCAGAGTGCAGGGCAGGCCACAAGGGTAGGTGCGATTCGCGAGGACCCATGCAGAGAGATTTAGGTGGGGTCTTGTGGCATCGTATGAGGAGGCCTTGGTAGACTTTCGTCAGATTCCCTATGCATCTTGGACCACGAGGAGGGAGATAGTAGAGGCGGGCATGATGCCAGATTATGATGAGTGGTTCGTTGCTCATCCATTTCCCAGATATTCCAGACCTGGAGAGTTGGCTCTTTGTATAGACAAGGAGGATTCAGACGATGAGGGTGGAGTTGGTAGGAGGAGGAGGAGATTGAGGGGGGAGAGGAGGTTAGGGAGATGATGGTGGAGATGGAGGAGGAGGTAGACTGAGACAGAGGAGGAGGAGGTTTGGGGAGGGACCTTCGGGCCAACAAGAGGTTAAGTAGCCACAGGTTGCAGGATAGGTGTAGGTACAGGTGCTAGTACAACAGGTGGCGCCACAAAGGCAGATGTCGCCACCACAATAGGTGGCACAACAGTAGGTGCAGGGGTAGGTACCAGCACAACAGGTAGCACAGGGACAGGGATAGGTAGGGCAGGCTCTGCAGCCTGACTTACAATAGCAGGCCATTATTGCTTTACAGGGTCAGATTAGGCAGTTGAGAGCCCACCTGAGAGCAGTGGAGTCTCAGAGAGAGGTAGATGCAGGACAAATATTAGAGATATCCAGAGAGGGAGATGTAGCCCTGGTGAGTGTGTGGGCGATCAGAGCGGAGAGAGATGCAACAATAGCATCCCTGGGTACAAATAGTACTTCAAGATTTTTGGTTGCATAGGTGTAGCAGGCACAGACATAGCTGGCCTAGGTACAGGGTGAGCTTGCCAGAGCGCAGGCACATACTTAGTACTATAGAGGATTATATCATGGGGCAGTGTCGGCGGACCAGCGTGTGCCTAGTTACAGGAGTCAGTCTGTGGCATCATAGAGGGCAGGTGGATCCTGATCTGTAGCATCAGTGAGAGGCCCCCAACAGTCAGGGGGTGACAGAGGAGAGGGTAGTACAGGGAGCAATGTTCCACGGCACCAGGATTAGACAGTTTTTGACACTTGTACCGATTTTTGGATTGATGTACATATTTTTTATGGCTAAGATATCCTGCTATGTATTATTTTGCCCCGAAACATGTATCACTATCTTTTTTTGTACTTTGTATACATTTTATGATATGACTCTGAGAGATGGATAGATATTTTGATATGTGGCACATTTGGACATGTTTTTATGTTGATATGATGATGCAGATATTGATGTTCTACATGCATATGTTCTATGTTTATATGTTATGGATGCAATCTATCTTATGATGCTTTGTATATGTGATGCATACTAGATGGATTAGGATGATATGAGATGCTAATGCAAATGTGAAATGTTATTGCAGCTCTATATGTATTTGTCTATGTTTTTGATTTTTGAGATGATATACAGATGTAAATGTATGTGGATGACCTAATGCACTTATTATGTATGCAAATGATTTAATCATGTGAATGACTATCTCATGTGATATGATATGTTATCTATGTTATGTTTTTGATATGTCCAAATGTACTCAATCGACACAGAGATGATATAGATAGGCAGAAGAAAAGGAATGAAAGAGATATGGGCTTTCATTTGATACTTTGCAGGATTTTCTTATTGCATGGTCGATATGGATTTTTGGATATGGGATGGATGTGGATACTTTGCCGTCATTAGAGCGCAAGTACTTTGCTTTCATCATTGGGCACTTTTTATTTCTTTTCTCTTTTTGAAATGTTGTAAGAAAATACAAGCATCTAGGTATAATTAGATCGAGATGACCTGAGTATTCCTTACATGGATTTTGATATAGCAAGTTGATACAAGCATCTAGTCAAACTTGAATCTAGATGACCTGAGTACCTCTTGTGTTTCAATAGACAAGGATTGCCCTTTTTCATGTTCAGACCTCCGAAGTCCTCGATGATCTTTTGCTGATCATGTCGTTAAACAAAAGTCGTCACATTACTAAAGTTTTATCCACAAACAACAAACAAAGAAAAATATTATGCCCCCATCATAGCATCTCTAGCTTTTGGCATCCTTGAGTAGCATAGGAAGGCATAATGACAAAAATCCAAGACTTTGTAAGTTAACCTATTCACAAATCATTCTTGCATTAGATGTGTCTTTTTTCCATAATTGATATAGAGTTAATCTAAGTGTTTCGGTACACATTTTACTTTTCTTTGGACAGGTTGATGTCTTGTGTCAAGATTTTTGTTTTTGTGAAGCTTGCTTTGCTGTGCGCGCTTGTCTAGTGAAAGGTATCACAATCCTTATTGATATCCTTTTAGAACATGTGGCATTCAAGAATCCAAATCCATAACTAGGTCGAGGAGTTGCCCCCAGTTTAGACAAAGGATTGACTTATTATGGGTGATATGACAAACAAACATGGAGAGACGGACCCTAAGGGACTGACCTAGTGCCTCGGGGGCTCATTGGTAAATGGCCTTGCCTACGTGATGACGTAGAGACAACGTAGTTCAGGGTGAACCTGATGGACCTAAGACCTAGGCGATGGCAAAGATGTAGAGATGGTACAGACAACAAGACAAACGACACTCGAAGGAAATGGAGAGGTAAGAAGTAGAGTGGAGCAGAGCCTAGGGGCGCATTGAGAATGGCCTTGCCTACGTGATAGCTCAGAGGCAACATAGTTCGACAATGGTTCAAAGGACTGGTTCAAGATGAACGATATGATGGACACAAGAGACATGAGGACACAATAGATGGAGGAAGTGGTTTGTCACAAATAACACCTATTAACCATGTTTTCACCACTTGCTTTTATTTGCATGAAAGCTAGAAGTACACATGACGCCTGTTTGCCAGGTTTTCATCATGGTACCTATCCTAGGCACTTGTTTGCTTGGTTTTCACCATAGGATGATTTGTTTTGTTATTTTTCCATTTTTTTGATTTTTTTGTATGTTTTTTTATCACTTTTTAAATTTTTTTAAATTTTTAAGGACTCTCTTGCATTGGGGTTTTAGGTGTTGAACTTGCGAAGATGCATGTTGTTGATGGGATCATCAAATAGTTTGCCTTCAGATGTAGCCAATTGATATGCTCCTGACCCATAGGCTACAATGATGACATAGGGACCCAGCCAGTTGGGTTTGAACTTGCCTTTTTTCTCTCAATCTTGCTGATTTCTAGGATTTTCTCTAAGGATTAGATCACCCACTTGGAAAACTCAGGGCTTTACCCTGTTGTTATAGCTTCTAGACATCCGTTGTTGATAAGATTTTAGGTGGTTAAAGGCTTGTTGCCTTCTCTCTTCGAGCAACTCTAACTCTTGAAGTCTGGACACTCTGTACTCTTCATCAGATATGAGGCCTTTTAATGAAACTCGCAAGGATGGGATCTTGACTTCAATGGGCAAGATGGTTTCAGATTCATAGACTAGGGAGTATGGTGTTGCACCTATGGGTGTGCAGATGCTTGTACGATAGGCCCACAGCGCTAGATTTAACTGGATGTGCCAATCATGGCTGGCATCATTGACATTGTTTTTTAGAATTCTCAAGATAGTTTTATTTGATGTCTCCACCTGGTCATTGCCTTGGGGGTAATAGGGGGTAGAAAAACGGTGCTGGATATAGAATTTGTTGCATAGTTCCCTAACATCTTGATTTTTGAAAGGTCGTCCATTATCCGTGACAATGGACGAAGGGATACCATAGTGACAAATGATATAGTTCAAGATAAAGGAGGCAATCTGCTTGCCTATGATATTGGTTAAGGGCACGGCTTCAATCCACTTCGTAAAGTACTCAGTGGCGGTGATTATGAATTTATGGCCGCTAGATGGAGGGTGAATCTTGCCCACTAAGTCGGGTCCCCACTGACAGAAAGGTCAAGGAGTCGTTAATGGTTGCAACTCTTGTGTTGGTGCATGTATTAGGTTCCCATGGATTTGGCACTTTTTGTACTTCTTTACAAAATGATAGGAATCTTGTTCCATGGTTGGCCAGTAGTATCCCATGTGTATGAGTTTCTTGGCTAGGGTAGGGCCACTAGAGTGGGTCCCACATATACCATCATGCACTTCGTTCAGGGCAGTTTGATATTCCTCACTATCGAGACATCTAAGGAGAGTACCATCAAGACCTCTGTGATATAGGGTATTGGCGACAATGGCATACCGGGATACCTGACAGATGAAGGTTCATTTTTGGTTACTGGAGAGATCAGGTTGGAGGGTATTCTCTTTAAGAAAGGCAAATATTTTCCATAGAGGGGGGAATCAGCTCCAACAATGTGGCAAATGATATGGGATTTAGGGGTGTCATATGCAAGATAGGACATTGGCTCTACCAAGAACTCGTAACGTGATTGATTATTTAGAATATCGAGGAGAGATGCAATCATGGCCATGACGTCTACAGCTTTGTTCTCAATCCTTGGTATCTGCTCAAAAGAGATCTTGACAAAGTATTCTTTAAAGTCATCTACCATCCATTTGTAAGGAATTAATTTCTCATCTTTTGTCTAGTAGTTGTCATTTACTTGATTTATGACCAGCTGTGAATCACCATACACCTAAAGTTCTTGGATATTCCATTCAACTGCTAGCTTGATGTTAATGACTACGGCTTCATACTCTACCACGTTGTTAGTGCAAGGAAAGAGTAATCTATAGGATTTAGGAATGGTGTCACCACTAGGGGTGATGAACAAGATACCTACTCTCGATCCATGCTGAGTATATGAGCCATCGAAGTACATTTTCCAAGTTGTTGTGGTTATGTGAAAGATAGACTCATCTAGAAATTTGAAACTCAAAGGGCTATCATCTGTTAGAGGTGCATCTGCCAGTTGATCTACAAGTACTTGGCCTTTTATTACTTTCCTGTCTACATATTCACTATTGAACTTGCTGAGAAGCATGACCCATTTGGACAATCTACCTATTAGGGCTGCTTTGTTGAGTAAATACTTGAGTGGATCAAGTTTTGCTACCAGTTTGACCAAATGTGACATGTAATGTCTCCACTTTTGTGAGGTGAAGACCACAGCGAGACATGCTCTTTTGATTGGCGTATATTGTCGTTCATATCCAACAAGTGTTCGACTGATATAGTAGATTGCTTGTTCTTTCCCTTCATAATATGGTTGTGTGAGGAGGGCTCCCAGAGCTATTGGTGTGGCTGAGATATACAGCAAAAGAGGTTTACCCTGAATCGGTGGCATCAATACAGGAGGCTTCATTAGGTATTCTTTAACTGCTAAAATGCCTACTCACATGAATCATTCCATTTGAAAGGGACATTCTTATGTAGAAGGTGGGAAAATGAGTGGCACTTGTCTGCCAACTGAGAAATGAACCTTCTGATAGATTGTAGTTTTCCTTGTAGGGATCTTAGCTAAGTGAGGTTCTTAGGAGGCAACATTTCCATGATGGTCTTTACTTTAGTTGGGTCGACTTCGATTCCATTAGCAGACACTATGTATCTGAGTAGCTTACCTGAGGTAACTCCAAACACACACTTCTTCAGATTGAGGCATACATTAAACTGTTCCAGTCTTTTGAATATTTTGTCCAGTACTACTAGGTGTCCTTCTCTTGTGAGTGATTTTGCCAGAATGTCATCAACATAGTCTTCCATTATAGTGTGCATCATGTCATGGAAGATTGTGGTCATAGCTCTCTGATATGTTGCGCCAGCATTTTTCAATCCAAATGGCATGACACACCAACAGTAGGTGCCCCAAGGACATGTGAATGCAGTCTTGTGTTGGTCTTCTGGTGTAATTTTTATTTGGTTGTATCCAGAAAAACCATCCATTAGTGATAGCACGGTGTGCTCTGTCGTGGGATCTACAATAATGTCAGTGTTTGGCAGGAGGAAATCATCTTTCAGACAAGATTTGTTCAGGTCCCTGAAGTCATTACATATTCAGACTCTACCATCTGGTTTGGCCACTAGTACTATGTTTGAAATCTACTCAAGATAGTCTATTGGTCTGATGAATCTGACATCTAATAGTTTCTTCAGCTCTTCTTTTACCACGAGGACCACATGTGGGTGCATCTTTATGAGTTTTTGCTTTACTGGTTTAGCTCCTAGAGCTAAGGATAAGTGATGCATTATGAGATTCGGATCTAGCCCTGGCATGTCTACATATGTCCAAGCAAAGTTGATTTGTTTCCTTTTAAAGAATTCAGTGACTGCTGGCTTTTCTTGTGTGGTTAAAGATTGTGCCATATGAATCATTCTGGTATTATCACCTGTGCTGACATTGATCGGTTTTGCTAGTTCAATCAAGATTGAAGATCTCTCATGATGTGTAAGATTGGGTAGAGGGTCAAGCCTTCCATCCTTTGGCACCTCAGAGAGGTTTTCATTGTTGGATAGGTCTATATTTTTACTTTTTTCATGATCTGACACTGCCGCAGAGCGGTTTTCACCATTAGATCTTTCTTTCATTTTGACATTTTTGAGACTAAAAGGTTTAGCACTCTCTCCAAAATAGGCCTTGTCATTGAGTTCTATGGCATAGCCAGCTCTGTGGTCCTCTGTGGGTATATGATCTCTAAGCTCAAGATAGTCTATGATGGCTTCATCATTCTAAAAGGTATCGTGCTTAAGGGTAGTGTCTTGTAAGTCCCAATCGATGAGTTCGGGGTGCAACAATGGTAAGGGGTCATTGGGTTTGTCTGATTCGATGGTATTGATGGTTAAGATAGAGGTGTTGTGGAGGTCATTATAAGCACAGACAAAGTCTGCGATGGTACTCTCTATTAGCAAATCTATCAAGGGGGGTATCGTTCTTTCCTCATGACTTTCACTATCGTTATTACGTGGGTCGGACTCTAGTGTTCTATCCCTTAGACCTTGTCTCTCATTTGCATGAGTTGGGTCATACTTGTGGACAACATCAATACCTTTTTCATCACAAGATAGCTCAGAGAGGCTATCCCATTCATATTCATTGGAATTAGTCTCACTCCCCAGTTGCAGTTGCTGAATTTGATCAACTAGATTACTAGCAGATGTTTCTAGTTGTTTGCCTTTATTATTATTTTCTCTGTTAGTTCTTGATGTGCCAGTGTAACCTAGCCTTGTAGTGTCTCGGGCTGTCAAGGTATGAGGTTGGATGGGTTTAGTGATACGATCTTTTCTTGAATCGAGTGGACCATGTCCTTCATACCCCATTCTTTGTAGCATTTGGAATCCTTGACCATATTGTTCAGTTTGTATAGTGGTTTGATGGTTTTATTATGTTGATGAATTGCCTTCATCCTTATATAACTATTGCAGGATATCCTTTTCATCACTCTCATCTTCGAGGCTTCCCCATTTGATAAATGAACCTTTGGTAGTCTTGACTGCTTTGAATTTGCTAAGGGTAGGTCTTCCATATGATCTGGGAGATAGGGGGAGTTGTGCCAAACAGAGGGATTGGGAGATTGTGTACTCATCCAGGCCCTTATCTTTGAGTCTGAGGTCAGGTTGGGAAGCTTTTGATGTGGAAGCAAGTGAAGCTGGGTCAACACGAGATGAAGATGAGGCAGAGGCACAATTGTTAGGAATCACAACTTCAGGTTTAGATTGAATGGAGTTGCAATACTGAAATGGATTGGGGTCACCTTGGATGGTGATCTCTTGACCTTCATAGGGGAATTTGATACACTGATGGTATGTTGATGGCATTGCTTTCAGAGCATGTATCCAAGGTCTCCTAAGGAGAATGTTATATGCTAGCTCCATATCAAGGACTTGGCAAGCCACATCTTTTACTATAGGTCCCACTCTGATTGGTAAAGTAACAGTTCCCTTGGAAGTTCTCTCTTCCTCATCATAGGCTTTGATAGTGATTTTCTTTTTTGGATCTATAGCTTTCTCTGCAAACCCCAATGCAAGGATTAGCTTTAAGGCGCAAATATTCAAACTAGCTCCTCCATCGATTAGAACCCTTTTTATCTTGTGTTTGTGGATGAAGGCTTCAATATGAAGAGAGGCATTACAAGGTTGGGTGATTGACATATCATCCTTTTTAGTGAATGATAGGGAGTGAGGTGAGGTAATGTGACCTACCATGGTTTGAAATTGTTCTTCGGTAAGGTTCGTTGGGATGGAGGCTTCTGATAAAGCTTTGTCAAGTATGGTCCTATGGGACGAGGACAGACCTAGAAGTTCCAGAATGGAAATATGTGCAAGTGTCTTATGAAGTTGATCCAGGATACTGTACTGATTAGCCGGAGAGGAGGGGGCTCCTCTAAGAGTGACTCTATTACTATGGGTGGTAACATTACAATCCACATCTTTGTTTATAGTGATCACATTGATGGATGAATCACCTTCCGAGATGTGGTTAACAACATAGTCAAAGGATTTGTTCATGTAATTTGCATTGTTAGTTCCACTATTGTTTTGGTTAGAAGACCCTCCCTTCTCATAGTTGGGAAGAGGATCCTTGAATGCCCGGTGATCATTATTAGAGGTATGTCCATCAAGTGACACTTTGTTTTGCTTGATCAAATCTTGGATAGTGTGCTTGAGCGCAATGCAGTCGTTAGTTTTGTGCCCTCTATTTCGGTGGTATTCATAGAAATAGTTGTCGTTCCACCAAGTAGGTTTGACTTTTGGTTCATATTCCCCTGCTGTTGAAAGTGTTATGATCTTACTTGTGATTAACTTCCGTAGGGCAGTTTCCAATGATTCTCCCAAAGATGTGAATTTCCTCCTAGGTTGAAAATTTGTAAATCATGATTCAGTGTTTCTTGGTTTGTTTTGCAGGGGGTTGTTTTAAGGATTCGATAAGTTGAAGATTGGTTGCTTTCGTGTTGTATTCTTGGCGTCTACCACCCCATCGTTCACAATGTTTTTGTTCTTTGTCCAGAATCTTGGTTTATCTATGTTGGTATTGGTACTAGGAGTGTCCTTATAAAGCTTTATTTGACCCTTTGCGATTAAAGCCTTTTCAATGATTAGACCCATCTCAATGACCTTACTAAAGGAAGTAGGACATTGGATTTGTATTTGATAGATTAGGTCGGTTTGTAAGTTATGGACAAACATTCCCAGCATTTGTTTTTCAGGCATTTGATGTGGGCATTTACTTCCCAACTATCTCCATCTTTGTAGGAAGGCGGCAAAAGATTCTCCACCTTTTCGCTTAGTGTTACAAAGGTCTAAGATTGAGGTATCATGCTCAATATTGTAGGAGAAGTGTGTGACAAATTTGTCCACCAGTTCGTTAAATGTTCTAATGCCGGGTGGTAGTCTAGAAAACCACTCCATGGCTTGTCCTCCTAAGCTTCTTGGAAATAGTCGCATAAGATAAGTATCATTGTGGGTGACTTCAAGACATGTAGCGTTAAATTCCCTAATGTGGTCCCTTGGATCACCCTTTCCTTGATATTTATCAAATTTTGGCACCTCAAATTAGAGGGGAAAGGTATCATGATCAAGGTTCTATCAAAAGGATATGGTGAAATATCCTCTAGGGAGTAATTCTTAGTTGATGCTCCTATTTGCATGTCTGTGAATTGTTGTTGTAAAGATTCGATCTGTTGGGTCATTAAGCTTAAGGCATCCATAGAATCAATGGTTGCTTTGCTTTTGTCTATGGCTATTTCCCCGTGTGTGCTTCCCTCAGGGTTTCTTTCTTCCTCAGGTTCTTTTAGAGCTTCTACATCAAAATATTTAGGGAGCTTGACTCCTTGTTGCGCTAAGTGGAGAAAGAATTTAGTAGGGTCTTGGGCAAGTACCTTATCCATTATGCGTTGAAACCTTCGATCTTGCTGTGTTTGGAGGACCTCTTTCGTAGAAATTTCCTCATTACTATCGTGAGAGGTCAGAATAGTTTTCTCAGCCATTTCAATCTATTTTTGTTTTTGTAATCTCGTTAAGACCATGCAAGGTGACTAGAGATGGGATGGAAAGTTTTGAACAAGGGGGGCTAGAATGCATCAAGATTTCAGCAAGGTTCTCCTTAGATCAATTGGTGTCAAAAAAGTTGGGTGTACAAATGATAGTCGAAGTAAGGATGATAGAAATCCGTTTACTTGATGTAGACTAGTTTTGCACAAGCCACTAGTGGAGTTCCGAGAGAAAAGGATAAGTGATCCTTGATAGTGGAGACTCAATAGGTTTGTTTGAGGTTTGATGCGATCAAGAATAGCTTGGTTCTAACCTTGTTGGATTTTTGGAAGAATTTTGTGAGATTTGGATGATGTAGTGTGGGAAAAGTAGCTATGGTGCGGAAAAAGAGGGAAATGGTTGACTTGCACTATTCTAATCAGATCTTGGGAAAACTGAGACAAGTTTGAAATGGGTTTCTGAAAAGTTGACATTTTTTCTCTTGGGAAGTACATAATAGCTCTCTGGATTGGATGCGCAACAATAAATGCGCTAGAACAGAATGCAAAAGTGCCATAGGTCGAAGCAAATGCACAAATCTGGTACTTTATATATGCATCGCAACAGGGATCAAATGCGTAGCAGGTCTAAGCATATGCGTCACAAGTCACAGTAGATGTGCCGTTTTGGTTTTCAGTTTTGGTTTTTCGCAGAGTTTTGGCATGTTTTTCAAAAAAAATCTTTTTTAGTTGAAAACTTGGTCTTTTTGAGTTCTAATTTTCAATTATGGCAGATAAAGACATAGCAAGCGCATAGAAGTTTTCATGATTTTTATCTTTTGTTATTTTTTTGTATTTTGTGGACTTTTTGACACAAGAACAATTACACCCTAGGCTAGAAAGGACATTATTTGTTGATTCCCCTAGCTGTGCATATTTAAAGCGTGTAGCTCCAAGATCTGGTAGCACTGGCTCCTCTCCACAACACTCGCTTCTCATGCATACCAGATCTGGGTTTCCTTAGGCTCGTACCCCCACCGAACCATAGGATTGTCCCTGCTGCTTTTACTATGAATCACATGAAACGAGGCCGCTTCAAAGGTTCCACCTTTTGCGCCAACAAATAGGGGTTTTTCGTATACTAAACAAATGGCTAAGTAGTCGAGGCAACCATTTGATTGGTTACATGTGCGACAGTGCTACTCTCCATTATGGAGTCTCCTAGCCTCCAAGGGTTACGCCTTGGAGGGTTTTGGGGGAGGTTGGATGTTGGTGTAACACAGCGGCACTCGTTGCAGGAAGCTTTCACCTCAAGTACAATTTATTTAAAGTGGATCGGTAGGGCTTGACTTTAGTCTGTTTCCACTCAGGGTTGTTCCCACTTGGACAGGTGGGCATCCAAGGGTAGGCCCCTCTAAAGGTTAAATACAAGGAATAACAAGTCTGGCGTTCTGGTCACCCAATAAAGGGGAGAGCATAAGCCTATTGTCATTCAACAGACATAGAAAATAATGGTTAATCCAATCCTATTTAAAAGGAAAAAAACTAAATGCGTTATCTACTTGGGCACTCACATATTTGTTAACTTTGAAGTGGTTAAAGATAGCAATGGTTCATTTCCCTTTGTGAGATAACAGTGTCCTAAACTAAGAAAGATAGCAATGATGCAAAGATAGTAGTGATGTTCGTTACTATCCTCCTAATTAAGTACTATGTGAGATTTGTATGCATTTTTTTTTTTTAACTTTTTCCCCTAATTAATCTAAGATAAGTTAATTAGTGTAGCTAAATGATCTATCCAGCTCCTAATCCTACAAGACAAACGTCAGCGTTAATCTAAAAACTACGAGAAATCCTAAAATCACAATGAAAAATTAGATGCACCACTTAATAGTTTGTATGTGTAGAAACAGAGACTGTAAGCGCAGCTTTACAAATGCTCTAAGATAGGTGTCAAAAGCGTAGGAAAAATAGACAAAAGCGCAGTTTCTACAGATGTGTTGTAAAAAAGTATGTAAGCACCGTGTCTAAGGGTGCATACGTTGAAATTCTGTAGGCGCTGGAATAGGAGGTATATGCGTCGGCTCAGAGGATGTATGCACCATAATTCTGCATGCACCAGAACAGGTTGTAAATGTGTTGGCTTAGAAAGTGTATGCACCAGAAGTTTGCATGCACCAGAACAGGTTGTAGATGCACCTCGGGATTGATCAGATGCACCGACTGAACCTGTTTGAAGCCTGTACGGAACCTATCACTCAGAAACTTATTTTTTGGTTAGATTTAGGGCAAAGGCCCCACGATGGGCGCCATAAATTTGATGGGTAAAATGGGATAATAAAATGAATTACAAAAACCAAATAACATCAATGAAATGTACAAATAACAAAAGCTTTAAAATAAGAATGATACTTACAACCTTTGTTACCTGGCGGCTTCCATTGTTCGCCTATTCTCTATTGATGTTTTGGTGATGAAGATGGCCCTCAGGAAGCTTGCTTCCTTGCTTCGATTCCTCAAGATGACAAGGAGAAATAGCTCGAATACTTGTTGTGTTGAAGATGAGCTTCAACACAATATGAAATGGATGATAAATGGTGGATGTGAAAGTGGGGGTGCCAATGGCGCGCTATGGATTCTATAACATAAGTTTACTCGAAAGCTGGATATGTGAAATGGAAGAAGAGGGTTGTATTTATAGACTCATGAGAGAGAGGATCAACGGTGTAAAAGAAATAAGGAGATCAACGAAGGAGAAGACTTGAGAGGATGCGCATGAATAGAAAGAAGACATGTGTCATTCAAAAAGATGCTTTGTTGAGTTAATTGCTTTCTTGATGAGGATGAGCTTTTATTTAAAAAATTAGAATATATTTTTCTAATTTAAGAGTTTTGTTGATAGCTTTAAATCAGTTAACTCAGCTTTTGCTTTTGCATGACAAGAAGAATTTATTTTTAGAAGATATTGAAGATTTTTTAGAAGATAAGAAAGCGTTATTAAATAAATAAATTTATTTAATTACTTGCACATGATTTGGAAGAATAAATAAAATATTTAATTATATTTTATTTTTGGAGATTAAGATTTAATTTAAATAAATTTGCAATTTATTTAAATTTGGAAGAATAAAAGATTTAATTAAATAATTAAAATTATTTAATTATTTAGAAGAATAAAGTTGATATAGATGGAATTAATTAATTAAATGTAATTTATTCAATTAATGGGAGAAAATGAATCAAATAAATAAATTGATTTATTTATTTATTGATAGAGGAATATTAAGATGAAATAAATATTTAAAATATTTATTTAGGTAGAGTCATGTCATTTTTAGGTGTATACAGTTTTTAATGTGAATGTATGAGGGTGCCTTTGGACTTATCTGGACTAAAACAAAGAGTTATGTATTGAACACTATGGGAAAGTAATGGTGAGAACTACCAACTATGTATGGTATTTTGCCTTGACACTTGGTTGGTGGATAATTGTATGCTAAGATTTGTGATTGGTGTTATGTAAATGTTAGGCACTTAGAAATACAATATTGTCTAAGATTACTATTGTGGGTTTGACTTCTGTATAATGCATATTGTGTTTCCAAGTAACAAGATGTTCATGTATGGAATGGACTTGAGATTACTTTAGGAATCTGTATTTATGATTAGATAGAAGTCAGACCATGTTGGTCAGGGAGTTACTTGTGTGTTGACCAATAAGTTAGATCGCTGGATGTATAAGACCCCGTGTATTGCTTTATGAACCTCTATGTGGCATGTAAGCAATTCAACTCTACTAGTGTTTGTGAATCCTAGTGAATTTCTAATTGTGTAACTGGCTATAAGATGACCCCACATGTTAGAATTGAGTCTGATATAAGTGTGGAGAGTCGGCTGTCACTAGTATTGTGCAGGTAACAGATGCCAAGTGCTATCCGTTGTATCTTAGGATGAGCCGGTTGTCACTAGGACGGAGGTGACATATACCAAGAGCCATCCAAGTTATGATACATGTGTAGTTTAGCTAGCTGTCACCAATACCGTACAGGTGACTGATGCTAGGTGCTATCTACCGTATCTTAGGGTTAGTTGATTGTCGCTAGTAGCACGTAGGTGACAGATGCTAGAATCTACCCAGTGGTATGATGGAGCTTAGCTAACTTTCACTAGTACCATGTAGGTGATGGATGCCAGGAGCTACCCCATACTAGGTTAGACTGACTTTTGCCAATGGCATGGAGGCAATAGATGTCAGGATCCACCAACTCAAATGGTTTAGCATAATATGAAAATCTTTTTAATGGCCACATGTGATGTATGTTGTTACACTTACTCCCTTGCTAGTGATGACAACAAGTAGTATAGGATGCTTTTTGTCATCATAGTTGGTTGTAAATGGGGAAACGGATGGGATCCATGGTGTAGCATGAGATGCACTGACATTCCTTTTTCTCATAGGGGGTATTTATGAGCTTATGTGTTAGTGAATTAGGTAATGGGAAGATGCATGTAGTAGGTTGCATCCACTTCCTATTACTAGTTGGTCACTATGTATGTGTGAGTCAATCACAATGTGCATCAGTATGAAGGTCCTTATGTGTTGTGCATTATTGCAGTTAAGCCCGTGTCAATGATGATTGCAAGTAGTATGAGATGCTTGCTTGTCATCACAGTTGGTAGTGAACGAGAAAAATGATGGAAACCATGGTGTACCATTAGATGCATCGACAATTAGGATATATTTGAGGGCTTATGGGTTAGTGAATCAAGTAAATGGGTAGATGCTTGTATTAAGGTCACAACCACTCCCTTTTGCTAGCCGGTGACTATATATTTATGATGTGTGTATGATCCAATCACATTATGTATATGTGATGCTTGCACAAGCTATTCACATTGTGTATATGTGAATTAGTCGCACTGTGTATATGTGAATTAGTTGCATTATGTACATGCGTTATATGCAAGAGCTAGCCACTTTGTGTGTGTGTGTGTGATGCGTGTATGAGATATTTATGCTATGTAGATGTGTTATATGCAAGAGCTAGCCACTTTGTGTGTATGTGATGTGTGCATGAGTTATTCACACTATGTATATGTGTTATATACATTGGCTACTCACTCTATGTATGTGACACATGCATGAGTTATTCACACTATGTATGTGTGATATGCATGAGCTAGTCACATTGTGTATATGTGACACATAGATGAGTTATTCACTTTGTGTATATGGTTTGTACCCATGAGCTAGTCACACTTGTATGTGTGACCCATGTGAGAGATAGTCACATTGCATGCAAGGAATGTATGCTTAAGCTAGTCACTATGTGTGAACAAGTAATGTTTATATGAGCTGGTCACTATGTGGTTTTGTGTGTTTTTGCACATTGATGTTGACATTGAACTAACATTTGACTGGCTTGCATTGCTATCATACTATTGCATATGAATTGAATTGAAATAATAGGATTTACTTAAAAACTATGATTTAAAAATGAGACCAATTATCTCATATCAAAGGAGAGGATGAAGACTATCTATTGTTAATGTATAAACTATAGAGCCTTTGATTCCCATGAGGGATACGTAGGCAGGGCCATTATGAATGAACCCTCGAGGTTGAGGTATGGGTCTAGGGATGACCCTGACCTTGGGAGCTTACCATACTCTAGTGCGAGTATATGAGTTTTGGCATAGAGTTGTTGCCATGAATATGGTTGGTATGCTTATGTAGGTGGCAGTTTTAAATCATATAGAAGATGCTTGGTCGATTAAGTTAGTACTTGATGTGTAATAAAAAAAAGAAAAAAAAAGTAGTAATCGGGGTGGTTATTATAGATGCAAAAATAAGTACTCCCAAAACATTTAACATCATTTTAGAAATTAGTATCATAGTAAAAGTATTAATATTTCAAAAATAAATTGTTATAATAACACCAATTGCTGAAGATCGCAAAAAAGGTAATACTTGGCTCTGTATGACAAACATGGAAATGCAAATAGACCATAGGACTAAAAGCCAATGGAAATTCACTTGCATTATGTTACTGTACCTCCATAAAGATTCAAATAATCACTCAAACCAAGAGATATATATTCCACAAAGAAAGCAGAGTTCTAAAGTTTTTTCTTATAATAAGATTGATATCAATAATTATTTTTCACCAATGCATTGCATGGTACAACTTTCTTTCTAATCGAGATGAATATAATACGTCAATACGCTACGCACTACATCTTCCTAACCAAATGGTAAGACCCATCACATCTAATTGTACCCACAACCAATGATCAAACATATACTTCCTAAGCAATCAAATTGTGCCTACATCTTGCAAATACTTGGAAGCTAAAAGGATTTTAAGGTTGACGACATGCAAAAGTAATGGAGCATGAGCATAATGGTCTCCACAGTAAGGAAAATAGTATTAGCAAGTGTAGGTAGACTAGTAAATGCACCAAAGGTGCTATCAAATGGCCGATAGGCACAAATATTTATTGTTAGATAGTTTACATCTATATTTTTACTCGAAAGTCATGACATGTAATAGTTGGTGGACAAGGCTATTTATACTATAAGAAATTAATTCTTTTTAAATAAAAATAAAATTAATTTTTTAGATAGTTTATAATATTGCTAACATTGTTTGTTTGAATTGTCTTTGAATTTTGTTTGTTTAGTGATTTAGTTTGCCATCCATTTTTTGTTTGTTTGAAGTGCGATTGAATTTTAGGCATTACTTTGTGTGCACTTGTTGTTTGAATTTTGGGATTCACGTTATATGTGTGTTTGAACTTTGGCATCCACTTATTTATTTGAATTTTAGAGTTCACTTTGTTTAGTGTCTTGGCATCCATTTATTGTTTGTGTGAAGTGTGCAGTTGAATTTTGACATCCATTTATTATTTGAGTGTGCTTTTGACATTCACATTGTGTGTATGAAATGTGTATGAACTAAATTTCGCATTCACTTTGTGTGTGTGAACTAAATTTGACATTCACTTTGTATGTGTTTATGAAGCAAAGGTGTTATCAAATGGCCGATAGGCACAAATATTTATAGGCCTATCGTTAAATAGTATATATTTATATTTTATTGGAAAGTCATTAAATGTAGTAGTTGGTGGACAAGGTTATAAATACTATAACAAATTCAATTTTTTTTGTAAATAAAAATAATAAAATGGTATTAAACATGAATATGAACTAAATCATAAATGAAGCATTAGAGAACTAAATCATAAAGAAATCATTTATTTACTAATTGCCAAAATCTTTTTCATCTTGTACCCCCTTATGATTGTCTCATCATGCTATCTCTACAACTCATAAAAATTTTAATAGCATAAGAATTGTAGAGAGTCATGAAGACATTGAAATAACAATAGAAAAATGTATAATAACAACATAAAAATATATTAATATTTTGAATGTAACTTTTAATAAATCACATTAAGATATCATATTAAATATTAAGCTATATGAAATAAAATGGCAACAAATATTTTATTTTATACAATTATAATTACATGGATACAATTGAAAGAAAATTATTATTGCAAGTACAAAGACCATAACATTATTGGTAACAATACAATATTCATTTATGTAAATGAATGAGAAATAAATTGAATATTTATTGGATGTTATCTCAATGGTCAACTTAGAGACACCATTGTGCAATGGATGCTCTTCATTTTCCTATTCCTAACATAATATGTACTTTGTATCTTAATGCACTGTTCAAATGATAATGGTGGTGATATTCTTAAAGTTTTGAGATATTTAACTCTAAAGGTAGCATGAATGTTAAACCAACTCTCTACATCACTAATATTTTTTTTATATTATGTTGTGTGAATTTTAAAAAATTAGTTAATATTAAAAATTTTCTCATTTATTAATCTTTTCTAACTAAAATTATAATAACCTATATCTTCTTAATAATAATAAAATTATAACTAACCCAACATAAAACTAAAACCTTAGAAATTAGGTATAAATATTAATATAAAAAATTCACTTTAAAATATATTTAAATATAAATATTAATATAAAATTAAAAAAATCATTTAAATACATCTAAATTATTAAATATAACTATTAATATAAATATATATTATTAAATATAATAATTAATAATTGAAATAAATAAAATTTTAACTTAATTGATTAAGTTATTAATATGGCATTAATTAAAAACTTTTATCAAAGTAATAAAATTAAAGTCTCATCTACTTTTCAATTAAAAATAATAATAATGGTATGATATGACTAACTAATAGCTTGATTTCCAAATCTTAATCTATTACTAAATAAAAATTTAGAATTTAAAAACACCAATAAGATTTTAAAACAATAATAACGCACATCATTCCACTATCTTAATACATTATTAAATATCAATCTAAATTTTAAAAAAAGTACCAATAACAATTTAAAACAATAATAAAGCACATAAGGCATAACTATATTTTTCTATTATGCACATACACTTCTAATTTTTATAAGTATGTATTTAGATGAACTTTCATTCTATCACACTTTAAAAAAAAATTAAAACAAATTAATATAGGATTGCATAATAAGGTTGGGATTTTTTTTGGAAATATGTTTTATTTAATCTAAATCCTTTTAATAATAATAAAATTATAATTAACCCAACATAAAACTGAAACCTTCCAAATTAGATATAAATATTAATATAAAAATTTCTTTGAAATATACTTAAATAGAAATATTAATATAAATATAAATTATTAAATTATTAAATATAAATATTAATATAAAAGAAAAATCATTTAAATGTATCTATTACTATAATAAAGTGGCTATATTTTAGGAAGAAGCTATGTATTTTAAAGAAAACAAATCCTTTCTACAAATTACTAAAATAAATAAAACAACATCACTACATAATTTTATTTTTGCTTCTCTTATTAATTTCTTTTCTCCTTGTGTTGCATGTTTCAAATTATTTTTGCTTCTCTTATTAATTTCTTTTATCCATTTCACTTCTCATCTCACAAGAATTTGTGAATATTGATTTATTTATTTAACTATGTTTTCTTGTGAATATTGATTTATTTATTTCACTATGTTTATATTGTCTATTTTCCTTTATAATTCTTAACCAAGTCATCTCATTTTGATTCAGATCTGTGTGTTGTATTGATTTATTTATTTAACTATGTTTTCTTGTGAATATTGATTTATTTATTTCACTATGTTTATATTGTCTATTTTCCTTTATAATTCTTAACCAAGTCATCTCATTTTGATTCAGATCTGTGTGTTGCATGTGTGTAGGGAAATGACTCAGTTTATTTGTGCCAACATCTAATCCAAGGCAGGGAACATGAGATATCTTGATATCTATTACACTTTTAAAAAAAATTAAATTCTAAAAGAAATTAATATAGGATTGTATAATAAGATTGGGAAATTTTTAAAGGAAATATGACTAACTAATAGCTTGATTTCCAAATCTTAATCTATTACTAAATACAAATTTAGAATTTAAAAACACCAATGAGATTTTAAAACAATAATTAAGCACCTCATTCCTCTATCTTAATACAGTACTAAATATCAATCTAAATTTTTAAAAAACACCAATAACAATTTAAAACAATAATAAAACACATAAGGCATAACTATATTTTTCTATTATGCACATACACTTCTAATTTTTAGATGAACTTTCATTCTATCACACTTCAAAAAAAATTCGAAAAGAAATTAATATAGGATTGCATAATAAGGTTGGGATTTTTTTTGGAAATATCTTCTATTTAATCTATAAAAATGTAGATCCTCATAATAATAATAAAATTATAATTAACCCAACATAAAACTGAAACCTTCCGAATTCGATATAAATATTAATATAAAAATTTCTTTAAAATATACTTAAATATAAATATAAATTATTAAATATAAATATTAATATAAAAGAAAAATCATTTAAATGCATCTATTACTATAATAAAGTGGCTATATCTTAGGAAGAAGTTATGTATTTTAAAGAAAGCAAATCCTTTCTAGAAATTACTAAAATAAATAAAACAACCATCACTACAAATTAAAATAATTTACGTTTTTGCTTCTCTTATTAATTTCTTTTCTCCTTGTGTTGCATGTTTCAAAGGAAAATTGTGTGGGAGAATTTTTTGGACAGGTATGCAATGCTTTATCCATTTCACTTCTCCTCTCACAAGAATTTGTGAATATTGATTTATTTATTTCACTATGTTTTCTTGTGAATATTGATTTATTTATTTCACTATGTTTATATTGCCCATTTTCCTTTATAATTCTTAACCAAGTCATCTCATTTTGATTCAGATGTGTAGGTTTTTGTGTGTTGCATGTGTGTAGGGAAATGACTCAGTTTATTTGTGCCAACATCTAATCCATGCAGGTACCACATAGGTAGGGAACATGAGATATCTTGATATCTATCACACTTTAAAAAAAAAATTAAAAGAAAAAAATTCTAAAAGAAATTAATATAAGATTGTATAATAAGATTGGGAAATTTTTAAAAGAAATATGTTCTAGGGCCAAAAAAAACATAAGGAGCCCCTGTCTTGGTTCAAGATTTTAATTTAAGATACTTTTCTTGTTTTCCTTAGATACTCGGGTGATTACAGAGGAAGTCAAAGCAAAATGTATCTGTGTCCTCACAATTTCTGTTACCAATAAATAGGCGTTCCTCAGTACAGATAAATCTTTAGATTAATGGGTTTTCCCCAAATTATTCAGGCAAACGCTATCTTGATTCATACAACTGCAAGGTGTACTTTTCCTTGGGTAATTAAATCTCTTATTTTCAGGAGTAATGTATTGAGATTCCTCTAACCCTCATAGCAGTGATTGTTTCTTTCTGCATGGAGGATTCAATTTAGTAAAATTTTGGGTCATTTTTGTTGGGCATTAACTAATTTAAATTTTCCTGGTATTTGATTCTAAATAACTCTTTTACTTCAAATATTGCCAGCCAAGACCATAACACTTCTAAAAATAACTCAAAAACAAAATATTAAGATTAAAACCCTACTGAATGAGCAAGCAATTCAGTAAATACTTTAAAAAAATAAGTGTAAATATCCAAACCCTATTGAATGATGATCACAGCATGCATGTCTAAAAATAATGATTATTGACACTTAAAAATGAAGAAAGAAACCATCTGTTTGCGTTCTGAAATTGAAAATCCAAACCTTCCTAAAATTTAGAACAAATTGAAATCCATTTTAAACAAAAAAAAGTACAAAGACAGATTGAGGGAAAAATTATGCCGTATCATGGCCGGCCCCAAGAGGACGGGGAAGCCATGGTCATTTAATCCATTGCAGGGCTTGTCCATTTCATGGTTTTCTATAATATATGGCATACAGTATCAACTGAGATTCTCCCAGGCCAACTCCTAATCCATTTGGAAGCTGCATGAAGCTGCATGCAAACATTAAATACGTAACAAAATCAACAAACCACACTTTAATAACAGATCCAGCAGAATGAAAAAATACTGAGAATATTAATCTGTACCACAAGATTTATGTCAAAGTGTATGTATCTATAAGCAATCCAGATGAGTCCATTGGCAAACATGGCAAGAGATAGGAAAAAACAATATGCACCAGACTATTTATAAATGTAATGGTGAAGGAAATAAATGAAACACCATGAATTCTAAAGTAACTGCAAGAGAAATATAATTCTTTAATGTGTATATTTGTCATCGTAATTAAAACCTAAGCCTATTTTTAGGGAATGACTACCAAAATAAAATATATTTTATTAGGGAAGGACTATGAACTACCAATTTTTTTGGCAGTTACAAGATGTGTGCACATATAGAATGGCCTATTAGCCAAATTAAGGGAAATAATATTTTATTTAACTAGAAATTTTAAAAGATGTAGAAAAAAAGGTACAAGTTTGGATTTGATTGTAATTGAGTCTAATTGTTTGTCGAACCAGGTGGAATTCCTTTAACATAAGGGCTTCCATTTCAACAACTGCCATGGCCAAACAAATTAACAACCACAAACATTGCTTACACTTGCATTAGCCAAATTTTCAAGCCAATAGTGAAATGGCAATGAGGAATTCAAGTAAATGATGATGTTGCATCTTTTTTTTTTGGATTGAGAATCGAGCACAAATATTATTCAAAAAATAACCAGGTATTATATCATAGTGGCTGGAGATACCACACCAAAAATTGCTACATACATCAATTCAAATCTGCTTTTTTTTTCCATATATATACTAAAAGTTTTATACTTCAAAAACTAAAGTATATATTAGAAAAGATAATCATCTTCTATTGACTGCTTACTAACTATTAAGAATACTTGTTGTTATTAATTCTTGTCCTTGTTTTGGTCTTAAGATCTAGCATGAGATCTTCCTATTCCTCCATCTCTGTAGGTAATCGCATGAGGGGACTGTCCAAAAACATTGTCTCTGACATCCTCTTCCATGAACTCCTCCATTGAAGACTTGTTTTGATCAACAACTTGTGATCCTCTTGCAGCTTCCATGTATTGATAATACATCCCTTGACTGTCATCAAGTTCAGTTCCATGCCTAGAGTCTTCCATTTCTACTTTCTTGAATTCCAACCTTGGGTCATCATACTACTCACCTTCTTTGTCCCATATGTATATCCTATTATCATTGTTGTCATAAGAATCTAGACTTGGAATAGCTCCAATCTTGGGTGAGATTCTGAGTTGTTCAGTGTTGAGACTGTAGTTTTGTCCTAACATCTCCGGCTATTTATAAAGCTCACTTTCTACTTTCTCCAATTCTTTCAGTTTACTATATATATATATTTGGAAGTCTATATAAGAATTGAAGAACTTCTCAACAAATATCCTGGGGCTTGTTGCACAAAAAAATTGTTTCTTTGATATCCTCTTTGTAGAACATTGTACTTGTTTCAACCAATTCTTTAAACCTACCAAGGGAGATCTCCGTCGTTACAGTAACCTATTCAAAGAAATTAAAAACTGTGAGATCTCGGAGAATCCCAGTAAGTCCTCTTTCCTTGCCAAGAAATCTTTCTTCATTCCTTTTTTTCCATAAGAACCATAGAATTTCAGATGTCATGACAATGATGTTGCATCTTTTCAAAAAGAAAGAGAACAAATTTATATTCGATGTTGAAAACATGAAGATTCAAGGTTTAAGTCCTTAATCAATACCAATTTCATTGTTTGTCATCTGTGGTAGGGATGATGTTGTAATTCGATTTAATATACCATTTTAAGTTTCTACATGCATTCCATATAATTGGAATGAAAATAAATGTTTTTACTATAGTCTATTTAGAATAAATGTTTAAATAATAATAAACCTTAGGAATATGAAGGTGGGTTGATATTAGATATTGTAATTAACACAGAAAATAAACTTATGCAAGGGATACTTAGCTATTAATTTAATTAAAAAATTGTTGTAGATGCCACAAAATGTTTCACCACTATACTAGGAAATTTGGACCTATTAGACAAAGACCTTTAAATGAAAGAACTTTCTATTGGTTGACTAGTTCAAGGTCATGCCTATAGATATGATCTTTGTGGGTGTGTAAATGAACTCTGGAGGCGCATAAATGAGTTTCATGCATGTGGAAGTGAATCTAATTGGCTCATAATGGATTCTAAGGGAGGAAAACATTGGCCTAATTCATGAAATTTGAATTTAAAAGTTTGCAGTTTAGGTCTAAGCCCACTGGAAAACAATCTAGATCAATTTTGAACTTGTGAAAATGATTTCTGCGACCATAAATTTGAACCAATGTGGTGAATGGTCAATTTAGTAGGTGAATCCAAACTCTTAGGATGTGTGGAGATGGGGATAGGTGGGAATATTGTACAATCACTATTAAGATGCCAGCTAGAATATTTCAAAACAACGACTATGCTTTGATTTCTATTTCAACTTAAATCCACTCATATCATACTCCTATAGTGAACTCCTCCATAATGAATACAAAGGCTTCTTAATTCAATTATAGATAATCTTGGATAATACAACTCATCAAGGCAAGGAGAGACAATCAAGAAATCATTCCACTTAAAAACAATGCAACCAAACTTAACACCTCCCCATCCTCTCTCTACATGCTATTGAATTAAGCATTGAGGGCTTTCACAATCAAGAAAATCTAATGAGGTAAATATATTTTTCTAGTGGAGTTTATAATGTCAAGACATAGATTTAGAAGCTCTAGAACACTACATTACAACCTTACAAGGAAAGGACTTGAATTCCCACATTATTTTCAAAATCATTTCCACTATGATACATGCTAAATACAAACATAACTTGAGCAACATCTTCAGATTAAGAGAAACATCAAACAATCATTAGCTCATTGTTTGAATTTAGCTCAAATATAATCATATATATAACTTTACAAGATATTAGGTTAGCTAAAGGACACAAGTTCATAATTGGACACAAGTGCATAGAATGACAATTTCCTAGTTATTCACCCTTGAAGACACCATCATCTAAACAATAACCTTTCCATTTATTGGCATAATAAAATAAAAAGGAAGAATCTTAACAATGAATATAGAAATCCTAGAAACATACTCAAGCTCTCAAAGAGAAGAATGAGATTTAAAATTGAATTTGAAGAAATTGCACTAGTACAACATGCATACCAATTTAATACTAGCTTCAAAGTTATGAAAACTTTCTATGAATAAATAAAAAATAGAAACTTTGTTATGAATAAATAAGACAATAGAAACTCTCAAATCTTAGCCCACAGAAAAATGCCCCCCAACTTCCTTCTCCTTCCCAACACTTAAACTCTAAGCTCCACTATAAAACCATAATGATTAAGAGGTGGTCGAGGATTTCCAATCCAAAATGGCTTTGCTTGATTGGTGGCCTTCACTCTTTAGCATTGAGCAAAAGTGAAAACAGTGAAACTAAAAGCCATTAACAAAAGCCAACCCAATTTAAAGTGAAAGTAAAGGGTTCTAGACCCTCTTTTCCAGCTGATCTAATAAAAAACAAAAGCCAACCCAATTTAAACCTTAGACTAACCCTGAGTAAAGCATGGTTTGGTAGCTTCTCAAGGAGGTTTTATTAATTTTTATTTTTGACTAAAGTAAAAGCCCATCCTATTGAGGACTTGGGTTAGCAATTACCCAAAACTTTCTTGCTTGAGCCAAAAAATTTAGCAACCATGAGTTTAGGTGAGAATAATATATGTCCAAGATAAAGCTCAAGGCCCCATTCGAATGTGTGAAGAAATAGTACGTAGATTAATGCTACAAGAAATCATGTTAGGTCTTAGGTTTAGATTAGGTTGTAAACCAAGGTCCACACGTATGACTTAACACTCAAATGCAAAGAAGCAAGAGCCCACACTAATATCGAATGAGCACATATTGACATCACTAAACATCATACAAGGAATAAACATAACACCAAACCATGATGATCATAGGAAATTTAGGGAAACCATTCTATTGTTGCCCTTGCCTCTTGCACAATACCCGTGCAAGTCTTTTTTTTGCTCCTTTGAGGTCTTACAACCATACATGAGTATCAACAGTAACAATTTTGAAAAGGATACTCAAAATGACATCATATGAATCTTTATTCAATATAATCAATAATGGATGTTCATATAAGTAAATCATCCCATAATAAAAATTAAACAATCTGATGTCCAAATTATTGTTGCAACAATCATAACCTTAAAGATGCCAAAAATTAGGGATGCTGTAGAGTAGTTCCAAAGTATGAGAGAATCAAATAGTTGTGTGCAGAGAATTGTTGCCATGGATTTAGGGTGGAGAAATTCTAGTACCTATGTTGAAGGAAAGAGACTAGGACACTTCAAAAAAATAAAGTGTAAATGTAACACTCAGAGGAGGTGGATTGCTCAAGGAGCATTTCAATCCTCAAAGAGTTGGGAGAAGTGTAGGAGAACTAAATTTTGGTGGACGAGGTCAAGATATAACCAAACTCTTAATCTTGGAGTTGGAAGAGATGAAGTCCTTGAGGAAGTACAATTTTTTTTCCTAAATCCTACCTTGATATTGAGGGTGTGCTAAGGTTGGGTCACTAGCTAGAAGAGTGGTTTTTCTGTTTAGACCTAATTTGTAAGCATGGAACTCACAACATTGTCTACTTGGGGTGTTTGATTTAGGAGTATATTAGGGGTCAAGAAATCTAGCATCAACCAAAAATAAGTTTTCTATTTTCCTCATGTTTTTGTGTGTTTTGCAGGTATTTGAAGTTCTAGTTAAAATTTGGAGTTTGAGGTTTTAACAATATTTTGCATCAAGCTTGATTATTATTTTGTAGTAACACAAAGCCATTTGTATGATACTTTGTTGCCACACAGGGTAGATGTTGAAGGAAATTTTGAACCCATATAGTATCACAAAAAATAAAATGCTCACCTAATGGTTGTGTGCCATTATAGTGTCCTCTCTAGTTCATACTTGACATTCATGAATGCCACAAGATTACACAGGGTGAATCATTTGTTCTAGATTCTTGTATTAGCTTTCTCTATTCCATAACTTATGGAAGGATTGGTTGATTAGAATCATCATCAATTGAGATGAATTACACATTTGACTATTTTGGGGCTATCATTAGTCTTTATGGGAACTTTTATTATGGCATCAACTCATTAGAAGGCCCAATTAGCCTTTGAATTAAGAAAAGATAGTTGTGACTTATAATTTACACATGGGAGTTTATCTCTCTTCATTGACAGTGTGTAATGAGGTTACTATATAGACATATATAAATACTAGTAAAGTGGAACCCAAAGAGGCAACATTCATTGAACATCTTTTTTTAAGCGTGTGGTTTGAGGAGGCTTGTGGAGTTGATATCAAGTTAGTAGAATTAGTGATTATAGAAAGGCTTCAAGCCCTCATTGTAATGCCAAGTGGCTTGATGTATTATTGTTGATCAATAAAATATATCATATCAAACATAGTTGTGCCTTTCTATAGTGTTGATATATGGGCTTTGTTTGTATTTCCATTGTTTAAGTGGATTGGTGTGGCCGATATGCTTGGTTTTACAATATATGATTGGGTTCTCATACCTCACCTTGCAACATGAACATCTATATTTATATGAGCACCATGCTATGGAAGCAAGTCTAAGAATAGGCAAAACACTATGCCTCATTGTCATTTTTGCTCCATCTCAAGATCACATGAAGCTTGCACAGACTCTTATCACTCTTGCACATGGTCCAATAACTATGTGCATTCACACACATACAATGTAACTCATATGTGTGTATTCCACGATTTGTGCATACCAATGATTCTCATGTTGTAGAGTGAATTATGACATTACCTAATATTGGGTGCATGTTGAATAAATGGGTGATTAATCCATTTAGAACTCATATATAAATTTGTTAAGTCATCATGCACAAATCATGTTGCAGCTATCCATGTTGACATCCAAAATGTAGAAAAAAAGAGGTCAAACACAAACATACACCTAAACACTTTGTTGCACACAAATAAAAAATATATGCCTATTGATGGGATGTCTTTGCACAAACTTGTGCATGCCTCTCTTTTGTGCATATATTCCTTTGCAAAAATTGAGCATTATCATGCACCATTGATTTCCATGTGTGTCGGTCATTTTTGATCCATAAAATTAGGGAATCTATGTAGCTCTTTGGTATCCCATATGGATTTGAATTGACCTTTTCATGCATTTAACCCCCTATAATGGATGCCTAAAACATATGAAACAAATGGTTAAACTAGAAAACATCTCAATGTAGAAAAATAAACTTGCATCACACACAAAAATAAGCAACACAAGTTTACTCTAGAGAAATTCTCAACCAAGTAGAAAACTTCAAGAAGAGTGAGCTATGCTCCCCATGCCACTAACCTATAGTCTATATGTTACATTGTCTCAATGGGTTTATACTCATTCTTGCATACTATCCTAAAATGTACATGACCTGCAACTCCTCTTGCGACTATGCAGAGGTGGACTAATACCTCCATATTCAGAGAACATGGACTCAACCTTTGCATGAAGGGCTTCCACCACCAAACTCCTTAAAATGGAACTATTGTCGACACTTGCAACAATCCAATAACTCATTGCATTAGAACCCATGGCTCAAATTGCAACCTCTATTGGAAGGTGAGTTGTTGCTATCATCCAATGCAACAATAATGACCACTCACAAATGGATGCCTAAAAGGAATGCTTTTCTACCCTTGCAAGAACATTATTTTTCCCTTCCTTCAATACCCTCTCTCTCTACTAACCAGACTAAACCCTCTAGTCCTCTTGGATGCCTTTACTACTATAGTTCCTCAAGGGGCTACATGTTGCTTAGAAGGTGAAATGGCATTGCCAAGAATGGCTACCAAAAATTGCCTTGCCTTCTTGCTTTTCCCTTTTTGATTTTTCAATTATAAACAACCACTTTTAGCCTTCTACTCCAAAGGAATATAAATAACTAATTTGAAGGTTTTTGACACTTTATTTAGGGTATTTAAAATAATTTATGACATAGCAAATCATTTACAAATGTTCCAAACAACTGCCAACTATTTTTCTATATTGTCAGCCAACTACAATGCAAGAAAGATTATAACGATCCAAACATATGCCAAATGGATCCTACAAGTTTATCACAACCCATGGAACTTTTCTCACACCCAGATTAGACCTAAGATACTGGTAAAAATGCACTGCAATAATAAACAATGCATCCTGTAGCAAACCCATTACAAACACAAACCACAATCTTCTAATGGCCATAACATTTTCATACAGATGCGAAACATGTCAGAAATCTAATTTCGAGCAGGCAATTACTCCACGTACCTATCAGAGATCTTTTAGGGATCTCTTTCCTACCGTCCTGACCAAGTGTTATCACTATTGGCAAGAGACACTATATGGATTCATGATTGTTGTCATTGATGGCAACAAAGTTCATCCCACACATCCGCAGGACATGGTGTGTCTCTACTGGAAGTCAAAATGAAGATTGTTGTGGTCTGGTAAACAAGAACAGAGCATGTGGCAAGGTCCGACTGATAGGTCCGGATCTCTTAGAGGAAGTATCTTGGTGAAGTACAGATTTGGGGAAGTCAACAGGAGCACCTTGAGTGGTATATTCCAAGTATTTAGCCTCCGGTGATAGATGAGGAAAAAGATATGAATAGTTGAGTACCGAATTCCTGAGTGACAGTGTGAACAGAGGAAGAACTGACTGACAGAACATCAGACTACTTTCCGGATGTGCTACTGATTGTGGTAAAGGTTATGAAGGCATGAATCATGTTTGGCCAACATGATTAATGATTTCTACAGGCATATACTTGATCCACATTACTTGATGTGCAAGGATTTAGCTGACATATCAGAATTAGTGAAAAGATTGACTATTCCGGGTGCCGACTAGAAAGGTAATGAAATTACTTGTGCGGATATATATACATGATGGATTTAGTTGTGAAAGTTGTTGTCATGGTTAGTGTGGTGCTAATAAAAGTAGAAGAGTAGAGTAGAAGCAGTAAGGAAGGTCCGGTATGTGAAAGGAAAGCAGCAAAAGAGAAGAGGAAAGATGAAGTGTAGCAGAGCAATGTACTGAGCTTAACCGGAACTGAACTCTAGCATTTGTAGATGCTCCTAATCAGTTCAAGTATTGTATAACATTCTTTTTGTAGACAACGAGTCTCTTGTAGGCAGTGTGCCTCTTGTGAGCGGTGTGCTCAGGCAGTGAGCCCTAATTGGCAAGTGCCATTTTATTTTTCTATTCTTCTAACAGAGAATACAATCTTGGGTTAATCACCCCATGGTTTTCTCCCTTAACAGGGTTTCCACGTCAAAAATATTGTGTCATGTGTATTTCCATTTCATGGTTGTGTTTGCTTGTTTGAATTAATGCTGCATTGATCAACAAGAAAGTTCAGAAAGAAGAATTAATTAGGATAACTGATTCACCCCCCCTCTCAGTTATCAACAATTGGTATCAGAGCTAAGTTCCTCCTAACAGAGTCTAACAGCTCGAGGAAGATCTAGGAATCCAAATGGATGCATATGGTTTAAAGGAGCAACTCAAGACTGCCCTTGAGGATCTTGAACATTCAAACTCTGAAGTCAATGAATTAAAGGAAAGACTCAAATAGGCTGATGATTTCATGAGAGAACTAAAAGACAAATTAAGTCTCTCTATGAAGAAGAGAAAGGAACTGCTTCAACAATTGGCAAGACAAAGTGAAACAAATAATGCAAATGAAGAGCTGACTGAGAAAACCAAGTTATGTGAAAAGTTATCAAAAGAAGTCATTATGGTAAGACATGAAATGGAATCAGGAGTTATAAAGTTTACCCAAGAGATTGAAGAGAAAAGAAAAACTGAAGATAATCTAAGACAATCTCTCAAGGAGAAATCAGAAGATTGCCACCAGATGGATAGAATTATCAAACATCTTGAATCTGATCTTGAAGATGCTAAAGCTAATGAAGAAAAACTTGAGGACCAAATTGTCTCTCTCAAAAGGGATCTTCAATCAGCAAATGAATATAAAGAGAAATTCAAGATAAGTTCTGCTCAACTTGAAGTTCTTCTTGGAAGTCAAAAGAGGGCAGATGACAAGTGTGGTTTGGGATATGAGAAAGGGGAAAGCTCCAGATTCGGTCAGAAGAATTTTGGATCAGAAAATCCAAGGAATAGGCCTAGAAGATCTCTGGTAAGACAGCCTAATGCTCAAAGATATCCATATTTCAATGGATACTGCCACAGCTGTAATCACTTTGGTCACAAAGCTAATCAGTGCAAAAAGAGAATGAATCAGACTAATTCATCCTTCTCCGAACAGTGTTTTAACTGCAAAAGGTATGGTCACAAATCTCATGAATGCAGAAATATGCAAATGAGCAAATCATTCAATGGTAGATGCTTTGCATGCAATAGAATAGGTCATATGGCTAATCAATGCAGATCAAGAGGATATCAATCAAATATGCAGAGAAATGTTGTTTGCCAAATTTGCAATAGGTCCGGTCATAGTGCAAAATTCTGTAGAAGCAAGAATCAAGACAAAAGAGGTCTGGTATATCATAATCAGAATCAAGATAAGGGTAAACAAAAGGTGAATGCGGATGAAGTTAGAAGTGAGATGAGCAAGATTTGGGTGAAGAAAAGTACTGAGAATGTGGAGGTTGGATCCGCACCAGACTCTGGTGCTGATATTCCTTCCAGAAATTAAAAAGTGAGCTCTGGCTCAGGGGGAGACACAAAGAAAACCTTGTTCCCCCAGCCAGTCAAGTGGTGCCAGAACTGGCACAAGAAGAGTTGTGGATTGAAGGGTTCATAAGGGAAACATCCAAACAAACTATGGTTAAGATTTGGAAGATCTGCATGATGTTTAAAGATTAGGACAGATCCGGTTCTTCAAATCATCTGAATAAGGCAAACTGGAATAATGTAGGTCGAGCATTTATTGCAATCTAATATTAGGGTTTGCAGAGCAATATAAGGGTTTCCTCATTAATCACTTGTTCATTCTGCACTCAAGAAGAAACAAAAAGTGGAGCTCTGCAATGAAATTCCTCAAGTTCATCGAAGATCATTTGCAGAAGTCATTACATCCAGAAATCAATCCAACCAACTCCGTGAAATCGAAAGGCGCAAAAGGTATTTTTCGTTTTCAATATCTCACTGCAAATCTCTTGATGATGGCTACTCCGAATATAGTAAAGATTTCTGATAGACCTCGCCCTACATTTAAGAAACATCCATACAAATCCTTGGAGGTAGATCCCCTAGGTGCATTTTCCAGTGTTCCGCATGGTGTTTTGCACACCGAAGATATTAGGGTTTATATACATGCAAATGTTGAAGAGTTTGGGAAATTCAAACTAAGAGATATCTATCACAAACAACTGTTAGATGATTCATTTGAGCTTAAACCAGAATATAAGGGTATCCAAGAGAAACATTTTGATCAATTCATTCATTTCCCCTACTTTGAAGAAGATGAATGGGTCTGGTATTGTTGAGTAGGGTGCATGATAACTTCCTATGGCTGAACAGACCTTGCAAGATCACAAAGGAGGCAATTAGGGTAGTAACTGGTTTATACTCCTTCGGAGGGATACCTGTCCTCAAATCTATCAAAAACAACATTGTAACTAAGGCCACTGGATCAAAATTTGTTAAGAGGGCAATGACTATTGAATATATTACTGACCCGGACATCAAATTTGCATCTATGATAATAGGATACAAGATATATCACTCCAGTAGAGAGAATTCAGTATTCGAAACTGCAATATATACCGCCTATGAAATGCTAAGAAAGGATGCAGACTATGATCTTTGTCAGCTTCTCTTGAACCAACTCTTGGAGAATCTGCAGAAAATAAAAAAAGATAAAAAGAATTCATTCAAGTATGGTGGATTAATAATGTGCTTGTTTTTCTACTTTATGAATGAGCTTCCCGGATCTAGTGGTTGGGTGTGGGAGAGTGATAGGCCAGTAGCTATCCAAATCAGAGACTATTTGCATGGACTTGGTGATAACAAAGCACAAAATACAGCTCTGTGGGGATACTTCAAGAACTTTCAGAACATGATGCAAGCAAGAGAAAGGATTCCCCAGTCTCTTGTTGAGAAATACAAAGACATGGTCTATTTTATGGTAGAGACTGATCAGTGCCTAATGGAGGCAGTAGAACCAAGGATAGTGTGGATCATGCCCATGGGGTATGAAGTTGATGAACAAATTGTGGAGCTGCATGTTCAACACATGCTAAGTCAGCCAAAGGATCCAAAGGTAGAAAGGTTTGGAACCTTTGAGGAGCTGAGTGTAAAGATTCATGTGGAACTCAGAGAACCAGAGATCAAAAGGAAGGTGAGAAAAGAAGTAGAACATATTGCCCAAGGCCTTGGCATCTCAAAGGAGGCACTTGATGCCCACAGGGAAAAGAGACAAAACGCTGAGGAAGAGAAGAAAGAGGCAGAAAAGGGAAGCAAGGAAAGTGCTCCGGTAGAGACCTCAACCCGGACCAGATCATCAAAGAGATCTGCACCTGTCACAGCCAAAGGCTCAAAAACATCAAAACCGGAAGTCCTGGCATCTGGCAAAGGAGAGAAAAGGTCAAAAAAAAGCCACAAGGGCTTATGAAAGTCAAAGAGATGAAGAGGAAATAGAATCAGATGAGGGGGTAAAGGAAATAAAGAAGCAAAAGAAGAAAGGATCCAATAAACCTTCCACAGGACAAGACAAGGAAGAAATGGCAGAGGAATTTGTTGAAAAGCCCACCCTGTCTTTAGAAAGTGTAATAAAATTAGTCACTGTGGATCGAAACCTCCAACCAATGGCTAAATTTTATGATGATTACAATGAGGCTGACCAAAAGATCCTACAGGAAGCTACAGTCAAGTACCTGAACATATATAATAAGGCCTTCATTGAAATTATATCTCTTATTCCCAAGAGCCTAGAAAAGGAGTTGGAAATAAGAAAGACAAACGCCATGGCAAAAGACCTTGAGATCCGGGAACAGACAGCTATTCAGCTATATCCTTCAATTGATCCCAAAACAATGAACATGGTATTCAAAGACTGCAAGGATGAATTCAGGAGCAAAGCAAGGATGAATCAGCTTATGCTTGGTGAGACCGACAAGGTAGCCAAGGACATAGAAGAGATTCTCTAGAAAGCCCTCAAAAGATTTAATCTTCCTATTATAGAGGACTTGGGTACTGATCCCTCAACCACAAGTGTTGTAGAAGAAACTACTGAGAAAATGACAAAAGAGGTGGGCCCTGAATAGACTAACATTTCTCCTCAGTTTTCCCCTATAGTCTCTGGATCTAAAGGAGAAGAAAAATTATAGGAGAAAGAAGCAGAGGTGAAGGAAAAAGAAGATGACAGTGCTAAGGTTGCAGAAGGAGAGAAGACTTCAATAGAGAAGACCACAACTGCTAGTGGTGAGAATGTAGAAGGAGAGAAAGCTCCAAAGGACAGCTCCAAGATTGTAGAAGAGAAGAAACATCTGTCTCCGGCAAGAGACACTGCACAAACTGTTCAAGAATTCCTGAACAAAGAAACAATGGAGATTGATGAACCGGAGCTTCTACAAGGTCCATTCAATTTTGATTTTCTTTCTCTGGTACAGACAATGAAGATAGCTTCATTTGCTAATGCTAAGGCTAAAGAAAAACTCCTAAAGTCTCATATGGAAGACTGTGAGTTGATAGAAGCTGCTTCTGGAGTGCTAGAAAAGATTATACCATCATTTCAGAAGGATGCCACAGCCTCCTCATCCGGTAATCTCAAAACTCTAGTTAGTAGTGTTAATACACATTTTGATTCTCTAGAGAAATTAGCTGAAGAAAAGGTCTGGAAGGAGTTTTTGGACAAGAGATTCTCAGAGGTACAAGGATTAATCACTAATGATAGGAGAAATATGAGTATTGGGATAAAGAGCTTAGAAAATGCTCTCAAGGATGGCGGTGAAGTATACAAATTTTGTATTTCCTGGTCCAAAGCAATAGTAGAAATTGAGAAGAAAATAAAAGAGCAAGAGGATAAACTACTAAGTTTGTCTCAAATTTTTGATCCTCTCTCTTCCTCCATAGTAAATCAAGAGTGTCAGACTATTGCAATCACAAATGCAATAAAGAATTTTGAGAAGGAAAGGAAGAACATAATTAGTCGGATGGGTGAACTTAGAAGGATTATTATCCCTAAATTAGAGGCCATGCATGAGGCCATAAGTGATGCTCAGACTACTGCCTGGACCAATGATCTGACAGATCTTAAGAGGGTAGAAGCTTTTGCGTTGTTGTTGAGTGGTCACATCTCAATTTTGGATAGAATGAAGCAAAGTTGGGCTGCAGAACTCATCCAACTGAAAACAACTTTTGTAGACATACTGCAGTTTATGTAAGTATTCCACATGTATATACTTATGTGGCTAAGTATAGTAAATTTTTTTAAAAAATTTTGGTGTGCGGACCCTACCTTTTGCCATTGATGTCAAAGGGGGAGTGAGGAGCAGTGAAAAATGAGGAATCCAACTAAGGAGGAGCTCTGAAAAATGTATATAAAAACAAAGCATCAACCAAGGGGGAGCATAGTGTAAACACTTAGTCATTTTTCACTAAGTGTTGCCATCAATGCCAAAGGGGGAGATTGTTGGCAAGAGACACTATATGGATTCATGATTGTTGTCATTGATGGCAACAAAGTTCATCCCACACATCCGTAGGACATGGTGTGTCTCTACCGAAAGTCAGAATGAAGATTGTTGTGGTCCGGTAAACAAGAACAGAGCATGTGGCAAGGTTTGACAGACAGGTCTGGATCTCTCAGAGGAAGTATCTTGGTGAAGTGTGGATTTGGGGAAGTCAAGAGGACTACCTTAAGTGGTATATTCCAAGGATTTAGCCTCCGGTGATAGATGAGGAAAAAGATATGAATAGTTGAGTACCAGATTCCTGAGTGACAGTGTGAACAGAGGAAGAACTGACTGACAGAACATTAGACTACTTTCCGGATGTGCTACTGATGGTGGTAAAGGTTATGAAGGCATGAATCATGTTTGGCAGACATGATTAATGATTTCTACAAGCATATACTTGATCCGCATTACTTGATGTGCAAGGATTCAGCCGACAGATTAGAATTAGTGAAAAGATTGACTATTCCGGGTGCTGACTAGAAAGGTGATGAAATTACTTGTGCAGATATATATACACGATACATTTAGTTGTGAAAGTTGTTGTTGTGGTTAGTGTGGTGCGAATAAAAGTAGAAGAGAAGAGCAGAAGTAGTAAGGAAGGTCCAGTATGTGAAAGGAAAGCAGCAAAAGAGAAGAGGAAAGATGAAGTGCAGCAGATCAGTGTATTGAGCTTAACCAGAACTGAACTCTAGCATTTGTAGATGCTCCCAATCAGTTCAAGTATTGTATAACATTCTTTTTGTAGACAGTGAGTCTCTTGTAGGTAGTGTGCCTCTTGTGAGCAGTGTGCTTAGGCAATGAGCCCTAATTGGCAAGTGCCATTTTGTTTTTCTATTCTTCTAACAGAGAATACAATCTTGGGTTAATCACCCCGTGGTTTTCTCCCTTAACAGGGTTTCCACGTCAAAAATATTGTGTCATGTGTATTTCCATTTCATGGTTGTGTTTGCTTGTTTGAATTAATGCTGCATTGATCAACAAGAAAGTTCAGAAAGAAGAATTAATTAGGATAACTGATTCACCCCCCCCTCTCAGTTATTAACAATCACTTAGTTGTGCACCCTTGGTAAGCTGATAAAAACTTAATTACCTAGTGTAACATGGGATTTTTTCTAGGTTGTGGGTAACCTATGATGGAAAAGAAGCTCCAAAGAGGGCTGGTTCCCTTGGTTTACCTCCTAGGATTAACTGTCCAACTACTGTCTTGCAAGGAAAAAGGAGAGAAAAAAGATGTAAAATGTAAACTAGGAACCTATGGAGGTGATGCACCAAACTGAAATGACCTATGCTTGACATTTTGACACACCCTTTAAATGTATACAGACCCTTCGCAAGTTCTCTGCCAAACATATCCCCTACATCCCTATCTCACACACTTATGAATCTTTGTCTTTTTATAGACCTTCTTGTAGTGACTTCCCACTGTCTCTTATAGACTATGTAGACTACAATGAAGGTTTCTAGGGTTTACACACATGTTGCAATCCATAACACCTACCAGATTTGTTTGTGATCTCACAAGCTCCTAGATTCCTTAATAGAGACAAACACTTTTGACATGCTTAAATTTTTTTATCAAACCCTAGACAAGGCTCTTAACCTCTACATATACCATTTGGTCTCTTCACCGTATCTTAGATCCCTTGTATAGTCTCTATCTACTTTCTGAGTATGTGATCACTACTCTTCGCATAATTGACATAGACTGCTTGACCAAATCTCTGAACCTTGGGTTTGACAGTCTTCTGCACAATTCATTCTTGCACTATCTTCCATGCCTTGTCTCATACTTAAATCATAGTCTTTGATAGCATTACACAACTCTATACAAGTGTACAAGTGTCTTGATCTGTATCTCTTCATTGTAACTCTAAACTTTTTGACAATGTCTACTCCTTCTAACAATGTATACTGTGACTTCATATTTAGAAGCATGCCACTGTTCGTGCATGTGTATACCTCATTCAACTTTGTCCAGTCTCAAGATTCTTGACCTTGTTTCAACTTGAAGAATCCATTATGATGAGTATCGTGTGTACATTGTTTATGATCTACATTGTCACATATCACTATTTTCCTTGAGTCATCAAAAAACCCTATTGTGATAGAAAAACATTGTGTATTTCAACCTTTGCAACAAGATTGGTAAGGAAAAGGCATATTCCTCTTGCTCCTTCAAACCTTAACTTGTATTTTCATGGAGTTTTAAGACTCCAAGCATAATCTTTCCTTCTTGAAGAGACTTGAAGATAGTATAGCAATGTATATAAGCCTCTAAAACTGTCTCTCTTTCCTTCTATGTGTCATGTGTAGGATGATAGGTTATCTCCATGATAGAAACCTACACAAGCTTAGTTTTCATAGACCTAACCTTCACGGGACCAAAAGAACCCTAACTCAACACTTAACTCATTATTTACTGAACTTCAAAACCATGACCCAATTAACTCTGCCTTAGCATGACATGACTTCAATGTGGAAAAAACAACCCTAAAAGATATCAATTTGAAAAGAAGATTTCCCTCCAAGACATGTACATGGAGTTTGAACATAATAAGGTAGTTTTGGACATGGACAACATTGATATTTTGACCTTTTAACTAAATGCATTGCCTTTTGGATGAAGTGGGAAGAAAAATGATAAGTTTAAGGTAAACAAGACCTCTCAAACACATTTTCACCTTTCAAAATGCACAAGACTCCTATTATAACTAGGACTTTGATAGACCTTGATGAATAGTCTAGGCTATACACGTGATGAGTTACCAGTTTGGGCTTGAACAAGGACAAATTGGTAACACCAAGAAAGTTGATGCCATTTTTCTGGCTTGACAGAAAACGGTTAATACTGACCAGTTTCATTGATTGTTGGTAGGTAAGCTTGAAATTGTTTGAGTAGTAGATTTTTGAAGACAAGAAATGACAAAAGGAATGTAAAAGCAGAAGAACAATTAGAGAGAATATTGTTTGTAGCAGCAAAGTAGAGAGAAGGAAGAAGTTGCAGTAGTAACAAGAAGAATATTGCAGAGAAGAGAGAAGCTCCAAATAGAGCAAATGCTCCAGACATGCATGCACAAAATAGCTCCAGAAAAGAGCAGTGAATCAACTCCAAACAGAGTGGGACAATAGCAATGTCTAGTAAGCTCTACAGAGGGCAAATTATTGTACGAGAAGGGAGATACAAAGATGTGGCTCTGGTGTTTATATTTTTGAATGTAAAATAGTTTTGCATATAAATAGAACTTTCAGTATTTCACTTGTGCCCTCTCTCTCTCTTATTTGTTTGTTCTTCTCTCCTTCATTTGAATGATATCAGATTGAAACGCTTTCAACAAGTGGTATTATTAGAGCTAAGGTTAGCAAATCTAGTGCCCTAGTTTTTTGGGTATTGAGGAAAAGCCCCAATTTTGGGGGGGTTTAACAGTTTTCCCTAGATTTAGAAGAATGGTTGGAGGTGGTAGTAAGAGTTGGCAGCATCTATCAAGGTTTGATGGAAAGAACTATGATGTTTGGGAAAAGAAGACGGAGACAATATTAGTTGCAAATAATTTGTGGGATTTGGTGGCCATTGGCTTCATAGATGTGACATACCAAACTACTTATGCAACACTATCAAATGCCCAGAAGAACCAATTGAAAGAAACAAGGAGGAATGATGCAAAAGCCCTTAGTTTGATTGAGGTAGCCTTGACAGAGGCTATTTTTCCCAGAATAGTAGCAACTAACTATGCAAAGGAGGCCTAGGAGATTCTCTAGAACAGTTACCAAGGGACTGACAAGGTGAAGTTAGTAAAACTACAACTCCAGAGAGATTTTGAGACCCTGCAAATGAAAGTCCATTTTAGATTCTCACACAAATGGCTCCACCTTGATAAATCAGTTGATGATTAGTGGAGAAACAATGGAAGAGAAAAGGATCATTGAGAAAATCCTTTGGAGTCTGCCCTTGAAATTTGACCCTATTGTCATTTCAATAGAAGAGGCCCAGGACCTGTCAAAGATGATAATGGATGAGTTGATGGGTTCCCTACAAACCTATGAGTAGTGGTTGAACAAATCCGCTCCTTCTCTAGAGATTGCCTTCAAAGCTCAAAGTAGTGTGAGAGGCAGGGGAAGAGGAAGAAACAATAGAGGAAAATGTGAAAGAGGTAGAGCAAGAAGCAACTCCAGAAGAGGAGACTCAAATAGCCAAGATGAGGCAAGTACCTCATAGCCAGGCTCCCAAAACAAGAAGAGTAGTAGCTCCAACCAAAGGTATGATAAATATAATGTGTTGTGTCACTACTGTCATAAGTTTGATCATTTTGCAAATGAATGTAGAAAAAGGCAGCATGGCCAAGGAAAGAAAAATACTCATGTAGCAAATGAGGATAAGGTTGAAAATGAAAAACAATCAAAGGTGTTTATTAGATGTAATCTTACCGAGCAAAGTAGCGCTAAAGTGTGGTACTTGGACAATGTGTGTAGCAACCACATGAGTGGTAATATAAATTTGTTTGCCTCCATTGACAAGAATGTCAAGTCTAAAATTATGATGGGGAACAATAAAAAATTCCTGTCATGGGAAGATGTTTTATCATTGTCCAAACCAAGCAAGGTGAGAGAAGGTAGATCTAGGATGTCTATTATGCCCCAGGCATAAAACATAACCTACTGAGCATTGGATAGATGGTCCAAAATGGTTATAGAATCTTGATGGAGATGGAGAATGGAGAATGTATCGTCTATGACAAGGATGGTAGCAAGAAAGTCATTGCAGTTGTGCAGATGACGAGAAACATAATGTTTCATCTTAGGTTGCAGTATCCAACGCTATTCGAAGCTACACCCTCCAAGAACATGATGGCTCCGGAGAGCTCTGGAGTCAACCATATGGCGTCTACATCAGTGGCTCAACAGTCAGCCTTCAGGACAGTCATCAAAGACCCATCCAAGCTTTGGCATTTGAGGTATGGGCACTTAAGTTTTTCTGGTTTGACTCTTTTATCAAAAAAGACATGGTTAGAGGGCTACCAACAATTGTAGAGCCTGATAGGAAATGTGAAGGTGGCATCTTAGGAAAGTAGCATAGGCGACCTTTTTAATCAGGGCAATCTAGAAGGGAAAAAGCGCCATTAGAGTTGGTGCACTCAGATTTGTGTAGTCCCATGAAAACCCACACCTTAGGTAGAAATACTTATTTTACGATCTTCATAGATGATTACAACAAAAAAGACATGGGTTTATTTCTTGAAGAATAAATTTGAAGCATTTGAGAAGTTCAAAGTGTTTAAGGCCATGGCTGAAAAGCAAAGCAACCACTATATCAAGGTCTTTAGAACGGATAGAGGGGGATAGTACGTCTCTAAGGAATTTATGAATTTTTGCAAGAATGAAGGCATTGTGAAACAGTTCACAACAAGGTACACTCCACAGCAAAATAGAGTTGCTGAAAAGAAAAATAGAAACATCATAGAGATGGCAGCAAGCATGTTAAAGGCAAAAGGATTGTCTAATGATTATTAGGGTGAAGCTGTAGCAACAATAGTCTATGAATAGGTGCCCACAAAAGCTGTTCGTAACAGGATTGCACAAGAAGTGTGGACAAACAACAAATGGAGTGTAGAGCACTTGAGAATATTTGGGTGTGGCATATGCATTTGTGCCAAAGGAGAAAATAGATGAACGAACCTGCAGCATTAGAAGAAGGTTGCAGCAGCAATATAGTGAAGACAACTTTGGAATGTGCAGAGCTCCGGAAGGTAACACAGAGCAGAACTATGGAAGTACACAGAATCAGTCCAGTCATCTCCAAAAGCTCTGGAAAGGTGTGCAATTTTTGTAACAAGAAAATATAGAGCCGTGGCTTTGTGATTTTGTAAGTAGACATTCTTTGAATGTAATTTATTTGAATATAACTGCAAAATAGTATTTCTGTCTCCTTGTTGTTGCATGCTCTCCCGTCTGGTCTTCTTTGCCCACTTTAGTTGGATCTTTTTCCAACAAAACAAAGTGTTTTTTTCCTCTGAATTGTACTTCTTTTCAAAAGGAATCTGAATCTGCAAACTGTTTCCACTTTGAAAACCATTTGATGTATTTTTTAGGGTCTGCAATAGTCTGGCAATCAATGAGGCTCACAGTGAGTGACCCCAATGGTCCAAATCCCTCGGTGAAGATTCCTCATGCTTAAAAATACACCTCCTTTCCCTCATTTGTACCGAAAATGAAAGAAGAGTGGTCTCCAAAGTGTTTAGGACCAAAACTAAGAAGCATGTAGTCTTAGAGAACATCTGTAGCAACCTGTGGCTGACCTGTAGCAGTTTGTTACATCTCTGTAGTACCCTGTGGCTGACATCTAGCAACCTGTAGCATACCTATGTGCACCTGTAGTATGCCTGGAACATTGTTTCAGGGGCCGACAAGTGGACCCATGTCTTGTACCTGAATATGGAACCTTTCATCAACCATTTTTGGATCAATTCCTACAAATCTTTTTATGTGTGTAGGTCACTTCCTCAATCCATGTGCATAGCATGTATCTCTCTCTGTAGCGCCCATGCCAGAGTCTGTTGTGCCATCCTTGTATTATGTGCAAGATAGTTTAGGTCTGTGGCCTCTTGCAAAGCTGGCCACATATCCCTTATCACTGCACCTATATTCTAAGTTATTAAAATTTCTTACTACGCTATATTTTGAGCATCGTGCAGGTTAAACCAAATCCATGCATCATCAAAATGAAATTTTGCTTCCTTTGTGGATGCATGATAGAGTCATTCTTTTATACATACATTAGATTGTCCTTGTGCTCTCGGCCCATTGGAATTGAGGAGTGTTTCTTCACCACATTCATAGCTACAGCTTCCTTCTTGCGCTCTTTGATTTTCCATATGGCATGTGTGCCAACAAAAAGTATGTGGACACAGTTCTAACCCAGTTGTCCTGTGCCATTTGCTTCTTTGATGAATCACTCATTTTGAACACTAGTAAACTAGCATGATATTTTCCCCTACTTACACGAGAGTTTAGCACTTTGTTTTTCCTATGCAAAACTCAAAACGGAACCCAGAGATTAATGATCGATTTCATAATAAAAAACCTGATTGGTTCTCAATAACAAAATTAAATGTGGATCAGGATTTTACCTTTTGTTTGCATACTGACCACACTGTGAAGAAAAGCAACAACCTTCAATGCACAATGAATTTGAAATCCAATATCCATCTTGCTTTGGATATGCATATAGATAAACGTGTAGATTAAAACGTGTAACTGAACACAAACACTATGATTAACACAACACTCCAAGCTTCTTGATTCACATCACATGTTACATATATAGAGGCCATCCTTTCTCAAGGGCAAGGGGCAACTATAAACTCAATCACTACCTCCTTTGTCTTTCACGTACACTTGTCACAAGTATGAATTAACCTATCTTAGCTCACTCTATCTATTCATATGTAGAGACATGTTTTTATAGATGCAAGACCCTCTTATGTTTGCAATGATAAATTTCCTCCAACTATTTGAAAATCACATTGCATCATGGGCAAGTAAATTTATACACGTGCTTTTCTTAAATATGGACTACTACATTTTTTTATATACAAGTAACTTCTTGAACATAATCCTTCTAAATATAGGATTTAATAATTAATTGGAAATTAATATTCTAAAATCTTACAGAGATTTTTTTTTAATTGGCTTATATTTAGTGTTAACACCACCTTCAACCTCTCTCTAGTTCCAATTTTGGGCTCAAAAGTTACTAAGCTATCACTTCAACTCAATCTTGTGGGTGCCATAACTTATTAATAAGTCCCAAATGGTTCTCTCAATCAAACAAACCACTTTAGTGCCACTCACTCCATAAACTCTAGTAGTGATGCCACACAAGAGTCAACTTATAGATTTCTTCTTGTGACCCTACAAACACCCTTAAAACACTATTTTCTCCTACCACCAATGGCTAACTAACATCATAAGGTGTTCATTTATGTTGAAACATCACACGAACATGAGCATAACATAACATGATCATGTAACAATAAGCACACACAAACTATAAACATAGAGATACACATGGAGGTTAAGAGTTTGGTGTTGTCATAGTTGAGGCCGACTAAATGGTTTTAGGTGAAACAATTTTACTTGAAGAAACTTTGGACGAATCAGTTTTTCTCTAAATTGGTGCCACCTATATTGTGCTTACATATTACAACTGTTTTGGGCGAAACATATTTGCCCAAAATTATTTTGGGTGAAAGGTTTTAGCTTCTAACCATACATAGATGAACATTTTCAAAAAATAGTAGAGAACAATTTTGTGAGAAACTATGTGGCACTAATTTTCCTATAGTTTCTATTCTTTTTTGGAAAACTCTATTTTCCCACCATATTTTTTTGGATTACATACATTTTCTGAAAAATATAAAAATATCTTTTTGTAGATCCAAGAGCATATATTTTGAATATAATTTTTAATTTAATTTTTTTTTACTACAAGTAGGTCATTATAGTCAAACATTAATTTGATTGGAAATTCAAAAAATATACTAAAATTTATTTTAAAAATTTAAGAAAAATATGATGCATTAGAAGAAATAATTCTCTGAAGTATAATTTGTTTTTGTTTATGATAAATAGTTAAGACATAAAGTGGAGGATTGTTGAAACTATTGCATTTTTAATAAACGTGACTTTAAATATTTATCAAATAATAATATTTATCAAATTTGTTTTTTTCCATGCAATAAACATTCAAGTTAACTAAATGCTAAAAAAATCAAGGATTTTTTTTACTATATTAAAAATAGAGGTCCATAAATCTCATTTTTTGAAACTTTTTTTAGTAGTTAAATTATATTGTCAATTTTATTTTAAAACTATATCCAATCAAATTTCAAACAAAAATAAAAATTATAAACATAAAATACACTAAACATTCTACATTTTATTAATTTATACCATTTTAAAATTTGAAACATATGTCAATTTCAGGTGCTTTAATTTGAAACTTTTTTTAGTAGTTAAATTGTATTGTCAATTTTATAAAAAACTATATCCAATCAAATTTAAAATAAAAATAAAAATTATAAACATAAAATACACTAAACATTCTACATTTTATTAATTTATAACATTTTAAAATTTGAAACATATGTCAATTTCAGGTGCTTTAAGTTAAAAAATTGGACTTGTGTTGGCCATTGCATTTATAAAAAGGTTACATAGTTTTGAACTTTCACCTTGGAAAAAGCATCCACTGGGGTGAAAACTCTAGAAGAGTGAGCATATGCTTCTCATGCCAATATCTCATAGTTAGTGACAAGTACATTGCTTTACCCGTTGAGAAAGTATAGAGCTTTATGATGGCCTACCACTAGTTCCTAACACTTGCAACTACCTTTGTGCTATCACAACCTTGCTCTTATACATGCATCAATCATGAAAAAATCAATATGGCTGATTACAATGAAAACCAACCTTTTTCAAATCATTTACAATGGTTGTATGATTTTCCTATAGCCTCTCAAACCATGAAAATGGAACACCAAACATCCAAAATGAACTATCAAATGTCAAAACTCTTTGTATTCCATGCCTTGCTCACATTGTGATGAATTTGACACTTCCAATAGGAGGAAAAAACATCTTTTCTGCAATCAAGGAAAAATCACCATAGTTGATGATGAAAACATTGCTTGTACAAACTAGCATTTTCACCCAATTTAGTTTTCTACATAGTTTGAAGACATGCACTTTTGTTTCAAGTCATCCCCAAGACATGATATGGATCAACAAACACTTATTTGACAAAGAAATAGCCTACTCTGCAATGTACCTCCTCAAACAATGACAAACTCTTGGTCACAAGGCTTAAGATAACGTATTGAAATTGTAGTAGAAATATTTGGCCTCAACGGTCCAATTCCTTTGATCAAATTACTTATCAAATACACTCATTATTTTTGGATCCCAACCAATAATTAGGTCCTCTTCCCTATTTGTTGGAAATAGTTTAAATAGTTGGTGAATAGGTTTTTCTATTTTAATAGAAAAAATGGTATTAATAAATTTAAATAATTTGAAATGTGCAAGTAAGATAGGGATAAGGGGTTGATATTAAAAATGAAGGGTAAATATTTAAATCACATACTATTATTTTGGAAAACCAACATGTTAGAGAACACAGTCTAAAGTGCAATTCTAAGTAAAGACTTTCCTAGAAATAACCAACGATGCATTGATATATCCAAATGTGCATGACCATCATATGTCTAAAGGTTTTAGTGATACAATATTTGAAGAACAATGGCCCAAAAAAGTACCTTTCCAAGAGATTTCCAACTAACTTTAACCATGGAGAGGCTAAGTAACTTATGTTGAAATAGATCACAATCTTTTGGAAACATATTAACATTAGTTAATACTAATGGAGTGGCCATGTACAACAACAAAAAAATCACAAACTTTCACATCATTAGCCACAATAATTCTTATGTGAATCTACCACACTCTACCATAAATTAAAAATAAGTCACTCTCCCCTCACCCCAACCCCTAGGTGTCACCACCTAAATTTTATTCCATCTACAACAGTGTGAGATAACCTAATTGTGACCTCTACTAAATTAAAAACTAGGTATAACTTCAAACATAATTGAAATAAAGTTAAGAAACTTGGTCTTTGTTTGATAGATTAGTTTTAATTGAAAAAGTAGCATGCAAAACTCAAAAACTTGTAAACAATTGACATACTTTTTTTTATTTATAACTTTTAATGTCCCAAATAATAAGTTCAAAAACTAACTATTTAAACTTTTTTTTTATAAGTAAGCTGTGGGAAAAGGCCCACCCCTTTTATTAAAAAATAAAGAATAGAAGTTACATCAAGGCTGCTACTAGAAACCAAAGGAACATAAGGGAAGAGAGGAAACATAGAATGAACCAAGAATCCTAAAAGGAACTACAAACTAACTATTTAAACTTAACAACATGGGTGAACCCACAATAGTGTGTCCCACTTTTTGCCTAAAATGGAACATTGAAATCAACATTTTTAACCAAATATTCACTTTCTAACACCTATAGCAACTAAATTATTAAGAATTTGAAGATAATGTAAACTAGTGATTTGTGAGATTTTGTGTGTAGATTCTAAACATATTTTTGAAAAATTCAAAAAATAATTTGTAATTTTTTTTACATAACTTTTAATAACTTGTTTTTTATAGTTAAGAGTACTTTTAAAAGTGACATTTATACCATATAGCATAACTTTTTTACACAAAGGATAAAATTATAGTTTTTTAAACATAGATTCGTAAAACCAATATCTATTGCACTTATGGGTATGTGCAGGATCATCGTGGGCCAAACAGTGGCAATAGGAAAAAAAATCGTGTTTTTACTTAGCCAAATTCGCGACTTATCCGTTTCCAAAACGAATATCCGTTCTCAAAACGGATATCCGTTTTCTAGAAAAATTTGGGAAAAAGGCTTTTTAGTCTTTTTGAAAATATATCTCTTAAATCTTGGATCTCCCATCAATATATGAACCTCCTTAAAGACCGTTTCTAGTGAAGGAGGAGGACAAATCAACATTGGTAGCCTCTTTACACATTAATCCATAAGGATTTGTTAAACACTAAGAATCATCACTAATGAATTACTCAAATAATCAATAATAAAATATTCAGTTTTGTTCATCATGTGAAATAATCACTTTTAGACTATGTTCCAATATTTCGGGGATAGGAATGGTGAGGTAGCAGGGGATGTGTTTCGAGGCGTTTTGGATTTCATGCCCTAAATTGCTTTACCCAATCCTTCATATGATTTGATTCATGATACATGGTTTGAGAAGGATACACATGATATACCCTTACCCTCTAGTGATAAAATTATGAATGATACTTTATGTGGTGAAGCTACACCTTCGTTAATCCTTCATGACATTGTTATTCCTTGTGATGATGATGTCCTTCATGTGATATGTTAGGACATAATGCAAAGTTGACATGGCATGAACTCTCTTGGAAGGGTAAGCATGGACTATAAGAACATTGAACTAGTTGGATCTGTTAAGCTCGTCATTTATGAAAGAACCTTAAAGGTTAACCTTAGTTAGGTAAGGTTATGTTTTAGTGTGGTTGTTTGTGCAACAATGTGTAAATTAATGTTACCGAAGGATAAATCTAACTATACTAACATTTTAATAACCATGAGAGCTGGGGCTAACAATTAGACTAAAAACTTGACAAACAATACAAATTGGACACATGTAGGACTTGGAAAATGGAAAAGAATATAATTAAATGTGGAAAACAATGAAAAAGTGGTATTAGTTGCACCTATATAGAGAAGTGGTTTAGAGGTTGGTTAGGGGAATTATTTAGGGTTTAGAAGTTTAGGGTTGCTTGGGTTTAGGGGTTTAGGGTTTACAATTTAAAGAGAGATAGAGAGGGGGGACTGAAAGAGTTTGGGAGAGATAGAGGAGACAGAGGGGAGAGATAGGGAGATAGAAAGTGAGAGACATGTCCAAAGACATAGAGAGAGAGATTGAGAGGTAGAGGGATGATAGAGATAGGGAGATAGAGGTTTAGGGTTGCTTGGGTTTAGGGGCATTATTAAGGGTTTAGGGTTTAGGGTCTTGGGGTTAGGGTTTAAGGTTTAGAGGTCTAGGGTTTAGGGTTTAGAGAGAGATAAAGGACCAATAGGGAGATATAGAGGAGTTTGAGGGGAGAGATAGGGAGATAAAGAGGGAGGGACATGGCAAGAGACATAGCGAGAGAGATTGAGAGGTAGAGGGACAAAGGTGATAGGGAGATAGGGGAGAGATAGGGAGATAGTGGTTTATGGTTACTTGAGTTTAGGGGTTTGGGGTTTAGGGTTTCTCAGGTTTAGGGGTTAGGGGTTAGGGTTTAGGGGCATTATAATTTAGGGTTCAGGATTTATTGTTTAGGGGTTAGGGGTTAGGTTTAGAGGTTTAGGGTTTTGGATTTAGGATTTATAGAGAGAGGAATGATAGGGAGATATAGAGGAGTCTGAGGGGAGAGATAGGGAGAAAAAGAGTGAGGGACATGGCCAGAGACATAGGGAGAGAGATTGAGAGGTAGAGGGACAAAGGTGGTAGGGAAATAGGGGAGAGATAGGGAGATAGTGGTTTAGGGTTACTTGGGTTTAGGGTTTAGGGGTTTGGGGTTTAGGGTTTAGGGGTTTAGGGTTTCTTAGGTTTAGGGGTTTAGGGGCATTATTTAGGGTTTAGGATTTAAATTGTTTAGGGGTTAGGTCTAGAGGTTTAGGGTTTTGGATTTAGGGTTTATAAAGAGAGAGGAATGATAGGGAGATAGAGAGAGGAGATCGAGGAGAGAGATAAGGAGATAGAGAGTGAGGCACATGGCTAGGGACATAGGGAGAGAGATCAAGAGAGATAGAGGGATGATAGAGATAGGGAGATAGGGGAGAGATAGGGAGATATAGGTTTAGAGTTGATTAGATTTAGGGTGTACCTGGGTTTAGGGTTTCTCAGTTTTGTAGATAGCTAGATAGAAAGAGAGAGAAGACAGATAGGGAGAGATGGAGGTGACTAAGGGGAGAGATAAGGAGATAGAGAGTGAGCGAGATGTCCAGAGAAATAGGGAGAAGGATTGAGAGGTAGAGCTCGATGATAGAGAGAGGGAGATAAGGGAGAGATAGGAGATAGGGTTTAGGGTTGCTCGCATTTAGGGTTTAGGGGTTAGGGGTTAAGGTTTAGGGGCATTATTTAGGGTTTAGGGTTTATGGTTTAGGGGTTAAGGTTTAGAGGTTTAGGGTTTAGTGTTTAGAGAGAGAGGACCAATAGGGAGATATAGAGTGAGGGACATGGCCAAAGCATAGGGAGAGAGATTGAGAGGTAGAGGAATGATAGTGATGGGGAGATAGTGAGATTGGGAGATAGAGAGATAAAGGTTTAGGGTTTCTTGGGTTTAGTGTTTAGGATTTAGGGGTTTATGGTTTCTCAAGTTTAGGGTTTAGGGGTTAGGTTTAATCATGTGTTAATACAGGTTGTGGAGTGAGAAATGGGTGGTATGGGAGATCAGAAGACTAGTTTAAAGTTGGTCCAATGGATATATGTCACAGCGAAAGGTTTAAAGGCTCGTCAAAAGTGGAGTGATCGGAGCATCGGTATAAGAATTTTTGAGTTGGCCAATAGTGTTTATCTTGTCGATAGGAAGAATGTATATGATTTGATGTTATTTGGGACTTTGAGAAGGTTTCTTAAAGCTGATTAAGCTTTAATCTATTTGAACTATGGGTTTTGATGGGTATTTCACTGTGTTTTGAGAGCCTCTACTGTGTGCTCTGCATCAGACCAATAGGGAGATATAGAGGAGTCCGAGGGGAGAGATAGGGAGATAAAGAGTGAGGGACATGGCAAGAGACATAGCAAGAGAGATTGAGAGGTAGAGGGACAAAGGTGATAGGGAGATAAGGGAGTGATAGGGAGATAGTGGTTTATGGTTACTTGGGTTTAGGGTTTAGGGGTTTGGGGTTTAGGGTTTCTCAGGTTTAGGGGTTAGGGGTTAGGGTTCTGGGGTATTATAATTTAGGGTTTAGGATTTATTGTTTAGGGGTTAGGGGTTAGGTTTAGAGGTTTAGGGTTTTGGATTTAGGGTTTATAGAGAGAGAGGAATGATAGGGAGATATAGAGGAGTATGAGGGGAGAGATAGGGAGATAAAGAGTGAGGGACATGGCCAGAGACATAGGGAGAGAGATTGAGAGGTAGAGGGACAAAGATGGTAGGGAAATAGGGGAGAGATAGGGAGATAGTGGTTTAGGGTTACTTGGGTTTAGGGGTTTGGGGTTTAGGGTTTCTCAAGTTTAGGGGTTAGGGGTTAGGGTTTAGGGGCATTATTTAGGGTTTAGGATTTAAATTGTTTAGGGGTTAGGGGTTAGGTTTAGAGGTTTAGGGTTTTGGATTTAGGGTTTATAGAGAGAGAGGAATGATAGGGAGATAGAGAGAGGAGATTGAGGAGAGAGATAAGGAGATAGAGAGTGAGGCACATGGCTAGGGACATAGGGAGAGAGATCAAGAGAGGTAGAGGGATGATAGAGATAGGGAGATAGGGGAGAGATAGGGAGATATAGGTTTAGAGTTGATTGGATTTAGGGTGTACCTGGGTTTAGGGTTTCTCAGTTTTGGAGATAGCTAGATAGAAAGAGAGAGGAGACAAATAGGGAGAGATATAGGTGACAAAGGGGAGAGATAAGGAGATAGAGAGTGAGCGAGATGTCTAGAGAAATAGGGAGAAGGATTGAGAAGTAGAGCCTGATGATAGAGATAGGGAGATAAGGGAGAGATAGGAGATAGGGTTTAGGGTTGCTCGTGTTTAGGGTTTAGGGTTTAGGGGTTAGGGGTTAAGGTTTAGGGGCATTATTTAGGGTTTAGGGTTTATGGTTTAGGGGTTAAGTTTTAGAGGTTTAGGGTTTAGTGTTTAGAGAGAGAGGACCAATAGGGAGATATAGAGTGAGGGACATGGCCAAAGCATATGGAGAGAGATTGAGAGGTAGAGGAATGATAGTGATGGGGAGATAGTGAGATTGGGAGATAGAGAGATAGAGGTTTAGGGTTTCTTGGGTTTAGTGTTTAGGATTTAGGGGTTTATGGTTTCTCAAGTTTAGGGTTTAGGGGTTAGGGGTTAGGTTTAATCATGTGTTAATACATGTTGTGGAGTGAGAAATGGATGGTATGGGAGATCAGAAGACTAGTTTAAAGTTGGGCTGATGGATATATGTCACAGCAAAAGGTTCAAAGGCTCGTCAAAAGTGGAGTGATCGGAGCATCAGTTTAAGAATTTTTCAGTTGGCCGATAGTGTTTATCTTGCCGATAGGAAGAATGTATATGCTTTGCTGTTATTTGGGACTATGAGAAGGTTTCTTAAAGATGATTAAGCTTAATCTATTTGAACTATGGGTTTTGATGGGTATTTCACCGTGTTTTGAGAGCTTCCACTGTGTGCTTCCAATGCGTCAGGGTGGGCGGGTAAATGCCAGTGGAGGTCTCATTTCACGCGCCGCCAAGCATCCTAGTCATTCCGGGCAAGAGGCTACCGGCAAAGTCCATTAAGATCCCTGAGACCAAAAATGTGCCAAACTTTGACGGAGCAGTTCTAAGAATTTGTTATAGCTGGGAATGTTGTGTTTGGACCTACAAGTGCACGTGGGGTCTGTGGACAATAACCTCTCTCATTTTTGGTCAACTCCATTCTGTTTGACCGTGTCGAAATCAAATGCATTGTTGTAAAATGCTTCAATTTGATGCAGTGGAAAGGTGCTAGGCGTGACATTTTTCATTCCATAGCTCGTGGGGTCAAACGGACTGCACCAATGCATCGGGGTGGGCGGGTAAATGCTATTGGAGGTCTCATTTCGAGCGCCAAGCGTCCCAGTCCTTCCGGGCAAGAGGCTACTGACAAAGTCCCTTAAGATCCCTGAGACCAAAAATGCACCAAACTTTGACGGAACAGTTCTCAGAATTTGTGATAGCTGGGAATGCTGTGTTTAGACCTACAGGTGCACATGGGGTCCATCGATAATAACCTCTCTCATTTTTGGTCAACTTCATTCCGTTTGACCGTGTCGAAATCAAACGCATTGTTGCAAAATGCTTGAATTTGATGCAATGGAAAGGTGATAGGTGTGACATTTTTCATTCCATAGCTCGTGGGGTCGAATGGACAGTGCCAACGCATCGGGATGGGCAGGAAAATGCCAGTGGAGGTCTCGTTTTGTGCGCCAAGATTCCCATTCGTTCCGGGCAAGAGGCTATCGGCAAAGTCCCTTAAGATCCCTAAGACCAAAAATGCGCCAAACTTTGACGGAGCAGTTCTTAGAATTCGTGACAGTTGGGAATGTTGTGTTTGGACCTACAAGTGCACGTGGGGTCTGTCGACAATAACCTCTCTCATTTTTGGTCAACTCCATTCCGTTTGACCATGCCGAAATCAAACGCATTGTTGCAAAATGCTTCAATTTGATGCAGTGGAAAGGTGCTCGGTGTGACATTTTTCATTCCATAGCTCGTGGGGTTGAACGGACTATGCCAACGCATCAGGGTGGGTGAGTAAATGCCAATGGAGGTCTCGTTTCGTGTGCCAACCGTCCCAGTCATTCTGGGCAAGAGGCTACCAGCAAAGTCCCTTAAGATCCCTAAGACCAAAAATGCACCAAACTTTGATGGAGTAGTTCTCAGAATTTGTGATAGTTGGGAATGTTGTGTTTGGACCTACAGGTGCACGTGGGGTCCATCAACAATAACCTCTCTCATTTTTGGTCAACTCCATTCTGTTTGACCGTGCCGAAATCAAACGCATTGTTGCAAAATGCTTCAATTTGATGCAGTGGAAAGGTGCTAGGTGTGACATTTTTCATTCCATAGCTCATGGGGTCGAATGTACTACACCAACGCGTCGGGGTGGGTAGGTAAATGCTATTAGAGGTCTCATTCCGTGCACCAAACGTCCCAGTCCTTCCTGACAAGAGGCTACTGGCAAAGTCCCTTAAGATCTCTGAGACCAAAAATGCTTCAAACTTTGACGGAACAGTTCTCAAAATTTGTGATAGCTGGGAATGTTGTGTTTGGACCTACAGGTGCATGTGGGGTCCATCGATAATAACCTCTCTCATTTTTGGCAACTCTATTCCGTTTGACCGTGCCGAAATCAAACGCATTGGTGCAAAATGCTTCAATTTGATGCAGTGGAAAGGTGCTAGGTGTGACATTTTTCATTCCATAGCTCGTGGGATCGAATGGACTGCGCCAACACGTCGGGGTGGATAGGTAAATGCCAATGGAGGTCTTGTTTCACGTGCCAAGCATCCCAATCCTTCTGGGCAAGTGGCTACTGGCAAAGTCCCTTAAGATCCCTGAGACCAAAAATGCGCCAAACTTTGATGGAGCAGTTCTTAGAATTCGTGATAGCTGGGAATGTTGTGTTTGGACCTACAGGTGCACGTGGGGTTCGTCGACAATAACCTTTCTCATTTTTGGTCAACTCCATTTCGTTTGACCGTGCCGAAATCAAACGCATTGTTGCAAAATGCTTCAATTTGATGCAGTGGATAGGTGCTAGGTTTGACATTTTTTATTCCAAAGCTCATGGGGTTGAACGGACTGTGCCAACGCGTCGGGGTGAGCAGGTAAATGCTAGTGGAGGTCTCGTTTCATGCGCCAAGCTTCCCAGTAATTTCGGGCAAGAGGCTACCGACAAAGTCAAAAGTTGTTAGGATTGAAATTTTGCATTCCACAGGTCTTGGGGTCGAACGGATTATGCCAACACGTCGGGATGGTGGCTAAATTCTAGGGGAGGTCTCATTTTGTGTGCAAAGCATCACAATCATTCCAAACTATAAGCTATCGATAAAGTCACTTTGCTGGTAGCTTACAGCTTAGAAGGACTGGGAGCCTTAGCACATAAAATGAGACCTCCCCTAGCATTTACTCGCCCACCCTGATGTGTTGGCGCAATCTGTTTAGCCCCAGGACCTGTAGAATGCAAAATTTCAATCCTAGCAACTTGACTTTGTCGGTAGCTTACAGCTTAGAACGACTGGGACGCTTGGCGCACAAAACGAGACCTCCACTGGCATTTACCTGCCCACCCCGACTCATTGGTGCAGTCCGTTCGACTCCACGAGCTATGGAATGAAAAATGTCACACCTAGCACCTTTCCACTACATCAAATTGAAGCATTTTGCAACAATGCGTTTGATTTCAGCACGGTCAAATGGAATGGAGTTGACCAAAAATGAGAGGTTATTGTCGACGGACCTCACGTGCACCTGTAGGTCCAAACACAACATTCCCAGCTGTCATGAATTTTGAGAACTGCTCCGTCAAAGTTTGGCACATTTTTGGTCTCAGGGATCTTAAGGGACTTTGCCGGTAGCCTCGTGCCTAGAAGGACTGGGACACTTGGTGCACGAAATGAGACCTCCACTGGCATTTACCCGCCCACCCTGACGCATTGGTGTAGTCCGTTCGACTCCACGAGCTATGGAATGAAAAATGTCACACCTAGCACCTTTCCACTGCATCAAATTGAAGCATTTTGCAACAATGCGTTTGATTTTGGCACGGTCAAACAGAATGGAGTTGACCAAAAATAAGAGAGGTTATTATCGACGGACCCCACGTACACTTGTAGGTCCAAACACAACATTCCCAGCTGTCACGAATTCTGAGAACTGCTCCGTCAAAGTTTGGCACATTTTTGGTCTCAGGGATCTTAAGGGACTTTGCCAGTAGCCTCTTGCCCGGAACGACTGGGACGCTTGGCGCATGAAACAAGACCTCCACTGGCATTTACCCACCCACCCTGACATGTTGGAGCAATCCATTCGACCCCATGAGCTATGGAATGAATAATGTCACACCTAGCACCTTTCCACTGCATCAAATTGAAGCATTTTGCAATAATGCGTTTGATTTCGGCATGGTCAAACGGAATGGAGTTGACCAAAAATGAGAGAGGTTATTGTCAATGGACCCCATGTGCACCTGTAGGTCCAAACACAACATTCCCAGCTATCACAAATTTTGAGAACTCCTCCGTCAAAGTTTGGCGCATTTTTGGTCTCAGGGATCTTAAGGGACTTTGTCGGTAGCCTCTTGCCCGGAACGACTGGGATGCTTGGCGGACGAAAAGAGACCTCCATTGACATTTACCTGCCCACCCCGACGCGTTGGCGCAGTCCATTCGACCCCACGAGCTATGGAATGAAAAATGGCAAACCTAGCACCTTTCCACTGCATCAAATTGAAGCATTTTGCAACAATGCGTTTGATTTCGGCACGGTCAAACGGAATGGAGTTGACCAAAAATGAGAGAGGTTATTGTCGACGGACCCCACGTACACCTGTAGGTCCAAACACAACATTCCCAGCTATCATGAATTCTGAGAATTGCTCCGTCAAAGTTTGGCACATTTTTGGTCTCAGGGATCTTAAGGGACTTTGTGGGTAGCCTCTTGCCCGAAATGACTGGGACGCTTGGCGCACAAAATGAGACCTCTATTAGCATTTACCCACCCACCTCGACGCGTTGCCGCAGTCCGTTCGACCCCACGATGAGAAAAACAAAAAATATTGTTCTAGTTGACATGTTCTCAATCATTGACATGGATGTTATCTCAGTACCATTCCTTTAGGCACAATATGAGCTTCCAAGGGAAGGCGCAATTGTGAGGTTGGAGATGATGAAAAGTGCACCTCATTCACAATTATGTTTTACTTGTCTTCAATGATGATTCCTTGATTCAACTTAATCCTTTGATAATACATTTTAACCTTCTTGTCAAAGTGCACTTTCAAGGTTGCTTGAGCAAGAGCTAGCGCCTCAACATCTAGGCACACTTTTGGTGTTCTAGAAGCATGAACTAGCACCTCAAATAGTAAGGCACTCATTCTAGGTTGTTTGTTCAATAATTGGCACCTTGTATTCTTTGGACATTCTTTCAACTTGTGGAGACAACCTCAACTTGCAAGATCAATTCATTATCAAGGCGCATATCCAAAGTCATAGAGATATGAAGTGGTGCCTCACTAATCTAGGTGCACATTTGATGGTGTAGAGAGGTAGATGTGCGCCCAAGTCATCATTTGATGCCTTCAATAACTATAAACTCCTTTGATGATGCATTTTATCCTTCCAATTCAATATCTAGCCTTAGGTGCACATTTTAGGTTGATCAATCATAATCTAGCGCTCTAAGTACCAAGGCGCACTTTTAGGTTAGTTTGATCAAGGATTAGCGCCTTCACTTCTAGGCGCAAGTTTGGAGTTGAAATACATCAAAATAACAAGTTTCTTCATCACTTCATATTGTCACATGTTGTAAGCCATGTATGTGAAGATGTAAACATAGTATTGGTGACATGAACAACACTACTACATATTCTTAAGTGTTGTAAATATGCATCTTCTTATTTAATCATGTGTTGTAAATGAAGGAATGCAATGATTGCAATATGTGCACAAAACAGAATTTTTGATAAGGATTGAAAGGAAATGTTAAGAAAATGCAATTGGCGGGTGTAAATCCAAAGTGTGGAAGCATAGACAAGGCATGTGAACAGTTTGGCATGACACCTCAAAGAGATGCTATCTCATGGAATGCAATGATTGCAAGATATGCACAAAATGGATTTTTTGAAAAGGCTTTAGAAACTTTGAAGCAAATACAATTGGAACGTTTAAAACCAAATTCCATAACCCTTGCAAGCATTCTCCCTACTTGTGCCAAATTAGGATCTTATATATACATATATGCATAATGTCATGAAAATAATTTGTATAGTGTATATATCAAGCCATATAGGCATGTACAAATAAAACCATATGGGTATATACAACGATATACATCGATAACATACAAAAGTATGTTTACAAAACCAAATAGGCATATGTAACAAAAAGTCCCAAAATCAAATCTCCTATAGATTGCTATCAAATAATCTATGGCTCTTGCTAGGCCATGAAGATGGTGAACCAGTCAATGACTCATCCTCTATCGCTCATCGACTAGACCTCCTTGATAGAGATTTTTGAATTTCCACCTATTAATACAATCAAACAACGTGCACATTAATATAGAATTTAATATTCAAAATATATAACATGACATAAGTAATCAATCACTTACCGCTAATTGGTGATCCCTCTTCTTCTGTGAGAAGCAAATTTGAGAATATTGTTCACTAAACCGAGAACTATCACCAAGCAACATCCGTTTCATAAGATGTGATCAACAAACATGTAGGAAAAATGGATATCAACCTTCTTGGTTATGCGTACTTGATAAAAGCCCATACTTTTCACAAGGAGCCACCAATTTTTAACTAAATATTCCATTAGAAACAGATAAAAAAGGTTCCCCCAAATGAGGAAACCAAATTGTTAATTAGAATTCTATGTGTAATGTGATATGAAACAATAGATACACCTATAAATGACCAACTAACTTTAACTTTTTGTGTTATTGCCTCGATATTTCAAATATGTTGCTTCTCTTCATCCAAAACCAATGGTACAAAATTTTTTATAGATCAAGGAAACGGATAGCCATTTTCAGAACGGATATCCGTTTTCAGAACGGATATCCGTTTTCAAAACGGATATCCGTTTTGAGTTGCTTTTACCGAAGCAAAACGGATATCCGTCTTGCTTTGGTACAAAGCAAAACAGATATCCATCTTGCTTTGGTACAAAGCAAAATGGATATCCGTCTTGCTTTGGTACAAAGCAAGACGGATATCCATTTTGGTTATTGACTTTTTATGGATTCTAACATGTTTTCATGTTTCAGTCTTTTCTTCGAACTTCACCCTTCGTGCTGACGACTTTTTTTTATGCAAAATTGATAAAACAAAAAGGGTTTATAGAAAAAAATGTTAGCTTTCTAAAAATATAAGATTTTTTTGGTTATCATTTTATTAAATAATTATTAATAATTTTCTATATACCATGTGTCTGAAATCCTGATGGACACACTGATTGAAAAACATCCATAACTTTCAAACCATTTCACCTTTTTGAGATCTGAAACTTGCGTCACACTCTATGCTTTTCTGGATATAGGTTAAATTTTTTTTTTTTAATTTCCATTTTTTTTAATCGAGTTAGGTTGGCTGGAAAATTACTTTTTATTTTTTAAAAATAGTCGCAGTAAAAAAATCATAACTAATTATTTTATTGGAAAAAAATTTCAAATAAATATGCGTCACATCCGGACATGAATCCTCTACTTATTTTGAAAGTTTCAAAAAAAAAATATATTTTTACTCATAGTTAGGTTGGCTGGACATACACCCACTTTTTATTTTTTTCTGAAAAATTTAATAGTTGTTCATTGAAATATTCAATTTTCTCTAAGTAAATTTAGCTTTTTTTTTTTTTTAAATAGTAGCCTATAAACTAGATTCAATTCTCTACAAATTTCGTTCTTACATCTTTTTCAAATTGTGTAGATAATCCATTCAAATTTTCACATGAACTTGATAAATTCTGATTTTTTGTATTTTCATTGCCACTTAGAGGTATAGTTTGGCCCATCATGATCCTGCACATACCCATATATTTTTTTGTAATTTTTTGTGGCATATTTTTAATTAATTTTTGAAGTGTGATTAATTATAATTTAGACATAGGTTATACCATACAACATAATTTTTTCTATATATATCCAAATTAACTTTTTTTTGTTGAAACAAGGACATCAATACTTAGTGTGCAAATATTTTTTAATTTTTTACTCTATTTTACTATTTTTCCACATGTGTTGAACATAGACCTTCTTGTTCGGCAAAAAACTATTGGAGGAAACTAATTTCTCCTCATTAGTTAGTAGTTTTTTTTTGTTTTCTAAACAGTTGCCTGTAACGGTGAAACTAGTTTTTACCTGTATATATTTGAGAATTGTGTAATCCTTTTCTGTGGTCTTGAATAAAATTATTTTGGTTTTCAGTTTGCCATAGCAAACTATTCTCTGCCCAGTCCTTCAGATTGGTATTAGAGTGAGAGAGATCCAAAAAAGGAGGAGATGCTAAAAAAAGAGGAAAGATCACTCCAAAAGGAAACAAGATCACTGAGAAGATAGTCCCTATCAAAATTTGGAAAAATAAAAGAGGAGTTTGTGAAAAGATGAAATCATAGAAGTTTATGAATGCAGGCTGATAGAAAGGAAGTCACCTGGAATTTTTGAAAGGTGTTGAGTCTTCAAAAGGCTCTAGAAATTGCAAGATAGTCATAGATTTTTAAGAAGCCACTGAAGCAAAGAGAGATCATAGTCAAGAAGGGAAATATTGATCGCCCAAGTCTAAAAAATCATCCAAGTTTGTAATATTGGAAGAAGCCATAGTTGGAGTGCAAAGAGACAAAAGCCAGAGAGATCGTTGAAGTCTCAAAAAAGAGGTCACTAAAGTCACATAAATCTGCAAGGAAGTCACAAATATGGAGACCACTTAGGTGCTATTGTGAAGTTGTTGGAGATAAAACAAAAAGAAGGAGAAGAGAGGCCGCAACCTATCCAAACATTGAAGGAGATCGTTGTATTGAAGTCATAGATCTAAAACAAAGTCAAAAGGAGGATTTTTTTGCTGTAGCAAATCATGGTGTCAGGTAGCAATTCTTTGTAGCCTCAAATTCCTATTCTCACTGGTAAGAATTATGATTTTTAGGTAATTAAGATGAAAACATTATTTTTTTCACAATAAAGTTGGAAATAGTTGGAAATGGATTTGTAGAACCCCAAGATCAGGCAACCTATCAAGCTTTAACTAAAGCACAAAAGGATGAACTTAGAGAAAATAGAAAAAAACATGCTAAAGCCTTGTTTATAATTCAACAAGCAATGGATGACTCTATTTTTTCTTGGGTTGTAGCATCAACTACATCTAAGAGGGCATGGGAGATCTTGGAGACAACTTATCAAGGTTCCACAAAGGTGAAAGTAGCTAAACTACAACTTCTTTTAGAAGAAATTTTGAAAATTTGTAAATGAATGATTCAAAGTCTATAGACTATTTTATCAGTCAAGTAATGAATATTGTGAATCAACTTAGATTTAATGGTGAAGGAATAACAGATTAGAATATTATAGAAAAAAATACCCAGGAGTTTACCCAGTAAATTTGATTCAATAGTTGTAGCAATTGAGGAATCTAAGGATTTGGCACAATTATCGGTAGATGAATTAATGAGATCTTTGTTATCACATGAGTCTAGAATGAATAGAAATAACAATAACTCTTTTGACAATGCTTTCAAGTCTTAGTTATCATCTGATAGAGGAAGAGGAAATTCAAGTTTTAGAAGAACAGGACTTAGAGCAGTAGCAGAGGTGGAAGGAGTAATTTAGGCCAAGGTGAAAGGAAAAATCAAGGTGAAAGGAATAAACAAGAAAATTAGTACTACAACAATAGAGGACATGGCAACAATCATTTTCAACAAAATCCATAGAGGTTTGATAAATCTAATATTCAATGTTTTTATTGCAAAAAATATGGGCATTATGCATAGGAGTGTAGAAAGAAAAAAGGAGAGATGGGAAAATAGAATGCTAATTACATAGATGAATCTAATTCTGGAAGTTTATTTATCACTTGCCATGTTACTCAAGAAAGTGCTAAGGATATCTAGTTTTTAGATAGTGGGTGTAGCAACCATATGACAGGGAATAAGGAATTGTTTGCTAGTCTTGATGATTATGATAAATCTAAAGTGAAATTAGGAAATGATAATAAAGTACATGTAAAGGGTAAAGGAGTAATAAATGTTTTGACAAAGAATGGTGAAATAAGATTCATTTCTGATGCTCATTTCGTGTCTAGTTTAAAACATTATCTTATGAGTATTGGACAATTAACGTAAAAAGGTTATAGGGTATCTTTTAAGGACAATGTTTGCACTATATTGGATAGATTTATAAATGACAGGCTGATTGCAAGAGTGGAGATGACAAGGGATTAGATGTTCCCCCTTTGAATTTAGTGCACCTAAGGAGAAGAGGAAGTAAATTTCAAGACAATGCATCTAGATCAATTATGGTTATGGCATTTGAGGTATGGACATTTATATTTTGGAGGTTTGAGTTTGTTACAAAAGAAGCATATGGTGAAAGGTTTGCCACCACAGAGCAACCAACTAGTTCATGTGAGAGCTGCATTTTAGCAAAACAACATAGAGAGTTTCCCAAGTGCAGTCTCATATAGAGCGAGGGCATTATTGGAGTTAGTTCATAGTGATTTGTGTGGACCAATGCAAACTACATCACTTGGAGGAAGGATTTATTTTCTAACCTTCATTGATGATTTCAGCCAGAAGACTTGGATATATTTTCTTAGGCTAAAGCCTTTGGAAATTTCAAAGAATTCAAAGCTATGGTGGAAAAACAAAGTGGCCATTATAACAAGGTATTGAGATCAGATAGAGGAGGTGAATACATGTTTAATAAATTTTTGGATTTTATGTTATGGAATCAAAAGGCAATTTACTACAAGATACACACCACAATAGAATGGTGTAGTAGAAAGGAAGAACAAAATAATCATGGAGATGGCTAGAAGCATGTTGAAGGCTAAACATTTGTCAAATGAATATTGGGCAGAAGCAGTAGCATGTGCAATGTATATTTTAAATAGAAGTCCAACAAAAATTGCCAAGGATCAAAATCCACAAGAAGCTTAGAGTGGTAAGAAACATAGTGTACATCATTTCAAAATTTTTGGTTGTCTTGCATATTCTCTTGTGGCATCAGAAATAAGAAGGAAACTTGATGATAGAAGTGAGAAATGTATTTTTATTGGATATAGTGAAGAATCAAAAGCTTATAAGTTGTTTAATCCCATTACAAAGAAAGTGATTGTTACTAGAGATGTAGAATTTAAAGAAGAAGAAGCATGGGATGGTTCAATCATTGATAAATCAATCACAATTGAAGCATCAATGCCCTTGGATGATGAAGAATATGAAGATCATGGTGTACAAGGTAATCAACCTAGTCCACCAAATACTCCAACAAGAACTCCAAGGAATGTTCAACAAGGTGAAAACTCTTCTCCCAATACACAAAGTGATGATTCTGATCCTACTTTGGCCCAACTAAGAGATCAATGCACAAGAAGAGTAAGGAAAACAAGAACCTTGAAGGAGATTTATGAGTAAGGAGAAGAAAGAGAAGGTAACTTAGATCTTCATTCAAATTTTTATTTATTCACTCATGATCCTATATATTTTGAAGAAGCAATTAAGGAGGACCATTGGATTAAAGCTATGAATGAAGAAATGGAGTCTATTGAGAAAAATCAAACATGGGAGCTAGTTGAATTGCCTAAAGGTAAGGATTGCATAGGAGTTAAATGGGTTTATAAAACCAAATTTAATACCGAAGGTAAAATTGAAAAGCATAAGGCAAGGTTAGTAGTAAAAGGTTTTGCACAACAAGAAGGAATTGATTATAATGAAATATTTGCTCCAATTGCTAGACTTGATACTATTAGAATGGTTTTAGCATTAGATGCACAAAATAAATGGAAATTTTTTCAAATGGATGTCAAATCAGCTTTCTTGAATGGTTTTCTAGAAGAAGTATACGTGAAACAACCACCAGGTTATGAAGTGCATGGACATGAAGACAAGGTCTATAAATTGAAGAAGGTCCTCTATGGTCCCAAACAAGCACCGAGAGCATGGTATAGCAGGATTGATTCATACATGATGAAGAATGGACTCAATAGAAGTAGTATTGATCCAACATTGTACACAAAGATCAAAAAAGAAGGTCAAGTTTTGATAGTATGTTTATATGTTGATGATTTACTTTTCACTCAAAATTTGTCTATAGACACATTTAAATCAACAATGAAGAAAGAATTTGAGATACAGATTTAGGATTGATGAAGTATTTTTTGGGCATTGAAGTGGCTCAATTAGATAATGGAATTTTCATTCATCAGTATAGATATGCAAAGGAAGTTTAAGATGTTGAATTGTAATCCAATATCTACACTAGTTGCTACAGGAACTAAAATTGGCAAAGAAGACAAAGGACCCAATGTTGACTCTACAATATTCAAAAGATTAGTTAGACGTTTGATGTATCTTACAACTACAAGACCAGATTTATTGTATGGAGTTTCTCTAATCTCAAGATTCATGGAGTCACCAAAAGACTCACTTTGGAAATTTGGAAAGAGGATATTGAGATATGTGGCAAGAATAATAGGATATGGAATTTTATATTCCACAAATAATGATTTTTGTTTGATTGTCTATAGCATTGATGATAGGAAGAGTACTTTCAAATATGTCTTTCATTGTGGAATAGGTGTAGTCTCATGGGCATTAAAGAAGAAACCCATAGTGATACTTTCATCTGTTGAAGAAGAGTATGTAGCAGCCACATCAACATCATGTCAAGCTATTTGGATGAGGAGAGTATTGATAGATTTATTTCAAGAATAGGAGGATTCAACACCAATCCTTTGTAACAAAAATTCAACAATTGTATTGTCAAAAAATCATGTCTTTCACAAGAGGATCAAACACATTGATACAAGATATCATTTTATTAGAAAGTTGGTGAACAATAAAGAAATCAATTTAGAGTTTTGTAGATTCAAAGATCAATTAACATATATATTTACCAAGGACTTAGCAAAGGAAATTTTTGAATATTTAAGACAAAATTTGGTCATTGTAAATGTTGACACAATTAGTGGTAGAAATTAGAGGGGAGTGTTGGAGGAAACTAATTTATCCTCATTAGTTAGCAGTTTGTTTTTTTCTGTTTTCTAAGCAGTTTCCTATAGTGGTAAAACTATTTTTTACCTGTATATATATTTTAGGATTTTTTAATCTTTTTTTGTGGTGTTGAATAAAATTATTTTGGTTTTTGGTAGCAAACTATTCTCTGCCCAATCCTTTAAAAACCTATGTTCACTAGAAAATAGAAAATAAATATATTCAATATTATACTTGTTGGAAAGCTCATTTCAAGGGCTACAATCCTACAAATTATCTTGTTATGTTGATTTAATTTGTTGGTCCAATCCAAGGTTCAAAGCATAAAGTTTTGAGGGAAATCTAAGGACCAAAGGAGAAATGGCCATCCAAGGGTCTTCGTTCGAAGGTTTATTCATTTTAAGGTACCTTCGAATGAAGAAATGTAGGCACCTTTGTTCGAAGGTCCTTTTTCCAACCACAAAAAATTAAAAATATTATTAATAGATGACCTTCAAACGAAGGTTGTTAGTTTAAAAAACATTAAAAAATCATTGTTCAGGACCTTCAAACGAAAGTTCTAAAGCTAACATTTGCAAAAAAATACAAAATTTGTGAAATGTATATAAATATAACATAATGAATTACATTTTTTATAAAGAAAATAATAAATATTCACATTTTTAGGATTATTTGTAGAAGAATATTTGTAGTTTTAGGATTTTTGCAAGGGGGAATCCTTGGTAAAGGAATTTTAGGTAGATATTTTGCAAAAGAGGAGATGGGAAATAAAAGGAGAAGACAAAATAAGGTTGTGTGTTAGAATACATAGATATATTAAGAGGGGATGAATCAGTATATACCAAATTTAACTTCAAAACCTATTGCGACATCAATATCTTTACCACATCAATAAAGCATAAAAAAAACTATGCAAAATACAAACACATCCACACTTATACACAAGAGGACACAAGATTTACGTGGAAACCTAGAAGGAAAATCCACAGTGAGAAAAGTTGATTGGATCTACTGCCCAAATCTAGCCTCACAAAAGAATGTTGAATTACAAATATTTTGTAGGCACCAACCCACAAGAATTTCAACCCAGGAGGACACCAATCCCCTTTATTGATTTGCAGGCACCAACCTATAGGAGACTCCAATCCCCTTAAACTAAGTACCAACCCATTTCAATTTCAACCAAGGATTTGAAAATCTTAAACCTCTCAAAAGATTCAGATTTTTCTTTTAAGAAAGTAACCCAAGTCATTCTAGAAAAATCATCAATGAGCAACATGAAATACCTTTCACCTTGCAGACTTCTTGTCTTTGTAGGTCCACAAAGTTCTGTATGAATCAACTCCAAAGACCTTGTGGATGAATACTCCTTTGTCTTGAATAGTATCCTTTTTTGCTTTCCTTGTTGACATTCTTTACAAAAAGTGCTTGAAGGCTTTGCAATCTTAGGCATATCTCTCACAACATGCTTAGAACTGATCTTCACTAGATGATCAAAATTGATATGCCCCATCCTTTTATGCCATAAACAACTCTCATCTATCTATCCTAAAAGACAATTTCTTCCTTTGATTTCATTGAGATTATACAAGTTATTTTCAGCCCTACTTGCCTCTGCAACAAGCTTTCTAGTGCTTTCTTTTATGATCTCACATCCTTGAGCATGAAATATAAGGTTGTAACCCTTGTCACACATCTGACTCACACTTAGTAGGTTATGCTTTAGGCCTTCAACATATAGAACATCTTCTATATTTGTCTTCCCATCAATGCTTAGGGTGCCTTTTCCACAAATTTTGTAGATGTATTATCACCAAACATAAATGAACCACCATTCCACTTTATCAAGCTTATGAACTTGATTCTATCTCTAGTCATGTGACTAGAACATCCACTGTCAATCACCCATGGATTTCCTTGACCTTGAGCATGGAATGCAGTTTGAATAATCATTGATTTTTCAGGCTCCCGATCTCCTTTCTTCATTTTCCATTCCTTCTTAGGTTCATTGTCCTGATTAGAAAGAATGTCCACTTTCTTTTCTTGCTTAGAAGGAACATCCACTTTACTTTTTTATTTAGGAGGCTTCACAAAGACACTTCTACATAATCTTGATATATACTCAAAGTTATTGTACATGTAGCATATGACATTGAAATCAACCAAAGGTGCAAAAGGATTCTTGCTCACAAAAGTAATTCTTCTTGCACTAGCTTTACAATCAATATACTTATGACCATATTTATTACAAAAGAAATAGTAACCAAAGGATGAGTAATTGAACTTGGTTATGTAAGCTTACCTTGCAGGAGTTGGTCCTCTGAATCTCCTCTTTTGATTATTGACTTTGACAAATCCATCTTCTTTTTATTTCTTGTTTTCAGTCTTCTTAGGGGCTTCTATACTTGTATTATACTTGTATGTATTTGTCTTATTAGGGGGTGTAGTAGATTTTGTATTCATGTCATCATATCCCAAGCCAAACTTGATAAAGCATGCCCTTTGACTGTCTATTATTTTATCAAGCATCTCTATACTTTTTTGAAGCTTCAGACTTTTGTTTAACTGGAAACTCATCTTCTCTAATTCCTTCTTTAGAGACACAACTTTGGCTTCAAGCTTGTGAAATTTATTTGATTTTACTTCTAGTTCAAATCTCATAACCTTTGCAATTTTCTTTCCTTTTTCTATTAGAACTTTCAAATTTACAATCATCTCCTCATATTCTTTAAGTTCTTCCTTTTGCTTTTGATTCTCTTTCCTCACAGATTTTAGATCATCAAAGGAAGAGATGAGTTCTCCTTCTAGATCTACCTCACATTCTTCTTCATCAGGATCTAGCCTTTCTTCACCATCTTCTATAGGGTTGTCTTCATTTTCCAAAACCTCCATTGCCATAAATAAGGCTACTTTTCTATCACTCTCGGATGAGAATTGATTACATTCTTCTGATGAACTATTGTTCTTTTTTGAATAGAGGCTCTTCTTATTCTTGTGAAAAATCTTCTTTTTTTACTCCTTATGACTCTTATGTTGATCATTATTTTCACTTTCTCCAAAGGGACATTTAGAAGCATAGTGACCTACTTTACCATAGTTAAAGCATTTGAAAGGTAACTTACCTTTGTACTTGTCAGGGCCCTTCTTCAAATTCCTCACAAAGTTGGCTTCCTCATCATTAGACCCATTACTTGGATCATATGCATCATTATTTTCTTTCTTAGATGCTTTGAAAGTGACTTCCTTCTTAGATGTCTCCTTACTCACATTCCTCATTTCATAAGTAGTGAGAGATCCATACAATCATCCATTGTGAACTTATTAAGATCTCTAGCTTCTTCAATAGCAGAAACTTTTGAATCATACCTTTAGGGAAGGGATCTTAGAACCTTGTTCACAATTACTGGTTCTTTCATTTCTTCATCAAGTCCTCTGATAGCATTGACAATTTCATGTACCTGGAGTATATAGTCAGCAATGTTTTCTTCTTCCTTCATCTTCAGACTTTCAAACTTGCCTCTGTATGTTTGTAGCTTAGCTTGTTTTACCTTATCATCTCCTTCATAAATTCTATGAATTTTTTTCTAGATGTCCTTAGCAGACTTGCAGTACATCACCTTAAAAAATTCAGTGTTTGTCAATCCACATAGAATTGCATTCTCAGCTTTAGCATTTTTTTCACATTCTTTCTTACCAGTCTGGTTTGTTGGAGGAGTTGTAGGAAGAGTGTAACCATCCACAACATATTTCCATACATCAAACCTTAATGAGGTTAGATAGGATTCCATCCTTATAGTCCATAATACATAATTTGTTCCATCAAGTAGTGGGGCCCTACTTGAGTGAGACCCTTCTTGACCTACCATGTGTTCCAATCCAAGATCTTCCTTCAACTGTTAGGTTGTACCAAGGAACTTAGCTCTAATACCAATTGTTAGAACACACAAATATACTAAGAAGGGGGGTGAATCAATATATACCAAATTTAACTTCAAAACCTACTGCAACATCAATATCTTTACCGCATCAATAAAGCATCAAAAGAACTATGCAAAATACAAACACATCCACACTTATACACAAGAGGACACAAGATTTATGTGGAAACTCATAAGGGAAAAACCACAATGAGAAAAGTTGCTTGGATCTACTGCCCAAGTCCAGCCTCACAAAAGAATGTTGAATTACAAATATTTTATAGGCACCAACCCATATGAATTTCAAACTAGGAGGAAACCAATCCCCTTTATTGATTTGTAGGAACCAACCTACATGAGATTCTAATCCCCTTAAACGGAGCACCAACCCAACCACTGAGCACCAACTTAGATTGTGAAGCACTAACTTCAAATAGATGAAAGCATCACCAAGTTTATTCTGCCATTCAATTATGCAACATCACACACTTCTCAACTCTTCTGTTCTACAATAAAAATAGATCAATATGCCCATGTAGACATGGACATACTGTACAAATTCTAGATTATCTTCTACTCATACCCTTCACACACCATCCATACAAAAGTACTGCTCACTGCTTACCGTATTTTTCCTATATATCCCACACATTATAAAATAAGACCGATTGTATATATCTATCTCATCACAATATTAACATCATCATATTGACTTAGAACCACTTAACACATCTTTCCAAGATAACTCATGTCAGCCATCAATCCTTAATTCAAGATAGCATGCAATGTGTAGTCGTCTCAACTCCAAATCATGTGTTAGCTACAAGGTGGCGCATAACTCTATGCCACATGAAATGTGTAGTTTCTCTTGAATATAGACTTTAATTCCAAATCAAATGCAGTAATGTAGGAATGAAATATCATTATGTGTTTCACATCATAAGCTCTGGATGACCCAATTTTCTTCTGCACAAACTTAGTTCTTGGCACACAATCCCAAATTGTTGGCACAAAACTCTTGGACTTCTATACAACCATGCTTTATGTAACCCAATAACATAGTCTTCATTATGATGCTTTTAGGTATTAATGTGGTATCTCACATCTCCTAAATATTGGATCCAACATAGCTTTTGACTTACTTTACTTATCTTTCAAACCACAAGACTAGAAACTTAATTGTGATGTAGTGTGGTAGTCTACAGTGATATATTCTACTGAACAATCATTTTTCATGTAATCCAGTAATATAGTCTTCATTCTTCTGCCTCTAGATTTCTTATTTTTAATGCAAATCTTTTGACACGTGAGTACAACATACTTCTTGACTAGATTGTCTTATATTCCAAAGCGCAAGCCAAAACAACCAACTACAGTAGAATGCAGTACCAAAAACAATGACAGTCTAACACCTCTTCTGATCCACAACCCTCAAATATCTACCACAAATGTTTCCAGATTTTTGTAAATGTAGTAAGCATTCAGGAACAATTGAATCTGATATAAATTCTCCCAACAATCAATGATAATGAATTTCATCTTGACATCAATCATTTTGACATCAATGACAACATTTGCAACAACATGTTCATATTTTATAAAAAAGGAACATAAATTAAGTGAGGAAAGGGTGCAATGATATTTTAGAAATAAAGAAGGTATGTATATTTTTAAATTTGTAGTTTCTCTCTTTAGGATAGATACCAATTTTTTAATTTCAATCAATGTAACTCTAATACAAATCTAAACTCATATACTTTAAGTGTAATCGAAAACATATTTAGATATAAAAATTTCATGGACAAGATCAAACTTTCAATTAGATGACAAGAACTTAAAGGTTGTGGTAACTTAAGAAAACCTCCAATAGACAAATACATGAAAACAAATAGTTTTGGTTGATAAAAGATTGCTCATACACTAGGGATGCTCTTGCATCACATACATAGAACCAAACCTTGACACCCACCTTAAAGTTGTACTTGGTGTGATGTTGATCACGCTTCTACTTGTATCTCTCTTGACTTGATTTCAACTTATCTTTCACTTGAATATGTATTTGTTCGATAGTCTTTATGAATTTTTTTGTCCTTCTCAACCTCTAAGTCATTTCTCTCCCCTTTTCTTATGACCATCATACAACATCAAGTGAACTTGGCTTAATAAGATGTCACCTCTTACAATGTCAAACAAAATTAGCATCATCAGTTTGCATATATGGAAAATTGATGTAGTACTATAAATTAGATATGGTCTAGTGGCCCCAAAGTTCCCATCCACCTTAGGTGTGTGCACCTCAATAAGACTAATCTCTTCTCTTTTAGAAAGCACAACAAACCCAACTTGAAGAGAAGACCATTCTTCACATGAAAATTAACTCATAGGAACAAATTCATCTTTCTTACCTCCTTTAATCTATTGACATACCTTGTAAAAATTAGTCTTTCTTACCAATCTAGGGTTTTCAAAAATACTTGGTAAAAATGGTGATCAATTCTCACCCTGGTTGCTATCCACATTACACCATGTCAAAACCACCTCCATTCGAAGCCATGTGTAAAAAATAAGGTATAAAATGCACAGTGTTTCACTTCTCTACTGTCTTCTCTATCGTGTAGGCTCCAAAGGCATAGGGGTTTGATTCACCATGTTGTTGAAAGAGAAATGAAAACTTGGAAATGTCATTTCACTAGTCCATTAAAACGTTTATTAAAATAATAAAATAATACATTTGTTCGTGTTAGTGCCTGCATAAACATTCAGATTTCAAGCATTTAAATTTGCAGGCACTTTCCAAAAAAATTCTAAGTCCCTCGGCCTCCTAATTTTTATGCATGTATCTCTGTATATGCATTGCTGTTTGTATGTGCATTTGAAGGTGTAAGTGCAAATGTACATTGGTGGCCCGAAAAATGAGTCAAATCAGCTCCAAAAGGTATGAAAAATAGTTATATGCATATCGGGTTGTACATTGCAGGCATATTCCATCATAGATTCTGTGCTTGTATGTAAGGGGTTGCATGTATATGAGTTTGTATGTTCGAAGATACAATGGTGATATACATTGGAAATGCACATCGCAAAGATACAAGGGTCTTATGCATTCACCACATACAAGAGGAAAAGATGCAAGGTGAATGTATATCCAATATACAATGGAAACATGCAGAAGGCACATACAAAGAAAAGATACATGCAAGGCAAGAACCAAAGGGTGGGGTCCACCAATTGCATGCAAAGGCGATTGTATGTTTGCACATGCAATTGGGCATACAAGGGCATATACATTCCTAATATTTAAGGCACGGACCTGAAAAGATATACATTCTAGTTGATAAAGGTAGAGGTCCGGATTGTATGTAAATTTTGTTTGAATATCCGCATTGTATGTTTGTGATATACATGACAAAGATGCAAGGGAGGACATACAAAGCGGACCTAACTAGAGAATCAAATGCAGCGAATAATCATTTTGGCATCCACGGGTTGTATGATTGCACATTGTATGTGTGATATACAACGTGATGTATAATGGTAAAGATACAAGCTGGATTTCAAAGGTTTTTTCGATCCGACTGATAAATGCAATGGAGTCCGTATTGTATGTATATTGCATATTGTATATATGCAATGTACAAAGTGAGATGCAAAAGAAGGAGATATAAGCCAGACCTGAATGCGATTTCAATTTGTTTTATAAGGATCTGGGGTCCGCCTTGTATGTGGGGTGATTGTATGCATATACAATCTCATATACAATTGCATTATACAAGGATCTGAAGGCGAAAAAGGCAGTTGCATGTATATGCATTCTGCATATACAAAGATTTGAATGTATAATGGGCAAAAAAGGCAAAATGTATGTTCATGCTGCAAAAGTCAAAAAGGAAAAAAGCCACCCACTTAGCAGGATTCTATTGGCCGATGGATTTTTAGCATGAATTGAGACTGCAGATCTCGGCGGTAGGATGGAAATCAACGGCCAGTTTCAAATTCTCAGAAATCAAAGGATTTCCTATGTTCACTGCATGGGAGAAAACTTCAGAGGTATGTGAACCACTACACTTCTAGCCATGTGTAGATAGGCCATTAATGACGGGTTTGCAAGAGGTATGGGTCGAAATGATATACCAACTACCATATTCAAGGGCAAAAATCTTCAGACGGCTGCACGACTCCTGATCTCACCCGCTCTTTCCTCTGTTTCTCTCTGCTGCATTCAATATTTTGGGCACCATTTTTTGGTGCATTGTATCTGGAAGCATTTTGAAATGCCATGTAATTAATGTTCAGTGCACATTCTTGTTATATAGCAAACTGTGTCACTCATTTTGGAGGTTGTTGAAGACTTAGGCAAATTTCATGGGAAAATAATGAAGGACAAAGCATTTCTTGGCTGTTATGTCTTTGTTAGAGTTTATGAGTTGCATTTTGAATGCAGGTTGCACATTTGTTCAGTTTCAGTGTTGTTTTATATGAAAAATGCATTATTTGCATGTGTCTAGCTGTTTGTCTCCATTTGTTGTATGCATCCCTTCTTTTGAATCTGGTTGCTAAGCATTCCTCAGATTCTAAAATACAGATTTATGTATTGCATGCTTGATCTCTAACTTCCATTCAAGGAATGGATTAAACTATTTTAGGTCAAGTATGAAGAAGAATGCATGTCAACTAGGATATTTGTAAGTAGAGGCAACTAAATACTCAGTCTTGGGTAGTGTTTGTAAGGCAAATACTAGTTCTAACCCCTTGAAACTTGAATGCCAGTGCAAATCATTCTCTTGTATACGTCTAGTTGACTCCTTGCCCTGAGATAGGCACCAGTCTGCTTCTTGTGTAGTAGTTATGATCCAAAACCCCTTGTCTTGCATCCAAAATATAAAACAAATCATTCCATATTTCTAAGCTATTAGTTGTAGGAGTAGAAATAGGACCCCTGCATACTCTCATTCCTAACCAGTCTGATATGTCCAAGAACACTGCCAAACTTGTGATTTATCATGCAAATCTTGGTCCACACATGAGAGTATTCTGCCTGTTGTAAAGTTGAATCTTTTTGTCATTGGGTGAATCAAGGTTAAATCTTTAGCTATAGGGATAACCCCCTTGGTGCAGCAGAACCAGAAGTGAAGGGGAGGAGCTCACGCAACCTCCTGTATTTGTTGGACATCCAACAGTTCAAAGGTAATCTTCGTACAAAGATATTATTTTATTATTTTTTGTGTAGCATTGTAAAATTGTTACCTGTTACAATTTTACACTAGATTTGGCACCCATTGTGGCTTGTATGTTCACCTTTGTTTAAAATATGCAATTTACCAGGACTAAGGTGTCCAGTGCTAGAGTCCTAGCAATTTGGCCTCGACAACTTATATTTTATTGTCAACCTTATGACTTAAGTTATGCACCTTGTCATCCTCGACTCTATTGGGCCCTGGGAAAGTAATTGAGATGCATATATAAACAAGTCCCTCTCATTCATTTACACTAGAGGCTCTTTATAATGATTCTCTCTAACAAGCTATCTCTTTCTCTCTACAAGATCTATGTTTCTATAGATTATTACTGTGTGTACTAACCCTTGTTGCAGATCTTGGTGGAAGCTCCTTCCTCTTTCATTCTCTCCTTGTGGTGATTTGATAGTGACATCATCCCATCAAGGGTTTCATGTTCATGGTAACATCTTTCCTTCATGCTTGTTTACATTTATCTTTGATTATTTAGATTTGCCTCTTCTCACATAGGGCACACACTCTTGATCTAATCCTTGTTGTTGTGGTCCAAGTGGGAACACTTACATGGGGGCTTGACTGAGGCAAGTTCCTATACATCACAACCATTTTCCCTCTTTTGTGTATATAGGTTGCATCAGAAGTTTTAGACATCTAACAAATGACAGAAGACGAAAGTAGTAAATACAATTGCATCCAAATTTTGTTAGGAAAAAAACCCTAGGACTAGGGAACCCAACGCCCAAGTCCTCCAGATCTAACCCTTGTTTTTGATAGTGATCTCTGATAGTTCTAGTCTATTCCTTTTAGGTCCTACTTTCTGGGTTTTCTACTCTGTCAAGCCCACAACCTCTATTTTGGTATATTTCATCATAAAAAACCTAGGTCTTGCTATTCTCAAATCAATCTCTACTATTACAATAGAAAGAAAACACGCCCCAGACAACTTGGCTCTCCTTTGAGGACTGTAGCCAAGTATGTTCTAATGTTAGATCTCTTTTCCTATGTAATATTTTGGTGAACTGGACGTATCCTACACTTGAACTTATTGATTTCATTCCTCAGACCTATAGATGTGTTTAATCAGTTGATAAATCTGATTACACATTTATGTTGCATATCTTCTTTTATCTCATGTTTTTAGTTTAGAAAGTGACACACTTTAAATCTTTATTGTTGTGGTTACCAGAACTTACATTTTGGCAAATCCAACACTTGCAATTTTCTACTTTTCTATATTAGATTTGAGTAGTATTGAAGTGATTAAAGATTTCCTATTGGCTCATCTTGCATTTGTACTTCTTCATTTTTGTGGTTACCAAAAACCTTACCTTTTTGGTAAACCCCGCTAGTCTTGCACTTAGTGGTCATGATTGCTATTTTATTTCAGATCTTTATCATGTTGATTATTTTCTAAACATGATTACAAATTTTTGTAGCATGTAATACTTGTCATATGTGTTTAATTTAGAAAGTAAGAACATTCATTCATTTATCTTTCTTTGATATTTGAAAGCAAAAAAATAAATAAAACCTTCTAAATACAAACATGTTTATTTTCTCGACTTCTTTCTCATCATTGTCCACTTTTGTTCAAAAAGTAGTTGATAATGATGGTCCACTCTCCTTTCTTCTTCCCTCTCCTAAAATTCCTCCTAGTTATGAGGGTATTTTGGTGCTAAAGGATAAAATCATTGCCACATTACTTAACATTTTCCTTCTCTTCATTTGGATAATCTCTCTTCTAAAGATGAGGCATTAGTAGATGTTGAGCACATCACTCCTACTTCTACCACATCTTCCATAGTCCATGATGCTTGGTGCAGTCACGGTAGGAGGGTTCATAGAATGAACTATCCAGGCCATGCAACAAGAGTAAACACAATGGAAACAACTCAAAGATATAAAACAAATGTAGATTTAGTCATTTGGTATATCATAGAAATCAAATACAAACTGGCTGGCAACATGCGGGCTAACAATTCGGCTCCCAGGCTTGATTACAGAGTATTACAAGATAGGACTTTGAAGCTCCTTCATATACATCTAAACTATCAACTATCACTATATGATTCACTGCTTTCCTAGGGATCTATTGTTAGTTTTAAGATAGACAACTAAGAGGGGGGGTGAATCAGTTATCCCAAAACTTTCTTTTAATAACCTCTTAAATCCTTCTTGTAATTCAACAGCATAATAATAAATCAATCATGGAAACATAATGCAATAATTCAAGAGTAGAAACATATTAACACATATGACACCAAGATTTTAACGTGGAAAACCTGGTTAAGGGAAAAACCATGGGGTGACTAACCCAAGATTGTATTCTCTATTAAAAGAATAAGAAGAACAAAATGGCACATGCCAATTAGGGCTCACTGCCTAAGCACACTACTCACAAGAGGCCCACTGCCTACAGGAGACACACTGTCTACAGAATGATAAATATTACATACTTAAACTAAAGAATAGCATCTTCACCATGCTTGAGTCAGTTCCATTTAAGCCCAACACTTCTACTTTGCCTTTTTCTTTCCTTCTCTCTACCACACTCTCATCTTCGCCAAGATACTTTTGAAATGACTTCACAACTCTTATTTATACAAGACATTGACTTTGGGATAATCATCAAAGTTAGCATACTTTATAGAGAAAATACACAAATACAACTTGACTAATTACAAAAGACTTCATGCGGGTCACCACACTGTCGGCCACACAGATCTTGGACTTCAATATTCTTTGAGGAACACGCCATGCTTCGCAGAACATCTTCAAGATCATCCGCAAGATGTGTAAATCATCCGGTCGGCCAAGTTTAGGAAGAACATCATCATCTAGAAGTAATTCTTCAATTATGAGCTCAATCTTCAATGCGGACCACCAACATGAACTAGACACAATCTAGAGACCCCCACAAGCTTTCCTGAATCACCAAGAACATCCACACTACTTCTGCTTACTGAAATCATTTTCTTCTTCATTCAGATCCTCAAGAACATAGTCTGTTATCACTATCATAGTGGAATAGATGCTTGCGGACCTCCAAACCACGAACCAATTGAGTTGTCAATTCTCATTGACATCCTAAACACTCCACCAAATCTGTAGAACAAGATATTTCATTTCTGGATCTCACCGGACCTATTTGTGTCACTATGTCACCTTTGAACATCTACTAGAACCAGTTTTACTCATAATGGCCATAAATTCTTCAAATCTTCATGCGGACCTCTCAAATATTTACTGGATCACCCTTAGACACATATCTACAAACCCTTTTATGCACATCCTCTGATCTTCATCTTCGATGGGATCTTCACTTCACTATCTTCACTGTTCTTGATAGGACTAATTTTCTCAATATCCTCTTGACATCAATGCAACAGAAGTATGTTGACATCAATGACAACACCGGTTAGGCCCATACTTGTAACAATCTCCCGCTTTGTCATTGATGGCAACATATGATGTGAAAAACTATTTTAACTATCAAGACAAGAACTTCTCCTCACTGACTAACATAACTCCCCTATCAACAACAACCATTCACATGTCTTCTCTTCCTTTACTGCTCTCCCTTTGATCAGCAACTACTTTTTGTTTTTCACATGTCTTCTCTCCCCCTTTGACATCAATGGCAAAGGGCACATACTTGCATCACTTCATAATTAAACAGACTGCCCCCTGAGAAGTAGCTTCCCATCATCAATTCAGACCACAAGATATGACTGTGAGATCCACCAGACTGATGCACATCAGTGCACCTTAATTCAGAACCAGAGGGGTAATAACCCCTAACTTCTCCCTGAGATACTCAAAAAAGTCCTTAGGTAGAGGTTTAGTAAAAATGTCTGCAATCTGATCCTTGGAGGGAACAAACTCCAATCTGACTTCATTCTTGTTCGCCTGCTCTCTCAAAAAGTGAAACTTGATGGATATATGTTTTGTCTTTGAATGCAACACTTGATTTTTTGATATATTTATTGCACTTGAATTATCATAGAAGATTGTGATGGGTTCCTCATACTCCACTTTGATGTCTCTTAGCATTTGCTTCATCCACAATACTTGAGTGCAACTGCCTGCTGCTACAATATATTTTTCTTCTATAGTGGACAAAGATATTGCTTCTTGTTTCTTGCTTGGCCAAGAAACCAATCTTTTCCCTAAAAAGAATGCTCCACCACTGGTACTCTTCCGGTCATCCACATCTCCTACCCAATCCGCATCTGTATATGCATGAAGAGAGAAATCATGATCTTTAGGATACCATAAACCATACTCAACTATTCCTTTTAGATATATGAGAATCCTCTTAATTTCCATGACATGAGATTCTCTAGGATCAGCTTGGAATCTGGCAACAAGACCAACAGTATTCATAATGTCAGGTCTAGTTTGAGTAAGATACAATAGTCCTCCAATCATTGACCTGTACTTTTTCTAATCAGCCTTAGGAGAGTCATCATCTTTGCTCAATTTACATCCAGTTGCCATGGGAGTATTCATTGGTTTTGAGTCTTCCATCCCAAATTTCTTCAACAATTTTTTCACATACTTGGTTTGAGAAATGAAGATTCTTTTCTTTGTTTGAGTGATTTGCAGACCCAAGAATAAATTCATTTCCCCAAACATAGACATCTCAAATTCACTTTTCATTTGATTTGCAAAAGTCTTTCACATACCATCTCTTCCTCTAAAAATGATATCATCAACAAACACTTCAACAATTAAGATATTTTCATGATTAATTTTGAAGTACAAGTTATTGTCAGCAGTACCTTTGTTGAAACCAATCTTCAACAGATGTTTATCCAGTCTTTCATACTAGGCTCTTGGGGCTTGTTTGAGTCCATACAGAGCTTTTTTTAACTTGTAGACCATATCACCTTGATTAGATAGTTGAAATCCATACGGTTGCTCAATGTATACTTCTTCTTCCAAGTCACCATTTAGGAAGGCAGACTTGACATCCATCTGATATACTTTGAAATCCTTGAAGGAAGCAAAGGCAAGAAATAGTCTGACTGCTTCAATCCTTGCCACTGGAGAAAAAGTTTCTTCAAAATCAACTCCTTCAACTTGAGAATAACCCTTGCAGACTAATCTGGCTTTATTTCTGACTACTTCACCATCTTCATTCAGTTTATTCCAGAAGACCCATTTGGTTCCAATCACATTTTTTTTTCTAGGTCTAGGAACAAGATCTCAAGTGTGATTTTTCTCAATCTACATCAACTTTTCCTCCATTGCTTTAGTCCAGCTTTCATCATTGCATGCCTCACTTACTATTTGTGGTTCAATTTTTGAGATCAGACAATACTTTTCTGAGTCTTGAGCAATCTCTCTTCTTGTTTGAACACCTTTTCTTTTATCACCTATGATCTAGTCTTCAGAATGATTCAATCTTACATACCTGGGAGTTTTGGGAACTTCTTGCACTTCTATCTCTTGGATAGGTTCATTCAAACTTGTCTCTTCTTCCTGTATTTCAGGATTCTCTGGATCAGTCTGGGTCTGAATTTTAGAAGGGGCTTGAACCAAAACATCATTTTGATCATCTTCTTCATATTCATAAAACCTTGAGGGTTTTTCAATTGCTTCATCAACCTTCACATTTGTACTTTCTACAATTTTTCTCAATCTCTTGTTATAACACCGGTATGCTTTGCTTTGAGTAGAGTAACCCAAGAATATTCCTTCATCACTTCTAGTATCAAATTTGCCAAGATCTTCATCTCTTTTAATGTAACATTTGCTACCAAAGACTCTGAAATACTTCACAGTAGGAGTGATGCCAAACCAGAGTTCATAGGGAGTCTTACCAGTATTGCTTTTGATTTGAACTCTATTAAGAGTATAGATAGCAATGCTTACAACTTCTCTCCAGTAGATCTAAGGAACATTTTCTTCCATCATCATGGTTCTAGATGCTTCCTGGATGGTCCGGTTCTTTCTCTCCACTACTCCATTCTGTTGTGGAGTCCTTGGAGCAGATAACTATCTCTTTATCCCATGTTCCTCACAAAATTCTATGAACTCTTCGGATGTGAATTCTCCACCTCTATAAGACTTGAGACATTTTATGTTTAATTTGGTTTCATTCTCCACCATAGCCTTGAATATTTTGAATTTCTCAAGAGCCTCAAATTTTTCTTTTAGAAAAGTCACCCACATCATCCGAGAATGGTCATCAATTAATAGCATGAAGTATCTATCACCTTGCAAACTCCTTATTCTTACCGATCCACATAGATCAGTATGTACTAAGTCCAACAATCTGGTAGAAGATTGTTCCTTACTTTTGAATGTGACTCTGCTTTGCTTACCCAACTGACACTCTTTGCACAAACTATTAGTAGGTTTCATAGTCTTGGAAGATTTCTTATAGCCTGAGTGTTGCTTATTTTGATGATATTATCAAAATTCACATAACACATTCTCCTATGCCACAACCAACTCTGATCAATTTGAACAAACAAACAACTTTGCAAGTACCAACCAAGTGGAAGATGTTACCTTTTGTTTGAGTACCGAATGCAATCTCTGTTCTAGAACTTTCAAAGATCTTGCATTTCCATTTTTGAATCAGAGATCATAGCCTTTGTCCACCAATTGTCCAACACTGAGAAGATTGTGCTTTAGACCTTCAACATACAATACACTACTGGTTTTGTTCTTTCCATCAATAGAAATAGTTCCTCTACCTCTGATTCTACCAGCAGAATTATCACCAAATTTTACAAGTCCTCCTTCATATCTTTCCAAATCAATGACCCAATCATCCTTTTCTTCAACTTGGGCAGCCAGAGCTCTTTCTACCATTTTATGATTGACAGATTCAAAGGGCATTGGATCTTCTTCCTTGATAACAATAAACACCTAGTCACTTCTAGATTTGTTTCCTGTCTTTGATTCATCATCTGTTACTCCTTCATCATCATCATCTTCATGAACATAGTAACATTTCTTTTGGAATCTTGATCTATTTGGATTTGCCCTTGAAAATCTTTCTGGACACCTTGAGGCAAAATGACCAATCTTATTGCAGTTGAAACATTTGAAAGGCAATTTTCCTTCATACTTACCAGAACCTCTTGGCAACCTTTTTGAAATAAGGGCTTCAAGTTGAGTAGCTTTTGCTTCATCTTCTTCCAGATCTTTTCTTTCTTTTTCATACCATGATAGTTTCTTTGAAGAGTTCTCTCTTGGATCAAACTTTTGTTTGCCTTTTACAGAGGCACTAGCTTTGAATGCAGATTCAGTCTTGGGGGGGTGCATCACCAAACTCGGCCAATTCAAATGCAGCTAATTTTCCAACCAATTGGTCTCTTCTGATATTTGAAAAGATTTGAATTGTTCAATAGCAGAAACCTTGTATTTGTAAGCATGAGATAGGGATCTAAGAAGAACAAAATGGCACATGCCAATTAGGGCTCACTGCCCGAGCACACTGCTCACAAGAGGCCCACTGCCTACAGGAGACACACTGTCTACAAAATGATAAATATTACATACTTGAACTGAAGAATAGCATCTTCACCATGCTTGAGTCAGTTCCATTTAAGCCCAACACTTCTGCTTTGCCTTTTTCTTTCCTCCTCTCTACCACACTCTCATCTTCGCTAAGATGCTTTTGAAATGACTTCATAACTCTTATTTATACAAGACATTGACTTTGGGATAATCATCAAAGTCAGTATATTTTACAGATTAAATACACAAATACAACTTGACTAATTACAAAAGACTTCATGCGGATCACCACATTGTTGGCCACATAGATTTGGGACTTCAATATTCTTTGAGGAACATGCCATGCTTCGCAGAACATCTTCAAGATCATCCGGTTGGCCCAATTTAGGAAGAACATCATCATTCAGAAGTAATTCTTCAATTATGAGCTCAATCTTCAATGCGGACCACCAACATGAACTAGACACAATCTAGAGACCCCCACAAGCTTTCCTGAATCACCAAGAACATCCACACTACTTCTGCTTACTGAAATCATTTTCTTCTTCATTCAGATCCTCAAGAACACAGTCTGTTATCGCTATCATATTGGAATAGATGCTTGTGGACCTCCAGACCATGAACCAATTGAGTTGTCAATTCCCATTGACTTCCTAAACACTCCACCAAATCCGCAGAACAAGATATTTCATTTCCGGATCTCACTGGACCTATTTGTGTCACTCTACCACCTCTGAACATTTGCTAGAACCAGTTTTACTCATATGGCCATAACTTCTTCAAATATTCATGCGGACCTCTCAAATATTTACTGGATCACCCTTAGACACATATCTACAAACCCTTTTATGTGCATCCTCTGATCTTCATCTTAGCTAGGATCTTCACTTCACTGTCTTCACTGTTCTTCTTTGTTCGTGATAGGACTAATTTTCTCAATATCCTCTTGACATCAATGCAACAGAAGTATGTTGACATCAATGACAACACCGGTTAGGCCCATACTTGCAACATCTATTGCATCCTTATATATCATCTCCAGTACAAAATATTCCTCCGCGTTGGCCAAGGAGGGTCACAAACTCTAATGAAGAGCTGTAACGTGTGTACACTGGTAGGTCAGACCTAATCATATAGAACTCCTTCGCAAATGTGTGGAATGATGTGCAGATCTTGGGGAAGGTTGGCCATGAACCAAAGACCATTGAATGATGTGTCATTAGGCTCCACAAGTCAAAGAATGTTTCGTGAGTCTTCTCCTTCAACTGATGTGTCTGAGGCTGTCAGGATGTTCTATTCTGAGAAAAAATAGTCGATCTTCTGATAGCGATAACTTTCAGGTAACCGACCCAAATACTCTGAATTCTAGATATGATGTAAATGAATGAGTCTAGATGCTAAGTCCATCTTCACAAGATGTGAAATGTAACTGCAGTAGAATGCAGACCAAAATACAAAAACTGCTTCTGACTAAATTGCCTAAACTGAACTGGACAATGAAAAGAACAAACTGAATTGCAAATAAACTGATATGCAAATGTTTTTGGTTGATGCAAGATTGCTCTTGAACCAGGGATGCTCCTATATCAATGATCTTCCTCCATTGGTTGCATGTTCAAGTTCCTTGGATATCACTAAGGATGTGAAAATCTCTTGGTGCAGTCATGGTAGGAGGGTTCACAGAATGAATTGTCCAAACCATGCAGCTAGAGTAAACACAATGGAAACAACTCAATTATAGAATGCAATGGAATATTCATATATTTAGAATATCAAAGAAATACAATGATTATATGCAGGCAACATGAAGGCTACCATCACAAGGGCTCAAGGCTTGATCTTTAATTACAACAGATATGGCATTGAAGCACCTTACAGAACATAATAAATGCTAACTAAGAACCATTGAACTAATTAACTACCTTTCTAATACATCCTATAGATCTATATATATCATTTCCAAGCTCATGAAATCCTCCGAGTCGGCCAAGAAAGGTTACAAACTCCAATGGAGTAATGTAATGTGTAGAAACAAATAGGTCAGGCCTAAACATATGGTAATGTTCCACAAATGGATGAATCAAGGTGCGGACCTCAAGGAAGGTCTATTTGATCTTTATGTGCCATGTGATATGTTCCACTTAGCTTCGCAAGTCACAAAAGTGCTATGCAAACCTTCCCCTTCAGCTGACTACCTGAATGCTCCGCTCTGTGAAAATAGGTGATCTTGTGATAGCGATAACTTTTAGTAGGCAAGTCCAAATGACCCAAATTTTGGATATGATGTGGATGATGATATATAGATGTTAAGTCCTACTCTGTAATATTTGATATGAAAATGTAGTAAGATGCGGTACAAAATACTAAAACTACAATTGACTAAACTGAACTAGAAAATGTAAGAAAAGAAAGAAATGCAAATGTTTTTGGTTGATGCAAGATTGCTTTACAACCTAGAATGTTCCTACATCAGACAACTGAGGTTGTTGAAAAAGTGAGTCCCTCACTTTGCTAGGGCAAGAGGAAAACCAAGGTGGTCCACCTTAGATTGAGAAATCCATGTTGAATCTTCTTTCGGTCTGCCTTTCTCCTTTACCAAATATTCTTTGTATTGTTTGCCTCTAGTACTACGTCCAACTCTGATATCCAAGATGTCTTCTATCTGCTCTGATTGTTAATGTGGTAACTAATCCTTCAAATCATCTTTAATGCTATCACTTGATTCTCCTTCATGATACTAATATAAGTCTGTAATGTTGAATATAGGTGATATACCCAATGTCTTTGGTAGCTCCACTTCATATGCATTTCCTGAATCAAACTTCCTAAGTATCTTACATGGTCCAAACTTCTTCATCTTCAACTTGTTATATGTTCCCACTAGAAATCTCTCTTTTCTCAGATATACCATTACTTCATCTCCAACAGAAAATTCTGTGTCTCATCTTCTCAACTGCTTGCTCCTTGTACTTACCATTCATTTCCTCCAAATGCTTCTTGACTTGATTATGTACAGTCTCCATGTATCCTACAAATTATTCTACCTTTGCACTTCTCTTGTTCTCCTTACTAATGTCTCTCAACTCTGCAATGCCTCTATGGTTTACTCTAGTTACAATCTCAAATGGTGTCTTTCCTGTGCTTCTATTCATTGAATTATTGTATGAAAAATATACTTGTGGTAGAATTAGATCCCAATTTCCTACCTTATCTCCCACCAAACATCTCAACAAGTTTCCCAAACTCCTATTTACCACTTCTATTTTGAAAGGAAGCTAGGTGTGCGGAAAACACTTCCTACACTAATCTATTGAGGAGAGGGCTATGCAAATTCAACTTTATCCTAACTATTACAGCAATGTTAAACCATTAACATGAGATATTGTAGCAAAACACAAGAACCAAAAAGTAGACAGAAGAAGAGAGACAAAGATTTACAGTGGGGAAAACCCTTATCAGGTGAAAAACCCCACACTCAGAAACCTACACAACGTATTAACAAATCTGAAAGAATGTTTACAATACACTTGCAGTGCAAACCTCAATGGTCTTTGACACTCATGTCTGGAGTCAATCTGGCAGCATAACAGTACCTGTAAACCTGTGATACAAACTCCATCTCCAAGCACCTATATATAAAGAAAATACAAGGCAATATTGGACCTATCTTGGAACGGGTGTCTAATATGGCATCTTGGACCAAAACCCATGCCTAGGGATACTCGGTCAACATTGTAGAATGTGTCTGACACTTGTCCACAGCTCCCATCCCAAAGAGGTCATCTATTTCCAAAATGGGCTATGACAGATGCTCTTACAACACTTACGACCGTCATAGAATCTGTCATAGTGATTACAACTTACAGCTATAAGAGAATCTATCATACACATGCTATAAATAGCATATTCTCTTACAACACATCATATTCCACCTTGGGGTGCCTAAATATGCCTCATTCAAAGATGCTACATGACACATGTGATTACCTGTCTTACAACCTTCTATTCTCGACTCTTACATGTCATAGATTCGTCATAGGAATCTGTCATAACCATTTCGGTCAAACATTCCTTACACAACATAGAAGATGCTGACACATGGCAGAATATTCCTACCACTAAGTGGGACACCTATCTCTTCATGTGAGGACAAAATAACAAGTTGTCATAATCCATGTAGGATTGACACACCACCGTGCCACATCCCAAAATATGACAAAGTGGAATTTTCAATTATTTACAACATAGGCAATTGAATAATAAATACAAACATTATAAATGCAGAGAATTACCAAGGTTGAGACACCTTAATTCCCAACATTCTCCCACTTGTTGAACACCTTCTAAGAGCCAATAGAAAAACAAGATTTAACTGCTATAGGCTGAGAGGCCCATAGACTCCAAACACCATCTGAACTTCTCTGTGCCCACTGGTTTCGTCAATGCATCTGCAACATTCTTCAAAGTATCTACCTTCTCCAAATTTACCTTTCCATCCTCAACCATGTCTCTCATGAAGTGAAACTGAACATCAATGTGCTTGATTCTAGCATGGAAAGTTAGATTCTTTGCAAGGCAAATTGCACTCTGACTGTCACAACTGATCGTGATCTGACCTACATCAACACCAATATTGGAACACAATCTCTTAAGCCAAATAGCTTCCTTACAAGCATGAGTTGCTGCCATATACTCAGCTTCTATCATGGACAAAGCAACAACTGGTTGTCACTTACTCATCCAACTAATAGCACCACCAAATAGTGTAAAAATATAAGCACTGGTGGATCTCCTACTGTCAATGTCACCTGCCCAATTTGAATCCACAAATCCACGAATATCAATAGAATGCAGAGGTTCTGAAACATTACCATGATAGCAATTGTAATACTCGGAAGTACCCATCAAATATCTGAACACTCACTTAACTGCATCCCAATGAACTCGTCCAAGATTAGCCATAAATCGACTAAGGGCTCCCACTGCTTGGGCAATGTCTAGTCTTGTGCAGACCATAGCATACATCAAACTACCAACAACACTAGCATAAGGTACTCTGCTCATGTCCTCCACCTCACTAGGAGATTTTGGACAATTCTCAATAGACAACTTTGTCCCCAAAGAAACAGGAACACACAATGGTCTACAACCTGCCATGCTGAATCTATCCAACACAGACTTCACATACTTACTTTGGCTTAACCAAAGTTTTCTGTTGGTTTTGTCTCTTCTAATTTCCATTCCTTGAATGTACCTGGCTGCCCCTAAATCTTTCATTTCAAACTGAAATGACAACTGAGATTTAAAATCATAAATCATATTCTTACCCTTCCTAATGAGCAACATATCATCAATATATAGTGCAACAATGAGAATACGATCACCATCAAATTTATAATACACACAGTGATCCGATTTCAATCTCACAAATCTAATTGGCAACACAAAGGTGTCAAACTTCAAGTACCATCTCCTAGGGGATTTCTTCAAACCATACAAAGATTTCTTAAGTTTGCAAACCAAATTTTATTTACCTTTTACCATGTAATGCTCTGGCTGTGACATGTAGATCTCTTCCTCCAAGTCACCATGAAGAAAATTTGTCTTCACATCCATCTGTTCTACCTCCAAGTCATAAGCTATTGTGAGTGACAACAGGAATCGAATGGATGTCAGATTTGCAACGGGAGAGAAGATCTCACCATAATCTATACCCTCCACTTGTGAATACCCCTTCGCAACCAATCTGGCCTTATACTTCTCAATACTTCCATCTGCACCAATCTTCTTCTTGAACACCCATTTGCATCCAATGGGTTTCCGTCTAGGATGCAAAGGCACTAAGTCCCAAGTTTGATTCTTTTCCAAAGAAGTCATTTCTTCCTCCATGGCCTCCTTCTAGGAACCTGCATCCTTCATATCCAAAGCCTTTGATACAGTTCTAGGTTCATCATTGTTAGTGATTAAAGCATAAGCACAACTAGAATCAAGCAATGTAAAACCAAACCTTTCAGGTTGCTTTCTTATCCGTGTAGACCTCCTCAAGAGCTGAGGTTGAGGTTCAGCTTCTTCCTCTGAGCTTTCAGAGTTGCTAGAGCTCTCCTCATCATCAGGTCCAACATTGTCTTTCTGTTCAGTCTTCTCAGGGGTGAGAGGAAATTGAACAACATCCTCTTTCTTTTCTTTTTCTTCTGGCTACAAAACAGTGGAAGAGGGTGTAAGCTCTCTGAAGATGACACTTCTGCTATACAACACTTTTTCATCCACAGGGTCCCAAAGCTTGTATCCTTTCACACCAACACCTTAGCTAATGAAGATACACTTAATAGCTTTGTTCTCCAACTTTGACCACTTTTCCCTAGGCACATGTGCATATGCCTCACAACCAAAAACATGAAGATGCCTTACTAAAGGCTTTCTACCAAACCACACCTCCATGGGTGTCTTTCCAACAAGAGCTGATGTAGGAGATTTGTTTACCAGATAGCAAGCAGTGGCAATAGCTTTAGCCCAAAACTTTTGTTCTAGACCAGCTCCACTAAGCATACTCCTAGCCTTCTCCATCAATGTCCTGTTCATCCTCTCTACAACTCCATTTTGCTGCGGTGTGTATGTAGTTGTCTTATGTCTTTCAATCCCAAGTTCCTTGCAATACTTATCAAATTCTATAGAATAGAACTCACCACCATTATTAGTTCTCAAATATTTAATCTTTTTACGAGTCTAATTTTCAGCAAAAGCTTTAGACTCCTTAAACTTGCTATAGACTTCAGATTTGCTTATGAGAAAATAAATCCATGTCCTTCTACTATAATCATCTATAAAAGATACAAAGTATACAGATTTTGATAATGAAGGAACATTAACAAGACCAAACACATTAAAATGAATAAGGTCCAACACACCAGAAGACTTATGAGAACTCGAGTAAAACTGAACACGGTTTTGTTTTCCATAAATGCAATGTTCGCAAAAGTTGAACTCAAGATCACAGTCATCTAACCCCTCAACAATGTTCTTTTTTTCAGGGTACGTAGACCCTTCTCACCAATGTGCCCAAATCTCTTATGCCATAACATTGTCTTTTCTACAGGAAGTTTAACTTCCAATGCATGATTACAACCATCAAGACTAGAAACAACATATTTCTTCACTGCTCATTCAGATGGTGGGGATGAAGTGACTACTGCCCTCTTCCTTGAGTCAAAAGAACTATTGCATTGTGCAATGCATGCTTCCAACTAAACAGAGTACCTCTCTAAGTACCCTTATCAAGCACCATAGATCCTCTAGTCATCTTGCATCCTTCTTTCAAAAAGACAACCTACACACCTGCATCATTCAAACTACATACAGAAAGTAGGTTCCATGCTAAGCCTGGGATGTGCATAACCCCAAAGATCCCCTTCACTCAACCATCAGGGAATTGGATAGAGACTCTTCCATGACCAACAATCTTCAGATGAGAGTCATCACCCAGATACACCTTTCCACCATTGAACTCCTCATACTTAGTGAACCAGTCTCGATGCAAGGTCATGTGGAATGATGCACTAGAGTTGATTAGCCACACATCATCAGATGCATGGGTTGCAAGGGCTACGATGAAAGCATCACTGTCTTCTCCTCTTTGCATTCCTTTCAGAAATGCCCGGTCTTGCCACAATTCCAACAAAGAGCATTGGACTTTCCAAGAGATTTGGATCTCCCACGGGATTTGGATCTACCCTTCTCAGCTTTCTTGTCCTTCTTCTTCCCTTTCTCCTTGGGTCTTCCACGAACTGCAAGGGCTTATTTGGTTGCCTCAGAAGACTTTCTCTGCATCTCTTCAGACAACAGTGAAGAAACCACTTCTTCCATTTTGAATGTGGATGTGGTGCTTCTGATTTCCATGACAAGATGATCCCATGAGTCCAATAGAAAACAAAGCAGGGTCATACACCGATCCTCCTCCTCCATTTTTACACCAATAGATGTTAATTATGTAACCAACATATTAAAGGCATTCATATGCTTAGCCACGGATCCTCCATTCTCCATTCAAAGAGAATACAACTTATTTCTCAAGAAAAGTTTATTGACTAGGGATTTGGCTTGATACACATCCCCCAACTTCTTCCAAAGAAGTTTTGCAGTAGTCTCCTCATGGACATTTAACAACACAAAATTAGAAAGACTAAGTCTTATGAGACCCTTAGCCTTCCAATCCTTGAGATCCCACTCATCTTGAGTCATTGTAGCTGGTTTAGTTCCATTCACACTTTCCCAAAGGTCTTGGTCAACTAACATGTCTTCCATTTTGAGCTTCCACAGCTTGAAATTACTGCCATTGAACTTCTCTACTTCAAACCTTCATGATGTGCCTGCCATCTCCTTGCTGCAATAAGATACAGAATGCTCTGCATAGACTCCCACTCAACCTAAGATTAGCTCAAAAAATCCCTACCCTACAACTAGGACCAAAGGTGATCAAGCTCTGATACCAACTGAAAGGAAGCTAGGTGTGCACAAAACACTTCCTACACTAATCTATGGAGGAGAGAGATATGCAAATTCAACTTTATCCTAACTATTACAGCAATGTTAAACCATTAACATGAGATATTGCAGCAAAACACAAGAACCGAAAAGTAGACAGAAGGAGAGAGATAAAGATTTACGGTGGGGAAAACCCTTATCAGGTGAAAAACCCCACACTCAGAAACCTACACAACGTATTAACAAATCTGAAAGAATGTTTACAATACACTTGCAATGCAAGCTTCAATGGTCTTTGACACTCATGCCTAGAGTCAATCTGGCAGCATAACAGTACCTGTAAACCTGTGATACAAACTCCATCTCCAAGCACCTGTATATAAAGAAAATACAAGGCAATATTGGACCTATCTTGGAATGGGTGTCCAATATAGCATCTTGGACCAAAACCCACACCTAGGGACACTTGGTCAACATTGAAGAATGTGTCTGACACTTGTCCACATCTCCCATCCCAAAGAGGTCACCTATTTCTAAAATGGGCTATGACAGATGCTCTTACGACACTTACGACCATCATAGAATCTGTCATAGCGGTTACAACTTACAGCTATAAGAGAATCTATCATACACATGCTATAAATAGCATATTCTCTTACAACACATCATATTCCACCTTGGGGCGCCCAAATATGCCTCATTCAAAGATGCTACATGACACATGTCATTACCTGTCTTACAACCTTCTATTCTCAACTCTTACATGTCATAGATTCGTCATAGGAATTTGTCATAACCGTTTCAGTCAAACATTCCTTACACAACATAGAAGATACTGACACATGGAAGAATATTCCTACCACTAAGTGGGATGGCTATCTCCTCATGTGAGGACAAAATAACAAGTTGTCATAATCCATGTAGGATTGGCATATCACCGTGCCACATCCCACAATATGACAAAGTGGAATTTCCTATTATTTACAACATAGGCAATTGAATAATAAATACAAACATTACGAATGTAGAGAATTACCAAGGTTGAGACACCTTAATTCCCAACATATTTATCCATCTGTCTATGGGTGAAATGCTGAACTGAACTTTAAGCCTATCTTCATCTTCTTCCACAATGTTCTCCAAAAGTATCCAATGAATCTTGTATCCTTGTCTGAAACTATGCTCTTAGGTAATCCAAGCAATCTCACAATCTCCTTGAAAAATAGGTCAGCAACATGCACTACATCATTTGTCTTCTTACAAGTTATGAAATGTGCAATCTTTGAAAATTTGTCTACTACTACAAATATAGAATCATGTCTTCTGTCTTCGACAATCCTAATATGAAATCCATGCTTATGTCTTCCTAAGGTCTCTGTGGTACTATCAAAGATTTGTACAAACCAATATTGTAACTACTCCCTTTTGCAACTTGACATACTCTACAACTCTGCACAAACTTCCTTACATCCTTATATATCTGAGGCCAAAAATAAGTTTCACTTACCAATGCTACTATTTTATCAATTCCAAAATATCCTGCCAATCCATCACTATGCTTCTCTTTTATCAAATTATCTCTCATTAAACTCCTAGGTATACACAACTGATTTCCTTTGAACAACATATCATCTTGAATGAAATAATCTAACCACTTACTTCTATATGTCACAACAGGGTCTGATGCAGAGGCATCCACACTAAAACCTTGACATACAGCATGTATGCCTAAAACCCATCATCATCATCATATTTTCCTTAACACTGTCAGCATCATCATATTTACTCTGCCGATCGATATCCTCCTGATGACAAGCCTTCGACCCTTCGCCTGTCAGCAGCATCATCATATCCGACTATCGGCAGCATCATCACATTCGGCAAGCGCAAACATCCTCCTGATGTTCACTATTCATCTTACCGCCAAACTCTTTCTTCATCATCATGATGTTCAACATCATGTTCATCAGCAGGATATAGAACATCCGGTTCCTCCCATATATCCTGATGACGACAACCTCATGCACCCTTCCTTCGATGCTTACGTCACCCCGATATCCTGATGACGATGACGTCACATGCAGTTCCTTCAATATCCTGCTGTCGGCCAAACTTAACATTATCAGCCCGCACCTACCTGACAGCTGGCCTCCATGAGGTAGTTAGTTTGTTTTAGGTCTGGTTAATGTTTCCAAGAAGGTCTGATAAGACCAATGCTTGTAATAAGGTCATGTTGACCGTGCTTTACTATTTTTAGTTAGGTTGTTAGGACAGCTGTTATGCTGTGTGTTCGGTTGGATCCTCCCAGCAGCTTGGAAGCTCCCAGCCGCTTGGAGTCGGGTCGGTAGTACTCGCAGGAGATCCTATTTATGCATGAGGATCGGTTGGTATTGCATATCGTCGATCATCGATCAGACTTTGCAGAGAGTGAGACAGAGGGAGAGTCTGAGCATTGTAATTGCATCTTTTGAAATCAATAAAGATCCTGTTTGTGTTCATTTTCTGTTTGATCTCCACTGTGTGATCAATTTGCTGTTTTGGTGGTTTCATGGATTCGCTGATCCATTCCACCGGTTGATTCGTCGAATCGGTGGAATGGCTATGTACAGTAGTTTAGGGTTTAGTCTGCATTTTGTGTTCGTTTGCATGCAGGTGTGCAGGATCGTCGTCGAAAGGTGTTGAGAACCCTAGCATGGGTATGTGCTAGGTCATGCTGGCAGTTAGAGTCTGGAAAGTTGTCCAGGAAGCGGATCGGGTCACCTCAGGAGGTTCGGCGGATCGAAATTCGCTAAGGTTGGAAAATCCATCGCAACGGCATCATCAGGATATTTCTGTGTATATCCTGCAGTTACTTCGGCGTCATCCGAGTAGATGGAGGTGAGCATGATGCAATCGTTTGCATAAGGTGAATGTGCATTGGGGTGATCATCATCAGGTGTTGCCGAGGAGGAGCGTATCGGCATAAGGTAGAAGATCGGGTTGATAAAACCATCGCGGGCCAATAATGTTAAGTTTGGCCGACAGCAGGATATTGAAGGAACTACATGTGACATCATCGTCATCAGGATAATCGTCATCAGGATATCGGGGTGACGTAAGCATCGAAGGAAGGGTGCATGAGGTTGTCGTCATCAGGATATATGGGAGGAACCGGATGTTCTATATCCTGCTGATGAACATGATATTGAACATCATGATGATGAAGAAAGAGTTTGGCGGTAAGATGAACAGTGAACATCAGGAGGATGTTTGCGCTTGCCGAATGTGATGATGCTACCGATAGTCGGATATGATGATGCTGCTGACAGGCGAAGGGTCGAAGGCTTGTCATCAGGAGGATATCGGTCGGCAGAGTAAATATGATGATGTTGACAGTGTTAAGGAAAATATGATGATGATGATGGGTTTTAGGCATACATGCTGTATGTCAAGGTTTTAGTGTGGATGCCTCTGCATCAGGGTCCTTACATGTTTTCCATGGTTCTATGAAATCAAGATCTTCTTCATACATATGCTTCAATTCTTCAAATCCCAATACCTCAACTCTCATCTCTATCAACAAATTTCTTCTCCTACTCAATGCATCTGCAACTATGTTTGACTTCCCACTCCTATGCTTCAATACAAAAGTGTAACTCTGCATGAACTCTACCCATCTCATATGTCTCTGATTCAACTTTCCTTGACTATTCAAATATTGTAAAGCTTGATGATTAGTGTACAACACAAATTCTTTAGGCAATAAATAATGTCTCCACTTCTTCAAAGATTGAATTATGGCATAAAACTCATGATCATAAACTAAATATCTTCTCCTTGCATCATTCAACTTCTCACTAAAATATGCTACTAGTCTACCTTCTTAACACTGCTCCTATTACATTTCCACTTGCATCACAATCTACTTGAAATACTTTGTTGAAATCCGGTAATGCTAACTCTGGTTGCTCTGTCACTTTCTACTTCAATAATTCAAAACCCTTATTTTCTCCTGATGTCCACTTCAAATCCTTTCTATCACCTTTTATTGTCTCTATCATAGGTGTGCATACTGAACTAAAATTTCTAATGAACTTCCAGTAGAAATGATCTGACTTATCCAGTGCTCTCAGGTGTTGGCCACTCAACAATTGCTCTAACCTTCTTAGGGTCCATCTTCAATCCTTCCGCAAAAATCACAAATCCCAAATATACCAATTCTTCCTTCATGAAACTACATTTCTTGATGTTTATCAACAATTTCTCTTCTTTCAACCTCTACAATACTTGTCTAAGGTGCCATAAATGTTCTTCTTTTGTCTTATTGAAAATCAAAATATCATCTAAGTATACAATAACAAACTTACCCAATAATTTCTTCAAGACCTCATTCATCAACCTCATGAAAGTACTCAGTGCATTTGTCAGTCCAAAAGACATCACTAACCATTCATACAGTCCTTCATTTGTCTTGAATGCAGTCTTCCACTCATCTCCTTCTCTGATTATGATCCGATGGTATCCACTCTTCAAGTCTATCTTTGTGAAATATTTTGCTCCACTCAAACAGTCCATAATGTCATCCATCCTAGGCAATGAAATCTATACTTAATTGTGATCTTATTGACTTATCTAGAGTCCATACACATTCTCCATTCTCCATCCTTCTTCGGTGCTAGCACTGCAGGTAATACACATGGGATTAAGCTTTCTCTGATCAATCCTTTCCTCAACAATTCTTGTATCTATCTATTCATCTCTGTATTCTCTGTTGGTGTCATCCGATGTGTTGCTTTGTTAGGAAAACTAGCTCCAGGTATAAGGTTCATATGATGACTGATACTTTGGATTGGTGGCAATCCTTTAGGCACGTTATCTGATATGATGTCTTCATACTCTGTCAATAATTTAGTTATATCCTCTGGTTGTGTTTCTTCAGTCTCTATACTTAGGGTTCCATGCTTCTTAGGAATCAAAGAAAAACACATATTCTCATGTCTCAATCCATCCAAAAATTTCCTCCCATCAATCAAATAGATTCTAGCAGTTACACATACTTCACTCTTAGGCTCATCTTCCAAAGGAATCAAGGTAATCTTCTTTCCATTTGACACTATATTATAAACTTATTCTTTCTCCCATCATGTATAGCTTTTCTATCATACTGCCATGGTCTACCCAATAATATATGACATACATCCATTGGCATAATATCACACATTACCTCATCATGATAAGATCCTATATGAAATTTCACCAAACATTTCACTCACCAGTACCATGTGTTCATCCTGAATCCATGCTATCTTGTAAGGCTTAGGGTGTTTCAATCTCTCCAGATTTAGCTTAGTCACCATCTCCTTTAAAACTAAATTATCAGTACTTCCACTATCAATGATAACCTTAGAACATTTACCTCCTAATTTGCATCTAGTCTGGAACAAACTTTTCATCTGGGGTGGTTCCTCAATTGTCTCTGATTGAAATAATGCTCTCCTCATGACTAGTAATTCTCCTTTCTCTAGGTTTCCAACTGAATTAGGTGATCCAACATGTTCTTCTTCCACATAATCTATTCTTGTACTGTTCTTTGTCTTCTTACTTGTACTTCCTTGATGACATTCAAATGCTCTATGTCCTTCACTTCCAAACTTAAAACAAGTTCCTCTGAATGCTCTCTTATCAAATCCTCTTTCTTCTCTTCTATATCCTTCATTGCAATAAGAATTAGGGTTTCCTCTATAGTAGAAAGTTCTATCATCTTTCTAATATGAATTGTTATCTTTGTCTTCCTTCTTATATGGACTGATTTGCTTGTTATGATCCACATATAATCTTTCTCCTCTAGGATATGTTCTACCTCTTTGAAATTTACCTTCTCTACCTCTCTATCTCTGCTCATGTTTCTTATTCAACTTGTCTTCAACTTTCGGGGAAAAATGATATGCTTCTTCTATTGTTGTCATCTTTACCAGACTCAGTTCTTCTTGAATATTTATCCTTAGCCCATTTATGTATCTTGCCACTTTCTCCTTTCTTGCTTCACTATGTCCAGTCCTTGTGATCATGTTATGAAATCCTTTAGTATACTCCTTCACAAATTTCTCCTTTTGTCTCAGGTTTTGTAATCTCTTCAACAATTCCAACTCATAGTCAATAGGTATAAACAGATTCTTCAATTTTGTCACCATCCTATCCCATTTTATGATCTTTTCTTTTCCTCTTCTATTTCTATCCAACTAAACTTCTTTCCACCAAATAGCAACACGTCCTTTCAACTTAGTCTTTGCAAATCTCACCTTCTCTGAATCTTCAATTTATTCATATTCAAAGTATTCCTCCAAGTCATTTATCTAGTCAATCAATTCCTCTGGATTCAAATTTCTATTGTCATTCGGTACTTCCACTCTAGGTCTTTTTCCAACTGATGGAGGAGCATCCATGGCAAATTGGCAATCAGCATCATCAAAATTATTTGTCATTTAATTTATTTTAATTTGGTTTCCTTAGGATAGATTAATTAGAGTTGGAAAATAAATGTAATATTGGGCCTAAATAATATATTAAATAAATTGGCCTTATTATAATATTGCAAAAATAATAATGTTGCAAAAATCTAGGAGTGGGAGATAGATTAGGAGATAATTTTGGAGTGTAAAATTAATAAAGGCAATTTGAAGTGGAAATTCAAAAAGGAAATCTTGGGAGTGGATTTTTGGGGAGTTACACTTGAAGACAACTCATTAATGCCCCTCAAATGTAGCTAGAGGATTTGGGCCTCCATGTTGAGTTGGCATTTCTTTTTCCAAAATTGGACCTATTTTCTAGGAGTGGGAATCTTAGTTATTGCCTATTCTTGGCAAATCCTTGGGAGTGGTTTTGATTTTTCTTTATTGAGAATTTAAATATTTTTTTAATTCTTTTTTCAATATATTCTCCAAAGTGGGACGTTCAAAAGGTGGGGCTACAGAAAATGGAGTTATTGGAGGCATAAAGAAAGGATTTTTGGCAATTTTTGGGGGTTGTTGCTTCCAGATTTTTAGGGGAGGAAAAATCAAGGTGTGGCTCTTGTTGGAGAATGTAGAGAAGACATTTTTATTGCAGGTTTGAAGGTTTACACAAGCAACAAATGGATTTTGAGATCCATGGATGAAGATCAACAAATTTGATTGCTAAAGATTACAGATTTGAGAGGCAATTTCGGAGGGTACGATGAAGATTTGAAGAGGAAGCATTTGGAACTTGTATTGGATGTTGTTTTCTATCACACAACAGATTTAAATTTGTTTATTAATGATTTTCTACAGCATATATGGTTGCATACATATCTGTAATCAGATTTATCTAACATTGTGAAACACTGTTGCGAGTTAAATAAAGAAGATCAATTCTATCGCTGCATATTTGTGCATCCTATTTGTTGTTGATGATGTTGATTAACTTTGTGTGAGGGTTGTGTGAATTCCCTCTACATCACCAACCTTTTAAATAGCTTTCAACATCTTTACTTGATCTGATTCTTCTTCTTCTTCTAGGGTTTCTTTATTTTGACCAGTAGATTAAAATTCTTCATCATCACTTTCCACGTTAGGTCAAGGTGTTAATCCTCTTCTTCTATCTTCTTCTACAGCATCCAGTCTAACTTTCATTGTTTTCATCATTTCCATCATTTCATCCATTATTCCAGCCATAGTGCCCATAGTAGGCATCCTCCTTGGCGACATCTCTTGCCATGCTCACAATTACCATGTGGTCATGACATGAAGGAACCACATGTTATGTCCACATTAGCCATGTGGTCATGACATGAAGGACAAATGTTTTTTCCACCTATCCCTAAAACCTCGTCACACAAAGGAAGGGAAGGCAAACAAGGTGCGGGATAAGACATCCACAACACCTTGTCAGGTGAACCATAGCAAGGGACACAAACATAAAGCGTCAAAATATAACATCAATACAGAAAGAAGTCTTTCAAACATAATTTCAACTCTGGATAGGATATAACATTCAAAAGTAGATGAGATATGATTTTATTCATTCTAACATACAAGATCATATTGAAAATTTCTAGATGAAAATGATTTAAAACCAACTCTAAAACATAGCAAGGATTCGTTAAAGAACATGCAAGAAAATTATCATACAGATTAATCAATAATGCCTAATTAAGGCCATAAACAAGAAGTCATTTTCTATATAAGGAAAGAGTCAGTGTTAAAATCTAATGATAATATAATACAATTATAAGGTGGAGGCTATCTTCCCAAATCATGGAAGAGCTGTGCTCCAAGAGTTAAATTACAAGACTAATAATAATACAACATAAATTAAATATCCATTGAGGTGCCCCAATGGCACCTTGTACAATCATGAGAACATCAAAAGGATATAGAAAGAGGGCCTTGCTGGAAGTCTCCAAGAAAGTATGTCTGAAATAGAGACCAATGGGGGATGTTGCCCACCTCCCAACCATATTGCCATCGTCGAACACAATGGATGTCCATTGCGCCCTAGGTAACCCCTAAGCTACAGAGAGAGGAGATCATGGAATCACTGCCAGACTAACCAACTCACACAACTAGGACCTCAAGAAAGACACTAAGTGAATCCACACAAAGATGATCATGGGTCTCACACACACTCATCACGACACCAAGGAAATCAACAAGTAACAGAACTGGAGGCACACCCATAGGACAATATACACATAACATACTCCAAGCATAAGACATCATAGGGTTGCTCATGACCCAATCAAACAAGAGAAGTAACAGAGGGAACAAAAGGAACATCAACAAAATATGATTCTTCATACATATCATATTCTTTTAAAAGTCAATAACCATCTTGTACCAATGAAGATGAGAAGAGAATAAACACCCAAGTCAAACATAGTTTCTCCACTAACGCAAGCTACAAAACTATTCCTAATACAAGGAGGTAGTACATGCATAGAACAATCATAATGATAAGATATAATACATTGGGGGTGCAACCCTCAGCCATAATCCAAAGAACAAGAGGAGACATTTTACATGATTTACTAAGTTGAAGCTATCGTAGAATGAGTAGAACAATTAGAAGTCATGAGATTAGACTGACCCATAAGGCATACATATAGACACTGCTTTTTGAATCCACAGACAAACACATACACAACATTTATAGTTTTCTAAGATCCATTTAAATTTAACAAAAAATAAACATATTCTCCTAGAAAATGTTAGGATGCAAGTAGTTCAAATTCTATTAATTACTTAATTCATCAAATAAAATATTTAGATGGCAAGTCCATATTTCTGAGGTTGCCACAACCCATGCTTCTCATTTTTAGCATGGCCCATTGATGAGGTGGGTGTTGTCCCAACATTTTGTTACTGAAATTTATTTGCATTTTCAGCTATCTTATGACTATTTTGGTTATTAAAGATGACAAATAAATCTATTTTAAATAAAAAGTAAATTCCATATATTTCAGCTGATACTATAGATAAATTGAAATAAACGATGCCCATTTTCAACCACCAAGCAATTCAGAAATCCCAAACATTTTCAATCATCACTCGTTTTATATATAAAACATTTGGTTTCTATTTTAACTCATTTTCATATGATCCACTAACAATGGATAATATTAGTGCACCTGCATAAACTGTTGTATATGCAGGTTCCACATTATGAACAATTAGTGTGACCAAAGCAACATTGAACATCTGTTTGCCCAACTAGTTAACCCAAGTTTTGACTTCATTGCTACAATGGTTTAACTGCATTTTTTTTATACAAGCCACAACCACAATTTTATAAGTAATATCATATCCTAATCAGGATAGGCCTGTAAACTAATAAGTTTGGAAATGAATATTTCTTGGAGTGATCTCCTTATACCTATTTATGTCTCCCTTCACAATTTTCTCTAACCAATATCCTTACGCATACCCAAAATTTCTTCAAAATTTTATGTGGAAAATATGGAATGTTCGAACCTAAAACTTGTTACAGGTATAAATCTAAATTTTAAATTGGGAGACCTAAGACTATTCCAAACTCATTTAAAGATTCAAGAAAAACATCAAACAATGGTCTAGAATAATAAACAAACATCATACCTGGCTTATGAAGAAATAGAGTATGAAAACTTGCTAAATACGAAGCCCAATATCTCTCAAATCAAGCCTTGCGAATCACCAGGAAATAGAGCAGCTTCCCAGAATAGCCTGCAAAATATCACAAAACCTCGTATGATCTCTCAAAAGAGAATGAAATGGAGGAGTTACCGTCGTTCCTATGGTTAGGGGTGCCAAATGCTATTCATTTCTCCTAGACTTGGCAGCCTCCAAGTAGCCCAATATTCATGATAAATCAATGGGAATAGAAATAGAGATGAGTTCCCATGCTCCTACTGTGCTAGATACAGAAATTATTCTCACTCGGTCATGGCTTTTCCCACTTCCCTTTTCCTCTCCCATTTCAAGCGAAGAAATCATAGTTCCTGGATCCTAAACCCTAGCACCGTCCTCCCAAGTTAACACAAAACCCCCGTCCCCCCCCCAAAAAAAGAATAAAGAATGGCCTCCCTACAAGATTACCCTCGAAGCCTCAAAGGACCATAACATGAGGAAGGAGAGATTTTGGACAAAGTCTCCAAATTTATATATGATAAAATAGCCAATAAATCTATATATGGATTTTGTATAATTTACTTATACTAAGGTATGTTATAGTGTTTTAAAGGCACTATGGAATAGATAACTATCATAAAAAGATTGCTTGACCGCCAAGGTTGATTATCAACTTTAGGCCTTGGCTGTGTTGGTGAACAGATTTGTCCTTTGGAAATAAATACAGAAAATGACTCAGAATGCCCAGAAAGAAGGACAAACAACACTAACAGTTGGAGAAGTTATCATCAGGTCAACAACTTTCCTCTGAATTTTAGAGGTACAACTCCCTCTTAAAATATTCAATGAATAAGGATAAAGGGGTATGCTTTTAACCAGAAAGCAGGAAAGGCACATTAACATCTACTCATCACCATGAAATAGATGTGCATGACCAACGTAAGAAAGAAATGAATGTAGATAAATGATACACAACCCATCTACCCCACATTCATAACCAAAGGCAAATAAATTTGAAGACACAGCTATAATCCTTCTTAACACAAACCAACATATAAGAAGCAATATTGAAGAGAGATTACTAATCAACATAAAAACAATTGCAATCATAGAAGATACTTAGAGACACAAAGTTCTATATATAATTCTTCATTTCCTCAACATAACAAAACTCAAAGTCTTTGCAGAACTTCTAGATACATAAGCTGTGCTAGAAAGAAAGTATAACTGAAAAGTAAACTAAACTTGCTCTCTTTCCCCTATTCATAGACAACCACGGAAAAAAGATCCTTTCCTTTAAAATCCCCTCCCCTTATATAACTTCCCAAAAATTATGACTATTTGAAAATGGTCCTTTTTGAGTAACCGTAACCAAGAAAGTGACTTCTAAAAATGGAAATGGTTACATCATATCAAAATTGCAGTAATCATCGCTAAATACAAAAAGACTTAAAATATGCAAGACAGGTGGCATTAATCTTCCCCCAATTCTAGGTGTATCTCCATAAAAAGATGGTGCAGTTCAGTGCGCTCTTCTTCTTCCTCCAGAACGTCAATTGTCCTGCGGTATTTAGCGTAGCTGGTTTTCTCCTTCCAAGTGACTGTGCACAACTAAGATATGATATCAATCTGCTCCTCCTCAGGCCATTGTAAATCAGGTTGTAGAACAGGCATAGGTTCATCATCCCAGATTTCATTATTTGCTGGAAGTCTAATTCTAAAAAATAGCTTGGCTAGCAAGAAAATTAAACACAGAAAGCACCACCACCTTTACTTAATTACGTCAGTAGGTAATGATGTCTTTCAAACTTATTAATGTCATGCCACCATCTTAATGAGCTTCATTACACTTATCATTAATGCATCATTAATTTTATATCTTGGGAAACGGGTCTCAAGATTCAAACTTGCATTCCACAGCTTCTGAAAAGACATTCTCACCATATATCACACGAGCAAATTGATGGGTTGGCAATACCTCAAAAAACAGGCACCACGAAGATGCTGACTAGTCGGTGGTAAGAGCAGATTCAAAACTTTGAAGGAGTTCACAAGACATGAAAATTTCTAACAGTGGGCTTTGAACTTCCCCAACACAAAGGAGAAGTCAGGAAGTCAGCCATTTCAAGAGCTTAAGAACATAAGTCGGGTAAACAAAAGATTCATGAAATTAAAACTGCCCGATGACAGAGACTTACAGAGAGGTTTCCAAGACTTCAGAATTTTTGGAAAAAAATGACTAGACTAGAGCAAAGCGATGATTGCATCAATCTTTAAGTGCAAAAATTTGAAAATTTTGGGTTTAGATTTTTGGGGTAACAACAGGCTCTGATTGGGGACGAGGACTGCAAAGGACGAAGCAAGGAACCCAGAATCATAAGTATAGACTAGTGTCTTATCCATTGGGCAGCAAAGTCAGGAGAAAGCAGAGGAAAAGAGCCAAAACAAGCCAAAAACAGGACCACACCAGAGAAAGGAACAAGACCACCAGCACACCAAAAATTCCTAATATGTACATGGTCATGAAGACCCTACCTCAGATGGCTCTGAAATGATCATGTAAATCCATTAATTGGCTGAGAGAAATAGCCACCTATGCAAAATAATGCCAGATGAATGAATAGGTCACAAGCAACCAGTTACCAACTAATGACCATCATGATTGAACTGATAAAGTTGACTTCACATAGGAATTCTTTGGATGTATCTTGATGCTCAAAAAGCCACCCTTCATTGTATGTCTCTTCAAATGGATGACTCATACCAAAACTACCTAGCATATAACTACCAGCACCTATCTATATGACCTCATATGAATTATCAGAAGGTATTTGATTAAGCAAGCATGGAAAAATCAGCCCCTGAATCGAACAACCCACATATAAATCATAAGATAGCTCTTTTTTGGTTATCCCAATGTTTAGATGATCATTTCCTTTAGTAGATGAATTGATATCCCATTCTTGAAAACAACCATTAGCCATGCATGTATCTTGAAAAAGTGAATTGTAGACAATATTTTCACGGGACTGAAAATCACCTACGACTGGAAACACCTCATCTTCCTCTATAAAATTTGGCTCAGTAACTTTACGACATATGTTATCATTTTCATGTAGATTAGACATTGCAACCTCCTCACCAGTCTTACAAATAAAATCATCACTAAGAGTATGAATAGATTGATAATGCAATTTGTCCATACCTTCTCTAGGCTCGACCATGGGACTATCAAATTCCTTAATTTTATCTTTACATGCATCTGTTTTGACCTCATTAATATCACCATTCTCATCCATGATTCCACACAAAAATTCATCATCTGAGCTTTGTGTGCACCAGCTAGGAATAACAACAATACTCAGACCTGATGAAAATACCTCATCTTTAGGAGTAGGGGTTTGCTCATACCTCAAAGGAGATTCGAATCTTCTACTTTTAGCCTGGTTTGAAATTTTTGTCTGTTGCTAATTAGAATCCCATGACACTTCAGGTTCTTCTTTATTATGTAACCATCTTCTTGCAACTGCATCTTCATGAGGCTTTTTTGTTCAATTTACATGCGCATTGGAGTATTCAACACTTTTTCTTCATGTCGTATAGCTTCAGGTTCAACATTATCTTCCTCATAATAGAAATAGAAAGCTTCCACTCTTCTATCAGCATGAGGCATACCTTTTACATTGCTTACTTTTTTCTTACAAAAGTGTTTTGGCTCAAAAACAGTGAGATTAAGACATTTAGCAGGAGGAGGTTGAGCATTTTGTTTGTACATAATAGGTTTTACCATAGGTTCACAAATCAGAGTATCTACAACTTGGTTCACTTTCCATAGGCCGCTCAGTATCAAGGCATCTTCTATTTTTACAGCCTCTTGTTGAGCAATCTTAATATCAATTATTCCACTTCGCCTCAACTCATATTGAACATTTGGATGCAATGCAGAGATAAAAGTACATAGTTGGAGTTGCTAACCTAGCTAAAGAGGGGATGGGATCTATTTGAGTAGCCGGTTGAATCTGTCCACAAAGTCTCTAATGGATTCCTCTTCTTTCTTATAGATGTGGAAAAATTGACACAATACAGTAGCTTCATCCACAAGAACCTTGAATCTCTCTAAGAACTTAATTCTTAATGAATCCCAATTAGTTATGCATCCTTTTTCTAAGTGACTAAACCATTTTGTGGCAGTCCTAATAAGAGATTTAATAAACAACCAAATGAAGACGTCTTCTTTACTTACCCCTAAGATCCCACATGCAACTGTAAATGCAAGAATGTGATCTTTAGCATCTTGAGAATCTTCTCCACTGAACTTCAGGAAATGTTTTCTTGATCTTTCAAGCAATGATGTGTAAACCAGCAAGGAAAGAGACCCAAAATGATTTCCCCATGGCTGGGAAGAAACCAAAGCCATAATGTAAATCTGAAAGCATTAGTCTTCATCAAAATAGAAATTTTTTGGGTATGTCCATCTTACAGAGTCACCAACCTCCATCCTCGGGGAGGCACCTTCAAATTACTAGGAAAACAAAGGGCACAGATCTTCAATTTCAAATTTCCCCAGTAGAGTCGCCAAAAATTTGTTGGTGAACAGATTTGTCCTTTGGAAATAAATACAGAAAATGACTCAGAATGCCTAGAAAGAAGGACAAACATCACTAACAATTGGAGAAGTTATCATTAGGTCGACAACTTTCCTCTAAATTTTAGAGGTACAACTCCCTCTTAAAATATTCAATGAATAAGGATAAAGGGGTATGCTTTTAACTCGAAATCAGGAAAGGTGCATTAACATCTACTCATCACCATGAAATAGATTTGCATGACCAACTTAAGAAATAAATGAATGTAGATAAATGATACACATCCCATCTACCCCACATTCATAAACAAAGGAAAATAAATTTGAAGACACAACTATAATCCTTCTTAACACAAACCAACATATAAAAAGCAATATTGAAGAGAGATTACTAATCAACATAAGAACAATTGCAATCATAAAAGATACTTAGAGACACAAAATTTTGTAAATAATTCTTCATTTCCTCAACATAACAAAACTCAAAGTCTTTGCAAAACTTCTAGATACATAAGCTGTGCTAGAAAGAAAGTATAACTAAAAAGTAAACTAAACTTTCTCTCCTTCCCCTGTTCACAGACAGCCACGAAAAAAAGATCCTTTCCTTTAAATCCCCTCCCCTTATATAACTTCTCGAAAATTATGACTATTCGAAAATGATCCTTTTTGAGTAACCGTAATCAAGAAAGTGACTTCTCAAAATGGAAACGGTTACATCATATCAAAATTGTAGTAATCATCACTAAATACAAAAAGACTTCAAATATGCAAGACAGGTGGCATTAATCTTCCCCCAATTCTAGGCGTATCTCCATAAAAAGCTGGCACAGTTCAGTGCGCTCTTCTACTTCCTCCAGAACGTCAATTTTCCCGTGATATTCAACGTAGCTAGTTTTCTCCTTCCAAGTGACTATGCACAATTGAGAGATGATATCAATTTGCTCCTCCTTAGGCCATTGTAAATCAGGTTGTAGAATAGGCATAGGCTCATCATCCCAGATTTCATTATTTGCTGGAAGTCCCATTCTGAAAAATAGCTTGGCTGGCAAGAAAATTGAAGACAAAGAGTGTCATGTCCCTATATTAGTAATTTATAATTGAATCCATTATGTATTATTCATTCAAATATGAATAATATTATAAATGGCATCTATTTAATATATTTAAATAATATTTATTTAAAACAATTAACAAAATATATTATTATTATTATATTTATAAATAACACATATAAATAATATAATATAAATCATATATCATTTATTATAATGATATAATATAAAGACAAATAATATAAATACAAATAATATAACTAAACAATAATATAAATAAACATCTTTTAACCTATCCTCTTAGGATAAGGGAGTTAGGTATGGGTAGAACTAGTTTTAGTACAAAAAGGAATTAATATAAAATAATTAAAAATTATAAGAGGGTAAGTATGTCTTTTACCACCAAGCATAATAAGAGATGTGCCTCTTCGAACATATCCCTTAAAAGGGAAATAAATAAAGACTGTAAGATAGAAGGAAAACATCATCGAAAAAAAAGAAAATTCGGTAATATAATTATAAACAACAATAAGAGAATAAATCGAGAGCTCCATAATAAATCAGATCTGCACAAAGAAAAAGAATAAGAGGTAAATAAAAATTTCAGCAAGTAAGTATATTTAACATGCTTATCTTATAATTATTAAATGTTAGATTTGTAAGTATGTATATTTAATTTATGTTTAGTATAAAGATATGTAGGAATGAAAGGTTTTATTCATAACATGAATATACAAGAATGAATGTTTATGTTTGTATGAATGATTATTACCATAGATGAATGAATGATAGTGATCATTAATGGTTATGAATAAGGAATCAACGATGATGAGAATGGAATATGATCATATGATATATATTATCGGCTAATTATGATATAAGGCCAAGATGACCTATTTATAAGGCATCATGTGTGAAAAGTTAATAAGGACTTAGAAATCATAGGTTTGTTCTATATCCGAAAAGAGGAAATTAGCCTTATCATTAATCATCTCGCCATCCTAGGTGTATGGGTAAGTTAGGAGAATGTTATTGGACCTAGGTAACCCTCAAGTGGATGAAGAACACTGTGTGGGTGTGAAGTCCTTTGAGCCAAGAGATGAAGAACACTGTGTGGGTGTGAAGTCCTTGGGCCTATGGTAATGATGAGCTCATCAATGTTAAATGTGCCCAATGTGAGGTGACTCTTGGTGGGATGAAGAATCTTGTGTGGACATAAAGTTCCATCAAGCCAAATGGTGAAGAACTCTATGTGGGAGTGAAGCCTTTGGGCCTACGTATGGGATGGTTGGTGTCTCCTTAATGAACCATGCCTATGGAGTTAGAGATGGATTAATGATAGTGCGACATATGATCCTTCGGAGGATAGCACTTGAGGCCTATGAATATGAATATGAATATGAATATGAATATGAACATGAACATGAATATGAATATGAATTATGTGATTATGGAATTATAAGTTTTAGGGTAAATGTGGAAAGAATATGGATCTATATTAATTATAATATGAAAAGAGAAAAATTTGAAGTACTAATGTTTCCTTTTTGTAAGTTAAAATTGTGCAAGGTTGTGAACAGTTTGAGCTTACTAGAAGGGGACATTATAGAGAGCACTGCCACCTTTACTTAATTACTTTAGTAGGTAATGATGTATTTCAAACTTATTAACGTCGTGCCACCATCTTAATGAGCTTCATTTCACTTGTCATTAATGCATCATTAATTGTATATCTTGGGAAACGGGTCTCAAGATTTGAACTTGCATTCCACAACTTTTGAAAAGACATTCTCACTGTATATCACACGAGCAAACTGATGAGTTGGCGATACCTCAGAAAATAGGCACAATAAAGATGCTGACTAGTCAGCGGTCATAGCAGATTCAGAACTTTGAAGGAGTTCACAAGACATGAAAATTTTTGACAGTGGGCTTTGAACTTTCCCAACACAAAGGAGAAGTCAAGAAGTCAGCCATTTCAAGAACTTAAGAACATAAGTCAAGTAAACAAAAGATTCATGAAATTAAAACCACCCGACGATAGAGACTTATAGAGAGGTTTCCAAGACTTTAGAATTTTTGGAAAAAAATGACTAGACTGGAGCAAAGCGATGATTAAATCAATCCTTAAGCGTGAAAATTTGAAAATTTTGGGTTTAAATTTTTGGGTTAACAGGTCATAATACAAGAAAAAGGAAGATTTTAGAAAACTACAAAGGTTTAAATAGGTTTATGATTATCTATATATAAGTATATTTGGTTTCCATATAACTTACACATACTAAGATACGCCAAGTATTATAAAGGCATCATAGGATAGATAATTGCCATAAAAGAGAAGTTTCTTGGCAAGAAGGGTCGACTAACAATGTTAAATCTAACATGCCAACATAAGGGTATCTCCAAGTTGAATGGAGAGCAAGCATTTCAAAACCACAATTAGCTCAACATCATATCAAACTAATCTAACCACAACATAAATCCAAACTATCTTATAACTCACAAGGAAAACTAACAAGTTATATCATCATCACTAAAAAAATGCAAGGGACATCATGCAAAGGTTGCTAAGCTAATATGACTTCACAAGTAAGGTAGGAAGGATAAAGGCGAACACTCCTTAACAAGCATAGAAGAAAACCAAAGAAGAGAAAGAAACATTAAATCAATTATACTTCACGCAAGGAACACATCACATTACAGTTTTTGCACATGACAGGGGTCCTCAGCATAACAATTTGATTACCGAAACCAAGTGAACTGGGTTAAGAGACCGACCTACCACAAAAACACAAGGTCATACACTCGACCGAAGGACAAGATAAGGTGAGGTTTCCTAGAGGTTAAGTGACTCCATGTCTCCTCTACATCTACCCATTGGTCACTACCTGTATAAGAATATCATGCACACTCAAGATATCACATCAAATCCATCCATGGAGATCATAGCCGAAGCAACATATAATGACCAATGAGGATGGATAATCTAGCTAGGTTCCTATCCATCATATAATTATGTCATATAATAATTAACTCATTTTATCATTTACTCTAGAACTATAAAATGAATCGGTATGTACCAGTGAGACAAGGGCGGGCCTTACATACTACCCCCTAGGAAATGACTTACTCCGGGAAGTCATCAAGAGGAGGATAGAAGCATTCTCCTGAGCTTCTTCGCACCAGACAAGGTAAGTACAAAAGATAACATATTCAATAAAGAAATCCTCACAAGAAAATAAAGCATGGTAACTAAATGCCATAAAGGCATAATTCTTTATGCAAAACACATTCTATAAATGAAAACTCAACACCACGAATCTCATGATCATTAATCATTTTTCACACATGTATAGAAGAATTCACACATTTCACATTTTTATTAAAGAAACCATTAACTTGTATGCAAATACATTAAATGTAGACCTTACAACTATTCACTATTTCTATTCATCCACATCACAGGGATAACAACACGAGGTTCACATATAGGTCCATAGGGATGCAACAGTCTCATCATAGTACTACGTAACTAATAACTAGTGTCACATAGCCAAATGTCAAGTAACCCATGATCCAAGAATCAAGCAGAATGATGGTCTCCAAGCCACGTGCCTAGGGGCCTCTCCATACATTTCCACAAATGACCTACCTCTTGTTTGTATAAGGGGTTTAGCCTCCAAGAGATAGTTGACATAAGAACATAAATCACTAAGGAGGTAAGTGGATAATGACCAGCCCATACTAGCCCACACTTACCCCCCATCCTCATAAGTTTCCCATGTCTTCTTCCTTATATACACTCTACCAGAGGTCACTCCATCAACGTGGTGAGAAAAATAACACAACACAAGACCAGCACTTGAAAATAGAAAGACCTAGCTTAGCCAACACATATTTTCAAAAATATCAAAAGAAGTTTTCTAGAATCAACAATAAAATAAATAATTGTGGGCAAATTCAACAATAAAAGAATGTAACCACAAGAGTCACATGAAAAAGGAAGATTCAAAGATTTGTGGCTAAGCTACTTATAGTCAAGATAAAATAACAATGTTGATCATCACAAGCAAGGTAAATAAAAGTCATCAATAACCACAAGAAAGATCACAATTCATGAAATTGTTCATTATGTCACAATGTGACTAACATTAAGTCACCAATAAGGAAGGAGGGAAATCGCAGTCACTACATGTGCTATGCAAACACAACCAATGCAATAGCACCATGTAAGCAGGTAGTATCAAATACGCCTTCACGTATGGTTACGTGGAATCGTGCCCTTCTCAAAAGTAACATGTCATCATCACCAAAACTATGATGGAACATCAGTGTGGTGTAGCATCACAACTATTCACATCTTGTCAACCAGGTGTCAACACACGTAAATACCATAACATAGCATAAATTAAATGCAGCTCACAATACTCTAATATGATTAAATTTAAACATGTATTTCTAATATAAATGCTACTCTACCATAGTGCCAATGTTTCCAATTACTACACATCCAACTCAAAATAAGATACCAAAGTTAAGAGCAAACCTGTGCCAAGTAACATGGCCTTGAATGATTCACATGCCCTTACCAAACCATAATCAAGGTTCCCAAGTCAGATGCCAATAGTATCATCAAGGAAACAATGCATGATAGGATAGCACTATGAACCTATCAAAGGTCCATTCACTAAGGAGAAGTAGGTGGTACTCAAGCATAGGAAGGTATGGTTAGTTGGGTTACCCCAAACCAATGTCACAACATATTGCCATAGCTTCCTAAGTTCTTCCTCTACACTACTTAACTCCACACATGTAAGGTTTCCAACTCCAAGGTTGGACCTTACAAGGTATGCAAACAAGCAACCACACAAGGATGACTCCACCACACTTGTAGTTATACACTCAAACCATGGATGGATACCTAGTATCCCAAGCTCATGAGTACACAAATCATGTAGGAGATATTCACAACACATAACAAGTATTTACATAACAGGTATTCACATCCACAAGGTGACACATAACATAATTTTCCTTTACCGATCATTACTTAGTGAAGAACAACTTTCATACACAAGGTCGCATAATAATTACCATAAAGGTTTTCTAAGAGGCCTATCTAACATCAATTCAAATTAGTCTTTCTAAGGCATAAATAGATTCTAACCATACTTCACATTTAGATTCAAACCAATACACCCAATTAATTATACCAACATACTAGCAAAAGCATACCAGGTCCTATTCAAATCAAAACAACATTACTTCATCTCACAAGATGGTGACTCACAGCGCATCACACATCATGGAGCTATTGATAAACCATATTACCCTACATATGCTCTACTAAAAAAACACATATTTATCTAACACAAAGTTCATAAGATAGAGTCTTACCACAAGCGTAATCCAATTAAAGCTTAATTCCCTAGTCTAGTATTTTACTAGAAAGTGCCAACATTTTTCCCACACAAGGTATGCACAACTTGATAGCAATTCACACAAGGCAAAAATCATAAAATGCAACTTTCACATTATGGAAGTACTTAACAAATGATCAACAAGCACACCATTCGCCCTAGTATCATTTTGAAAGCATAAATCATTTCTAAGCCATACCGCACATATTACTCAATTGAACCTCTTTCTTTCTTAGCCTTTTTACAATCAAAAGCAATGTAAACATAACCAATGGCTTGCACACATAAAATTCAAAGCAAGATAAATGCCATGCAAGCATTTCTAGTTACCCAATCCCAAGAAGACAATGTTGATTTCCAATTGATAACTAGGGTTAGGGATTCAAGAAGGTATGCAATCCTTACAGTATGATATATGCACACAATGTACTCAAGGTAGGAATTAGTCAAACAAGCATTAAGACTACATTATTATTTCAAAGAACCAAGGCATAACAACACACCATCATCTCTTTCACATCCACAATCATAACCTATATCAAGGCAGAACACAAGACTAACTGTTCCCATGATGCTAACCTCTAATCCCAACCACATAGAGTGAATACTATGGAACAACACCACACTCCACAAAATACACAAGGGAAAGAAAGGGCCCAACACAACCTTCACGATCTAGACCAACCTACTCAAGAGGAGAATCAACAAGGAGGAACACAACCAACACAAACACAAGTGGAAGACTTCGATACTTGTGTGACAAAGTCACCACGATGACAAAACAAGAGGATGGATATTCCTCCAAGATGAAGGTTGGTTGTCAGTCCACAACCTCGCTCTCTCACATCTACATAGAGTAAGATGAGGATCAAACCACCCTCAGTCCACTCCATGTCGGCCCAATTGAACACACAATACCCTAGAGCTCCCAATGTTGAATCATGGGCTCTGATACCAAATGTCATGCCCACAATTGCCATGTGGTCATGACACGAAGGAACCACATGTCATGCCCACATTAGCCATGTGGTCATGACATGAAGGACAAAATTTTTTTCCACCTATCCCTAAAACCCCGTCGCACAAAGGCAGGGAAGGCAAACAAGGTGCAGGATAAGACATCCATGACACCTTGTCAAGTGAACCATACCGAGGGACACAAACATAAAGTGTCAAAATCTAACATCAATACATAAAGAAGTCTTTCAAACATAATTTTAGCTCTGGAAAGGATACAACATTCAAAAGTAGATGATATTCGATTTTATTCATTCTAACATACAAGAACATACTGAAAATTTCTAGATGAAAATGATTTAAAACAAACTCTAAAACATAGCATGGATTCATTAAAGAACATGCAAGAAAATTAACATACAGATTAATCAATAATGCCTAATTAAGGCCATAAACAAGAAGTCATTTTCCATTTAAGGAAAGAGTCAGTGTTAAAATCTAATGATAATATAATACAATTACAAGGTGGAGGCTATCTTCCCAAAACATGGAAGAGTCGTGCTCCAAGAGTTAAATTACAAGACTAATAGTAATACAACATATATTAAATAGCCATTGAGGTGCCCCAACAGTACCTTGTACAATCATGAGAACATCAAAAGGATATAGAACGAGGGCCTCACTAAGTCTCCAAGAAAGTCTGTCTGAAATAGAAACCAATGGGGGATGTTGCCCACCTCCCAACCATATTACCATCGTCAAACACAATGGATGTCCATTGTGCCCTAGGCAACCCCCGAGCTACGGAGAGAGGAGATCATGGAACCACTGTCAGACTAGTCAACTCACACAACTAGGACCTCAAGAAAGACACTAAGGGAATCCACACAAAGATGATCATGGGTCTCACACACACTCGTCACGACACCAAGGAAATCAACAACTAAGAAAACTCAAGGCACACCCACAGGACAATATACACATAACATACTCCAAGCATAAGACATCATAGGGTCGCTCATGACCCAATCACACAAGAGAAGTAACAGAGGGAACAAAAGGAGCATCAACAAAATATGATTCTTCATACATAGCGTATTCTTTTAAAAGTCAATAACCATCTTGTGTCGATGAAGGTGAGAAGAGAATAAACACCCAAGTCAAACATAGTTTCCCCACTAACGCAAGATACAAAACTATTCCTAATACAAGGCGGTAGTACATGCATAGAACAATCATAACGATAAAATATAATGCATTGGGGGTGCAACCCTCAACCACAATCCAAAGAACAAGAGATATTTTACATGATTTACTAAGTTGAAGCTATTGTAGAATGGGTAGAACAATTGGGAGTCATGAGATTAGACTGACCCATATGGCATACATATAGCCACTACTTCTTGAATCCACAATCATACATATCTGAAGACAAATACATACACAACATTTATAGTTTTCTAAGATCCATTTAAATTTAACAACACATAAACACATTCTCCTAGAAAATCTTAGGATGCAAGTAGTTCAAATTCTATTAATTACTTAATTTGTCGAATAAAATATTTACATGGCAAGTGCATATTTCCGAGGTGTGCCACAACCCATGCTTCTCATTTTTAGCATGGCCCATTGATGAGGTGGGTGTTGTCACAACATTTTGTTACTAAAATTTATTTGCATTTTCAGTTGTCTTATGACTATTTTGGTTATTTAAGATGACAAATAAATCTATTTTAAACAAAAATTAAATTCCATATATTTCAGCTGATACTATAGATAAATTGAAATAAACAATGACCATTTTCAACCACCAAGCAATTTAGAAATCCCAAACATTTCCAATCATCACTCATTTTATACATAAAACATTTGGTTTCTATTTTAACTCATTTTCATATGATCCACTAACAATGGATAATATCGGTGCACCTGCATAAACTGTTGTATATGCAGGTTCTACATTATCAACAATTGGTGTGACCAAAGCAACACTGGACATCTGTTTGCCCAACTAGTTAACCTGAGTTTTGACTTCATTGCTACGATGGTTTAACTGTATTTTTTTTTATAAAATCCACAACCACAATTTTATAAGTAATATTCTAGCCTAATTGGGATATGCCTGTAAACTGATAAGTTTGGAAATAAACTTTACTTGGAGCGATCTCCTTATACCTATTTATGTCTCCCTTCACAATTTTCTTTAACCAATATCCTTACACATACCCAAAATTTCTTCAAAATTGTATGTGGAAATAAATCTAAATTTTAAAATGGGAGACCTAAGACCATTCCAAACTCATTTAAAGATTCAAGAAAAAAAATCAAACAATGGTCTAGAATAATAAACAAACATCATACCTCTAGGGTGGTTGGGTGGGCACCCAATCCAAGAGAACTTGGATGGGTCGTTTCCATAAGTTAACATTATGGCCAATTCATTCCTTGTGACGGGCACAGCTCATCAATCTATGTTTTCAGTCTCCCCGACTCTACTTGATAAGATCATCTGCATGCTCCAAATCCAGTCGATGTTCCTCCTTCCCCGCCTCCTTGTTGTCAAGGAAATGATGATTGAGTAGGGCTTCTAACTGCGAAGGCTCTAGATCTTCTTCCTCACCTATTTCAATTTCAGTTTTAGACAGTCCTGTTCATTTTGGAGATAACATTCGTAGTGAGAATGGCAGAGGGCTCTGGCTTCATTGCTAAGATATCTATAGCTGGGTTGATAAATTTGGGAATGGCCACTCCAATTTAGCTGGAAAGCTCCGTTCGATAGATGGTGTTCAAGGGGGCCATTTCGGACCAAAGACTAAAAAGGGTCTTGCGCAGGCACGACGGTCTTCTTCTCCCAATGGTGAAGCGCATTTTGGGGAAAGACTTCTTGCTCGCTGATGAATTCTATTGAGTAGACACTCATGTCTCCTCTCGGTTTCTTGCCTCCATCTTGGATGTAGGGGTGGCGAAGAGTGCGGCGAAGGGGATGATGACAAAGCTTTTCAAAGCAGAGCTTCTTGGTGGCCTCGACTTCATACTGGGAGCGGTTATTCCTCGGGCAGGCATCCCATGTCCAAAAGACCTCTCTACCCAGATGGATCCACTGGCGGTGATGAAAGTCTTCCCCCTCATTCTAGATTTGAGGGGAATGACATTGATAGAGCACCAGGAGTGAGTGGTTCAGGCCTTTGGCTTTCTACAGAATAAGTTGAGTGTGAATGAAGGCTCGGGGGATGGGGAGTGGATTGGTGAGCTCCAAAATATGGCTAGGGAGCTCGGTCTTCTATAACCCTAGTTTACTATTATTCCTATGGTAGTCTGCCTAGTAGCCTAGGTGATATGAGCGACAGTATATCTGTTTGTGTAAAATCCTTGTTGGTTTGGTAAGCCATAATGGCATTTTGGTAATAGATGGCCTTGTGGTTTTTTGGCTTAAGATAAAAAGTCAGTTTTGGAATGTATGCAGGGAAATAGCTTATAGGCACTTACCTGTTGTTTTCTACTTCAAATCAATATAAATCTATCTTTACGAATAAAAAATAAATAAACAAACATCATACCTGGCTTTTGAAGAAACAAATTATGAAAACTTGCTAAATACGAAGCCTAATATCTCTAAAATTGAGTGATGTAGAGAAGCGGTAGACAACACCAAACTATCTTCAAACAAATAAACTTTCAATCTCTAAGCATTCAAATGGTGGGTTTTCTTTTATTAGCCCTCAATATTCTTGTAACCTTTCCAAACTGGTTTTTCCTTCATAACTTTCAAAGGAAGAATGACATTCAAAATGTAAAGGCACTTTTAGATACACTTTTCACCACTTAGATACCCTTTTTGATGATTTAACAATGTAATGAGATAATTTAAGTCATTTTCCTTTTATTAAGGTCACTAGGAGGTTCAAACATGCAAATATTACATACAATGTAATAGGTTGTTATGTAAAAATGCTAAAATGATGCAAATTTAGAAGGTGAAGAGTCTTGTGGCTCTTGGTTCATTCCAAGATAGTGGAAACTGAAAAGACACATTGTTATGCCTTTAAAAAAGGCCTTGTAACCTTTACAAACTCATGGGTGGTTGAAGATTTTAACATGGAATGAGAAAAAACATTGTTTTCCTATATTTTCCTTCAGAAAATTTTTTGTCTTTTGCTATTGTACAGCCCTGTACAGAAATGCATGGATGTCTAATGGATTGTAAATGTTAGATCTTTCAACCACCTTCCATTTTCAGTTGGTCTCATGTATTTTTGTTTTGAGTTGTGGTAGATATTGCATTTTTAGTAAAAACTGTCAAAACCCTGATTTAGGGTAACCCGTTTTGGGAAAAATGCCATAACTTTTGTTTCCACTGTTAGATCTTTATGTAACTTGGGGAAAATGTCTTTACCTATGTTATCTACAATCTAACCAAAGAGATCGACTTCATTTTCATTTTTGTGGAAGTTATGAATGACTGTTTGTGGCATTTCACAGTGAAATTTTTGAGTTTGAACCTTTGTAGTAGAATTACCAGTCTGTTTTTAGAGCACATTTTCCAAAGTAACCTATACACATCTTGGAGTATACTGTGGGGAGGCATAATGGGTATCTAATGCATGTCTTAGGTTGACATTTGAAGGTCTGTGCAAAAACGATAAGAGGACTGTTCTCTTTTTCTAGGGAGACAAGCCATTTAGAGGATTTGTGAAGCAAATGCATGTTCCGGGAGTGATCTACCTTAACCAATGGGTGAGATGAGTCATTTGGTACCCCAATACAACCTTTCCATGATCATACTAGAGTTTCCTTCTGCTGTTCCCACTTTTTCATAAAGGTCTTCGTTTTTGGGCTTGTAGGTGAAGTAGAACCTTGTCTAGTTTGTCTATCTTTCCCCATTCAAAGTGCCTCTACATTAATATCTCAAAACTAGATAGGGTTCCTTTGTATGGAATGATCAAAACTTATTGTCCTCTTTCTTGACTAGGTTTGAGGTGGGGCAGCAACTCGGCCTTTTCCACCATAAATTTTGGAGCAGCCACAGGATTTAAAATATAAAAGCATTTTTAGATACCCATTTGGCTCTTCTACAACATATCCAAAACTTGGCTAGGGTTGTTTTGGTACAGAGGCTTCAAAATCTAACTGTCCTATTTCTTGAGCCTAAAGTATGGTAGCAACAAATTGGGTTTTTCGGTCATAATTTTCAATGCAGACATGATATCAAGAATATAAACATGGTTTTGGACACCCGTTTGGGCTTTATATAATGTATCTCAAAATCAAGGGTGGTCACTTTGTACAAAATCCTTCAAAAATTAATTTGTTTGCTCACTATTACCCTAAGTAGGGTTTCAGACCTGTTTGCAGTAAAATGGACATAACTCCCTCAAAACACAAAGAAATTGAGTGCAAAAAAAAAGTAGTAGAAAGTAGATTCAATTATATTTTATTTCCAGTTGGTCTCATGCCATGAAATAACTGTACAAGTCCATACCATTCACCAGAATAGAGAAAAACGTTTCAAAATGCAAAAAACAGAGATGTTTTATTACTTCAACTTCAAGATTTTCAACAATCACCATCTCCAACCACCTCTCTCTCTCGTGTTCGACCTTACAAAATCCTTTTTAAGGCATTTCCAACTATTCCCAAATGGTTACAACCAACTTTTCAAGTTATGACTGTTCATCTTCCCACATTGGCAACAAAAGGAAAAGTTGCTTTGTGCAACTTGACAACATTCAACAACCTTGACACTTTTTACATTTGCACACAAACTTAACACCTATTGGCCCAAAATAGACACCAACACAGTTAAAATGGTCTTCTTAGACCTTATTACATATTAAGAACTCAAACAAAACCAAAATGAAAATTTTAAACCTACTAAACCTAGGGTGCTCCTGCACCATACTCCCAGGGAAGAAAGATTCAAGCTCCACTTGAATGGAGAGTAGCAACATGAGAACTGTGTTTGAAAGCTCTTGACTGATGGTTTTTAGATCCCTGCATATTACCTTCTTTGAAATAGACCCATGCTTGCTTCATCTTGACTATAGGTTTCTTGAACACTTGGCAAAGGCACCTACATAAACTATGTTGCAAGTCACCTTCCAGAGATACCGTGTGAAATGAAAGATATAATTGATCAATCTTCCCATCAGGTTGATGATACTCTTCCTCCTTCACGTGGATGATAACAATGGAAGCATTGTCCTCTAAAACTATTTGTGTAACACCATCACCGGCTATGCCTTCTTTGCCCCGCTTCTCACAATCTCTCAGTGACCTTGTCAACATGGCAACATCTAATTGAAGTAACTTGGTCTACAAATCCACAATAGCAACTTTATCTTCCCCGTCAACATCCCTCTCTTGCTCAACTTGTACATTAGAATCAAATTCACTTGCTTCAAACAACTTAAAATGATTGATCCTTTGCATTGCTAATAAAGAAGGTGAAGACTCATCCACAACTAAGTTCATATTATCCTTCAATACCTCCTAAACTTCCCAAGCCAATTCTTCAATGCTTGTTGATCTCAAAACAATCCCAAGCTTGGTCACCATTGTATTACTTACCTCTTCCTCTTTATTAGATGGCTGTTGCTCTTCCTTCATCAACAAAGATTCTTCAATGTTTGGTTCTGCTATATTCTCTTGCATCCTTCTCTTCTAAATGATCTCCTTGATGGGCCATTTTACCTTCTTCCTTATTGGTAAATGCCAACATTTTTCTTGGTTTGCTCTCTCAAGCAACCGCTACATCTCAAGTTCCATTATTTCTTAAAATTTTTCCATTTGTTCCTCCACTTGTTCCAAGGCATGCCTCAACTCTATTATTTCTTGCTGAACATTTATTTTGTTCTTCCTTCTCTTTATTCTTCTTTGTCTCACTTCTCTCTTTTCTTTTCTCTTGTTTCTTGCTTGGTACTTCCTTACTTTGCAAGTCTCCATGGACTAATCTTCTCAACATTTCCATTCTTCTTTTTTAAGCAAGTATCTTTCACCTTTCTTCTTCTTCACCGCTTCTTGTCTTTGTGATACCTCACCTTAAGCACCCTTCTTTTCCCTTGGCCTAGTCTTTTGGTATCTAGGCTCTTCTCATCAACCTGCAAAAAGACAAAACATAAACTCCAAAAAAAAATAGCTTTCCTAGATCTTTGGGCTCTGATACCAATTTGATGCAAATTAGGGTATCAAATATCAAACTCACTCAATCAATCCTTGGCTAAAGTCTTAACACCTCAAACAAGGTGATGTTCTTCACGATCTTCCACTATGCCTTGTAAGACAACAAAAGGGGTATTTTTGGCATAATTTGAAGGAAACAACTCAAACCCAAGAACTAAAAACTGTTTTGGATACCCATTATCCTCTTACATAACATACTTCAAATGTAGATGGGGGTGTTTTGTAACACAAGGGTCAAAATAGGACTGTTATGTTGCAATTTAGGCATAATTAGGCTAGTTTAGATGGGTCACCACAGGGTTTTCTAATCCCAGACTTCAAATCTTCACACCAATGCCTTAGACATGTCACAAATAGTCTGCCCAAACATTTCCAACCATTACAAATCCTTTCCCAAGGCATTTTCTACCAAACCTAACTCCTATGCATCTTATTTGCCAAAGATCATGAGTTTTTAGCCTAGGGCATCAACAAATCTTCACCAATCTTCATTCCCCTACTCCTGTAACTTCAAGAACACAAAAAACAACATGTCTACCCTCATTCCACTAGGTTTAAGGTTTATTCAATGGTGGAATGAGGAGAAATCCATTATTTCTTGTCAGCATTCACCCTAGTGAGGGTTTCAAGTGGTTTGGAGAAAAAATGCTCTAATTTACTCAAAACTTAATGAAATCAAATGAAACCAATGGAAAAAGAGAAAGGATTCAATACACCATGAGTTCCAATTAAAGTTTGCTCACTCCCAGGCCGTACAAGTCTGTACAAGTTGTAGTAGCAAATTATGCTTTAAAAATGTAGAAAATCAATGTTTTATTGATGTTCAATCTTCAAAATTATCTCTAGCCCCTTGTATTTGACTTCCCTAGGCTTATTTAAGCTTTTACAAACCCAAACCAACCAAATACAACTAACTTTCAACTTCCCAACCTTTCAACTTCCCTTTTGCAACATAGAGCAACTTTTACAAAATGGACTCCAAAATGACTCCAAGCCACCTAATAACCTAAATTGATTCCAAAAACATCACAAATGGTCTTAAGAGACCTTATTATAGACAAAATCATGACTTAAACACAAAAACACCAAAAATCTTAACATTTTGCAACTTTTCCACATTAAGACCTATGGTGCCCTGCAAAGTCCAAGACCAAGTTGTTGATTAGAGAAGTGGATTTAGAGGAGGTAGATCAGGTTTTAGAGGCAGATTTGGAGGTCAAGGAAGAGGTTCTAATGCATTCACAATAAGGTGCTATCAATGCAACTAATTTGGACATCAAGTATGGCAGTGCAATGAAGGTCAAGGTTCTACTTCACATGGAGGGGAAAGAAGGACCCAATTGCTTCAAGAAGAGAACAATGAGAGTGTAAACTCTCCATCACAACAAGCTGCTCTAGAAGTTGGAGAATCACTTATGGAAAGAAGAACCCTTATTAAAGCATCAGTAGAAAAGGAGCCACCACAAAGGAGAACTCTCTTCAAGACAACCTGTAAGTGCTTGGGTAAGGTATGTAAAGTTGTCATTGATTCAGGAAGCATAGATAATATGGTTTTAGTTGAGATGGTTGAAAAACTCAAGTTGCCTAGAATACCACATGCTACTCCTTATAAAGTTTCTTGGTTGAATGAGGGTCAATATGTTTTGGTAAATGAACAAAGTTGGGTGGAGTTCAATATAGAAGGGTATAAGGACACAATTCTACATGATATTCTACCAATGGATGTGTGCCATTTGCTACTAGGGAGGCCTTAGCAATTTGATAGGTATGCTATGTATGATGGAAGGAGAAATACTTATGAGATAGACAAGGATGGAGTCTTCTATACCTTGACACCATTGAAGGAGGAGGATATAGGACAAACTATGGGAAATGTGATGATGGTAGGTAGGAAGGAGTTCATAAAGGTAGAGGAAGTGAAGGATAGGGACCTTACAACCAATTCTAAATCTGAAAACATTATGACAACAGAAATAAAGAATGACTTGGTTGTGGAGATCCAAGATTGGTGTAAAAAGAATGTTGCCATGATGGTTGGAGAAATGTTTCACTCATTGCTTACAAAAGGGGATGTTGATCATTCTTTCATACCAGAGGTTAATACACCTGATCAAGCAACAGCTACAAGAACACAACAACCAATGGATGAGATGGGAAACAAAGGTGAAGAGATCAAAGGTGAATTGCAAAGAAATATGGGCAAGTCCAAGCATACACCAAAAGTAAAGAAGAAGGAAGTTCATTACAAGGATGGAGGAGGTCTAATTGTAGGTAATGATGTAGGTTTCACAACATTCTCAAATGTGGAAGGAAACACAGAACATCCATCAAGTAGCTATCTGCAGTTGGAGCATAACCTAGGAGCCAAAGAATTCAAGAAGACAAGGGATGATGCATATTTCTAGTTTTTAGTTCATTGGAAAGGTCTACCAGATGGAGATGTCACTTGGAGGTCAAAGGATGATAGGAACAAACTTAAATCTGTTGTTACAACACTGTCCTCAAGGGGACTTGAGTTCATTTTGCTTAGGGAGTATGGTGCAGGGCACCATAGGTCTTAATGTGGAAAATTTAAGTCATGATTTTGTGTGTAATAAGGTCTCTTAAGACCATTTGTGATGTTTTTGGAGTCAATTTAGGTTATTAGGTGGTTTGGAGTCATTTTGGAGTCCATTTTGTAAAAGTTGCTCTATGTTGCAAAAGGGAAGTTGAAAGGTTGGGAAGTTAAAAGTCAGTTGTATTTGGTTGGTTTGGGTTTGTAAAAGCTTAAATAAGCCTCAGGAAGTCAAATACAAGGGGCTAGAGATCATTTTGAAGATTAAACATCAATAAAACACTGATTTTCTGCATTTTTAAAGCATAATTTGCTACTACATCAACTTGTTTGGCCTTGTACGACCTGAGAGAGAAAAATTTGATTAGAACTCATGGTGTATTGAATCCTTGCTCTTTTTTTATTGGTTTCATTTGATTTCATTAATTTTTGAGTAAATTAGAGCATTTTTTTTCTAAACCGCTTGACACCCTCACTAGGGTGAGTGTTGACAAGAAATAATGGATTTATCCTCATTCCACCATTGAATAAACCTTAAACCTGGTTGAATGAGGGTAGACATGTTGTTTTTGTGTTCTTGAAGTTGCAAGAGCAGGGGAATGAAGATTGGTGAAGATTTGTTGATGCCCTAGGCTGAAAACTCATGATTTTGGGCAAATAAGATGCATAGGAGTTAGGTTTGGGGAAAAGATTTGTAATGGTTTGAAATGTTTGGGAAGACTATTTTTGACATGTCTAAGGTGTTGGTGTGAAGATTTGAAGTTTGGGATTAGAAAACCTTATGGTGACCCATCTAAACTAGCCTAATTAGGCCTAAATTACAGCATAACAGTCCTATTTTGACCCTTGTGTTACAAAACACCCCAATCTTCATTTGATGTATGTTGTGTAAGAGGATAATGGGTATCCAAAACAATTTTTAGTTCATGGGTTTGAGTTGTTTTCTTCAAATTATGTCAAAAATACCCCTTTTGTTGTCCTACAAGGCATAGTTGAAGATTGTGAAGAAAATCACTTTGTTTGAGGTTTTAAGACTTTAGCCAAGGATTGATTGAGTGACTTTGATCTTTGATACCCTAATTTGCATCATCAAGCCATGCAAATCACTAGGGAATGGAGCAGCTTCCCAAAATAGCCCGCAAAATATCACAAACCCTCATATGATCTCTCAAAAGAGAATGAAATGGAGGGGTTACCGTCATTCATATAGTTAGGGGCACCAAATTCTATTCATTTCTCCCAAACTTGGTAGCCTCCAAGCAGCCCAATACTCATGATAAATCAATGGGAATAGAAATAGAGACGAGTTCCCATGCTCCTACTGTGCTAGATATAGAAATTATTCTCCCTCGGTCATGGCTTTTCCCACTTCCCTTTTCCTCTCCCATTTCAAGTGAAGAAATCACAGTTCCTTGATCCCAAACCCTAGCACCCTCCTCCCAAGTCAACACAAACCCCCAAAAAAAAAAAATAAAGAACAACCTCCCTAAAAGATTACCCTCGAAGCCTCAAAGGACCGTAACATGAGGAAGGAGAGATTTTGGACAAACTCTCCAAATTTATATATGATAAAATGGCCAATAAATCTATATATGGCTTTTGTATAATTTACTTATACTAAGGTATGTTATAGTACTTTAAAGGCACTATGGAATAGATAACTATCATAAAAAGATTGCCTGACCGACAAGGTCGATTGTTAATTTTAGGCCTTGGTCGTAATACAACAAAAAGGAAGATTTTAGAAAACTACCAAGGTTTAAATAGGGTTATTATTGTCTATATATAAGTATATTTGGTTTCCATATAACTTACACATACTAAGATACGCCAAGTATTATAAAGGCATCATAGGATATATAATTGCCATAAAAAAGAAGTTGCTTGGCAAGAAGGATCGACTAATAATGTTAAGTCTGACATGCCAACGTAAGAGTATCTCCAAGTTGAATGGAGAGAAATCCTTTCGAAACCACGATTAAATCAACATCATATCAAACTAATCTAACCACAACATAAATCCAAACTATCTTATAACTCACAAGGAAAACTAACAAGTCATGTCATCATCACTAAAAAAAATGAAAGGGACGTCATGCAAAGATTGCTAAGCTAATACGACTTCACAAGTAAGGCAGGAAGGATAAAGGCAAACACTCCTTAACAAGCATAGAAGAAAACCAAAAAAGAGGAAGCAACATTAAATCAATTATACTTCGCGCAAGGAACACATCACATTACAGTTTTTGCACACGATAGGGGTCCTCAACATAACAATATGATTATCAAAACCAAGTAAACTGGGTTAAGAGACCGACCTACCACAAGAACACAAGGTTAGACACTTGATTGAAGGATAAGATAAGATGAGGTGGCCTAGTGGTTAATTGATTCCATGTCTCCTCCTCCACATCCACCCATTGGTCACTACCTGTATAAGAATATCCTGCACACTCAAGACATCACATCAAATCCATCCATGGAGATCATAGCCGAAGCAACATATAATGACCAATGAAGATGCATAATCTAGCTAGGTTCCTATCCATCATACAATTACATCATTTAATAATCAACTCATTTTATCATTTACTCTAGAACTATAAAATGAATCGGTATGTACCAATGAGACAAGGGCAGGCCTTACATCTCTTCCTAGGATCTGGTGCAACTGCCTCAATTTGGTGATCTAACTACAAGGTAGCAACTACCTCACAATCGGTGCTCTATTGACAAACACAAGTAGATTGCCTCAAGTCGACGATTGGTTCACCACAAGATCTTACAAAATGCCTTCAATTTAAAACTTTTCTCCTAAAGGATTCACAAAAGTTGCTCTGATACCACTTAGTGCAGTCATGATAGGAGGGTTCATAGAATGAACTATCCAAACCATGCAACTAGAGTAAACACAATGGAAACAACTCAATTATAGAATGCAATGGAAGATTCATATATTGAGAATATCAAAGAAATACAATGCTTATATGCCGGCAACATGTGGGCTACCATCACAAGGGCTCAAGGCCTGATCTTCAGTTATAACAGATATGCAAGATATGGCATTGAAGCGCCTTACAGAACAAAACAAATGCTAACTAAGAACCATCTAACTTATTAACTGCCTTTCTAATACATGCTAGAGATCTTTATATATCATCTCCAAGCTCATGAAATCTTTTGCGTCAGCCAAGAAATGTTACAAACTTCAATGGAGGAATGTAATGTGTAGAAACAAATAGGCTGGGCCTAAACATATGGTAATGCTCTGCAAATGCATGAATCAAGGTGTGGACCTCAAGGAAGGTCTATCTAATCTTTATGTGTTGTGTGATATATTCCATTTACCTTCACAAGTCATAGAAGTGCTCCACAAACCTTCCCCTTCAGTTGACTGCCTGAATGCTCTACTTTGTAAAAATAGGTGATCTTCTGATAGCAATAAATTTTAGCAGACAAGTCCAAATGACCTAAATTTTGGATATGATGTGGATGATGATATTTAGATGTTAAGTCCTACTTTACAAGCTCTGATATAAAAATGTGGTGAAATGCGGTACAAAATGTTGAAACTACAACTAACTCAACTAAACTGGAAAATGCAAGAAAAGAAAGAAATGCAAATGTTTTTGGTTGATGCAAGATTGCTCTGCAACCTGGGATGCTCCTGCACCATCTCTTTTCTCTCTCCTTTGTTTGCATGTTCAAGTTCCTTGGGTATTACGAAGGATGTGAAGAACTCTTCTCCTCCTTTAATCGTATATTCAAGCCCATTGGACATCACTAAGGATACAATCATAGATACCTTCCTTGACATTACTTTACCTACTCTTAATTCTGATGTTATACATTGTAGCACTAAAACTTATGTGAAGGAAGAATCAAAGCTCACATCGAATCCCACATAGATACATGATTACAACCACCATATCAACACAATTTATGTTTCTAGTTCCCAAAAAGAACCTTTGAAACCTAAAATTGTTGTGCATATTAGTTCTAACCCTACAATCACTGTTCGAGGTGTTCCAAACCTACCTCAACCTCCTAGGTACATTCTAAACTTTGCAAAACAACTTACTCAAAATAACCAACATGTTCAAAATGTGTCATAGCAACCTATTTACTACGCGGTTGTTCACACATACAACACTCATAACAAAAAGAAAAAAAAACAAAAACAAATTGTTCCTACTTCTCTTCCACCTTCTCAACCTTTTCTTCCTCCACCACCTCGTCTTTCTCAACATACTAACACATAATATGATCTTATCGAGTTTCTTTGTGCTACTCTAGATAAGATCTCACTCTGGGAATTAACACAAACCTTGCCTACATACCACATGATGCTCTAGGAGGCTCTACAAAAGGTGATAGTTCTACCTTCTGATAGAGTGAATGATATAGAAACCCTATTATATTGTATACATGCGGTGATTTTGGATATCATATTTCATCAACATGAGTTGCCTCCTATTGAAGTTCAAAATCCATATGATGCACTTATGATTTTGGTCATCATTAATAAAAATGGAACAAAGCCTACTCTAATTGATAATGGATCAAGTCTTAATATTTGTAGCATAGACTTGTTACAAATATTGGTGTAGATATGTCTCTCATAAAACCTAATACTCTTTCTATTCATGGCTTTGATAACATTGGTAGACAATCATTAGGTACAATCACACTACCTATTGAGGTTGGACCTGTGACCTTGCCTACACTTATCCATGTCATGCCTGATTCTCTTTCATATAATCTTCTTCTTTGTAGACCATGGATCCATACCATGGGGGTAGTCTCGTCTACTCTTCATCGTAAATTGAACTTCATTTATAATAACAAACTCCATACAGTCGAGGGTGATCTGAATCCAAAAAAATTATTGCAAGAAGCTGGGTGTCAACCTCCTATTTCAAAATCTCTCAACACTTTGATTCCTTCTTCAACAAAGTCTGACCCACTATTCTCCATTGCTAACAATAGTGATGATCAGAATAGTGCTTTTCCTTCATGTATATTTTTCAGCGATGATTAGGGTTCATTGTATTTTACACCCTCCTTCATTGGAGAGTACAAAATCCCGCAATATAAACCCAAGATCCCGAAGGTGGCTTCAATTCACTCTACACAATATATTCCTTCTTCCAAACTCACCACTCAAACTTATTCTACTTCAACAAATTCCCAAACATTTTTCTCACATTCTATTCATGATGATGTGCCTTTTTCTTCTAATTCATGTCTTGGTGATGATTGGGGCTCTTTAGATTTCAACCCACATGGACCTATTAAATCTAAGATTGACCCTCCTCACCCTGACATCTCAACACTCAACAAGGATCCACATCCTTACATAAGGATCGATCCCCCTCCTCATATCATTTTTTCTACTACTTCTTCAACATGTGATCATGCTTCTCATTTTGACAAAGCTCATAATGTGGCCTCTCCTCCTCTTTCACATTTAGAGACATGTTATGGGCCTGAATTTAAAATTCTTTCTAAACATGGATACAATGGAAATGGTTTAGGGCACTTGGAACAAGGAGTTAAGGTTCCTGCGAAACTGACACCGCACTTTTCTAAAGTAAGTTTAGGTTTCCAACCTTCCCCTATGCCTACATCCCCTCCACCATTGTCTAATGTCTCTATGGCTCCTTCACTTCAAAAATCAAACCTTTCCCCACAAGAGAAAGGGTTTCTTCCTACTCCACTCGCTTCTTCTTTTCTATCTCAACAAGAGTGTATTTTGTCAAGTCTACTCAAGGACCACTTGATCACTCTTCCTCCTCCAACATGCAAAAATTTTCCACAAAAAAATCAATCAACTTCTCCTTCCTATACATATCATTAAGTGCTTGGCCATTCCACTAGTGAGATGTCGAGCCTTGTATGCCAAAATTCAGCACCTTCATGAAACATATGCTTGTACCTCCCTTTCTTCCATAACACGTCTTCTTTCTTCAAATAACATTCTTCTCTCTACATCATCATGATTGAGTCTCCTTTGTTATGACATTGAGGCCCACCTCTATCTAGCTCACCTAGATCTTCATACTTCTTTCACACTTAACATTAGTCACCTCAATTGTCATGCTACACTTCTCCATTCTTTGTGGTAAGAAGTTGTTTTCATCCATTGATGGTGACCCTACTATAACTTTTATGCTTCGACTCTACCCTTGGAGATCCCTACTCATTCTCCTTGTGATGTACATTTCATTAATCACTTCACTTTTGACATGACAATTGTAGCTTTTCTTACTAGCTCATTGCTATGCATGGTGATGCAATCTCGTCTCTTTCTTTCTAATAACATGAGTACTCTTTTTCATGGTTGTTCTCACCAGTACTTTGGGGGTTAGAAGGACAACCTATTAAATGGGTAGGCATTCTTTTTAAGGATCACCCCTCTTCTTACACTTACCTTAAAACATTTGTAAATTATACATGCAAACATTTTAAGGGGGGCATATATTCCCTATTCACTTGTGCATCCATACATGCACCCTTCATTCATTCATCTTGAGATTTAGCCTATTGATTTTCCCCTTGTGGTAGTGTTTCCATAGTGTCCCTTGAGGCGTGGTTATCAATACACTTCCTGAGGCATTGTTTATTGTTGTGCTTCTTGAGGCACTATGCTCCTTGAGGCACTATGCTCCCTGAGGCATTGTTTATTTTTGCACTCCCTAAGGTGCTATAGTCCTTGAAGAATTAATTGTTCATGCTCCCTAAGTCATTGGTAGTATACAGTCACCTACCATAATGTAACTTACTAGTCTATGATTTGTATAAATCTATGGGCCACCTAGCATAATGCAACTTGCTAGCCTATGTGCTTCATACTACCCAAACTCATGGTCATCTAGCGTAGCTTTCTAGCTTGTGATCCATGAGGGTATCTCAATTTACATGACCCCTAGCAACATAACAAGCTAGTGATAGAGTCATGTACTACTCCTCGTTCTATTTCTTCCTATCTATTTGTTTGTCTTCTCTCCTTGAAATAATCTATCAACTCATTACATTCTTCTATCTCCTTTTTAGAATTCCTCTATTGTTAGTTTTCTTTTGGGGATGATGGGTATATGCACCAAGATAAGGGACCAAAAAGTCACCAAATGACTTTTTGAGCAACGTTTTGGTCCCATAAACATCAAAATGTGAGCATGTTATAACACTCACGTTATTTTTTACCTTAAAAGTGCAAAAAATAGGCATTTCTCCCATTACCCGCAGCCAAAAGAGTTAATTTGTAGAAAAAACAAACAATATAGAATGAGCATGTTTAAGGAAGGTCAAACCAAGTAAGTGCAAGAGAGAAATTGATATTTTCATGATGCCACCTTGTTGAACCTGCTTCGGAAGACGTCATGAAGCAAATGTTGAGGGTCTAGTAGTTGAAGAAGGTAGGGTTTGACTAATTTTTGTGAGTTTGAAAAGAATTTTTGACTTTTGCAATGTTTGATTAGTTTTTTATATTGCATTTACAATTACTGAGGCAAGAGAAAACACAAATTTAGCCAAGGAGGGTCAAAACAACCCCCAAAACCCTCCAAACCCTCAAAACTCACCTTCACATCCCCACAATGTAAGAGATACTCAAGAAAACCACCTAGGGTAAATAGAAGAAAACAAAAGTCATCTTCTAACTCTTATTGAAATGTTAAGCAATCCAAGTGCAAGCACTGATCATAGGAGAGCGCTTGCAAAGTCATTAGAGGATATTGTTTCCCACACCAAATCAATAACAAAACAAATCACCGTATTTCAAGACTATAGGGAATGGTGTCGGCAATACTATGCCAACAAATTGTCTAATGAACAAGTGAAGAATGAAAAAATTACAAAATCTTAATTATGTGCACACTTTATTAATCCTAAAACTGGCCAAAGATTAGAAAAAACTTACAAACAGTTCCCTATTCATTGGTGTAGGAATCAAGATATATCCCAAAACTTTTGGGATAGATGGTACATGGTCTTCAATGAGTGCCCATGCAACAACATGCAACAACAATGAGGTGCCACAATATTTATTGAGGAAACTCCATTGTGAGTTCATCCTCAAGAAGATTCCCAATTATTTTGACATTCGAGAATTCCAGGACAGAGCTGGTGGCTCTGCCCAAGATAGAGAGGGGGCTCAATGAGACAAAAACCATGTACCTAGATCCTTATTGAGGCCAAAATGTGTGTCACTCCCTTCAACTTTGAAGGAGAGTGTTGAGGTGGAGTCATTACATTCATTGACTGCTCTCATGCAGTCTTTAGCACAACACACTGATGATCTTACCTAGGCCGATGAGGGTGAGAGCAGTAGGCATCATTTGTTCCCACATTTGTGCAATTCATGTGGGAACATGTGTGATTATGGGACACAGGACTCATGGCAGGACTCTCAACAGGATGTTGCAACACAGGGGCAGCATCCAATGATGGACGCATCCATATTGGATGATATTGTTCTCACTGATGATGTCTTACAACATACATTTGGTATTGACTCTTAGGTAATTTTTTACAAGTTTCATCTTGATTTAATATATTCTTATTTAAAATTTGTAATTAATTTTATATGAATATCTATATTATAAGTCAAGAATAATGTATGTAATTGTCTGTGCAATGAAATTCTAGGGTCAAAGTCTTCATCCTACCTCTGTTATCCATCCATTGGCGGGTTATGAGAGGAGGTCAAGTCGGCAAGTATGTAATTTATCACAAGATCATAATTATTATACATATATCAATGGTAATATTATTTTGTGACAATTTGATGATTTTAACAGGGAGCTTCACTGGCACCTCCATGGTTTCCTTGGTCCCATGGACACAAAACCACTTATACGGAGGTAAATTTAATCATTTCTAATCATTATGCATTTAAATAATGTTATGTATTTATTTTGGTCGAATAATCTTGAACTCTATTTTCAGATGTTGAATATGGAGACTCCTCATCTTTGTGAGTCAGCATAGGTAGGCATTGCTGCAACCATGATGTCTTCAAATCCTTTAACCGAGGTATGAGCCAATAACATGAAAATGTCATAATTTTGTATTTCTTGTTTTATCTCATGTCATTTGATGTACATAAATGGTATTTATGTTTAGTCAATTTTGCTTCTTGATGCTTCTCACAGGAGATCACAACTCCAGCCCATCCAGCTACGGATGAAGAGAGATAAAAGATGATTGAGAGTGATCATCAGATAGCGATAAGTGATTGATTACATATGTGATGTTATATATTTCATGTTTTCTATATTAATGCACGTATTGTTTGATTGTATTAATAGGTGGAGTTGCAAGAACATCTTTCAAGGAGGTCTACTTGACGACAGAGAGAGGATGAGTCATTGATTGGCTCTCCATCTTCACAGTCAAGCAAGGCCCACCAATTATTTGATGAAAGTCCATAGGAAACTAGTTTTTGGGACATTTTTTGTATGCCTAGATATCTTTGTATACATACTTTTGTATGTTACCAATGTATATTTTTGTATATGTATGTATGGCTTTGTTTGGACATGCGTATATGGCTTTGTATATAGACTAGATGTTATGTTCATGACATTATGTATATGACAATTTATATTAAATATTTAATATGATGTTCAATTATCGTTATAGGATTTGGTTTTATAGGTGCCAATTGCATTTTCTTGAAAGTTTATAAATCATTTTCAAATAATCCATTTTGTGCATATCTTGTAATCAATACATTCCATGAGACTATGCATTTCTTTGAGGCATCATGTCAAATAGTTCACACGCCTTGTCTATGCTTCCACACTTTCCATACATGTCTACAAGGGTATCTGCAAATACAATATGTGACAAAATTTCTATATCCTTTATCCTTTGATGGTTGTCTACACCATGTTCCTCAGATCCCATTTTGATATGCAAAGAGGATGTTGGATAAGGTTGTGCAATTTAATTTTAGACTTGCCAATTGCATTTGGTTGAAATTTTCTTTTGTGCATTTGTGAAAGTTTTTAAAGCCTTATGAAAACTCCATTTAATTTTATAAGGTTATTGGATAAGGTTGTGCAATTTAGTTTTAGCCTTGCAACTGCATATATTGCAATGATTGCATTCCATGAAATGACATTTCATTTCAAGGTATCATGTCAAATAGTTCACATACCTTGTCTATGCTTCCACACTTTGCATACATGTCTATAAGGGTGGCTACATTTTGTTAGAGATAGAGAGGATGCTAGCAAAGGTTGTGGAATTTGGCTTTACATGTGCCAATTGCATTTGCTTGAAAGTTTCTAAAGTATTTTTAACAAATCTATTTTTTGCATATCTTGCAATCATGGCATTCCATGAGAGGACATCTCTTTGTGTTTTTGTATCAAACAGTCCACATGCCTTGTCTATGCTTCCACACTTTGCATACATGCCTACAATGACAACTACAATTACAACATGTGACAAAATTCATATATCCTTTATGCTTTGATGGCTATCCATACACTATTCCAAAGATCCTATTTTGGTAGAGATAGAGAGGATGTTGGAAAAGGTTGTGGAATTTGGATTTACACGCGCCAATTGCATTTACTTGAAAGTTTCTAAAGTCTTTTCAACAAATCCATTTTTTGCATATCTTGCAATCATTGCATCCCATGAAAGGACATCTCTTTGTGGTGTTGTATCAAACAGTCCACGTGCCTTGGCTATACTTCCACACTTTGCATACATGTCTACAGGGGTAGTTGCAATTACAACATGTGACAAAATTCCTATATCCTTTATGCTTTGATGGTTGTCCATACGTTGTTCTAAAGATCCTATTTTGGTACAGATAGGGAGGATGCTAGCAAAGGTTGTGGAATTTGGCTTTACTTGTGCCAATTGCATTTTCTTGGAAGTTTCTAAAGTCTTTTCAACAAATCCATTTTTTACATATCTTGCAATCATTGCATCCCACAAGAGGACATCTCTTTGTGGTGTTCTATCAAATAGTCCATGTGCCTTGTCTATGCTTCCACACTTTGCATACATGTCTACAAGGGAAGCTGCAATTACAACATGTGACAAAAATCCTATATCCTTTATGCTTTGATGGCTATCCATACGTTGTTCCAAAGATCCTATTTTGGTGCAAATAGGGAAGATGCTAGAAAAGGTTGTGGAATTTGGCTTTACACATGCAAATTGTATTTGCTTGAAAGTTTCTAAAGCCTTTTCAATAATCCACATGCCTTGTTTATGCTTCCAATTTTCATGGTTGAGTGTTAGGTTAAACAATCCACGCGCATTGTCTATGCTTCCACACTTTGCATACATGTCTACAAAGGTAGCTGCAATTACAACATCTGATAAAATTCATATATCCTTTATGCTTTGATGGTTGTCCATACCTTGTTCCAAAGATTCTAATTTGGTAGAGATAGGGAGGATGCTGGCAAAAGTTATGGAATTTGGCTTTACATGTGCCAATTGCATTTGCTTGGTAGTTATTGCCTTTTTTCTCGCCCTTGGACTCAGTTTTCTCATGCTTGGTCCCCTTATCATTTTTCTCAAAATAATAATTTGTCTTCCCCTTTTTCTTAGAGCATTACGAGGATTCAAACCAATTATATCTCTTTCAATTCCTTTCTCTATAAGTCGACATAGCTTTTAGTCTCTGTTCATGTTTGATGGCCTTTTCATAGACCTGGTCCATTATAGTAGGACCATGAACATCAACCTTGCCCCCAATTTGGGCATTCAATCCCATTATAACTTTCAAATACAGAATCTCTCATCCTATTGGTATTGCGGCACATATTTAAGCTAGCAGGTGAACTTTTCCCAATATTCATTCAAAAATAGATCATCTTGTTTCAGATTCTAAAAGTCTATAAGCTTCTAGTCATAGAATAGCTACGACAACCATCTTTGCCTAAAAAGTTCCACGAACCTATCCCAAGTAGGCTTGTAGACCTAAAGCCTAGTTTCATGTTTTTATTCATCCACCATGTGGATTCTTCACTTGCCATCTAGAATGCCCCCCCCATATTGCTTTAGTGACCTCATTATAGCTGTTGATTTTGAAATACTTTTCTATTTTTGTAAGCCATGCCTCCGTGGCATCTCCTCTTATAGATCCATCAAATTTAGGAGGCATAACCTTTTTCATGTATCAGGGTAGTTCCATAGCCATATGGCTCCTTCTATCCACTTCTTGTCTAGAATCGAAGTTATTTTCTTTGTGCTCATTGTGGGTGGCATCATTATGACGTGTCTCATCATAACCCCCATCATAGGCATCCTGCCTGGGTTCTCGATGACCCCTAACTTCATGTGCAAGAGTTCCTACTCTCGCTCTTATATCTTTAAGTAAGGCAATGATTCAATCATGTTTAGTTTCAGAGTGCCCTGAAGGTTCTAAACCTTTATTGCAATCTACTTCTTAAATTTTACAGATTAATCATGGATTAGTTTTTCCATGTCATTTAATTCATTCATAATACAAATCTATTATCATTCATGTAATCTTTAACAAGAAAGGAAAGATTGTCAAAATTTTGCAATTGCATTGTAGTTTTCATTGGATTACATATAACCCACCAAAATTACAAAAAAAATTTACACCTTGCTAGTGTAAGTCATTTATAGTTTGGGATAACTTCCCATATTCATTTCTCAACCTTGAGATTTATCATTTCAATTTTTGGAGGTGAGGATACACGTAGGTACTCCTTCATAATCTCCTTGGGTACATCATAATCCTTAGGAATATTTTCCACAACTGGTGCTTTATGTGCAGAGGGTTCTGTTGATTCATCAATAGAGTTAGGGGAAGCCATCCTTTCTGCTTTCCTTAACTCCTGCTTGATGTGTTTCATGGCATCAGAGAAGGTTTCCTCATCAGTTAACCATGCTCCTACTAGGAAGCTAGTATGTTCAATTCTTCTCATCCTTGAGGCTCATTCCCTCAAGACCTTTTGATGATGTAGGTAACGTCCATGTTCCGTTACCTTCTTTCAAGGTGTTGTTCTAATTCTTACCATTCTGGCATAGAATATCCAAACATTAGCATATGTAATGTTGGGTAAAAATAATCATCAGGTAGTGAGCTCATAGGTCCATGTATTGAACCTGGTAGCTTTGATACCATATGTAACATCACATTCCATAATGCTCAAAAAAATAAACATAATTATTCCTCTTAATCAAGAGTTAGATTAAATCATGATTATCCAAACCAGGGTAAATAAAAATGAATCATTATCATTTTGATAATTAAGCACGTTATTCTAAATCAGAATATAACAAAACTTACAATTTTCAATATCTAATTACATATTATTAGTGAATAACTTTCACTATACATGTACAAAGCTATGCTCAAGGCATCCAACATCAAATTATACATAATAACTAACTATCAAGTCATAAAATGAATAAAACTATATCTAGAACATATGACATCCATCTTCATAAGCCTCAATTTGTCTCATGCTTGGGAAGGAGAGCATCATCCAGGTGCTTTTCCTCCAACCACAAACCAGTGGTCCCCTGCACAACTTCCTACTTGGAAGTGACCCTACCCTTCATGAAAGGGATAGATATAAGGAACCATTAGGTTAGCCATCTGATTATCTGGTGTTGTGTCTTTCATAATGCCTCACAGTCACACAACTATAGATTCACTCCAACTATGTATGACACTACTAGAGACATTATGTCTTTTGGAGCACTGTGGACCAACAATGCATGTAGAGACAGATGCATTACTTTGGCCAAAGATTTATATACATAAATATTATGCAATGAATGTTGTTGTATGTCCACCACCTTGACTCAACATATAAGCTATCATGTCCTACAGTAAACATATTTTCGACCCTTCTTGGTCTAGAATAATTAAGTTTCAATATATCTTAGTCCATTCCTTGTACATTCGATTCTTGTATTGAAAACCCATTCTTAGGGTCCTTGATTTCTTAGACATTTGGGAACTAGTGACTCCATGTCACACTATCCCAAATTTCTTATAGAAACAAGTATGTTCTTGGTTTCAACACTTACTCTACTCGGTCGGTGTTTACTTTATTTACCTATTTTCAAAGTTAGGCTCAAATCATAATATCTATGAAATGCTCATAAAGAATCATAGAGTCAATCTCTTTTATAAGTTCTTCCTTAAGAGACTTTCCTAATGCCATATATATAAATAATTGTCATTCGCAAAGTTGGCATTTACCTTCCTTAATACCACTAGTTTATAAAATAACGAGGATAAGTTCTTGCAATCAAAGAAAGCTATCAAGTAATTACTTCACATAGGGAATATGATATAAAGTCGTGGCTGCCAAGAAAGCCATAATATATGTACACGTATATAATAACTTGCTGATCTCCATGAAGAGTCATAATAACCACGATATACACTATATGCACAAATAGTTGAGGCTCAACTTCACCTACTATCAGGTTGGCAAGATAAAGAATCAAGTGCTCATGGCACCAACTCAGTTGTTCCATTGATTTAAAAGTGTTTGCATCTATCATGGCTATGGCCATTGTTATTATGGTATGCAACAATTCTATGGTATCAATACCATAGGCCAATACCCTTGACTTGTCTTTAACAAATGATTATCGCCCTATCGGGCTCAATAATAAACACCAAGTTTTCAAGTCTTATCGACTGATAAGTAATTAGAAGAAAACATTATTAAAGATACATGGCTCAATCAGTTAACTGGTATTTCATAGGTGCACATGCATGCACAACTAGCGAAGGTATTATAGCCTCAAGCTGGCTAAGTGCCACTAAAACATAGTAGCTTCAAAGAATCATCACAAAAAGAATACAGTGAGGCTTCAATAGCCTTCAACATTCAGAGATAATCATTAAGATATACATATAATTATATTCACTACTCAGCATGTCATATGCATATATGAATAGTTTCCTCAAGTTGATATAGTCGATGTCCTCCCTAAACAAAGGTTTAAAACTGTATTGGAAACCATTATATGTATGAGCCATGATTTCTAAGTCATCATACCTGTGATACGACATAGTGATAAATTTCTTGTACGCTGGGCTTCGAGCCTCCTCTCCCTATCTCCTGGCTATGACAGCCTTGTAGCCCATCGCTAAATGACAACTCCCTATTATTCACCACCCCGCTCTCTTTTTCTCTTAACACTAAATAATAATAGATCAGAATGAAGTTTTTCTATCATAGACTTCAATAACTATCAAAACATGGTTCTTTGCATGCATTTTTTGCACGCCACCTTACAGGATCTTTTGATCCACATAGTCCACTCTTGGTTGGTCCACGAGGAGGGCTCTAACAAGCCTCCACTTGGCCTAAAATCTCTCTTCCCACTCCTCGTGGGTGCTGGATATCGGAATGGCAAGATTATGGATAAAATAATATAGTTATAAGCATAGTCAAGATACTATTGACATCGACCTCTAAAGAGGTCCACACAAACATAAACAACCTTAGCTAAATAATAAGGGTTAAATAACTTCTATAATATCAAAGATCATCATCATAATGAAAAAAAGGATGTCACACTAATAGTTTATGATTTCTGGGGTCGAGTAATACTCCCCCTCAATTGACTATCACCCTTTGTCAAAAAACAAGGAATAAAGAAATAATATGCCAAATTAGAATTAAGAAAAACAAGAGAATTCTTTATCTCTTCACAAGACTAACTCTTGACTTTTGACAATGTTCAAGGAACGTCGTTTAGTCGTCATAACCATTGTCAAGATAGCTCCATTGATAAGATGACCCAAAAAGGAGATCAATTTCCTAGAAAGAAAACATGACTCAAGACAACTTACAAAGGGTTCATAAGGACATAGAATCAGATACTCAAATGGCTATTTGGCCTATTTCTTGACATCTATCTCTTCCTCCTAGATGATACTCTCCTTCCATCTTCAAAGGGTGATTTCTTTTCCTGATCAAACTCACCACCAGAAAATCATGATTAGTGTATCATCATATGACCAATAAATCATAATAATTAAATAATCATTTCAATCTTGAAATTTCATATCTAACTAGCATAAGTTAGTTTCCTCATAACAATGATTAATCTGATGTTTTCCACAACATCTAATCATTCAACTCTTAACTAATCATCCTGATTACCATACAAAAGTAAGATTAAACTAAATCACAAGTTGGGGATGTAACATTGAGGCAAAATTACATACTTATCATCATCATAAATAAATATTCACTACAATAATTGGAATCATCATCCCTTATGAATGCATTTACAAAATAAGATTAGAAGTAATTACTTAAATAGGATTTACAAGGTTGATGGCACCTTAATCTTAACAAAAATGTGGTGCATATAAAAATATATACATAAATATACATCACTCTCTAGGGGCATGACTGTCTAAGCCCTCTAGTCTTAGTGGTGGTTTTTGCACTAAAGGCTCTCGAGGTGAGGCTATAGATCACAAATGGGTATGAGACCCACTCTGCACCTCTAGACCCCTCACTGTGACTCTCAACTTCACTGCCTTGGCCATGAGTCATAGCTCAATTTATAATAGTCATTCCACCTTGACTCACAGCTTGTCTACCTCTATCATTAAATCCTGCACCTTGGGATAGTTTAGGTCTATCACTGGTGTTGTCTAAACTCTTTGTAGGTCAGCCCTAGCATGATCCAACTGGATTTGTAAAGCATCACATGTAGTCTTTACACTTTCTGCTCTCATCATGACCCAATTACACTCTGTAGTGAGTGATGTGACCTATGCAAGCACCTGGTTTGGCTCTACAGTCACGAACACAACCTTAGTAGTGGATTGGTCTAGGAGAACCTAAACCTCCTTGTTTGTAGCTCTCAGTTGCACCACAAGAGTAAAAATATCCACGTGTCACCTAGTAGTCTGTTGAGGCCTATAATTAGCCTACACAACCTACTTAAGCTACATAGTGGGAATAATCTCAGCAATGACTCGACCTATGAAGTCGAGCCACTCCTATGTGCACACTACACAAGTCAAACAAAAATATCATTTGTCCTCTCATCATATAAATATAAAATCCAAACAATATCTAGTATTCTAATCAAATCATAATACAAAAATTTAAAGTCTCACCTAGATCTTTGATATACCAATCAAGACTTGTAGGATCCACTTGTGAAGTAGATGTGATGCTCGGTGTGCACATTGGTGTAGTCACTATCATTGTTAATGGTACCAATGGAAGCCTCATAGAAACTACATTGCTTAACTCTCCTCACTTTATCTGACTCTAGATTCCACTAGCTGATGGTGGTGCTTAAGTCATTTGAGGTTGGGCTCTAAGCCCCTCCTCTGCAACAACTGGGCCCTCATCCCTCCATTGCCACCTCCTCACCTATATTGGCATGACCTCCTCCTCCTCCTACTCCTCTCCATCCTCCTCACTGGAAGACTCCTCTCCACTCTCCTCATCCCCTTGCTTTACTAGTGGTGTTATATCTCCCATTGGCACATCTAGTGGAGAAATGGAGCTAGCCTATTTGTGGTCCACCATGCTGCAAATATTGGGGTCACATCGACATCATCGGTATCAAACAATAGAGCTGCATCTTTCTCATCAATGTTAGAGTCACTCAAAGTGACATATGTCACTATCAAATTGTGTTTATCCCCTGGCTACATGGTGCTACAGTGAGAGTGCACATAAGTCAGTACAGCCACAGGGACACCCTACACTAGTCTAAATTGTTACATCACCCACCTATAGTAAAATGACATCATGATATGATCAAGGTGACCAATAAAGAATCGGTCCCTCTACATCTATGCCATCTAATGAGCTTGTTAGTATTAAAAGGTGCCATCAACCTCGTAAATCTTATGTAATTTATTATTCCTACTATTGTTTGTAAATTACCCATAAGGGATTAAAGGTTTCACCAAGTAGCAATCTTGTTTTAGCCACGTGTGATCCTAGTACCTGACGGATGTTGGTTATGGGGCACATTTCAGTCCAAGGGGTGCAAGGGGTACCCCCAAGGCACATTATATATAATTTTTCATTGTAAATCTGGACTGTTCATCATTAGGTCACATATCTAATGGTAGAAGTTATGTTGGATTGTCTTGCCCTAGAAGTCAACCCCTTTAGGAGGATATTGTATTATGACTATGAAGAGTAGAGTAGAAAGTTGAGAATGGAAAATAGGCATTGTTGGATTGAAGATTGAAGAGGAGATTGATATTGTTGTATTGTAAACTCTATTGAAGTTAATAGACTAGTGCATCTCTTCTTGTGTGGAGTTTTTTTCCTGAAAGGGTTTCTTCATGTAAACACTGTGTTATGTGTTTGATCTTCTATTCAGTTATTTCTTTTTGTTGATTTCATACTATCTCCATTTTAGGTTATGCACAGTTAAATATCTATATTATAATTGTAATCAAATATTCATTGATAGTTGTTTACCTTCATTTCTAATAGAGCCTACCTAGTCCATATCTGCATGTGTTGATAAGGCCTCTATATAACGTCTGCACTCTACAACCTATCAAAAATCTATCGCTAGTATAACAAATCACTAAATTACTATGACCTCCTCAAGGTATAGGTGTGTGCTTGTGGCACAAACCATATATAATAGTGGGGATGCCCACTATCCATGTGCTCCTAATACTCTCAAATGCCCACACTTGTAGAAGCATGTAGGTCATCAAACTATGGCCCTCATAATGTACATATTGTCCTAGATCATAATACAAGTGGGTGAGCATGCTCCATCCCCACGTGAGCATTGTCTTGTGCTCCTCCATCACCCTGATGGTATGGACAAGGCTATCACGAAGGTGTACACCTCACTCATTTGGTACAATGTTGGAAGCATGAGCAGTAAGTGTTGTCATTGATGTCAACACCTAAGGTCAACATCTAAGGAAGCTATTTGTATGAATTTGACCAAGTGTCTAAGAAGAATAGTGCAGTGTTTTGCTTCTCATATCCTGTAGATTAAATATCTTTGACTATAGTTTGAAATTTATGTTAAGGGATGTTTGTAGTTGCTATGTTTCAAGTTTTAGCCTTCGGTGTGAAGATTTGAGTGAGTTTTGTTCACCAGAGTAAATACTATTTTTCTAAGTATTCAATGGTGACAGGGAGAATATATTCTTCTCCACATCTCTCTGCATTTAAGTCTTATAGTCTGTAGTACTAGGATTAAGTTTGGGATGATGTTATGTGCCTTTGGTTCAAGTGGTTCATGATTTGGTGTTCTTTATGACAGTGGCTTACATTAATGTTTAAGTGGTTCGGTTTGAAGAATTTTCTGGATAGAGTGTTTGAGGGTTGTACAGAAGTTCTTGGTGATTGTAACATGCTTGTGGATGTCTCTAGATCATGTTCTTGCCTTTTGATTGGTCTGCAAAGAGTAATTCAGATCGTGGATGAAGTGTGTTCCTAAAGGTTTTAGTGTTAACACCAGTTTTGGCTAACTTGGTTGTTTTCACTACTTGCAATTATACTTTGGAGTTTGTGATAGTGTGTTTTTGTGTGGGAGATTACATTTGAGTCCCAACTAAGGCGTGATGTGGTTCATATTCATTCTTTTCCTTCACAAAATCTATTCAAGTCCAGACCTATTCTAATGTATGCATGTTGGCCAACCTTGGAGATTTTTCCAATGGTTGATGATTGTAATGCTGCCCTTGATGTACATTCCAAGGTTGATGAATTGTATAAATACATTTAATGAAGTCATAAATAAGGTATGAGGATGCGATGATGCGTAGATACGTGCAAAATGTAAAAGAAGAGAAGAGTAGAGGAGTTATATTGTACTTCAATGGAACTGAACCTTGGCATGGTGTAGATGCTACTATCTCAGTTCAATAACTTATGGCAGTGAGCCCCTTTTGGTATTGAGCCTCTTTTCTTAGCAGTGAGCCTCTCCTTTTGCAGTGAGAATTTTGGGTAGTGAACCTTCGGTAGTGAGCCTTGTTGTAAATTTTGATATATCATTTATATTGTGAGTTAATCCTCACCGTGGTTTTTCCCTTGTTAGGTTTTCCACATAAAAAATCTAGTGTCTCATGTGTCTCATGTGTTAATGTGTTTAAATTTTTGATTTCATGCTTTCATGATTAAATCATAATAACAGTGATTAAGTGCCTGATGTGTTAATGTTTGAAAGAAGTTAAGTTTTGGTGACAATTGATTCACCCCCCTCTTAGTTGTCTTGTGCATTTCAACAATTGGTATCAGAGCAAGGATTCCTTGGAAGAAAGCCTAACAGCTTGAGGTAGATCTAGGATGGTGCACAAGAAGGAGTCTCTGTAGTTTGATGGAACGGATTATGCTCTCTAGAAGGTATGAATGAAAAGTCATCTCATTTCTCTTGGTTATAGTGTTTGGAAGATGGTAGATACAAAGTGTACTATTCCTCCAAATGGTCCATCATCTGAAGATGAAGTCAAACAATATGAGTTAAATGGAAAGGCTAGAGATGCTCTATTGAATGCTTTATCTAACACTGAGTTAGTGAAAGTTATGGATCTGGAAACTGCTCATGAGATCTAGGTAAAGTTAAAAAATTTATATGGAGATGATTCTATAAAGAGTGCTAAATTGCAAAACCTGAAGGCAATGTATGAAGCTCTGAAGATGAGAACGTAACAATCTACATGTAAAAAGTTGATGAAATTGTCAATGGAATTAAAGGTCTTAGAGGATTTGTTGATGAGGATGAGGTTGTGATGAAGATTCTTAGGTCATTACCTAAATCTTACAGTCATAAGGTGTCTGTAATTGAAGAACTTATGAGTGTGAACAAGATTACAAAGGATCAGTTGCTTGGAAAGTTCACTGCATTTGAAATGAGAGAGTTTGGTGATGCTCTGCCAAAGACTGAGACTGCTTTCAAAGCTAGCACTTCAGAGAAGACTTCAAGATCTGAAAAGTATGATGTGGAACCAAATGATGACCTTGATAAGATTGAAGCCAACTTTGTGGATAGAATGCAAAGAGGTACCGGTAAGTTCAAAGGTAAATTACCATTCAAATGCTTTACTTGTGGTAAGATTGGCCACTATGCATCCAGTTGTTTGAAAAGAATTGAGAAAGCCAAGAAGAAATTTAAAAGTAGACCTAGGATTATAAAGAAATGCTATTATGTTAGAGATTTTGATGATGATGGTGTAATAGATGATGAGTCTGATGATACTAGTGCAAATGAATGCTTGTGTATTGTTATCAAGGAATAACCTGTTTCTACTAATCCTACTAGCTATGTGAAGGAAGAAAAACCAGTGGAAGAGAGTGCTTTGTTTGTCTGCTAGGTTGAGAAAGATAAGGATGAATGGATTATTGATAGTGGATGTTCACATCACATGACCAATGATAAAAGTAAGTTTGTAATTTTGGAAAAGTATGATGGAGGACTAGTTAGGTTTGAAGATGATGCAGATGGTAAGATTTGTGGAAGAGAATCTATTTCTTTTGATGGAAAGCACAATACAGATGATGTTCTATATGTGAAGGGTTTAAAGCATAATATTTTAAGTGTTAGTCAGATGTGTGAGAAAGGGTATGATCTAAGATTCAAGGATAATGGATGCAAGATCATGGAAAGCTTCAGAACAATAATTACAACTGATAAGAAGACTAAAGGTAATGTTTATCACTTGAGAGGAAGTAATGACTATTGTTTGTTAGTTTAGACAGATGAGAGTTGGTTGTGGCATAGGAGGATGTGTCATATCAATTTTGACAACTTGGTGAAGATAAGTTCAGTACAAGCTATGAGATATTTGCCTAGGCTTGTGAAGCCTGCTAATAATATTTGCAAGGAATGTCAATTGGGGAAACACACAAGGACAAGTTTCAAGAGTAAAGAATAATTTTCTGCTGGATTGCTTGAGCTGGTGCATACAGATTTGTGTGGTCCTACAAGAACAAGAAGTCTGCAAGGAGACATGTACTTTATGTTTCTTATTGATGATTATTCTAGAATGTCTTGGGCTACTTTTCTAAAAGATAAATTAGAAGCCATAGAAAAGTTCAAAACTTTCAAGGCGATGGTTGAAAATGAGTTAGAGTTGAGGATCAAATGCTTAAGGTCAAATAGAGGAGGTGAGTTTACATCAAATGAATTCAATATTTTCTGTGAAGAACATGGGATAAAAAGACAATTGTCTGTTCCTAGAACTCCCCAGCAGAATGAAGTTGTTGAAAGAAAGAACAGGACAGTTCAAGAGGCCGCTAGGTCAATGATGAAGGAGGCCAACCTATCGGAAGTGTATTGGAGAGAAGCCATACATACTATTGTCTACATTCAAAATAGAGTTCAAGTCAAAGGTAATGCTACTAAAACTCTTATGAATTGTGGTATGGAAGAGTTCCTATAATGAAATATTTCAAAGTTTTGGAAGCAAATGTTATATCAGAAGAGAAGAAGAGTTAGGCAAGTTTGATGCTAGGTGATGAAGGAATTTTCCTTGGATAATCCACTAAGAGTAAGGCTTATCGGTGCTACAATAAGAGATTGAGAAAGATCATTGAGAGTGCTAATGTGAAAGTTGATGAAGACAGGGAAAGAATATCATATCTGAGTGGCTATGAATTAGATGAACCTACTGCAACAGTAAATGAAGAAAAAGTTGAACAAGAAGACAATCAAGTTGAAGAAGAAAAGGCTCTGGAAAGTGTTGTTAAGACTCCCAGGTATGTAAGGATCAATCATTCTGAAGATTAGATTATTGGTGATAAAAGCAAAGGGGTATTGACAAGGAAAAGAGCTGCAGAAGAACAAGTGAACTACTGTTTACTTTCAAAGATTGAACCTAAAACTGTAAGTGAAGCATGCAAAGATGAAAATTGGGTAAAGGCTATGGAAGAAGAGCTGATGCAGATAGAGAAGAATTAAACTTAGGAATTAGCTCCTAGACCTGCTAATAAGAATGTGATTGGAACTAAATGGGTTTTCATAAACAAGTTGAATGAAAATGGAGAAGTAGTAAGAAACAAAGAAAGACTGGTATGCAAAGAATATTCTCAGGTTGAAGGCATAGCTTTTGAGGAGACATATGCTCCTGTGGTAAGGATTGAAGTAATAAGAATGTTTTTGGCATTTGTAGCACATAAAGATTTCAAGGTGTACCAAATGGATGTGAAGTCTACATTCTTGAATGGAGAACTGGAAGAAGAAGTTTACATTGAACAACCAAAAGGATTTTAGTCATCAGACCAAGGTGACATGGTGTGTAGATTGAAGGAAGCCTTGTATGGACTAAAGCAAGCTCCTAGAGCCTGGTATGCAAGGTTGGACAAGTATTTGTTGTAATTAGGATTTAGTAAAGGTACTGTAGACAGTAATCTCTATTTCAAAATCAATGATGATCAAACTCTAATTGTTGTAGTCTTTGTTGATGATATTATCTTTAGAGGCAATGAAGGTATGTGTAAGAGATTTGCAAAGGAAATGTAAAAAGATTTCGAGATGTCTATGTTTGGTGAAATGAATTTCTTTCTAGGATTGCAGATTACTCAATCAAAAAAAGGAATTTTTATTTCTCAGTCCAAGTATGTGAAAGAGTTGTTGAAAAACTTTGGAATGGAGGATTCTAACCCAATATGCACCCCTATGGTAACTAGTTGCAAGATGAGCAAGAATGATGAATCACCTAAGATTGATCAGAAAAAGTATAGGTCTATAATTGGAGGACTACTTTATCTAACCTATACTAGACCAAATATAATGCATGCAGTTTGTCTTGTGGAAAGATTTCAAGAAGATCGTAGAGAGTCACATGTGATGGTAGTCAAGAGGATAATGAGATATTTAAAAGGCACTTCAGACCATGGATTGTGGTATCCTAAAAATGCTAACTTCACTCTTAGTGCCTATATAGATGCAGATTGGGTTGAAGATGTTGATGACAGAAAAAGTACAAGTAGAGGTACTTTCTTCTTGGGTAACAGATTGGTTTCATGGTTGAGCAAGAAGCAAGATTCAATTTCTTTATCTACTGCAAAAGTAGAATATATTGCCGCAACATGTTGTTGTACTCAAGTGCTATGGATGAAGCAAACATTGAAGGATATAAGAGTTATGTATGGAGAACCAATTTCAATCTTTTGTGACAATACAAGTGCTATAAACATTTCAAAGAATCTAGTGATGCACTCAAGAACAAAGAATATATCAATAAGGTATCACTTTTTGAGAGAAAGGGTAATAGAGAATGAAGTAAAGATGGAATATGTGTCTACAAAGGATCAGATTGCAGATATTTTCATAAAGCCTTTGCCTAAGGATACTTTTGAGTATCTTAGGGAAAAGTTAGGGGTTATTACCCCTCCTACTCTAAACTAAGATGCATTGGAAGTGCATCAGTCCAGTGGTGTCCAAAGTCTCATTTTTGATCTGGATTGATGTTTTAAAGGCTACCTCTTAGGGGGAGTAGGTAGATGTTGCTGATATGAGTTTTTGATAAAGAGCAGTAAGTGTTGCAGTGTTGATGACAGGGGGAGTAGTGTAATGTTAGTAAAATCTAAATTGAGCCTTGATTACTAAAGAGAGAAAAGGTTTGGCACCCTTTGTAATTGATGTCAAAGGGGGAGAGAAGTTCATGTGAAAAAACTTAAGGAGAGAGATTCTGAGAAAGTTGTAGCTAGAGAAAGCATAAAGTAAGGGGGAGCAGAGAAGCAAAGACAGTTTGTTTGTCTTGATGGTTTTTCACATCATGTGTTGCCATCAATGACAAAGGGGGAGATTGTTGCAAGCATGAGCAGTAAGTGTTGTCACTGATGTCAACACCTAAGGTCAGCATCTAAGGAATCTATTTGTATGAGTTTGAGCAAGTGTCAAAGAAGAAAAGTGCAGTGTTTTTCTATGCATATCCTGTAGATTGAATATCTTTGTCTATGGTTTGAAAGTTATGTTAAGGGATGTCTATAGTTGCTATGTTTCAAGTTTTAGCCTCTGGTGTGAAGATTTGAGTAAGTTTTGTTCACCAGAGTAAAAACTATTTTTCTGAGTATTCAATGGTGACAGGGAGGATGTATTATGCTCTGCATCTCTCTACATTTAAGTCTTATAGTCTACAGTTCTAGGATTAAGTCTAGGATGATGTTATGTGCCTTCAGTTTAAGTGGTTAATGATTTGGTGCTCTGCAAGCAATCTTTCCTTTATGATAGTGGCTAACAATAATATTTAAGTGGTCCAGTTTGAAGAATCTTCTAGATAGAGTGTTTGGGGGTTGTACAGATGTTCTTGGTGATTGTAATGTGCTTGTAGATGTCTCTAGATCATGTTCATGCCTTTTGATTGGTCCGCAAAGAGTAATTCAGATTGTGGATTAAGTGTGTTCCTAAAGGTCTTAGTGTTAACACCAGTTTTGGCTGACTTGGTTGTTTTCACTACTTGCAATTATACTTTGGAGTTTGTGATAGCATGTTGTTGCATGGGACATTACATTTGAGTCCTAGCTAAGGCGTGGTGTGGTCCACATTCATTCTTTTCCTTCACAAAATCTATTTAGGTCCAGACCTATTCTAATGTATGCATGTATGCCGACCTTGGAGATTGTTCCAATGGTTGATGATTGTAATGCTGACCTTGATGTACATTCCAAGGTTGATGAATTGTATAAATACATGTAATGAAGTTGTCAATAAGGTATGAGGATGCGATGATGTGTAGATAAGTGCAAAATGTAAAAGCAAAGCAGAGTAGAGGAGTTATATTGCGCTTCAATGGAACTGAACCTTGGCATGGTATCTCAGTTCACCAACTTCTGGAAATGAGCCCCTTTTGGCAATGAGCCTCTTTTCTTGGCAGTGAGCCCCTCCTTTTACAGTGAGCCTTGTTGTAAATTTTGATATATCATTTATATTGTGAGTTATTCCTCACTATGGTTTTCCCTTATTGGGTTTTCCACGTAAAAAATCTAGTGTCTCATGTATGAATGTGTTTAATTTTCTAATTTCACGCTTTCATGACTAAATCATAATAACAATGATTAAGTGGCTGATGTGTTAATGTTTGAAAGAAGTTAAGTTTTGGTGACAACTGATTCACCCCCCCCTCTCAGTTGTCTTGTACATTTCAAAAGTGCAATACATAGGACAATGGTCACAATAAGAACATGACGAACCAAAGGGATCACAACTCCCCCATACTCTAACCACCATAGGTAGATGTGACCCATATTATCAACAATAATGATTTGGTCAATCACATACCTCTACCCCTCCTAGATATAAGAGAGTGATTGTTGCTCAATGATTGACATGTTGTAGCTTTGAATAGAAAGTCTCAATATTTGGTACACATCCTCAAGTGTGACCATCATCTTTCCCATCGGTAGATGGAAGATAGAGGCATCCATGTCCTACTTCTCCATCAATACAATGAGCATGCAATCATGAAATCACATCTTTGACATGGTGTATATTCAGTATACACCAACTCTCCATAACAATGTCACCTCATCATGTGTTAACACACTCAAGCGACCTCACAACAATGTGAATATTTGGCCTCTTGTGTGCTCCCACAACATTAGAGGATACTACAATCATAAACACAACATTATATCAATACTACATCATAAAACATCAAATGTTGAACCTCAAAATCCAAAAAAATCTAAGTTTCTAAGTACACTAGCACTTATGGATGCTAGCATCTTTTATGGATGATAGTGCATCTGAAGGATGCTAGTGCATCGATGGGATGCTAGTGCTTTGTGTGGATGCCATCGAGCATGAAAAAAGAGAAAAAAATATTAAAATTTAAAATTTTCACTCACCTCACACAAGGTGAGACCCTTCTTGACACTAAGGGTCAAAAGTTTGGTCTGCATGGCATTTCGTCTCTTTGGTATATCACCATCTAGTGATATAATATATCAAGTCAAGTCATAGGTCTTAGTCAAATATCTCCTAGCTCTAGTGATGAAATAGGAATCATAATTAGTGCATCTACACAACTATGAGAACCTTTGACCATTCAGAGTACTAGAACATATGTGATGCATCTAATGTGAAAAAAGCATCTCCTAATCTCTTTTTAGTGTTACTTAAAGGGAGATGGTCTTCAAATGTGTTGGACAAGGATTAGAGAAAGTGATGTAAGTTGGAATCACCCACAAGACATATAACATTCTCTCAATCTATACTAATCATGGTTCCTATATGGCAACCAAGGTATACACAATCTAAATAAAGACCACAAGGAACTTAATGAAGCATGGAAGACACTTCTAACTATGCTTAGACACACAACACCACATAACAAAATAGGCACAACACCTAAATCAAGAGTGTACTACATAATAACACTATCTCATTAAAAATATTATCTCTACCCAAATTAAGTTGGGAAATCATACAAAATATCATTGGAAGTTAAAAATTCCAATCATGACATCAAAATTGTCATACACAAATCCACTAGAGAACTCTCAAGAACAAGATCAATACCTAGGTGTAAACATTCATGTTAACACTCTCATAAATAATATCAACATAAAATAAAATTCAACATACTCAACAAAAGTAGAAACTCACCAAACCATGTTGGGAGATCACATACACCAAGCATTACTTTCATGCTAGCAATTTGTATATAAATTACATATAAATAGCTTTCGTTTAAAAAAACCAAAATTTTCTTAAAACATAAACATTTTTCTAGCTTTTAAAATGTGTTAGAAAGGTAAAATAGAGATCTACAAAACCTAGAATTATTTTAACAATATTCTCTTTAATATAATTTTCTAAATATAATGTAATTACATGTAAAACTTAATTCTCAAAATAATAGCAGAGATGCGCACCTAATAATGAGCAAGAGAGATATCAATTTTCTTAATGTGACATGATGTTTTGAGTACATTGAGGCATGGGGTCCAGAGCTGGTGGAGGGTAAGTTTGGCAAGAAAGTTATTATGTTTTGAGGTGGTGTGTGGCAGTCTACTAGAGTGTTCTCGAAGTGGAGGAGTCTTCTTGTTTTGTTGTAGTCATTTCCCTTCTCGCTTTCTCGTGGGTATTATGGCTTCTGCTAGTATGGAAGGTGAGACGGGAGGAGAGACAAAGAAGAATGTTGATAAGGGCAAGAAGGTGATGGAAGAAGCACCGCAACTCAACAAACCAGAAGAAGTGGGATTAGTGTGACGGTTGGTAGGAGGATGAAGAGAAAGTATTCTACTAGGAAGAGGTTGAAGAAACTTTCAAGTGAAGTGGCTATGGTGGGATTCATAAATGGTCTGGAAGGGCATATCAAGAACCCGATACTGAGGGATTGGATGGGAAGGCTACTCATGGTAGCTAAGGAAGTAGATGACAAGGAGGGTGTTGATGTGAGGGAGGCAATGGCTCATTTACTATTGGATCCTAGTAGCATTAGAGGGAGGTGGAATTTCTTTGGAGTAGCACAGTCGCTCACAGTAGCCACTATGTTATCTATTGTAGCCTCCTCTATTCTAATGCATGAGGATATGATTGAAGCTACCAAGCAAAATGAAGAAAATATGGAATTGGTCTTGGGTCAACTGCATGATGTTATGTTAGGGGTGTAGGGACTAGGAAGGCAGTTGAAGGAATTGCAAGCAAGCTTGGCATCCCAGTCCCAAAACGTGCTTGCCCTTCCTACTCTTGTGCGTGTGACAATGCTGATGATGGTGTGGACCTATTTGGAGATGGTGGAAATTAGCTACTAGATAGATAGTTTTTTCTTAGTATGATCTAGTTTTTTGAGAGTGGGTCGATGTAATTTGCCCCTCTTATTGTTATGTCTTAAGGGGTGAGTGTGAACTGTATTTTAGTTGGTTATGTGAATTATGTTAAGGGGTTTGTTTTACAATGTTATCTCTGTTACCTAAAGACTGTTGGGCTATGCCCATTTTTGAACGGGTCCTTGGTCCCTTAACCAGGGTTTTATTATTAAAAAAAATAATAGCAGGGACAAATAGCCATGAATTCGTACATATCTCTAATTTGGAATTTGGGTTTTGCTAATTCTTTTATATAATTTAATAAACTTAGCTTCACATCATTCCTAATTTTTTTAGAAAAACTTAGTTTTTGAATCAAATTTTATTGAAGATGTAACTGATTGATTTTTCTCAAGATAGTTTTATAATAGCACAACATACAACCATAAATTCTTTTATATCTCAAAATCTAGAATTTGGGTATCATTGACTTTTTATATGATTTAGAAAACTTAGTTGTGCATAGTTCCTAAAAGTTTTAGGAAAACCTAGTTTCTAAAAAAAAATATTGAAGACGTAATGGAGTAGTTTTTCTCAAGACAGTTTTACCAGTTTTCATAAAAATTAGTTAACTTGTTTAATTCACAAAACAAAAACCATGTAAGATGAAATTATAAAAATTATAGGAAACGTTTATCCCATATTTGGAGACTATATATTCAAAATTCAAAGGTACCCAAATCACCATTTATGAAATATGACCAATTTCACATAGGTTTCTATTTTTTCTTAAGACAACTAGTTTATGATTCATACATAGTATGATCAAAATTGAGTTCTTTCTTAAAAGAAACCTAAGTTCATTAATTACCAAAGAAACTAAATATTATCTACACCTTTTCATGATTAGAATCTTACCTTGAACACTCTTTCATAAATTTTAAATTTGATGAAGATCTTGAAATTCTAATTCCCAAAGTGAAAATAACCATAATCTTAATTCTTCTTCTAGTAAGTCTATTCTATTTTATTTTCTTTCCTATTTGCAATAATAAATAATTGCACGATGCATAATGAAAGAATGAATGCCTCAAAAGAACAAAAAACACCTTTCCAATATAAGTTTTCTTATTTCCCTTTCTTTTCTTTTCTCAACCCTATCTCATGAAATCTTTCAAAAAATATAATATTTAAAGATAACAATTTTATTTCAATTAAAAATAATTAAATAAAATTTTCATATTTACAACTAAAGATAAGGAATCATGAAATAATATTTTCCTTTTTCCAATCATGAAATAAATATAATTATCCTTCTGGCCAAATAATTAATAAATAAAAATCTATGTATTAATAAATAATTATCACCATAATATTTATTATTATTAATTATATAATTTTTTATTCATCAAAATAAATAATTAAACACCAATAATTAATTATTTCCTATTCATTAATTATTCTAATTTAGTTTAGTATTAATTGCTCACACAAATGGATTTTCCTAGGATCCTTCAGTGCTAGGACCTCGTTCACCTTCCCCGAATAATTGTAATTGGAACACAATAATAAACTTGCCACAAAACTTAGTAGCATTGTTAGCCAACAATGACAATTGTAATAATATAAAATGATCGCATAAGAAAATAACTATGTTAATTAAACATTAACATTTGATCACATATTATCCACAATGCATTAAATAGATAATTGCACTCAATTTTAAACCATAGTTCATATCTAACTTGCTACAATATGGAATATCATAGAATCACAAAGGGGCCAAAAATGAGGGATGTTACACCTTAGAGGGGATTTCCTAATGAGAAGCCATATGCGGATTTAGGAGGATACTTCTTTGCTAAGGTAAATTAGAGTTTCAACTGTCAACTAGGTCTTGGCATAAAAAAAATTGAGAAAGTTAATCAATGATAGATCAAGGGTAGGTATGCATATGTCTATTAAACATATAATTAGTTTTTATCAAAAAATATAATTAAAAATTAGAATATAAACCTTGAGAGGAAGCCCCAAGGGTGTGTAGGAGTCAAGGGGTTCACTAAAATGAAAGGGAGAATAAAATCCCTTTTAAATAAATCTAGGGTAAATAAATAAATAACACAAGCATCCCAAATTTGCGCAAGATAAAAGAGATGGCAATGATAGATATACTAAAATAAATGCTTCAAAAAATTAAATGAATAAACAATGGTACTTAGCTATAAATTTGATGTACATATGTTGTGATAGATCAATAAAAATGATTTGTCAATGTGTGGCAAATTCAATGATGCTTGGACGAATCCTTTGAAATCTGTAAAGTTATTGTTTGTCATAGTGGGTCACTTTTACAACTACAAGATTGATCACACAAGGGTGGATCTAATATGTATGCATAGATTTGACCTATATAAATATGTGGTTGTTTATCTTCATTTTTTATTGGATATCTAAAATTACTCTAGCATGAAAACTAGTTTGGTGTACTCAAGAGTTTACACATGATAGGCATAGTTCTTCCCTTGTTTCAAACCCTACAAGAATATTGAGTTGGTATCTTTGTAAATGGTTGAGTCCATTAGGAAAACATGTAGTGGCCACCCTAGATGATGATGCAATGCAAGTACTTTGATAAGTGCTCCTTAATAATTGTGCAAGTAAGAATGTGAGAGGAGATCTATATCTTAGATAATCAATACCTAAAATGAGTTAGGGTCACTCTTTAAATACAACTCCAAGGGTCCCAAATGAAACCTTTTTTGCTTTGAGTCAACACATTGTCACACCCCATTTTTGGACGAATTTATTTAGGTTATCTTTAACTAATTAATAGTTAGATACTTTGCTATGTATTTTAAATTATGTTTATCATGATGTGATTTGAAGATAATTAAGATGAGTTAAATACGTCTTTATTCATGACATGCAGAAATAAATATGATTTCTAATGTGGCTAATGGATTATCTTCTTCATTATTATTATTGAAATAATTATATGATGTTACATATGTTATGGTTAATGGACTATGTTGCAAGCTTGTTGGTGTTGTCATTAATGTCAACCTCCAGTAGATAGTTCACTTGGTTTCAAGTGCTTTTGAGAAAATTTGAATAAAAAGGTGTGCAATGTGACAGAGGTATGTTCAGTATTATGCTCCATGTTTCTTCCTAGTTGAAGATATGCTTGTGCGGTTTGGAAGCGTTGATCAAAGGTGTTATATCCAGAGTTTCAGGTTTTGGATTGTGCGACAATTGAAGATGTGTTTGACATAGTATTTGACTATGAAGAAGGTTGTTTGGGAGAAATGAGATTGCTTCACATTAAGGTTTCTTGTCTTGTGGATCTCGGAACGTGCTTATATTTTCTATATCTACCTTCCCTTGAAGTTTCTAGTGTTGGGTTGCTCCGCAAACTCAGTTCTTGTATTGGAGTTCTATAGTAATATATCCTGATGTGCAGAATGAAGACATTCTTTGTTTCAGGTGGTTGCGACAGTGTTGCAGAAGATTCTAATGATGCTAAATATTCTAGAAAGATGTGTGGATGATGTGGAGTGTTTCTCTATGGTCTGCAAGATGTTTTTAGACTTGGAGAGGCGCGTATGTGGTCGCTTGTATTATTAGTTCAAGTTTGGCCAACTCGACTTGCTAGCAATGTTTGCAGAGGTACCTCGTGGATTGTGGATGTGATAAGAAACAAGGTGATACAGATTTGGGTCCTAGTTAACCCTTGGCATGGTCCACCTTCACTTCTTTCCACTCCGGAAGTGTTTGGTGCCGACCTACTTGGTGTTGCATGTTTAAGGTGCACACATTTCATTAAGGCCAACCTAATTGAGATTGTTTTAGGTCATGATGGTATAAATGCAAGATGAAGCTTTAGTGAGGAAAGTAGAGAAGATTATGTGAATGTGAATCAAGGGTGGTGAATTGAGTACAATATTAAATTCTTATGACTCCCAGATGCAGTGAGCAAAAGGTGTCTACATTTTAGTTTGCTTGAAGTTGCTAGAGGTAGTGAGCTAAAGGTTGCGGGTGGCATAAAGTTGTAGTGGTGGATTTCTCTTGTTGCTTTGAGATAGTGAATCTCTCTGTAACAGTCATTTTCTATTCTTCTCTCTTCTAGATAGTGATTCCTTCTGGCAGTGAGCCTTTCTTTTAGGCAGTGAGCCCTTGGTAGTGAGCCTACTTGTATTCAATGTTGCTATTCATATATATGTGAGTTAACCCTCACCATGGTTTTTCCCTTCTTGGGTTTTCCATGTAAATTTGGTGTTCTTATGTGTCTGAATGTGTTTGCAATGATGTCTCTATGTTTACATTTTGCAAATGCATAATAAGAGTTTGAAGATTGGAATAGCATTAAGGGTTTAATGTTTTAATGTACAACTAATTCACCCCCCCTCTCAGTTGTCCTATGCATCTAACAATTGGTATCAGAGCTAAGTTCCTTGAAAAAGCTTAACCACTTAAGGAAGATCTAGATGATGTACAAGAAAGGTCTTGAGATTCCCTTGTTTGACGAATCAAATTATGCTTTCTGGAAGATTAGGATGTAAAGTTTTCTTGTCTCATTAGGGTATGGCGCGTTGGTGCCTACCTAGGGTTAGGGTTTCGAGCTTGAAAATCCATTGGTCTTTTTATTTAAACCCTCAAAATTCTAAGTCTATCGACCTTCACATTTTTATGCATGTATCTTTGTATATGGTCGCTTGTATGTGTCTTTGTATGTACAAGTGCAAATATACATTGGCAGACCTGAGAGGAAATTTCAATCGGCTTCAGGAATGGTGAAAAAATTAGTTGTACGCATCATTGTATGCATAAAGGTTTGTATGTGATATTCGGGTGCAATTCTAGGTGTGCAAAAGTGGAAATACATAGTAGATTCCTAGAACATCTGCAGTTGTATAAAAAAGATTGCATGTATATTGTGTTGTATATTCGATATACAACAAGGTAGATACAACAGTGGATCTCAAAGGTGTTCAAATTGGGTTAAGAAAATGGTTGGACCCACAGGTTTTCGGCAAGGGGATTGTATGTAACATATACAATATAACATACAAAGCACAACATACAATCTTGGATTCCAAATTTTATCAAATTGGGCCTGGCGGATGGTGATACAACAACAAAGTTGAAAAAGTCAAAGGTTTGTATCCACCATTGTATATTGTTTCATACATACAATTGCATGTACAAGGTGAAATATACAAGCGGACAAGTGCAATAGTGGATGCGGCTAGTGAATTAACTGCATTTGTGAGATGGGTGGAATCCACGGTTGTATATTGGGATTGTATGTTCCCAATATACAATTGAACATACAACGAGTAGATACAAAGAAACATACAAGGTAGGTTGTGGTCAAAGTCAACATTTTTCAAGAACTTGGTGGGGCCCGTGCAGTTGTATATTACACATTGTATGTATGTGCGATATATAATGAAAGGTAGAATGAGGCCAATACAACGCCGAATTTCAAAGAAGATTCAAATCTGCCTCATAAGTGTGATGAAATCCGCAGTTGTATGTAGGTGCAATATACAAGGAGATATACAAAGGGAGATACGACGCCTGGACCTGATTGAAATTTCAAATTGATTCATAATGGTTTGGGGTCCGCCCTTGTATGTGGTGATTGTATGTATATACAATTGCACATACAATTTCAAATACAAATGAAGATATAATGGCTCGTCAATGGAGACGCAAATGTTCAGTGATGGAGATCTAATCAAATGCTGCCACATGTCCAAATGCAGTTGTATGTACATACAACTGCATATACAAAGATTTGAAGGCGAAAAGGCAAAAATGGGTGAAAAAGGTAAAATGTATCTTCACGTTGCGAAAAGTCAAAGGAGCAAATAGACACCTACGTGGCACGTTTTCATTGGTCGATGACTTTTTAAAGCTAGTGACTAGATTGCCTGATCAAATTGAAGCCACAAATCTCGGCGGGAGGAAATGAATCGACGGTCATTGTTTAAAATGTTCAAAACATCAGGGGATTTATGTATGTTCGCGGTTGCATTCCAAATCAAAAGAGTTCCAGAGCATGCAACCATTGTAGTTGCTACATCCTGTGGGTAGGTTGGCTATTAATGGCAAATTTACAGAGGCATGGTCGATGAATGATGGGTCACCTACCATTTTTAATGGGAAAATCTTTAGTCGGCTGCACGTTCCCTAATTCCACCTGCTCTTCCTTCTTCTTCTGCCTACTGCATTGAATGTTTTGGGCGCCATTTTGATGGTGTGATGTATCTAGCAGCAATTTGAAAAGACCATGTAATTAATTGCTGAGTACACATTCTAGGTATATCAGGACTGTGTCACTCATTTTTCTAGGGGGGAAGACTTGGGCAATTTCTAGAGGAATAATGAAATAGAGCATTTCCTTGGCTGTTCTATCTCTTTTGTGAGTTTATGAGTTGCATTTGAGTGCACGTTGCACATATTTTCACTTTCATTGTTGTTTTATATGAAAAATGCATTGTTGCATGTGTTTAGTTGTTTGTCTCCATTGTTGTATGCATCCCTTCTTTTGAATCTAGTTGCTAAGGGTTACTAAGATTCTAGGATATAGATTTTTGTATTGCATTCTTAACTTCTGACCCCCATTCAAGGAGTGGATTAAACTATTTTAGGTTAAGTATGCTAAATAATCATTCTTGGGTGGTGTTTGTAAGGCAAGTACCGATCTAACCCCTTGAAACTTGAATCTCTGTTGAGTTTGTGCAAATCATTCATCTGTATACATCTAGTTGACTCCTTGCCCTGAGATAGGCACTGGTCTGCCCTTGTGTAGTAGTTATGATCCAAAAACTCCTATCTTGCATCCAAAACATAAATACAAATCATTTCAAAACTTCAAACCTGTTAGTTTGTAGGAGTAGAAATAGTACCCCTGCATACTCTCATCCTCAACCAGTTAGATATGTCCAAGAGCATTGCCAAACTTGTGATTTATCATGCAAATCTTGGTCCTAAAATGAGAGTATTCTACCTATTGTTGTAAAGCTAAATCTTTTTGTCATTGGGCGAGTCAAGGTTGAATCTTTAGTTATAGGGATACCACCCTTGGTGCGGTAGAACCAGAAGTGAAGGGGAGGTAGCTCACGCAACCTCCTGTATTTGTTGGCCAAATCTTCCTGTGCATCAAAACTGGCAAACCCTTTGTTGATTTGGGAAAAAATCAAACATGGCGTATAGAAGTTAGTTGAGAAAAAATATACTATACCTTCTAATGGTCCAAAGGATGAAGATGAGATTAAAGACTATGAGAACAATGGCAAGGCAAGGAGTGCTCTTCTGATCAGTCTTTCTAATTCAGAATTAGTGAAGGTAATGAGCTACAAAACTACACATAAGATCTAGAAGAAGCTAGAAAGTATCTATGAAGGAGATGACAAGGTCAAGAAAGCAAAGATGTAGAATTTGAAGACCAAGTTTGAAACCCTAAAGATGTTAGAGAATGAAAATATTGCAAGCTACATGCAAAGAATAGATGAAGTTGTCAATTCCATCAATGGTCTTGGTGGGAAGCTAGAAGAAAATGAAGTGGTAATGAAGGTACTAAGAACTCTTCCAAAATCTTATAGTGTAAATTTTTCTCTATTGAAGAAGTTTAAGATTTGGATACTTACACTAGAGATCAATTGTTTGGTACTTTAACTACTTTTGAATTGAGAGAGTTTGGTCAAGATGATTCAAGAAAAGATACTGCTTTTAAGGTTAGCAAGACAGAAAAAAATGATGAATCAAATCCATATGACTTTGATGAAGTGGAAACAAATTTTGTAAGTAGATTGAACAAGGACTCTGGAAAATATAGAGATAAGTTACCCTTCAAATGTTTCAACTATGGAAAGATAGGTCATTATGCTTCAAAATGCTTGGTCAAAAATTCAAATGACAAATACAACAATAACAAAGCTAAATTAATCAAGTGGAGCTATTATGTTAAAGAAGATGCTAGCATATCTGATGATGAGTCTAACTATCCTAAAAGTGATGAATGCTTGTTCATGGCTTTGAATGTTGGAACTAATTCTATTGACCCTAAAAGATGTATGAAGGAAATTGCTCTGGAAACAGGGCACAACATCAAAGGAGATTTGGTAACTGCTTTTCATGTAAGAGAAGAGGAAAACTACTGGATAATTGATAGTGGATGTTTAAATCATATGACAGGTGCTATGAATAAGTTTGTTAAGCTTGAGAAGTTTGATGAAGGTTTTGTTAAGTTTGGAGATGATGCATCTGTTAAGATCTATGGAAAAGGTTCAATTAGTTTTGATGGCAAGCACAATATAGATGATGTTCTCTATGTCAAGGGTCTCTAGCATAATCTTCTCAGTGTAGGACAAATGTGTAGCAAGGGATACAACCTTGTGTTTCGGGATGGTGGCTATAAAATTAGAAACGAAAACTTTGGAAGTCTGGTTGCTATAGAAACAAGGACAAAAGGAAATGTATATCATCTCAAAGGTGCTAATGGTATGCGATTTACAATTCAAATCAATGAAAGTTGGCTATGGCATAGAAGAATGTGTCATATCAATTTTGATAACCTAGTGAGGATCATCTCTACTCAAGCTATGAGAGATCTGCCAAGAATTACAAAGCCTGTCAATGCAATTTGCAAGGAATGTTAGATTGGGAAGAAAATAAGAAAGAATTTCAAAATAAAAAAATATTCTACCATAGGACCCCTAGAGTTGGTACATACAGATCTGTGTGGATCCACAAGATTAGGAAGCTTTCAAGGTGACAGGTATTTCATTTTGTTAATTGATGATTACTCTAGAATGAATCGGGTAACCTTTTTCAAAGAAAAAATAGAATCTCTAGATAAGTTTAAAGCATTTAAAGTTATGGTTGAAAATGAAATAGATTGGAAAATCAAGTTATTGAGGTTTGACAAAGGTGGTGAGTTCACCTCCAATGAGTTTAACTATTTTTGTTAAGAGCATGGAATAAAAAGGCATTTGTCAGCCCCTAAGACTCCTCAACAAAATGGAGTTGTGGAAAGAAAGAATAGGATAACTCAAGAAGTAGCAAGAACAATGTTAAAAAAAACAAATCTACTAGATATCTATTGGAGAGAATCTATTCACACTGTAGTCTACATACAAAACAGAGTGTAAGCAAGGGTCAATAGTTCAAAGACTCCATATGAACTATGGTATGGAAGAACTCCTACTGTAAAATTTTATAGTGTTTGGAAGCAAGTGCTACATTAGAAGAGATGAAGAAAACTTGGGAAAGTTTGATACAAGATTAGATGAAGGAATCTTTCTTGGATATTCTACAAAGAGCAAGGTTTACAGGTGCTACAACAAGAGGCTAAAGAAGTTAGTTGAAAGTGTAAATGTCAAAGTAAATGAAGAACCACATCAAAGCTCAATGTTGATAGAAGGATATGAATCTGATGAACTCCATTGTAGAGAAGAAGAAAGAGAAAAAGAAAAGGAAAAGAGGATGCAAGTTGATGAAGAAGATGCTCTGGAAAAGATTCCTAAGACTCTCAAGTATGTGCAGAAGAATCATTCTGAAGATCAAATCATTGGAGATAAGAACAAAGGTGTATTAACAAGAAGAAAAATTGCTATGGTAGGTGAACAGGTAGATTGTGTTTACTGTCTAAAATAGAACCCAAAATAGTGATTAAAGCATGCAAAGATGAACATTGGATCAAAGCTATGGAAGAAGAATTGATGCAAATTGAGAAAAATCAAACTTGGGAAATTATCCCAAGACCAACAGATAAAAATGTAATAGGAACTAAATGGGTTTTCTGGAACAAATTGAATGAGAATGGAGTAGTCAAAAATAAGGCTATGCTTGTGTGTAAAGGCTACTCACAAGTGGAAGGAATAGATTATGAGGAAACATATGCTCCTGTGGCAAGAATGGAGGCCATTAGAATGTTCTTGGTCTTTGTAGCTCATAAGGACTTCAAAGTTTATCAGATGGATGTGAAATCTACATTCTTGAATGGAGAATTGGAAGAGGAGGTATACATTGAACAACCAAAAGGATTTCAGTTATCAGATGATCCAAGTATGATCTGTAAATTAAAGAAGGCATTGTAAGGACTCAAACAAGCCCCTAGAGCTTGGTATGCAAGATTTGATAGATACCTATTGTAACAAGGATTCAAAAAGGGCACTGCAAACAACAATTTGTACTTTAAAGTTGAAGAAGATCAAATCCTGATTGTGGAGGTATATGTTGATGATATAATCTTTGGAGGAAATGAAGGTATGTGCAAGAGATTTGTAGAAGAGATGCAGAAAGAATTTGAAATGCCAATGTGTGGAGAAATGAATTTCTTTCTTGGATTACAAATCAGTCAATCTAAAAAAGGCATTTTTATTTCATAGTCAAAGTATGTTAAGGAAATGTTGAAGAAGTTTGGAATGGAAGACTCCAAACCGGCATGTATTCCCATGACTACCAATTGTCAGTTAAGCAAAGATGAAGAATCTACTAAAGGCTAATAAGAGCAAGTACAAATCAATGATTGGTGGACTATTATACCTAACTACTACTAGACTAGATATCATGCATGCAGTTTGCCTTGTGGATAGATTTCAAGCAAATCCTAGAGAATCACATGTTACAGTAGTAAAAAGGATATTTAAATACTTGAAAGGCACTCCAAATTTTGGCTTATGGTATCCTAAGGATACTGGTTTCTCTGAGTGTATGTACATATGCAGATTGGCTAAGATGTATAGGTGATAGAAGAAGTACAAGTGGTGGTGCTTTCTTTCTTGGAAGTAGACTAGTCTCATGGTTGAGTAAGAAGTAGGATTAAATGTCATTATCTATTGCAAAGGTAGAGTACATTGCAGCAGCATCTTGTTGTACATAGGTGTTGTGGATGAAGTAGACATTAAAGGATATCAAAGTATCATATGATGAACCTATTCCTATCTTATGTGATAATACAAGTGTTATCAACATCTCAAAGAATCTGATAATGCATTCAAGAACAAAGCATATTTCAATCTAGTATCACTTTCTAAGAGAGAAGGTTGTAGAGAATGAGGTGAAATTGGAGTATGTGCCTACCAAGGATCAAGTTGCAGATATGTTTACAAAAGCTCTTCCTAAATATAATTTCTCATATCTCCAGCAAAAGTTAAGAGTTATTGCCCCTCCTTCCTTTAATTAGATGCATAAGTGTGTGCATTTGTCTGGGAAGCATTTCAAGATACATTCTTAGTCCTAGACTAATGTTGAAAGCTACCTCTCAAAGGGAGTAGGTACTGATTTTGCTGGTTGGTGCAGTTAGATGGAGCATATTTTATGCTCCTAAGGTGGAGAATGCAGAAAAGTGAGAGTAGTGGAGAGAAAGAAAGTGCTTGTTGGTGATGCAAGTGTTACCCTTTTCCATTGATGTCAAAGGGGGAGAGAGTTAGATGGCTGAGAGTTAGAGTGGCTGAAAAACCATACTACAAGAAAGAGTGTAAAGAGTAAGAGTTGCTCTAGTTAGGGGAGTCCTACTAGTTGCAAAGTTGTTGTTGTTGATGGTTTTTCAAAGAGTTGGTTTTGCCATAAATGACAAAGGGGGAGATTGTTGGAAGCTTGTTGGTGTTGTCATTGATGTCAACCTCCAGCAAATGGTTCACTTGGTTTCAAGTTCTTTTGAGAAAATTTGAATAAAAAGGTGTGCAGTGTGACAAAGGTATGTTCAGTATTGTGCTCCGCATTTCTTCTTGGTTGAAGATATGCTTGTACAGTTTGAAAGTATTGATCAGAGGTGTTTAGAGGTGTTATATCTAGAGTTTCAGGTTCTGGATCATGCAGCAGTGGAAGATGTGTTTAACAAAGTATTTAACTGTGAAGAAGGTTGTCTAGGAGAAATGAGATTGCTCCGCATTTCTCTGCATTAAGGTTTCTTGTCTTGTGGATCTAGGAACGTGCTTATATTGTTTGTATCTACCTTCCCTTGAAGTTTCTCATGTTGGTTTGCTATGCAAACTCAGTTCTTGTATTGGAGTTCTTTAGTAGTATATCCTGATGTGCATATTGAAGACATTATTTGTTTGAGGTGGTTGCAGCAGTGTTACAGAAAATTTTGATGATGCTAAATATTCTGGAAAGATGTGTGGATGTTGTGGAGTGTTTCTCTTTGGTCTGCATGATGTTTTTAGACTTAGGGAGGCATGTATGTGGTCACTTGTAGTGTTAGTTTAGGTTTGGCCGACCTGACTTGCTAGTGATGTTTGCGGAGGTACCTTGTGGATTGTGGATGTGATAAGAAACACGGTGATATAGATTTGGGTCCTAGTTAACCCTTGGCATGGTCCACCTTCACTTCTTTCCACCGTGGAAGTGTTTGGTGCAAACCTACTTGGTGTTGCACGTTTAAGGTGCACATGTTTCATTAAGGCCGACCTAATTGAGATTGTTTTAGGTTGTGATGGTATAAATGCAAGATGAAGCTTAAGTGGACAAAGTAGAGAAGATTATACGAATGTGAATTAAGGGTGGTGAATTGATTGTGAGCTTAAATACTTATGACTCTCAGATGAAATAAACAGAAGGTGTTTACATTTTAGTTTGCTTGAAGTTGCTAGAGGCAGTGAGTCGAAGGTTGTGGATGGCATAAATTTGCAGCGGTGGATTTCTCATGTTGCTTTGAGATAGTGAAACTCTCTATAATAGTCCTTTTCTATTTCTCTCTCTTCTAGACAGTGAGTCCTTCTAGCAATGAGGCTTTCTTCTAGGGAGTGAGCCTACTTGTATTTGGTGTTGCTATTCATATATATGTGAGTTAATCCTCACCGTGGGTTTTCCCTTCTTGGGTTTTCCACGTAAATCTGGTGTTCTTATGTGTTTGAATGTGTTTGCATTTATGTCTCATATGTTTACATTCTACTAATGTATAATAAGAGTGTGAAGATTGGAATAGCATTAAGGGTTTAATGTTTTAATGTACAATTGATTCACCCCCCTCTCAGTTGTCCTGTACATCTAACAAACTAACTACTATGTTGGTAAAATGAGGTGGATGCAAGAAATGAGTTTTCACCTCCCAGACAAGGAGGGAGACTATCACCAGAGAGAGGGAAGTGGATCAACATGAATGGACGAGAAATCATGACTTCAAGAACACACACACACATAGTATTTATATCTGTTTGCATGTGTTATAGAAGTTTATCCGTGTCATAGGTATGTTGGCACTTTGCATGGTATCGTCATCAATTGTATGTCATTACGATTGTTCTTTGTTCTATTAAGTTGTCATATTACCTTATGTATATCGATGTTAACATATTGTTTCTCTTTGTCAATGTTGTCACATGTTTGATCAAGTCTCCTTCACAAGTAAAGCATTTGATTATTATTTGTGTAAGGAAATTATATGTGTGTGTGTGTGTACATCTATATTTATAATGTTATAAACTATAGCTTGATATATATATATATATATATATATATATATATATATATATATATATATATATATATAAGTTGTGTCATAAAATGTCCCGCTAGGACTTTTTACCACCTAGTTTAGCTCCTAGGTCACCTTAATTTCATTATGCATGTGTAAAACGTATCCTGAAGCAAATTCCCCGGAAACCCATGTCAAATGGGGCCTAGGGGTCTACTTTAAAGCTAAATCATGACTCGAAAAACACCCCTAGACTTGGGTGCCCACACCCTAGTCCAGGCCTATTTTGTCAAGACCTAAATTTTGGATGTCGACTTGTGACCGTTAAAATGGTTTCCGTTGTCAACCCTTTCAAATTTAATTACGCGAAAGTTAGCAGGAATGCATATATTTAGGACTTCATTTTAACTAGAGATGGATAATGTAAACTTGTGATATTGAGCTAAGGGATTCCAAATCATTCATTGTGTTACATAGCAGACTTGTTTTGTTATTGTGTTTGTTACAGATTTGGTTTCATCAATCCATCTCCTCATGGTGTGAAAGATCTTCATTCTTCCATGAGGGCTTCACCTCTAATATGATATCTATTTGTGTTTAATCAATCTATCTTATCATTTGATTTTGCCTCTATCCACCAAGGATACACACTCTATCTAACAACGATGTTGGAAGGCTTGAATGTCATTCTGGGGCTTGACCAAGGCAATCTCCTAAATACCACAACTCCCAAACTCATCTCTTGTGATTGCAGGTTATAGGTGTTGGATCTTGAGAAATGGAGTTGCAGAGAGCCTAAGCAGAGGATAAAGATTTAGGATTTGAGAAGAAATTGTAGAAAACCTAACCTACAAGACTAGGGTGCCCACTCCGTAGTCCTCCTCATTGTCAGTGCCAGAAACTATGAAGCGGGTTGCAGTCCTAATCACATCACTATTCTAGATCCACAGAAAAAGTAACTTGTTGGACTAGAGCGCCCACTCTAGTGTCCCTGAAGTTTTCACCTTTGAAAATCTGAATCATGGTATGTTTCTAATTTGTATTTAATGCCTTCTTGTGCAATCATTTGTCGTATCTTGTTCATCTGTACCCAGAATCATACAATTAGGGTTTAAGGCTTAATTAAACTAGGGTTTGACATATCTAGCAATCTAATCTATCTTTCCATATCATTCCTAAGTGACATCAACCTGTAGCTGAGTCCTCTCCATCTATAGTGACTCAGCTCGATTGTTGTCCTTGAGTGTTATTGTGAAAGGAGGGTTTGATTGAATCTACCTTAACCACACTTCAACCTATCTTCATTTTCACACATAACATTTTGGTGAACTTGTGTTTTTACTGAACTTGCATCTTGTTGAGTGTTGTAATCAGTTTTAGATTCATTCATATCATATTCATCATCATACATTCAAAAATCTTGCATTCATTTGAAAAAAATTTGTAAAAAAAAAAAAAGCATTCTAGGCTTGCATTAAGGCATAGTTTTACATATTTTGTGTTGCATATCATTAAATAATTTAATTTTTTCATTTTTAAATCAGATATGAGATAAATTACAGCATTTCATCATTTCATGATCTTTTACCTTGCATTTGCATATCTCATTTGCTAGGGTTTTACTTGAAATTTGCATTTTTCATATAACCTAGCATTTCCAAAAGCTAGGGTTTGTAGTTAAAATCTTATTTCAGATTTTACTACTCATTTAAAAAATATTTCAATCTGATTTTGGACTCTAATGTTGCTGCATTGTAAGTTTTTGCATTTACATTTACATTATTTGCATATATTTACATTGAAAAAGGTGAAAAAATTGAGCGCTTTAGATTCATAAACAAGCATTGTTTTGCATTGTTTCCTTACACATGTTATAAACATCTTCTAGATCACATATTGCATTCATCGTAGGCATATTTTCATTACTCATTTGAAAAATTTGCATCATTTCACACTTTTGCTTGAAAATTTGCTTGTTTATAATTACACATTGTGTATTTCAACATAAGGAATTTAACCTCTCTCTAACATTTCATTGCAAGAAATCTTAAAAGTGGTATATAATAACTTTTGTGCAGCACTTTAACATTAAATTCACTTTGTTTTTAGTGACACTTATGTATTTCTTTTCTTTTCAAAAAGCTTCAAAAATCTGATTTCCTCAAACTAGTGTTGTGGTGTACAAAAGTCTCTCATATTGGTTGTATGTGATATATGAATGGATCTATTTGTACATTGTTGTTCCAAGAAAATTTATTATGGCACCTTCATATCATTTATCTTTGGTATATTTGCGTTCATATATCAAAAATCTTGATTTTCATAGATTCATAACCCTCATGGGTGAGAATCCTTCAATATTAGAAAATCTAACCGAATTCATATCCATGAACACTCATGAGAAAGATGATTATGAAATTTCTTATATAAATCATGATAATGCATTGGATATAATATCTAAAGTAGATGACAATGATGGTGATTCTATAAGTCCTCATAACCCTCCTCTAGTTGAATGTTCAAGCACCTTGGATATTACTAAAGAAGTGAAGACCCTCGATCTTCCTCCTTTGGATGAATGTTCAAGTACTTTGGACATCACTAAGGATGTGAATAGTTTTCTTTTGGTTGCATGTTCAAACCCCTTGGACATCACTAAAGATATAGTCATTGACAATTCCCTTAACAACACCTTACCTTCCCTCGTTCCAATGCTCTCCCTGGCCAATATGAAGCATTGGTGGTTGAAGAAAGGTCTCTCACATTAAATCCTTTAGGGATGAATGTTGAGCTTAATAGATGTCAAAACAATTTTAATACAATCATCACTAATAGACTTATACAACCTACTAAGGGGATAATGAATAAGTATACTAATGTTCCTAAACTCATTGTGAATGGAGCACCTAGTGCATCTCCTCACTTCAAACCAGTGATGAAAGTTCCAGGTGATAAAAAACCACCTTGACCTCTGAATTACATTCTAAATTATGCAAGAAAAATCACTCAAAGGAATCAAGGTGTTCAAAATGTGTCACAACAACCATATTACAATGTGATTGCTCACACTACAACACCTGCAATAACAAGCAAAGTAAGAAATCACCACATGTGCATTTCTCGCTTCCATCTTCTCAACCTATGCTCCCTCCACCACCTTGCCTTACTCATAAAGGTGGCCAAGATTATGATCTTGTTGGGAAACTTCATGCTAGTCCTACTAAGATCTCTCTTTGGGAAATCATACAAACATCACCTACATATCACATAATGCTCCAAGAAACTTTACAAAAAGTGGTTGTACCGCCTATTGTTAAGCCAAATGATGTAGCAGCTCTGTTAGATTGTATGCATGTGACAAAAATGGATATTCTGTTTCAACAACATGAAATACCATCAATTAAAGATGAATATGATCCACTTATAATATTTGTCACAATAGATAAAAAGTTGATAAAGAGAATTATGATCGACAATGGATCGACTTTTAATGTTTGTGGCATTGACTTACTATGCAAAATCAAGATCGACACTTCTTTAATCAAATTGGATAGGATTAGCGTTCATGGCTTTGATAATGTTGGTAGACCATCCCTGGGTACCATAACTTTACCTGTAAAGATTGGACCCGTGACATTATCTACCCTTTTTCATGTCATGCCTGGTTTTCTTTCATATAATATGATTTTCAGTAGACCATGGATTCATACCATGGGAGCAGTTCTGTCTACCCTTCATTGATCAATAAAGTTCATCTATCAAAACAAGCCACACACTGTTGAAGATGATCCTGAACCGAAAAATTGTTTACATATTGAAACACAAAAACACGTTAACAATCATAAGAGTCTAAACAACTTACAGCTTGATTTGTCAACACTTCTTGCCATAGACAATGTTGTGTAAGACTCTAAACAATCAAATTCACTTTCTGGTGATGATTGGGGTTCATTATATTTTACTCCTTCTTGTGTGGGGAATATAAACTTAATAACTTTGACACATCAAAAGTTGCATTGATTTCATTCAAGCAATCTTTGAAAACACCTGAGAAACCCAAAGTCTCCCTAGTAAAAAACAAAGACAATACTATTACTTATACTACAGATTATGAGACCTACAAGGCCTCGCTATCTTCTAAAGAGATGGACTCTCTCTATGGTCATGGATTTCAAATCTTGTACAAAAATTACTACTATGTAGGCAATGGTTGTGCTGTAAATCAATAAGGAATCAGAGTACCTCTATACAAGTTGTTGGATTTAACTACACGACCACTATTAGATACTTCTCATTGAAGCCCACCAAAGCCTACCGTCATCCTAAACTTAATGTCAATACAATATCAATAGGACTATATCTACATGTGAGATATCTTGATCTGATAGACAAGATTTTCCACAGGAAGTATCCCATCAAATTAGGTAAGTATTTCTCCCTCCTTTAGCCACACTCGATGTAGCACCTCTTCTACTTTCTCTCAAGGGTGGCCTCCTCCTATATATATATATATGCTATAATATTGTGTCGTTTTGTGTCCCCCCATGATGTGCTATGTGTTGTTTAGGTTTCCTTGGATGACCCTTGATGCTCTTTTAAGGTCAAGGATATTAGGAGACCGCCTCTGTTGTGACCTTTCTTCTATTTGATTCATCATTCTTCTATATTCCTTCTCCTCTATTTTATTGTTGTGTGTCATTCCTTAGGGGCATAGTGTTGCGGAGGGTGTTTTGGGGGCATCCTCTTACGTGGTGTTCCTAAGGCACTTGTTCTCCTCTCTCATTTTTATAGTTTACCTTCTTTAGTGGTTCTACCTAGTCGGTGGATGATGAACATAAATTAATACTGATATGGACCGTGTGTCCCTTCAGTGAGTAAGCAAAAATGGACCTAGACCATATATGAAGATGGGGTTGATATATATATATCCAATGCTTGACTAGTAGAATCACTTCATGTGATGTATCATGTCATCTTATCTCTTCTAACAAACCTTTGCAATACAACTGCTCCATGCACTTTGGATTGTTTTGTATCTCACCTTATTGTTACACTCGGTCCTAAGATACCTACAGTATAAGCCCAATGGCTATAGTCAAATCCAAACCTGTCAATGTAGCCTTGGTTTCTTGAATTTGATCTAATACATGGATAGCTTTCATAATGTGATATGGTTGTTATCTTAGAGTAAGATTTTCTAACCATCTTGTTATCTTATCATATCTTATCAATGTGTTTGTGGGAACATTCAATGATTGTGGCACATGTCACCTCTAGGGGCATGGGCTTTGTGAGAGCTCTTGTTCTATTGTGTGTTTTCACTCTACCTTAATGTGCTTGATATTGGTAAGCGACATCAACCACCTTAAGGTGGGGGCATATATAATGGTATATGTCTGATTATTTTGGCACTAACGAAGTGTGTTTGTAAGCCCTCTCTGTGAGGTGGGATGTTGTATCTCTTGAGCTAGTGCACATCCTTATTTAAATTACAAGCAAGAAATCCCTCTCCACGAGGCGAGATTACATATATCTTGAGCTAGTGCATATCCTTTTATACAAATCCCTTTTGTGGAAGGCGGGATGGTGTATCTCTTGAGCTAGTGCACATCCTTTTATACAAAGTCCTCATTGGGAGGCAAGGTTGGATCTTGAGCTATCCTCCCTTAAGCATGTCTTTGGCAGTTGTTGTAACATAATCTCAATTCTCAGGTGTATTTGGCGTGTTTTAGATGGTGGGACTTAGGAATAAGCTCCTTCTATCACTCGTGTTTTCCGTGTATAAGACGTATAGTATGTCTATGGCATGTTATATGGCACTCGTGTATTCCATGTGTCTTCCCCCTTGTGTGGTTTCAAGGGTGTAGTGATGAGCTCCCCCCACACTTAGGTTTTTGTTTTGCATGTTTTCCCCCTGGTGTAGTATCAAGGGTGTAGCGATGAGCTCCCCTGCCCCTTAGGATTTTATTTCATTTATGAAAATATAATATCAATGCATTCATCATGTTTTGTGTGACTGCTCTCATGTCTTCATCGTGTATTACGTTATTTCTGTTGTATTCTCTATGTTGTGCATGTTTCTTACTGTCTTCATTGTGTCTTACATGTCTTCAATGTATCTTCTACTAGTGCTTACCTAAGATTGGGGGCTATAAATAGTTCCTCAATCTTTGTGTATGCATTAGATTCATGTGCTTGGCATGTTTGATGTGTTTTCGATCATACTTTAATGCATGTATGAGTCATAAGTTCATACATACATTAAAGTGGGGGCTAAATGTTACGTCATAAAATGTCCCCCTAGGACTTTTTACCACCTAGTTTAGCTCCTAGGTCCCCTTAATTTCATTATGCATGTGTAAAATTTATCCCAGAGAAAATTCCCTTGAAACCCATGTCAAATGGGGCCTAAGGGTCTACTTTAAAGCTAAATCATGACTCAAAAATCACCCCTGGACCTAGGCACCCGAGCCCTAGTCCAAGCCTATTTTGCCGAGACCTAAATTTTGGATGTCGGCTTAGACCATTAAAATAGTTTCCTTTGTCGGCCTTTTCAATTTGAATTATGAAAGTTAGTAGGAATGCATATATAAACATGTTTAGGACTTCATTTAACTAGGGATGTATAATGCAAACTTGTGATATTGAGCTAAGGGATTCCAAAGCATTCATTGTGTTGCAAAGTAGACTTGTGTTGTTATTGTGTTTGTTTGTTACATATTTGGCTTCATCAATCCATCTCCTCATGGTGTGAAAGATCTTCATTCTTTCATGAGGGCTTCACCTCTAAGGTGATATCTATTTGTGTTTCAATCAATCTATCTCATCATTTGATTTTGCCTCTGTCCACCAAGGACACGTACTCTATCTAACAATGGTATTGGAAGGCTTGAATGCCATTCCAGGTCTTGACTGAGGCAAGCTCCTAAACACCACAACCCCCAAACCCCTCTCTTGTGATTGTAGGTTACAGGTGTGAGATCTTGCGAAATGAAGTTGCAGAGAAGATGAGCAGAGCATAAAGATTTGGGATTTGAGAAGAAATTGTAGAAACCCTAACCTACTGGACTAGGGAGCCCACCCCGTCGTCCTCTCGACTGTCAGTGTTAGAAACTCTAAAGCAAATTGCAGTCCTAATCACCTCATTGTTCCTGATCTACAGAAAAAGTGACATGTTGGACTGGGCACCCGCCCTAGTGTCCCCGAAGTTTCTACCTTAAGAAATCTAAATCTTGTTATGTTTCTAATTTGTATTTAGTTCCTTCCTATGAGATCATATGTCATATATTTCTCGTATGAACCCAAAATCATACAATTAGGGTTTAAGGCTTAATTGAACTAGGGTTTGACATATCTAGCAATCTAATCTATCTTTCCATATCATTCCTAAGTGACATCAATGTATAGTTGAGTCCTCTCCATCTGTAGTGACTCATCTCGATTATTGTCCTTGAGTGTTATTATGAAAGGAGGATTTGATTGAATCTACCTTAACCACACTTCAACCTATCTTCATTTTCACACATAATATATATATATATATATATATATATATATATATAGAGAGAGAGAGAGAGAGAGAGAGAGTGTGTGTTAAGTTTTTTCAAAATTTAAAGTTTTGTGGAAATTTACTCCATGAAGTGGAAGCACCTGCATTTAATATGAAGTAATGCAAAGTCAGTGAGGAGTTAAAACTCCATTGCACTACCATATGAGATGTGCACCACTTTAGTTGGAAGTGATGGTGCCAAAAGTGGGAATTAATCTACATGGGAATCCCTAGTGACCAAGGAGAAAATTCATGGGCTTTGCCACCCAAGAATATAGGAAAATTAGTGAAGAAGATAGGGAGATGGAAAGGAAAAAGGGAAGTGTGAAAAACAACAGGAAAGGAATTCGACTCTACAACTTTTGAGAAGATGTTGCTGGTGATTTAGTATGTTTTACAATTTTGGTGAAGCATTTGATTAAGTATTCATTCTCAATTCTTTTCTATTGCAATTTGTTGAACTTGGGTTTGCATTATTTTTTTCTTGTTTTTAAAAGAATATGTGGGAGTTATAAGAGAGTTTTCTCTGTTTCATTAGTAATGCTTATATGAGTGTAAACCCAATTTTACTTGGTAATACCTTTGTTTGGTTTATACTTTGATGATAAGTATTGGCTTATATATATTATAGAAATTAAATCTAGTCAATGTTTGATTGTTATAAGGTATTTTTAAAGACTGTAACTGGTTTGAGTAATAGTATTATTCTTTTGTTGGAGAAAACCTCATTTGGCTGCATGTTTGAAAAATTAGAGAATGTTGTATAACTTCAACAGGACTATTTTTATTGTAATAGTTGCTATGTCTTCATAGAAACTAGTAGCAGCCTGGGTAGGGTTATTTTCTTAAGTTAATGATATTTGACCTTGGTCGGGTCTTCCTTTTGTTATCAAAAGGCCATTCTCTGGTTAATACAACCATATGTATAGGTTAGATTTCGGTATATCATGGGATGATGTAAACATTATAAGTCTATATATTTTCATATGAGTCAAATTTTATCAACTAGTACTATGTCTTACTTGATTCTTGAATATAAATTATTGGTTGTTTAATGTTTATTATATGTAGGTGTATGTATGTACAATTTATGAATGAACAGGGGTTTAGGTTTGTTATAACCATGATTAGTTCTTCTTTCTATATGGAAAATGAATGAGTAATTTTAACCTTGAATTCATCCAGGTCATTTCTCTGTATTTTATTTAAGATTTGAGAAAACCTATCACTCGACCATATATATAGGATTTAAAAGAAATGAAAATGTATTCATTATTATTCAACCCTATACATAAATTTGAATACAATGAATACATATTCATTTGCAATTAATCATTCTTAGTTCTTAATTTTATATAAGTGTATATTTAGACCCTCGATATATCATTGAGTTGGTTTAGTGTGTCAATGTCACAGACGCACATCTTACTTGTCTTGTACTGATTCTGTATACATATGAGAAAGCATAATAGGGATGGGTTTAAGTTATCTTAAGTATGAACAGTTTGACAACTCAAGAATCTCTTTTTAGAAATGTTATAAAATGTTTATCTTGAGTACATGATATGAAAAGAGTTCAGTTGTAAACTATTTTAATTCTTGTCAGTGTAAATTATCTTTATAGGAGGAAATTGAAGCTATTTTGTTGACCTCGATGAATTAATGATATCAACCTACATTGGGTATTTAACCCTGAGTAGTTTATAAGAATGGTATTATTTAACCTATGGGTAGACCTCATATGGTATATAGTATGCAAAATATTTATCTTCTTTGTTTGTGATTGATGTCTCATTATATATATATAGTTGTATTTTATCTTGTTAATTCTTTCACATTCAAAAGAAACTCTGAGGTGAGTTGAAAGATTTGGAAGAATAATAAATACATTTTTATATGTTTATTTATTCATTATGAATGCAGAGGTCTTATGTTTTGATCAGAGGATTGTAAACTCATATTAGAGAAAGACATATGTGGTCATTAACTGTATTTATTACTTCATTTCAGATCTATTCAAATTTGTATAATAGTAGAATGCCTGAACCAATGAATAAGGTTAGCATGGAAATAAATTGAGTTGAATTTTGTTATCTAGAGTTTTGGACAAAAAACCTAGAAGGAATTTGTGAATTTTTAGTTGTTTATTTCATTATTTTTTATTGATATATTTAAGCATCTGATATTCTATGATCAATTTGATCAATGAGTGATGTATTAGTATTCTTATATACTAAATTTATAAGGATTTAATTTGTAAGTTCATGTTTCAATTGTCAATCTAACAAAATGCTGAGAATGTACAACAGTACCAGAAAATACTTAGCTTTTTCTAATTATACATCTATCATTTGTTTGACTAGGATGGATGTAGTTGTCTTTAACTCCTTATCTACTAGTCAAGCCAATGATAGTGGGCTACTTACCAAATGCAAAAATGCGTATGTCTAAGATATTATTCTTTGATAAATCCTTGTGAGTGAATACAATGTTTTATGTTAACAAGTTTGAGATAGAGGTGTCTGAACATACATCACACATCTCCATTCTAGAATCTATATTTGAATTATCAAAACTTTGGCCAAAGTAATACAAAATCACTACTTGCATTGTTTGTTCACAATGTCTTATATTTGCATAACAGTCAGATTGTGTCATACATAGCTAGAGGGATTCTAGAGTCGTATGATAGATTCTTTGAGATTGGACACAACACTAGTTCTCGGATGGTGTGATGTACTTGTTGATTCCCTTTATTTTCTACCCTCGTGAAGGGTAAGGCCACTTCTCATTGGAAGGTGTGTCGTGGACTGTTGGTCTGTGGTTGGAGGAAAAACACTCGGATGTGTTGGGATAAGGTGCCATTAATCTTGTAAATCCCATTATTGTATTATTCCATTTATTTTTTGTAATTACCCATAAGGGATGTACTAGTTTCACTGGCAGTGGTAAAAATTATTTACTGTCCACAGTAATTACGGAGTTACTGTACTGGTAAGTTCTGAAGTTACCAGTGGTAGTTATGTGATGTCATTTACTATGGTAAATGGTAATTGGTCAAAGTGGGGTGCACATGTGGAGGAATCACCTATTTTTAGTGTTATGACGTGCATCATAGATGTTGTAAGAAGGTGTAAGAGATTCTGTGACAACTGTAAGTTGTCATAAGAATCTATGATATTTATGACAGCATATGATGTGTCATAAGATGTTGTAAGTGGCTATTTTTGGCCCCTAGGCATTCAAGCTTGTATGGGCATCTTTTGCCAAGTGTAGGATGCATGTATGACAACTTTTATGACCTCGTAAAAGCCTATTTTTGTCCATGGACGCCCAAGGTTGTATTGTTGACTCTTGACAAGTGTTATGAGCATGTAAGAAGCCATTGAATGTTGCATGGGTGAAGATTCCAAGGTGGACACACATCTTGAGGTTTTGTAAATTCTATATAAACCATGGCATAGTAGATGAGATGCATAACAGTTTATAGGTACCCAGGTTCTGCCGGAGTGAAGGTTGAAGGATAGAAGAAGTGAATGTATTTGTAATCTCCTTTTGTGAAGATAATACAACTTGGCCTCTTTTTTCTTGGTAGAGTTTTTTACCTGCAAGGGTTTTCTCCACATTAAACACTGTGTTGTGTGCTTCATTCTACTTCTGGTATATTTCTATATTGTGGGTTTATATTCTATGTTGCAATCTCCATATTTAATACTCTATTAAAGATCGTTAAATATACATTTGAATTAGCTTTCCGTTGAGTAGTGTTTATTTCATTTCTAACATTTGGTATTAGAGCCTGGCCAGCTTTGACTCTTGGGTGGTAGTGTGGAAGTTGTAGCTGCAGTGGGAGATTTGGTTGTGTTTGTTTTGTAGATCTTGTGTTGATATTATAGCTGGATCCACCATTGCATCAACCTCTCATTTGGACATTGAGAAGTTCAACGAAACAGAGTATGAGTTGTGGAAGTTGAAAATGGACGATTTGTTGGAAGAAAGAAACCAGTGATTAGCTATTCTAAAAGAGAAGAAACTCGATGAAGTCTCTCTAGATGAATAGGAAAGGTTGGATAAGAAGGCACGAGGAACCATCCGTTTGTGTCTGTCAGACTTTGTCCTGTCGAATGTTGCAAAGGAAGAGACTGCACATAAATTGTGGAATCGGTCGGGTGAGATCTATCAATTCAAGAGTATGGTAAATAAACTCTATTTAAAAAGAAAATTATTTTCCATGAAAATGAGAGAGGGTGATTCAGTTGCAGAGCATTTAAATTCTTTTAATTTGTTATTGAGTTATCTTGCTTCAGTAGATGTTGATGTTAGTGAGGAAGATAAATGTATCTTACTGCTTTATTCTTTACTTGAGTCTTAGGAGAATGTTATCCTTGCTATCACTGCTAAGCTTGCAGATCCAAAGTTGGATGCTCTTGTTTCAGTGCTACTATCACAAGAATTGAGGAAGAAGAGTTTGGATAGTTCATGGGATGTTCTCAATGTTAGGGGAAGGTCTAGGGAAAGAGGATCGAAAGGAGATTAGAAAGGGGCTAAGGACAAGTCCAAGGGCCGGTCTAAGACTCCTAGAAAGAAGAACAGAGTTAAGTGTTGGAACTGCAGTAAAAGGGGACATGTGAAGGAGTGTAGGAACCCAAAGAAATATTGGGAGAGTGCTTCAGATAAGTCCTCAAATGCAGGTGAAGATGTTTTACTTTCTACATGCAATGTTGTTTCTAATGAAAATAGGTTGGTTGACTCATGATGCTCATTTCATATGACCCCGCATAAGGAATCGTTCTCCACATATGAGGAATATGGAGGTAATATCTACCTTGGAGACAACTCTACATATCCGATAGTTGGGAAAGGCAAGGTACTGTTGTGTTTCAGTGATGGGAGGATTAAAACCCTCCTTGATGTTTATCATATTCTTGGATTAGCTAGAAATTTGATTTATGTTTCAAAGCTGAATGATTTGGGAATGCATGTGACTTTTGACAAGCATGGCTGCAGATTGGTGAGAGGGAAATTGGTGGTAGAGAAGGGGAAGAAATTGGAAAACCTGTTCAATCTTGAAGCCACTATAGTTTGTAATGTCTCCTATGTATTTGAGGCCAGTATTCAAAATACATGTATGGTGTGGCACCGTAGATTGGGCCACACTAGCAATAATGTTTTGAAAACTATTAAGACTAAAGATTTGTTGGACAGTTTCTCTTATTCTAATAAGCACTTTGATTTCTATGAGCATTGTGTGTTTGGTAAACAAAACAAAGTCATTTCTTTCAGGAAGCAATAGAGCAAAAGAGAAGTTAGAAATTATTCATATGGATGTGTTTGGACATGTGGATAATGATTCTATCAAAAAATTTCATTATTTTGTTACCTTCATTGATGATGTGTCCAGATTTACTTGGATTTATTATATGAAACACAAATCTAAAGTTTTCACTAAGTTTAAGGAGTTAAAAGTCTTAGTAGAGAACCAATCAGGATTGAAGATAAAAATATTAAGATCTGACAATGGAAGGGAATATTGCTCTAAGGAATTTGATGAGTTTTGCAAGCATATAGGTATTCTTAGACAAAAGACAACTCTGTATACACCATAATATAATGTATTGCAGAAAGGATGAACCGAACAATCATGGAAAGGGCCATAAGTATGCTGAGTGATGCACAGTTGGATAAATGCTTTTGGGCAAAGGTTGTATGTACTACTTGCTACTTGATTAATAGATCTCCTTGTAAGGCTCTTGATTCGACACCTTATGAAGTGTGGACATGTAAGAAACTTTTTTGTTTCATATTTAAGGGTTTTTGGTTGTGAGGCTTTTGTTCATGTGCCTAAGGAAAAGTGATCTATGTTGGATCCAAAAGCTGAAAAGTGTACATTCATTGGATATGGTGATAATGTCAAAGGTTATAAGCTTTGGAATCCACTAACTTGTAAGATTATCTATTCTAGAGATGTTATTTTCAGGGAACTTAGAGCTATTTCTGAACCTAAGTAGCCAAAATAAAAATATGAAAAGGTAAAGAGAGTGCACTTTGAGTTAGAGAAGAAAGATGCACCTCAGGAAGAATAGAATGATGGATTGGGGGTGAAGAAGAAGAAGAAGATTCAAGTTGTTCTGATGAAGATGAGTCTGTTGTTATAGAAGAAGTTGGTACAGATGATCATGCAGAAGAACAAGTTGAGACTCTTACTCCACCCTTGAGGAGATCCACAAGATGACAGAATTGAGTTTACAGGTATAGCCCACCAGATTTCCATTGTGTATTTGCTTTATTGAGTACTAACGATGAGCCTAGATCCTATGGGGAAGCTATTCTTTTAGATGATAGTGAGTCTTGGCAGTTAGCCATGCAGGAGAAGATGATGGCTTTAGACTCTTGTAACGCTTGGGATCTTGCTTGTTTGCCCAAAGGAAGAAAGGCCATAGGTTGTAAGTGCGTCTTTAAGAAGAAGTTTAGAGCAGACGGTTCATTGGAGAAGTACAAGGCTAGACTGGTAGACAAGGGCTACTCCTAGAGAGAGGGAGTTGATTTTGGTGAGATATTCTCTCCTGTTGCTAAATTGACTTCTATTAGATTTTTTTTATGCATTGTTGCAGCTTATGATTGGGAGATTGAGAAAATGGATGTTAAGACTGCATTCTTGCATGGAGATCTTGAGGAAGAAATGTATATGCAACAACCTACATGTTTTGAGGTAAAAGGGAAAGAAAAATGGGTTTGCAGGTTAAAAAGGTCTCTCTATGGTTTAAAATACAAAAGTTTGATTCATTCATGTTGAAATTGGGTTTTGTTAGAAGCAATGAGGATCATTGTGTTTACATTTATTGTATTGATGATTCTATATTGGTTATTGCATTGTATGTTGATGACATGTTATTTTTTAACAATACTAAGGGTATGATCAATGCGCTTAAAGTCCAACTTTCAAGTGCATTTGACATGAAGGATCTTGGAGCTGCCAGGTATATTTTGGGTATGGAGATCAGAAGGGACATAGGTAACAAAAAGCTTTGGTTGTCATAAAGTAAGTATGTGAATACTATTTTACAGAGATTTAGTATGCAGGACTGTAACCCAATTAGAGTTCCTTTACCCATTGGTACTAAGCTTTCAATAGATATGTGTCCAAAGATTGAGGATGATCTTGAGGATATGTCTAATGTGCCATATGCTAGTGTTGTAGGGAGCTTGATGTATGCAATGGTTTGCACTAGGCCAGATATTGCCCAACCAGTGGGAGTTTTGAGTAGATTTATGTCTACCCTGGTAGACAACATTGGAATTATGCGAAGAGGGTGCTTAAATATCTTGTAGGTACTCCTGATTACTGTTTGGTTTACTCTGGTACTGATAGTGTTGATAAATCTTTGGACATACATGGTTTTGTTGATGCAGACTGGGTAGGTGACTTGGATAGTCGAAGGTCCACTAGTGGCTATGTGTGTTACTCTATTTGGAGGAGCAGTGAGTTGGATGAGTAAGAGGCAGCCCACAGTTGCTTTGTCCACCATAGAAGCAGAGTATATGGCTGCTACCCATGTCTCTAAGGAGGTAGTCTGGTTGAGGAGACTATGTAGAGGTATTGGATTTGATTGTAGGATCATTTAGATTGGTTGTGATAGCCAAAGTGCTATCTGTTTGGCCAAGAATCCCATGTATCATGCTCACACTAAGCATGTTGATGTTCAGTATCACTTTGTTCGAGAGTTGGTTACAAATGAACTAATTGAGCTAAAGAAGATAGACACTCAGGAAAATGTTGTGGATTCATTGACCAAGTCTATGAGCACAGAGAAGTCCGTGTGGTGCAGAGAGGCCATGGGCCTTGTTTCTAGTGCCTGATTATTTACTATTATTTTTTATATGGGTTGATTTACAATGTATAATGTCAAGTGGGAGAATGTTGGGATAAGGTGCCATTAACCTTGTAAATCCCATTATTATATTATTCCATTTATTTTTTGTAATTACCCATAAGGGATGTACTAGTTTCACTAACAATGGTAAAAATTATTTACTGTCCACAGTAATTATGGAGTTACTGCACCGGTAAGTTCCAGAGTTATCGGCGGTAGTTACAGGATGTCATTTACTATGGTAAATGGTAATTGGTCAAAGTGGGGTGCACATGTGGAGGAATCACCTATTTTTAGTGTTATGACGCGCGTCATAGATGTTGTAAGAAGGTGTAAGAGATTCTATGACAACTGTAAGTTGTCATAAGAATCTATGACATTTATGACAGCATATGACGCATCATAAGATGTTGTAAGTGGCTATTTTTGGCCCCTAGGAGTTCAAGCTTGCATGGGCATCTTTTGCCAAGTGTAGGATGCATGTATGATAGCTTTTATGACCCCATAAGAGCCTATTTTTGTCCATGGACGCCCAGGGTTGTATTGTTGACTCTTGACAAGTGTTATGAGCTTGTAAGAAGTCATTAAATACTACATGGGTGAAGATTCCAAGGTGGACACCCATCTTGAGGTTGTGTAAATTCTATATAAACCATTGCATAGTAGATGAGATGCATAACAGTTTACAGGTACCCAGGGTCTGCCAGAGTGAAGGTTGAAGGATAGAGGAAGTGAATGTATTTGTAATCTCCTTTTGTGAAGATAATACAACTTGGCCTCTTTTTTCTTGGTGGAGTTTTTACCTGCAAGGGTTTTCTCCATGTTAAACATTGTGTTGTGTGCTTCATTCTGCTTCTGGTATATTTCTGTATTGTGGGTTTATATTTTGTGTTGCAATATCCATCTTTAATACTTTGTTAAAGATCGCTAAATATACATTTGAATTAGATTTCCATTGAGTAGTGTTGCTTTCATTTCTAACAGGATGATGCTCTCCCTCTTGCAGTTGAAGAATGCTGAAGACTTGGTTACTTAGAGACATTGTTTATATTTTTCACATGACAATTGTACTTTTGAAAATTTGTAAATAGAGCATCATGATGTGGATGCGACCAAGTAATATTTAATCTATGAATATTGGTATATTGATTTATTATAAATGATTTATGAGATGATATAAATTCTTTATGATTACTCTTTAATGTAAATATAAGTTAACTATGTTTATTTAAAAAAAAAAAGTGGTTTGCTTAGTAAATTTTTAATTTGTTTTTAGAGAACGGGCAGGTGTTTGTTACACACATAAAAACTAGTTGGAAGGATTAGATCGATCTTAAATTTGAATTTGAAACTAGAAGCTTAAAGGTTGTTTCTACAAATATGCATTTGACCCAAATCATTTACACAATCATAAATTTGGCCCAAGGTAGGAGATGGAAGAATATAAAAAATTAAGACTAATCCTTGAATTTATAGATGGAAACATATAAGGTTCAATCTCACGTCCACTTTCAAAAAAACTATAGACTGATACTTTTATTATTACATAAAGAATAATCAACTCAAAATAAATCCAAAAGAAATATCAATTTTCACCATTACAAATATAAAATATTATCATATAAATAAAAGTTACTTATCATAAAGCTTAATTAGCCGATAGGCTTTTATATGTGAGCATTATAATACTTGGAATTGTCTCACGCCGAAAAAGTTTCTAAACTCGCCGGTTGTTCCTATCGGTGTATTCCTTGAACCTCCTATGAATGCAAGTGCTAGTGATATCATATATGTAGCTCACCTATCATAATTTTTTTAGTTTTTCAAATTAAAAATTATATATAATCTCAACACAAAACTCTATGCTCTATATACTATAGAGAAACTCTCTCTAAATTTTCAAAAACAAGGAGTGACTATAAATATAGTCTAATCTCAAGGTGGTTACCAATTAGACACCATAAGGAGCTTGAAATGTTTAGCAATTTCCACCTTTACAACATTCATGGAAATTGGTTAAGACTTTAAGTGTAAAAAGAGAAAAGAGTAGAGATAACCGTGCACATTTCTAACACCTCAACATGTTAGAAAATGTTAGAAATATAGACTAGAAGTACACCTAAAACTTACTCAACTTAATTTTTTTCGTATCAATTGGAAATAAAAGTCGTCTATTCCAATAGGAGTAGGATTTGATACTTAGAGAATATTTAAAAGACGTTAACGTGTTTGAATTGGTTTGTTTTATTTACTTTAAGGGATATATGGTAAGTTTTATGATAAGATGGAAGTTATGAGATTTTTTTAAAATTTTATGATAAGATTAAAATTTATTATTAGTTTTTTAATGTTTTCAAATGTTTTCCTTGGAAATAGTTAAGTTTGTCTTGTAAATTATGTAAAAGTTAAAAATTATGTTGTTTTTTAATGTTTGTTATTTATTGTAGATTTTTATTTTACAAAAATTGTTTATGGTAATTTTTTTATTTGTCTGTTGTAATTTTTTACCGATTAATTATATGAATGAATTTTTATTTCACAATATATATTTATTTTTAGATTTTTCAATCACATTGGTGGATTTACATAAAGTAGTGGCATTCATCCTAAATCGAGTTCTCAATCTTTTCCCTCTTGCTACCACCAAGCTTCTTCTCACTAGTCTCCAACCATGCTTATCAAGCATTATATGCATTCTTGAATCATTCACCTTAGATACATAAATTAAATTTCCTGCTAATTTAGGAACATGTAAAACACCGAAGAGGGTTTTTATCCTCCCATCGCTAAAACACAATTGGACCTTACCCCATCCAACTATCAGGTATGAATTGTTGTCCCCAAGGTAGACTTCACCTCCATCATATTCTTCATATGTGGCAAACCACTCATTATGAGGAGTCATGTGATATGAGCATCCTGAGTCAACTAACCAGTGTTCGTTAGAAATAATATTACATGAAGAAAGTAAGACTTTATCATCTGATTTCAAGGACTTTTCTATAGAGGAATCTCACTATTTCTTCTTGTTCATATGTTCCTTCTTAACATGTTCCCTCTTTCCACAATTCTAACACTTTGTTCTTTTTACTAGGAGTTTTAGATCTGCCCTTAGACTTGTCTTTAGGCCCCTTTTGTTCTCCTTTATATCCACCTCTTTTCTTGGACCTTCCCCTAACAATGAGAGCATCCATTGAGTTATTCATAGCTTTGTTTCTCATTTCCCATGACGACAATGTTGCAACAAGAGCATCCATCTTGGGATCTTTAAGATTAGCACTAATAGCAAGAATGAAATTCTCCCATGGCTCAAGCAAAGAACAAAGAAGCATAATACATGTTTATTTTCTTCCTAAATCTTCACATCAATAGAGGCTAATTGACTCAAAATTAAATTAAAAGTATTTAAATGCTCAACAATAGAATCATCTTCCTTCATTTTCAGAGAAAGTAATTTTCTTTTCAAATATAATTTATTTATGAGACTCTTGGCTTGGTAGATCTCACCCAAACATTTCCATAGAGAATATGTAGTCGACTCTTCATCTATATTTAACATAACTGAATCTAAAAGAGAAAGATGAATTTTTCTCCATGCTTTCTTTTATATTTTATCCCTTTCATCTTGATCTATTTTGGGGGGTTTCTTTTTCTTTGTTGTATCTAATCATTGATCTCTTTATTCAAGGAGATCCTCCATCTTCATCTTCCATTGAAATTCTCAACATCCAATTGAGATGTAGATGCGGCCATGGCTTGCACACACAAATTTGCAAAAAAAAAATTAAATAAAACTCCCACTGTAGCTCAAAAAACCTTTCCCTTTTGCCCACAAAAACAAAGTTGGTCAGGCTATGATATCAAATGTTAGGAAAATAAGGTAAAACCACTACAAATGGAAATCTAAAATCAAGTCTATAAATCTAAATTAAGACTTAATGAACATGAAAACCCATTCAACAATATGCTACTTAATTATAGAATACCATATGGAGATTATGAAATTAAACCTACAACAATAGGAATTAGCAATACCACAAAGAACATAGTATTTAACTTCAGACAATAGTACAATGCAACAATCTTCCTCCAATCCTTCTATCTCTTCAATTTGACTCCATGTGTAACTCACAATGCAATCTACGACCTCAAGCACCTGTTAAATAACAATTCATATTACATGAAAAAATTCCTCAAAAATGGTATCCAAACTTCAACAAATACCAATGCCTCATTTTGGGAATCTAGTCAACATGCTAAACATAGCCTCTTACACCTTCTTATAGCCTCTTATAGCCTATCATAACTGAATAAAATTATCTCTCCATTTCATGTGCCTAGTTTGTCATACAATCCCTTGAAAATAGGACATGCTCTTACAAGATGTCATAGACAATCAATAGCTATGCAAAGATTCTCTTTTACCCGTGTCATAAAACCTCAAGAATAGCCACACCAACTTGGGCACCTAGTTTGACTTTATTATCCATTTACCTTCCCAAAGTAAAAGATGCTTAAATGGTAAATAGTAAACACCGCCAGTAAATAATTAATGTACCAGTTAAAAATAATTACCATTGTCAATGAATCATCCATCCCTTATGAATGCATTTACAAACAATATTAGGAATAATTAAATGATATAGGATTTACAAGGTTTATGACTTAATCTTGGTACTCAAGAGTTTACACATGATAGGGATAGTTCCTCCCTTGCATCAAACCCTACAAGAATACTAAGTTGGTAGCTTTGTAAATGATTGAATCTATTAGGAAAACATGTAGTGGCCATCCTAGATGATGATGCAATGCAAGAACTCTGATAAGTGCTCCTTAATAAGTGTGCAAGTAAGAATGTTAGCTAAGATCTAGATCTTGGACAATAACTAAAATGAATTAGGGTCACCCCTCTAAATACAACTTCAAGGGTCCCAAATGAAACATTTTGTGCTTTGAGTCAACCCATAACAACTAGTTGGAAGGGTTAGATCAACCCTAAATTTGAATTTGAAAACTAAAAGCTCAAAGGTCATTTCTACAACTATGTATTTGGCCCAAATCATTTACACAATCATAGATTTGGCCCAAGATAGGAGATGGAAGAATGATCTGAAAATTAGGACTAATCCTTGAAAGTAAATATAGATGAAAATAGATAAGGTTCAATCATATATCCACTTTCAACAAAAACTACATGACATACTTTTATTATTACATAAAAAATAATCAAATCAAAATAAATCCAAAACAAAAAAAATATAAAATATCAATTTTTACCATTACAAATATAAAATAATATCATATATAAAAAAGTTATATCATATATGGAGCTAACCTAACCATAATTTTTTTAGTTTTTCAAATTTATATATATATATATATATATATATATATATATATATATATATATATATATATATATATATATATATATATATATATATATATATCAACACAAAACTCTATGCTCTATCTACTATATAGAGCAACTCTTGTCTAAATTTGAAAAAAGAAAGAGTGACTATAAATATAGCCTAATCTCGAGGTGGAAGGTTGTTACGAGTAAGACACCATAAGGATCAATTTCTACCTTTACAATATTAATGGAAATTGGTTGATACTTTAGTGGAAGAAGAGAAAAGAGTAGAGATAATCGTGCACATATCTAACACCTCAAAATGTTAGAAAATGTTAGAAATATAGACTAAAAGTACACATAAACCTTAATTTTTTTCTTCACTTGTAGACTTATTTTTGTGATGGGTAAAGATTAATAGCACATGCTTATAATTAATTAATTGAAAAGCAAAATAAATTAGTATCCAAGTGAACATAAAATTCTCTTATGCCAATAAGATTTGATACTTGAGAGAATATTTAAAAGCCATTAACGTGTTTGAATTGGTTTGTTTTTCTTTTTACTTTAAGAGATATATTGTAAGCTTTCCGATAAGATGGAAGTTACGAGATGTTTAATTTTTTTTTTTTATATGATTAAAATTTATTATTAGTCTTTATTTAATTCTTATGTTTTCAAATGTTTCTTGGAAATAGTTAGTTTGCTTTTTAAATTATGCAAAGATTAAAAAATTATGTTGTTTTTTAATGTTGTTGTTTGTTATAATTTTTTATTTTACAAAAATTATTATTGGTAATTTTTTTATTTCCCTATTGTAATTTTTTTATTGGTTAACTATATGATTTTTTTTTTAAATTATAAGGGAAAAAACAATCAATTTTAAATCGAGGGAAAGAAAAATTAAGCTTAGTTTCTAGTGTTTGAGAACAACCACTTCCCTAGTTTTTATTTCATAAGGGAAAATAGTGGTTTTGAATTTCCTATTGGTAGAGAACAAGTTTCCTAGGTGGGACAATTTTTAGAAAATTATAGAAATTTAAAATAGTCATCCATCCCCAACCTTTGCCTCAGTTGAAAAAACAAAAGCATGACACCTTGACTATTATAGATGTCATTGATGATACATGTGTAGAGTGTAGTTTTTGTATGAGAACACAATGAATGAATATGTAGCCCCCTTGTATTCCCACACTACCCACCAATTTTGAGCCACCATTATCATCATTGATGAGTGTTATAATTGTCTTTTTAATCTTTGTCTTTCATGCCTCTAAGCTGGATTCCTACAGACAATTCCATCTTTTTAAGTCAAGACTTTATTTGATATATGGATAAAGCACTATGTTATTTGTATTATGTTTTAATGGATGTTTGCATGATTAAAGTAGTTGTTTTCAAGATATAATGTGGTATGAATTGTTTGTTTATAATGATCTTAGTAAATGGAGATTTCTCTAGGACTAACTCTTTCTTGCAGTAACTCAAAACACTAACCTATAGCCAAGACTATGGAAGTTCTTGCAGCCAAGATTATATATGTTCCTGTAGCCATTGGACCAGTTCATGCAGCTGAACAACTCGCCTCATATAGCCAAGGGACCAACTCTTGCAACAAAGCATGCATTTACTTATAGTTGTTCAGCAACAGTCGACTCCTTCTTTGCAAATAAGAATAAGTTCCAGAAGTGGCCAAGAAGGAATGTGCAACAAATGGCAAGTGTTTATCCCTCAACTAGGAACATGTAGAGATTGGTTAAGTTCAAGATAACCGTCTCCATGTTTCTTGAATAAGCTTGCTCATTCCACAATCCTAATTAAAATTCTCCTCTTTGGTTGTTCAATTTTAGTTTCCTAGTTTTGTTTTGCTTATTCAAACATAGTCTTTCCCCTATCTAATGGGAATTGGACCGATTAAGTTGCTAATTCTCATAAATGCATGAAATTTTACCAGGTGTGTATATATCTTTCTCACCTAGCATATCTAGAGAGTTGGATTTTTCTTTATGATTGTATCAAATTATTATTGCAGTCAATAAACTGAGTTTTTATCACAGATTGTTTTACTATTGTTCTTGATTGATGGCGGATGAATAGATGAACTAATTTGATTAAGTAACTGATAAAATGGAAAAAAAAGTAGTCAACCTAAGTCAAGGCCCACTTGAGGTAGACTGCAGCCTATTAGTACTAGATTTATACAATCAGAATTAGATCTTAGAGCTAGATTTGTTTGATTCTATTTTAGTTTTCTATTATGTTTCAATTAAAAGACAATTATACATATTACCTTCACAATTTATAAGATAGTTTTTTATTTTTCAGTATTGCATTTCTTTCTTAGCTTGCAATAATTATCATTTACTAGCTATACAGAACTCCACATCCATAAATCTTTAGTTGTACACGTAGTACCAATACCATACCAATAAACACATCCTTGGGTTGATAAATTAAATGTAGTATGTCATCACTCACCAAGCTGCTTGATTTAGGATGAGGCCATCCATTGAGTTATATGCAAGCCTTAGTTGCATTAGGTTTAGTGGGAATTGATAATGCTCCATAATCATCTTGAATAACTAGAGTTCACCTTGATGTTTTCGTGTAATACTAATATCATTTTGAGTATCCCTCATATTCTCATTGCATTGATTTCTCTTCTTCTTCTAGCAATCCACTATATAATCAAGTTCAATATGTAGGTTATCTTGTTCAACCTAGTAGTCATGATTGATATTCTACTATTTAGAGAATGAGGCTTCAACATTCTGCTATTACCCACCTACCCCATCCTATGGCAATGATACTAATGGGTTTTATGCTTATTGGTTATGTCATTATCTTAAGCAAATCTATTTAGATCATTTAGTTTAACTAGTGCTACAAACTATGCGTTGTGGTTTCTAAGGTAGGTACAAAAGTAAGGATGACAAATAGAATCAGAAGGTTTAGGAGGTGGACATTAGTTCAACACCTAGAGGGTATTATTTGGACAAGATATAGAGAAGTTTGTGTTTTTTAAATTATGGCCTACATAATGTTTGTATGCTTTAATAAAAAAATAGATAATTTAGTAATAATTTTTCTTTCTTTTTGTATTGGTTGGTATGATTTTTCTAGGTGGGGTGAGCATTTTTTTAAATAAGGGAAAAAGGTGAAGCCTTACTTGTCATGTAGCTGCAACATATGGCCTTGCATAGAGGGTATGCAAGCACTTGTGTAGGACCCTCTATGGCTTTGGCAGCTAAGCTTCTTAATCTTCTTGTTCTACTTCTATGGTGTCTTTTGACACCACCACTTGTTCTAGAAGTTCTCAAACTCTACTAAATACAACTTCTTCAAATTTAAGTAGTTTTTATTGGTTTTAGTCTCATTGTCTTTAAGGTTTTTGGGGGCTTCCAATGTTAAATTGTCAAATAGTGTTAACTATGAATCTCAAGTGGTTATGGTGGCTCTTTTAACAATTTAGTTGTTTGGCATTTAGATGTGTTGAACACAATGAATACTGAGAGGGGGTGTGAATTAGTAATCTACAAAACCACCTCTTCACTTGTTCTTTAATACAATTACCAAATTCAATAACATGAAAGAAGAATAAATATAAGAACAACAACCACAAAGACATAACACATAGACACCAGGATTTTTACGTGGAAAACCCAAAAAGGGAAAAACTACAGTGAGTGTTAGCTCACAATATACTATGATAACAATACTGAATTACATAAGGCTCACTACCCAAAGAAATGCTCACTGCAGGTGGACTCACTACCCACTGAGAAAGAAAGATAGAAGAGAGGAGAAAAATGGCTCACTACCAGTAATGAACTATTGCAGATGCATCTATAAAATGTTGGATTACAGTTCCATTGATAGCTCAATATACATATTCAAAACTTTTCATCATGATTGCTTTGCTTTTCTGCTCTGTCTACGTATACTCTGTTCTACTACCTTTTGAACTCTTACTTCACTTATCAGATTGTAAAAAGGGAGTTAGATCGCACACACATCTCTGTTTGAATACTTTTGACACCTTCAACATTGAATTCTATCATGTATATATATTCGTAATATGATTTAACTCACAACTAGGTCAACAAGCTAAACATGAAACGTGTACAGAAATACTATACCTTGTCGGCTTGATCTTATGTACAAACTACAATGCGGACCAAAAAATCTTCATATAGGTCGAGACCTATTATGCAACCACTTAGATTGATGATCCAAATAGTATAACTTCACTATATATTGATCTGACATGAGTGCCAACTTTATCCTTAAGTGCATACTCAACTAACTCAACTATCATGCCATAACACTCAATGCGAACCATATGAGACTTTGAAATTCATAACCAACATTCATTATGAACCTCTTAACATACCTTTAGAACTGCAGAGCATAATAATCTTTCATAGAAAAATGCAGATCTCAGAACTGTTGTTTTGCCATAAAGAAATACTATCAAACTGGAAGTCAATACTAGAGAACTTGTAGAATGTGATCCGATGAACTTCAAGCTCTACAAATCTGGATTTAGATGCTTATTCCATGTATCTTCATTGCCTCAAAACAGTAAATCAAAATATTCACCAACGGAGGAATGCAAACCAATTTACTCAGATACTCTGCACTATTTCTGACTCATCTCTGTTCACTCGAACTTAGACAAATCATAGTATGACTTCTGGAGGAAGTCATGACTTGAACACTGGAACATAACATAAGCAAATAGCTGTGAATAATGCACTAGAACCACATAATGTGATCTTCAATTGTGGAGGCATACCATCACAATTACTGTCACTCACTCCGTGCTCTGTATACTGTCCATACTTAGTCATTCTGACTAAGTTAGTCTTCCGGAGTAAAGTCTCTTTGCCATGCCTTGTTGCCATCAATGACAACATACAATAATTCTACCTTAACCATCAGAGCAGTGTCTCTTGACTATGCTGCCAACAAGATGCATGTTTTTATGGTAAAGAATTTTTAATCTATTAATTAAAATTGTTTTTGCACCCATAGGCTGGGTTTACTTAGTAATAAAGTTGTTTTAATAGAGAGCATCACATTTTGATGCTTGGTGGGTAAAATAAGTTTAAAAATGTAAATCTACTTTGTTTAAGGTCTAATTTATGAATTTATTTGATAAAATTATTTTAGATATTGATCCCTCTTTTAATGGATAAGAGGGGTTTTAAATTATTGAACCCAATTTTGATTAAACCCATGGGGTTTGTTTGGGTCTTTGTAAGTACAACTTTTTAAATTTTCTGAGCTTGTGTTAATATGTTCGGTTTAAGAAAAGCACTTAAAATGTGTAGGTCTAAAGCAAAGATTATTTATAGGATTGATTAGATCTTAAGAATGTTTGTCTTAGTTTCATCTTTGTTACTATTCATTTTTTAATAATTATTTTTATATGGGTTACTTTTAAAGTATTTGGGTTAGAAAATGTGAGTAAGAAACATTTATGTAAGATGCCATTTTGTAAAAAAAATCCTTCTTGAAACTTGTTCCTAATTTCCACTTTTCCTAGACTGTAGCTCTTTGAAATTTGTTTTAAGATCTACTTTTTAAGGTTAGTATCTATTTGTTTTTGGGTTGCATGAGGGGCTAGTGTTCCTAATTGCATTGGTTGTTGTAGAAAAGGAAGTGCTCAAAGCTTAATTTGGATTGGTCCTAGTTAAGTTTTCTAATGTTTTTTACTATAGTAAAATATCATAAATACTTCTTGAAATCTACCAAGGGAGGTTTAACAATTGCATAGGGTGTGTATTAGTCATTTATTTGTTTTATTTTTATGTTTTTTGCCTAGAATTTCAAGAGTTTTCTCAATAGCACTTGTTGAACAATTTTATGTAGTTTTGTTTCTTAACTTAAGATATTATATGGCCTCCACTCTAAAAACAAGTAGACCATCCAATGGTGAAGATACATAATGTTGTGCCTTGTAGATGAGATTTTTGGAGTTACAAATCTTGCAAGTAGAATGTAGGTTCATTTGCTTGGGATTTTATTATTGAACTCTCTTAGTTTCTTTGACCTTTCTAATTAGTTTTCTTTAGAGTGGTTAAACATTGTTGTTTTCATGAGTTTTGGATATGATTATACATTTTGAATTGCAACATTGATTTTTTTCATTTTACAATTTGTTCTTGTGTTTAGGCTTTCATAGCTTGTAGTCAGTGTGTGCCATATTGACTTTACATTTTCTAGTTTGTTCGTGTGCTTAGATTTTAATATTATTCAAAATGGGAGTGTATCATTGTAGAAGCATCTGCATGAGTGAAGCTTGTTGTCATTGATAATTTGCACAATCATAACATGTCTTTTTCAAGAGTTAAACTAGGAGAATGTGTGCCCTAGTGATCTAGTACCCCTCTAAAGAGATTCTTAAATATTAATAGTCCTACAATAAAGAATCAAGTGAAACAAGAAATAGAAGTGCACACTTTAGTAGGTCAAATATTTTGCCAAAGATCACATTTGTCCCCATGGAAATGACCTAGACACATGGATGCGACCCTTCACAAAGTTGATTGACTACACTAATTATGAGACAAAGTAGTGATAGAGATATATCATTTCTAGTCTTGAGACAAATTAAATTCATCACCAAATTGGAATTATTCTCCTTCATCGTGCATAGAGCTAAATGCCTTTTCACCTTCACATTTAATTTCCATAACTATTAATTTCCATAACTAGCATTTAATCTTTCAATTTCCTAATATCTATGTCCACATCTCTATTATCTAGATTAATTTGTATGCCTATTGATTGGATTAATTAATTAATCTACATAACATTTAATGATCAAGGTAAAGTTCCTTTACATTTTTGGTGAACTTGTCTGCTCTTACATGACCTAGTTTCCCTCTAAGGTTTCTTATCAAATTTTAGGTTTTTAAATCTAATACAGTTATGATTTTATCATCTATTTATAGATTTCCTAGGGTTTGATTCACATATTCTTATTTGCTTTGATTGGGGTTTGGGGTATACATAGTGTTTCATCTCTCTTCCTATCCTTCCACAACTATTCCATCATTATGGCTCCTTGTTGCTCTTGCTCCTTGGCTGATTTGCATGCACTCATTTCAAATTTTGACATGTTCTTGTCTTTAATATTATGATACATCTTTCTTGATATACTCATGACTTTTTATGCTATGGATATCAATGTGTTTTCTATGGAGGTTTTCATTTACCATGTCTTATCTTTCCCTTCTTTTATTGAATTAGCTAGTGCTTATCATCTTCTATTAGAGATGCTTATACCATTTACGCATTCATTTCATGATGATATTATTCCTTTTAATAATGATGATAATACACTAAGAAAAGATCTATCATGTGATTCATCTAAACATGGTTCAACATTAGTATAATTTGTGATATGACATATCCCATGATAAAACATATTAAGATAGGCCTATGTCCTTAGATTTATGTGCTTTGAATTAATCATCTCCCTTCATACATGATGATGAGTATAGTGATGATCATTATTCCACATCTCATGTTGAATTTGTGGATACATATGGTAGATTTTCACATAATATCACCCCACATGATAAATTACACATTGATGGTAATTTATTAGCTTCTCATGTATCCATCATTACTACTCCATTGTCTTTTTCTACTTTACATTAAGACATTGTAAACCATGAATACCTTTTGCATGATGATTATGATGGGTCTATAAATGTTTCCTTACATATAAAATCATTCTTGCTTGCTAATTATGAACACTAGGATGATAACATATTGTTAATTAGTGAGTTTCAATTATACTTGAGTTGTAGAGCTTTGTAATGGTTTTATTCATCTTGTTTTCTTTATCCTTCCTTCATGAACTTATCTCATGCTTTCATTGCATATTTTTCTATCACTACTTCACATGACGATAGCATGAATTTAGACATGACCTCTCATGATGCATCTTTCAATTATAATTCATCATGTCTCAACATGGTGTACATCTATCTCATATACCCTACTTTTATGTTTCCCTTGATTCAAATGATCATAACTTAGTGGGGCATATACATCAAAGGATAGGAAGCTCGGACAAGATGTTAATTTACCACTGTCAATTTTACCATCTAATATACTTAACATACCTCATTAAACTCAAGTCACATAAAAAAAAGGAGTTTGACATTATTCAATGGTTCCAAAATTCCCAAGCCAAAATATATGTATGGGACTTAGTGTGTACATCACCAAGTTTTATAGACATGCAATGGAAAAAGATTTAGAGAAAATTCAAGTTGAGCCCGATACTACCCCACAATTAGTGAAACCTTTGATTGAGTCTATTGGGCATAAGAGACATCAAGCTATATCATTTGATGTTGATGAGCTTCCATTTGAGAAGGTTCTTAAAGAAGTGATACCTTTACACTTGTTAGTGTAGGTTTTTATTTCCTAGTTGGGATATTTGTTTTCATATATTCCTAGGTTTTTTCTACACCTTTTTATTAATCTTGCTTAGGTTCATAAAGCATGTTTAATTAAGTGAGTGGGTTATGAGGTGTCACCATCCTACAAGGGAGCACCCATTAGCTATCTTGGGAAGATACTTTGCTATCTTTAGACCGATAGATGGTTGCTTCCTATTGGTTGGTGTTGCCACCTCCATCCTCTCCCTTTTTTATATAAACATGTTGTACCTAGCTTGTATTAGGCATCTTTTGCTTTTGCATCCTCATAATGCTATTTTGCTTCTGGAGAATTTGCATTACTCTCGTGGAGACTAACTTTGTGCTGTTATTTTGATCCTATATCATTTTCTTTCACAGTTTGATATCTATTCATTTGCACTAGTTTTTTGGGTTAATCATCTTTCCAGATTCTAACATGGTATCAGAGCTTTTCTAGTGCAAAATAGATTTTAGTTTCTTTTTTGAGAGATTAGGGGGGCTAATAATCTTTTCTTGTATGTTTCCTAAAACCCTAGTATTCTCTTCTCTTGCATCTTCAGATGATTTGAAGAATCAGAAAAGTTTAATGAAAATATTTTAACCTCTGGGGTTTTGCATGTTTTTGGTGAGATCTGGGTGATTGCAACATTTTTAGTTATACTGATAGCATTTTTTACTATTCCAACACATCCAGGAGGCTCGAGAAAGTTAGATCTAGCTTTTGTTTCACTGAAATTAGAGATCGCTTGACACAGTTGTGGGACGGGGGTTTTAAGCTCAGATCTGGAACTCAGTTTCCATTTGGAGCATTTTTAGGCCAATTAGGCCTTTCCATTGCGTCAGGAGGCCTCATAGATGAATTTTCATACAAAATTTACCTAGTTTCAATGCCGGGAGTCAGAAAGGCAATTTTTTTTGCCGGAAGACAATTTCGCCCCCTAGCACGCAAATAGAGGCAGATTTTATTGTAAAATTTCAAATAAAAAATTTTTAAAAAAATAATTTTTTTGAAAGTGCTTTGCAAGTGTTGGTTTAAAAAGGGCTTCGACCCCTATTAAGAGGCCTCAACCCCCTTTGGGAACCGAACCCCCATCTTTGGGGACTTCGGCCTTCTCCAAAGGCGTCGGCTCCTTCGACTTGGTCATGGGGTGTGGCCTTTGTCCCCCCGCTCCTGACCCTTTTTGACATCTCAACCTTTAAGGCATGTTCATAGTTTTTTGATTTCTACCTAGTATTTGGCCTTTGTGCCTAAAATTAGCAAAGCATTATTTTTAGTGGCTTCTACTATTTTTAGCAGTATATTTGGTGGCAAATTTGGAGGTTTCTCTAAATTGACATAAGTTAGCTAAAATTGGCAAATGTTGGAAAAATCTGGCAGCAGACTCACTTTTGCAAACTAAAACCCCTCTCCGTTGGTAGGTTTGATTTTGAAGGCAAACTTTGCAGGCTAATATTTTGGGCTCAGAACCTCCTTTCACTGAACAATTTTTTTTATTTGGTCTAATTTTTCATGCTTTACGCGTTGGTGCAAACAATTTTTGGTTTCAACACATGAATTTTCTAGAATTTGCAGATTCTCATAGGTGACACTGCATAGTTCTCATTTTGGGAGCTTCGAAGACTCACAACTTTTGCTTACGACTTCAGATTGAGGTGCTTCTTTTTTTTTTAAAGTGGATGATTTTTTAGATAGATCGTAGTGGTGTTGTTAGTTTCACTTGGTTTTGTTCCAGTATTGTACTTTCAACATACACCTAATTTGTGAGGGTTTTGTAATGCATTGAGAACAAGACCACTAAGTATTTCTTGCTAGTGGCAATTGTAAACGCATTAATTATAAAGTGCCAAATCATCTTGGCTTGGGGGGTTTATTTGATTGAGTGAAAAGGGGGAGGTTGTCATGTGTGTTCTTTTCTTTTCAGCACTTCATTTCTGTATGTTCATCATGGATCAAACAATAATACCTATCTTAACTCCTTACAACTACTTTGAGTGGAAATCACACATGACAATATACTTAAGGAAAGTTGGATTACATAGGATAACAATGGGACTTGAAACTGAACCTACTAAAGATGAAGATAAGCCTAAGTGGTTTAACAAATGTGATGAGGCCTATGGAACATTGTGTTTATCTGTTTCTCCTGATTTGCTCTTTTACATTGAGTGTTTGAATTCACCAAATGAAATCTAGACAAAGCTAGAAACACTATTTGACACGCAAGATTCAATGAGGGGTCATATGTTGGAAAATGAACTAATTAGTTTAAGTCTAGGAAACTTCAACACAATTCAAGATTTTTTCACAAAATTGAAATCACTAAGGCTGCAGTTAAAACAAAGTGGAATTAAAAAGAAAGATGAACAATTGATTCTTAGTATTCTCTCTAAGCTAAGTTCAGAATATTATGTATTTGTTTCTGCATTCTATTCTACTAAGGGTGCACTTGGTACTCAATTCACCATGCCATCTTTGGATGACTTTGCTATCTTACACATAAGAGCAGGATAAGCTAATCCAAATGGGCACGCTTAAATTCTCTAAGTCACATGCCCTAGCTACCAACCAAGGCACAAAGTAACAGAAAGGACAAAGTAGTAACAATAAGGATAATAAACAAAAGAACAACAAGGAGAAGATGGATCAAAAACTAGTTGCTTCAAAAGTAGCTATTGAGACCCAATCTTCTAAGGGCAACAAGTTAAATGACTACATTTATTTCAAGACAAAATATTGACAAAGACATGTCATCTCCAATCCCAAGACACAAATTCAACACCAAATTAGAATGGTTCTCCTTCATCAAAAATAGAGGTAAGTGCCTTTTATCTTTCACATTTAGTTCTCATAATAATATTTCAATTTTCTAATATCTATACCCACAACTTAACTATGTAAATTAGTTTATATGCTATTAATTAATCAATCTAAATAACACTTAAAAGAAAAATAATTTTCCTTTACAATAATTTGAAACACTATTAAATTTATTTTGAATTATTTTTAATAATAAATTTTATAATAAAACACTAATTATTACTAGATTTATTGTAATCATTTTTTTAATGATAAATCTATTTAGTACATTTGTGAACGGGGTTGTGCTTAAATGGCAAAGGTCATATGGTTTTCACGATGGAGATCCAAGTTTGAATCCCCCAAGTAACATGTGGTTTCTAAGTTGTTTAAGTTGGTTAAGTAGATATGTTGATGGGGAGGAGGATCCCCCTTGTAACCTCAATTTTGAAGCTATTATAAAATTTATAATTCATCATTTATTTTTATTTTTTTGATAGATTTTATAATAAAACTCTCAACATTAAATTCAAAAGGGTCTTTGGTATACTCCTAAAGTTGAAAGGTTTTAAATGAGCCCACTAGGAATCAAGTCTTACCGAGTGCAACTTGGGGAAGATCTCCATAAAAATAGTAGGTATTTGGAAGGCTCATTGTCCAATAAATATATTATATTACTTACATAGGATGGACAATGAATTAATAATAATAAAATAAATAGAAAAATAATTCTCTTACACATTTTTAAAAAATAAGAGAAAAAGGTGTTAGATATATAAAATAAAATTAAAAACAAAATTCTACAGAAATATTATAAAAGCTCCTTCTTACATATAACCAGGTGCTAACTTACATTAACTTTACTGCAGAAAGGCAAACCAGAATTTCTTGGGCTACTCACAGGCAAGCCTGTTACCATGTATTTTCCTGTAAAGTTGCTAAAAGGCATAATATTGTCTTCTTGAGTTTTTATCCTGATGATGGATGGTGCAGTATATCAATGTTGATTATAAACTTTCAACACAGTTTAAATTAGAAGCCATTCAAAACAATCATGGACTGGAAATTTGATGTTTCTTACATAGATCCCATTATATGCTCTGTGTTGCTGGGAAGTAGAACACTTGTAAGTCTCCCAATTAGAAAACCATTTGCTTGGAGCTCCATGGATGAATACCTGGCTGCAATAAATTCCAAAAGTCAAGAGACCTTGGCTGCCTGCAAAACCTAGAAATCAGAGTATAAGCACTAACCAGAAATGTTTTCATATAAAACCAAGGTTGCATAACCATGACTCCTTGGCAAAGGAAGCAGCCATTTCTCCTCTGTCAGAAAGAATATAGAGAAGACCTGCAAAACACATGCTGTAAATAAACTCGCAATGCAGGACAGCCTTCTGAGAAAGGCTTTTGGCCTTGCATTTGGTGATCGCTATGCAGCAGCTTGCTGCTCACTGAATGCAGCATATAGAGTGACAGCAATCATCCTATGCCCAGATGAAATGTCACTCCCTAATTGTCTTAAAAGTTAAGCGTATATTCTAAACAAAGTGGCATCCCACTAACAATTTGCACTATAATATCTGACTAACTATTCCTAATCTTCTTAAAGGATCAACTAGTTTGTTATATTTGTCCGATTCTAAGTAGATTGTTAGAAGTACTACTCGAATTCTTTTCTTTGGTTATGCTTGCTCATAGGCCTGTGGTTGAATGGTTGGTAGACTGCTTAGAAGTTTGTGTTCCTTGTATTAAAATATCTCTTAAAATGTAGGAAAATAAATCAAACTGTGAGGCCTTCAGCAGGCTGTTTATTCTCCCAAATGATAAGTATTTATGATAGTGGCTTTCAAATGTACAGTAATGCACTAATCTCATTTTATGCCAATGAAAGACAAGGATGCAACATGCACCTTTACATCATATGATAAAAAGGATATGGAAAGATAAAGTTAAACCCAATCATACAAGCAGTCAGTAGAGATGAAAATAGAAATAGAGCCTGCTGACTGAAATTTTAATTAAGAAATGATGCTCATGACTGTTTTAAAAACAAATCATGAAGAAATAATAGCAGATAAAGTTAAACCCAATCATACAAGCAGTCAGTAGAGATGAAAATAAAAATAGAGAATGCTGACTGAAATTTAAAATAAGAAATGATGCTCATGACTGTTTAAAAAAAAATCATGAAAAAATAATAGCAGATTAAGTTAAAACCAATCATACAAGCAGTCAGTAAAGATGAAAATAAAAATAGAGCCTGCTCACTGAAATTTTAATTAAGAAATGGTGGTCATGACTGTTTTTAAAAAAAATCATGAAAAAATAATAGCACCTCAAAAAAAGATTTTTTCAATTAACCCATTAAGAATAACTAATGGAACAACATGGACAAGCTTAAGTCTTGCCGTGCTAATTGATAAAAGCAGAATATTTCTGAGTACTGCTGCAACAGGATTCAATGCCAAACAAATCCAATTGTATCTATGCTGTTCTCATTTGCAGGGCTGACAACTAAGAAATTAAGAATGAATGCATTCGTTCTAAACAATATTTCTTCTTAATGTGAAACACTAATTTTACTAGCAGCAAAGGAATAGCAGTAAGGTCTTGTAATAACCATGTGTTAATACATACTCATACACATGGCTTGAAGATAGGCACCTAATAAGTTGTTTGGCACCGTTCTCACCAGCTCACAAAATAAAACTAAAATTTTTATAGATTCAATTATCTGGGTTCTAACAAAACACATGCAGATTCTGAATCTCTTACTGTGACAGAATATAGATAGAAGACAGGAGCTTTTTAGAACCTTGCCAGGGTTTTTGGTGGCTCTCAAAGAAGAAAATGGAAGCCATCCAGTTATGATGTATTCCATGAACTGATTGTATGGAAGAATTGTAATAAAAGATTGAGAAAAGGGCTTCTAAAGCATTAAATTTTGCCCTTCAATTTGTCCTACATCCTTTTGCACAAGAGATCTATGACTTACACCCACAAGAAAACCATATAACTACTGCACAGATCCAGAGACAGAAAATTTGAAAAGCAGTGATTGCATGTTACGCCTATATTTGACTGAATGGATTGACATCTATTTTGGGCATTGGAATTGAATCCGTAAATTCTGAGTCAAATCCTATGGAGTGTAATCCATGACCCAAAGCTTGAAGCTTTTGACTCAAATCCATGGCATAGGATCTGAGGGCTCTATTATCATCCTCCATCTGCATATATTGCTGTGAAGCAACATTGAGCTTGTTAAGAATATGATTGTTCTCTGCCCTCAGTTGGACTATTTGGGCCCTGAGATCATCCAGGTGCTGCTGCTTCCTCATCCTTGACCTCCTTGCAGATTCTCTGTTGGACAGCATCCGCCTCTGCTTTCTCTCATCAATAGTTGTCTGCAGCAGCTGGTGGTGGTGATGTTCATCATCTGATCCTGAATAGGCTGGAGGACAAGATCCACCAGAAGTGTGGCTTGAAGAGGCTGTGGAATTGGTAGTAGATTGGTATATGGAATTTGTTGATGGGGGAGGCATTGAAGTGCTGCAACTTTCAGCTGGTTTTTGGGGTGGATTGATAGCTATTGAAGGATGAAAACAGGTAGAGGATGCTGCTGCTATTGGGCTTGGATGGCTAGTGCTGAGAACTGTTTCCCAGCTCATGTTGATTCCCTTGCCACCAAATCCTGCATCAGCCCATACAAAAAGATAACAAACCATTTACAGCATGAAAAAAAAGGATATGGATATGACTGGCAATTGGGTGTTGCCATCCCTATTTAGTTATACAAGGAAAATTTAACCTTGCCCTTATCTGGCTTATATATAGTGTTTTTCAATAGAGATATGTCTGGCTTATATATAGTGTTTTTCAATAGGGATGTGGATGCCAGATTGGATTTACTTACCTGTAGATTTTGCGGTTGTTCCTATTTGCATTTGGGAGGAGCCTGGCATCACTACAGGCATAATTGTCATAGCTCTAGTCTTGTGCAATGTGAACACCCAATCTGATCCTTCTTGTTTGCTTATACCTATCTCCTTATCTAATTCAGACTGGACAGTTGTTTAGGAGAAGCCCGATTAATAAAAACAACTCTACTCTGGCATTTTAATGAAAAATGCTTTGTTCTATTTGATGTACACCAGTGCCCCAAAAAGTCCAAAAAAACAACTGGACTAATTTGGGGTATGGGATGAATGTAATGCAAACAATGAGAGAAGTAGTGGAAGAAGGGTAGGTATTTGATTGTAGAGGTATTTTGGAAAAGTAGATGATTGTCATACAAGTTAATGTCTATATATTGAAATAGTCATAGATCTTTGGTAAGACTTAGAAAGTTAGAAGCCCATTGGCTAGTCTGTTGGCAAACCAGCTATATTAGAAAGTAGGGAATGAAAGTCCATCCGTGTTTTTCCCAAAATTTGGAAAGGGTGCTTATCCCAATTTACTAACAGAAAATTGAGAGTATCAAGGCTGAATTTGAAGTTTTGACCATTAATTTATGGGTACTAAAATACAACAATATTTTGTTTGGTGAGTTTAGTGTGACAAACTATTTATATATGCCAGTGTTGGTCCCTTTTTAAAATCTTATTCAATTTATTTTGATAATAAATTGCTCTCTAGAATATTGATATTGATGTTTAATATTTTTTACTATTTAAAATATTACTGTTTAATTTTGTTGGAAATGTTTTTAAGTTTATTATATTAAGTATTAGTATACATATCTTAAATACATCTATTTAAAAATTTTAATTTAGAATTTTATTTACTTGAGAGTTATTTTATTTATTAACATTTGTTTACTTTATTTTTGTTTGAAAAGCTATTTTACTTTTGTATATAACTTTTAATTTTACTTTTGTAAAAGCCACCATTCATTATTTTGATAAATATTATATACTTATATATTATTTTTTAATAGTTCTTTTGTTAGCATTAATGTATATTTTAAAATCTTAGTGTCTTTAGATTTAAAAAATAAATAATAACCTTTCTCCTAAATAAAAACTACTTAGTTTATAATATATATATTTATTTTTTTATTGTTGACAAAGTAATATAAAAATATATCTTTGTTTTGTTTTTATATTTATATGTTTTATTTTTATATTTAATTATGTGGGCTACATTTTTAAAATTTTATAGTTTAGTTTTTTAAATATATGTTGGTTGTGTTTTGATTTTTATGTACACCATCACACTTGAGATTCCATACCCTACTATCATTGTAGAAGCCTAATAAAGTATAAAGAGTATAATTCTAGAAGGTCTATGATAAAAAGGCAGTTGGTTGGTATTTATGATAGAGGATTTGTAAAGGTATTTTACTATTGTATATAACTTTTAATTTTACTTTTGTAAAAGCCACCATTCATTATTTTGATCAATATTATATACTTATATGTTATTTTTTAATAGTTTAGTTTGTTAGCATTAATCTATATTTTAAAATTTTAGTGCTTTTATATTTAAAAAATAAATAATAACTTTTCTACTAAATAAAAATTAATTAGTTTATAATACATATATTTATTTTTTATTGGTGACAAAGTAATATAAAAATATATCTTTGTTTTGTTTTATATTTATATGTTTTATTTCTATATTTAATTATGTTGGCTACATTTTTTTAATTTTATAGTTTTAGTTTTTTAAATATATGTTGGTTGTGCTTTGGTTTTTATGTTCACGAACACACATGAGACTCCATGCCCTACTACCATTGTAGAAGCCTAATAAAGTATTAAGAAAGAGTACAATTCTAGAAGGTCTATGATAAAAAGGTGGTTGGTTGGTATTTATGATAGAGGAAAATAAAAGTGAATACTACATCAAATTATATTAAGCACTAGTTGTAGCACTAGGAGGAGGCACCTCATCATGCCAAAGAACCAATCATTAGGAAGGTTCAACAAGCTAAGGATACAAAATTTCATGTCTAATGGATCCTACTCAACCAAGGGGACAAGAACATTCCAACCTAGAGGTGAAGTTACCACGGTAGCCACAACTCAACTTCATAAATGTCTAAATGCCTTCCTACAAGAAAACAAAGACTAGCCACATCGTTGAGCCAATAATAGTGAAAAGTGGATCTTATTATGGGATTGGCTTCGTTGACAGGGAGTCAAAGGTGTTGTGATCTATAAATTACCATCTGGTAGTACTTTACTCATAGTGCATGGCACACTCCCCAAATGGTTGGGGAGATTCTATAAATGTTGAAATTCCAGTGCCACCTTTTCTGCTTGGGCTTTGTCTTGTAAAAATATAGAGGAGATAACATTGACTTTCTCAAAAAGAAAGAAATAATAAATAATATCTTCAAAATAAAAATAGCATCATTTGTAGCTTTTCATGGTTGAAATAAAATAGATACTCTATGTAACGTTAAAAATTGCTTACCCTTGCAATTTCATACTATATTTTGGCCTTTCTTTAGTTTCCATTCCCTTAATTTGTTTATAGGCTCATTTTATCCCTTGCATTATCTTTTTTCCTTCCCATGGTGCTTAGGCCTTGTTTTCTGTGTTATTTTTTTGTCAAGTTTTGTAGTCACTTTTGTGTTATCCCTGAGATGTTCTAGTGTCTCATTGTTTTTATCCCAAAATGTCCAAACATTAGCACTTTGCATGGATGTTCATGTGACGCTCTAGCATCAAATTATAGTTTCTTGTTTGGTGACCATTTCTGAGCATTTCACCACTTGTCTCCTTTCATGGGTTAATGGTAACAGCTCAAGATAAATCCAAATGGCTCATTGGCCTCTTCCCTCCTCTCATTTTTTGAATCTATCTTTTCACTCTTGGCTCTCTCTTGGCTCACTCTCTCTTTGGGATTCTCTACATCTCTCTACATCTTTTCTACAACATTTTCCTTCATCTTTCTTGCTCTCTTTGGCTTCTTCAAGCACTTTCAAGGTGATATTATTCTTATTTCTTATTTTTATTACAAGCATTTATTTTGTTGTGCTCTTGAGCACCTTGGGATTCTCACGTCCCTTCTTATTTCCTTCATTTTAGTTTTCACTATTTGCACAATCATAGCTCTTACCATTCCCAAGCACATTTGGGATAGGAGAATTCACGCACTATTTTCTATATATCTATCTATTGGTTATTGCGGAGGTAGAAATACCAAAGCAGGGGTTTGACCTAAAGGCAAACCCTCAAATAACCCCAACATTTTTTCTTATTTTAGTTTTAAGTATCTAGGAAGCATTCAACCGCGTGGAGGCTTGCTAGTTTCTTCCTTCCTCTTGTTATTTCAATACTTCTTTTTATTTATTTAGCTTATCTCTATTCTATTATTTTTGTATTATTTGGTAGCTTGTTGTTGTATTTCCTTTTCTGATTTTGTAGATTGAACAAGTTGCTAGGTTGGATTTTTTGTGTTTTTGGAAACTATTCAATTTTTTTGGGTCGTACGGACGACAACACTTAGTGCGGATGTCCACATGATGCGTTGGTGTCCTAGGCAGTGACTTCCTCCTTTTGGCTCCAAGTTCCTCTCTTCGTCCTCTTTCTAGATCTATAATTCATTTTTGTAAATTATTTTCTAGTTTCCTGTAATTTAGCATTTTCCATTCTAACACATATTTAATGTAATATAGAAGTTAGCAGTAGCTTAATCTTTATATCACATTTTGGTGAACCTATCTCATTAATACAGAAAATACCTTCTTTTTCATTCCTTTTTATTCCAAAAATAAAATCAAAAAATTTTCTTTCCTCAAAAAATTTTAGGGCATCTTAAAACGATGGCCTCTGATCGAATTGGTCAATACATTTCTTAATCGGTTTCTTCTATTCTTCATAATAAACATGTTCTCTTCTTTTCTTACATCACTTTCCAATTTTTCTCAAAAATTTTGTGAGAGTGATGTTCTATTCCATGCATGTGATGGTGACTTAGCACTTCCTATGTCACTCTATTCTTTTGATCGCTCTCCTAAAATTCCTCCTTCTTATGAGGATATTTTGGCGCAAGAGGATGAAATCATTGATACTTTTCTCAACATTACTTTACCTTCTTTGCATTTCAATGCTCTCCCCTCTAGAGATGAAGCATTATAGATGAAGAGTCCCACCTCACATCGGATCCCCCATGGATAGATGTTGAGCATACTTCTTCTGTTTCTTCTCCTACATCATGTATTTCTCAAGAAGATAATAATGTTAATACAATCATTACTAATCAACTTATCCCACCTGCTAAGGGGATGTTGGATAAGTACATCAATGTTCAAAATATTTCTTCTATTCCTAAAATCATTGTGTCTAGGGTCCCTAATTTCCCCCCACCCTCTCATCCCCTGATCACTATTTGGGGTATTCTTGAAAATCCTTGACCTTCGGATTACTTCTCTCAAATTGTAAATTATATAACCCTAAATGTGTTTGGGGCTCCTCACTACCATGCAGTAGCCCACATGTATAACACTCGATAAAACAAACAGGTTACTCATGTCTATGTTTCCCTTCCTCCACCAAATCTTATTCTTCCACCACCTCCTCATCTTTCTGTGGAGAGTACCAAAGAGTATGATATTTTTAAACAACTTCAAGCGATACACGCTAAGATATCTCTTTGGGACTTGATACAAGTTTCACCTTCTCATCATAGCACCCTTCAGTAGGCCTTGCAGAAGATATCTATACAATCTTTTGCAAATCCTGTAGACATGGCTGCTATTCTTGAATGTTTTCATTCTAATTTTGTTGATATCACTTTTTATTTCTCTGAACTCCCTTCTAATAAAGTTCAGAAGAAAAATGATGCTCTTATGATTATTGTAGATATAAACTTTACTAGGATTAAGTAAACCCTTATTGATAGTGGTTTTAGTCTTAACATATGTAGTTTAGACCTCCTTAATTGTCTTAAAATCAATGCTTCCTCTATTTCTCCTTCTAATCTATCCATCAGATGTATAATAATGTCTCACTTGACTTTAGGCACTATCACATTGCCTATTATGTTAGGCCCCATTACATTACCTACTAAGCTTCATGTGATGTCAGAGAGTCTTTCTTATTATATTCTTCTTGGTAGAGCATGGATTCATGCCATGGGTGCAATTTCATCTACCCTTCATCAATCTCTTAAATTTATTTATAATGGTAAAGTACATAAGATAAGTGTTGATCCTAACTCCTTTCAATAGTGTTGATAGGTTGAATTGGGTCATGTGAAGCCTTCTCTTTACTCTCTTTGTAAGTTTGTACTTTCTACAATAAACTCTTAAACACCAGATCATCATGCTCTGTTTATGATGATGTGCCATCCTCATCTAATTCATGTCTTGGTGATGATTGGGGCTCCTTAGACTTCATCCCCATGGGCCTGGTTAATATAAGTTTGACCCTTCTCATGTCGGCATTCCCACATTCACAAGGATCTGCATTCTGGTATTGGAAGTGATCCCTCTTCTCATGTGAATTCTGCTACTACTTCTTCTCCAACATGTGCCTACACATCTCATTTTAACAAGGCTAGTAATGTTAATTCTCCTTCTCTTTCTGATTTGGAGACACATTACAAGCTTGGACACAAAAAAAATTTCTAAACATGGATATAATGGAAATGGTTTAGGACACATGGAACAAGGATTTAAGGTCCATGTGGAATCTACATCACACTTTTCTACAGTGGATTTGGGTTACCGACCTTCTTCTTTGTCTACATCCCCTCCTCCATTGTTTAAGGTCTCTATAGTTTCTTATTTTCATAAATCAAACCTTTCTCCACAACAGAAAGGGCTGCTTCCCAATCCACCTAATTCTTCTCTTCTATCTAAACAAGAGTGTATTTTTTCAAAGATTCTAAAGGACCACTTGATCACTCTTCCTCCTCCTACACGTAAAAAGTGTTTGCAACACATTCAACAAACACTTCATTTCCATATATATCATCGAGTGCTTAGTCATTATGTTGTGCCTTACACAAATGCACCATTTTGTCAAAATGAGGATCCCCTCTTTTGTTTGCCCTTTTTGGGTCATAGTCTTGATTTCTTGCTCTTTTGCCTTGAGGGGAGTTGGCAAGTTTTGAATTTTGATACTTTGGATATTGGGTAAGTTTTCTTTAATTTTTCCTTGGGATGCTTTTGTATGAGAAATCTCCCATCCCCATGAATTTATAAAGTCTTTTGGTCTGTTTGCATGTGTGGATGCCTTTTAAATGACTAGGTCTTGGTCTTTTGCATGATTTCCTAGTCTTACTACATATTGCAAGTATTTTTGACCCAACCGGATAAGTCCAGTGACACCGCTTCAACCCATTTTCCTTTGATAAACTTGCAATATTCACTAAGCACTTTTAAAAGTGATAATTTCATCACCAAGTAGATGTTGCGGGTAAACACCCTTGTAATTCCCACCTTAGCATGATGTTGTTTTGATTAGCAATAAGCAGAGCATTCACCACTTATTGGATAATGTGGGGCTTTTTCCAGATGGTGTATATTATCCACTTACCCCTCATTTCTTTGCTTATTCGATTAGTGACAAAAGTCCCACATCACATTTTGTGGCAAGTGCTCAACACGTTGTTAAGAGTACAAGGCATTTATGGTGAGTTTCTGGGAGTACTTAAGTGAAATCTTTGAGTTTTTTTGTCATTTCACACAGTTATACCTTTGATTTCATGAGCTCATGAGCATCTTCTTCCACCCCCGGTGATCGTGCATAAGGATTTACAAAGATTTTGTGTTGGCCCTAAGTGATCATTGGCAGTTTTAAAACACTAAGGTCAGCTCTATTTGAAAATTCATTTCTTCACATGATTGCATGCTAATTTATACATGTAGGATTGTGTTCCCATATGTAGAAGGGTTTATGATTTCTTGATTGAATCATTTCCCATGTTTATTAAGATGTCTAGTAGGTTTGATCAACCATAGCATGTATTCGTTGCTAAGCTCCCCTTGAAACTAGGGTTTGTTTGTTTCAATTTATGATGAGGTTTTTTTGTTGTTTAGATCTAGTATTCTTAAGGGGGCTTCTAGGTTTTAATCAGAATCATTTTAGTGGGGTGTTAGATTTGTGACAATGAAATTTAGGTCGATAATGTTTTTATTCTTTGAAAAGACCTAAGTTACATTTGGTCCTATTGCATGGAATCTAAAAGATGGGGGATGATATCCTATTAACCCAAATTGTCTCACCTTGCTCTAGTTTCTCTTCCACCTTCTCAACCTATTCTTCCTCAAGCACCTCATCTTCCTACTCATACTAGTAGAGATTATGATTGTGTTGAGCAGCTCTGTGCTACTCGAACAAAGATCTCTTTATGGGAGTTGATACTAACATCACCTACATGCCACATAATGCTCCAAGAAGCTTTACAAAAGGTGATTGTTCCACTTGTTGTTAAGCCAAATGATGTAGCAACCCTGTTAGATTGTATGCATGTGACAAAAATAGATATCATTTTTCAACCACATGAATTACCTCCCATAGAAGTTTAAAACCAATATGATCCTCTTATGATATTTGTCATTATCAATAAAATGAGAGTTAGACATACCATGATTGATGGTGGATCAGGTCTTAATGTTTGTGGCATAGACTTGTTACATAAAATCAATGTTGATACATCTCTCATTAAACCAAATAAACTCAACATTCATGACTTTGATAATGTTGGTAGACAATCATTGGGTACTATCACCTTACCTGTTAAGGTTGGACCTGTGACATTGCCTACCCTTATCCATGTCATGCTTAATGCTCTTTCATACAAACTTCTTCTTGGTAGACCCTAAATTCATGCCATGGGAGTAGTCCCATCTACCCTTCATCGATCAATTAAGTTTGTTCATGACAATAAGCTCCAAACAATTGAAGCTGATCTGATTCTGGAAAGTTGTCTACAAACTGAAGCTAAAAAAAGATAATATTTTAAATCCTTTACTTTAATCTCTCCTCTTTCTAAAGCTTATTCTTCTCCCCCTCCTGTGGAGGTCATTGTAAAAGAATCAAATTCACCTTTAAATACACTTTTAGGTGATGATTGGGGTTCGTTAGACTTTACACCTACCTTTACAAGGGAGTATGAAGCCTCACCTTTAAAGCTGGAAAGTTCTAAGGCTACTTCAATTTATACTCCTAAATGCCTAAGATTTCTTTGAAAAGTAATGATGACAATACTTACTCTTATACTACAGCATATGATACCTATGAGGTGCCTCCTTCCTCTTTGAAAATGACATCTATGTATGGTCAGGGTTTTCAAATTCTCTCTCAATGTAGATACAACGGTAATGGTTGTGCTATAAAGGAATAAGGCGTTAAAGCCCCTTAGAGGCTAATCCACATCACTCTTCATTCAGACTTGGATACCATCCTTTACAGCCCACCAAAGCCACTCGTCATCCTAATCTAAATGTAAACACAATTTCATCATCTACAAATCATATTTTGACACTTAATTAGGTATATCCCAAGTTAATTAACACAAATTGTGATTCTAGAAATATTCCTTTGGATAGTTTTTCAATGGATGAAGCTTTGGCTGAATTCCTAGGAGCTTATGATAATTTGCCTCGTTACCATCATGATCGTGGATTTCCTTATTGTTTTCAATGTGGAAGCATATCGTGTATTTCCTTATTGTTTAAACGTGGAAGCATACTTTGGGAAAGATGCTTGTTTATCTAATGGTACTTTGGCATCTCATGAATCACCTATGGAATCCCTTCATCCTCCTGAGGTCCCAGACCACAGTACTCTTCTTAATGGAAAGTTTGTCGATGTCTTGATGGATAAGGATAACCTTGTCAAGAAAATCAAGAACTTACTTCTCTTTTGCATGAATATCCCAATCTCTTTGCTTAGACATATTCTGAAATGCCCAACATTGAGCCTAAGGTAGTAACACAATATCGTCACTCATCTTGATGCTTAACCCATAAAATAAAAGATTCGCAAGATGAATCTTAATGTTACATTGTTAGTCAAAGATGAGATAGAGAAGCTGTTGGCAAGAGACATAGTATAGCTTGATGAGTGTTGTCATTGATGGCAACAAAGTTTATCCCACCCATCCACAAGACATGATGTGCCTATATCGGAAGTCAGATTGAAGAGTGTTGTGGTCTGGTAAGCAAGAACAGAGCATGTGGCAAGGTCCGACAGTCAGGTCTGGATCTCTCAGAGGAAGTATCTTAGTAAAGTGTAGACTTGGGGAAGTCAAGAGGTGTACCTTAACTGATACATTTTAGAGATTAAGCCTCCGGTGATGAAAGAGTAAAGAGATATGAGCACCTAAGTGTTGGGTTCCTGTTTGGCAGAGTTGACAGAGGAAGAACTAACCGGCAGAGTATCAGACCTTAATCCGGATGAGTTATTGATGGTGATCAAGTTTCTTAAGGTATCATTCATGATTGGCCGACATGATTGATGACTTCTATAAGCATCTCTTTGATACGTATCACTTGATAAGTAAGGATTCAGCTGACAGATCAGAGTTTGGAAAAATATTGACTATTCCGGATGCCGACTAGAAAGGTGTTGAAATCATTGGTGCATATATATATATATATATGCCATATGGATTTAGATGTGAAGCAATGTGTATTGAATTGTGTAGTGCAAAGAAAAGAAGAAGAACTATTTAGAAGCAGTAATACAGGTCCAGTATGTGACTGGATAGCAGTACCTAAGAAGAGGAAGAATGAAGTGCAACAGATCAGTGTATTGAGCCTAACTGGAACTGAACCTCAGCATGTGTGGATGCTTCTCATCAGTTCAAGTATCTTGTTACCTTATACATTGTAGATAGTGAGTCTTTTGTAGGCAGTGAGCCTCTTGTGAGCAGTGTGCTCGAGTAGTGAGCCCTAATTGGCAAGTGCCATTTTGTACTATCTTATTCTTTTAATAGAGAATACAATCTTGGGTTAATCACCCCATGGTTTTTTCCCTTAACAGGGTTTTCCACATCAAAATCATTGTGTCATGTGTATTGATGTTATTTCTTTTTCATGGTTATGTTTGCTTATATGATTTGATGTGACATTAATTGTTAAAGGAAGATCAGAAAGTTGAAGTAATTAAGATAACTGATTCACCCCCCTCTTAGATATCAAGAATTGGTATCAAAGCCAAGTTCCTCCAAACTGAGCCTAACAGCTTGAGAAAGATCTGGGAATTCAAATGGATGTGTATGGTATGAGGGAACAACTTCAGTCTCCCCTAGATGATCTTGAGCAATCTAACTCCGAAGTCAACGAATTGAAGGAAAGACTCAAACAGGCTGATGATTTCATAAATGAACTAAAAGGGAAACTGAGTATCTCTATGAAAAAGAGAAAGGATCTACTTCAGCAATTGGCAAGTCAAGGTGAAGCTAATGATACAAATGAAGATCTGAGGGAGAAAACCAAGTTATGTGAAAAGTTATCAAAAGAGGTCATTATGGTAAGACATGAAATGGAATCAGGAGTTATGAAATTCACCCAAGAAATTGAAGAAAAAAAGAAAAACTGAAGATGATATAAGACAATCTCTCAAGGAGAAATCAGAAGACTGCCATAAAATGGATAGAATAATCAGGCATTTAGAATCTGATCTTGAAGAAGCTAGAGATAATGAAGAACAAATTAAGAATCAGATTGATACCCTTAAAAGGGATCTTCAAACAGCAAATGAATACAAAGAGAAATTCAAGATAAGCTCTGCTCAACTTGAAGTTCTTCTTCAAAGCCAGAAGAGGGTAGATAACAAACAAGGCTTGGGGTATGAGAAAGGTGAAAGCTCTGGATCCGGTCAGAAGAACTCTGGATCAGGAAATCCAAGGAACAGACCTAGAAGACCTCCGGTAAGGCAACCAAATGCTCAAGATATCCATCTTTCAATGGATACTGCCACAACTACAATAATTTTGGTCATAAAGCAAATTAGTGCAAAAGAAGAATGAACTAGACTAATTCATCCTTCTCCAACAATGTTTCAATTGCAAAAGGTATGGTCACAAATCTTATGAGTGTGGAAATATGCAAATAAATAATTCATTCAATAGAAGATGCTTTGCATGCAATAGAATAGGACATATGGCTAATCAGTGTAGATCAAGAGGATATTAGTCAAAAATGCAAAGAAATGTTGTTTGCTACAATTGCAATAGATCCGGTCATATTGCCAAATTCTACGAAGTAAGAATTAGAACAATAAGGGTCTAGTACATCATAATCAAAACCAAGACAAAGGAAAAGAAAAAATGAATACGGATGAAATTCAAAGGGAGATGAACCAGATTTGGGTGAAGAGGAGTACAGATAATGTTGAAGATGGATCCACACCAAAATCTAGTGCTGATATTCCTTCCAGAAACTAAATAAATGAGCTTTGGCTCAGGGGGAGTCACAAAAGAAAATATTTTCCCCCAGCTAGTCAATTGGTGCCTAAAATTGGCACATGGAAGGTTGCGGACTAAAAGCGCTCTCAAAGAAATATCTAAATAACCCTTGGGAAAGATGTGAAAGATCCGCAATGAATTTGAAGAGGTTAATCATCTGAGATTAATCTGGTTTAACAGTCATCTAATAAGAACAAGATTTTCACAGTTAGATCCAGTATGATTCAAATTTGAGGTATCTTGATCTGCGGATAGATCAAATGCTTGGGGAAAGGAAGATAGATTGTCATCAACCACGGAGAATAACTCGTAGTATATCTCAGTGATCCAAAAAAGATCCTTCTCAGAACAAGGAGAACAAGGCAACCAGAATAACTTAAGTTGTGCATTTATTGCAATGTGGAATTAGGGTTTGCTCAGATATAGAAGGGTTCATTTGCTCGTCATTTGTTCATTTGCACTCAAGAAGAAGAGAAAAAGAGCTCTGCAAACAAATTTTATCAAGCCTCTCAAAGATCAACCACAGAAGACAATTCTTCCAAGCAATCCGTTCCAACTCATTCCATGAAACCTAGAAGCATAAAATGTATTTTTTGCTCTTGATCAAACTCTCTCTGAATCTTTAAGATGGCTACTCTGAATGTTGTGAAGATTTCTGATAGGCCGCGCCCTAAATTTAAGAAACATCCCTACAAATCTCTAGAAGTGGATCCCTTAGGTGCTTTTTCCAGCATTTCGCATGGGGTTTTGCATGTTGAAGATGTTAGGGCATACATTCATGCAAACATTGAAGATTTTGGAGAATCCAAGCTGATAGATATCTATCACAATCAATTAATAGACAACTCTTTTGAACTCAAACCTCAGTATAAGGCTATCCGAGATAAACATTTTGCACAGTGCATTCATTTCCCCTATTTTGCAGAAAATGAATGGGTCCGGTATGTTCTAAGTAGAATGCATGATAACTTTATATGGTTGATGAGGCCATTTAAGATAACCAAGGATGCCATTAGAGCAGTTACCGGATTGCACTCATCCGGTGGGATACTTGTTCTCAAATCTATCAAGAATCAGATAGTGAGTGAGGCAACCGGATCAAATTTGACAAGAGAGCCATGACAATTGAAGATATCACTGATCCAAATATCAAATTTGCATCCATAATAATTGGTTACAAGATATATCACTCCAGTAGGGAAAATTTAGTACCCAGAACTACAATTTACACAGCTTATCAGATACTAAAAGAAAATGTTGACTATGATCTTTGTGAACTTCTTCTAAACCAACTATTAGAGAACCTACAAAAGATCAAAAAGGACAAGAAGAATTCATTCAAGTATGGTGGGCTGATATTATGTTTGTTCTTTTACTTCATGAATGAGCTTCCTGGATCCAGTGGTTGGGTATGGCAGAATGATAGACCAGTAGCCATTCAAATCAGAGATTATATACATGGGCTTGGTGATTCCAAGGCATAGAATGCAGTACTTTGGGGCTATTTCAAGAACTTTCAGAGTATGATGCAAGCAAGAGAGAATTCCTCAATCTCTAGTTGAAAAGCATAAGGATATAGTATGCTTTATGGTAGAAATTGATCAATGCCTAATCGAGGCAGTAGAACCAAGGACAGTCTGGATCATGCCAATGGGATATGAAATAGATGAGAAAATTGTAGAGCTACATGTTCAACACATGCTTAATCAACCTAAGGATCCTAAGGCAGAAAGGTTTGGAACATTTGAAGAGTTGAGTGTGAAGATCCATGTGGAACTAAGACAACCGAAAATGAAAAGAAAAGTGAGGAGGGAAGTACAAGAATTTGCCAAGAGGCATGGGATATCAAAGGAGGCACTTGATGCCAACAGAGAGAAGATGGAAAGGGCAGAAAAAGAAAGGCAAGAGACAGAAAAAGAAGGTGCCCCGGTACAAGCCCCTTCCCGGACCATATCATCCAAAAGCTCTGCACCTGCCACTTCCAAGAGTCAAAAAGCCTAAAAATTGGAAGCTCAGACATTCAGAAAAGGAGAAAAGAAAACCAAGAAAAAGGCAACAAGGTCTTATACAAGCCAAAAAGATGATGAAGAGATAGAATCAGATGAGGAAGTAAAGAAAATGAAGAAGAAAAAGAAAATATCCGGTGAACCCTCTATTGAAGAAGGGACAGAAGAGTTTGTTGAGAAGCCTACTCTATCCATTGATTATGTAGTCAAAGCAGTTGCTATGGATGGGAATTTGCAACCAATAACATAATTCTATGATAAGTATAATGATGCAGATAAAAAGACTTTGGAGGAAGCCACAGTTAAGTATTTGAACATATACAATAAAGCATTTACTGAAATCATCTCTCTAATTCCCAAAAGTTTAGAGAAAGAACTTGAAATGAGAAAGGAAAATGCCAAGGTAAAGGACTTAGATATTAGAGAACAGATAGCCATTCAGCTCTATCCTTCAATTACTCTGAAACAAATGGATATGATCTTCAAAGATTGCAAGGATGAGTTCCAGAGTAAGGCTAGAATGAATCAGCTCATGCTTGGAGAAACTGACAAAGTGGCAAAAGAAACAGAAGATATCCTTCGAAATGCTTTTAAAAGATTCAATATTCATGTTATAGAGGACCTAGATAATGAACCCTCTGCCGTGGATGAAGAAGAAGAATCTACTGTAAAAAATGGAGAAGAAGAAAAGGAGACAAGTGAAGAGAAAACTAAGGACTTAGATTCCTCTGCTCTGGAAGAGGAAGTTCATGAACAAGCAAACATATCTCCTCCAGTTTCCCTTGTTGACTCCGGATCTAAAGGAGAAGAAAGAATAAAGGAGAAAACCAGTCAAGGAGAAGAAGTATAAGAAAAAGAAAAAAGTCAAACAGAGAAAACCTCAGATGATAGTGCTAAGGCTGCAGAAGGGGAGAAAACCCTGTCACCGGCAAGAGACACAACAGAAGCAGTCAAAGATTTCTTAACCAAAGAGATGATGGAATTTGATGACCCAGAACTTCTTCAAGGACCGTTCAATTTTGACTCTCTCTCTCCGGTTCAAACCATGAAGCTAGCATCCTTTACTTCAGCAAAGGCAAAAGAAAAACTTCTAAAGTCTCACATGGAAGACTGCAAGCTCATAGAAACTGCATCCGGTGTTTTGGAGAAGATCATGCCATCCTTCCAAAAGGATCCTTCGGCCTCCACATCTGGTAATATAAAATCTCTTGTGAATTCTGTTCATTCACATTTTGATTCTTTAGAAAAGTCAGCAGAAGAAAAGGTCCGGAAGGAGTTTTTGGAAAAGAGACTCTCCGAAGTACAAAGTCTAATAAAAAATGATAGGAGAGTTATGGATATTGGAATAAAGAGCTTAGAAAATGCTCTTAAACATGGTGGAGATATCTATAAATTTTGTTTATCCTGGCCTAAAGTGACCAAGGAAATTGAGAAGAAAGTAAAAGAGCAAGAGGATAAACTGTTAAGTTTATCTCAAAGTTTTGATCCTCTCTCCTCCTCCATAGTAAATCAAGAGTGTCAAACTATTGCAGTCACAGATGAAATAAAGAAGCTTGAGAAGGAAAAGAAAAATAGAATAAACAGGTTAAGTGAACTTAGAGGGATCATTATCTCTAAGTTAGAGGCCATGCATGAGGCTCTAACTGATGCTAAGACCACAACCCGGACTAATGATTTGACAGATCTTAAGAAGGCAGAAGCTCTTGCATTCCTGTTGAGTTGTCACATCTCAATTTTGGACAGGATGAAGCAAAGTTGGCTGACAAAAGTTGTACAGTTGAAGAATACGTTTGTAGATATACTTAAGTATATGTAAGTACAACTTGTATATATACTTATGTGAAAATGTATAGACTATTTTTGAAATTTTGGTGTGCAGACCCTACCCTTTGCCATTGATGTCAAAAGGGGAGTGAGGAGCAGTGAAAAATGTGAAATCCAACTAAGGGGGAGCTCTGGTAAAGTGTACATTAGAACAGAGCATCAGCCAAGGGGGAGTATAGTGTGACACTTAGTCATTTTTCACTTAGTGTTGCCATAAATGCCAAAGGGGGAGATTGTTGGCAAGAGACACAGTATAGCTTCATGAGTGTTGTCATTGATGGCAACAAAGTTTATCCCACCCATCCGCAGGACATGGTGTGACTATATCGGAAGTCAGATTGAAGAGTGTTGTGGTCTGGTAAGCAAGAATAGAGCATGTGGCAAGGTCTGATAGTCAGGTCCGGATCTCTTAGAGGAAGTATCTTAGTAAAGTGCGGACTTGGGGAAGTCAAGAGGTGTACCTTGACTGATACATTTTAGAGATTGAGCCTCCGATGATGAAAGAGTAAAGAGATATGAGCACCTAAGTGTTGGGTCCCTATTTGATAGAGTTGACAGAGGAAGAACTGATTGACAGAGTATCAGACCTTAATCCATATGAGTTATTTATGGTGATCAAGTTTCTTAAGGTGTCATTCATGATTGGCCAACATGATTGATGACTTCTATAAGCATCTCTTTGATACGCATCACTTGATAAGTAAGGATTCAACCGAGAGATCAGAGTTTGCGAAAATATTGACTATTCTGGATGCCGACTAGAAAGGTGTTGAAATCATTGGTGCGGATATATATACTAGATGGATTTATATGTGAAGCAGTGTGTGGTGTAAAGAAAAGTAGAAGAACTATTTGGAAGCAGTAATACAGGTCTGGTATGTGACTGGACAGCAGTACCTAAGAAGAGGAAGAATGAAGTGCAGCAGATCAGTGTATTGAGCCTAACTGGAACTGAACCTCAGCACGTGTGGATGCTTCTCATCAGTTCAAGTATCTTGTTACCTTATACATTGTAGATAGTGAGTCTCTTGTAGGCAGTGAGCCTCTTGTGAGTAGTGTGCTCAAGCAGTGAGCCCTAATTGGCAAGTGCCATTTTGTACTATCTTATTCTTTTAACAGAGAATACAATCTTGGATTAATCACCCCATGGTTTTTTCCCTTAACAGGGTTTTCCACGTCAAAATCATTGTGTCATGTGTATTGATGTTATTTCTATTTCATGGTTATGTTTGCTTATATGATTTAATGTTGCATTAATTGTTAAAGGAAGATCAGAAAGTTGAAGTAATTAAGATAATTGATTCACCCCCCCCTCTCAGTTATCAACAGAAGCTTCTTCAAGAAGGCTTTATGCACCCTATTGACTACTTTCCTTGGATCTTAAATATTGTGGTTGTCGCTAAATCCAACAATTGTATTCAAATTTGCAATGACTTTCAAGATTTGAATAAAGCATCTTTAAAGGATGATTTTCATCTTCCTAATATTGATATGATTGTCGATTCCACTGCAGGTCATGCTTTACTTTCCTTTATGGATGGTTTCTTTGATTATAATCAAATATTCATCAATACTCAAGATCAATATAAAACAACTTTTATTACTTCTTGGAGAACATTTTGTTGGGTTGTCATGCCATTCAGATTAAAGAATGCTAGCGTGACTTATCAGCGTGCTATGACACTTATCTTACATGATTTCATACATAATATTTTAGAGGATTATGTCAATGACATTCTGGCCAAATCTATTTTGCGCCAAGATCACGTTAAAATTCTACGTCAAATCTTTAAATGTATATGTAAATACAATATGCACTTGAATCCTCGTAAATGTATCTTTGGCATTGATAGTGGGGATTCATTGTTTCACATCATGGTATTGAGGTGGATACAAAAAAGATTGATGCCATTGTCAACATGCCACCTCCTAAAAATATTTCACAACTTCATAGTTTACAAGGGAAGATACAGGCCATCTATTGATTTGTCTCACAACTTCCAGATCGGACTCACCCTTTTACACAACTACTTAAGAAAGAATCTAACTTTAATTGGGATAAGGATTTCCAGAAAGCTTTTGATGATCTCAAAAGCTACTTAGCTAATCCTCCTATATTACAACCTGCCATCTCTAGACGACCATTTATTCTCTACACATTTGCTAATGCTCTCGTAACATTGTTAGCACAACATGATGACAATGGCAAAGAGCTTGTTGTATATTATATTAGTCAAACTTTGCTTGATTATGAAATGCGATATTCTGTGATAGAAAAACAATGCTTAGCTCTTGTTTTTGCAACACAAAAATTAAGGCATTATCTACTAAATACTTAAATTAATGTAACTGTAAAATTTGATCCTTTGAAACATCTCTTTTCTAAAACAGACATTTCAAGACGTTTAGCGAAGTGGGTTATGTTGTTAACAGAATTCAATCTTAAGTTTGTCTCCCAAAAGGCAATTAAGGGTCAAGTGTTGACTGCCCACTTAGCTAAACCTCCTTCACCATTTTCTATTCCAAATCAAGAATCATTCCCTAATGTTCAAATCCTTTCCATGGATGTTGATAGTAAGTGGAATTTATTCTTCGATGGTTTTAGATGTCAAATTGGCTCTGGTGTTGGTGTTATACTAGTACCTCCATTAGGTAAGTCGATTCCTATATCTTACCATCTCAACTTTCTATGTACCAACAACATTGCAGAGTACAAAGCCCTTATTATTGGCTTGTGTGCCACAATGGCTCTCAACATTAAACACATTTGCATATTTGGTGATTCTTAATTGATCATAAGACAAGTCAATAGATCTTATCAAGCAAAGCAAGATAAGTTATCTCAGTATCGAGACTTGGCCTTATCACTATTGAAGATTTTCTCATCCTTTACAATTGACACAATTCAACAAAAAGACACTCAACATGCAGATGCGATGGCAAGCACTGCTTCCCTTATGGCCCTTGATGATTCTTCATAGAATTATTAATTATCATTCATAATCTCAAAACACCTTCAATATTGAAAGTGTCTAATGTTGCTTTTTGTAGTAACATAGATTCAATTGAATGTACTCCCATATATTCCAATATTTGCGCGATGGTACCTTTTCCTGATCTAGCATCCAAAAGTTCCTGAACTCACAAAATGAAAACTTGCGCACACTACATCATCTTATCAAATTTACTATATCGACAAAGCTATGAAGGTCTTCTCCTTTGTTGTCTTAATAAATCTGATATCCCGAGTGCCCTAGAAGAGGCACATTCAAGTGCCTACAAAGGACATTTTGGTGGGAAATCTCTAGTTCAAAAATTCATTTGTATGGGTTACTATTGGAAGAACATGGAACAAGATTCCTTTGCCTTTGTCAAAAAGTGCCCACAATGTCAACAACATAACAATCTCATTCGAGCTACTGCCCAAGAACTTTGTGCTCAAGTTTCACCTTGGCCATTTTCTGTGTGGGGCTTAGATCTTATTGGAAACATTTTACCTCCTTCTCAAGGACAAACTTTCATTCTCACAGCTACTGACTACTTCACGAAATGGGTCAAAGCAGTTCCTCTCCAATCCACGACTACTAAAGTAATCTATCATTTCATCCAAGATAACTTAATCTCTCGATTTGGCATTCCTTCCCCTTTGGTTTTTGACAATGGTGCATCATTTAAGAACAAAGATGTGAAGAAATTCCTAGAAAAAATTTATATTCAACATCACTTCTCTATGCCTTATTGTCCACAATTAAATGGACAAGCAGAAGATTGTAATAAAATAATTGGACAAATTCTTTGGAAAATTATTAACAAACATCAGAAGGAGTGGCATACTTGTAACATGCCATCACTCATTACCCAAAATTAACCAACTTAATTACCATTAAGTACAAGGTCATGATTAACATAAACATAGTTAAGTAAAGTAATATTTTACATCATAAGCAAAATCAATATGCATATCTTTTCTAGATATTTCAAAACTAAAATTTACAACAATTCCAAAGATAACATACTAGTGAATTCCTTTCACTATACATTTACAATGTTTTGTTCATAGCATCGATGATAAGTTTACACATAATGTTTGACTATCACGTCTTATGAAAGAATGTACTATATCTGGAACTTTGACATTTTTCTTCATAAGTCTCGGCTTGTCTTCTACTTAGGAAGGAGAGCATCACCCGAGTGCTTTTCCTCCAACCACAGACCGATGATCCCCCACACAACTTCCTTCCCAGAAATAGCCCTACCCTTCACGAAGGGTATAGATATAAGGAACTGATTAGTTTTCCATCCAAGTATCTAGTGTTGTGTCCTTCATAATATTTCACGGTCATACAACTATAGATCCACTCTAACTATGTATGACACTATTGGAAGCATTATGTCATATGGAGCACAATGAACTGACTAATGAATACCTAGACAGATGCATTACTTTGGCCAAATATTTATATACATATATGTTTCACAATGAATGTAGTCAAATGTTCACACACCTCAAATCAACTTAGAAGTTGTCTCATCCTATAGTGATCATAATTTGATCTCTCTAGATCATAGAGAAGATGGGTTCAATTCACCCTTAGTCCACCTAGCTTGGACTTTTGACTCTGATTCCAGGAGTGCATTCATTATTTTTTTGTGGTATTATGCAATAGGGAATTTTGTAACTCCACGTCACCCTATTCCTGTACTTTCCTTTGCAAGATCACGGTTTCAATTTTTAAGACCAACCCTGGTCTAAGTTACTATGGTTTCCTTGTTACAAGGTTAAAATCAATTCAGATTGATTATAACACATATCTTTATGGTCTAGTAAGTAGACAATAATAAATAGACCTTTAGTCAAAAGATTTCAAAAGGGTTCTTAATACCCTACACTTCATCCACGAAGCATTGCCATTCAAAAAGAAACGAGACCATAATATGTTTCCAATAATGACTCATCATACTGAATTTCAAGTTCTTTCCTACATGGAAATAAAATGACAGTCGAGGGTTATGCCCTTGACATGCAAGATTTGACATGCACTTAATGCAGTCTCTACATTGTTACCAATAACAACTAGTTTTTCCTTCATAGATACTAAGGGTCTTATTACTCTTATCCTATGTCAATATTATACTCGAAGGCTTGAAAATGTTGTCTTACATAAACAAACAAGTGTTTCACTTCTTATTTAATGTGCCTCGAAAGCCACCATGGCATGGGCACTGTCGATAACATCAACTTTCAGGAGTGTCTCTTCATTGTATTATGTATGGCCATCGACCTTACTATTGTCTTCTCTTTCTAAAATAAAAATATTGGCTCATGGCCTGCTCACATGGTTTAACACTACAGTATACATGGCTCTTGGCCAGCTTGTATGGTTTATCATTATACAACATGGCTCTCGGCCATCTTGTAGTCTTTATCAGACATACAATTGATATGATATAAAAACATAGTATCACTAATGCTTCGGCCATATAGGTCGTAACTGGGTTATCATCAAAGCCATCATATGTGATAGCATAGCACTACTCATATAGTCGGCCATGAAGGCCTTAAACATATATATGATAACATTGCACTAAACGTGCACTCGGGCATGAAGGCCTCATCAAAATATAAAACACATAGATACTATCTTATGATAACACAACCATCAATAACCATCATGTGGCCAAAATCACAGTGGTATTAGCATGCAATATAATCCATGATTATAAACACAGTCATACCTGTGCAGATATGCTCGCAGCTGAATATGGCTCGCTAAGGGATAATATTGTCAATGTAAGCTTGGATCCTTCCCATGATCTCCCAAGCATTAAGTCTCCTATTTGTAACTTCTACAAAAAAACAATGCCAATCCTCAAAAACATCCCAGAACCAAAATATTCTCAACTCTCTCTTTTTGCATGCATTTGTCTGCCTCCAAACATAACCACCACCCTTTGCATGGAAGGTGGTAAATTAGTTGGCACATGTCGTGCCACATCATGATTATCTTAGCTCCTCAAAGGCCATATCTCCCATTTGGGAGTATTTGCATAATGATAAGCTTCGGTTAAGCTCAACAGTAATCTCCACTCACTCCACACATCATGGATAGTGGTATGGTGGACAACAAGAACATATAAGCTTAACATAATAAAAATCTTGACCACTACAAGTGGGTAGATAAATAATTATGTTTCACATAATATCAATTACATCTAAATGTTGCTAGGGGATTATCAAAATAACATAGGGTATCGCTTAAATTATATTACCATCATTAAGGTTGTATCATTAAAATGCAAATATGGGGTCGAGTCCTCTCCCCCACTTCACCATATTAAACTATAATCAAACTAATTAAATAAAGAAATAGATACGTGAATAAAGGAAAACTTCAACATCTAACTAGGTTTACTATTGACTACATAAATGTTCTAAGAACATTATCTAGTCGAATCAATGAAGACGACGCCGAGAGATCATAAATTGTCTTGTCATCATTGGTTGAATTGAAATCGACTAAACAAGGAAAAGGGCTTATACTCACCCCAACTTACATGGGTTCACGAATGATCAAATTTGATACTTAGATGGCATTATGACCTTTTCCCAACATTTATCTCCTTCTCCTGGGTGATACTCTCCTTCCATCCTTGGAGGAAGATTCTTTTCCTGATTACACTTACAAACATATAACTGTGATTAGTGTATCATCATTTAATTCATAAAACATTATGATAAAATAATCTTATCAACATGTAATCTCATGTCTAATCTAAACATCAATCAATATCCATATAATCAATGATTCTACTTGATATTTTCCACGAACATCAAATCATTAATCTAAGATTAATTATCTTGTTTACCACATAAAAGTAGGATTAAGCTAAATCAAAAGTTGGGGGTGTAACAATACTCAACTATCTTAAGCATTATGGGCCTACAGAATGAGTGTGTGTATGGCTACAAGTACTACACCGTACAACCTTGTGTATGGTGTCAATGCGATCATGCCTTTGGAGTTATAAATTCCTTCATTACGAATTTCTCTCAACGACATTCTCAATGAAAATACAATAAGAGAACTACAGATTCAACAACTTGAGATGCTCGATGAACAAAGCATAAATGCTCTCAAACATCTCTAAGCCCATCAAAATACTATTCAATGATCATGTAATGAACCTGTTATTCACCGTTCATTCAAGATTGGAGATCTTGTACTCTACGAGAATCAATTCAATATCAATGCACCTCCTAGTGAAAAAGGGAAATTCAACTTGAATTGGCTAGGACCATACATCATCACTGAAGTCTTCAGATCATGTGCATATAAATTATTTGGTATGCACGGTACACCTCTCAAAGAACCTATTAACACAATGCATTTGCATAGATATTATGCTTAATCTTTATTTTTTGTTTGTATGCTAATACTTTCTTTATAAAGCAAATGATTGTTAGATAGTAAATTCAATTTTCCTATTTTATTGTTTGCTTGAATCTTGACAAAATATGTAGTTTGTCTTGATTCATTAAGGTATTTTTCTTAGTTTAGAAAATTACTTAGTTGTTAGTATATAAAATGTTAGGTGTGCACCATGTTCAATAATCATTGTCATATCTAATTTAAGAATATCACAATGTTGTTAATTGGATCATAATTGAATTATTTTAGCATGTGTATACACTGTAATAAAATATATATGTGTGTTTATTAGATTCTTCAATCTACAAAAACATGTATCAATTCAATCATTGTTGCATTTGTTAAGCAATTACACATAATTGTTTACACAAATCACATTGCATTTAAATTTAACATACATGCAAAACCAATTAGATCTAAATGTTGCATTTACTTCATAAGTAGATCACGTATAGCATCTAAAGTACACACAATGAACATCAATCAAAACATCATATATATATATATATATATATATATATATATATATATACATAAGAGTTTGAGTACACGATACTAAAAAATCCATCACTACATCAAAATGTGGTGTATCATAATACAATAAAAAAATCTCATCAAGGTGTTGGCTTGTGGCATCCAGATCCCTTGGGACCTGGTGGCACCTAAGTGACGGAAGGTTGTCTATGTGAGGCTACTAATTATGAGTAACTCCTAGAGGTATTTTGTGATTGTATGCCCCTAAGCTCGCCTCTAAGCTCTCCCACCTCCCATGTAGAATTTGTTTATAGTTGCTGAAATTGATCTCTCTCGATTCGCAGCTAGTCCACCTCTGCTTGTAGATAACTCATAAAACCACAATCAGTCCCTAGTGTCGCTACCGCCCTATGTTGATCTAGTTGTATTTGAAGTGCATCTTCTACCTCCTCGGCACTCATTGCTCTTAGAATCACCTAATCTCTCTCGACCTCAAATTGATCTTGCACTACTTGTCCCTCCTCATAGGCTTCTCTCAGCCATGCAACATGATCGAATAACTTTGCATGTCGACATTCTATGTGTAGTGGCCTATAACAAGCCCACAATGATTGCTCGGTTGGCTTAGTAGGTACCATCTCCACTATGACTCAACCCACAAGGTCATGCCATGCCTTAGTACCTACTATAGAACAAAAACAAAAATCATAGAAGTGTCTCAATTAAAATCATTAATACATTCAATATTTCAACAAACACAAGTACAATAATCAAATTACTCACCAGGATCACCCTCCTACTAGTCTGGATCAACTAGAATGGTGACTGTGCTAATGTTTGCAATCATCCCCACTATTGGGGGCATTGTAATGGCACCACCACTTGACTCCCCGCGCTCAAATCAACGTTGTACTCCTCTGGAAGCGTGTAGTGGTTGTAGGTTGCAAGGTCAAACCCTAGGTCTCTCCTCCTCGACACCTACACCCTCCTCTCCCTATCATCATCTCCCTCTCGATGTTGGCACAAGCACTAGTGGATCCTCCTCATCATCAACATCACCTCTAACATGATCTTCATCGTTGTCTCCCTCCCATCCCCTCGCTTCGCTAAGGATTTGGGATCACTAGTGGGATGATCTGCAAGAAAGACCAGAGTAGGACATGTTGTCTCCCACCAAGCTATGTATGCTAGGCTAATACCTAAATCTTCAACCTCAGGGATGGGATCATCATCCTTAGTAACATCATCTATATCACTCAACACCATGTCGACGATGGTAAGCCATGCTTGATCACCAGGTTGCACCTCGTAACGTGAGGATCACGCATAGAACAACTATGTGGAAGGAACTCCCTAGACTTGACCGAACTGCCTCATCACTCTATCATAATAGAACACAACTATGATGCAATCTCTTCGCCTAGCTAAAAATTGATCTCTCTACATCCTCACTATATGTCGAGTTTGTCCCATCCACAGCTTGCATAACCTATATGCTCTCCACAAGATGACCTCTAGTTGCAGCCTGTCGAATATTACTCTCCAATATAACAAATCACCCCATCTCCATGGTCTCCTCATCTCATAGGTGTGCGCTTGTGGACATGTCCTGATAGGCTTTATTGGATATCCTATTGGCCACATGCACATAATGTGCTCTAATTCCCACGCATACAGGAGTGTGCATATCATCAAGTTGTGTGCCTCATAGTGCACATAGCTACCGAAATCATAATACAAGTGAGCTATCATACTAAGTCCCCAAGAGTATACCGTCTGTTGCTCCTCCATTGCTATAATCGTATGAACAAGGCCCCCATGAAGGTAAGTGCCTCTCCCATCCGGTGTGACAACTAGTACAATGGTAGCGATCGTGATGCAATGAATGATCGGTGTAACAACTGCACCCTCCAACAATCTAATATCAATATGTCCTCAATCACTTGATGACATAGTGCGACCAAGATAGTACCTCTGGCTCACCTGAGTGTAGTCCTTAGACCGCTACTTGAAGACTTTACTTGTCTCACCTTGCATGGGTAATCATAGTATCTGGTACACATCTTCTAATGTAACTATCATCTCCCCTTTCGGAAGATGAAAGGTGGAAGTATCTAAATTCCACCGCTCCATAAATGCCATCAACATCATATAATGATATGTCATCGTGGGCATCGTATACACCCACAACAATCCAACATCTCACAGATACCCCATCTCTGTGTTAGTAAGTGTGCCTAAGTGGCTATGCAGTAATGTGTATAAGTAGTTGTTGGCATTCTCTCGCATCCCTAGGGGTACCTGAAACATGATAAACAATGTATACATCAAAATTCAATCCAAAAACCTTCAAAATCAATCAAAGAAATTAGAAGAAGCCTTGATCCTAAGCTAGGGTGCCCTGAAAGGACAGGGGTGCTCAAGAAGGACATGGGCATTCAGAAAGGTATGTGGTTCCCCAAGAGGACAATGTCACCCTAGGGTGACAACAAAAATGTCCCTTGGGCCCATTCTGGCTTGTAAAATGACAAAAAATATATTAAAATAATAGAATAAGTCAAAAATGCAAGTTGGACATAAGCCTACCTCATGCTTGTCTATCCCCTAAGCTACTCGGCTCCGTAGCGCATCCAACCTTAGTGGTTGATATGGCCTTCAACTCGGCATGATCGCTCTCCTCGTTGCTCAAACTTCTCCAAAAGATGAAAATGACACAAGAATAGTAAAAAGTGAGAAATTATTTTACTACTTATAGTAAAAAGGTAAGAACTCTTGATTACTATCTAGGGTCAAAGACCACATCAGATAGACCTCTCTTCATCTAAAGATCAATAACTTAGGCTAATGAACTTAGATTTGAGTGTTGTTTGTTGCATTGAAATCCTAGTTCCATCGTCTCTACAATCATATGTTTTGTGCCTCGGTGTTATTTAGTAAAATTACCCTACCAAAGCATATTCATCAACCTTTTCTCTAGAAAGTCGAAGTGGTCAAAAGATCGCCACTCTATTTCTACATCCTAAAGAAGCAAGCAGAAATAGGGGGCATATATCTACCTGTGAATTTCGCTCTGATCATGTCTCATCACCTTTCCCCTTTAGAGTTTTGAACTAACATATACATTTGTTAGTTGCAAAATGATTTTATCTCGCTAATGATTTCTTGTTGCATGATCTAATTTCCTAACTCTGTGGTTTGCAGGACGATAGAATAGGGGCTTCACTCTCTTGCTCAATGACTATCTACATCCTCTACAGTATCCTTTTTGATATCCTTTTACAATGTTTTATTTTCCTGTCCTTTAGCTTGCATATGTACTTAGTGTCATATGACCGCTAAAGTGGGGGCTAAATTTTATGTCATAAATTGTGCTCCTTGGTTGTGTAAGCACAATTTCACTGTGTTTAGCACATCCCTTTAGTGATCCCAAGCCTAGTTCATTTTTAATTCTACCCTAAAGTCTTGATTGGGCCTCAATTCTATGAAATGTTGTGATTTTGGTTAAAGCTTCGTCAGAACCTGAAAACTAATTTGAAATTTGGAGTTAGCACCACATTAAATATGGTCTTGTAACTTAATTTTCCCAAAGGGCCTAGGGCACCTAGCACCCTAGTCCCTCCCATGTTTTTATGGAGGAAAATTAAGTCCACAAGTTAGCTTTTGTGATGGTTAGGCTGACCCTAAACTCAAAATTTATTTTTGGCATATATTGTCAACTCTTTAATTCAAATTACTCCTTTCTTAAGCCTTGTATAAAAGGAAGTGACCTCTTCATTTGAAACTAGATGTGATCTTGATTTTAGATGAAGGATATTATGCTCTCTATATGCTATTGACTTATTGCAAGTTTCTATTTGATCAAGTGGAGTTCAACTTTGCTCTTGGAAGGATTTGTATGAAGGCTAGGAAGTCAGATCTTGAGTACATCTCATTTGTTCTTACGTTGAAGCACTTTGCATAATTGGGAGAAGGGTTGGAACCACCAACTTGAGATTGGCTTGAGTACCCTACAAGGGTATGGTTGCATTGCCTTCTTATTCAGCAAACCTTCGGTGAATCTTCATCCATGAGGTGAAGTTGCATGCTTCCTTGAGTGAAGCATCTTTTGTATCATTCTATCCTATTTTCTTGAGTCATCTAGGGTTAGGGTTTAATATATTTGATTAGATCATGCATGTTACTACTCACACCTTAGGGTTTCTGAGCACACACAACATCTTGTTCTAATCTTGGCTATCTGTGAGGTAGGAATACCAAAATGGGGGCTTAACTAAGAAAGCTCCTATATAGGCACAACAATTTTTCCTTCTTTTGTGTGTGCATGTTGAAGTAATAGGTTTCAGAAGACAAGATCCAGGTAGAAGGAAGGTTTTGCAAGTATAGGTCGAGTGAAGCTCTGAGCTTCTACAAAACCCTAATTAGGGTCTAGGGTGCCTAGCACCCTGGTACCTCCAACATTTTAGGCCCAGGTTCATGCTCTTGTCTATCTCTTCATCTCTTCTATCCTTTCAAATTTTACGTTTATGTTTCTAACAATCATCTATAGGACAATATTGCTCATTAGGGGTTTGATCTTGTTCCCTAGTTTGCTTGGTTGAACTTGGTTGACTTCTCCTCTATACAGCAAGGAGGCAAAACCCATGTAGTTTGTCTCTTTCTCAAGGGTAGAATCCAAGATTGGTTTGTGTCTCAATGTTAATTAAAGAGGGTTTGATCTAGTTTAACCTTTTAGGCTAGATCTCTCTTTTCCATCAAATAGTTAAAACACTTGTAATTTTCCTGCACACTCAATTAAAACATTACGTGCATCTGCCCAATACTTAAGCATAGCTGAAGTGAATGATAAAATTACACAATTAAATCATAAATATTAATAGGCACATTTCATTTAAATCATCCATCTCAGAAAAATGACCAAGATGAAATTTATCATATAAAAACATAACATTGAACGAACTAGGTCTACCCACCCAAAATAACATTTAAAAGAAAATAATGAAACTAAAGCACTGTAATAATCTAGCATACAAAGACACAACATATGCTTCCCATAATGCATAGTTGGAAATCCAATTTCATAACATAAACTCATTGGAAACACCTCGATGATCATACAAAACATCTTCACAAAGCATCCTGACTACATCAAAACACCTCGATGGAAAAACACCTCATCAACAAGTTTGATGCAATGCCACATAATCACAAAAATCACACAATACACTACAGAAACACTCAATACAACATATCTCATAAAGGTCCAATTACATGATCAACATATAATTGATCATCTATAAAAGATGATGGCAATGATCAACAAAGGCAGTCATTACACATATGCTTATGTTGGGTGGTCATAATTGCAGTTTTGGCATGAGTGGTTGCTACAACTGACCTTACATCCTCATGTTAGATCATTAGTAGTACAAATTTTCCAATTTGAGTAATCACATGTCAATACTATTTTGCACTGATTAGGGATATAGGTTTTGTAGGCCTTACCTTTGGAATTTGATACTTTCATTCACCCATCTTGATAATGATGTTATGCAGTCTAGACTCATAATTCCACGATGCTTGTACATATATGGTTTTTCCAACAACACATCACACATATCTAGAGGTGCTACATCACAAATTACTTCATCTTTGAATGGTTTGATGGAATAAGGTAATCAACACTATCCACTTACTTAGAGATCTAGTCCATAGCTCACCCACCCCGTGGAGTATGGCTATAGATGGGGTGTTTCTTGTAGGTTCAGTCTCTTGCTAGTCTCTATAGAGATTAAATCTAACTTTTGTTATCAACAATAAAGTGCATGGCCTTCCCATTTACCCACATCTATGAATGAAATAGGCATTCCTCATCTTTGTGAGGCAAGACTTTGGTAGTGGAAATAATTGCATATAGATCAACTTTAATTGTCTAATCACCATCCTTCCCCTCAAAAGGATCTATACGTAAGAAATCATATTTTGTCTTCACTTCTTCTATGTTTGTCATCAAAATATTGGTGGCTTGATAATCCTTTGTGTTATATTATGGGCTCTTATGAACTTCACACCACGTACCTATATGTCTCTTCATGTATTTTTGGTGCCTTTATTTGTTGTTGATGTTTGTGAGGGGAATTCATTAGTTCGTTGCTTTCTTATGAACTTGCTATTACCTTCTCCTTTCAACTTATTGTTTGCAAGAGATTCCTTCTTTCCTTTCTATTTAAAATTTTCTTTAATCTTTATGATATATTTGAAAGAAGTCCTCAAGGTCTCAATATTTAGAAAGGCCATCTCAATTTGAATATATTGGTAAAGCACACTATGATACTTTAGGACCTCGTGCTTATATGTATCTTAAATGTCGATCTTTGCTAACAACATGTGGAAGGTGTTGTAGTCCTCAAGGTAAACATTAAGAACTAGGCCCTGGAAAATTTTATAGAAATCCTAGTGAATCCCCTATGTCGCAATATTATCAACTTGGTGATTTGTTCCAAAAATTGAACTCAAGTCATAGAGAGGGTGGCTATTTTATGTTAGAATATGATTTTAAAAAAAATTGTGGCCATGTTGAAACCCAAAATTCATTCTTGTTTTAATCAAATTGGCAACACAAGGACTTAATTTTCTATAAGAAATTAATTTAGTTGGCAAAATAAGGCTAAATTTTTGCTAATTTTTTAATTGAGGTGGTGAATATAGTGTTGCAAGTATGTGCCTAACCGATGTTGTCATTGATGTCAACATATCTGTGTTGTCATTAGTGTCAACTGTGCTCCTATTTTGATGCTTGCTTGTATTAAGTTAGTTGCTTTATGTTGGCCTATGTATGTGTTGAAGATAATGAGTAAGTGATCCTGATATTATGTTTCCAAGTGCTTTTGAGAAAATTTTCTCTCCCAGTGGAAGCAATGTGTTGAAGAGTATCTTTGTTTACAGTAGAATAGTCTAGTAGTTTGCTCCGCATTTTTTGTAGAATGAATATATTTCTCTGTGGATTGGAAGTCATTTAGAGGCATGTCTAAATATGCTATATTCCAAGTTTGAGCCTCTAATATGAAGATTTGAGAGAGTTATGTTCACTAGAGTAAGAACTATTTTTCTATGCATTCAGTGGTGACAGGGAGAGTATTTTGCTCCGCATTCCTCTGTATTGAAGTATTATGGTATGTGGTTCTAGAGTTAAGTCTAGGATGATGTTATGTAGCTTCAACTCAAATGGTTTGTGATTTGGTGGTCCGCAAGTGATCTTTTCTTTATGATAGTGGCTAGTAGTGTTGTTTAAGTGCTCCAGTTTGAAGAATCTTCTTGATAAAGTGGTTAGAGGTTGCATGGATGTTGCTGGTGATTACAATGTGCTTGTGGATATCTCCTAATCATGTTCCTACCTTCTGATTGGTCTGTGAAGAGTAATTTGGATCGTGGATAAAGACTGTTCCTAAAAGACTTAGTGTTAACTCCAAGTCTTGGCTGACCTGGTTGTTTTCACTACTTGTGGAGATGCATTGAATATTGTGGAAGCATGTTGTGGTGTGGAAGATTGTACTTGAGTCCCAGCTAAGGCATAGTGTATTTGCAATACATCTTTTCCTTAGCTAATTTTGTTTAGGTCCAGACCTATTTCTATGTATGTTTGTAATGATGAATGTAATGCCAACCGTGATGTACATTCCAAGGTTGATTAATTGTATAAAAACATGTAATAAAATTGTGAAAAAGATGTCCTTATGCGAAAATGCGAAGATAAGTGAATAAGTGTAAGTAAGAGCAGAGCAGAAGAGCTGTATTATGCTTCAATGGAACTGAACTCAGGCATGGAGTAGATGCTATCAAATTAGTTCAAAAACCTTTGGCAGTGAGCCCTAATTTTTGTAGTGAGCATTTTTGGACAGTGAGCCTCTAATTTTTGGTATTGGTATAACATATTTATTTTGTGAGCTAACACTCATCGTGGTTTTTCCCTTATAGGTTTTTCCATGTAAAAAATATGGTGTCTCATGTGTTGAATGTGTGATTGTGCTTAATTTTCTGATTTCATGCTTTCATGGTTAAATCATAATAACATTGATTAATTGATTGATGTATTGATGTTTATAAGAAGTTAAGTTTTGGTGACAACCGATTCAGCGCCCCTCTCAGTTGTCCTATACATTTCAACAATTGGTATCAAAGCAAGGTTCCTCGAAAGAAAGTCTAACAGCTTGAGGAAGATCTAAGATGTTGTACAAGAAGGATGCTCTGCAGTTTGATGGAATGAATTATGCTCTTTGGAAGGTGCGAATGAAAAGCCATCTCATTTGTCTTGGTTATAGTGTTTGGAAGATGACAGAAACAAAGTATACTATTCCTCAGAATGGTCCATCAAGTGATAATGAAATCAAACTATATGAGTTAAATGGAAAAGCTAGAGATGCTATGTTAAGTGCCTTGTCCAACACTGAGTTAGTAAAAGTCATGGATCTGGAAACAACTCATGAAATCTAGGAAAAGTTGAAGAATTTATACGGAGATGATTCTGTAAAAGGTGCCAAATTATAGAACCTGAAAGCTAAGTATGAAGGTCTGAAAATGAGTGAAGATGAGAACATAACAGTATACTTACAAAAGGTTGATGAAATTGTCAATGGAATCAAAGGTCTTGGAGGAACTGTTGATGATAAAGAGGTAGTGTTGAATATTCTTAGGTCACTGCCTAAATCCTATAGTCACAAAGTATCTGCAATTGAAGAAATCATGACTGTGAAAGATGTTTCAAAAGATTAGTTGCTTGGAAAACTTACAGCCTTTGAGATGAGAGAGTTTGGTGATGGCTTGCCTAAAACAGAGACTGATTTCAAAGCTAGTACTTCAGAGAAGACTTCAAGAGCTGAGAAGTATGCTGTGGAATCTGATGATGACCTTGAGGAGATTGAAGCCAACTTTGTGGATAAAATGCAAAGAGGTACCGGTAAGTACAAAGGCAAATTACCATTCAAATACTTTTCATGTGGTAAGATCGGTCACTATGCTTCTATGTGTCCGGAGAGAATTGAAAGAGGTAGAAAGAAATTTGAAAGTAAACCTAGGGTTGTAAAGAAATGTTATATTGTCAGAGATCTTGATGATGATGGTGTAACAGATGATAAGTCTGATATGCTAGTACTAGTGCAAATGTATGCTTATTTATTGCTATTAAGGAAGAACATGTATCTACTAATCTTGCTAGTTGTGTGAAGGAAAAAAAACTAGTGGAAGAAAGTACTTTGGTTGTTTAGGTTGAGAAAGATAAGGATGAATGGATTATTGATAGTGGATGCTCACATCACATGATCGGTGATAAAAGTAAGTTTGTAAGCCTGGAAAAGTATGATGGAGGACTGGTTAGGTTTGGAGATAATACAGCTAGTAAGATTTGTGGAAAAGGATCTATTTCTTTTGATGGAAAGCACAGTACAAATGATGTCCTATATGTGAAGGGTTTAAAGCATAATCTTTTGAGTGTTGGTTAGATGTGTGACAAAGGTTATGATCTAAGATTCAAGGATAATGGATGCAAGATCCTGGAAAGCTCCAGAGCAGTGATTGCAATTGGAAAGAAGACCAGAGGTAATATTTATCAATTAAGAGGAACTAGTGATTACTGTTTGTTGGCTCAGATAGATGAGAGCTGATTGTGGCATAGAAGAATGTGTCATATCAATTTTGACAACTTGGTGAAGATAAATTTAGTACAGGCTATGAGAGATTTGCCTAAGCTTGTAAAGCCTGCTAATACTGTTTGCAAGGAATGTCAGTTGGGAAAGCAGACAAGAACAAGTTTCAAAAGCAAATAACAATTTTCTGTCAGATTGTTGGATCTAGTGCACATAGATTTGTGTGGTCCTACAAGGATAAGAAGTCTGCAAGGAGACATGTACTTTATGTTGCTTATTAATGATTATTCTAGAATGACTTGGGTCACTTTTCTAAAAGATAAATCAGAAGCCCTAGAAAAATTCAAATCCTTCAAGGCAATGGTTGAGAATGAGATAGACCTAAGAATCAAGTGCTTAAGGTCTAATAGAGGAGGTGAATTCACATCAAATGAATTCAATATTTTCTGTGAAGAACAAGGGATAAAAAGACAATTGTTTGCACTAAGGACTCCACAACAAAATGGAGTTGTTGAAAGGAAAAATAGGATAGATTAAGAAGATGCTAGGACTATGATGAAGAAGGCTGACCTACCAGAAGTGTATTGGAGAGAAGCTATACATACTATTGTGTGCATCCAAAATAGAGTTCAAGTCAAAGGTAACAACACTAAAACTCCTTATGAATTGTGGTGTGGAAGAGTTCCTACAGTGAAATATTTCAAAGTTTTTGGAAGCAAATGTTATATCAGAAGAGAAGAAGAACTAGGTAAGTTTGATGCTAGGAGTGATGAAGGAATTTTTCTTAGATACTCTACCAAGAGTAAGGCCTACCGGTGCTACAACAAAAGGCTAAAAAAGATTGTTGAGAGTGCTAATGTAAAGATGGATGAAGACAAGGAAAGAATATCAGATCTGAGTGGCTATGAATTAGATGAACCTATTACCACAACAAATGAAAAGAAAGTTGAACAAGAGGATAGTCAAGATGAAGAAGAAAAGGCTCTAGAAAGTGTAGTTAAGACTCCTAGGTATGTAAGGATCTAGAAATAAGTGCTTTTGGATTAAACTGTGTATATTTCTTTGTATCAACATTTTGGATCACACTCAGTGATCCATCATCAGAAAGAGCAAGACTTTTATCCTCTTTCTAATGATGGATCACTGAGTGTGATACGAAATGTCGATACAAAGAAATATACATAGTTTAATCCACAAGCACTTATTTCTATATTCTATGGACTGAGGAAAACTCATGCCTACTATGTAAGGATCAATCATTCTAAAGATCAGATAATTGGTGATAAAACCAAAGGAGTATTGACAAGGAAAAGGGTTGCAGAAGAACAGGTGAACTACTATTTACTTTCAAAGATTGAACCTAAAACTATAAGTGAATCTTGCAATGATGAAAATTAGGTAAATGCTATGGAAGAAGAGCTAATGCAGATAGAGAAGAATCAAACTTGGGAATTAGTTCCTAGACCCGCTAATAAGAATGTGATTGGAACTAAATGGGTTTTCAGGAACAAGTTGAATCAGAATGGAGTAGTTAGAAACAAAGAAAGGCTGGTATGTAAAGGATATTCTCAGGTTTAACGGATAGATTTTGAGGAGGCCTATGCTCCTATGGCAAGAATTGAAGTAATCAGAATGTTTTTGGCATTTGTAACATTCAAAGATTTCAAAGTGTATCAGATGGATGTTAAGTCTATATTCTTGAATGGTGAGTTGGAAGAGGAAGTTTACATTGAAAATTAGAAGGATTTCAGTTATCAAATCAAGGTGATATGGTGTGCAGATTGAAGAAATCTTTGTATGCACTCAAGCAAGCCCTTAGAGCCTGGTATGCAAGATTGGACAAGTATTTGTTGCAAATAGGGTTCAGTAAAGGTACTATTGATAGCAATCTCTATTTCAAAATTAATGGTGATCAAATTCTGATTGATGAAGTCTTTGTTGATGATATTATCTTTGGAGGCAATGAAGGTATGTGTAAGAAATTTGCAGAGGAAATGCAAAAGGAGTTTGAGATGTCCATGTTTGGTGAAATGAATTTCTTTCTAGGTCTGTAGATTACTCAATTAGATAAAGGAATCTTCATTTCTCAATCCAAGTATGTGATAAATTTGTTGAAGAAATTTAGAATGGAGGACTCTAAACCAGTATGTACTCCCATGGTGACTGGATGTAAATTAAGCAAGACTGATGATTCACCCAAAACTGATCAAAAAAGGTATAGATCCATGATTGGAGGATTGCTTTACCTAACCCATACAAGACCAGACATAATGCATGTAGCTTGTCTTGTGGCAAGATTTCAAGAAGTTCCTAAAGAGTCACGTGTAATGATGGCAGTCAAGAGAATCATGAGATATTTGAAAGGTACCCTAGATCATAGCCTATGGTATCCAAAGGATAATGATTTCACTCTTAATGCTTATACGAATGTAGATTGGGCCAGAGATGTTGATGATAGGAAAAGTACAAGTGGAGGTGCTTTCCTCTTGGGCAAAAGATTGGTTTCATGGTTGAGCAAAAAGCAAGATTCAATCTCTTTGTCTACTACAGAAGCAGAATATATTACAGCAGTAGGTTGTTGCATTCAAGTGTTATGGATGAAGCAAACATTGAAGGATATAGGAGTTGTGTACAAAGAACCAATCTTAATCCTCTGTGATAATACAAGTACTATAAACATTTCAAAGAATCTAGTGATGCACTCAAGAAAAAAGCATATATCCATAAGGTATCACTTTCTGAGAGAGAAGGTAATAGAGAATGAAATAAAGATGAAGTATGTGTCCACCAAGGATCAGATTGCAGATATTTTTGCTAAGCCTCTGCCTAAGGATACTTTTGAGTATCTTAGAGAAAAGTTAGGGGTTATTACCCCTCCTTCTCTGAACTAATATGCATAGGAATGCATTAGTCCAGTAGTGCCCAAAGCCTCATTTTTTGATCTGGATTGATGTTTTAAAGGCTACCTCTCAAGGGGAGTAGCTAGATGTTGCTGATATGTGTTCCTGACAAAGAGTAGTAAGTGTTATAGTGTTGATGAAAGAGTAATTTCAGTTTGATCAGAGCAGCATAGTGCAAGTATGTGCCCTTTGCCATTGATGTCAAAGGGGGAGAGAAATCATGTGAAAAACTTAAGGGGAGAAAGAGTGTAGATGTATAAAGAAAAAGGGACAGAAGGTAATCAGTGCAAAATCTTGTCTTGATGGTCTTTACAGTTTTTCACATCATATGTTGCCATCAATGACAAAAGGGAAGATTGGTGCAAGTATGTGCCTAACTGGTGTTGTCATTGATGTCAACATATCTGTGTTGTCATTGGTGTCAACTACGCTCCTATTTTGATGCTTACTTGTATTAAGTTAGTTGCTTTATGTTGGCCTATGTAAGTGTTGAAGATAATGAGTAAGTGATCATGATATTATGTTTCCAAGTGCTTTTGAGAAAATTTGCTCTCCGAGTGGAAACAATAATAGCAAAACAGTCCAGTAGTTTTCTCTACATTTCTTGTAGAATGAATATCTTTGTCTGTGGATTGGAAGTCATTTAGAGGCATGTCTAAATATGCTATATTCCAAGTTTGAGCTTTCGATATGAAGATTTGAGAGAGTTTTGTTCACCAGAGTAAGAACTATTTTCTATGCATTCAGTGGTGACAGGGAGAAAGTATTTTGCTTTGCATTCCTCCGCATTGAAGTATTATGGTATGCAGTTCTAGAGTTAAGTCTAGGATGATGTTATGTGCCTTAAACTCAAATGGTTTGTGATTTGGTGGTCTGCAAGTGATCTTTTCTTTATTACAGTGGCTGACAGTGTTGGTTAAGTGCTCCAGTCTGAAGAATCTTCTTGACAAAGTGATTAGAGGTTACGCGGATGTTCTTGGTGATTATAATGTGCTTGTGGATGTCTCTTGATCATGTTCCTACCTTCTGATTGGTCCGCGAAGAGTAATTTGGATTGTGGATAAAAACTGTTCCTAAAAGACTTAGTGTTAACTCTAAGTCTTGGCTGACCTAGTTGTTTTCACTACTTGCAAAGATGCATTAAAGATTGTGGAAGCGTGTTGTGGCATGGAAGATTGCACTTGAGTCCCAGCTAAGGCATAACATATTCCGCATACATCTTTTCCTTAGCTAATTTTGTTTAGGTCCAGACCTATTTCTATGTATGTTTGTAATGATGAATGTAATGTGGACCTTGATGTACATTCCAAGGTTGATGAATTGTCTAAAAACATGTAATGAAGTTGTGAAAAAGATGTCCTTGTGCGAAAATATGAAGATAAGTGAAGAAGTGTAAATAAGAGAAGAGCAGAAGAGTTGTATTACGCTTCAGTGGAACTGAACTTAGGCATGGAGTAGATGCTATCAAATCAGTTCAAAAACCTTTGGCAGTGAGCTGATCTTGGTAGTGAGCCCTAATTTTTACAGTGAGCATTTTGGGAAGTGAGCCCTAAGGCAGTGAACCTCTGATTTTCGGTATTGGTATAACATATTTATTTTGTGAGCTAACACTCACCGTGGTTTTTCCCTTATAGCACTAGTAGAAAAATAGAAATAAATGATTAAAAAAACTACCAAAAATTGGTCATGTGATCAGTAGTTTGGTCACGTGACCATTGGTAGTTTATTGCTGGTCATTTATCTCGCAATCAAATTTATGACCAAACGAATTTTAGTCATTAATTTGGTAGTATATTTAGTCATTAATTTGGTAGTATATTTAGTCATCAATTTGGTAGTATATTTAGTCACGTGACCATTGATAGTTTATTGCCAGTCATTTATCTCGCAACCAAATTTATTTAGTCATTGTAATCATTAATTGCCATCAATTGGTAGTATATTTAGTCATTTATTTAGTCACTGATTTTCGTCCATTGGTAGTAAATTTAGTCATTTGTATTAACTAATTTCCGTCCATTGGTTTTATATTTGGTCATTTTAATCATTATTTTTTCGTTAACTGGTCATATATAAACAACTAGTACATGATAAACATCAACTATGCCATTTTTTGTTGATAAACTTCAACAAATCTGCTCAGGATTGAAACAACAATGCTAGAAAATAATTCACTGTATATTCAAACTATATACAAAATATGTTACAAAGAACTCGTTTATCAACAAATCTGCTCAAAGGATTGAAACAACAATGCTGGAAAATAATTCACTGTATATTCAAATTGTATATAAAATATGTTACAAAGAACTCTATATATAGAGTTTTCAAGACATAATATTTCTGCAATATGCAAACTGCTGATTTATTATGCTTTTAAAATTGAAAAAACTAAAACTAAAGCTAAAAAGCCATTGGTGTGAATGCATGTCTTCAGTGATTCCATTGTTGCACATGGGGTGGGTTGTAAATGCATCTAGAAGGCACTGGTTTTGCATTTTCTCCTTGTTTTATACCTATCCACAATAAAAAAAACTCAAAATTTGTTAATATTTCTAAAAGATTTATGAAACTTTGAAATATGAAAAACAAAGTGGGATGATAAGGGATTTTATAGCAATATAGGCATATATTATGAAAGTATTCAAGAAGAAATGCATATACAGATCTGATAGTCAAACTCCATAGCTCATTTATTTATATTTGATGAAACACATAATGATCTATGCAAATTTAATGTGTTTATATTGCACAGTAGAGTGTAGAAACTAACATAATAAAATCAGTATCATACCAACCTCTCCCTAACCAGGAACACATAATTTTTTGTCCTCCAATAAAGGTGCAAGAACAGAGAGAATGTCAGATGGTGCCTTGTCAACATCTTCAAAAACTACCCAGAATCCTTTAACCACAACCTGCATCAAAAAACAAACCACATGCACTTCACAGCTAAGAAAATACTCTAATTGCAAGATAGATACAGATACATGAACTAAGAAATGATACATTCCAGAGAACAAAAATGTATGTCAATTGACGATATAGGAAAGCTCAACCTGAGTAAGAGAACCAAGCTGCCACTTGAATTCTCCAGGAATCTCAGTACAAATGTAAGTGTCAATCAGTGTTTTGTTGTCCATTTGTTCATCTAAATGGATGAACAAGATATCTAGAAACCAAAGCAATTAAAATATATTAGATAACATTAATATGTATAAACCCATTTAAGTAAAATAGTGAATAAAATTGAAAGGACACGATAATAGATTTTCCTACAAGCAGTCACAGAACAACAATATAACTAATTTGCTGCCTATGTTGGAATGATATAATACACTTTTCAAACTAAAAAAGCTTATTGCCAAAGGAGACATAGAATGATAGAAATACATACTTCATCAAATATATTGTTTCAAAACAAAATAGCAGTCTAAAATTCCAACACCCAATTGAAAATCCAGGCCACATTTCTATCATGTAGAGGGCCACAAATAAACACTGGGGTATACAAAACCAACATTTAACAAATGAGTTTCAAGTATATTAGTCATCAATTTCTGACAGATTATAGAATGTAGCAGTTTGTTTGACTTAGGTGTATTGATGAAGGGTACACAAAATTGATTGCTGGATATCCGGTTCTCAAAGAAATGGACAGCAAAACGCTGATTGACACTTATAAAATTGATTGAATGCAAATTGTTTGACAAAATGCCTCAAAGAAATGTGTTCTCGTGGACTGCAATGATTGCTGCATATGCACAAAATGGATTTGTTGAAAAGGCTTTAGAAACTTTCAAGCAAATGCAATTGATAGGTGTAAATCCAAATTCCACAACCCTTGCCAGCATCCTCCCCGCCTATGCAAAAATGGGAGCTTTGGAATAGGGTATGGACATCCATCAAAGCATAAAGGATCAATGAATTCCTCTTACAAAATTAATTGTACAATGAATGCCTTTAAATACCATGACATAACATGTTGCATGAACCATGTGCTAGGTTGACTTACAATGACTAGTAAAAGTGAGTGAGAAAGTTTAAAATTGAATTTAATGCCTCAAATTTTAGGAATCATTCTCATACTCCTTAGGATTGATTTAGATGAATCCCACACTCTAAAGGAACAATGTAGCAATCTTGAAGCAATGAATAAATGTATAAAAAATAGTATAAAACAAAGGTGAAATAGAGATGAATAGGGATCATGTTGTGAACCAAGTCCAACACAAAACAAAGCCAATTATCAATATGTTATTGCAACAACACATTCCCATCAAGGTAAGCAACAAAACTAAATGCCACTAAGTGGGAACATAAATTAACCACTGTTGTGGAGAAAGACGACGACAATGTTAGTAGACAGAAAAACAATGCACATTTATAACAGTTCATTTATAATCATACAATTTCAATGCCATCGACTGCCAATCTCAATCTTACTCTCTCAGCTTTATGTAGAGAAGGTTGGTTGAAAGAGGCATTACACTACAATTTCAATGCCATCTACTTACCACAAGAAACCCCCCAGTAAACTCTTCTCCATATCTTCGACTACTGCAGAACTGTATTTCCAAGAAAGCTCTTTCAGAGGGTAAACAAATCCATTCTTATATCAGTCACGACGGATTTGCGTTTGTTGTAGAGACATTATTTCAAAATAATCTTATAAACATGTATGTCAAGTGTGGAAGTTTAGTGGATGCACAAGAATTGTTTGACCAAATGACTAAATGAGATGTCTTCTCATGAAACATCATAATTGTAGCGTACAAAAGAAATGGATATACTTACGAGGCATTGACACTGTTAGGTCTCAAAAATGCAAGTTGCTAATCCTAAGAGGATGCCAGGCTCTATGTTTGGATTCGCAACGTTTTTGAACTAACTTGACGAAATCAACCTTCAAGGTTTGATGATTTCCTACACTTTAGGTCCTGCTACACCTAGGTGGGTGAACCTTGAAATATTAAAGCAGTATGAGTGTGGATGAGTGGATTAACTAGATCTATCTACAATGGCACAGGATGTAAGATAGATGAAAAAGCTGACTACTTAATTCTATGTATAATGTTTAATAAATGATTAGTAGAAATTGTATAAGCAATATCAAGGTAAAAGGGTTTTAAATAATGAGTTGAATAAGACCAGTGCCTTGTTGGGTAACAGAGTCAATTTGAAGGACCTAGACCAGTAGTTTCTTAATGGTAATAATTCTAATTGCTTGGCACAGCTTTGGTTTATAGCTTGTATAAACGTGCAGGAAAGTGATTGACAAACTCTTCTTAGCAATCCAACCAATATAATCAATTATCTTATAATTCACCAGAAGGTATTTTAATCCTTACTTGAAGGAACCAAATGAAATGAATGGGCAAGATTAACAGATAATATTTTCTGGAGACAGAATGGTAATCCTAATTATATGCCTCTACTTAGTAATCCCAACTTACTACTTCCAAGTTACTGCGACTAAATTAGAAGGGTTTAATTCCTCAGATGGACACCAACCAAATTAATCACACAGATACAGCAAATGTGTAGTGATAGATCAACTATATACTTGATATCTTAATCTGAATAACAAGGAAATGCAGAAATGGAGACAGCCACACAATTGAATATTTTCAACAAACAACTGATACCAAGATAGAAACACCGAATCAGAGAACTTCAAACTTCTTCAAATAAAATATGCAACATAGTCACTTTGAGACATTGTATATTATGTATATATGAAAATATCTCCTACTGCTGATGATTTTTCAGCATCGATTGTTTAAACTTATATAGATATTTTCATGAAGAGATACAACTCTTCAATAAGTCTCTTGGGAATTTAACCAACATAAACAATAATTACATAAGCTTAATTAGGCTCTATTTAGCCATAAATAGACTTTTGCCAGATGATCTAAATACTCCTGCTCACGGTGAGAATCAGTAAGATCAACTGCGCTCCTGGTGATTATATCAAGGGTAACCATTTCCTCCAATTGTTTTCCCGACGCTATGTAATGTCATACCTTAGGTGGGCGCGACCATCGGCATGACTTCCTTCATCGCCAAGGGTTTTAGATCTCTCTGCGATATAGCGAGTCCCACCGATATGATTTTATCGGAGTGATTAATACTATCGGGATAGTATAACTGTGTTCCCCCGATCTTTGTTGTCTCATCGATAGTCATTTTTACCTTGGATCGGGATGACTTTGCTATTGTCTCGCCGCTAGAGTATCAACAAGTATAAGTTTTATTCTTATCGGAATGACATGTTCTATCGGGATAGTTTTTTCAAGATATCCCGATCCAAATCATCTCCCCGATGACCCTTTTCATATCCTTCATCGGACAGAGTATGTTAAAGTGTCACCGATGCCTTTTGATCGTCGTGACTTGTAAATCGGCGAGACCTAATTCCCTTGTCCCGATATACTGTGCTATCCCGATAGGTATGTGTATCGCTGTGAGTCTCGCCGAAAGCTTTCTTATCGCCAAGACTCTTAATCATCGGAGGCTTACTTGTTTCCTATCCCGATAGTTTACCTCTCGCCGATGGCTATTTGCTTCGTTACCCCCGCAGGATGTTCGGTGAAACTCTTGCCGAAACGCTTCATCGGTATGATATATACTGTCAGGGCAACTTTTAAAAAATCATCCGATAGATATCTGTCATACCGATCGGTATGACCACTTGCCTCTCTTGCCGATGTAAGGTCATCGGTATTACTTACTCCATCGGTGACTTCCATAATTCTTCTTCCGATCTCTATTCTCACGCCGATGGTTGTTTTCAAATGATTCCTTATGTATTGGTGTAAGCAACACAACCTCTTGCCGATGGATTGTCTTTGATGAAATTTGGCACTGCTCATCCATAGACACCTTGTGAGATAAATTTTTTTTTATTATGGTCTTTTGGGATATTCTTCAGGATTTATTCAAATATGATGGGGTAAGGAGACAGTAAAAATTTCAAAATTTTACTGTGCTAACAGTGGCTCTGTCTGGGATGTATACTCCCTGTGAATATAACAAGGATCCAGATCTCCTGGGGAAGTAGACCACATATTTTATTATTTTGGGGTGAGGTTTTATGAAACTGGGAAAAGGAAAGGAACAAATGATGGGGAGCGGGAATGATTCCTAGACTACTGTGCATGGAATAAGATATTTTTGAGAATTATTTGAATGTTGTCCATGCACTGGCAACACTCAATTCTCTTTATACATGTTTATGAAAAGAACTGCTTCAAGTATTGCCCATGTACAGGCAATTCCTGCTCCTCTCCTGACATATTCTGTACATAGTAAGAATCATCACCTCCCTTGCCAGTGATAACAAAAGGACCCAACCACAGGGCTTCAAATTTTCCATGTTTTCCTTTGTCCTGTCATCTTGCATTCCACATTAGTACCAGATCATTTATTTCAAACTTTCTTTCTTTGGCCTTCTTGTCAAAGAGATATTTTACCTGTGATTGTAATTTAATATTCTGTCTTTGAGCTATTCTTCTTGTTTCATCAAGCTCTGCCAATTGTTCCAACCTTTCCTCCATTGGTTCAGGGATATTCAAGTCTTCCTGGAGAATGAATTTGTATACTGGTATAAGATTTTCCAATGGTAATCTTGCTTGGGTTCCATATACCAATTCATAAGGGGATCTTCCAATTGCCCTTTTTATAGTAATCCTGTCAGCCCATACTGCCATTCTTAATTTTGAATCCCAAGCCTTCTTATTTCTATCCAACATTCTTTTTATGATTTTCAACAGGCTCTTATTACTTGATTCAGCTTGTCCATTGGCCTGTGGATGGTAAGGAGCAGCATAAGAAACAGTGATACCATGTGTGTTGCAAAAACCTTTGAATTCATCAGATCTAAAACACATCCCATTATCTGTAATCAATCTTACAGGAGTACCAAATCTGCATATAATGTTATCCATTAGAAAATTAATCACAACTTTACTTGTAGCCTGTTTGGTTGGGATTGCTTCCACCCATTTTGTAAAGTAATCAGTAGCCACTAAAATCCATCGGTGCCCCCCACTCGATTTTTCTGAAATTTCACCTATAAAATCAATACCCCACTGATAAAATGGAGCCTCAACCTGCATAGGTTTTAAGGGTAGTGCTCCCTGATACTTTAACTTCCCTGAGAACTTTTGGCATGCTTCACACTTTCTAGTGTACTGGTATGAATCATTAAAGACTTTAGGCCAATAGTACCCTATCCTCAGGATCTTGTGTGCTGTGGTCTTTGCTGAGAAATGACCTCCGCACATGCCTTCATGTAACTCCTTCATAATATGTTTTGATTGATATTCATCCAAGCATAATAGTAGAACCCCATCTCTGTTTTTCCAATAGAGATCCCCACCAATGAGTACATATTTTGAAGCTTGTAGTTTGAGTGTCCTTCTTCTATTATCATCATATCCTTCAGGACACTTCATATGTTTTAGATAATATACTATATCAGTATACCATGGAGTGTGTTCAATGCTGGTACTTGCATCAACATTACATATCTGGGAAGCTTCTAGATTACTTTCGGCCATCAATTTGGCAAGACCCTGTCCTCTGACTAATTTAGTGATTTGGATTTCAATGTTGAATTCCTGAATCCTATTGATCCACCTACATCTCCTACCAGTGACCTCAGTTTGGATCAGTACATCCTTCACTGCAGCATTAGGAACATATGCTATGATTTTAGCCCCTACCAAATATGGTCTAAAATTTTTTACCGCTTTTACCAATGCATATGCCTGTTTTTCAATAATGTCATACTTCAACTCTGCATTCTGAAGGGACTTGCTAAAGAAAGAGATAGGCTGTTCATGTCCATCATTGTTTTTCTGTAACAATACTGCTGCTACTGTATGATAGGAAGCAAATGAGAAAAGTTGGAAAGATTTACCAAAGTCAGGGGACATTAAGACTGGAGCTTGCTTGATAGCCTCCTTAATGTTACCAAATGCTTCCACTATTTCTGTTGTCCACTTCATTTCTGAATTCTTCTTCAGCATTCTTGATATAGGACAAACAATTTCTGCGAAATTTGGTATAAATCTTCTGACAAAATTTATCTGACCAAAGAATGATTGTATAGCTTTTACATTTTTTGGAATAGGGACTTGATCAATTGCTTTTACCCTTTCAGGATCTATTTTAACTCCTTCCTTCGAGACTATATGGCCAAGCAATTTTCCTTCTGTTACTGCAAAATGGCATTTTTTAGGATTCAATGATATTCCATATTCTAGGGCGTTGACAAATATTTGTTCTAGATGTGTGCAATGATCTTCAGCCTTTTTTGAATATGTTGTTAAGTCGTCTTGATATACTATCATAATCTTATTGATCAATTCAGCAAAAGCTACATCCATCGCTCTTTGAAATGTTGCCCCAGCATTAGTTAATCCAAATGGCATTCTCAAGTATACATATGTTCCCCACGGAGTGGTGAATGCCGTCTTAAATTGTTCAGACTCCTTAACCTTTACCTGATTGTAGCCGGAGAAACCATCCATCATGGATAGCAATTCACATCCAGTAACTTTCTGCAATATCGCCTCCATATTGGGAAGAGGATAATTATCTTTGAGGGAAGATTTATTCAGGTTTCTGAAATCCACACATAGTCTAATGTCACCATTCTTTTTCCTGACAGGTACTAAGTTTGAGACCCAGGAAGAATGTCTAATAGGTTTGATTATAGCTCCATCCCTTAACTTTGTAAGTTCCTCCAGCATTTTCAGAGCCAACATAGGATTAATCGGCCTTTGTTTCTGTCTGAATGGTTTTGCATCTGGCTTGAGTGGTATCTCATGTTGAAATAAATCTTCTCTATATGCCTTTAAGTCATCATATGACCAAGCAAACACATGCCTGTACTTCCTAAGTAGATTGATGATTCTATTTCTGATTTTCTGGTCAAGATTCCTTCCAATATATACATTTTTTGGGGTTGTCTGAGTCCCCAAATTCACTTCCTCAAGGTTCTCAGGTATCACTGGTGTTTCTTTCTTTTTGTATCTATCATGCCCATCAAATGCTTTTTCTAATGCAATAAGCCCTTTGGGTATCTTATTTGTCTTCAGTTGAACCACTTCTTGGCCAAAAAGGGTTTCTTTCCCATCGTGTTCCTCCACAAATGCACTAAAATCAATTTCTTGATTTTCATAATAATCAGCACAATGTAAGAAATTGATTATATCAGCATCGCTATCAAACACTTGCCAGTTCTGTATATTATCAGGGATGGTAGGTCTAGTTTTAAATTCTACTTCTGTGATCCCTCCTAATGTTACATCATCTCTCTTTAATGCAATGTTTGCTAAAAAGTCTGCCATGATGTTTTTAGACCTATCAACCCAGCTGATTGAAAAAGCATCAAATAATTCAACACTATCCCAAACTGCATTTCTGTACTGTCTTAATCTTTTATTCTTAGATAAATATTTTTCTCTTACTTGGGAGATGACCAATTCAGAATCACCATAGACAGCCAACTTTGTTATTTTGTATTTGGTGGCTATGTTTAGGCCAATGAGTAGGGCTTCATACTCAGCTACGTTATTGGTGCATTCAAATGTCAATAAGAAAGAGTATTTGAACGTTTTACCTCCTGGTGAGATAAAAACTACTCCGGCCCCATTTCCTATCTTGCTGCATGCACCATCGAAATACATTTTCCACAAATCATTTTCTCTTTTCATAGATTCAGTGTGTATTGGGTCAGTGTTATGCAATTCTGGGGTAGTTTCTCCAACTTTGAAAACTCCTAAATCTGTGTCACAAAAGAAATTCACCTGATGCCGGTCCATTCTTTCTATAATATTGTCATACCTTGGTTCTCTGCACAACTTAATTTCTTTGTCACCTACTGGTATGGTGGCATATGATAGATCTAATTGAACATTGCCTCCTGCCATTGCAGCCCACTGCCTTGATAATAGCATTCCATAATACGGTGGGATATCAACCACAGTGATGTCAATGTTATATGTTGCTTCAGGATGTGAAGCAAGTTTTATCTCTACATCTTTCATAATACCAACTACTGGAATAGATCTGTTATCCATTGCATAACACTGGCCATACGTAGTATCAACCCACATCCCCAATTCTTTCATCACTGCTATAGGCATGATATTCATAGCAGCACCTGAATCAATCATACAATTCTTGACTATTCTGTTCTTGATTACTAGTGTAGTATAGAATGGATCTACCTGTGAGGGATTTTTTGTAAGTGTGTCACCAAGGTATACCTCAGGCATCTTAAAATTTTCTTGATGCACATTATTTGTTGTTTTTTCAAACCCTTTATGTTTCGAATTTGGTGTATCAGAAATCATCTTGACAACTGTACTCCTATATTTATCTATTTTCATCATCTCTAGGAGTGGGACTGATATCTTCACCTGAGACACTGCCTGTGCAATGTCAAAAGAAGGGGTTATGATCTGGTCATTCTTTTCTGTTTTTGTGTTTTCTTTTTCTTGATTTCCTTTCATTTTATTTTTATCCCCCTTTTCTGGTTCTTTAGGTGATGATTTTGTATTATTTTCTTTGTTATTCTGGTCTTTTATAAATACACTTCCAGGAGTTCCCTGCCCAACATTTGTTGTTCTATTCCTTAAGTTATAAGTGTTTCGAGCTTGAGCCACTACAGCCACTATGAGAGCTTCTCTTTCATCCTCAGTAGGTTTTCTCCATTGACCACATGACTTGTTGTTACAACTATCTTCCTGGTCTGAGAATACCTGCTGTTCTCCCATGTTAATATGATACTTTTGGTTCCCTACATCATACTCATATCCTTCATCTTCTGAAGAAGAATAATCTTCTGTTACTACACATGGTGTATCCTGCATCATATTGATGGTGTGATTATCCCTATTATAGCTGTATAGCATTTCCTCTTGCTGTATTGATTTAGCTACCTCACAGTATTCAGGTGAATGTGGTAGGTTACATACAAAACACCAAGGTTTATTTTCTGCCATATGTGCCATGTTTCTCTTCAAGGGATCAGGAGTATCCTTTCCATATGGCTGCTTTCTGTTGTTGTCAATAGGTCTTCCATCCTTCCAATTTGTATTGTAAGGCATATCATGTAACCTAGGTCTATCATGCCTATGCTGACCCTCTGGTTTAATCTGTTGAGCATTTGGATTCTGAAGATTTCTATGATTGTCCCTTTTACTGACCATTCCTGCAGCCTTCCTATTATTTTTCGATAGTTATGGCTACTTTCTGTGCTTCGGCCAATGTTGCAGGACACTGGTTTCTAAGTTCATATCCTGTTTTGGGGTCAAATGCTTTCATATAGATACTCAGTGCTGCCTGGTCAGATAACTTGGCTCCATGTGGTACCTTATTATGTAGCTTGGAAAACTTCAGGTTGAAATCAAATACTGATTCATTTTGATACTTCTGTATACTTATTAGTTCATGTAGTGCAAACTCAGGAGCGTATTGGTTACCATACTGATCCTTAAACTGGTTATGAAAATCAGTTATTGAATTGATTGATGCATCGGGCAAGCTATTAAACCAATCTCTGGCATCTTCAGTGAGGGACATCATAAATAACCTCATTCTAATGTCTTCCCAATCCATACCTATATCCTGTACAAAAGCATTAAAACTTCTAATATGATCTTCTGCAGATACTGCATTGTTTCCAGTAAACTTGGGAACCATGTTTCTCCAAGTACTATCCATAGGATATGGATATAACTGATATCCAGTTAAATCAAATTGACTGCATATATTAGCAAGGTTTTGGGGAGGGAAATTGAGAGGTGGTGGATTGGGATAATAATTATATCGACCTGGTTGCTGATGATATGCATATTGTTGATGTTGGTTCATATGGGGATTTATGTGTTGATTTTGTGGCCTATAATATTGTTGACCAGGGGGTGGGTAATTATTTGCCATATGTTGAGATGTATTACGTATGGGAGGTGGTCTAGGGTTTTGGGGAATAATGTTCTGATGACTTCCAGAAGCATGTGAATTTTGAAAACCACCTGTATTTTGCTGTGTATTTCTTGAAATATTCCCTCTATGCAGAGGTACATATTTTGGGGGAGCTGTTTTGGCTTTATTTTTTCTCTGTTGAATTTCTTGCAGCAACAACTCCTTCTCCTCTTGTATCTTGTATCTTTCAAGTTCTTTCCTGAGCATGAGTATTTCCTGTTGCTCATCACTCATGTCTTGATTATTTGTTTCCTGATGTTCTGGATTGTCATTCATTCCCTGATTTGAAAATTCATATTCTATCTCTTCTCCCTGGTCAAATGAGATCTTGAAATCATGTTCAGCTTGGTTCCTATCAATATCCCTCATGACCTTTGCATCATGATCTCGCTGTTCTTGAGGAGTGGGTCTGTACCTTGCCAAAATATCATCAGTTGCTCCACTGAGGTTCTCGTTTGAATCATGCAGAGGTGTGAATTTGTTGTGAATTGCAATATTTTGTTCTGAATCATTCTCTTGGATGTCTAGATTATTATCTCGGTGGGAATACTTTGGATTCACATTTCTTTTGGAAATGTTTCTAAGTGGTTGAGATGACTGCAAATTTCTGCCTTCCATCTTGGATCTCCTACCATCCATTTGATATTGAAATTTTTGCTATAATTGTAACTAGAGTCGCCACCTATTAAATAGGAAAAGTTTATAGTTTATCTGTAGGGTTCTTGTCACCAACAGAGTTACCAACTTAAATTTTTGGAATTGACTCTATGAAGGAAAGAATTACTTTCTAAGGTCTTTTACTAGTCCCCAGCAGAGTCGCCAATTTTGTTAGGTCTCAAAAATGCAAGTTGCTAATCCTAAGAGGATGCCAGGCTCTATGTTTGGATTCACAACGTTTTTGAACTAACTTGACGAAATCAACCTTCAAGGTTTGATGATTTCCTACACTTTAGGTCCTGCTACACCTAGGTGGGTGAACCTTGAAATATTAAAGCAGTATGAGTGTGGATGAGTGGATTAACTAGATCTATCTACAATGGCACAGGATGTAAGATAGATGAAAAAGATGACTACTTAATTCTATGTATAATGTTTAATAAATGATTGGTAGAAATTGTATAAGCAATATCAAGGTAAAAGGGTTTTAAATAATGAGTTGAATGAGACCAGTGCCTTGTTGGGTAACAGAGTCAATTTGAAGGACCTAGACCAATAGTTTCTTAATGGTAATAATTCTAATTGCTTGGCACAGCTTTGGTTTATAGCTTGTATAAACGTGCAGGAAAGTGATTGACAAACTCTTCTTAGCAATCCAACCAATATAATCAATTATCTTATAATTCACCAGAATGTATTTTAATCCTTACTTGAAGGAACCAAATGAAATGAATGGGCAAGATTATCAGATAATATTTTCTGGAGACAGAATGGTAATCCTAATTATATGCCTCTACTTAGTAATCCCAACTTACTACTTCCAAGTTACTGCGACTAAATTAGAAGGGTTTAATTCCTCAGATGGACACCAACCAAATTAATCACACAGATACAGCAAATGTGTAGTGACAGATCAACTATATACTTGATATCTTAATCTGAATAACAAGGAAATGCAGAAATGGAGACAGCCACACAATTGAATATTTTCAACAAACAACTGATACCAAGATAGAAACACTGAATCAGAGAACTTCAAACTTCTTCTTCAAATAAAATATGCAACATAGTCACTTTGAGACATTGTATATTATGTATATATGAAAATATCTCCTACTACTGATGATTTTTTAGCATCGATTGTTTAAACTTATATAGATATTTTCATGAAGAGATACAACTCTTCAATAAGTCTCTTGGGAATTTAACCAACATAAACAATAATTACATAAGCTTAATTAGGCTCTATTTAGCCATAAATAGACTTTTGCTAGATGATCTAAATACTCCTGCTCACGGTGAGAATCAGTAAGATCAACTGCGCTCCTGGTGATTATATCAAGGGTAACCATTTCCTCCAATTGTTTTCCCGACGCTATGTAATGTCATACCTTAAGTGGGCGCGACCATCGGCATGACTTCCTTCATCGCCAAGGGTTTTAGATCTCTCTGCGATATAGCGAGTCCCACCGATATGATTTTATCGGAGTGATTAATACTATCGGGATAGTATAACTATGTTCCCCTGATCTTTGTTGTCTCACCGATAGTCATTTTTACCTTGGATCGGGATGACTTTGCTATTGTCTCGCCGCTAGAGTATCAACAAGTATAAGTTTTATTCTTATCGGAATGACATGTTCTATCGGGATAGTTTTTTCAAGATATCCCGATCCAAATCATCTCCCCGATGACCCTTTTCATATCCTTCATCGGACAGAGTATGTTAAAGTGTCACCGATGCCTTTTGATCGCCGTGACTTGTAAATCGGCGAGACCTAATTCCCTTGTCCCGATATACTGTGTTATCCCGATAGGTATGTGTATCGCTGTGAGTCTCGCCGAAAGCTTTCTTATCGCCAAGACTCTTAATCATCGGAGGCTTACTTGTTTCCTATCCCGATAGTTTACCTCTCGCCGATGGCTATTTGCTTCGTTACCCCCGCAGGATGTTCGGTGAAACTCTTGCCGAAACGCTTCATCGGTATGATATATACCGTCGGGGCAACTTTTAAAAAATCATCCGATAGATATCTGTCATACCGATCGGTATGACCACTTGCCTCTCTTGCCGATGTAAGGTCATCGGTATTACTTACTCCATCGGTGACTTCCATAATTCTTCTTCCGATCTCTATTCTCACGCCGATGGTTGTTTTCAAATGATTCCTTATGTATTGGTGTAAGCAACACAACCTCTTGCCGATGGATTGTCTTTGATGAAATTTGGCACTGCTCATCCATAGACACCTTGTGAGATAAATTTTTTTTTTATTATGGTCTTTTGGGATATTCTTCAGGATTTATTCAAATATGATGGGGTAAGGAGACAGTAAAAATTTCAAAATTTTACTGTGCTAACAGACACTGTTTCACCAAATGCAACAAATAGGTATCAAACCTGATCAGTTCACCTTTGCTAGTATTCTTCTAGCTTGTGCGAGCATAAGAACTTTGGAATAAGGTATGGACATCCATCAAAACACAATTGAAATGGGAATTTTGTTAGATGTAGTTGTGAATGCCCTGTTAGACATGTATGTGAAATGTGGAACCATAGACAAAGCACGTAAACTGTTTGACAAAATACCTCAAAAAGATGTCATCTCATACGTGGACTGCAATGATTGCAGGTTATGCACAAATTGGAGTTTATGATGAGGCTTTAAATCTTTTCAAAGAAATGCCTCACAGAAATGTGATTTCATGGAATGTGATCATTGCAGGATATGCACAAAATGGGTTGGTTGAAAAAGCTTTAGAGACTTTTAAGCAAATGCAATTGGTAGGCATTATAGAGTTGAAAGTGTGCTTAGGTAACTTGACCTAGCACTCATATAGGATGTTGCTAAACAGTTACTCCTACCATTGACGGATCTTTGCAACAACAACCATCTTTTCATGAGAACTATTTGTGGATCTATTTGTGGATCTTGTCATGCATTACTTGCCAAGGCATTTCTTGAACAACATAGAGCCTTATAGAGGGGCTCGTCAACAGAACGAAAAAAATAATCATTTCCATGTTTCTATTTTAGCTTCCTACTCCATGATTAACTCATTGCTATAGTTGCCTATAATCACAAGTCTCATCTAAAGTGTGGGAAGTGCATGACACCCTCTCTAGAAACTTATGTGCTAAACTATTTACCTAAAGCAAATAATTACACATTGAAGACTAAAAGCAAAGCATAGTTAGACATAAACATGCACACAAATATAAAGAATTGGATTCATTCATATTAATCCTTTGTGATCATTTACAACCTCAAAGCATCTCCCTACAATTCTCAAAACTTCACTCTACAAATCAAGTCTCTTTGGTTATTACAATTGTAGGTTTTAATAATGCTTTACCAGAGCTCTTGATGACTCATTTTAATTGACTTTAGCATAAACCATGGAGCACTTTGTGCACAATACAGTTATCACTTACAATTTAAGTTATCATTAGTTAACTGCGCGTGCAAATTCAAACTGCTTGACATCAGTGCTAATTAACTAAGGATCTCACAAAACACACGAGTGGCATTATTTGGTGCCAACAAGAGTCTAGACTCTAGAGTTAAATACCACCTATAGAATAAAAACATAATGTATGAAACTTCTCAAATGTTTAAGCCTTAAGGTGATAACTGATATGCTGCTTCTTCCAAATGATGTGGATACTTGTCATATGTTGTGATTGCAAGTACCCTGGTAGACATGTACGCAAAATAAACTTTTGCTTTCATGATTTGCATTGACCAACTCCAACAGCATCACTGCAGGCACTTCAAGTCATGCCTGCGGTGATGCAAGAAAAGCCCCACATCACCACAGGCATGACTTGAAGTGCCTACGGTGATGCAGTGATCCAAGATATGCCTTATCTATACTTGCATATTTTGCATACGTGTCTACCCTTGAGCATTTCCAACTATAATCTCTGACGAAAACCGCCCTTCCATTATGTTATGATGGATGTCCATACCCTGTTCCAAAGCTCCCATTTCGGCACAAGCAGGGAGGATGCTGGCAAAGGTTGTCGAAATTGGATTTACACCTGCTAATTGCATTTGCTTGAAAGTTTCTAAAGCCTTTTCAAAAAATCCATTTTGTGCATATCCCGCAATCATTGCATTCCATGAGATGACATATCTTTGAGGCATTCTGCCAAACAATTCACATGCCTTGTCAATGCTTCCATATTTTGCATCACCACAGGCACTTCAAGTCATGCCTGCGGTGATGCAGAGAAAGCCCTGCATCACCGCAGGCATGACTTGAAGTGCATGCGGTGATGCGGTTAGGCATCTTTGGTCCATTGTTGTATACAAGCCATATGATCTAGAAATCTTTTAATGGGTTTCAGGACTTTATTTTGTTATAGGAAAGGTTCTATTGCATGACTTATTGTTAATGCCCTATTTGGAAATTTACAATGAATTTCAGGTCTCAGATCCCAGACCCCTTTTAAAATAGGCATTCCTATTTGATTATAACGAGTGATATGATAATAACTAGCTGCACCCTTATTCATAATATGATGATGACAAATGATGTCCTTTAGGTCAATTGGTCTGTAGGGCCAATCAGAGTGTGTCTATCTAGATGGAAGATTATTTTTTCTCTTATTCAAAATGATATTGCTACTCTTGGCCCTTTGTCTCACTTTTGTATGTGACTATGCCTAAACCTCAAGCCAAAAGTGTATATCTTGAAAAGTTAGAATTGTACCATCCAAATTTCTTGTAAGTAGAAAAAGGAGTTGGTTACATTGGAAATTCATGAAATATTATTTTCCCTGTAAAAAATTTATTCTTATTACTATGACAGAGTATAAGAGCATTAGATTTTTGAGGCATCTTTGGCCCATTGAATCGAAGCCATACAATCTGAAAGTCTTTTAGTGGATTTCAGGACTCTTATGCTGTGATAGGAAAGGTTCTATTATGTCACTTCCTCTTAATGCCCCGTTTAGAAATTTACCATGAATTTTAGGCCTCAGACCCCCTTTAAAATGGGAGTTTCTTTTTTCTAAACTGGAACAGATCTTCCCCCTTATAATAGATTTTTTGAAAAGGATTTAGAAACTTTCAAGCAAATGCAATTAGCAGGTGTAAATCCAAATTCGACAACCTTTGCGAGCATCCTCCCTACCTGTGCCAAAATGGGAGCTTTGGAACAGGCTATGGACATCCATCATAACATAATGGAAGGGGGATTTTTATCAGATATTATAGTTGGAAATGCTCTGGTAGACATGTATGCAAAATGTGAAAGTATAGATAAGGCACGTGAACTGTTTGATGGAATGGCTCAAAGAGATGTCATCCCTTGGAATGTAATGATTGCAGGATATGTACAAAATGGATTTGTTGAAAAGGCTTTAGAAATTATAAAGCAAATGCAATTGGTCGGTGTAAAGCCAAATTCCACAACCTTAGCCAGCATCCTCCCTGCCTATGTCAAAATGGGAGCTTTGGAATAGGGTATGGATATCAAACAAAACATAAAGGATAGAGAAAAGATGTTGTAGTTGCAACCACCTTGTTAGACATGTATGCAAAATGTGGAAGCATAGACAAGGCACATGAACTATTTGATAGCATGCCTCAAAGAAATGTGGTCTCATGGACTGCAATGATTGCATGATATGCACAAAATGGATTTGTTGAAAAGGCTTTACAAATTTTAAAGAAAATGCAATTAGCTGGTGTAAAGCCAAATTCCACAACCTTTGCCAGCATCCTCCCTACCTGTGTCAAAATGGGAGCTTTGGAATAAGGTATGGACATCCATCAAAAAATAAAGGATGGAGGAATTTTGTCATATGTTGTAGTTGCAATTGCCATGTTAGACATGTATGTAAAATGTGGAAGCATAGACAAGGCACATGAACTGTTTAATAGAATGCCTCAAAGAAATGTGGTCTCATCAATTGTAATGATTGTAGGATATGAACAAAATAGATTTGTTGAAAAGGCTTTAGAAATTTTAAAGCAAATACAATTGGCTGGTGTAAAGCCAAATTCCAAATAAAAGCAATAATTATTTAGCAAATTATACAGGAAACGCCAATGGCACAAGTAAACTCACTCCTATAGATCCTAACCATATTTCATTTGAACTGAATACCACAAATGCTAATCATATTTCCATTTAAAATGAATACTACAAACTCTAATCATATCCCCATTTAAAATGAATACTACAAACCCTAGCTATATTTTCATTTCCAAATATGTAAGGTAACTCCTTGCCGTATTACCAGAAAAAAAAGTGCCAAGGGAACATGATAAAAAGAATATTACAAACCCCATATATTTTGCTTATAATAGCATTTACAAAGTTTCTCTATGTATAGTAAAAAAACCCAACCCCTACCCCATGTCAAAGTAAGAAAAGAAACAAAGAAATCTTAGTAACCCCACCACATATCAACCCAAACCCTAAGATTAAAATCATAAATCAAAATCACACTTGCTAAGGCAAGACAATTGGCCAGAAGAGCCATTCAAGTCAATCGTGATATTGTAGAAAACCTCCATGGTATAATGCCTGGTAGTCCAATCGCTGACCTTGAATCGAATCCACGCTTCCAATTTTACAGTCATGTCAAAGCTCTTCTTGGCCAAATCCTATGACAAATCACTTGAAGCCTTGTCGTCTAAGAGCATGTCAGTGGAGCTCAAAGTGCACAGAATAACCTTAGTACTCTTAGAATAGCTATGAATAGCTATGCCTACCAAGACTGCCTGACGATCTGCTCTCCAAAATGAGAAGCGCCAAAATGAAATGGAGGTGGGTACCAAAATGAAATGAAAAATAAATTTGGTGCCCATATTATTAAATATAATATAATATAATATTATATAATATAAATATTATATTATATTATTATATAATATATATATATTATAATATCTATATTATATTATTGTATAATATATATTATTATTAGCCGATAAGCTTTTATATATGAGTATTATAGTGCTCGGAATTGTCTCACGCCAGGAAATTTTCTTAACTCTTCGGTTGTTCTCTTTGAAAAGGGTGTAAAAAATAACTCAAGTGAGCATATCAAGTTGCAAGATTTGAGGTGAGCTGAAGGGGAGAAACAAAAGAATCGCCTTCTGAGGAATCGATCCAAGGCCGTGGAGGAAATCTTCTTTTTAAAAAAGAGGTATTTGCATAGTTCTTTGTTATTGTAGCACAAAAACTAATATCTGTTTACTGCAATTTCATTACGCACATAAAAATTGAAACCCCATTACACTCACCTGCATCCCACTCGCACATCACTTCATGAGGGTCGCCTGTGCACATATTATCTGGGTAGATTTGTATCCACTCAATCTCAGAATTTATGGCCTCTAGCACCTTGTATGCTGCTTCAACCTGCTCTATGTTGTCCAATACTGATTTTGTGTAATCATCTGGTTCAGCATTAATTGACAGAAATAGGAGCCGGACACATATAGCCACATCAAAACAAATCTCTGACCATAGAACATTATGAATCTCACAGAGACAGAAATGCTTAGATCCTTGGTATTCCCTGCTAAGTCGATGAAAGGCAAATGTGAATGCTATTTGTAGGGAGCGAAACCCCATTATATACAAAAATATCATCACTTTCTATAAGAGATTGAATATAATTTTCCATCCCCATCTGTTGTCATTTGAGATCACTAAAGCTTCATAGAGACCATATTCATACTATCTCCTAGTAGGCCTATAGAGCCTCTTATGTCCATCATCCTAAACAAACTCCTACTATCTCCCAATAGGCCTATAGAGCGTATGTCCATCATCCTAAACAAACTCCCTAAACCCTAAACCCTAAACACTAAACCTGAAACTTGAAATCCAAAACCCAAACACGAAACCCCAAGCACTAAACCCTAAACCTGAAACCAGAAACCTGAAACTTGAAACCCAAAACCCTAAACCCTAAACCCTAAACACTAAACTCTAAACCCTAACTCAAAACCCTAAACTTGAAACCCTAAACCCTTAACCCTAAACCCTAAACACTATACCCTAAACACTAAACCCTAAACCCTAAACCCTTAACCCTTAACCCTTAACCCTTAACCCTAAACACAAAATCCAAAACCCTAAACGCTAAACACTTAACCCTAAAACCTAAACCCTAAATCGTAAACCCTAAACTACCTAAACACTAAACCCTAAACCCTAACTTGAAACCTTAAACCCTAGAACTAAAGTGAACTAAACTCATGCACGACAAGGCAAAAACTTATATTATATTATATTATATTATAATATTATAATATTGTATTATTATATAATATTAAATACATTATAATATAAATATAATATTGTAATATTAATAATATAATATTATATAGTATATATATATATATAATATTATATAATAATATAATATTATATAGTATATATATATATATAATATTATATAATATCATATTATATTATAATATATTATATTATATTATAATACAACACACTCCCTCAATTCGAAATATGTTTTTTAATTATCCACTTTAGTTGTGTTTTTTGTTCGATGACCAAATTAGTCATTTATAGATGTGTTGCAAAAAGTTTTAGTCATGTGACTAAAAGTTTGGTCACGTGACTAAAAGTTTGGTCACGTGACTAAAAGTTCTAGTCACGTGACTAAAAGTTCTAGTCACGTGACTAAAAGTTCTAGTCACGTGACTAAAAGTTTTAGTCACCTGGTCATTTATTTGCCATATTTCTAGTAGTGTAGGTTTTTCTACGTAAAAAATCTGGTGTCTCATGTGTTGAATGTGATTGTGCTTAAGTTTCTGATTTCATGCTTTCATGGTTAAATCATAATAACAGTGATTAATTGATTAATGTATTGATGTTTATAAGAAGTTAAGTTTTGGTGACAACTGATTCACCCCCCCTCTCAGTTGTCCTATGCATTTCAACATATAGGTCATATTTCTAATTTTTTTTTAATTGAGGTGCTGAATTAATCTTGAATTGCCAACAAATTTTTAATTGAGGTGGTGAATTAACACCTAATGTAATATAAATTTATAATCATGGTGGCAAATCAAAACCTAATATAATATAAATTTTTAATTTTGGTTTTGTACTTTTGGTTTCCAATTAATATTGATTTAAAATTATTATTTTTTAAGAAAAAGGTGCAGAGCACCTATACTATATTAATATCAAAAGTCATCAAAAATTACAATGTAGGGCTCCACAAAGTGAGAAAGGGCACTATGGCCACCATGAAATCATATAGGGATAAGATTTTACAATTAGATAATCAAAACAAAAACAACATATGCTTAATGCCAACTGAAGGTAGTACTAAAGCCAAGAGAACACATCTAAAAGAACCACAACACCATGAGACACTCACACCCTTAATCAAGGTCTTGAGAATCCGCAGTGTCATCAACAAGAGGCAAACAAATGGGAGGAACCAACATATTAGCATTTGTAGGCCAAGGAGTATTATTCGGTGCATGCATTCATAGGAAGTGAATGACATTAAAAATCTCTTTTATGCAAACATCAAATCTCGATGGTAATTGGAATTTGTGCATTTCTAGCACCGAATTTAGAGCATTCCTGTAACCAAAATGAAGCCCCTTTTGGAGAGTATTAAAATGCATGCTAGAGCAAGAGAACTTTGAAGGAGTTGGATAGAAAATAAACCACCTAAAGGAGCCTCACCTTCATACATGTCATAGGTTTCCATCATCGGTCATATTTTTTCTGTGCAGTGACAAGATATTGATTAATGTAAGAGAAGGCTAGAGTTTCCATGAACTCTGCATCTTGCACCAAATCCATCGTGTTGGAGAGAAAGATGGAAGAAAGCTCCGAGTAGAGAAGCACCTGTGGGAATTTCTGTAACAAACCATCACCAAACACACAACATACTACAAATTGAACCATAATACAATCAAAGTTGAAACCTTCTCTAATTTGGTGGAGTCATAGGCCCCCAATTCCATGAGTTCCCATTTCTAGGGCTAGATAAGAATACGATAATTATTTATAACATTCTTCATGGTTATGCAAAGAGAGAAGGGAAAATATGAGGATAGGGAATAAAGTAATAGGTGGAATTTGCATTTCCAATAGCTAATGATATTTGAAGAGAATGTTTCCATTAATACACACATGTAGTATTGGCTCTCATGCATGGTAGATAGCAATAAATAAGATATCAAAGATTGCAAACACAAATGGGAATTTACTCCCAAAATAATCGCTAGAAAAGATGATGTTGAGCAATATTGATTTGAAAGTTGTGTGCGTATATATTGCATCACATTGGTGTAATACTTTTTTTGAAAAGACCTCAAAGCACATCAACAAGATTTCTAATTAATTTAAGAGAACTTTAAAGAAAAGTTGTACCATACTACCATCCATGAGATCGTCATCTAGAACATTTGCATTTAATTCCGCACATGTGAACTATCTGTCCGAATGGTTTTTGAGATACCTACAAATAATATTAGACATCTGTAATATTATGTCAAAGCTGGAAGGCCATCCTTTCACTCAAATTATTACACAGATGTGATTACTGTATTCTTATTTGCTTTCTTCAATTTAAGTCAAATATTTATTTAATTTAGTTTTAAATTACATAAATGAAGAGACGTGTAATCACATGCTTGACCAACTATTATAATCTTCCTTTCCTCTATTTATTTAGTAGAAATCTTATTGAGCTCTTCAAATCCTGTCTTGCGAGATCATGGAGCCTCTCTTCTTGTGTTCTAATCATAGAGAGATGACTTTCCATGAACCAATGTCGCAAAGCAGGTTAAAAATTATTTTCAATTTTCCATTGGATGAGGTAAAGGCGACCATTAAGGAAGTCATTAGCATTGACTACCTGGAGTTTGATATCAGGAGTCATGTCAATTCTAAGGTAGCGTCTTATTTCCTGTCAAATTTCCTGTGGGTTACACAATCCACGACATTAATGGTATTGGTGGTGGAAATTTTTATAGATGATCATAGTTTAGAGTAGGGGTTTGCAGTGGTAACAATGGACTGGCACTTCCTACAAGATACTTTATCAGTTGTTGAAGATGAGTTTAGAGGCATCACTTCTATGGGAGAACTCTGGAAGCTAAAGAATACAATGATGAGGCTTGCACAAAATCTTCAAACACTTTGGGAAGTCATACTCACTGGTAATTTGGGAATTACTGCTACGGGTGTTATGGGTATTCTGGATGAAATGATAACTCTTTCCATTAGTTGTCAGCCCTTTGTAGACAGAGTTTAATTCAAGCATGTCCGTCGGGTGGCACTATTTCTTCTAGGTTTAGCCCAAAATGCCAACCGCAACAGAGCCTAGAGGAAGGTTACTAAGATATTTTTAGTAATTAGTGTAGAATTTTATAAATATTACAATAAATACTATCATTTTTTATAAACTATTTAGTAATTTTAAGATCTTTACTTCAGAAGACAAGGAACTTCAAGTTCAAGTCTTGAACACATGCAATATTTTTTTGAATCTCAAATATAATACAACTATACAAGTTATTTTAATATAGTTATTTATGTTCACCCCTTTGAAACAACGATTGCATTTGAATTATAGTTATTTTAATATAGTTCGACCAATTGACATGTCACCTTTTCTAGCCAATGGCGTTGCCTAACTATGCCAACTTAGCATTCGATTTACTTAAAATAGACATACATTTCAAGGGGAATTTATTATATTTTAACATGGTTAAAACATAAATTGTAATTTCCCTATCAATTTTTGTTTCTACAAATTTGATGGATGATGTGCCAGTTGTACAGCCCAGATCAAGGAAATGTCAGTCTTTCGACCAATCGACGAATAGCACTATATCCTACCTTGACCAATGTCCACTTTTACTTCGACGCCCATATGTCATTAATGTGGTTAAATGGTTTTATCCAACAAAGAGGGATCAATATAATGTTTGAATGATATGGCATGTAAGATCTTATCATAATAAAATCTAGTTGAAATAACTACCAAAAACATAATGTAAACACCTAAATAAATGTATGCAGGCTTAGCAAATTAGCCAATGGCGTTGTGGGTCTTAGCATGCCTTGACGAACATATTTTTTACGTCCAACAACGTGAGCCATTATGAGGTTAAATAGTTTGATCTAACGGAACATGATCAATAAAAGATGGGAATTAAATGAGATGTAAGATCTTCGTGCAACAATCTACTATGCATAATTGTTGGGAATTAAGGTGTCTCAACCTTTGCAAATTCCTAATGTTGTATTTATTTGTTCTTGCCTACTATTGTAATTTTCTATGTAAATTGTGTCCTCATATGAGGAGGTAGGCATCCCATGTTGACTTGGCATAGTTTTACCATGTGTCGGCACCTTGTGGGTACATGCAGCAAGATAAATTTTGATGACTTTCTCAGCTGCAGTTTCCCCCCAAAAATAATTAGCGGGGCCTTGAAGCAAAAAAAATGCCCTATATTTAATAAAGGCGTTAGTAGTTAGTTTGTTATTGGCCAACATGAAAAATTAACATTCGATAACCGCCAAAGAGGATTGATAAATAAGTGGGCAAAGAATATGAAAAGTCATGGGATGCAAATGAGAATCGACATTTTTGTGTACTCCTGAAAGAGCTTTCATTGTGAGTGTGTTGTAATCATCTTTTGATTTGATAATACATTGTGCAAGTTTTGGAGTGTGGGTTTTTTTACCTGAAAGGGTTTTCCCCACGTATATCTTGTGTTGTGAGCATTGTACTTGTTTTTTATGTGTTATTACCTTTTTGTTAATGTGCATCTAATAACCTGTAACTAGTAAAGATCGAAATTTGCATAACTTTCCTCATTATATTAGTGCAGGAAGTTGTTTCCACATGCCTTGGTTCCTTTCAATAATTACCCAAAAAGAATATAATTCTACACATAAACTTAATGCATAGGACTTCAAAAAACAACGACATTGTCGGAGGTCCCAAGAACTAAGCACGAACACATTAGCTATTTGACCTATTGGCCAATCGCATGACTGCCTTCCCTCACTGACGTATGTTTTGACTACTAGCAACACATTTTGTTGATGAGTTTAAATACTTTGATCCAATGGAGCAAGACGAATATAAGATGGGAATTAATTGAGATGTAAGATCTTCTCGCAATAATCAAAGGTTTTCTTAGATTAATTACAAAAAAAAATGTAATTCTTGAGAAAATGACGGCGAGGCTGGAGGCCACTCCAACTGAGCATTAATGATGTTAAATAGTTTCATCTGATGGAGCGCGATCGGTAAAAGATGTGAATTAAATGACATCTAAGATATTCTCAAAATGTAATCACATGTGTGTAATAAATGCATAGAGAGTATAAGAATTATAGATTTACTTTCAATTTGCATTCTAATTAAAAATTACTTATGAGACATTAATTGAATAGCATTACAGGTAGACAAGTGACAATTTTTAATGAACCCATATGTAATTCAACTTTCCTAGTTTAACACTTGAGTGAGCCTCCATTAATACTCAACACGGATAAATGCATAAGCCCATTTAATTTTACATTTATCTCATAACAACCCACAAAACATGCTAATTTTACCATTACAGTTTAAAGTTTGTAGCATTCCTATAAAAAGAGACTTTAAAAACAAGTTTGAAAACTAAGGTATTCTTGTAGGATTTAGGACAAGAAATAGTTGTAAGGAGTAACTATGTTTATCACAGAAGCTATGCAAAGAAAGTAATTCAACTTGTGTTTGAATTTTTCATTAAATAGTCAAGTTCAACAATTGTTTTAATGATAATCCAATATGTCTTTTTCTTTATTATAGTTTATTTGCACTACATTTTTGGAATATGCAAAATGTTATCTATTTCCAATGACGGGAATGAAGAATTACAATCCTTTCTCCATAGTGATATAGTATGTCAAGAGTTAGCAATTTTATCTTTGGCCAATGAGTCGTACTACGACGACTGGTCAGTTGAGTTTGACCTATTAGACCCTAGATGAGACAAACTTAGAATTGAAATTGATGTGTGGATGTGGTGGTGTAATGTGAGTGACAATGAAAGTCAGAAAGAGTTGATAAATTTAATCCTCCTTTTCTGGCCTCATTGATACCCTCATCTGGTGCTATGTTGTACATATAATTCAAATTTTAACGGGATGCTAATCACTAACATTGTGAGTGACAACGCTCTTGAATATGTCATAGAAAGGTTCCCCATCAACCAGTGCATTTTGGATTACACTAAATAATTTGTTAAGACATCACAGAATTCATAGACGAGAATGATTTTGGAGGACAAGGGAAAGGATGAACTATTCTTGAAGGATGTTTAGAAACCTTTGCATTTTTTCAAAATTTTCCTCTAGCATTTTTTGAAGGCCAAGGATAAAATATTCTAGGTTTCAAGGTTGCCTGTAAATGTAGCAGTGTAGCTTGTTACTATTTGTTGTGACAAATGTAAATAACGAGTTTAGGGTTTTCTAACATTTATCCTCGAAAGCAATATGGTTTTGTGTCTTCAAATTATTCAAAAATTTTGAGAAATTGAAACAAATGTAAATGCCCATTTCATTTTCATTTATTATTATTTTTAAATCACAACTACATTTCAAGCCTTATAAATACTAAATCTATTCCAAGATTATCTTAAATATATGCGTAATATATATTTGTGAAATGTACAGACTACAATACAAATATAACTACTACAAATTTGACTTTAGTCTTTCTAACCTTCTCAAAATGCTATGTTTAAAACAAAAACTCAGCTTCAAAACATGGGCATGATGACAAATTTAGTCAGTCAGTGAGGTAATGGATGAGACTTTTCTAAATTAGGGTGGTGATAACCCCTGTCTTCTATGTGTCCTATCGTCCTATGGATAATCTTCCCTATATCTACATTTGGTTGGGTTTCTTTCCATCCTGGCACAGGTGTCCAAATGATTGAAGGGTACCACTTCAAGCCAATCCACTAGATACCCTTCTCCCTCATACCCCTTATATATGGTCTTCCCTTGTAATATCTAGCTAAAAATTTGGATAACCTAAAGGATCTTTTCTTTTCAATCTAGGTGTGAGCTCATCCCATCAATGTTTACAATGGTCTCTACTATTTGCAATATTTAGTAACATTCCTTCAGCTACCTCAATTACTTTATCCTTGGTTCCCTACATCATCTCCATGGTTTCTTTATTGGTTGTAAATATATATAGATTATGGAACACTTCCCTCACCAAAATATGTTTCCCTCTTATCATAATTTTTGCATCTCTCCATGTTGTCATACCTTTTCTTCTCCAATCCTCTTTCTATTTATCCTTGGACAAAAGAACAAAATTCTCTCAAGTGAACATCTCCCACGTATGGATTGGGATTCTAGTCTTTATCATTAGATAAAATAAAGTTATGCAAATACAACTTGCATAGCAAATTCTTTTCTATTTCAACTTCACTTCCTAAATAAGATTCACAAAATGCTACAGGTGTATCTAGGCTTTTTGATGATTCTTCAATCACCCTTTTTATCTGTAGCTTGTGAACTTGTTCCTGTAGCCATAATGCATGCACTCTCACAGGGGGCCTACATTGTAGCATTTTACTTGCAAGCATTGAAATTAACTAAAATTTATCCCTTAAAACCCTATTTTCCTCATTCAACTTTTCATTTTCTATTTTTTCCTTTTGATCCATGCATTTTCTCCTTTTGATTGGTATATGTAATGAGCCAATCATTTTTAATTTCTTCAATTTTCTCTCATGTTCCTTTACAAGACGTGTTTCTTTATCATTTACCTGCTTTACAGTAACTTCTAATTCTATAACTTTATTTTTAAGTGCCCTTATCTCATCTTCTTGTTTCCTGATCAACTCATGGGCCTCCTCTAACTCCATCAGACCTATAGCAGACTTATTGAACCCTGCTATAGGTCCATCCTATTCAATATCTTCAACAAACAAGATCAACAAGTTCTTCTCCCTATTCTACTATAACTATTTTTGCTAGAGGTATTGTTGTCATGTGAAATTACACCTTGCTTGAAGCTCGTTCAAGCACTCCAATGACACAATGGGACTGATCTCAAGGTGTGTGACCTTGCTGATGAGATCAAACCTCCAAAGAAGGTCAGTTCCTCTTTCTGAATTTAAGGCTCAGAGAATTCAATTAAAACTATTCTAATGATCACCAAGGAAAAGGGAGAGATAGAATGCAAAAAGGGAAATGGTGATGCACCAAGGTTCAAGATGTTTGAATGCAACTGACATAACATAGTAATGATCTCAAAAGCCGAAGGGAAATCACACAGACTCATGGAGATTCAAACATAGGTTAAGGTAGAGAGATGAAAGCATGAAAGGGACCATTTTATCCATAATACAAAGTTTGCATCTATCAAATAAACACAATGCGAGAACAATGAGAGAGGCAACTTTAGTTTATATTGATCATAGAGGCTAAATAGCCATTACAAATGAAGAAAAACTTATTACAGGCATGAAATAGACACAAAATGATAGACTCTCCTTCATTGTTGAACTAGTGTAAATACATGAGAGGCTCAATAGAAGAGCACAGTCCATCAAATCCGCCCAGTTCTGGAGAAAACCACAAGGTCTAAACCTACAACAAACTTTCTACCTCTGGAAGTGACCCAACGTAGCCAACCAATAGAAATACCTCTTCTTCATATGTATATATAACATTTCATCATCACTCTACTATAGTGGGCGTTGAATTTTGGTCAATCGACCTAGGACATGCCCATGTTTCATTAAATTTCTAGATCAGAATCTCTGCAAACTGGAACGTTGGCCATGCTTCTGACAGGCCTACAAAACTGTAAAAGAGATTGCCTGCACGCATGGGTGCTAGGCACATTTATGAGAGGCATGCAAATCTATTTATGACGTGATTCGGGGAGGAGCAAGAGTTTACAACACTTTAAAGTGTTGTACCTCTTTTCTTCCATGGCACCTCTAAATTTGTCATGGTAGGAAAGTTCAACTCATGTAAAATTACATGCATTTTATTTCCCTTTGATTGGTGAATTCTTTATTTCTAGAACCATTGAGCCCCATCTTCATTTCCTTTCTCGCCCTGTCAGCGAAAATGTATCTTTTCAAATTTTTCTTTGCAGTTGCTTTCTCATATCATAGGACCACCTTTTTTTGCCTATTGGTAAAACTTCACTTTCCGGAACTACTCTGGCCTTCTCTTTCAACTTATCTACAAAAAACCATCTTGCAAACTTTTGTTTATCTCCTTTTTTCCCTATCAGTGAATGTTTGCTTTTGTGAATCGTCAGGCCCTATCTTTCGCCTTATCGATGAATTTGTCTTTTGTTGAACCTTTTCATTTGGTTCATTTTCACCTTATTGGTGAATTCTACATTTTGCGAACCAAGCTTTGCCTTGCCTTTACCTTGTTGGCAAAAATGTCATTTGCCAAACCATGCCCTTTTGGCTTCATTTTCGCCTTTATCGGCGAAATTAACTTTTCCCAAACCTTACTTCTTTTCCCCATTTACTGCTTTATCGACAAATATCCCATTTGCTGAACTTGATCATTGCTGCACCTTTTCCTACTCTCTTTATCAGTGAATCCTCCGTCAGCCAAACCTTCTATCGACGAACTTGAGGTTCGTAAACCTCCAATTTCACCGACAAAGCTATCTTTCACTTTTCCTTTGCCTTATTGGCGATTCTTCTCTTTTTCAAACTTTAGACAGCTTCCTTCTCATTTTACCTTATCGGCAAACTTCCATTTCCATGAACTATTGCCTTCGCCACAGTATCATCTCTTCGTTTTAAGCGCCTTTGGTTGGCGAGTCACCCTATCAGCGAACTTGGGAAAATTTGAACCACTTAACAAGTTTGAGTTTTCACCGATCAGCCCATAACTATTCTTTGCTTTATGCCCTAGAATTTTTCACCACTATGCCCTTTCTCTTTTCCCTTTGTCAGCAAAGTCGCTGATTGGTGAACTTAAGGTTCACCGAACTATAAGTTTGCTAACAAAGGCAAACATTTTCTCTTTCCTTTGCTTCTTTGAAGAGAACACTCGTTGCTCTACCTTCATTTTTCTTCAGTCGACGAATTTGCCGATCGATGAACCAAAGGTTTGAACCAATATTTTTCTGATAAAGACAAACATTTGCCTTTTTCCCCATTGCTTACTACTGCCTTGCTTTAGCTAATTTGCTCTTTGTCGATAAACCGGCGAATCGATGAACTAGCTAATTGTCAAACAAAAGGTTTGCCAAACTAAATTTTTACCGATAAAGGCAACATTTCTTCCCTTATCAGTGAACCGACCAGTCGGCGAACTGGCAGGTTCAATAACTCAAACTTTTGCTGACTAAGGGAGAGAAAAAGGGTAGGCACTTAGATTTTTATGGGTTTTTTGGGGTTTTTTGCAAGGAAAACCTCCTATTTGGGCTTTCTCTGATCGAATTTCTTTGATAGGAGGGAATTTTTATGATATTTTGGGCTGGGCAAAATAAGACAATAAGTATCACTGATTCAGGTTTTCCTAGAACAAAGACTTCTGCTGCAGGCATTTCTATTGTAGGATTCTCCATCACAAAACTTTTAGGTACAAGTGTTCTTCTCTTTCATTTAGTGCTCCATGACACTATTTCCTCCAAAATCTCCACCTTTGAATCAGATTGAGCTTGTTTATCTAATCTTCTAGAATTTTTATTAGTCATGGCTGCAAAATTCTTAAGTCTCATAGATGACCTTACATTCAATAATGGAGTAGGTTCTGTGTTGTTCATCCTCATGTTTAGATTCTTGTATCCAAATATGTTGTCTCTTTTGCTTTCTAGTATATCCTATAGCCATTGTAGAGGACCCTGCTTTATCTCCTGAAGCCATACTTGTAGGAGGTATATTACTTGTTTCAATATGTGCATCATGGACAGGGGCGTGGTCATCTTCCTCTACAACATCCTCTCCTTGTATGACATGTGTTGCAAAAAACACTTCCCAAGTTAATTGGGGTTGCCTTCATTTCAAGGCCTCTGTTACCATCAACTTAATTAACCCATGATGCATCAAGTATTTGACTTTGCCCATTTTACACTTCTAGAGACATCTTTCTCAAGGATTTGAATAAAAAATAAGGAACGTTCATGATTCTTTAATGTCTCAAATGCACCATTAAACGAAAATGAGAACTATAAATAAATGAGTGTTTTCTCTTGCAATTCACATATTGAATGAGAGCATATGCCACCTCCAACCATAGCTCTAGTAGTGAGGTCCACAAGATTCCTTGACCAAGCACCATTTGAGTTAGCTCTCCCAACTTTAAAAACTCCTCACAAATGCTTTCTAAATCTGACCTACCAATGGGAAAATATTGCTCCCCAATGTTAGGTTACCTTGTAGTAGCTACAACCAACTCCACATCAAAAGGAAAATCAATGCCTCTCATTATGATTTTATCCTCCTGGCATCCCATGCTGAAATCAAGGGCAACTTGGTCATCAAATCCCTACAATCATTTGACAAATTTAATCAACCTACTGCTTTAAAAATGTGATAAATGTCTATCTTTTCTTTCAACTCGTCAACATCTCATGGTTCTCTTTGATTATGTCCACCACACATTGTGTTCAAATCTCCAACCCTTGGCACCTTGCCCTTTGCAACCCTACTTACTCAATGTGGTTCTACACCATGCCTCTATTATTATTTGTTATCAGACAAGTCACAAATAAAAATAAGAAAAATTGGCACGTGTAAGGTGTCTACATTGGGATTGGACAACTTATAACTGTCAAACTAACTTAGTAACTTAACAATATGGGTCATAAGGACATGATACTTTCCCCAAAAGTTAAAGAGTTGCATAAGCTTTTATGATTTTTCTTGTAACTTCCAATTTCACATCATGTACAGGTGTTGATTAGTGAGGATTAAGTGTACCACCTCATTTAATATTACATTAAGTGTGATTTGTTCTTATAATCTCTTCATAATTCTTTGTTGCCTTCTTGCCAATTTTTTAGAGGAGTTAGGACAATCCATCATCACGGTTGACATTTGTAGCGTAAGTTTCATTCATTATGTGCATCTAAAGGTTTTAAAACCTCCTAAATGGACCTTTAGCATTTCACTATAAGTTAAAAAATTGAGTATCTTATATTTTTTCTGGTTTTCATATATTTAGGTTGTTCATTGTAATATCTTTGTGTTTTGTATACTTTGGTTATACTCTAGGTGGGAGATATTTCATCGTAATCTAATGATACCATGTTTATTTGTTACTTTAAGGACTTTTTAATATAATTATCGATGTTTACACATGTTATAAAAAAAATGAAGACAGGCACAAATATAAATTATAATAATGCCATATTAATTAATTATATTGACTATATTTTCAAAGGAAGAATGTGTTGGCAATTATAAAAAGTAATACAGATTTCAAATTTTGGAGAAATTATCCATAACAGAGTTTATTAATCAAGTTCATGAATTTGGCATATATCTAGGTTGCTTGTGTTTGACATTAGTTGGGAACCATCTTCTTGTTCTTCATCCTGTGGTTCAACTAGCTCCTCTAAAACCCTATTTGAATTCTCTGGTTGGTCCCCTTTTGACTAAGACAAAATATTTGTCACACCTATTCTTTCACAAGTCAACTTCCAAATTGCAATAGCTCTATCAAACAAAAATGTTTGGAAATTGTATTTGGTATAGAGCCTCAAACAATTCTTTAAATTTATTTCAAGTTTGTTTCGCAACTTTGACTTCAAAAATGATAAGACCCTAAAAACTCTTTCATCGTCCATTGAACCTAGAATCATTGTTTGGCACAAATTTGCAAGTTTGAAATATTCTGGAATAGAATATCACAGAATTTCACTCAAAATTAATTTTTTCCATAACCTGGTTATTGATCCATGTTCCAATGGACAGTCAAGGAATTTATATTGTTCAATCATTATTGATGTGAATTAAGAAGATTGTTCTGCCAACTTTGTCTTATCTATTATTCCTTCTATCTACATACTTCATTTATTTCTACCATTCTACTAAAATGATCTGCCAAGTACCTCACCTTGCCCTTAAAAATCTTGGGGTAAACTAATAGAGGACACACTAATTGCATTCCAATATTAAGGATAAACTATAGCCATTGGTTCCAGAATTTCATCCCAAGAAAAGTGCTCTCTTATCTTACAAGATAGACTTCTCATAATTTCATGCAATGTATCCTTTACAGAAGACATGATATCTTTAAAATCCTCCCTTGTAACACTTTTTGTATTACTCAAGAGCTCCGTCCAATTTTATTGAAGTAGTGTAATTCTATCATATACCCACACATTGATGCACATAAATCACCTACATCATTGTACTCCAAAATGTTATTCAAGTGTTCAATGTCTATCATTATTTTCCATCTTAGAAACTTTGGACCCATAAATGCTTCAAACTGATTGATATATAGATTGTCCAGAGTAAGACATACCATTTTCTGCAGCTCTAAGTTTTTGCAATGTATATTGTTCTATCTTGTGCCTTCTTTGACAGAACATTCATTTCTTCCAACAAGGGAAGAATCCCAAATAGAGTCAATAGTATCTCAGCATCAATGAATAGTGCCAATATATTTTTCTGATCTGCATGATTTTGGTAGAATAGGCCCAACAATGATCGGTAGTCTTCAAACAATTTATTTGTTGGTCTGTGTAATGATATCCACCTAATATCCACATCCTTAAGTAGCTTGTTACCTGGAGTAAGTCCTTCAAAAAACTTTGATACTCTAAAAATCTTTTTGGACTTCTACAAAAATATGTATACACCTCGTGCACAAGATCTTCAACTTTAGAAATAGATCAAAACTGGCTTACAATTCTAAAATCCAAATTCATTAATTATGTGGGTCATACAATTTATGTGGATCATGTATGAAGAATATGATGTCTGCAAATTAACAATAATCTCATTTATGTGACCCTACATGACTGATGCCCCATCCACACCAATGCAAATCATCTTCCTTGCGATCACTAAATCACCCAAGCCTCCAATATCAACCAAGATTTTTTTGAATATTTCCATAAGGTTAGCGGAGGTAGAATTTTCTTTCATTTATGAACTGCAAGTAGATGAGGCTGGTGAATATGATTCTCTATAATATAAGTGTGCATACACACCCAAGAAGTATTGTTAATGGTCGTCACCTAGTCCAGATACAAGGAAAAGAAAGTTGCCTGACTCAATTTCTCCTTTATATATTGCCTCTCCACCATAGCCAAACATCAAACCCATTCCAAACCGTTGTTGACAGATTAATGGGAGAGTGGAAAGTTGGGTACTTCAATAAATTGCATTAAATTCCTATATTCTAGAAAGTTTGTCAATAGTTAGCCTTCATTTAAAATATGAAATATAATTGTGAGTTGTACAGTTTTGGATAAATGACTTTCTTCCACGAACTTTCCAAATAGAGCAGATATGGAACCTCTAACAATTGTAAGTTGTGCTTGTGATTGTATGTATTCTTCATACTTGACTGCAATCTGAGCATGAGCGCATTCATCTTTCATTTTCCAGTGCATTACCAACTTCAACTCTCCATTTACATTGACCTTTTCATAAACTTTACCTACATGCTTCTCAATAGTGTCTAGTTTTAGTTGCAATGTCTTGTCTTTCTTTAATTTCTAGCTGCAAATATTATAGTTATAGTTTTGGCATGCCCTCTCCATCTTCATTCTTCATAGACCTTCAATGAACGAATACTTAGAAACCCATTCGAGCTAAAAGTTTCTTGATATGTCCCACTAAAATGCTTTATGTTTGTTTAAAAGGATTTTAGAGTTAGGTTCACCACCACTAGTACCATGGATACTTTCCCCATGTGTGATCATCACCATAGTATTCATACTTCCATTGCCAGATTGAACCACATCATTGCTACCTCCTTCAAGATTTTCATTTGATGCCTCTTTATCCTTAAGGTCCTTCCAATAGAATTCCTCAATCTGAGGTATGTTTTCCTTGTTATTTAATGATGATGGAACCTCACCTATTGCATAATATCATTGTTGTTGATTAAAATAACACTTTATGGTTGCCTTCTTTCTATTTTATGGGGCTCCTCTCACTCTTCAATTTTCTAAATTTGAAGATGCCATCTTTCTCTGACATTGTTAAAAAAGTGTTAAATCAATATTCTCAAAGTTGCAAATTCAATTGCTACTAAATGAAATGAAGAAAATTGAACTACTTATAGAGAAAGAGAAGAAGGTGACACATTTATTTTAATATTTAATTGCTATCGGGTATGTGCATGGAAATGGAGGACCAAAAGGGGGTCAAAAGTGGTCATTTTTTGAAATCAGTAAAAACTGATCTTGGATGAGAAATTGAAGATATCCATGCTCAAAATTAGATATGATTAGAGAAAGATTTGTAGTGCTTCGAATCTAGTTTCTAAACTACTATATTTTTTCTAAAAATGGTGGAGATTAAGAGGTTCAAATAGGGGAGCACACAAAATGCTCCTATTTTTGTCAGAAAAATATAACATAGTGTCTGGTGTGCTCCCCCTAAAATGTTAACTTTTTTAAGTATTTGACAAATCACTTCAATGGAAAATTAGCTAACATATGTAGTTTATGGTTAATTTTTCTGTTAATTTTTTAATGAATATATGTTTTCTTATGAATTTTCAAAGTGGACACATCCTGAAAAATGAAAATTTGAGCATGTTCCCCCCTAATTTTTTGAAAATTAATAAAAAATAAAAAAAGTAGTGTGTATAGAATTGAGTCTAGAATCTAAAAATGTAATTTGTTTCAAATATCAATAAATGTGTAAAAGATGACACCAGAAATATTAGACATAGGTTTTCTAAAAAAAAGAACACATTAGCAAAGTAAATTCAAGATGAAAACCTTAATGTTATCATATTTTTGAAAAAAATACATGGTTAGAAAGATAATAAAAATTTGAAGTTGTCCTAGCATTTTTTCGTAATGACATTGAAAAATGTGCAACCTAATGGACAGCACACATAGGATTTGGTTGAATTTTCTAAGTTTTGTTGAAAACACATCAAAGGCATCCAAAAGGTACCTCCAACCCTTTAGGTTGGCTTCCCAAGTAAAATCCAACCCTTGGGGTTGGGATTTCCCAAAGCAGTAAAAAATGTACCCGCGTTATAATGCGAGCATGCTATAACATGAATGTGTTATAATGCGCTCATGTTTTATAGCAGTTAAAATGCTTTGTTTGATAAGTGTAGGAAATACTACAACTTCATTCACTCTAGAGTATATACATGAAATAAACATTTAAGTATAAGTGACATTTACATATGGACATTTAATTTATTATACTTTAAGTTATATTTCATGTATATACTTTCAAGATGTTTGAGAATGGTTTCAAATCTCTAGGAGTTCTAATGCAAATTCTAGGTTTTGGAGGATCTTATAATTTTTCAGATAGTCAAATTTTGGTAATCAATAGGCTCCTATCATCTTGCAGTTGTCTATGGGTAGTTGTAACTATTTAAAAGCATCATCAAGCCTCTCCTTAGAAATAGGAGGACCTATTCTTATGCAAGAGACTTGAGAAGTCCCTAAATCCAAGGAAAATACTAAGTCAAGTTCAAGAAAGTGGCAGTCTTCTAAGCATTTTTCAAGATATTTTCAAGCTTGAAAACTCTCTCTCTCTCTCTCTCTCTATATATATATATATATATATATATATATATATATCACTATCTCGAAAGAGAGGGGAGAGAGACAAATAGACATAGAGGAAGAGGGAGATATATAAAGAGATAGAAAGAGATGGAGGGGGAGGGAGAGAGACATATAGAGATAGTGAGATGTATATATATATATACATCTCACTATCTCTATATGTCTCTCTCCCTCCCCCTCCATCTCTTTCTATCTCTTTATATCTCTCTCTCTCTCTCTGTGTATTTGTCCCACTTTCTATATTTTCCCTCTCTCTAACTCTATCTCTCCATCTATCTATTTCTATGCAACCACATTTTGCATACATGTCTAAAGGGCAGTTGCAACTACAACATAGGAAAAAAGTCTCATATCCTTTATGCTTTGATGGATGTCCATATCCTAATCCAAAGATCCATTTTGGTACATGCAGGGAGGATGTAGGCAAAGGTTGTGGAGTTTGGCTTTATGCCCATCAATTACATTTGTTTGAAAGTTTCTAAAGCCTTATCAACAATTTCATTTTGTGTATATCTTGCAATCATTACATTTCATGAGATGACATCTCTTTGAGATGTTTTGTCAAATAGTTCATGTGCCTTGTCTAAGTTTCTTTTGCATACATATCTACCGGGGCAATTGCAGCTACAACATCTACAAAATTCCCATATCCGTTATGATTTGATGGATGTCCATACCCTGTTCCAAAGATCTCATTTTGGCATAGGCAAGGAGGATGTTGTTAAAGGTTGTGGAATTTATCTTTACACCCACCAATTGCATTTTCTTGAAAGTTTCTAAAGCCTTATCAACAAATCCATCTTGTGCATATCTTGTAATCATTGCATTTCATGAGATGGCATCTCTTTGAGATGTTTTATCAAATAGTTCATGTGCCTTGTCTATGCTTCCACATTTTGCATACATGTCTACTAGGACAGTTGCAACTACAACATCTACAAAATTCCCATATCCTTTATGCTTTGATGGATGTCTATACCCTATTCCAAAGATCCCATTTTGGCATAGGCGATGAGGATGCTAGTAGAGGTTGTGGAATTTGTCTTTACACCCACCAATTACATTTGCTTGAAAGTTTCTAAAGCCTTATCAAAAATTCATTTTGTGCATATATTCCATGAGATGGCATCTCTTTTAGGTGTCCTATCAAACAATTTACTTGCCTTTGTATCTAATGTTGAGTGTTGAATTGCAAGAACAAGGCATAAATTAGAGAAGTAAATTGTACGTTTGAATATAAATTTGCATCGGGTCTTCAACCATGTCATATCTCATAGATATTTTCACTTATCCACATTTACTATATCACACTTGTTTCTCACCTACATACCTTCCTTGCTATATCCTTGACAAAAACTGAGAGAGAGAGAGGGGGGGAGATAGAAAGAGATAGATGGAGAGATAGAGTTAGAGAGGGAAATATAGAAAGTGGGGTAGATAAAGAGAGAGGGAGATATATAAAGAGATAGTGAGAGATAGAAAGAGATGGAAGGGGAGGGAGAGAGACATATCGAGATAGAAAGAGAGAAATATAAAGAGATAGAGGAAGAGGGAGAGATAGAGAGAGATAGAGATAGAGATGGAAAGAGGGTAGAGAGATAGAGAGGGAGGGATATATATATAGAAAGAGGGTAGAGAGATAGAGAGGGAGGGATATATATATATATAGAGAGAGAGAGAGAGACCTAGTCTTCAAGCTTGAGAATCTCTTGAAAAAATGCTTAGAGGATTGCAACTTTCTTGAACTTGACTTAGTATTTTGATTGGATTCCTTGCTAGGTATCATGGATAAGAATAGGTCCTATTTCTAAGGAGAGGCTTGATGATGCTTTTGAATAGTTACAACTACCCTTAGACAACTACAAGATGATTTAAGATCTTGTTGATTACTGAAATTTGATTGTCTGAAAAATTATAGAATCCTCCAAAACCTAGAATCTACATTATAACTCCTAGAGATCCAAAACCATTCTCAAACATCCTGAAAGTATATTTATGAAATATATCTTAAAGTATAAGAAAGTAAATGTCCATATGTAAATGTCACTTATACTTAAATGTTTATTTCATGTATATACTCTAGGGTGAAAGAAGTTGGATGATTTGCTACACTTATCATCTAAAGCATTTTAATTGCTCTAAAATGCGAGCACGTTATAACATGCTTGCATTATGGCTTGGTGGTTACCAAGCCTAGGCTCAATAACTACCAAGCCATAATGAGAGCACGTTATGGCTTCTTTGGACCAAAAAGTGGTTTGGCCACTTTTTGGTCCCCCATCTTTTTGCATACACCCTATCAGATAGAATCGAGGTATTAATTTAATCACTTACATTTAATTAAAGATACTCCACACGCCACATCATCATTTCTTACTAATGGCGTGACCTCCCACTCTAACTATCTTCTTTTTATGCTTGGAGCATTGCGAGCCATCAATGTTGTTTGATCACACACTGCAAACTAAATAAAACTTTTGGCATTTTTTAATATTACAATCTCCTAAAAATAATCAAATAATGAACAATATAAATAATAATGAACATATGCTTATATAAAATAATTAAATATATATATATATATATATATATATAATAAAGAACATTTAATTTAATATGAAATTCTTGTGGGATCAACATTTGACACGTCACTTTTTTCTAGGGAATGGTGATGCCCCCTGCTCTGACCATCTTTATTTTCTCATTGGGGCCCCATGAGCTATTGATACAGTTCGATCCAATGGTTTTGAATAAATAAACATGTGACTTCGGTTGATTGATACAAGTTGATTATGACCAGAGGGCATAAAGAAATCATTACAAGTGGGGCCCAACAGCTATGACAAATACACCAAATACTGCGAGTCTGTTGACTGACACATCACTTTTTCTAGCTAGTGGCATTGTTTTCGACTTGCATAATCTTCATTTCAGCCTTCGAGCCCCACTAGGCATTGATGCAGCTTGATCTGATGACTCGAAATAAATAAAAGATGTATGTTTAGATATGCAATATCTTAATAAATTTATATAGGTTGGCCCCAACAACTAGGGCCTATAAACCTGTAGCTTCTACAAATACACTTGTAGGTATGATCTATACACCTGTTACAATGATCAATACCCCTAATATTGTAGGCCTGATGACTAACACATCACCTTTTCTATCCAATGGTATTGTCTATGGCTTGTATAATCTTTATTTCTACATTTGAACCCTACGAGGCATTGGTGCAGTTTGATCTGATGACCTAGAATAAATTAAAGATATTTTTTTAGTACTACAATAAGTAAATAAATTTATACAAGAAGGCCCCAACAACTAAGACCCATACACTTGTAGCTACGAACTATACACTTGTAGCTAGGACATATACAGCTAATACTATGGGGTTGAGGACTGACACATCACCTTTTCTAGCCAATGGTGTTGTCTCTTGCTTGGATAACCTTCATTTCCACCTTTGAGCCTCAACAATCGTTGATGTAGTTTAATCTAACAGCCCAGGATAAATAAAACATGTGGGTTTAGTACTATAGCTTTTAATAAATTTATACATGTGGACCCGCCAGTGTATTCAAGTTTGTAGACATTTAAAACAAAATGATTGTGCGCCCCCAACTGACACATAAGCTTTTTCAACCAATGGAAATGCCTCCTTATCTTTGCATCTTTATTGTCTCCATGTAACCCCACAAACAGTTGATTCGGTTTGATCTGATAGTGCGAGTTAACTAAAATAAGTACCTTTCACCTTTCTATAGAAAGGAGGCAAGGGACACAGAGGTAAAACCATCAACATATATTTATTTGGAAGGAAATACAATGGATACCATTGATATAGTTTATGTACAAAAGAAATATAAAACTAACTATAAAAATAAATTTTTAAATCAATATCAACGCATGATAGATATGTAGGACCACAAGTGCACATGAAAGAAGAACTACTATTATAGAGATTAATCATACAATATACAATACAAAATATGATGCAAATTGAAAAGTATATTTTTGTTACTCACCAAGAATAGAAGAATGAAGTCAAGTTGCAACCTGTCTATTCCCCAACTTTTCAACAACTCACATCGGATTGATCAAATATCACTCCAGAGAACCAGAAATTGCAAATTTGTAATGTAGGATGAAATGGGTGAATCTAAAATCGAATGATAAAAGAGTGAATTGAGTATAGTTTTGCATAAATACCACTCCATACTACATAGTCATACTACATTTTGCAATGGGTGATTAAATACATTAACCTTAAAAGACCTATAATCTGAGGCAATGAGCCATGCTTTATAAGAACTACCTATAATTCCATGGCTATAATAAATGTTTTCCCAAATATACCTATCATTGCATGGCGATATTACATGTTTTCCCTAAATTCACTATAATATCATTGGTGAATGCACTATCATTTTCCCTTGATTATAATTTCACTAGCGATCACGCCCCCTTTTCCCTAATTCCCTATAATTTCATTAGTGATCACACCACCTGATGCAGAGTGTATAGTGGAAGCTCACAATTGATCAACAAACTGATCAGTGAGAGAGTAATTTATGTCTTGGCGATCTATTATTATCGGCCAAACATACCTCGTCGGCCACCTTGAAACTTATCTCTCTAATAGCATAACTCTTCCCGATGAGTGATCTACGTTTCTTGCCTATTGGCAAGAAAAATGCTATCAGCTTCGTTAGAATCTATCTCTCCGATACACCGATCACTTCGATGACACCTCTGCCCAGAGCTTTCGCTAGCTCTGATACCAATATGATGGGGAGCCTCATATGGTAAGACTTACTCCCTCTTTGCTCGGGCCGACAGTCAGTTCAACCGTCGCTAAACTCTCATCGCTGTGACCTTTACCATCGGCGAACACTTACAACCTGTTGCCGATACGCCAATACACTAACCTAGTATATGCTTGGCATGACTTGTTATTACCAGTGGACTAAAGTTTCTATAACTTGATTCACTGTTACGACTGGTCACCATTTATATCCGACGAAAGATACATTCTCAATATACATTCCCCACATGCTTTGTCAACATACATTCTCAATATACCTTTCGAACCACACTTGTTGGCAAGACCCAGATCATCAGCGAACATTTATGAAGATAGACCGATATGCTGATGGACTAACCCCTCTTTGGTGTGACTTGAGCTATCGGCCGGACTTACTTCAGAGTCGCCGATACACCGATTCTTTCCGATGGATCTCTGTCGGTGTAAGTTACTCCTTGTCACCCCGATACCCTTGATTAGTAAGACCAACACTGTCAACACAACGTGAAGTCGCCTACCCGATGTACTTTGTCATCCCGATATGAACCTTAGACCATGACTTTCTTTCAATGGCTCGAACCTCTCTTTGGCCAGACTATCCTTGTCGCTCTGAGCGAGGAATGTTTCGTCGATGGCCTATGTCTCACCGATAATAGCTCCAACTCCTCCGATCCAAACCCTAGCACATGGAGATGTTAGGCCACCTACTATGCACACTCCTCGATCTAGAACATCTACACCGCCGAACAATGAAACAAAATAGGAAACAAACGAATATTGTACAACGAAGCCATTCCACTAATTTCGACAGAAATCTCACTAGTGGAATGCTTCACATCGACATTTTGCAACAATGGAATTACAGAAAGGAAAAGAAATCTATAGCTATGCAATTTGTAATTACAAAGAATAGAAAACAAATTGATGACATAGAATAGTTCGATTTCTCCTTAACACAATGCACAATTACATTCGCACAATTACATTCAATCTCCTCTTCGATCTGATTACAATACTATATGATCTTGTTCATTTCCTTGGTTTTATAAACTTGCTAGAGGAACACCAACCCATTCCAAGTGGCTGGGAGACCGATTCCAAGCGGCTGGGAGAAAACTAACTAATTCCAAGTGGCTGGGAGAAAAATAACTGATTCCAAGCGGCTAGGAGAAAACCGTCTTATCATTAACAATTTGACAAATGCAACCTACTTACTTGGGACTTACAAAGTTTGTTTTAGGTCTAGATACAAACAGAAATGATATGCATTGGTTGAATAGACCTTATTACAACACAAAACCTGATTTTCCAAACAAACATGAATTTAAATGCCTCATGGAGGCCACCTTGTGTTAGGTGCTCCTGCACCACCACCTTATGCCCATAATTTATGTAAAAAGGATGGTGATCGAAACCTAATTAGAAGTTGTCTCTAAATATGTTGATAATCAGGAGAAAACTGCAATAAATTGTATGGCAATCTAATGTTATTCTAAGATTTTAAAATATCAAATCATAGGTAATCTAATGCTACATGCCTGAAAATACAATCAAATTTGGGTGAAACCACATACTGCCAAAGCTAGCAATATTCACCATTTTCAAAACCCCAAAAGTCAGAAATAGCCATTTGGTGACAAATCGCCACTAAAATTTTCCCTAGTAGTCCTGAACTGATTTGTCCTTTTTTTGCTGAAGCAACTACCATTGCATATAATTCTCTTCATTTGTATCTTCAAGGAAATACTCCTTGATACATGCCACAAATTGTCTCTATTTGGGCTTCTCATTCATCAAAATCAAATTATTAGCCATCAAGGGTTCTGCTACAATTCTCCCTTGATTACAACTTAGTATCTTATGATTGTTGCACATGAGGCTTGGCTTTGAGAAGAGTGAATACATTTTTTTTAGAATATGAAAGGTGTTTCATAGAAAAATACTTTTCCAACTTGGATATCCAATCATCAATAACATCTACGTCAATTTTCCCCTAAAAGGTTGGGATATCAAACTTTACTTGGACCTTGAAAGGGGTGTGACCATTGAATGGCATTTCCATTCATTCTATGTTAGAGTGCAAGTTATTTTGATTATGTTGAAGGAAATGATTGAACTAGTCCATCACCTCTATGCAATGTCTTTCTAAAGACACCTCGATCAACACCTTGAAGGGTTTTGCGGAGTTAGCCCATTCTTCAACCATTTGTGATCATGTATGCCTTATAGGAAGGTAGTTAGATGGATCTCTTATCGTTAATCTAGGTTTCCAATACTCTGACCACATGTGATCTGACATACCAAAGTGAATAGGCTCTAATACCATTGATCTAAATCATGTAAAAATTCAAAGGACAATACACCAATGAGGGACAAGGACAATTACTAAAGCTTTAAAAAATGCATTTTATTCAAAAATAAGAGAGCTTATATAATATATGGCAAACTCTGTGGAAAAAGCATGCCTTATTTATTTTACTAATTCCATTTCAATGCATATATACATGCAAATGCCACCCAAATACTCTTGGATCTTAGTTGGATCAAAAGGGCACTACAAGTCCATTGGTCCTTCTTATGTGGCCAAGGCTATCCACTCTCTTATTAATCAATTTTCTCAAATTGATCTCTGACATGTTCATAGAGAGCATAATAAAGTAGATAAGTTGGCTAATATTGGTGTGAGCCTAAATCTTGGAACTTCACAAATTTGGAATAATCTCAATGAGTAAATCCATAATGTGTTTGGCTCTTGTTGAATGTTTGCTTTTTCTACTCATTGTGGCTTTGTTCTAGCATTACTCTATTCCCATTTTGGAGTATCCCTGTTGCTTTAACAGTTTGTGGATGATTTCAGCATTCCATGCTACCTTTACTAAATTATTTGAAGGAGATTTTGATGCTCTAATTGCCTCTCTAGAGTTCTACATTATTTTCGCTTTCCCAGACTTTGTTGCATTAGCAAACCTTAGGCTTTAAATGTTAATATTTGACTGATCTCTGTTTTTTTTTTCCTCCATTAACTTCATGCATAAATAAAATCTATTATTTTATAAAAAGAAAAATATTATTGATCTTTATAATATTTAAAAACATTGTTTACTACTATTAAAACTTTTAATAAAATATATAATAATACAAATACTTCAAAAATAATTAAAAACACAAATCTATGAGGTTGATAATAATTATAATTATTCAATACTCATAATAATAAAATTATAATATATCTATTTTTAAGAAAAATATACTTATAAATACCTCCTAATACACAAAACTAAATATAACATTTTAATAGCTTACACATGTTAATTTCCCATTAACATGTGTTGTAACAAAGATCATCCATTTATTTTTAACTCGGTGTCATCATTAATTTTTTTGACATGAAGCTCCCGTCCACTCTAGAAACCCTTACCCTACATTTAGAGGTGGATTTTCAGCTCCTTATCATTGAGGTTAGAGATGACATTGTGGCATTTGTTGGTGGCGTGCCTATGGCCTCATCCTCTTCTACTGTTGATGAATCTTATGTTCCAATGTCTTCTAGGGATGTTGATCCTACGCGTATTTCCTCTATTCAAGCCTTATTTCATGCTCATGTTGGTGGTGCGAAGAATGGCAATTCTACCTTTTTGGGTGATGTGTCTGGTTTGGCTCATGAATCCTCTTTGACTTATGTGGCCATGGTTGGGTCAAGGGTCCTTGTTGGTCCTCTTGGGATGCAGTCTGCAATGGGTGTTGATGCTCACCTACCTTTGTGTGGTAAAATTCATCTCCTCTCATGTTCTCAATCCTCCCCTATCATCATTTGTAGACAAGATGTGACTTACAATGAAGATTACTTTAAACATCAACACTTGATCTATATGTTCAGTTGCTTATGGCCTTCCTTTCCTAGCTTGAATAAATGGGTTTTGGAATCTTAGAGGCCTCTCACTGAGACTGGGATTGAGTTATATCCTTGTGCTGGAGGATTTTTTATTGCAACATTTCAATCAGAAGATGATAGGGAGTTGGTGTTGGATGGTAGGGTTTGGATGTGGGGTTATCATTCCCTCTCACTCAAATAGTGGTTTCTCTCTTTCAACCTGTTAACAAAATCTCTCTATTGCACCAGTTTGGGTCAAACTACCTAATCTCCCTCTCCACTTCTCGGATGTGGACTATGTTAAGTCTATTGGCAATGCTCTTGGTCATTTTTTGCAAGAAGATTTAACTTCTTCAAACTTTGGGCGCACTACCTATGCTCATATTTTGATGGACATCAACATTTCCAAAGATCTGCCTAGGGATATTGCCCTGATGGTGACGGATAGACCTTGGAATCAAATGCTCAATTATGAGGGTCTCCCCTTTTGTTGTAGGTAACACTTTGCCATTGGACACCTAGCCCATGATTGTCACCATTCTTGCTGCAAGAATGTGGGTTCAACTACTTGGTGGTGGAATGCCCTCCTTGACCACTTGATTGTTGGTGATTTTTCTAATTTTGAAGATGGTGGGTATATGGCCTCGGAGGCCCCTGTTCCTAAGGTGGATCCCCCTAGGGATGTTAAGGTAGAGTTCTCTCTTGATGGGACTTCTTCTCATGACCTAGGTTTGGTGGCTCCACCTTTGGACCCCCTAACCCACATGGCAATGGGTGGTGGTCCATTGTTCCTGCTCTACTTGTGGACTCAGTGTAGCATCCAACTTCTTTGACTCGACATTCTACATGTGAGATGTCTCAGATCAGGATGATGATAGGGGATAACCCTCTCCTCTCTCCTTGATCTGAGGATTTGGAAAATGATGTATCGTAGACGATTGTTCAAAGAAGGAAGAGAGGTCTTCCTAAACATGTATATGAATCCTACACCAAGGTCAAGGGTGTTGGTATTGTAAGGATGAGGCCAAGTGTTGTGTAGGTTAGTTATGTTTTAGTGTAGTTTGTCATGGCAACTTGACTACAACTTTGTTAGTGTTAAGTTGTTGTTGGCTAAGTCTTATTTTGAAAAAAGTTCCAGAACATTTCAAAATCTAGTTTTACCCTTAATAAAAACAAAAACCATTCATTTAACCTAAAATATACCAATTATAAGTGCCACATGTTATACCATTAATATGCATCATAATATTATTCACGTAAATACATTACATGTTTGGCATTCTCTACCTTAAAAAATGTAAAGAAACTCAAATTGCATTAAAAATTTGAAATGCTATTTAGATAAAAGAAAGAAACTTCATATTTCTTACCTTATATAATAGAACAACAATATTAACCTTGAAAATAAACTTAGAGAAGTTCCTAATTTAGGAGGGATAGAAAACAAAAATGTATTTGTTAAAATGTATAGAGGAGAGGACCCAATAGTGGTGCTCCGTAGTTCATGCCTCTCAAAATCATACGTGGCAATTTTGAATCACTCCAAAAATTTTACAGTAGCTTACTTGGCAACGCCCCTATTTATAACTAAGGTTTCAAGACCACATCATCAAATATGATGCCACATCAGCATGCTTTTTGTTGAGGTGTCAAATAGTTCCCCCCAAAAAAGGTGGACCAATAGGTGTGCATTAAGTCATGTTTTGTTGGTGGGCTGATGTAGCATCACATGATTGGTTGCTTTTTAAATCTAAAGGGCACATTTCATTCAATTATTAATACTTATAGTAACACTAACCACCTTAAACTCACAACTACTAGTACTAAACTTCAAAAAATATTGGGCCTTAAATGCACATATACTATCTCAACCATTTGAACTATCTCACCTATTAAGTCTTTTTCCCTATTTCAATTTTAAAAATTGTGAACTCAAAGAAATAATAAGTCATAGATCATTAAAAGAATTCACAAGATATTATTATAGTGGTTATCTTTAAAAAAAAAAGGGACACGAATTCCCAGCATGAAAAGTCATAGAGATATTTCACTCTCACAAAAACAAAGTCAAAATTTGTAATTATATACTCAAACAAATAAGAAAAGGCACAGATCACTAAAAGAATTCACAAGATATTACTATAATTGTTTCTAAAAAGAATAACCCCAGCATGAAAAGTCATACACAAATTCCAATCTCAAAATTCGAATCCTTAAATGATTAAAAAATGTCTAAAAAAATCGTATATGACTTATGAACAACAAAATATCTACAAATACAACCAATGCAGAGAAGCTACTAGCTAAGTCGGGCCCAATACTCTCCGATGGTGCTGGAACAAACACTATTAGATTTGATTTTTAAAACAATATTTGAATAAAAAATAGCAAATAACCTCTAACAGACTTATAGGTGTACTATAAAGACATGACTTAAGACACATGTTGATGACTTCCTCTCCTAAATGCCTTTGAAAACGAACTTCCGCATACAATGAAAGTTGCATCCTCACAGTCCTATGATAACGTACCTGCCAACATGTTTCTGACTAGTGTTCTCCTTCCCATACCACACCAAAATCCTTGATATCAAAGGCGTCATATATCAGGTGTTGTGGCAACTTTATTGTATGCCATTCAGTGCAGCACATTTCCTTACCAAAGCAGGATAGATGTAGCTGTAAAAGTTAAAAAAATATTTGGAAACCCTGACCTTGAAATTCCTAGAACTTACCTCAAAAAAGGTCAAATCCTTTAGTGTTATTTCCGAAAAACAATTAATATTATATTGACATCTTTTCTCAGAAACAAGGTTATTCATGCCGCTGATTTGAGCAAAAAATGCTCCCTGTTAAAGTAGAGCCAGAAATTACTGTTCACTTACAAAACTTCCTACCGTACTTAAGTGAGCCTGTTAATTATAAACAGATTTCCTACAGCATATTGGACTCCTTGTGGAACCATGTATTGGATCTTCTATTTTGTTGAGCTTCATATTAAAAATGTGGTGGGCCAATGACGGAAATTGGAAAACCTATTTGTAATAATATAATCCCACTAAAGCTTGTGTGTAAAATGTGCAGAAAGCAAAGTACTTCACCACGCAAAAGCCAGATTTGAAACTACCTTCATAATTTTGTAAAAATAGAGTAACACTAAGGAAAGAGACAGTGGAAATGAGTGGATAAGTTCATCACTTCTACCAGAAGCTTCTGATAAGAGGATAGAATCAGTCATCCTTGGTGGGTTATATTTGATCTGTGTTCACAATTTAAGACAACTGTGAAATTGCTTTTGAAGAATGGTGACAGAAATGTTGTTATGAGGGCATAATGTAAAAGCAACTCCAATGACCTGGGCAAAAGCTTGAACATAATATATCCTGTTTCTAATAATTACAGACTTCCTGGAATAAACAATGGTGCTCGGAACCGCTACTTTGTGATATTTGGTTGAACTCCTAGCGTTAGTTTTTAGATAGACTGCTCTGTGAGCTTTCATGTGCCTTTATATTGGTATTTTTGGATGCTCACTTGTGAGCCATTTATTTTGTAGATTATCTATTTCAATATATTAAAAATGTTGAGCACATGTAAGACATAAAATAATTTTTACTTTTTCCCCTCAGAATTGAGAAAAGCATGAAGCAATTCATCACTTAAGGACCTCCTTGAAACATTTTAACCTTCTCAACCTTGGTCACACCCTTACATTTGTCAATTAGTAAAGAATTCAATTACAACTGAATTTCATAAGCTCAAGAAGATAACTTTCAAAGGTAACCATAGCATGTTTTTGCCATTTGGATTCAAAATTTGCATCCAGTATGACCTGCAGCTAGCACATTTTCTGACCAGCCTCTTTTGTTTTCTCGGCATTTGACACTCACCTCTCAAGAGTTAAAAACACATTCTGTTACAAACTTTTCCCTAAATTATTTTACTTCAGTCTATCTTAAAAAAAATTCCTTTCTGGATGAGCTTGTCCCTTCATTCCATGTTCACCTACAAATGGATGATACATGCCAAGGAAAAAAATCCTTGCAATTTTCTGCTCCGTTTATTTAAGGCTGTTTATCTAGTTTATTTTGTAAGCTCTGCATTTGATGATGCAATTGCAACACCTCAGCAGACACATCAGCAGCCTTCATATCCTGCCGAAAATTGACAACATCTTGCTCAACTTTGTGCATCTTTGCTTGCTCCCTTATTATCAGAGACAATGAACCTATATCCACAGCTTCCAACCTCTGACTGCAAGAAAGAGACTGCAGAGCACATAACTTATCATGTCAGAAGCCCTCTTATTTACAACACCATCCCTCTGGCAGTGCACTGTTCTATATGAAAACTGCACAGAAAATGCATAGTTGCAAATAGAAACAAAATTCTCTATAAATTCAGAAACCATCCACAAGAGCAGGAAACGCTCTCATAAATAAAATTTTGTCTTAAAAATTAAATAGCATCACAAAACTGCTCAGACTCATAACAAGCAACTATTGAGAAAGGGAGCTTGTACAATGTAAAAATTGCATTTTTATAATGACAAACATGAAATGCTGCAACTAATAGATCAACCTCAGCTTTGTTTTATCATAACAAACAGTTGCAAATTACAAGCATTAAATATAAAGTTTCAGACACATGCATGATATGATTGAAATTTGAGAGTAACAGAATCAGAAAAGATCTGAAATTTTCTGCCTTCCATAAAATATCACATGATCTAGTCATGTGAAAATCAGAGAATAAATTCAATGATACAAGTTGTCGTAGTTTGAAGGTGGCAAATATTCTCCTCCAAAAGATGAAAGCTTACAAGCATCAGTGTGTCCCTCTCCAAATACATGCAAAAGCAATTAGACCATTACACGTTATATCAAACTCAAAATCAAATTTTCAGCAGGAGAACCTGGACACCTCTTGCTGAATTCACTAAGGCAACTCCCCAACCATGCTATTTAAATAAGACACTACAGTTCTTTGCCTTTTGGGGAAAAAAAAACTGGATATTTACAAAACTGAGCCATCTGGGGATGTCTGCAAAAGATGTGATTCTGGCAATATAGCTTATGAAACTCGGCCATCAGAGAAAGATGGACTGTAATGGCAAAATAAAACTGATATTCTATAAAAGCTCAGCTATGTAAGTAATTTTATAAACAAAAGATATAATATACGCTTACAGGATAACAGTAGACATATTAATACAGTGAGGAGGGAGTGTAGAATGGAATGCTGGAAGAACAAATGCACGTTACACATTGAAGTGCTGTTACAGGAGCTAGTATTTTGATGAACTTCGAGAAACTCCATTTATTCCTAATTTTTGAAATTTTGAGATGCAAGAATTCTCACGGAAAGACTAACAGAGAATCAGAAACAGGTACAGGAGAAACATCCGTAAGAGGAGAATAAGTTGGTGGGGCCAATAGAATCTCGAGATGTGAGAAATGCTCTGTTACTAACTTTCACAGTCAATCAGTGTCCCAGACCATCTTCTACTTCACCCATGCAAAGAGTAAGGTTCTCCTCAAGGTTAGAGAATTTGACTATAACATGCAAACTTTTACACATTTATGAGTTAGAAGGGGAGGATGAAGAAATAAGAACACATAAGAGAAGGCATCTCAAGTAGATGTGTCTAAAGTTGAGCTACTGTATGGTGACTTATTGCACTTTCACATGATACCGTGAAACAATTTTCATTTAGAATCTTCTTTGATACTAGCCTTAAGGAACTCAGTGGTATGTCAAGTGATGTGGGAGTCAAAATAGGTTGGTCTTGCATTAACAATAATAGGAAATTCCAGATGAATTATATATTCTTCTCTGATGTGACTAGTAGAAGCCATTATGGATCATATCAACTGTACATATTAATACACTATCTATAAATAAGATCAATCATGCTGTACTGATTTCCACATAAAACACGAGGAAATCCTAGACAAAGTGGCATTGAATCAGACAGTGTTATAATTTTTGAACTTACAGTAAGAAAGAACACACATCGAGTAAGGGATCTTCCTTCTGATTTATGATGCAGCTCAAGTGGAGATTATGCGGATAGACTACCATAGAAGAATGACCCACATAATAATTGTTGCAAAGCCCCAATGAAGATTGTCTGGGAATTGAATTTGAGTGAGAAGACAGATGACAAACTCCAAATTGCCTCCCTAATTATGTGTAGTATAGACTATTTGTCTACATTGCATGACAATGATTCAACCTCCAGCTTAGCAACGTTATTTTAAGTGGCACACAAGTTCACCGCATAGAGCTTTTTTACATCACTGTTACTATCCAAAATGATGTAATCCATGCTTGCTAATCTAGGTTCAGAAGCACTGTCAAAATTAAACTTAATATAAAAATGATGTGGCAGCTTCTTTCTTTGACATCAATGTAGAGAAGAAAGTCGGAACATATAGCAATTATTGAAATCAGTTTGATTGATACATGATGTCAAATGGTTTCTTCATAGTAGAGAGTTAAAACCTCAAATTTTCTGGGAAAGAAGATGCATTATGACAACTTCAGAAAACAATTTTAATTTGTCCAGCATCTCTGTTGAATACAAGGACTTCTCTGGTTTCATCAAAAACTAGAAAATTGGCTAAAAACATTATGGCTAAACAAAATGATGCCATGAAACCTGTAAGCAATGAGCTAGCCTTTCTTATTAAAGGGTTTTGTTGTAACTTGCACCCAAGCCAATTCTCAGCATTGAAGAGATTAGTTGTTTATGTTTAACCTTACACAGGGATTTACCACTATTCCTTATTCATATTTATCTTCCACAAGAGTAGTGACACATAGATCAACATCCTTCATTGGACATCAAATCCATACATGAATTCTGCAGAAGGTGAAAGGGCAGGAGCTGCTCCTGCCAAGATGGGGGTGCCACATCATGAGAAGGTGGTGATGAAAATGAGAGAAGCTGGTTGAGTGGGAAGGGCATAAGCAATTGCATTTGGAACAGCCACTCAAGTGGAGATCAATGTGGAATCTGTACATGGCTTCCAATCAGTCAATCTTTTCACACAAGTCATTAATGGGAGGTCTAAGACTATACTAAAAGCATCAATATCTGTGTCTGAATTTGAAGACATGGTTTCAACGGTAATAACAACACCATCAGATTTTGGAAGGCAGTCATTCATAAGCTTACAGCCTTGACTGTGTGTAGTCAAAGCACAATGAAGCATCTACATAAGAGGCCACTAGTTCCTCCATTGCACATTACAAAGAATATCCATGAAAACATAACTGAAGGAAGCTTGAGGAAGGGAGAACCTGCCCCTAAGATGCCATGGCAGAACCCAACTAACCTACAAGAGGAAAAAAGATGCTCGCAAAAACCTAACATAACTTCAAACATCAACCATCAAACATGTTCATGATTTGGATCTTTTTAGGATACAGTTCTTAAGTTTAACTTTTCTTCTTTTCGAAATGGCTAGTAGCAGTCATGAACTTCAGGAAGATTTAATCCCTCCATGGCCTTGCATAGATCTAGCTTTGTACTTGCAGATGGTTTCTATATAATAATGTATCTTAACTCTCATGGCCATCTGTGGACTTTAGAACAGTGTACGTATTGTGAATACATTAACTCCATGCTTAGTTTTCTAGTATTAGGTAAGTATTATACAATCAGAGTCACATGGGGTATTATCGTGTGCTAAAAATTCATTGCCAATGAAATTCAATTATATGGATTATAAAAGAACGAAGATGAAAGCAAACATTATATAGAAGCAAACAAACCCATAGTGGACAGACCACATGCTAATGGTAGTCTGTTGCAGACATTTAATTCTTGGAGGAAGCAAAGAAAATGTTTTGCTAGAGCAAAAAAATAATAAGCCAAAAGACTCATAGAGGAAATTAAAATCTGATACAAAATATATGTGATGATATGGGTAAAGTCAATGAAATGACAACATAATTCTACAGTCTACTTATGTCTAAATTGTGTTGACAAAATAATAATCATGTCAAATGTATCAGACTCTGTTGTTAGTGATGGAAATTTAAACTTTTTAGAATGGTGACCAAGTAGCAGTGACTTTTGTAAAAATATTTGCATGAACCAAGGAAAATTTCCTCTATTTTGATGGTCAAGATAAGTTACTGGTGGATGTAAACCACAGGAAATAGCATTCCAGCTGCCAAGTTCCATCCCAGAGTATGACAAATCTATTTAAAACTTGTAAACCTAGGATTACTAGGGTTGCAAAGAAAATAACAAGCATGATATGTTTTGGCATTAACAAATGATTATGAATGAAGCATATGTTGTACTTAATTATTACATGGACACCTATTATTATTAAGTTTACTTAGCTGATTAATATTATTTACTTATTTAAAACTTGTAAACCTAGGATTACTAGGGTTGCAAAGAAAATAACAAGCATGATATGTTTTGGCATTAACAAATGATTATGAATGAAGTATATGTTGTACTGAATTATTACACGGACACCTATTATTATTAAGTTTACTTAGCTGATTAATATTATTTACTTGGGTAAATTAGAAAATAAGTGCACATGTCAACTCCCTTGCTTGATAAGATTCTTTGTCAACTCCACTTCATTCACTTCTTGACTAATGGTAGTTAGGTGCCTCATCAAGGTGAGTTCACATGACACCTTTGCTCCTATAGTTGAGTCAGTCCTCTAGTTCATTACTCAACTCCCTTGCTCCACAATATAAGTTCACCTGTCACCTTCACTTGTGCATGTCCAGAGTCTATATATTGTAATCCATTTCCTTTGTTTTATACACCTTGAATACATATTTTGGAATGTTGTTATTTTCACCTTGTTTACATTTGAATTAATGTCATCTTGCTATTATTGTTCCTATGGTAATTTAATATTGCAAGTACTTTATTAAATCTAACATGGTATCAGAACAAGGCAATTTAGGTGACTTAATTCAATTTGGGATATGGTATTAGCTTTTTTTTACCTAGGGTTTATGGTTTTGCAAATTGAGTGTTTTTAGATTACTCATTGTCCTCTAAGGAAGAAATAGACTGTTTCATTGCATTCAAGGGTCAAATTAGCTAGATGTGGCACCTAACAACTGTCAATCAAGAAGATGAATAAGGTAGAGGTGGCAAGGAATCCCAACAATCAAGAAGTTGACATGTGCTCTTATTTCCTAATATACCTAAGTAAATAGAACATAATTACTTAAGTAAACTTCACAATAGCTGCGATAAAATAATTACACCAACACCCCCCTTAAGTGCAACTTAGAGAAACAAGAAATGGATCCTAGTAAGACTAGAAACATGAGGTGCCCATGTACAATCTAGAAGAATCCCAAAGTACAAAGAGAGTGTACCCCCCAAAAGAAGAGAAAGAGAAACCCATAGGAAAAAACCCTATCCCAAGGAGACGATGAAAGGAATCTAGAAGCTACTCATGTATCTCGATGCCAATGCTGATAAACATATAACTTATAAAGTACCATCACATGTACACTTGTCTTGTGGAGCTTATACATGGGTATTTTGTAATAATGAATTTAAATTAATTTCCATCCTGGGGGAGTTTAATACATGGGCTTCTAGTAATTCCACATAGTAGGACATATTGTGAGATGAGTAGTGTAGTTGCATAACATGCACTGTGATTCCACCTCCATCTATTGATGAAAGCTCACACCAAGTTGCATCACCTATTATGGATCCTCCTGTTCTCTCTCCACCAGATCATGCTTATGACTTGAAATATCCCAATCCACACCGGTTCACATGTCATATCAAGAGCCATAATCTATGGTCAATGTTCCCAAGTTATGGGAGAGTTTATGCTGAGCAAATGAACACCCAGTTGAACTTTAGAATATTTTAGCACTTTCAAACCTATGTTACTAGTTCAAGTTTGGGTATAATGCCCATACGGCAAAAAAAAAAAATGGATGTTGGGTACATCCATACAAAAACATATAAAAACAATAAATATATACATATTTTAGCCTAAAAACAGAAATTATGTTCAGATAACCACATAACATTTATATATAAAAGAAACAGCCATAAAAATTTTATAAGATCGTTTGGAGTCATGGACCTCGATATTAAAATATGTAGCTCCCTTTGTATGGATACTTAAAGGTGTTAAAAAGTAAAGCATGTGTTGTTTTTAATAACATGAAGCCAGTAATTATTGCTTTTTACAGACAAATGTAGCAGGGAATGCTCCAAGACTTGCCATAAAACCTCCCAACAGTTGTACAAATCCCCAAACTAGGAAAAATAAAATTAGAAATGGAGCAGCATACAAACTTAAAACAAAAGTAGCACTAACAATAATAATTTCACCACCAAAACACCATCATTTTTACACACATACTCATCGGCTTCCTAATAGTAACAATGATGCAGGGCATTTTTCTTTTCTTTACATGAAACATGATGACAAAAGCAAAATCTAGAGTGCAAAGAAAAAGCAAAAACTAAATAAAATAAAATAAGGTCCCTGCACACTCTCACCTGGACTGGGAATGAACTGGACCCGGATCCGGGAGTTTTTCTGAGCAAACCCATAACATAGCTTCAAACTAATCAATAGACCAATGGGTTGAATAACATGGTTTAAGCAATGTTATTGATCAAAGTATCTCCATTTTGTTGAATTTTCCACATCAATGACTACCAAAATAATTTAAGATCAATCCAAAGCCTCACATAGGAGATGTTAAAATTCATTGAAAAGAACAACGTTGCTAAAACTAGGATGAAAGTGGCCCAAGAACATCAAGCGAGTTACATTGATAACAAAATGATACGAAACTTTGAAGTAGGGAATCAAGCTCTGTGATTCCACTGCAAAGCTGAATTTTAAGAGAGCCCTTTGCTTAATCTATGTATTGGGCAACTATTTTCAATATTCATTAGAGGAACCATAACCTGCTGTTCAGTCATATCTGTTATTTGTTTTGGTTTGCATGAATGTTGCCTCCTAACATTTGTTTCATGTCAGTGCAAAAGAGAGATTGCACAAGATTAGATAATTCACTCACCAAAACAGATCGGTTGGTTTTGCCTTCTCAGGAGTTAGTCTTCTAAAGGACCTTTTTAAGGTTCTCTCAGCTCCGAACTTGGGCAGGGATGCATGTTTATATGTTGTATTACTCTCCTAACCTATTAAAGGTTTTAACTACATCTTCAGCAATGCCTTCACTGTTGCATCTTGTTGAAAGTACAATATAGGCAGTGCAACGCAATAGTCTTAAAGCAACTGACCTGCCAAGTGGTACTCCTATTCGAACTATTAAGGACAGAGACAAAAAAATCCAGACATGATAACTTTTAAGATCAAAGCAAAGGTGACCTTCAGTAGTTCAATACAACAAAGAAGAATATCAATGGCTACAAGAGAATCCAAAGCATTTTATTATCAAATAAGGTGTTAATTGCTAATGAGAAAGAACCAAGTTCCTTGTACAATTACCGCCAAACAAAGAATGAACAAGACTATTGAAAACATCACACATACATGAAAACCAAAAGCAGAATTTGAACCTGCTCACGATGTTTTCTGAGAGATGTACTTTAGAGTCTCAGACAAATACAACTAAGAAAAGAATGTCATATCCGATTTTAAAAGCATCATTGCAAGTTGTGAAATAATGCAAAACAACACACATTCAGGGCCACATTGCAAAAAAAAAAACTTTACCTTCTCCAGCAATATAACATATTGTGTCAGATCTCCAACTGATGCTTCCTGCTTATGCAAAAATCGGAGAACATAGAATAAATGTGACTGTAGAAATTCTGCACAGTGTTCCTTGATTGATGCCTGAGGTATAGTGGATATACAGCCAACTTGATAGAAAGGACAATTCACTAATTTCATAGGGCATTCAGTTATACAGTGCTTGTCCATTTCAACCCTGTTCAAAATTGCAGAGCAATTTTGCTCACAAGGAACTAGCTTTAAGGGGCATGTTGTGTCATGATCTTTTGCATACATTGCACAAAATACCTCTCTGCATCCCTCGTTAGTACAATGTAATGGTCGCAGCATGCACACACTTCTGTGGAGTTCAAGCTCTTCTCTAGATGCAAACTTCATGTCACAGTGATAGGTATTGCTCAGGTCAATAGCTTTCAGGAGCTCCTTTGCTAAAACTTCTCGCTGTCCTTTCACCCAAAAACCCATTCTGTCCATTTCATAAACAAAGTCATCAATCTTGTCCTCTTCCTGTTCACCCAAAAACCAGCCAGATACTCTGGTAAATATATTTCTCTTAGTAAGCACAAACTTTTCAATCAGGTCATCCACCACTTCAACAGGGCTTTCTTGAGAGCTTGGACTTTCTAAACTCGCCACATATTCCATTACATAGGCTTTACTCTGCTGCTGAAGATATATAATCATTTCCTTCCTCAGGTTTGATGCAACAGATGAGGGAGTCTTGAAAAAATCACCCATGGTATTTGCCACACAGGCAGTTGCCAAACCGAAATGCAAGGAATGAACCAATTTCCTAACTTGCTCCAAATCATAGTAATTACACAAGAACAGGCTTGAAGCACCATCTCCTATTAATTCTCCCGGCATTCCATTGCCGCCCAAAATTGAATTTATACTGAGTGGAGTAGTATCTTTTGGAAACCTCAATGAATCCATGAGAACCATTCTCAGAAGCAAATGGCAATCATGAGAAAAACCCTGATCAAACACTTCAGAATAAATTTTATATTTTAAAATCAGGCTGTAAAACCTTGCTTCGGAAAGCAACTGAGAGATGAGATGACTTTTATCGCCCTTTAAGCGAAATTGGTCTGAGAGAACTTTCTCTCAATAAATGCACCATTTTGGTAATAGATGCCTAGACCAAAGTCCAAGGCACACGAGAGATTCTAGTGGAATGATCAGAGCTGCAAACTAAAAGTCTCACAACAATATGAAACCAATGCCACAACTTAAGGCCAATTCGACTCCAACAACTGAAAACTGGCTTCAATTTTCCGATTCAACGGGATAACAGACCAGATCCCTCATTTTCTTTCCAAATATCCACCCTCAAGGTAGAAATCATTGGTCAAACTCATCAAATTCATACAAAGGAACGGCCAAAATTTGAATTCTAACTGCTCCCCAGCTATTTCCTGAAATTTCCACTCAAATTTATACAAAGATACTGTCAAAATCTGAATCTGCCAAAACAATACTTACATAAAAATGTATGGCTTAATCAGCCAGATAAAACAGAATCCAAAGATCCACCATGGAACCTAAAATCTATAGTGCAAATTTATTTCACTTCTCTATTCCTCTAATCACTGCAGCGGATCAGGAAATCTGAACGCAAAACTCTTCAAATCTCTGTCTATTAAACCATATTTCGTCAGACCTCAACTTCAATCCACATAATCAAACTTCAGCTCTGACCAATTCTCAAATCTTAAACAAAAACTGCATAACTGTTAAATATTCAACGGAAATTTTCACCAGTTGTCAAAATTTTAACGGGAAGTTCACCAATTGTGAAAATTTTAACGAAAACTTCACCAATTGCCAATCATCCAACGAAGTTTCTTCATTCAGAATCCTCTGACAGCCATAAAAAATGGATCCCTTTGAAAACCAAAAAAAAAATTACTGCTTAGAAAATCCTTAAAAAAATGGGCCGGCAATAAAGAAATATTCCTGCAGTGTTTGATTCAATCAGACTTCACCAAACGGTGTAAAGTTAGCCAAAATCTCCAAAACGAATAAAAAACATATTAAAGGAATTTAAAACAACTCGCGTACCTTGAAAGAAAAACCCAAGGAATTCATCGAAAAGTCCTCCAACAGCATAAATTCTGCTAAAATATCAAACTCAAGACCTTTAAACGAAATAAAAAATGTGACTAAAAAGCATAGAAGTCTACGAAACCCTTAAAAGATTCCCCAAACTGTGTAAATTTCTCTAGAAAACGAGTAAATTCCTTTAAATTTTCACTAAACCGTGTAAATTTCTCTGGAAAACGAGTAAATTCCTTTAAATTTTCACTAAACCGTGTAAATTTCTCTCAAATTTTAAAAAAAAGTATAAATTTCTCTATATTTTCAAGAAATCATAGAAATCTCATGCATTTTGAAAGTAACTCAAGAAATTCGTCTACATACTCTTAACACCGCAGAAATCTATCCAAATTAAGTTTAAAAGGATAAATCTTGCTCCGAATAGATTAAATTGCATGTGATTAACCCTAGATTTGAAAATAACTTCAAAAACCTGCCAATAAGTTTTAATTTTTACAAAATAAAATTTAATTTTCAGTGGGCGTTGACTGTACCTGGGAATTTTACCGTTACCTCTGTAGACTGTATGAAAATGACTAATCCGGGGTCTAATTTGCATTAGATTTCATTAAAGCTCGTGTAAGTTTGACGAGATCGGACAAATTTAGCCGGCCTGACAGGAATGGTACAAATATTTTTGTTGTGAAACCCAAAATGGGGATTTGACGAAAGAAGCATCTTTTGTGTGGACTGAAATTCACGAATATTTAGTTGGAGGTGATTTTACGGCTTACAAATTTTATCTTGCACAAACACGGAGGGTGGACATCTCTTTAGCGTATGGGGTTGGAGAATTTCCTCGTCCGTAACTCCGCTTTGCTCGTTGTGATGGTACATAACAGGGGTGACAATTTATGGTGGAAGTTTGCAAAGCCTATCTTGTACTTTTGAAGGGTAAGCCCGCAATCCAAACCACAAGCATCCTCTTCGTGATGATGGATCACTGAGTGTGATCTAAAACATTGAAGCAAAGAAATACACACAGTGTAATCCAGAAGCACCTCTATATGTACTCTTTTCACCTCTCATAACTTCCGTGACATTTTCCTGCACCCATTTAAATAGGACAAACCCTCTCACTAGGTATATGAAGGGGACAAAGTTTGGGCACATGAAAGCTTTTGTCTAGTGGGGACACCCCTTCTCTTTTTTATGGTTGGAAAATGCTAAGTTGGCAACATCACATTGAGTTTAGATGAAGACCCTTTTTCTCTCCCGACAAGTGGCATGTCGGTTAGCCTAGGAGTCAGTGAAGAGGATGGGGAAAAGGTAAACACAAGAATGGGTGAGGAATAACACATGGAGCGGGACCAAGAGTAATACACATTAGGAGTGGCAATCCCAAAAGCCCATTTCGTAGTATACATTGGGGGAGAGGACCATGTACCTAGACACTCTAACTTCACACATGTCAAGCTCCTAAACAGAACGCCAGATTTTCATAAAAATTTTAGCATATCTTTGCATTTGAGTTAAGAGTTTAAAGTTATTGTTTGGGGTTTTGGGTATCAACAATGTAGCCTAATCAATGACATCTTCATTGAGTTGTCCACAAACATCTAAAAAAAAGTTAGATTAAAACATGTGCACCAAGGCATGTATTATCGATCGCCTTATGTGTCACCATATGATTGGTTGTTTCTTTGCTATGATTTGTGAAGTGTATTGTTACATATGTATATGTGTACATGTATTGGTTCCTTATTAAATTTTTACTGGTATATTATTTCTCAACTACTGTTCTTTTCATATGTTTAACTAGGGGTCTAACTGTGTAGCACCATAGCGGCTATTGGGGTATGGTTATTTATTGGGTCCTCTCCCCTAGGAGTGAGAATTTGTGGTGGTAGCTCCAAAATCCTATCTCATGGTTGAAGTTTAAATATCAACATGCTTTAAAAAATGGTTGCATCTTGTGGTACATATTAAGAGTGGTCATTGTAATGAAAACATTGAATATATATCTTGTGGTCAAGGTTCAAACCTAGATTGAGCATCACCTACTTAAAATCAAATTTTAAACTTTTGTTAGTAATGTGGAAGTTTTGCTAATGGCATTTTCTTTGGGGTAGAAAGAATTTTTTAATAAGGTAGAAGAATGGATGGATGTAGTACACCACTTTAGACTTTTTATCCTCTGGCCTCTTTTTCTAGGAAGTGGCTATTCTACCAATAAAATGACATGCTTAAGACATCACAACATACAAAATAGCATGCCCCGGACATCATGACCATATTCTCCATACAAAACAACATCTATGATGTGACCCACAACAATAGCTAATGTCATTTGAACCTTGTTGTTTTCCATTTGGTCCAATTGAAATTTTCACTCTCGCTCAATTTCACTCCTGCCCAATCCGAAGAACAGGAAGTACCAAAGCCAAAGAAGGCAAAGATGCATCTTTCATAATGTTGTTGGATATGGGCTTGATAAACGTTTGTTTGTCACAAGTTTTGTGTTGAATGTTACTACACTTGTTTATATAAGTTATAGTGGAAATACACATTTTGTACTTGAACCCGCAATTACAAGAGTTAGTAACAATTTAATTTACATATTAGATTTAAATTCCCATTATTTATATTTCCAATAAATAAAATTAGATTTATGTTTGCATTGTTTACACTGGGGAATGCAATTAATTTGCAACTTAAACTACCACTAACACTTGTAAGAAATAGGTGCATGTTCACGTTCAAATACACAATATATATCTCAACCTACAATTTTCTTCATCAACATTCTATTACACAATATCTAGCATGGCAAATAAAATACTTATGAAATACAACGTGAGGGTAAACTCCATATCTTGAAGCCTTTTGAAGGAGAAGGATCAACTAAAATAGTAGCTCTATCTTTGTTTATAGTTGGTTGGAAAGAGCTTTTCAAAGAGTCCAAGGGATATATATTTTTCTCTATTATACCCCTAAGAAAAGGAGAAATCAAATCACCAAGTTTGATATTGACATGAATTTCTCTTCCAAAATGTTCCCAGGAGCGTCCTGATTTTCATTCCTATGATAGGGAGAAATTGCGTTGTGTCTTTATCTTACCCTGTGTACCTGTCAAGGATGCAATATGAACAATCGTTGGCAGGAAATGGCTGAGAGATAACTGTAATACCCTACTTTCAAAGGTAGCATCAATGTTCCTCTCTCACTCTATGGATGTTCTGTTGGACAAGGATCTGGTCAAATTCCTAGTGGGAACTTATATTCAACCCTTTATCTTCTCCATTTCATCTTTGGATAATGCTTTGGAGAGATACAGGGTCGACTTCGTCTCTACTCCAGTGGGTGGCATTTTCTCAAAATATGACCTAGTGAACTCACCTGTTATTCTCTTGGCTCTGCTAATCATCAGAATGGGCCTTGTTCACTCTCCTTCAAACTCCCTGCTTTCTTTGGATCATCTGTGGCCAGATATTGGTGAAATCCTCTATGTTCAAGCTTATAATCTTTTTAACTCTATTCATCTTCTTTTAAAACATGCTGAGGAGAATCTCTATGGTCAGTTTGTTCCTCCTTTGCCCGATCTTTCTGAGGTAGAAATTTCTAGTGGTAGTTGTGATGGTTAACTAGTAGAATTTCCATGTGATGGTTAACTTAGTATAGCTGTGATGTGTATTGCTATTATGGCCTTGTTGTATCTACATTTCGGTTCAAGGCTATTTTCTGTAAAATCTTTTGGATTTATCCCTGTTCTGGGACCAAAACTGAATATGTTGTAAATATTTTGATTATCAATATAATATATAGTGGTATCCCCACTTTTGGTCGATAAAAAAACATGTAAAGTTTTATGAATTTATATATATATAGGAATTCAATTGAACTAATCATATCAAAATTGAAATTGATAAATGAAAGTTGATTTAATGTATATTAAAATTGGAATCACTTTTGATTTAATGGATATTTCAATTGTTAGTGTATTAAACATGTGCAGGTTGAAAACCATTTCAACCTATAATAGATAACCATCCTCTCAACAATAATAGATCTCATATAAATCTAGAAGAGTAGAATTTTCACATACACAAAAATTCATAATCATGCACAGTAAAATAGAGATGGACATGAATGGTAGCTATATGATGAAATAACACAATCTAGGAACATGAATCTCATATGAACATAATAAACTACTCTCAGTAAGTATAATTATAAATGACTATATAGATAAAATAGTGTTAGAGTGGTGAGGATACTGAGAGGGGGGGGTGAATCAGTATCCTAGAGCAAATTAAATTCTTTTTGCAAATTTTTCTATACTTCAATGCCTTAGATATGTTTAATCAAATATTAATGAATAGATTGCAATATTCAAAACTGAGATTCAATGATACAAAAATAAACACATACCATGCACAAATAAATGACACAATTTTTGTCCTGAGTGGAAACCCTCCCGGGGCAGAAAACCACTTGAAAAATTGCCTCACTGGCTTAAAAATCTCACTGATTACAGGGCCTCACTGGCATATAGATTCTCAACAAGAAATGTATTGTAAATACAGAGGAATTCTCTGTTTCACTTCAGTCCAATCTCTGATGTCACATAAACAATAATGTAATAACCTTTTTGCTCCACACACCCTTGTAAATTACATTACATCAGAGATGTACATATATACGACATATTTTTGCACACCCACTTTGTTGTACTCCTCATACAGTTTGAAAAATGATAACTGAAAATACAAAACTGTAAGTAGTTCCAACTGTTGTAACTGATCACAAATAAACAACCTTTCAAACTGTATAATGAGTAAACAAAGGATTTATTTCATATGATGCCATCAAGCATAATCACCGCTGAATGATATGAAACTGATTAAGCAAATCTCTGACAGAATCATTTTGCCGACACAATCCATTATAAACTTTTCAATGATTACAGCTTACTCAACAGACTTTGTTAACAAGGGTTTTGAGTATTTAGCCGACCCTAAACTGAGTTTTTGAAACTGAAATAAGGTTTTCAATAAAACTCCAAACCCTAATGAAAAAGAGATTAGAAATAAACGAATTTCATTTCAACCTTTGACAAACTTTTACCTGTGGATATAGCAAATTGAAATATATACAAGACGCCCTTCAAAATTAAAACAAAAAGATAATGGATTAGATACACTTGAAAAGGCAAAATGATGGGTTTGAGACTATTGTCAATGACCTTGATGCACAACACTTCCTGTCACCTCACAGATTCAACAGTCAAACTCCACAGACTATCAAAATACCAGATTTTGCATACCCTTCTATGATGGTGGCCAAACCCTCGTGGAGAGGATAACAAATAGTGAAAAATGAAATGATTAAACATCATTTTTGCCTTTTGAGCTGAGTGACCAAATGAGCCGGTCAACCCTAAAAGACTGTCTTCATCGTTTATGCTTTGTCAAAAACCTTCTTTTGCTGATTACCAAATTAACCCCGAAACATCAATGATGTTCTCTTAATATTTTGCAAGGCTTTTAATTGAACGCTAAGAAAGAAATTCTCGTGGTCATTAAAAACATATGATATACCATATATTTCAACTTAATACCAAGTCAAATGTTAGCAAGTGCCAAGTCATCAAATATTCCAATGTCAAGGTGCCATGCCAATTACAAAATATGCAAAGTCATATAATGTTTAACATCACTACCAAATATAAATGCCACTGCCAAATATAAATGCCAAGTGGGACAACAAAACTCCCCCTTTGGCATTGATGTCAAACATGAAGTATCCACAAACCCAGAAACTGAAAACTGTGATCAATATCTCAAAATCTAAAAATCTGCACCTGAAAAAATATACCAGCCTGTACTACTACCAAAAATACTTGTATGTGTATGTTACTCCCCCTTTTGACAACAATGCCAGGGCAAACAGAGAGAGTAGTCACTTGTGAAAAGAGCCAATAACGATGAAAATTGTTAGAGCCAAGACAATCAACTAGAAGAAAAAAAACTCTATCCATATAGCAATCATAAATCAGAAAGCATGAGGAGACTGTTATGACTTCCCCTGAAACCAATACTGCTAGAATATCACTGCAAAGAGGAAAGTGAAACAACACCAAGTTTGTCCCTGAGATTCTCAAAGACTGCTCTCGGTAAGGGCTTAGTAAAAATATCTGCCACTTGATCTGTTGAAGAGACATAATCAAGAACTACCTCATTAAGTAACACTTTATCTCTAAGAAAGTGATATCTTATATCAATGTGTTTAGTGCGAGAATGCATCATGGGATTTTTGGATATATTAATTGCACTAACATTGTCACATAGAATTCTGACAAGCTTAGAAATAGTAACCTTGTAATCATTCAAAGTCTGAACCATCCAGAGGATCTGAGTGCAACAAGAGGTGGTTGCAATATATTCAACCTCAGTTGTAGATAGAGAAACAAAATCTTGCTTTTTGCTATGCCAAGCAACTAGCCTTCCACCAAGAAAGAAAGCACCACCTGAAGTGCTTTTTCTATCATCAAGACTGCCAGCCCAATCAGCATCTGTGTATGCTGTCAGTGTGAAATCTGAATGTCTAGGATACCACAGCCCATAATCTAATGTTCCTTGAACATATTTAAGTATCCTTTTTACAGCATTTAAGTGAGATTGTTTAGGTGTAGATTGAAATCTGGCTACCAGACAAACAACATGCATTATGTCAGGTCTAGTAGCAGTTAAGTACAACAAACTGCCAATAATAGACCTATAAAAAGTATGATCAATATCTGGTTTATCTGCATCAGCACTTAGTTTACAGCTAGTTTCCATAGGTGTACTTATCGGATTACATCCATCCATTTGAAAACGTTTTAACATGTCTTTGGCATATTTTGTCTGAGAAATGAAAATGTCATTTTTTAACTGAGAAACTTGTAAGCCAAGGAAGAAAGAAAGTTCACCCAGCATTGACATCTCAAATTTTAATGTCATGACTTGTGGAAATTATGCACTTAGTTCATCATCATCACTGTGAAATATTAAATGTCATCAACATATACAACCACTATCAAGATGTGATCATTTTTAGTCATAAAATATAGATTACTATCAGCTCCCCCTCTAGTGAAGCCTTGTGATTGTAGATGTTTATCTAACTTGGCATACCAAGCTCTAGGAGCTTGTTTAAGACCATATAGAGCCTTTTTCAATCTATACACATGATGTGGCTTATCTTTGCAAACAAAACCTTTAGGTTGGTCCATATAAACTTCCTCTTCTAAGTCCCCATTCAGAAATGTTGTTTTAACATCCATTTGATATACTTTGAAGTTTTTATAAACTAAAAATGCAAGGAATAACCTGATTGCTTCCAACCTTGCTACTGGAGCAAAGGTCTCATCAAAGTCTATGCCTTCTATTTGAGAGTAACTTTTACAAACTAGTCTAGCTTTGTTTCTAACAACAATTCCATTTTCATCAAGTTTATTCCTGAAAACCCATTTTGCCCCTTTAATATTTTTGTCTTTTGGTTTTGGGACAAGTTCCCAAGTTTTATTTTTCTCTATCTGAGCTAGTTCATCTAACATGGCTTGAATCCATAAATCATCTTTACTAGTTTCAGCATAGGTTTTAGGCTCTAATTGAGATAATAAACAAATATGGACTTGTTGATTTGCTTGTGCGGTTTTTCTTCTAGTTTGTATGCCAGAGTCTAAGTCACCAATAACATGTTCATTTGGATGATTCTTTTGCAACAATCTTCTAGAAGGAGTATAAATAGAAGATTTAGAAGGAGTATTAGTTTTAGGACTTACTGATTGTCCTTGAGGCACTCTGGGATCTGATTCTTCTTTAGATTTCTCTGACTCTTCTTTTGTGCTTGGCTCTTCTTGAATAATTTCTTCAACTTGTTGAAACTGAGGTTGTTTTTCTTGCTGTAGATTCTCAACCACTTTGACATTAGAGCTTTCAACTATTCTTCTTAATCTCTTATTATAACATTTGTAAGCCTTGCTATGAGTAGAGTAACCTAGAAAGATCCCTTCATCACAACGTGATTCAAAACTTCCTAGATGATCTTCTCTTCTTATGTAACATTTGCTGCCAAAGATTTTAAAATAAGATACTTTAGCAGACTTACCATACCAAAGTTCATAGGGTGTGTACCTGGTTTTGACTCTTATTTGTACCTTGTTCAAAATGTAAACTGTTGTATGAACAACTTCTTTCCAGAAAGCATTTTATAGTCCAGCATCATGAAGTATGGCTCTAGCCATTTCCTTCACTGTCCTATTCTTTCTTTCAGCCACCCCATTCTGTTGAGGTGTTCTAGGAGCTGCAAATTGTCTTTTTATGCCATGTTTTTCATAATATTCTAGAAAAGTAGTAGAAGTACACTCTCCTCCATTATCAGACCTTAAACACTTCAGTTTTAAATATGTTTCTCTTTCTGCCATTCTCGTAAAGATCTTAAATCTCTCTAAAGCCTCAGACTTATGTTTTAGAAAAGTGACCCAAGTCATTCTTGTGTAATCATCTATGAATAACATAAAATATCTTTCACCATTTAAAGATTTTGTTCTGGTTGGACCACATAAGTCAGTATGAATCAACTAGAGAGGTTCTGTAGAAAATTGTTCTTTAGATTTATGAACATTTCTTGTTTGTTTACCTTGCTGACACTCTTTACAAATCAGATTTTCAGGCTTAGAAATAGCAGGCATATGTCTAACATTTTTTTTGTGACTAATTTTAACTAAGTTATCAAAATTTATATGCCCCAACCTCCTATGCCAGAGTTTGCTTTCCTCAATTTGACTCATAAAGCACAAATTATTTTTGCATTCATTAGCAGATCCATGTAGATTATAAATGTTACCTTTCGTTCTCAAACCTGAAGCAATGACCTGTTTTGAATTTTTGAGAACCTTGTAGCCTTGTGATGTGAAAACTACATCAAATCCATTGTCACAAATCTGACTTACACTCAACAAATTATGAGTTAGTCCTTCAACAAAATAAACATCGTCTAGAGGTGTGTTATCTTCTAAAAGAATTGTACCTTTTCCTGTGATTTGTAAGCAATAATCATCATCAAACTTAACTAACCCACTTGAACAATTTTCAAATGAAGTAAATTTACTTCTATCCCCAGTCATATGATGAGAACATCCACTGTCTATAACCCAGATTTCATTTTTCTTTGCATGAAATACAACTTCAACAATCATAGCCTTGCTGTTTTTGGGCACCCATTTCATCTTGGATTGCTTAGTAAGAGAAACAATTTCTGATTTACAAAACTTGGCAATATGTCCAAGTTCTTTGCAATTGAAGCATCTTATCTTGTTTAGAAAATTAAAGGTCCTGCCATTCAGAAAATTGGGCTGCTTTCTAAATGCAAACTTACATTCAATTGCTCTATGCCCATATTGATAACAGTAAAAATAATAACCAAAAATCTAAAAGGCATTTTACCGTTAAACTGATTATCATTAGAGCATTGGCCTTTTGAGAACCTTAGACCAGTCATGTCTTTATATTCTTTTTGTTTACTTAGCATATCAGCAAGTTTATCACTGTTGTTACACATTTCAAGTTCTTTTCTTAGTTTTACTATTTCAGACTCCCTAGAACAACACTCTTTATCCTTGGCTTTTAACAATTCTTGAGTATCTGAATCAGAAATCTATTTTTCTTGATCACTAATTAACTTGTTTTGCATTCCACTTTCCTTCTTAAGTCTCTTAATTTCTCCAAAGGCACACTTTAATTCTCCTTCTAAGTCAACCTCATTTTCAGACATTTTTGCTTGTTCTTCTTCTGGAACAACAATAATTGCTGCCATGAAGAGTGTTTCATCTACTTCATTAGAAGATTTTTCTGATGCACTATCTGATATTCCAGCAATTAGACTCCTTTTCTTTTTAAAAGAACTTTTCTTATTGATGTTGAAAGGTTTTTTCTTATATTGTTTTCTATTATCCTCTTGTTCACTATCAAGTTCTAAATTTGGACATTTTGCTACATAATGTCCTATTTTTCCATAGTTGAAGCATTTAAAAGGTAATTTTCCTTTATATCTACCTGAACCTCTCCTGAGTTTACTAACAAAGACAGATTCATCTTCACTAACATTTTCAGTTTCATGACTTGTTTCAGCCTCCTTTTTCACAGTTTTAAAAGCTGCTTCCTTAGCTTCCTTACTAGGGTTATCATTTTCCATTCTCATTTCATATGCAGTAAAAACCCCATGAAGAGTGTCAACAGTTATTTTCTTCAGGTCTTTATCTTCAACCACAGAGGTTTTGGAGTCATATTTGGGAGTTAGGGTCCTTAAGACATTTTAAACTACAGATATCTCTTCTAGTTTCTCCCCTAGACCTCTAATATTGTTAACAGTTTCCTGAACTCTTTGAAGGTATTCAGCTATCTTTTCATCTTCTTTCATTCTCATTCTTTCAAATCTTTCTCTAAGAGCTTGTAACTTAGCTTCTTTAATGCTTTCATCTTCTTCATAAATATTTGAAAGTTTATCCCAAATACCTTTAGCTGTATCACATTCCATGACTTTATTTAAGACTTCATTAGATAAACCACAACAAATAGCACTAGCAGCCTTTGAGTCACAATCAAGGGCCTTTTTTTCATCAACATTAGATGGTTTGCTCGTGACAGTACAACCAATTTCAATGGCTTCCCAGACATCATATCCTAAAGCTTTGATATGATGAGTCATTCTATATTTCCAGAAAGTATAGTCTGTACCATCAAATAATGGTGCTTTGGATATGGAAAGACCATCTTGAAAAGACATGATTACCACTCAACCAGGAATCCCCTTAGGCTGATTAGGCCTTATAGACGAAGGGTTTGGCTCTGATACCACTTGTTAGAGTGGTGAGGATACTGAGAGGGGGGGTGAATCAGTATCCTAGAGCAGATTAAATTCTTTTTGCAAATTTTTCTATACTTCAATGCCTTAGATGTGTTTAATCAAATATTAATGAACAAATTGCAATATTCAAAACTGAGATTCAATGATACAAAAATAAACACATACCATGCACAAATAAATGACACAATTTTTGTCCTGAGTGGAAACCCTCCCGGGGCAGAAAACCACTCAAAAAATTGCCTCATTGGCTTAAAAATCTCACTAATTATAGGGCCTCATTGGCATATAGTTTTGCCTCACTGGTATATAGATTCTCAACAAGAAATGTATTGTAAATACAGAGGAATTCTCTGTTTCACTTCAGTCCAATCTTTGATGTCACATAAACAATAATGTAATAACCTTTTTGCTCCACACACCCTTGTAAATTACATTACATCAGAGATGTACATATATACAACATATTTTTGCACACCCACTTTGTTGTACTCCTCATATAGTTTGAAAAATGATAACTGAAAATACAAAACTGTAAGTAGTTCCAACTGTTGTAACTGATCACAAATAAACAACCTTTCAAACTGTATAATGAGTAAACAAAGGATTTATTTCATATGATGCCATCAAGCATAATAAGCGCTGAATGATATGAAACTGATTAAGCAAATCTCTGACAGAATCATTTTGCCGACACAATCCATTATAAACTTTTCAATGATTACAACTTACTCAGCAGACTTTGTTAACAAGGGTTTTGAGTATTTAGCCGACCCTAAACTAAGTTTTTGAAACTGAAATAAGGTTTTCAATAAAACTCCAAACCCTAATGAAAAAGAGATTAGAAATAAACGAACTTCATTTCAACCTTTGACAAACTTTTACCTGTGGATATAGCAAATTAAAATATATACAAGACGCCCTTCAAAATTAAAACAAAAAGATAATGGATTAGATACACCTGAAAAGGTGAAATGATGGGTTTGAGACTATTGTCAACGACCTTGATGCACAACACTTCCTGTCACCTCACAGATTCAACAGTCGAACTCCACAGACTATCAAAATACCAGATTCTGCATACTCTTCTATGATGGCGGCCAAACCCTCGTGGAGAGGATAACAGATAGTGAAACATGAAATGATTAAAAAAAATGAAATGATTAAACATCATTTTTGCCTTTTGAGCTGAGTGACCAAATGAGCCGGTCAACCCTAAAAGAAACCTACTTCACCGTTTATGCTTTGTCAAAAACCTTCTTTTGTCGGTTACCAAATTAACTCCAAAACATCAATGATGTTATCTTAATATTTTGCAAGGCTTTTAATTGAACGCTAAGAAAGAAATGCTCGTGGTCATTAAAAACATATGATATACCATATATTTCAACTTAATACCAAGTCAAATGTTAGAAAGTGCCAAGTCATCAAATATTCCAATGTCAAGGTGCCATGCCAATTACAAAATATGCAAAGTCATATAATGTTTGACATCACTGCCAAATATAAATGCCAAGTGGGACAACAAATAGAGATTTATGTTATGAACACAATAATAGAACTCATAAAGATCTAGATTGAAATGCATTAGCCGCTAGTCTACCTAATGCCATGTTAGCCTAACTACAATGTCAATGCCTTTTGAATTGGTTTTCTTGTTTTGCAATGTGTTGACAAGGTAAAAAACAATAGATTCAACATGGTTTTTGGCAAGAGAATAATTTATTTTACACCCTCTCTATAAGATAAAAAGATTCAAACCCACAAGTTTGTAGCTACTATAAAATTGCTCTTACTCTGTAAAATTATGAATGACTATATAGCTAAAATAGAGATTCATGTTATGAATCAACTAAGAAGGTTAGAAATTTGGAAAACATCATAGAAATGATAAACTATACACATGCACATTGTAAACAAGAAATTTGGACAAAATAAATGATAGAACAATAAAATGCAATACCTTTGACCAAACCTTTCGAATACCTCAGTTTTCTTGAATGATCGATGAAAGTCTGTTTAATTGTTGTAGCTTGATTTGATGTTGATTGCCCAATTTTGCAGCATAACAATAGGATGAAGATTTGATGAAAGAAGATAGATAGAGGATGGAAGAATATTTCGGCAAAGTAAAGATATCAAACTCAGTGCATACCAAATGGCTTATGAGAGGGTAGATTTATAGGCAAGGGCTGATTTTTGATGTGGAGGGAAGAAGATTTGATAAGATAAGATTTTGTTTGATTATCATCATAAAAGGAAAAATAAAACAAAATAAAATAGGAAAAATATAAAAAGACTTTCTTTTTAGTTTTAAATCCTCAAAACGGAAATAAATCTTCTAAAAAGATGGGAGGATAATAGATGAATTATCTAATTAAATAAATTAATTAGATACACATGAGTTTTAAATTTGGAAAGAAAGCAAGAAAATCTTTTTAGGATTTTATTAATTAAATAAATATTTAATTTATTTAATTAATTTGGATTGTGGTGAGAAATGATGTGCAAAGATAATTAAATAAATAAAAATTTATTTAATTATAGGAAAATAGATAAATGACTAATTAAACAATTAAAAATAATTATTTAACTAGAGAGGATTAATGGACATGAATAATTAAATAAATAAAATTTATTTATTTATAGAAAATAGGATTATGGGATTGAAAGGGGATAAAATTAGGTGAATGATATGGGTACCTAGGGCAAAACATGCTAATGACAAGGTGTTGGACATTTTTAGGTGTCTACACACATCAAATCAACTAAGAACACCATCAATTTTAAAGACATCTAACAAATCATTAACTAAACATGTGCAAGTTGAAATACACGATGTGTTCTTCAAGCTACATTTTTTTCCACCAACAATATGATGTCTTACACATGCATTTTTTTATGAATAGTAGATGCTGCCATGTAACTAGTACATAAACCAATCAATATATTTACTAACAAACTCAATTGTTAATAATAGACAAACTTTCTAGCACCCAAACATGTATTCAATCAAGCTACCAAAGAATAGAAAGGAGACTTAATCTAAAGTAATTTTATCATTCATTAATATCAAGTGAATTAATTTAATTTAGAGACCACAACACATTAGAACCTTTGGAACTTAATAACTTGCTCTCTTTTTCTCTTTAATATCTTTTGAGTTTATTAGATTTTGTATTTGGCAGTATGTCCTATATGGTAAATTTAATGTGATTTTTGTTGACAACATATGATTCTCAAATATGATATAAATTTGTAGTTCATGATGGATATTACTTTGTAGAGATTTATTTTTGTTACTAATTCTCTTTGAGTGCAGTGAATATCATATGGCAAAGACCTAGATTTCAAAACTACTAACCTATGTTGTGCAAATATGCTAAACAAAGACTATAAATTAGACAAGCTAAAATCATAATCAAAACTTCTTCCAAGTCTGGTGAGTCTCCCTCTAAGACAACGAAGAACAAAGGTGACCCTTGCACCTTTTTGTGGTAGACTTGGTCATGATGAGTCATTATTTTCAAAGGTTGGAGGCATTGGAGGAAGCCATGAGGCGACACAATATTTCTATCTACAAGCCCTCTTCTACAGGAAAAGGGCAAGCTCTTTTTGCATGAGGTTTATCTTCATCTATAGATAGTTGGATACTTGATTTAGGTGTTTCGCAACATATGACCAACTCACATAATCTACTTGAGTCTCTTTTTTCTAGTAGTACTTCTTAGACTGTAATGGGAACTTTTGCATATTCCAATTTTGGGGACAAGCACCATTGAGTTGCATTGAGGATGTTCTTCTTGTTCCTGACATTTATGTTAATCTTCTCTCCATATGCCATATTTTTCATTTTGGGTATGGGAAGACATTTGAGTTTACTCCCCATCATGTGGTTATTTAATAGCTATAAGATCTTGAGAGAGTTGTTTCTTCGAGGAGAGTTGATCATGAGGCTTGTTTGTATAGGTTTGATGGATATGATTCTTCATCAGGATCATCCCTTATAGCACATGCCAAGTCATTGAGAATGCTTTTGCATGAAGGATTTGGTCATCTAAACTACAATTATCTTCAGTAGTTAAGCACACGGGATTTGGTGGTTAGTCTTCCTAGGATTTCATGCATAGAGGGAGTTTATTGAGGTTGTGTTCTTGGAAAACATCATCAAGATACCTTTCCTAGGGGTAAGGCCACTCGTGTTAAGGCACCCTTGGATTTGGTCCATAGTGATATTATGTCATTCATGACTCCTTCATTTCAAGGGCCAGGTATGTGCTCACTTTTATTGATGACTTATCACGAAACACATGGTTGTACTTTCTTAAGTAAAAGAATGAGGTTTTCACCACTTTCATTACCTTTAATGTATTTGTGAAGTGGTCAAGTCTTTCTCTTCAATGGATACACATAGATAATGGGAGGAATATGTGAACTAGGCTTTTCAAGATTTTTGCAATGAGCATGATATTCAGCATTAGCACACAGTTCTCTACTTTCCTTAGTAAAATAGCATGGCTAAGATGAATAACATGACTTTATGAGAGATGGCCAATTGTATGATTCAGTCTAGGTCCATGGCTCCAACTCTTTGGGCTGAAGTAGGCAATTGCACCAACTATATTCAAAACCATATGCCTCACAAGGTAGTGTATAATATGACTCCTAAGGAGATTTGGTCCCATGTCAAGCCTGATTTTCCTTCTTTAGAGTATTCGGTAGTGAGGCTTGGGCATTCATTCTAGATAGTTGGCATAAGGAAATGGAGAAGAAGAGTCAACCTTTGATTTTTTTTGGCCATTGTGAGGAAGCGAAGGCTTATAGGTTGTTTGATCTTGTCACTTGAGATGTCTACTTTATATAGATGTCTAGTTTGATGATGACAAGTGTCGTTGGTCCTTGACATTTAGTCATATTTTCATGTGTCAAATCCAGGGTTGTGTCCTTGGCTATCTGCAATTAGGAATCCTACAGTTGCTAGTTTATCTAACTAACTCTAATGACCTCTACTAATTGAAGAAACTACTGCTATTGATCTATCTGCTATGAAAAAAAATTCTAGGAATATTGAAAATAAAGCTGAAACAATGAATTGCTAATGTAGATCTATACTATTCCATACAATTGAAACATACATTCATTTATGAGAAAGCAGTAACTATCTTTCTAAATAGAATCTGAAACAAAATAATAAACCACAATACTAGCCTTCTGTCTTGGTGGTGGGGAGTGGGCCCTTGCTCCACACCCTTAGGGATGAAGAATAAAGCAATGAATCAACACAAAAAGATAATATCACAATTCTCTTTCAGTCCAATTTCATCAGTACCATTTTATATTCAGAAAAGTATCTATATCAAAATGAGATTACAATAATAAAAATTCATCCGTTGTATTATCTGCTACTACTTTGTAAGTTTATATCTAATCCAGTGATATCACTTACCCTAACTACTAGTTCATATATGAGATAGTACAAATCTCTTATTCTTCTAACTGTTTAACTACAGAGTAAAAAGTCATGCAATTTAAAATAAATTTAGTGGAACAATAGTCTCACTAAATCTGAGTCTTAGTTTCAAATACAACTAGGTAGCGAGGCCCTGAAATATAGGTACTTAATCAATTTGTAGAGAACTCATGCAAAATCAAAAAGAGAAATAAAACTTCCAGTAGTTAACTAAGGTCTTCATTCGATTACTCAAGTGTTGATTGAGTAATATCTGGAACACCCCAATTACTACTAGAAGTGTTGACTGGTAGTGGCGCTGGAAATCTACATCTGTGTTGAGGAGACTATCACCTTTTCCAGGTTCTAATATCAAGAAATCTACTGGGAATTCCCATGATTCTATCACAACTGGAACATCAATAATCACCCCTTTTGGAATAGCCATCAACTGGTCAGCAAGTTGAAGGATTGTAGATGTGGATTGGATACCTATTAGGGCTAATTTGTCCATTGTATGAACTATCATTACATTTATTGCTGCTCCCAAATCAACCAAAACATTAGATATTTCTACCCCTGAGATGTAAACGGTTATGACATGATTTCCAGGATCTCCGTATTTTGGAAGGAACATTTCTCCCATTAGGAGATCTACTACTTTTCCTTCCACGTGGATGGTGGAGGGAAAGTTTTTTTCTTTCTTCCCTGGGTCTTAACACAATGTTGTTTGATGAATTGGTTCAGTTCAGGCACATCTCTGATTGCTTGTAGGAGCAGAATTTCAATGTTCAATTGTCTAATTTCTTGTAAAAGTTATGATTCCATGGTAGGTTGGACTTGTTTTTGTAAGACCTTTTTCTAGGGAACATGTTGTTTGAGCCATTCTAGGTATGGTGCTAGTTTTTCTATCTCTAGAGCATCTTCAAAGTTCTTATTAGAAATGTTTCCAGGGGTGTTCTCCAAAGTCATTCTTTTAGGAGGAACTCCGGAGTTATCCAAGGATGATTCTTTTAGCACTATTTCTATAGTAATCTCCTCTGGAAGATGAGTGGATGGATTTTCAGGTTTGTCATCATTGGTTACTTCAACTATAGTTGGAGGAGATGGTCTTGGAAGTGCTTTCCCAGAATGTAGTTGGAGATTATTGGAACATATGACATTAATACCAGCCATGTTTTCTTCTTCTATCATGTAAACATATGCTCCCTACTTATTCTGTGGGTTTGGTATAGGTTGAGTTGGTAAGGGTGGTTGGCTAACTAGTTTGTTTTGTGATTGTCCTTGTGTATTGGGGGGTCCAGTTAGCAATGCTTGTTGTTGAGGTTGGAAAAGTCAAGGTTGTCCCTGGTATTGTTGATTATATCCCTATTGAGGACCCCAATGAGGCTGCATGTTTTGTGATTCAAGCTGTTGTGGCCATTGTTGATTTCCTCAGGGTTGATTTTGCTAATGTTGATTCTGCCGTTGTTGGTTTGGCCAATCTTGTGGTCCCCAAGAAGGATTAATCTTGTTGTTATATGAAGCCTAATTAGACTCGGAGGTTAAATTTACCCCATTTTTATCGGCACAGTTTCCCCCCAAATTCCTACGGGTTCAAGGGGCAGCGCCCCTTGTGGGGGTTTGGGGTAGCACCCCCAAGACGAGGTCAAGGGGCAACGTCCTTTGTGGGGTCCAGGGGCAACACCCCTAGTGCGCTCCCTGTTGCGATACAGGGCAGGGTCGAGGGGCAACGTCCCCAAAACCTCACACGGTTTTTTATTATTTTATTAAGGTGTTGGGAGTTATTTTTTATTAACCGACATAAAAAAACTCTATTTTGTAACCGACAAAAGCCATGATAAAAATGGCTAAGGATTAGGGTTTTTGTTGATATTGTATTGTAGCATTTTGTAGCAATATTGAGTTGCAGGGATTGCTAGTTGTAATTGGTTTGATTTACTGGATAATAATATTGGACTCTCTGTTGGTGGATGTAGCCCGAGTTTGGGTGAACCATGTTAAAACTTGTCTCTTGCTGTTATTATTTCTGTGAATTTTTTCATTCCTCTGTTTAATCTTTATTTGCATTTAATTGATATTGTCTGTTTTCTAACCCTAACAAGTGGTATCAGAGCGGGTTGTGTTCGATTATCATCTGCAGGAAGGTCTCACGGTTGAGTGGGAGCAATGGCGGACGAAGGTAAATTGAAGGTCGATAAATTCAATGGGCAGAACTATCAGTTATGGAAGATACAGATGGAGGATTACCTCTATCAGAAGGATTTATGGAGGCCATTGGAAGGAGTATCCAAGAAACTGGCAGGAATGACAGATGAGGATTGGGAACTTCTGGAGAGAAAGGCACTAGGAACCATTCGGTTGTGCCTGGCACCATCTATGGCATTCAATATAACAGAAGCAAAGACAACAAGTGAACTGATGAAAGCTTTGGCTAAATTGTATGAAAAACCCTTACCTCAAATAATGTATTTCTGATGAAGCATTTGTTTAATCTGAAAATGATTGAAGGTGGATTTGTGACAAATCATTTAAATGAGTTTAATACGATTGTCAGTCAGTTAACTTCTGTAAAAGTGAAATTTGATGAAGAGGTGAGGGCTCTCTTGGTTTTATGTTCTTTGCCAAAAAGCTGGAATAGCTTGGTAATGGCTATAAGTAACTCTATCTCTGGTTTAAACACTTTGAAATTTGATGATGTTGTTGGTGTTATCCTTAGCAAGGAAATGCGATGGAAAAGCTCAGGAGGGTCCACATCAGGTAGTGTTTTGAATGCAGAAAGTAGGGGCAGATCTAAGGAGAGAGGAAAAGGTTCTGGAGGTCATGGGAAGTCATGAGGAAAATCAAAGGATAGGGGATCCCAATCTAGAGGATAGAAGGATTGCTGGTACTGTGGGAAACCAAGTCATCTGAAGAAAGATTGTTGGTCTCAAAAGAATAAAGGAGACAAACAAGAAGGCAATAAGGAAGCAAATGTGGTAAGTATTAAATCTGAAGATGATGCTTTGATTCTTTCTCTAGATAATGTTGATGATTCATGGGTTTTAGATTCAGGGACTCATTTCATGCTACGCCCCATAGAAGTTATTTTCTTGATTATGTCCAAGGGGATTTTGGGCTAATTTATTTCGGAGATAACGAACCCTGTCAGATTGTTGGAAAGGGAAGAATCAAAATTAAGTTGCAGAATGGGAATCATTGGCTACTACAAGAGGTAAGGCATGTTCCAAACATGAGTAGGAATTTAATTTCAGCAAGGCAGCTAGTTGATGAAGGTTGCATTGTTACATTTACTGATAAAAATTGGAAGGTTACAAGAGGTTCCTTAGTAGTAGTAAAAGGTGTGAAAGTAGGCACCTTATATCTTTGTACAGGTCATACTATTCCTTCTACCTTAGCTGTTACAGAGAAAAACCAAACAGGTTCAGGAACAGTTGTTGCAGGTTTGCAGGAAGAGACTGAAATAGTTGCTACAGGTTCTGAGACAACACTGTGGCATAACAGACTTGGGCATATGAGTGAAAAAGGTATGAAGGTACTTCATTCTAAGAAAGTTTTACCAAGTCTGAAATGTATTAATATGGATTTCTGTGAAAGTTGTGTGTATGGCAAACAAAAGAGAGTTTTATCAAGAATGGGAAGCAAAAGAAAGATGAAAAGTTGGAGCTTGTGCATATAGATGTATGGGGACCAGCTCGGGTATCTTCTCTTGGTGGCTCTCGGTATTATGTTACATTCATAGATTATGCAACTAGGAAGGTTTGGATTTATTTCCTTAGGCAGAAATCTGATGTATTTAAAACATTTAAGAAATGGAGAAGTTTGGTTGAGAATGAGACAGGTAAAAGATTAAAATGTCTCAAATATGATAATGGTGGTGAGTATTGCAGCAAAGAATTTGAGGATTATTGTTCCTTTAATGGAATCCGTAGGCAGAAAATAGTTCTAGGGACTCCACAGGAGAATGGAGTGGCTGAGCACATGAATAAGACAACAATGGAGCATTTAAGGACTATGAGATTGCATGTTGGGCTGCCTTTGAATATGTGGGCAGAGGCTGTCAATACGACTATATATTTAATTAATAGAGGTCCTTAGTTCCTTTGGGCTGTGGTATTCCAGAGGAAGCATGGACATGTAAGAAGGTGAGTTATTTTTTTCTTAAAACCTTTAGATGTGAAGCATTTGCACATGTAGATTCTGAAAATAGAGCCAAGCTGGATGCAAAATCAAAAAAAGTACCTTTGTTGGATATGGCATTGATGAATTTGGTTATAGGCGTTGGGATTTTAAAAATCAGAAAATTGTGAGAAGTAGGGATGTTGTATTCAATGAGAAGGTGTTGTACAAAGATCAGTTGTAGCAGCATGAGAAGAAAGAAAATGATTATGTGGTGCTGGATGATACTCTAAATAGTGATGTTCCAGTGGTTCCTCATGCTCTACAACAACAACAAGAAATACTAAAAACTCTAGTGAATGTTAGACAGTTAACAAGGCTAAGTAGACCTCCTAAAAGGTTTTCTCCCTCTTTGTATTCAATTTTGTTAACAGATGTTGGTGAACCTGAAGGGTATGATAAAGCTATGCAAGTGGATACAAAGGTTTAGTGGGAGTATGCAATGAAAGAAGAAATGAACTCCTTGCTGAAAAATTAGACTTGAGAATTATGTAAGTTGCCTGCAAGTAAAAAGGCTTTACCAAACAAATGTGTTTATAGGCTGAAAGAGGAAGATGGAGGTAAGAAAAGATTTAAATCTAGGTTAGTTGTAAAAGGATTTGCACAGAAAAAGGGTATTGATTTTGTTGAGATATTTTCTCTGGTTGTCAAGATGACTTCTATTCGTACTATTTTGAGTATTGTGGCTGCTGAAGATTTGCATTTGGAACAGCTAGATGTGAAAACTACCTTTCTCCATGGTGATTTGGAGGAGGAGATATATATGGAATAGCCCCAAGGATTTGAGGTCAAAGGTAAGGAGAAACTGGTGTGCAGATTGAAGAAGAGTTTATATGGCCTGAAACAAGCACCTCGGCAATGGTATTTGAAATTTGATAGTTTTATGGCTGAGCAAGGCTACAGCCGGTGTAATTCTGACCATTGTGTTAATTTTAAGATGTTAGATAATGACAACTACATTATTTTATGTTTATATGTTGATGACATGCTTGTAGCTGGGTCTAACATGGATCACATAACAGAGTTGAAACAGCAGTTAGCACAATCATTTGCTATGAAGGATTTGGGGGCAGCAAAACAAATCCTTGGTATGAAAATTTGTAGAGATAGGAAGAACAAAAAATTGACTCTATCTCAGGTTGATTATGTTGAAAAGGTGTTGCAGAGATTCCATATGGAGAATGCAAAAGTTGTCAGCACACCTTTGCCCAATCATTTGAAATTGACTAAGGAGATGTGTCCTAAGACACAAGAGGAGGAAGAAAAAATGTCTAAGGTACCATATGCTTTAGTTGTAGGAAGTTTAATGTACGCCATGGTATGCATGAGACTAGATATTGCACATGCTATAGGAGTCGTAAGCAGGGATATGAGTCATCCCGGATTGGAGCATTGGAATGTAGTCAAATGGATTCTTAGATATTTGAGAGGTACATCCAATAAACATTTATGTTTTGGGGGCTCTAATACTGATTTAGCAGGTTATGTAGACTCAGATTTGGCAGGGGATGTTGATACCAGGTGGAGTACTGCAGGTTATGTCTTTACTGTAAGTGGGATAGCGGTGAGTTGGATCTCCAGGTTGTAAAAGGTGCTTGTTTTATCCACCACAGAGGTAGAGTATGTAGTTGCAATAGAGGCAAGCAAGGAGATGATATGGCTGTAATCTTTCATGGAAGAATTAGGCAAACAACAGGCTAACAGTTCTTTGTATACAGACAGTCAGAGTGCCATACATCTTGCAAAGAATTCTGCCTTGCATTCAAAGACCAAACACATACAGTTGAGGTATCACTTCATTTGATCGGTGTTGGATGATGGGTAGTTACAGCTGGAAAAGATACATACAGATGAAAATCTAGTGGATATGTTTACAAAGGCAGTGACAAGGGAGAAGCTGAGCTCCTCTTTAGCTTTGGTTGGTCTTCAAGACTGAAAAACAATAAAATCTGAACAACAGAGTCCAGGGTGCTTATTTCTAGTGAGAGCTACAGGGTCAGCGGTGTTATGATCAGTTTCCAAGTGGGAGATTGTTGTTATATGGAGCCTAATCAGACTCAGAGGTTAAATTTACCCACTTTTAACAGCGCGGTTTCCCCCCAATTCCTACGGGGTCAAGGGGCAACGCCCCTTGCGGGGGTTTGGGGTAGCACCCCCAAGACTGGGTCAAGGGACAGCGCCCCTAGCGTGCTCCCTGTCGCGATACAGGGTGGGGTCGAGGGGCAGTGCCCCCGAAACCTCACACGGTTTTTAATTATTTTATTAAGGTGTTGGGAGTTTTTTTCATTGACCGACATAAAAAAACCCCTATTTTGTAATTGACAAAAGTCATGATAAAAATGGCTAAGGATTAAGGTTTCCATTGATATTGTATTGTAGCATTTTGTAGTGGTATTGAGTTGTAGGGATTACTAGTTGTAATCAGTTTGATTTACTAGATAATAATATTGGACTCTCTGTTGGTGGATGTAGCTTGAGTTTGGGTGAACCACGTTAAAACTTGTCTCTCGTTGTTATTATTTCTGTGAATTTTTTATTCCTTTGTTTAATCTTTATTTGCATTTAATTGATATCGTCTGCTGTCTAACCCTAACAAATCTGAGGCCCATGCCAAGTTGGATTCCATTGATTATTTCCCCAATTAGAAGGACCCCTATAAAAGCCTGGTTTGGATACTGATTATAAGGGAAATTCCCAGCTTGTTTTTGTCCTACATAGTTCAACTCCTCTATAATGGCATTATTTTTACTTAGCCTTTTTAAGGCTGGGAGCTGATCACACCGACTGGTAGGATGTTCCTTGTCACAGATCTGACAGATCTCTGATTTATCCAAAGGGCATTCTCTCAATAGATGTTTGTTTCTACACCTAGGACAATAGATGAAAAGTGGTTCAATTGTTATGTCTTGATCATTTGTTCTAATTTTTTCTTGAATCCCATCTAATGTGGTATTTAGTTGGACTAGAATATCTATTTTCAAATTTGTAATCTCCTCCATTAAATATCCTATTTCAATCTTTCCTTTGAAAGATTTGGGTGTTCTCACTCCATCTTGGGTTCTGGAATAATTCCTGTAGAGTTCTTCTATAGCATACATATCCATTTTATTGATGTTCCCTTTTCCCATTAGATCTAGTTCCTGTTTTGATTCTTTGTCTAATCTTTTTACAAACAGGGTTCTAGCCAAAGAGTGATTTACAGGGTTGCCATACCTTCTCAAAGCAAAGTTGAACCTATCCACATAATCTTCTAAGATCTCTTCCTCTCTCTGTTTAATTTTGAATAATTCCTCATTCTTATCACTGACTCTACAGTAGTCCTAGTATTTTCCCAAGAATTATGTCTCCATCTTATCCCAGGAATGGATGGATTTTTGGGGCAAACCCATGAACCATCTCATTGTAGAATCTTTCAGAGTTGAGGGGAACAGTTTGAGTTTTTGATTATCTAATCCATAATCATAAGTCTGGCATACCACTTTGAATTAAAACAAAAACTGATCTGGATCCTCAGAAGCAAGACCCCTAAAATTTGGCAAGTGTACAAGTGAAATATTTTTCATAGGGGCATTATCTCCAGCAGCTAGAACAATGGGATATGAGAAGGTTCTTGGGGCCTGATTATCCTCCTCTTCATGATTATTATCCATGTTTGATACTGGTTCTTCTCCTTGAGATTCAATGTGAGGTTCTGAAGAATTGGTTTCTAAGGAATTAGTTTCTGTAAAGGATCTGCCTAGAATTTCTATTACAATTCCTGGATATAGTCATCGAGTGGAAGATTTGGAGGATTTAAGGGATTATTGAATTGAGTTGCAGTTTCCAAGGTAGGTTCTAGGTGTCTCTCTTCAACAAGATCTTGTGCCACCCCACTGCTTTCTCCTATAGTTTGTTGATGGGGGGTCTGTTTTATGTATCTTCCTTTTGAATCCCTAGCTCTAACCATACAGATTCAATCTATCCTAAAACTATTTAACTAAATTTCCCTAATTAACACAAAGGTCCCCAGCAACGGCACCAAAAATGACAAGGGTCGTTTGTCCTCGACATTTAATCATATTTTCATGTGTCAAATCCAGGGCCATGTCCTTAGCTGTTTGCAATTAGGAATCCTACAATTGCTAGTTTATCTAACTAACTCTAATTATATCTATTGATTGAAGAAACTACTGCTACTGATCTATCTGCTATGAAAATGAATTCTAAGAATATTGAAAACAAAGCTAAAATAATGAATTGCTAATGTAGATCTATACTACTCCATACAATTGAAACATGCATTCATTTATGAGAAAATAATAACTATCTTTCTAAACAGAATCTAAAACAAAATAATAAACAACAATACTAGCCTTCTTCCTTGGTGGTGGGGAGTGGGCCCTTGCTTCACACCCTTAAAGCTTAAGACTAAAGCAATGAATCAGCACAAGAAGATAATATCACAATTCTCTTTCAGTCCAATTCCATCAGTACCATTTTGTATTCAGAAAAGTATCTATATCAAAATGAGATCACAATAATAATAATTCATCTGTTGTATTCTTCTGCTGCTACTTTGTAAGTTTATATCTAATCCATTGATGAGATATCACTTACCCTAACTACTAGTTCATCTATGAGATAGTACCAATCTCTTATTCTTCTAACTGTTTAACTACAGAGTAAAAAGGCATGCAATTTAAAATAGATTTAGTGGAGCAACAGTCTCACTAAATTTGAGTCTTAGTTTCAAATACAACTGGGTAGCGAGGCCCTGAAATATAGGTACTTAATCAGTTTGTAGAGAACTCATGCAAAATCAAAAAGAGAAATAAAACTTCCAGTAGTTAACTAAGGTCTTCATTCGATTACTTAGGTGCTGATTGAGTAATATCTGGAACACCCCAATTACTACTGGAAGTGTTGACTGGCAGTGGCGTTGGAATCTGCATCTGTGTTGAGGAGACTCCAGAGGTGTGTGCTTCTGTCTGCAACTCCAGAGATATGCTTTATGACTTTCTGTTCAGCTCCAGAGATATGCTTTTGACTTCAGTCTAGCTCCAGAGATGATTCACCCCCTTTATCTCAAAATCTCTCCAATCATATTGGAAAATATTGGAGATTGGTACGGTATCCATATGTCAGCTCCGGAGATTATTAGGACCACCTCCAGAGATTACCAAAATTGTCTTTGCTCGAACATATGCACCTGTAGATTGAAAAAGAGAATTTCTGCATATTTCTATTAATTCAATGCACATTAGTCCTTTAATCATAAATCATGATTTTAAGTAATTCATCTCTCATTAATCATAATTAGAACAATCTTGTTAATCTACTTTCGTGCAGTCATCAGGACAATGGAATAAGAAGGAAGGATAAAGAGGGGTAAAAAGGTGTATTTAATGGGTGCTACCTGGCAATCATCAGATGAGTCCTTCACATAGATGGCTTCCTCATCTCCTCCTTCTTCATCACTACCTACTCTATCTTCATCACTTGAGGACATTTTTCTTCTTAAGGATGATACAGATGATGGTCCTAATACACCACCTCTAGGTGCACAGTCTTTGCACCATTGGGCCCGCACTACTCTTGAGGAGGTTGGACCTCTAGTTAGTGATCCCATAGATCCTTGCCACACTAGTTCATAGAATAAAATTAGGCCTCTAGACATCCAAAGTTTTCCAAGAAAGTGATTAACTTGATGGCTTATGTAGACCCAATTCATTTTACTTACAAGGGGATCTTGAAGAGAAAATTTTCCAAACCTAGAGGGCCACATGAGAGCCATTAGGGTGCAAGGCTTTGCATATCCCATCAAACCCTAAATAACAATTTGACTTATTCACCACTACTAACAAATATTGTTACACTCAAATCTTGTCATGTTATCCTAGCTGAAATATTGATGCATTTTGAATCATTTCTCCTTCCATAATGTCTCAACAAGATAAAAATGAATAGAATTTGCATGGTTGTCACCAAGAGAATTAGTCATTTTACACCTAATTTTTTATCAACAAATAACCACCCTCTCAACAAGATAAAAAGCTTCAAACCTAGAAGCTTGTAGCTACCATAATTTTTTGTAGCTTGTAGCTTGTGTATATGTGTCACTTGCATGAGCTATTAACATTGTGTATATGTGATGTATGTGTGAATTAGTCACATTGTGTATATGTGATGCCTACATGAGTTATTCACATTATTTATATGTGATGTAAGAGTGAATTAGTCACATTGTGTATATGTAATGCCTACATGAGCTATTCACATTGTGTATATATCTGATGTATGTGTGAATTAGTCACATTGTGTATATGTGATGCCTACACGAGTTATTCACATTGTGTATATGTGATGTATGTGTGAATTAGTCACACCATGTATATGTGATGCATGCATGAGTTATTCACATTGTGTATATGTGTTGTACACATGAGCCAATCACATTGTGTATGTGTGATGTATGCATGAGTTAGTTACATTGTGTATATATGATGTATGCTTGATCTAATCACTATGTGTGAAGAAATGATTTTTATATGAGCTAGTCACTATGTAGTTTTGTGTGTGTTCATACATTGATGTTGGCATTGAACTAACATTTGACTAGAATACATTTTCTATCATAATTTTTTATATGAACTAAATTGAATCATAAGATTCACTTAAAGACTAATATAAAAATGAGATCAGAGATCACATATCAAAGGAGAGGATATAGCCTCTCTATTATTTGTGTACGAACTACAAAGCCTCTAATTCCTAGGAAGGGATACATAAGTGGGGCCATTATGAATGAACCCTTGAGGTTTAGGTCTAGGTCTAGGGATGACCCTAATATTAGAAGCTTACCATATTCTAATGTGAGTATATGAGTTGTGGCACAGAGTTGTTGCAACAACTATATGGTAGGTAAGTCTATCAAGTTGGCACTTCTAAGAAGACGCTTGGTTGATTATGTTAGTACTCGAGGTGTATTGGAAAAAAAAATAGTAGTAACTGTATACACCTAAAATTGACATGACTCTACTTAAACAAGTGCCACGTAGTGGCCAGTACCTGCCTTGTAGTGTTGTTATTATAGTATTTGTTTAGTTGTTATTTTTTTTGTTGATTAGCTATTGGTTGTATATAGTATTTGTTTAGTTGTAATTTTTTTGTTGATTAGGTATTGGTTGTATAGACAAATTGCATTACAATAAATGAAAAATTAATTTTTGAAGAGTGTTGAAATGTCTTGTGTAAATAAAATTGAGATCTCAAAAATAATCTAATTTGGTAAAAATTAAATAGGACTAAAATATTAAAATTAATCTAATTTCATAAAATAAAATGTGTAGAACCCTAACCCTAGTTGGGTGTGGATAGATTTGAAATGTCTGCCTAAAATATTAAAATATAATAATATTGAATACTATTACAATTTAAAATGCATTAAAATATTATAAGTTTGAAGAATAATTACATATTATAATAACAGTGTGGATAGATTTGAAAAAATAAAATGTGTAGAACCCTAACCCTAGTTGGGTGTGGATAGATTTGAAATGTCTACCTAAAATATTAAAATGTAATAATATTGAATACTATTACAATTTAAAATGCATTAAAATATTGTAAGTTTGAAGAATAATTAAATAATATAATAACAGTGTGGATAGATTTGAAATGTCTGCCTAAGATATTAAAATAATGTAGATTTTTAACTTTTGACTAAATAAAATTGAAATCCTAGATTTTTAACTCTTGACTAAATAAAATTGAAATCCCAAAAATAATCTAATTTCATAAAATAAAATGTGTAGAACCCTAACCCTAGTTGGGTGTGGATAGATTTGAAATGTCTAGCTAAAATATTAAAATGTAATAATATTGAATACTATTACAATTTAAAATGCATTAAAATATTGTAAGTTTGAAGAATAATTACATAATATAATAACAGTGTGGATAGATTTGAAAAACATAAAATGTGTAGAACCCTAACCCTAATTGGGTGTGGATAGATTTGAAATGTCTGCCTAAAATATTAAAAATGTAATAATATTGAATACTATTACAATTTAAAATGCATTAAAATATTGGAAGTTTGAAGAATAATTACATAATATAATAACAGTGTGGATAGATTTGAAATGTCTGCCTAAGATATTAAAATGCATTAAAATATTGTAAGCTCAAAGAATAATTACATAATATAATAATAGTAAGTACTTTTGGAGAACATACAGGATTTTAATTAATCTAATATTGTGGTTTAGTAATAATTTTGGGTGCATTCATTTAATAAAAGTATGTGGTTCAGCTCCATTTAATTAGACATTAATGGTTAAGATCAAATGAATAGTTAAGAAATATTTTAGTGAAATTAGGTTATTTATGTGTAGAACCCTAAAGTATAGTTATAAAACAAATTTAAACCCTAATAATTTTTTTATAAAATAATGGTGAAAAGAAATCAATAAATAAAAATATGCATGCTTTGTAAAGAAAAATTTTAGTGTTATTGTATTTTACGAAATTAGGTTATTTTTGGGATTTTTATTTTTTTTACTCAAGAGTTAAAAATCTAAAGTGTCATGAAAACTAATTTTATTTTCGGGATTTCAATTTTATTTACTCATGGAAAATATTTAAATGAAGTGATGCCATGTTTCTAAATATAGTTAGTAAAATCTTAAAAATATAATGCACTTCCTTATCGTATACTTTTCCCTAATAAAACCCTAATAAAATATAGATATAAAATATTATTAAACATAAATAAAATAATATATTGATTGCCACTCCCTTTTCATAAGGCAATATTACCACCATTACTGTAATGGATGCACATTAATCACCCTTATAATATAAAAGTTTCCTTAATTTTTCAATTTGTTATAATATTTACAATAGCAATAGCTAAATATTTTTTAAATAGAAAAACTATTTCAGTTCTAATTGGTTGCAAAAAGAGTTATTAATAACTAGTTAAGAACAAGCTTGCTTATAGTTTCCTTAGCACAAGCTCATTACCTAGAGTGAATTTGTTTTACGGCGTGAGAAAATTTTCAAAGCACTATAATGTTCACATACAAAAGACTATCGGCCAAGGCCATCAAATATTAAAGTTTGATATTTTAAATAAACAACACAAAGTAACAACCCATGGATTGAAGATTTAATGATCAAGAAACTGTTGAGCCAATGAAGTAAATAACAACCACTGCACCAACCCAAATCAATTGAAAAACCTGCACAAGCACAATGGAATAGATAAAATCTAATTAAGACAATGATGCTGTTGGATAAAGGGGCTAAAAGGCCAATGAACTAAAAAACAATTTTAAAAAAAATCAAAATTTTTAGCAACACCTACAAATGGAGATATCTCCATAAATGTACCAAAACCTACATAACTCGGTAGATTGTCCTCGTCATAGATTTGGGAAATGTAGGGTATTTATAAAATTTTGGAGTAAAAGTAGTTTGGGTAGTTGAATGGTAATAGTTAGGTGAACTACACCAATTTTTAATAAATGTAGGGTATTTATAAAATTTTGGAGTAAAAGCAGTTTGGGTAGTTGAATAGTAATAGTTAGGTGAACTGCATCGGTTTTTAATATTTTCAATTTGTTACAAATAGGATTTGATTTAGGTTTTTAGGTTTGTAAATAATAAATTAAATTCCTTAATTTCAATTTAATATTTACACTAGAAAGATTTAATTAAATACAAGCAAAGTAACAAAATAGTCTTTAAACTCTTGTCATTTTACTAGGGTGTTTATTTAATATAATAGGAAGTTGTTTCCTATGTATTAAATATTCAATGTTCATATTTTCACTTAAAATTTAAATATAAATTTTCAAAATTAAATATTAAATATTTAAATAATATAATAATAATGATTATAATAATTAAAGAATTAATTAATGTAGTAATACTAATACTTTTATAATTTAAAATGCATTAAAATATTGTAAGTTTGAAGAATAAAATAAAAAATGTAATTAAATTCATGATACTGTAGATTTTAAAGTTTTGACTAAATAAAATCAAAATCCAAAATTTTTAACTTTTGAGTAAATAAAATTGAAATCCCTACAATAATCTAATTACATATAATAAAATGTGTAGAACCCTAAAAACTAAATTAAAATTAAATTACTTTTAGCTAATAAAGCAAAAAATTAATCGCCATCCATTTAGGCATGACTTAACTAGTGGGAGACAAATTTTGTGTTCATAATTTATTTACTTGCCACGTGCTCCCCTCAAACCAAAATTCTCTCCGCATTTATAGTTTTTTGTTGCACTCTCCCGACAATCCGACAATCAGCAGAGAAGAGGTTTTTTTTCAGCCAATGACAATATAGATAAATCATTTCTAAATAATTTTTTGTTAAAAAATTATCATGTTGACATAGGAAAAGTATAAATTTAAATCAAATTTGTCCAACAAAAAAAATAATCTAATCTTTTGATTGGTTTGCAATCAATAGATTAATAACTAGATAAGTGCGAACTCATTGCAATAGTACCAGCCGAAGGCAGGTACTAAAAATATTTTAAATATTTATTTCATCATTCACATTCTTCTATCAATAAATAAATAAATTCATTTATTTACCTGATTCATCCCCTCTCATTTAATTAAATAAATTACATTTTATTTAATTAATTAAATTCATATACATCACCTTCATTCTACTAAATAATTAAATAATTTTAATTATTTAATTAAAACCTTTTATTCTTCCAAATTTAAATAAAATACAAATTTTATTTAAATAAAATCTAAATATCCACTAAATAAAATATATTTTTATATTTTATTATTCTTCAAATTTCTTCACAAAAATAAAATATATTTGTATATTTTATTTATTCCTCTCAATTATCTACAAAATAATTAAATAAAATCTTTTTATTTAATTATGCCTTCTTATCTTCACAAAAATCATTCTTATCTTCCAAAAATACTTTCCTCTCGTCACATAAAAGCAAAAGCTAAGTTACAAAAGCAAAATCAGTTTTAAAGCATCTTTAAAGCAAATCTTCTCTTAAATTAGAAAAATAAATTCTAAATTAAGAAAATCAAATCTCATCCTTATCAAGAGAGGAGTTAACTCAACAAGGCTGTTTTTGAATGACATGTGTCCTTCTTCCATTTGTTGCACGTTCCTCAACAATCCTCCTCTGTTGATCTTTCCTTTTCTTCTAAACCATTGATCTTCCCTCGCCTTTTTCTATAAATACAACTTTCTTCTCTTCATTTCACATCATCTCTCATTGTGCAAACTTATGTTGCAGGAATACAAGTGCACCTTTGGCACCCTTATCATCACTAGCACTTCATAGCCTCCATTGTTAGTGTTTTTGAAGTTCATCTTCAAATACACAAGTATCTCAGCCATTTTGTCTTTATCATCTTCAACAAGCAAGGGAGCAATAGCTTCTGAGGGCTTCATCACCAAGATCAAAGAGAGATAGGCGAACTACGGAAGACGCAAGGTAAAGGTGTAAGTATTGTTGTTTACTTGTTTTAATCTACTGTTATCTTCAAATTTCGTAGATGTTTGGGTTTTTATAATCTTTTTTATTAACCTATTTTCCTCCTCACAGTAACCATGATGGTTATTACATAAGAATGATAAATACAAGGTTATAATCATTTATACACAAAATAAAACAAATTAAACATTTATCATTATATTTAGAACAATACCAAAAATAAATATAAAGAAAGAAAAAAAGTGAAGTTTTACCCCCTACACTCAAGTAATAAAATTAATCATAAGATTCACTTAAAGACTATGATTTAAAAGTGAGATTGGAGATCGCATATCAAAGGAGAGGATATAGCCTCTCTATTATTTGTGTACAAACTACAAAGCCTCTAACTCCTAGGAAGGGATACATAGGTGGGGCCATTATGAATGAACCCTTGACATTTAGGTCCAGGTCTAGGGATGACCCTAATATCAGAAGCTTAGCATAATCTAATGTGAGTATATGAGTTGTGCACAAAGTTGTTGCAACAACTATGGTAGGTAAGTCCATCAATTTGGCACTTCTAAGAAGACGCTTGGTTGATTATGTTAGTACTTGAGGTGTATTGGTAAAAAAATAGTAGTAACCATGATGGTTATTACATAAGAATGATAAATACAAGGTTCTAATCATTTATACACAAAACAAGACAAATTAGACATTTATCATTATATTTAGAACAATACCAAAAATAAATATAAAGAAAGAAAAAAAGTGAAGTTTTACCCTCTACACTAAAGTAATAACATTAATCCTCAAACCAAATATAACATAAAATTAAAATCCAACTTATAAAAGATTGAATTTTTAATGTAATATTCTAAATTATCTATAACAAAAAATATTTCTTATCACACCTCATGAAGATTTGACAAACCTGATGTAGAACACGATTTTAAGAAAAGTAGTTGAAGATATTTTTTAGTTGAGAGAAGTCAACATACTTTGAAAACATGCAATTCAATGTAATATATGGTGGAGTCAAGGAAAACTACTTATGTGAAAATTCTACTTATGTTAAGGTGTCATTAATATCAATTGATAGTATGGCGAGCGGGAGTGAGAAAGGATTTTCAAACCCTACACAAGTGGGATCAGGAGTGGCTTGGATGGAGGAGATAATGAGGACAATAAGGACAATGGTTATGTTGCAGAGGATTGGAAACTCCCTTATGATGATGAAGAAGATGAAAGTATGTTGGAGCTCTAGCTGGAGGCTTAGCACTCCATTTCACTCCCAAGGATAGAATCTTTAGGGAAGTCTATTCCTCCTTCACATGGTGGTGATGGGGATGTTGGGCTTTGTTGGGCACCAAGGTGGGGTTTCCTTTCCCCCTCACATGACTAAATGGATCTAGTTTTATTGTGTTGCAAACCTCCCCTATCATGGGCTCTCACAATTTGGCACTTGGGAGGACTATTTGTTCTGAATGGAGGATTCAGAAGGTTGGGCGTTTAGAGGAGGTTCCTTTGATGCTTGCTTGGACCTTGGGTGGCATTGAACTTTGGATGTCTTTCTTGGATCGTATTCCTCTAGCCCATTATTTGAGAATGGTGAGACCATGGTTGAGCATATGTCACGTTTAAGGTTGGGAGCTCTTTCCTCTCTACTGTCTACTTCATGTTTGTAGTTTGTGGGGGGATATCTAATGGAATCCTTCAATTTACAGGTTGCATATGCAGTTGTGCTTCCTTTTTCATCAATTAAGGAGGCATAATGTTATGCCTCGACCCTTCAAGATTGTGATGTCGAGAAATCCAATCTGAAACTTGGGGCCAATCTTATTACTAAAGAACAATCACTGCCCCTCTCTTCTGTGCTAACAGTTGTGAACTAGGTTTTGATTCCTGATTTGGTTGTTGACAGAGAGATCCTGCAATATAAGAACTCTCATTAGGAGGTTTTTGGGGACAAAGACTAATGTTGATGCCTTCAAGAGATGGGCTATGATCAAATGGTCTCAGTGTGGCAATGTGAAGATTGTTACCATGTTGAATGGCATTTTTATTTCCTTTTATAGCCATGAAGATTGTGTAACTCAGTTGGTCAGTCCATGATTTATGGGTAGATCTAGGCTTTTCTTGTAGAAGTGGACTCTGTGCTTTGATCCAAAGAATGTAAGACTTCTGAGTTTGCCTTTAGAATACTGGGAGGAGATCTTGTAAGGGATTGCTTCAACTATCGATCAATTCATTGCCCTTGATACGTAACTATTTCTAGGAAGCGTTTATTGTTTTCTAGATTTTGCATGTATGTGGATGTAGGTAAGGTGCTCCCATCCTCTATTACCTTGTGTTCCAAACTGGGTAAATGAATGTTATGCCCTTAGTACTATAGATGTATATGGTTATGAGTAGTTGGCTTATGGCTACCTTAACTCTTAATTATGATATATAATCATGATTATAATCAATTATATGTTATTAGGTCAGCCTAAATGTTATATTTAAGTATATAAGCTAGCTTGGGTGGTAACCAGGGCATAAATAGTTATATATAGAAGCTAGTGGTTAGTTTGTGAGCATCATATTGCAAAATGTGTTCTTCATTGGAGAGATTGCCCCCTCAAAGTGGCATATTATTATCAGGTATTTGCAGCATATTTACTATTATATTCAGATATTGTGCAAGTTGTTTCATTACATGTGGTATCAAAGCATGATCTTGGCACCGTGAAGGCAAGAAATAAGGAGATTTTTTTATATTTTGGATCTCATATTGGGAAGCACATATCTGTCTCATTTTGGTCAATCATTCCAAGATTTTTAAAGGGTTTTTCAAGGACATATTGGATCTACTACAGTCAAGATTTTAGAAAAATTAGAGTAGAATTGAGTGATTTATAACAAAATTAGAGTTTTTGCCATTATTTCTTGTGAAACACGTATATCTCTTATTTTGGAGAATCTTTTCAAGATTTCTATAGGGTTTCTCAAGGACATATTGAAGCTGCTACAATCCATATTTTAGAGTAATTGGAGTAGAATTAAGCAAGTTATTGTAGAATTAGGGTTTCCACCAGATTTTCTCTCAAGGCTACAAATTAACGAATTTCTTGGAGATTTTTCAAAGTAGTGATATATAGGCCCTAGTAAGTTACGTAAAAATTTAACATTGATCAGATTTGTTTTGTGTGATTTATTTCAAAATTATTGTTTCTTATCATGACAGGGCCTTCAACAAGGGGCAAAAAGAATTTTTCTACACCTAGAAAATCTTTGGGTAATGATGATATGGGAAGTGAGGAGATAGTATCTATAGAACAAATAAGGGAGGAAACACACAAAATTAAGGATGATATACATCAAAGATTGGATGCCCTAACAAGTGAGATGTGTACCATCCATAGTTCATTGGCTCATATCATTGCTTATATCAAGAATCAACCAAGCTCACAAGTGGATGTGGAAAGAAATCGAGGTGGATCAAATAGATTCTCTAATCTAGATCCAAATGTTAATGCTCATATGGGATCTAGGAACTTGCTACCAAATGTGGATATGTGCAAGTTTGATGGCAAGGGTCCACTAACTTGGATAAATCAAATGAAGATTTGATCTGCATCAAATTCCTATGGGGCACAAGGTGAAAATGACTTCTTTATAGCTAGAACTAGAGAAATTCATTTGGTACATATGGATTTGTTCTCAATGGCAGAAAAAGGGTCTCTAGGTCTCATGGGTTGTCTTTATAGAAAAGCTACAATCACAGTATAGTAATAGTGTGGTGGATAACTACTTTAGCCAACTAGCTAAACTTCAACAAACATGATCAGTCAAGGATTACATTTCAAAATTCGAGAACCTATCCTTGAGAGTTGATATAATTTTAGAAGAGAACTTGAATGACTTATTTTTGCATTATGGTCTCAAGGATCACATCCAACATGAGGTACGCATGTTTAGAACTAATTCTATATCTAAGTCTTTTGTTCTAGCATGCGAGGCAGAAGAGAAGTTTTTAATTCTTAGAGGGCAAGGGTTCATTGACATAAGAGAGAAGAGCTTTTCAACACAACCATTCCCTCAACCCACTAGACTAACTTCTCAACAAATTGAAGAGAAAAATGCTAAAGGGTTATGTTTCAACTATGATGGAAAATATAGTAAAGGTCATAAATGTGATGAGAATAAGTTGTTCTACATTGAGGCTACGTATGATAAAGGAAAGGATGAAAAAGAGCCAGTGGTGGTGGTAGATGACTCCGAAGATGTCCAACCAACTATCTCATGTCATGCACTATTAGGTATTAGCAACCCACAAACACTCAAGGTAAGGGGTTTCCTAAGCAACAAATGATGACAGTATTGATTAACTCGAGGAGTACACATAACTTCATCAACAAGCAACTAGCAACAAAATTAAATTGTTTTGCCTACCCTACCCCCAAATTCTAGGTTATAATTGTAGATGGTGGTACAATCAATTGTTTAGGAAAATGCCATAGTATCAAACTCATCATAGTAGACTACATGATAGATAGCCCTATGTTTGCTATACCCATGGATGGAGCAAACATTATTTTGGGAGTTCAATGGCTTACTACCTTGGGCATAATTGAGATAAATTTCCAGGAACTATTCATGCACTTCTACTCAAAGGGTAAAAATATGAGCTAAGGGGTTTAAGTGCAAAGAGTCCACAACTGGTAAGTGCACACCAAATAAGGCTAAAAAAGATGTGGATAGAGGTATGGCTCAATTATTATCAATGAGTGCAATAGCCAAAGATTCCTACGTCACCTTTGAGGCAAGTAGTTACAATTTTGGATCACAAGTGTGCCCTTGATTTGTATGGGCCTCATAAAGGTTCAAAAAGGAACGGCACCATAGCATTCAAATTAAGGTTGCCCAAGTCAAAGAAGATACAACCTTTCTACAAGATCTCTAGCTTGGAGAAATTTAATAGATTCAAAGTTCCATCCCAAACAGTGTTACTAGAGCTCAATAAAGAAGGAAAAATTATTATGGGATCTCAACCAGTCTACCTCATCCAACAAAAGAAATGGCCAATTGAAGGCACCATAGGGAATGATGAGGATTTTATTCAGAAACATGCACACTTGATTAGCGTTGAGGACAACATTTCTCTAAAGAGGGGGGCATGTTACGCCCTTAATACTATAGATGTATATATGGTTATGAATAGTCGTCTTGTGGCTACCTTAACTCTTAATTATGATATATAATCATGATTATAGTCAATTATATGTTATTAGGTTAGCCTAGGGGTTATATTTAAGTATATAAGTCAATCTGGGTGGCAACCAGGGCATAATTAGGTATATATAGGAGCTAGTGGTAAGTTTGTGAGCATCATATTGTGAATTGTGTTCTTCATTAGAAGTTGCCCCCTCGAAGTGGCATATTATTATAAAGTATTTGCAGCATATTTACTATTATATTCAGTTATTGTGCAAGTTGTTTCATTACAATGACAGCAACATATTGTTTTTGAGGAATCCAAATTTTTGTGTGGAAATTGTTGTATGGCTAGCCATTCCACTTCTTCTTGTTGGGTCTATAGGCAATGGTAGCAAAATGAAAAGAAGAAGGACCCTCGATGCATGACCTTCCTTAAGGTGAAGGGATGCCTATTTAGGATTTAAACGTTGTGAAGGATGTCCTTGGTGAGCTTTCTTCAAAGGATGATCAAAGAGTTCAAGGTCTTAGCAACAAGGAGCTTTAGATTGTGCCTGTTGGTTTCCCTCCTTGTTTACACCAACCCTCACTTGGCGGATCTTCTCCTCTTAAGGGGAACAAGATTTCAAGCATGATCAATTAAGGTTGATGGATGTCGTGATGGGATTCAAAGCAACTGTAGAGTCTCTTTAGAGGGTTTCAAAGGGAAAGTTCAATGTTCTCTAGAACATTTCGACTTTAAGTCACCTTTATTATTTGTTGTGATCTGAACCTCGGCTTCACCTTCTATTGATTTTTGGTTCTTGTTGTGACTTGGTTCTTATTGTGTTGACATTGTGCTGCTGCATAGCTGTTTGTTTTTTTGACTTGGTTGTAAAAGGGTTGGTGCCCTTTCAAAAAACCCCTTCTTACCCCATATATATATAAAGCAAACACATGCACTTTTACCCTCTACACTAAAGTATTAATATTAATCCTCAGACAGAATATAACATAAAATTAAAAGCCATTATAAAAAATCGAATTATTCTAAATATCTATAACGAAAAGCATTTTCTTTTATCATGCCTCGTGAAGATTTGACAAACCTAATGCACAACATGATTTTAAGAAAAGTAGTTGGAGATATTTTTTTAGTTGAGAGAAGTCAGCATACTTGGAAAACATGCAATTCAGCATATTATATGGTGAAGTTAAGGTGAAAATTCTGCTATTTTGAATGACTCAGAGATGTGAAAATACTCCATATATTAAATATAATCAATAAATGTTAGGCAATACAGACAAATATTGCAGTGACTTGTAAAGATTATTCCATTCATAGACTAATCTCATGAGACATAATTTCAACCATGCCAGAATGTGTCGAAACCCAACTTTAAAATAATTAATTCTAACTTTCAAACATCCAAGCCAACAAGAAAGTTTCAAATTTGACTGCCTTTACAAGCAGGCGAGGTTGTTATAAGGAAACTTTAGAATAATTAACACTAACTTTTTAAAATTTGTCCATCTGCTTAACTAATTTACTTTTAGATAATGATATTAAATTAAAAATCAAAGGAAGAAAAAAATGGACGGTGTGTGACAGGCAATTCCAAGTATATGGACTTTTAAAAGGTGTTCGACAACATATTATATTGAGGTGGCACACAAATAAAAAGGCTTGTTTGCTCTAATTCCACACAGCAATCTTGATTTTTTGCAGGCACATTTGAAAAATTGCTGCTTTCAATCTCTGCAAATTAGAGCTCTGTAGAAGTTGTAAACAATGGCTGCTCACATCAACACATCTGATGAAGTTCAGGTAGATTTATTTATTTTACCGTTTCATGTTAATATTATCTTTTGTTCTGAGATGTTTGTTGGCAGCGAATTGTATTGCTGAAGATCTAATGTGTAATCCTTCCATTGAATTTTCTGTTTTCAGAAATTATTTTTTGGTCTTCTTTTCAGATTTTTCTGTTATGGCCATATAATTTTAATGTTGTTTGTATCAGTGTATTGTTAAAAAATCTGTTATCTTTTGTTCTCAGCGAATTGTATTGTATTTAATCTTTTTGGGTCTGCATGCAAGGATTACAAGTCAATCTTTAATCGATAATAGTGGATCCATTAATTTTTTACATATTCACAGAGACCTTTCATTTCATTGAATTTTCTTAAACTGTTTCTACAGAGGGCTAAATTTGGTGGCCGTATGGCCGTATTCAGGAATTTTTGTTGTAAAATATAATTAAATTTTTAAGAATATTGTATCACATCAAAAGATGGATTTCAGACAGATAGTTAAAATTTATATAGGATTATGCTGATATATATGTTTAGTTTATATATAATTTTATTTATATTAAGGTATGTCTTAATATTTTAAAGGCATTTTTGGGATAACCATCATAAAAAATTGTTAAATTGGCAGGATCAACTGTCAAATTTAAGCCTTTTTTATACCATTATGAAAAATTGTAAACTTGTGTGATTATAAGCCCTTCCTCGTAGTCTTCTACAAATATAAGGACTGTTTTTTTTTTTTTTTTTTTGGAGGAGAGCAGGGTCTTTACTTAAAAAAACTATCCATTAAATTTTATTTATTTGTTTCAATTGCCTTTAGTTTTGATCATAAAATTTTAATGTAATGTGCATTATTAAGATTTAAAAAAAAAAAAATTAATAGAGAATTGTATTGTTAGGATATTATTGTGTGAACACCAATGTTTTGGATCTTACTACTAAATCTATCACTTGGATAGAAAGATTGCATGCTAATGCTTGACCAATAATGTTGAACTATATCATTTTTGTTTTTCTAATAGGATTGTGGTTGGATGAATCTGCAGTCAGTGGATGTTGTGGACGTGGCAAGTGCAAATACACTTCATTATGAAGACAAGATCGTTTGTGATGATGTGGCAGAGGCTTCAATAAAGGAGAATATTAATGTCAATCAACCAGTTGAAAACAATGATGTGGTAAACATGTCATTAGATGATAACAAGAGGGTGGAGTCACAAGGAAATGAAAAGGATGATGTGGTAGAGGCTCCAATAAAGGAGAACATTAATGTCAATCAACAATTTGAAAACAATGATGTGGCAAATATGCCATCAAATGCTGAGAGAGGAGAGTGGCAAGGAAAAGAAAAAGATGATGTGGTAGAGGCTCCAACAAAGAACATTAATGTCAATCAACAATTTGAACATAATGATGTAGCAAACACATTATTAGATGATAAGGAGAGGTTAGGGTCGCAAGAAAAAGAAAAAGCAAAGAATGAAAATGATAATGATGACGACAAGGTAGGTTTGCAAGAAAAAGAAGAAGCAAAGGATGAAAATGATAATGATGATGACAAAGTAGTTTTACAAGGAAAAGAAAAAGCAAAGGATGAAAATGATAATGATGATGACAATGAAAAAGTAATTGAAGAGGTATATGATTCAGCAGATGGTGTGGCATTCCCCATTATAATGAAAGGAAAAGAAGAAATAAAGATGAAGAAACAACATACTTTCAAGGTAGTCATAAAATATGTTGGTGGGAAAATAATGCATACCATGAAATATTGGACAAAATCAACTTCCAATTTTTTTAATTTTTATAAAAAATAAAATTAAAAAATTATTCACGATAGGAAAAGTTTTCATTTTTATTAAGGTTAATGATGAAGAGTTTGTATTGAGTAAGGTTCCAAAGTTTAAACATAATAAAAAAATGCAGTGTGTCCTTAGTATTGCTATGCATGGGGTGTAGACATTATGGCCCTTAAAAAGGAGGTTGTTTTCTTTTCAATTTTAGAATATGGAGGAGACAAGAACATGTCGAATGTGAGGGAGTCTCCTCCTATGTATGGTCAAGGGTATCTTTAATATAAAGAGATGTTGAACTTTTTGACATGTTCTTGTCAATATGAGGGAGTCTCCTCTTATGTATGGCCAAGGGTATCTTTAATATAAAGAGATGTTGAATTTTTCGAAGGACATTTCATTTCCTTTTTTAAGTGACTTTTTTATTTATTGCTTCCCAATATGTTTAAATGGTATTATTTTGTAATTTTTATTTTAAAAATAAGTACTTTTATATGTTATATTATTATGTCTATAATCTTTATAAAATAAAATAATTATAAATGACTTTCAAATTTATAATTATAAATAAAAATATAAAAAACATATTTCCTATTTTAATTGTAAGAATGATATATAAGTATGAAATAGGTAACTAATATTTGATTCATATGTTTAGTTTGTGTAAATAAATTTATTTATAAATAGTATTTAACAAGTATTGCATCTCATTGCAATATAGTTGAAAGTATAGTTAACAATAATTAGTTAATGGACTAGAAAATGTTGATTGGTGTAGTAACCTATTTGTTCTAAAATTTGTAATATGAACTCAATTTTTTTTTTTTTTAATTAAATGAGAGTAATAAATAAAGATGAAGAAAATATATAATTATGATATAACTAAGATGGAGAAAAATTAAAAATAGTTAAGACATCAAGCTCCTCAAATAGCTTCAAACCTCAAATTTATTTCTTATGTTTAATGGGCTCTTGTTTTTAAGATTTTAAAACTTGATTAAAAGTCCTATGATAAAACAAAACAATCATAAGAGTTTTCTACTTTGTCTTATTAAATTGAATCAATCCTTCAATAGCATTTGGTGTTTGTAAAATTTAATAATGTTTATACAAAAGCTTTATATATAAGTGTGGTAGTTTAAAATGATTATAGTATTGCTATTCATTAGAGCTACAATTTGCATAACTTGCATTATTCAAATAAGCACTACATTAAACATCACAATTGCAAATGAAAGTGCTTCTCCAAAGTTGGACCAAATTTAATGGAGCTCTAAGTTCATCACTCATGTCAAGCTTGTGGGAAGACTCCCATAAAGATGGTCCACTCAAAGGAATGAGCACGAGTAGCCAAAACTAGATAATCATTTAATGAACCAAAGGAAGTCCCATGTATTTTCTTCTTCCAATTCCAAATGGAAACAACTTAAAATCTTGCCCCTTATACTCCATCTTACTCTTCTTGGCACCCTCCAAAAATCTCTCTAGAATAAATTTCAAGGGTTCTTCAAGCTAGATGGAAGGATCCCTTCCAATTGCCCACTATTCACAGTGATTTGTCTATCCTTAGGTATTGCCCACTATTCACAATGATTTCTACCCACAACTCCAACTTGAAATCAACAATAAGAACTCTAGGTAGGTTAATGATGCTTTCACCATGCTAATAGTGAGAAAACTGGATGGAAATTTTGGACTCAAGATTTCTCCTAAGGTTGGTAACCCGATCACTCAATTTGGCAACTATTACATTCAATTTCCTAGATTCACATTGATGATTACCCTTATAAGCTACCTCACAATGTGAGTGATCACCTCATTCTTATTGAGTTATGCAAGCAAATAGGAGTTGTCAACAAGAGATGTACGAAAAGGAACAAAGTTAGATACCCCTTCCCAGTGGGCCTAAGTTATTACACTTTCCAATCTTCTACTAATGCATAAAACATTGAAAGGTCCCTCGCCAAAGTCTTTATGTATTTTTACGAGATGAGATTTCCCTTTTACAACAAGAACTATGTTAGGGATAACTTGGACTTGGGCCTAGATATATTCATTCCCCTCAATTGGAGGACTATTGGGCAGACTATGAGGATGACTTTAAAGTTAGGAAAAGAGATTGGATGAGGATGATAGTTGAATAGATTGAAGATTTCAATCTTGGGTGGGACACCATGGGTATTGTAGATGACAATAGTGACATGGTGGATCAAATTTTCACATCTACTCTACAACTACAACCTATCACGACCATCAATTGGGCTGATAAAGAAGTAAAGGATACTAGAGAAACATCTCTTTTTATCATCCAAAAGACCAAGAAGTGGTTGGATGAAAAGGTTACTGAACATACCACCACGAGGCCACACAATGCCCTAAGGATAAAGGGAAAATTGATAAGAAGAGTGGGACACCTAGGACCCAACACTTTACAACAGTATACTCCACAAGGTTCAAAGCAAGTTCCACTAGATGTGGTGGTGGAAAGGATCCCAAGAACGGGCTAATCTAAAGAGAACTTATGTTAAAGAAGATATTAAACCTAGGAAGAAACTTGAGGTAAAAAGATCACCAGTCCATACCCAACAAAGTACCCAAGTTGATTCCCAAGTACTCGTGGACTCTAGTCAACAGCCACCCATTCTGGATGCCAACCTTTCTTTATCCCAACTTCCTCCTCCTTCACCTCCACACTCTCCTCTTTGTCTGCCTTCACCACAAAAGTCTCCTCCTTCCTCTCCACCACCCGATTTTATAAGGACCAACAATGTCCCAAAGGTCACCATTCCTCCTATCATTCCCTCTTCCAATTTTAAGAAAACAACTGTCACTTCCCCGTTTCCATGACTGAAGGAAATGGTTGTGAAAAAGAGAAAGTACATGCAGGTTATTGATCTAGGGTTCGATGTAGCGGCGAAGATGCTAGAGATGACACTTCAACTGAAGAAGGTGCCTACTACTTCTAGGTTGATGGTGGACTCTTCTTCTAGTGGGTAATATGTGGAGATCTAGCAAAGCCAACTATAAATAAAAATAAGGATAACATGACTGAAACTGATTACAAAGTCTCCTAGGTTGATCTTGGCCCAACCACACATGAGAGTGACATTCACAACTTTCAAGTGTTATAGATACCAATTTGGTTGAAATGATAAAGAAGGAGAAAGGGAGAAGAGAGCAAGTAGAAGAGCATATCCATGTTTTGACCTCTTACACCAAATCAATTGTCAACATTGTTGGCAAGAGACACTGCTTTGCTTGATAGGTGTTGTCATTGATGGCAACTAAGATCATCCCAATCATCTTCATAACACAAATTGTTCTTACTGGAAGTCAGATTCAGAATTTGTCTAAGTCTAGATAGTTAGGAATAGAGTAGTAACAGGGTCTGATATTTTGGTATGGATCTCTCCGGTGGGAAGTCATGATTAGCTGCAGATCTAGGGGAGTCATGTGCATTGTCAAGATAGTCTAACTCCAGATTTTTGTCCTCCAGTGATGAAGGATTCAAAAGATATTAGCCTCTGAGTACTAGGTTCCAGTTTGTCAAAGTAGACAGAAGAAGAACAGGTTGACCTTGCAAATGGTCTTGATTCCAGATGTATGGAAGTTGTTTGTTGGACAAATAGCGATGATCAATGATAGTGGCTGACATGAGTAATGTTTTTCAATATAAAGTTTTGGTCCGCACCTTAAGTTATGCATGGATCTAGCTGACAGAGCAGAGCATTTGTTACATCCCTCCTTTTGGAATCAATTATGCTATTTACTTTCTTGAAATTTTTAGTAATATAATATGTTGTGGACGACATGGAAATTGATGATTTATTATACAAAGTTAGTTCTATGAAATTATAGAAGTCTATTGATTATGATCAATGTGATATTGTAGACTAAATGTCTTTTTGTTAAATACAATGAGGTTTTGGATATATTATGCTTTGATTTGGAACATAGGTGCTTTGACCACAAAATTGTATGTGAGACTGTCGTTGCAGGAACAGGTGGACCGTGTTCGACAGGAAGAGAAAGTATCTTTGAGAGAGAGTATAGACTCTGGAAATTAACCATGGGTGTTTGTTAATGAGAACGCCAAACAGGTAGATAAACCTTGAAGCCATCAATTTAGTCTTGTTTTCCACTGGGATAGTAAGATTAGATGTCAACGTCTGCTGATAAGGTGTAACATCCTTTTCGCAAGTCATCATATAGAATCTTGGAGTCATCGATGTCGTCGTAAGTCCACCATAGCAAGTCGACTTATATAGATGTTTATTATTTCGTTTATAAGTAATTAAATGAACCTACTTGTGGCAGAATCGTGAATCACGTCTCGTAGTCAAAAGATGTGAGAAGTCGGCTTTGTGCGTCTAACGATGTAGGAAACTTGTTTGTGTTACGATCAATCCATCGTGATTATCGTAAAATGCGTCGAACTTGTGTTGTGAATTATTCTTTCTGGAGATCGACGAATGTCAAATTTGAAGCCATAGTTTGTAATAATTGTTTGGTCGTTGTTTAGCATGGGTCTTTTTCTTTTAGCTTTGTCCACGAGATATTATTGATCTAACCTTGAGTCTCTTTTTCTAAAGTGGTCTTTATCTCTTCTTCTTATTCGACCATAGAGATGCTTTAGGCTTTTATTATCCGCTACCTAGTTGTGTTTAATTCCTCAACTCAGCTTTGAGTTGCTCTTGAAGGATTAGATACCTTTTTGTTCGAGAGACGATGAAGTTGTTATGTCCTTTAGCAAGCCACATCACCGAAGGAGCTTTAATCTTTCTAGTGGTCGTAGTGAGTAAGGAAGTCGGGTTGTATTCAGTTAAATCGATCTCCCTGAGCTTAGGCATGGTTCGGTAGTCGTTTAATGCCTTAATTACCTTCACCATGGCGCGAGAGGGAGGAAGTTGGGCAGTTGTGTTTAGAGTAACTGCAAATTAATGGCATATGCCCATCATCAAGGTGGGTGCGAAGGCATCGGTTGGTGATTGTGTAGAAACATAAGGAAAACTGCAGAGAGAAGGGAGTTTTTCCTGTGCTGTATGGAAGTTATGCGGGTGGTAGTTTGAGATGGAGAGGGAGACTTAAATGTGAGAGATTCCTTCACGAGGTGGAGAAAAAGAAGTAGTCTGTCATTGCTAGAGTTGAGAAACGGCAGTTGAAGATTATTTTTAGGCCTTCATCGGAGAGAGAGGAGGTAGTTAGAAGTGGTAGTGGGCAAGTAAGTGGAGATACTCCGTCGTGTAGGAAAGATAGGGAGATGTATGTCTTGGAATGTTTCATCGTGAGGTAGAGAGGGTTTTTGAGAAGTGAGAAAAATGAGAGTTAGGGAGAACAAGTAGAGAGGAGACTGTCGTGGTTTGGAAAAGAAGAAAGACGACAGGATCTTACCTATGGTGGTCGGGCAGGAGAGAAGAGAGAGGAGTTAGTTTTGAGTGGGCATCGCTGTTTGAAATCAAGTTAGACACGGCAGAGAAGAGGAGAGATAGGGAGGAGATTTGTCGCTGTATAGAAATAAGGAAAAATGGCAGTGAGGATTGAGGGGAGTCTTTGGCATTCGCTGTGCTCTTCATTTCTAAGATAAGGTAATATGCTTACAATGAATATGATATCATGATAATGTCTTTTACTGTGATTCTGTGAGAAGTTAATCATTATAAATATATCATTGCTGTATTTTGGTAATAGAAACCTCAGAGATAATATTACTGCTGTCTGTTAGTATTCGAGAACTTAGAAAATAGATCATTACCTCTCATGGTTGATGTCGTATGATGATAGAGCATAGTTCTCAATGTGCATTCATCTAAGAATGATCACTACATGATGCAAATGTAAACTACAAACTTCAAACAGTCGGTAAAGACGTAAGTTATAAAGAGTTTCCTTTAAGACTGAGATATCAACTTAAAACTGCCCTTGGAGCACTTGAAACAATAACTCCATAGTGAGAAAACACTTTACTCCACATGCGTATTGTGTAGGAGAGTAAAACTACAAATTTAAAGCATGTTTGACATAAACTTTAATGTGTTTGACAGCCGAAGTTGTAGTTGCAACCAGTTAGAGTCATTTTCATCTTATATCTTTAGTTAGAGGTTGACCATGCGTTTGGTCATCTCTAAAGTCGTAAGAAAGATTCCAAATCTTTTATTATTATATTTTACGATTCTTACCTCAATAACTCATGCGAAATTAATTGACTTGGAAAGGGGAATAGGGAGTTAATGTATTTGTGTTGGTCGAAAACCGTCATGGTTTTGTAATGAACAAGTAGGGGGGGAAAACCCACTTTTGAGTAGATTACGTTGCATGCGATGGTACTAGTATCATTTTATTTTGTAGACCTTATGAGTCTAGAATCCTTGAATTTTGGGATAACGGGAAACTATTTTAGATACATGAGTATGTTGTGCAAACTTGGGAACCGAGTAAACAAGTATGAAACCACTTAGGAGTGGGTGCTATTAAACAATGTTTTAACATGAATATGGGATTATGGAACTATGAACTCAGGATTAGAGTAAATGTTGCGCCATGCGCTATTACGGGAGAAAATCCTAAACCCTTGAGGTCATCAAGGTCGTTAATTAGTTCAAACTATACAAATAGGAAACTATAGGATTTTGATCAGTACAAGTCGAGTAGGGTGGGTGAACTAAGTACATGCATTCTTAGAACACTATTTAAAAACAAATCCTTTGGCCAAGGTGGTGTACTATCCTCAAGTGCATCAAACGTTCACTGTAACTGGATGGCGTTTCTTGTGGAGAGTCATGCATGACTAGAGGGTATCTAGGGATCTGCACAATAACAAGACACGTAGGTTACAACACCAGAGCTCAGATGGCAAACACCGATGGTTATCCTAAGTCTATCCTCTTGAGTAGGGTAGGGCCACTTCCGGTTAGGAAGGAGTGCAGGAGACCGACGGTCTGTGGTTGGAGGTTAAGCTCCTTGAAGATACTTTCTCTTCCAAATACTGAGGATTGCCGAGTCTTGAATGTGATGGGTCGACAATCGAGATGCATGTTAATGGTATGTTTCCAATATATTATTTGTTTCAAGAAAATTGCAAATTGTTAAAGAACAAAATGTTTATTATATATCATTTCTTTCAGTTTTATGAAAATAAGATCATGTTTATATTGAAGTGGAAAATGTTATACTTGGTAATAGATAAGTTCTTTTGTATTTGATTACCTAGTTAGAAAAAAAAAATTATTACCTGTGTGAAAACCTAGTTTTTCTTGTCAATTTGGATATGGATGTTACCTATGGTATCAGAGCTAACCAGGTTCAGCACTAGGGCTGATGAGTCCACTAACCTGATTAGGAAATCAACATTATGCGGGTAGCTAATGGTTTGAATTATTGTGCCAGGATGGTATACACCAAGAAAACCACAAGAAAATCTTTCGCGGGTAAGAAGCGTTATCTGCAAGCTAAGCAGAAACGGCTTGCGATGATCAAGACCATTGAGAAAACTAATGATGAAAATGACATTTGGCTTGATGATGTGGAAACCTTAGCCAATGCAATGTCACGACTTAAGCGAGTGAGGAGAGAACTCCTAGAGGGAGCAGCGACGGTAGCTCGAATCATGATCAACTACTGCCCCTGGATTGTAACTGATAGTGTACCTGAGAGTGTACCCATTACTATACCCATGATCACTAGGGATCCTCGTGTAGTACCTAGAGCTGAGATTATTGAGCTATCTTCTGAGACCTCGTGATTATGTGTTGGACAATGAATCCGAAGGTTACACTCCACTAGATAATTTTGAGTAAAAACATGAGATATGTCTATCTCGAATGATGTTGAAACAATTTTGCAAAATGAATAAAGACAAAATTTTGGTTTGAGAACAATTATGATTATGATCAATTATTGTGTTCTTTTAATGATATTTAATATAATAAGCGTAAAACTGATTAGTCTATGTTTAAACAGGTGTGAAACTAAACTAGCATGGACCAATCAGAGTTTAACGAGGGGGAGGATCGGGAAGGTCATAACTCTCGGGAAAACTCCACTGACAAGTTGGATAGGATTCTAAACATGCTCACTGAAACCAAGGAAAGGTTGAACAAACTGGAAAAGAAAATGGATGAAACTAGCAACATAGAGGGTGGAAACGAGAACTCACATTATACAAGCAAGAGTAAACATTGGGAAAATGGCACGTCAAGTGAACATCCTGACGAAAATGAAGCCCAAAGAAAAACCAAGGATAAAATTGCTTTAGAGTTATCTAAGGATATGAAGAAGGTTAACCCTCCAAAGTTTGATGGAACAAAAACTGGAGATGCAGCAGAAGCATGGTTAACGGAGATGGAGAAATATTTTGAGATCAGAAATTACTCTGAGGTTACTAAAGCCGTGTGGGGAGCCTATCAGTTATCTGGGGAAGCGTCCACTTGGTGGATGAATAAGAAAATGGAGCTAGAATTAAGTCCCTTGAAGGTGACATGGGATGAGTTCGTGGAACTATTCCGAAAACGGTGGTTACCTCAGTTATATTTTGATCAGAAGTTAACGGATTTCCAAAACCTCAGGCAAGGTGAACTATCTATGGTCAAGTACGCAGAAAAATTCACTAGATTACTGAAGTATGTTCCTCAATACCAAAAGGATGAAAGGTTCTGAATCAGAAAGTTCATCATGGGACTCAATCCTCAGATCGGCGGTGAGGTGGAGGTGCATGGTCCAAGCACAATGGATCAAGTTTATGAAAAGGCAATTAAACAGGAGCAGAAGATCAAATCTATCTCTGCTTACCATGATAAGAAATGCAAGAAGTTTGATAAGAACTACAACGATCAGTCTTATAAAAGGAAAAATGAGAAGGGATATGGAAACAGGAGGTTTGATAAGGGAAATCGGAAGAATCAGGGGGGATTTGGTAATGAGCGAAGAGGTGAAGATTTTAAGAGAAATGTGAATTTTAAGAAGAATGGTGATTCTGCAAGTAGGCCATCTGAGAAGTGAGGACCTATAGGAGGATGCTTTTCTTGTGGAGGAGATCATTATGCCAATCGTTGCCCCAACAAGAAGCTGAATGGGAAGCCTAGGAACACGGAGCTTCCTTCGCAACAGGAAGCCTTTCAGCAAAGGATTCATGCCGCTCTTGACAATCGACAAGCGGAGTATCAGATCACCCCTATTGAGATGACAGGTACCTTATTTGGAGTTCTTGTTTCTATTCTATTTGATACTGGAGCAACAGAAAATTTTGTGTCACCTAGAGTCTTAGGTAAATTTTCTAGAAAAGCTGGTTTTATGTCAAAACCATGGACAGTTGAGTATGCAAATAACTCAAAGGCTCAGGTAGAGCAATGTTTGTTCGAAGCTAAGATTGATGTTTCTAACTTCACCACTGAGGCAAATTTGTACATAGCGCCTTTCGGGTCCTACGATGTTATCCTAGGAATGAATTGGTTGTGGAAACATCGAGCCAAAGTAGATTGTTTTCATAAAACCATTGAATGTCTAGATGAAATGGGAAAAATAGTGAATCTCCAAGGAATTCAAAGGGAAATAAGGGTTAGATCCATTTCTTCAAAACAACTAAAACGAGCTAGGCGAAAGGGATGTCAACTTTTTGCCGTTAAAATGGACCTAGTAGAGGAAACCTTGGAGAAACAAACATTTGAGGAAAGATATCCATATCTAGGCAACTTCAGGGATGTATTTCCTGAGGAATTACCAGGCTTGCCTCCGAAGAGGACATTTGACTTTGGCATAGATATTAAACCAGGATTGGAGCCAATCTCTAAAGCTCCGTATCGTATGACTACCACTGAACTTATGGAATTAAAAGCTCATTTGCAGGAGCTATTGTCTAAGAATCTAATTAGGCCAAGTGTATCACCATGGGGAGCCCCAGTTATTTTTGTCAAAAAAGAAAGATGGAACTCTCAGGCTGTGTATAGATTATAGGATGCTTAACAAGGCAACAATAAAGAACAAGTATCCCTTGCCACGTATTAATGACCTATTTGACCAAATGCGTGGTGCCTCAGTCTTTTCTAAGATAGATCTGAGATCTGGATACCATCAGTTAAGGTTGAAAGACAAAGATATTCCAAAGATAGCATTTAGAACGAGGTATGGTCATTATGAGTTCACGGTGCTGCCGTTTGGATTGACCAATGCACCTGCTGCTTTCATGAATCTCATGAATAGTGTATTCAGAGATTGTCTTGATAAGTTTGTACTAGTTTTCATTGATGATATTCTGATCTATTCCAAAGATGAAGAGGAGCATGCACGACATCTTCAAATAGTCTTGCAACGATTAAGAGAACACAAATTGTATGCGAAACTCTCAAAGTGCACCTTCTTTCAGAAAGAAGTACAGTATTTGGGGCACATAATATCAGCCGATGGGATATCAGTTGATTTGGCCAAAATAAAAGCTATTATGGAATGGCCTGAACCTACCAATGTGACAGAGGTACGAAGTTTCATGGGATTGGCAAGGTATTATAGGAAATTTGTGTTGAATTTCTCAAGCATTGCTAGCCCAATTACCTCCTTGCAGAGAAAAGGAAAAAGGTTTGTTTGGACGGATGAATGTCAAAAGGCTTTTGACTTATTAAAAGAAAAATTAACAACCGCTCCAATTCTGAAAGTTTCGGATCTTGAGGGAGAGTTTGAGGTTATCACTGATGCCTCGGGGGAAGGATTGGCAGGTGTGCTTATGCAAGATGGCAAGGTAGTAGCCTATGAGTCAAGGAAACTGAAAAACTATGAGCAGAACTACACTCCTCATGACCTAGAGATGGCAGCAGTGGTTCACGCCCTTCAGATGTGGCGACATTATTTGTTGGGAAGGACTTTTATTCTAAAATCTGATCATCAAAGCCTTCGCTACATATTCACACAACCTAATCTCAATGCAAGGCAAAGGAGATGGTTGGAATTAATATCAGATTATGACTTTAAAATTTCTTATATCAAAGGCAAGGAAAACTGAGTAGCTGATGCCTTAAGTAGAAGAAGGCACATAGCCTCTATAATCTCCATACATGCTAACTTTAAAGACTTAGTAATGCAAAACTTATCTGGAGATGAGTATTATGAACAAGTGAAACGGACTCTGCACCTAAACCCTCAGGACCCAAGATATGACGTATTCAGTTTTGAATCCAATGGATTGATGAGATTCAAGGGAAGAATCTACGTTCCTGATTCACTAGAACTTAGAAACCTTGTGTGGAAGGAAGTTCACTGTGCTCCTTACTCTGGACACCCTGGTGTAACAAAACTGTTAGCGGATGTCAAGCCGCTATATTTCTAGAAGGGAATGAAAAGCGATGCTGCAAAGTTTGTAGTAGCTGTTTGGAGTGTCAGAGAGTTAAAGCAGAACACCAACATCCTGCTAGATTGTTATACCCGCATGATATTCTGGAATGGAAATGGCAAGTTGTTAGTATGGATTTTGTCCAGGGGTTACCAATGTCTAAGAATAGGCATGATGCAATATTGGTTGTTGTGGATAAACTAACCAAGGTCGCACATTTCATACCAGGAAATTTGACAGATGGAGCACATCTTTTGGCTCAAAAATTTGTGCAAGAAATTTTCAGATTGCATGGGGTACCTGAAAAGATAATATCTGATAGGGATGCTCGGATAACTTCACAGTTTTGGCAAACCTTATTTTCTGCATTAGGGACTAAACTGAATGTAAGTAATGCTTATCATCCTAAAACTGATGGACAAACAGAAAGAGTAAATCAGGTATTAGAAGACCTTTTGAGAATGTATTGCATGGATCAGCAATATAGATGGGAGGAATATCTACCTCTTGTCGAATTTGCCTATAACAACTCCTATCATTCTGCCATTAAGATGGCGCCATTTGAAGCATTATATGGAAGGAAATGCAAAACTCCTATAAGCTAGGATAAGCTGGAAGATAGGATAAGCATTGGACCTGAAATGCTTGCTGATATGGAAGAAAAAGTAAAAATGATTAGGAAGAGGTTGGTAGAAGCCAATGACAGGCAAAAGAGTTATGCAGATCGCAAACGAGTGCCTAGACACTTCTCTGTTGGTGAGAAAGTGCTTTTGCGAGTAAAACACCAAAAGAGTTGTATAAAATTTGGTATATCTTCGAAATTGGCTCCTCGTTATGTCAGACCTTTCGAAGTTCTTGAGATTATCAATCCAGTTGCCTACAAAGTTGCTCTACCTCCAGCCTTGTCTAAGATGCATAATGTTTTTCATGTTTCATATTTAAAGACATATTTTGGAGGTAATAACCACATCCTTAACTGGAATTCCTTACAGATGCAAGAACCCGGGGTGGTTGTGATCGAGCCACTCAAGGTGCTTGAAATGTGTAAACTTCGTTTATGTAATCGAGAAGTTTTGCAATGCAAAATTCAATGGGACCAATATGGCAAGGATAGCGCCACTTGGGAAGACTATAAAGACATTTACCAAAGATTTCCTAAACTTTTCAAAGACATTAATGTTGCATTATCAAAAGTTTGTTTTAAGTTTAAATTTTGCTTGATAAACTTAATCATCAGGGACGATGATTTTTAAAGGGGAAGGATATGTTACATCCCTCCTTTTGGAATCAATTATGCTATTTACTTTCTTGAAATTTTCAGTAATATAATATGTTGTGGACGACATGGAAACTGATGATTTATTATACAAAGTTAGTTCTATAAAATTATAGAAGTCTATTGATTATGATCAATGTGATATTGTAGACTAAATGTCTTTTTGTTAAATACAATGAGGTTTTTGATATATTATGCTTTGATTTGGAACATAGGTGCTTTGACCACAAAATTGTATGTGAGACTGTCGTTGCAGGAACAGGTGGACCGTGTTCAACGGGAAGAGAAAGTACCTTTGAGAGAGAGTATAGACTCTGGAAATTAACCATGGGTGTTTGTTAATGAGAATGCCAAACAGGTAGATAAACCTTGAAGCCATCAATTTAGTCTTGTTTTCCACTAGGATAGTAAGACTAGATGTCGATGTCTGCTGATAAGGTGTAACATCCTTTTCGCAAGTCGTCATATAGAATCTTGGAGTCATCGATGTCATCGTAAGTCCACCATAGCAAGTCGACTTATATAGACGTTTATTATTTTGTTTATAAGTAATTAAATGAACCTACTTGTGGCAGAATCGTGAATCACGTCTCGTAGTCGAAAGATGCGAGAAGTCGGCTTTGTGCGTCTAACAATGTAGGAAACTTGTTTGCGTTACGATCAATCCATCGTGATTGTCGTAAAACGTGTCGAACCTGTGTTGTGAATTATTCTTTCTGGAGATCGACGAATGTCGAATTTGAAGCCATAGTGTGTAATAATTGTTTGGTCATTGTTTAGCATGGGTCTTTTTCTTTTAGCTTTGTCCGCGAGATATTATTGATCTAACCTTGAGTCTCTTTTTCTAAAGTGGTCTTTATCTCTTCTTCTTATTCGACCATAGAGATGCTTTAGGCTTTTATTATCCGCTACCTAGTTGTGTTTAATTCCTCAACTCAACTTTGAGTTGCTCTTGAAGGATTAGATACCTTTTTGTTCGAGAGAGGACGGAGTTGTTATGTCCTTTAGCAAGCCACATCACCGAAGGAGCTTTAATCTTTCTAGTGGTCGTAGTGAGTAAGGAAGTCGGGTTGTATTCAGTTAAATCGACCTCCCTGAGCTTAGGCATGGTTCGGTAGTCGTTTAATGCCTTAATTACCTTCACCATGGCGCGAGAGGGAGGAAGTTGGGCAGTTGTGTTTAGAGTAACCGCAAATTAATGGCAGATGCCCATCATCAAGGTGGGTGCGAAGGCATCGGTTGGTGATTGTGTAGAAACATAAGGAAAACCGTAGAGAGAAGGGAGTTTTTCCTGCACTGTATGGAAGTTATGCGGGTGGTAGTTTGAGATGGAGAGGGAGAATTAAATGTGAGAGATTCCTTCACGAGGTGGAGAAAAAGAAGTAGTCTGTCGTTGCTAGAGTTGAGAAACAGCAGTTGAAGATTGTTTTTAGGCCTTCATCGGAGAGAGAGGAGGTAGTTAGAAGTGGTAGTGGGCGAGTAAGTGGAGATACTCCGTCGTGTAGGAAAGATAGGGAGATGTATGTCTTGGAATGTTTCATTGTGAGGTAGAGAGGGTCTTTGAGAAGTGAGAAAAATGAAAGTTAGGGAGAACAAGTAGAGAGGAGACTGTCGTGGTTTGGAAAAGAAGAAAGACAGCAGGATCTTACCTATGGTGGTTGGGCAGGAGAGAAGAGAGAGGAGTTAGTTTTGAGTGGGCATCACTGTTTGAAATCAAGTTAGACACGGCAGAGAAGAGGAGAGATAGGGAGGAGATTTGTCGCTGTATAGAAATAAGGAAAAACGGCAGTGAGGATTGAGGGGAGTCTTCGGCATTCACTGTGCTCTTCATTGCTAAGATAAGGTAATATGCTTACAACGAATATGATATCATGATAATGTCTTTTACTATGATTCTATGAGAAGTTAATCATTATAAATGTATCATTGCTGTATTTTGGTAATAGAAACCTCAGAGATAATATTGCTGATGTCTGTTAGTATTCGAGAACTTAGAAAATAGATCATTACCTCTCATGGTTGATGTCGTATGATGATAGAGCATAGTTCTCAATGTGCATTCATCTAAGAATGATCACTACATGATGCAAATGTAAACTACAAACTTCAAACATTTGGTAAAGACGTAAGTTATAAAGAGTTTCCTTTAAGACTGAGATATCAACTTAAAACTGCCCTTGGAGCACTTGAAACAATAGCTCCATAGTGAGAAAACACTTTACTCCACATGCGTGTTGTGTAGGAGAGTAAAACCACAAATTTAAAGCATGTTTGACATAAACTTTAATGTGTTTGACAGCCGAAGTTGTAGTTGCAACCAGCTAGAGTCATTTTCGTCTTATATCTTTAGTTAGAGGTCGACCATGCGTTTGGTCATCTCTAAAGTCATAAGAAAGATTCCAAATCTTTTATTATTATATTTTACGATTCTTACCTCAATAACTCATGCGAAATTAATTGACTTGGAAAGGGGAATAGGGAGTTAATGTATTTGTGTTGGTCGAAAACTGTCATGGTTTTGTAATGAACAAGTAGGGGGGAAAAACCCGCTTTTGAGTCTAGATTACATTGCATGCGATGGTACTAGTATCGTTTTATTTTGTAGACCTTATGAGTCTAGAATCCTTGAATTTCGGGATAACGGGAAACTATTTTAGATACATGAGTATGTTGTGCAAACTTGGGAACCGAGTAAACAAGTATGAAACCACTTAGGAGTGGGCGCTATTAAACAATGTTTTTACATGAATATGGGATTATGGAACTATGAACTCGGGATTAGAGTAAATGTTGCGCCATGCGCTATTACGGGAGAAAATCCTAAACCCTTGAGGTCATCAAGGTCGTCAATTAGTTCAAACTATACAAATAGGAAACTGTAGGATTTTGATCAGTTCAAGTCGAGTAGGGTGGGTGAACTAAGTACATGCATTCTTAGAACGCTATTTAAAAATAAATCCTTTGGCCAAGGTGGTGTACTATCCTCAAGTGCATCGAACGTTCACTGTAACTGGATGGCATTTCTTGTGGAGAGTCGTGCATGACTAGAGAGTATCTAGGGATCTGCACGATAACAAGACACGTAGGTTACAACACCAGAGCTCAGATGGAAAACACCGATGGTTATCCTAAGTCTATCCTCTTGAGTAGGGTAGGGCCACTCCGGTTAGGAAGGAGTGCGGGAGACCGACGGTCTGTGGTTGGAGGTTAAGCTCCTTGAAGATACTTTCTCTTCCAAATACTGAGGATTGCCGAGTCTTGAATGTGATGGGTCGACAATCGAGATGCATGTTAATGGTATGTTTCCAATATATTATTTGTTTCAAGAAAATTGCAAATTGTTAAAGAACAAAATGTTTATTATATATCATTTCTTTCAGTTTCATGAAAATGAGATCATGTTTATATTGAAGTGAAAAATGTTATACTTGGTAATAGATAAGTTCATTTGTATTTGATTACCTAGTTAGAAAAAAAAAATTATTACCTGTGTGAAAACCTAGTTTTTCTTGTCATTTTGGATATGGATGTTACAACATTCATTAAAGTTCTAAGTGTTGTTAAAGCTGACTGATAGATTGATTGTAGATCATGTTGTGGATATATATAGCCGATGAAATTGGATGATTCAAAGTGTGTGGTCTATGCGAATAAGGCATATATGAGAAGAACATAAATCAAAAGTGTGAATGAAGGTAGAATAGCAAGAAGAGCAGAGCAAAGATGAAATGTGTAAGATCAATTTTTGTACTTAACCAGAACTGAAACTCTTGCATAAGTAGATGCTTTTAATCAGTTCAGATCTCTATTATTTTATTGTAATATTTTTGAAAGGAAGCAAGGTGTGCGGAAATTGCTTCCCACACTAATCCTATGAGGGGAGAGCTATACAAATTCAAATTAATCCTTACAATAACAGCAACATAGAACATCTAACAAAGATATTGCAGCAATACACATGAACCAGAAAGAAGACAAAAGAAGAGAGACAACGATATATGGTGGGGAAAACCCTTATCAGGTGAAAAACCCCACACTCAGAAACCTGCACAATGTATTAACAAAACTGAATAAGGTTTACAATACACTTGCAATGCAAGCTTTAATGGTCTTTGACACTCGTGTCTAGAGTTAATCTGGCAGCATAACAGTACCTGTAAAACCTGTGATACATCTCCTCCTCCAAGTACCTGTTTATATAGAATATACAAGGCAGAATTGGTCCTATCTTGAGATGGGTGTCCAACTTGGCCTCATGGCCCAAAACCCATGCTTAAGGACACTTGGTCAACATTGTAGAATATACCTAACACTTGTCCATAGCTCCCATCCCAAAGAGGTATCCTATTTCCAAAATGGGCTATGACAGATGCTCTTATGACACTTACGACCGTCATAGAATCTGTCATAATAGTTACAACTTATAGCTATAAGAGAATCTGTCAAACAGGCTATAAATAGCATATTCTCTTACAACATGTCATAGTCCACCTTGGGGTGCCCAAATATACCTTTTTCAAAGATGCTTCATGAAACATGTCTTCACCTGTCTTACAACATTCTATTTCTGACTCTTACATGTCATAACTTCATCATAGGAATCCATCATAACCGTTTCAGTCAAGATTCCCTTACACAACATCCAAGATGCTGACACATGGCAAAATTCTCCTACCACTCAGTGGGACGCCTATCTCCTCATGTGAGGACAAAATTACAAGTTGTCATCTTCCATGTAGGATGACACATCACCGTGCCACATCCCACAACATGACAATATGGAATTTACAATTTATTTACAACATAGGTAATGAATTAATAAATACATACATAAATAATGCAAGGAATTACCAAGGTTGAGACACCTTAATTCCCAACATTCTCCCACTTGTCAAACACCTTGTAAGAGCCAATAGAATAACAGGATTTAACTACTATAGGCCGAGAGGCCCATAGAATCCAAACACCATCTGAACTTCTCTGTGCTCACTGGCTTCATCAATGCATCTGCACCATTCTTCAATGTTGATGCAGAGAACCTAGGTACTGAGAAGGACACTTCAAACCTTCAATGAAATGACTCTCAAGGTTCACTGTCTTTAACAGAGATCAGACTTCTCATAAGGCAGGGATTTAATTCAAAAACTAAATATGTTCATGACACAAAGTGAGGGGACTTCAAGACACATATCTCAGGGTTCTTAACTCAATCTAAGATTCCATCATCTCCATTGTACAGGACCTGCAGGACAACAGTCTTTACTCTACCTTTCATAAACAGTCACACATTTCAGCTTCATTAGAGAGACAGTCACAGTATTCTCCTTGGAATGATCTCCATTAAGACAAACTCAATCTCATACAACATACCAAGTCAATAACAAGCCAACCACCTAATGCCTTCCTTGACAAATCAACAACCCATCAAATCTAACTAATACCTTCTTTGTGGTGACTGTTTTCAATGAGGACTGACAAAGTCTGATGTAGGCAGAATGAATAGGTTTCATGGAGGATTTTGTCTTAGCTTCTCTCACAGGATCATTGCTAGATCCAGAGCACCTTGTACCATTGATAATGACTGATATTTCACAAGGATTCCACTCCCACAGTCGATGGCCATCACCTAATTGCTGTTGTCCTTCTCTAAGTCTCAACACATGGCTCTACAGGGTCATCTACATGGTAAACTCAACCCAAACCATCCTCCTGCCTCCAAAACCTTCACAAGACCTTGAACTGCCTACCATACAATCCATTCCACTGATCATAAATAGAAAAGATCAGTGGAATGAAGGGGAATCCATCGAACTACTCAGAAAAACCCTAACTCAGGGTTTAGGACAACCTTAGAGTAAAACAATGATTTCTCCCACCTAATTTAGTGTCAAGTCTCCAAACAAGGTTCAAATCAAAGCTATCTCGATCCACTAACCATCCATTATACTCATGGGCTATGACAATTCCGTATAGGATCAGGTACGGGCTGGAAACAGTAATAAAACACAGAAAATGCAAGAGAATGGTTATTTCTTTATTTATTTCACTTCAATCTTCTTCACCCTACAAATATGAATAGTTTTCAAGGCTTTTTAAAGCCTGCCATGATGCCTTGAATAAGTTGGAGGGTCGTTGGGACCGATGGAGGGTGTAAAAATTGTTCAATTGCCCTGTCTGCAACTGATTACTGTTTAGTAACTGTCTTGTCTTGGACTGTATCGACTGTTTTGTGTTTAATAATGCTTCCTAACATTTGGTTAACCTTGGACAAGGTTCTAACACACCTTCTAACCTTTGACATGCTTCCAACCATGAGGATTGCCTCCTACACACTTTAGGAGGGCTACAAACTTAAGGAAACATATGACTGCCTTTATAATATGACTGTCCTCCTTAGGACTTACAACATGAGATTAGGTTTTAGTTATTTGGACATAGTCCTTTTACAAGCATGGCATACAAGCCTTATTACAACATGAAGATGGCCTCAAGGACCTTATTGAACCAAAACAAACTACTTAAAGATCAAGTAAAACCTAGATATCTTGGTGCTCCTGCACCATACTCCCCAGCATGATGAAAACTCTTGTCCCAAGAGTTATGGGATCTTCTCCAAACGTTCGTCAATCTTTTTGGAATGTTCCTCTGACTTGTGACAGGAAACATGAACTCTCCAAGGGTTATCCTTCTTCTTCTCCAACTTGCATGGCTCTTACAAACAGTGTTAGGATAAAACATGTTGTGATGTCCTTGCCTAGGACCCTGCTACTGCAATGCTTCTGCTCTTCCCATCTTGAGGTTCTAATTTATTCCTCCCTGTACTATCTATTGTTGGCCTTATGTCTTCTGCCTCCTTATAGGGCAGTCAATGTCCCCAATCTTGACATAACTCAAGTCCCAAACCTGCTATCTTTTAGGACTGTCTTCCACCTTCCTCTGCTGCAACTGTTCTGGTTGTTTCCAATCACCCTTAACCTGCACATTCAACTGTAATTTCTCTCCAAAATAGATAGTAACATGTTCCTTCTTGTCTTTACAAGGTAAAGGCATTAGTTTGAACTTTTTACCATCCTTGTGCACCGAATAATTATTAGTATAACCATCATGAATTGTCCTCCTTAAGTGTTGCCATGGTCTACCCAAAATTACATGCCCACATGTCATTGAAATGACATCACACAAAACATAATCCTGATATGGACCAATTGAAAAATCAACATATGCCCTCTGACTAACCATTACTTTTTGTTCTTGACTTACCCAAGTGGCATTGTAAGGACTAGGATGATCAAATGTTTTCAATCCCAACTTATGCACCATATCCCAAGAGACTAAATTATCATGTGAACCTAAATCTAGAATCAACTTGCATATTTTTCCATGGCTTAAACAATTAGTTTTAAAAATGGATACCTATGGTGTTTGCTACATTTTTCCTTTTTCCACCATAAGCATTTCTCCAACCATTACTGGAGAGGCTAATGACATTTCCTGTTCTTCTTTCTTTTCCTCCTTGTGCCAAATGAACTCTTCTATCCTTGCTCTTATCAGCATCATCCTTCTTAGGACATTTGAAAGATGTGTGTCCCACTTCATTGCAATGATAACATCTGCCTGTGAATACTCCTCTACCTAATCCAAATCTACCTCCACCTCTATATCCACCTCTCTGATCTGTAGAAAACTCTTTGCCTTTCTCATTGATGCTCTATACTTCATTAGTAGGTCTGCCCCTAACTCTATATCCTCTACCACTACCTCCTTGTCTTTCTTGCTTCCTCTTCACCCTCTCTTCAGCCGTTATGGCTAACTAAAAACATTCTCCAAGTGTTTTTGGTATGGTCAAACCAATCTCATCTTGTAAGTTATACCTAAGCCTATTAAGGTATCTTGCCACTTTCTCTTCTTCATCTTCTAATCCTCCTCTAATACTAAGCTTATGAAATTGCTCAATATAGGACTTAACATCCATGTCCTTTTGTTTCAAATTCTGCCTCATCCTCTTTGTTTGAATGGAGTAATCGGATGGAAGAAATTGATCCTTCATCATATCCTTCATCCTACCCCAAGAAGTGATTCTTGTTCCACCTCTAGCCACTCTTTCTGTTTGCACACTACTCCACCATGTAAGTGTTGTCCCTCTCAACTTTGTTTTTGCAAATTTAATCTTCTTCTCATCACTCATTTCCTCATACTCAAATTTTTTTCAAGGGCATCTATCCACCCTAATAAATCTTTACTATCCATCTTCCCTTGATAGATAGGTAACTCTATGTTTGCCTTTGTTCCACTTCCTTGGACTGCCTTCAGCAATCTCACAAATCTCTTTTCTTCAGGATCCAATTCATCCTTAGGAGGGTTCTCATCTGCCTCATCTCCTTCTGAATCATTTTGTTCATCCCTTCTAGGATTCTTCTCCAATGCTTCCAACCTTGCCAAGATGGATGCATTCTCTCTTCTCACTTGTCTTAACTCTCTTTCTCTTGCAGCATCATGTTCTCTTCTATCCCTCAACTCTTTTTCTCTTACCTCTAAGGTTTCTCTCAATTCATTGTTCTCCCTAGCCATTTGATTTTTAGGGGCCATCTTCACACTTTCACAAACCCTTACTGTTTCACAAGATCCTACCACTCCCTCAAGGACCTACTTGCTTGCTTTGATACCAATATGATGTAGAGAACCTAGGTATTGAGAAGGACACTTCAAACCTTCAATGAAATGACTCTCAAGGTTCACTGTCTTTAACAGAGATCAGACTTCTCATAAGGCAGGGCTTTAATTCAAAAACTAAATATGTTCATGACACAAAGTGAGGGGACTTGAGGACACATATCTCAGGGTTCCTAACTTAGTCTAAGATTCCATCATCTCCACTGTACAGGACCTGTAGGATAGCAGTCTTTACTCTGCCTTTCATAGACAGTCACACATTTCAGTTTCATTAGAGAGACAGTCACAGTATTCTCCTTGGAATGATCTCCATTAAGACAAACTCAATCTCATACAACATACCAAGTCAATAACAAGCCAACCACCTAATGCCTTCCTTAACAAATCAACAACCCATCAAATCTAACTAATACCTTCTTTGTGGTGATTGTTTTCAATGAGGACTGATAGAGTCTGATGTAGGCAGAATGAATAGGTTTCATGGAGGATTTTGTCTTACCTTCTCTCACAGGATCATTGCTAGATCCAGAGCACTTTGCACCATTGATAATGACTGATATTTCACAAGGATTCCACTCCCACAGTCGATGGCCATCACCTAATTGTTGTTGTCCTTCTCTAAGTCTCAACACATGGCTCTACAGGGTCATCTACATGGTAAACTCAACCCAAACCATCCTCCTGCCTCCAAAACCTTCACAAGACCTTGAACTACCTATGATACAATCCATTCCACTGATCATAAATAGAAAAGATCAGTGGAATGAAGGGGAATCCATCGAACTACTCAGAAAAACCCTAACTCGGGGTTTAGGACAACCTTAGAGCAAAACAGTGATTTCTCCCATCTAATTTAGTTTCAAGTCTCCAAACAAGGTTCAAATCAAAGCTATCTCAATCCACTAAGCATCCATTATACTCATGGGCTATGACAATTCCGTACAGGATCAGGTACAGGTTGGAAACAGTAATAAAACACAGAAAATGCAAGAGAACAGTTATTTCTTTATTTATTTCACTTCAATCTTCTTCACCCTAAAAAAATGAATAGTTTTCAAGGCTTTTTAAAGCCTACCATGATGCCTTGAATAAGTTGGAGGGTCGTTGGGACCGATGGAGGGTGTAAAAATTGTTCAACTTCCCTATCTACAACTGATTACTGTTTAGTAATTGTCTTGTCTTGGACTGTATCGACTGTTTTGTGTTTAATAATGCTTCCTAACATTTGGTTAACCTTGGACAAGGTTCTAACACACCTTCTAACCTTTGACATGCTTCCAACCACGAGGATTGCCTCCTACACACTTTAGGAGGGCTACAAACTTAAGGAAACATATGACTGCCTTTACAATATGACTGTCCTCCTTAGGACTTACAACATGAGATTAGGTTTTAGTTATTTGGACATAGTCCTTTTACAAGCATGGCATACAAGCCTTATTACAACATGAAGATGGTCTCAAGGACCTTATTAAACCAAAACAAACTACTTAAAGATCAAGCAAAACCTAGATATCTTGGTGCTCCTACACCAAATGTCTACCTTCTCCAAATTTACCTTCCCATCCTCTACCATGTCTCACACGAAGTGAAACTGAACATCAATATGCTTTGTTCTGGCATGGAAAGTTGGATTCTTTGCAAGGCAAATCGCACTCTGACTGTCACAACTGATCGTGATTTAACCTGCATCAACACCAATATCTGAACATAATCTCTTAAGCCAAATTGCTTCCTTACAATCATGAGTTGCTGCCATATACTCAGCTTCTATCATGGACAAAGCAACCATAGGTTGTTTCTAACTCATCCAACTAATAGCACCACCAAATAGTGTAAATACATAAGCACTGGTGGATCTCCAGATGTCAATGTCACCTGCCCAATCCAAGTCTACAAATCCACGAATATCAACAGAATGCGGAGGTCCTGTAATATTACCATGATAGCATATGGAATACTCAGAAGTACCCCTCAAATATCTGAACACTCGCTTAACTGCATCCCAATGAACCCATCTAGGATTAGCCATAAATTGACTAAGGACTCCCACTGCTTGGGCAATGTTTGGTCTTGTGCAGACCATAGCATACATCAAACTGCCAACAACACTAGCATAAGGTACTCTGCTCATGTCCTCCACCTCACTAGGAGATTTTGGACAATCCTCAACAGTCAACTTTATCCCCAAAGAAACAGGAACACACAATGGTCTACAATCTGCCATGCTAAACCTATGCAACACAGTCTTCACATACTTACTCTGGCTTAACCAAAGTTTTCTGTTGGTTTTGTCTCTTCTGATTTCCATTCCTAGAATGTACCGGCTGCCCCTAAATATTTCATTTCAAACTATGTTGACAACTGAGATTTGAAATCAGAAATCATATTCTTACCCTTCCCAATGAGCAAGATATCATCAACATATAGTGCAACAATGAGAATACGATCACCATCAAACTTAAAATACACACAGTGATCCAATTTCGACCTCACAAATCCAATTGACAACACAAAGGCATTAAACTTCAAGTACCACCTCCTAGGAGACTGCTTCAAACCATACAAAGGCTTCTTTAACTTGCAAACCAAATTTTCTTTACCTTTCACCATGTAATGCTCTGGCTGTGACATGTAGATTTCTTCCTCCAAATCACCATGAAGAAAAGTTGTCTTCACATCCATCTGTTCTACCTCTAAGTCATAAGCTGCTGCAAGAGATAACAGGAATTGAATAGATGTCAGCTTTGCAACGAGAGAGAAGATCTCACCATCATCTATACCCTCCACTTGTGAATACCCCTTCGCAACCAATTTGGCCTTATACTTCTCAACACTGCCATCTGCACCAAATTTCTTCTTGAACACCCATTTGCATCCAATGGGTTTCCATCCAGGAGGCAAAGGCACCAAGTTCCAAGTTTGATTCTTTTCCAAAGAAGCCATTTCACCCTCCATGGCCTCCTTCTAGGAACCTACATCTTTCATGTCCATAGCCTCTGATATAGTTCTAGGTTCATCACTGTTAGTAAGCAAAGCAAAATCACAACTAGAATCAAGCAATGTAAAACCAAATCTTTCAGGTTGCTTTCTTATCTCTGTAGACCTCCTTAAGAGCTGAGGTTGAGGTTTAGCTTCTTCATCTGAGCTTTCAGAGCTGCTAGAGCTCTCCTCATCATCAGGTCCAACATTGTCTTTCTGTTCAGTCTTCTCAAGGGTAGTAGGAAACTAAACAACATCCTCTTTCTTTTCTTTCTCTTCTGGCTGTAAAACAATGGAAGAAGGTGTAATCTCTCTAAAGATGACACTTCTGCTATACAACACTTTTTCAACCACAAGGTCCCAAAGCTTGTATCCTTTCACACCGACACCATAGCCAATGAAGATACACTTAACATCCTTGTTCTCCAATTTTGATCGCTTCTCCCTAGGCACATGTGCATATGCCTCACAACCAAAAACATGAAGATGCCTTATTGAAGGCTTTCTACCAGACCACACCTCCATGGGTGTCTTTCCAACAAGAGCTGATGTAGGAGATCTATTTACCAAATAGAAAGTAGTGGCAACAGCTTCGGCCCAAAACTTTTGTTCTAGGCCAGCTCCACTAAGCATACTCCTAGCCTTCTCCATCAGTGTCCTGTTCATCCTCTCTGCAACTCCATTTTGCTGCGGGGTGTATGGAGTTGTCTTATGTCTTTCAATCCCAAGTTCCTTGCAATATTTATCAAATTTTGTAGAACAAAACTCACCACCGTTGTCAGTTCTCAAATATTTAATCTTTTTACAAGTCTAATTTTCAGCAAAGGCTTTAAACTCCTTAAACTTACTATAGACTTCAGATTTGCTTCTAAGAAAATAAATCCATGTTCTTCTACTATAGTCATCTATAAAAGATACAAAATATACAGATTTTGATAACGAAGGAACATTAACAGGACCAAACACATCAGAATGAATAAGGTCCAACACACCAAAAGACTTATGAGAACTCGAATAAAATTGAACACGATTTTGTTTCCCATATATGCAATGTTCGCAAAAGTCAAACTCAAGATTACAATCATCTAACCCCTTAATGAGGTTCTTATTTTTCAGGGTATGCAGACCCTTCTCACCAATGTGGCTAAATCTTTTATGCCATAACATTGTCTTTTCAGCAGGAAGTTTAACTTCCAATGCACGGTTACAACCATCAGGACTAAATACAATAGATTTCTTCACTGCTCGTTCAGATGGTGGGGATGAAGTGACTACTTCCCTCTTCCTTGAGTCAGAAGAACTATTGCATTGTGAAATGCATGCCTCCAGCTGAAACAGAGTACCTCTCCTAGTACCCTTAGCAAGCATCATAGCTCCTCTAGTCATCTTGCATTCTTCTTTTGAAAAGACAACCTGCACACCTGCATCATTCAACATACTTACAGAAAGCAGGTTCCATGCTAAGCCTGGGATGTGTATAACCCCAGAGATCCCCTTCACTCGTCCATCAGGGAATCAGATAGAGACTCTTCCACAACCAACAATCTTCAAATGAGAGTCATCACCTAGATACACCTTTCCACCGTAGAACTCCTCATACTTGGTAAACCAGTCTTGATGCGAGGTCATGTGGAATGATGCACGAGAGTCAATTAGCCACACATCATCAGATGCATGGGTTGCCAGGGCTGTGATGAAAGCATCACCATCATCTTGTGACTTGTCAGAATCTGAATCTGGGTTCTTCTTCTTCTTTTTCTTTTTCCTCTTTGCATTCCTTTTGGAAATGCCTAGATTTACCATAGTTTCAACAGAGAGCCTTGGACTTTCCAGGAGATTTGGATCTGCCCTTCTCAGCTTTCTTGTCCTTCTTTTTCCATTTCTCCTTAGGTCTTCCACGAACTGCAAGAGCCTCTTTGGCTACCTCAGAAGACTTTCTCCGCATCTCTTTAGACAACAGCGACGAAACCACTTCATCCATTTTGAATGTGGATGTGGTGCTTCCAATAGCCATGACAAGATGATCCCATGAGTCTGGCAAAGAACAAAGCAAGGACATACACCGATCCTCCTCCTACATCTTCACACCAACGGATGTTAATTGTGCAACTAGCATGTTGAAAGCATTCATATGTTTGGCAATGGATCCTCCATCCTCCATTCGAAGAGAATACAACTTCTTTCTCAGAAAAAGTCTATTAACCAGGGATTTGGCTTGATACACATCTCCCAACTTCTTCCAAAGCAAGTTTGCAGTAGCCTCCTCATGGACATTTAACAGAACAAAATCAGCAAGACTAAGTCTTATGAGAACCTTAGCCTTCCAATCCTTGAGATCCCAATCAACTTGTGACATTGCAGCTAGTTTAGTGCCACTGATAGTTTCCCAGAGGTCTCAGTCTACAAGCATGTCTTCCATCTTGAGCTTCCACAGCTCAAAATTAGTGCCATTGAATTTCTCCACCTCTATCCTTCTGAATGTGCTTGCCATCTCCTTGCTGCAATAAGATTCAGAATACTCTGCATAGACTTCCACTCAACTTAAGATCAGCTCAAAAAACCCCTACCCAACAACTAGGACCAAAGGTGATCAAGCTCTGATACCAACTGAAAGGAAGCAATGTGTGCGGAAATCGCTTCCTACACTAATCCTATGAGGGGAGAGCATACAAATTCAAATTAATCCTTACAATAATAGCAACATAGAACATCTAACAGAGATATTGCAGCAATACACATGAATCAAAAAGAAGACAGAAGAAGAGAGACAAAGATATACGGTGGGGAAAACCCTTATCGGGTGAAAAACCCCACACTCAGAAACCTGCACAATGTATTAACAAAACTGAATAAGGTTTACAATACACTTGCAATGCAAGCTTCAATGGTCTTCAACACTCATGTCTGGAGTCAATTCAGCAGCATAACAATACTTGTAAAACTTGTGATACATCTTCTCCTCCAAGCACCTGTTTATATAGAATATACAAGGCAGAATTGGTCCTATCTTGAGATGGGCATCCAACTTGGCCTCAGGGCCCAAAACCCATGCCTAAGGACACTTGGTCAACATTGTAGAATGTGCCTGACACTTGTCCACAACTCCCATCCCAAAGAGGTTGCCTATTTCTAAAATGGGCTATGACAGATGCTCTTACGACACTTATGACTGTCATAGAATTTGTCATAGCAGTTACAACTTACAACTATAAGAGAATCTATCAAACATAGGCTATAAATAGCATATTCTCTTACAGCATGTCATAGTCCACCTTGGGGCGCCCAAATACACCTTTTTCAAAGATGCTTCATGACACATGTTTTCACCTGTCTTACAACCTTCTATTCCTGACTCTTACATGTCATAACTTCGTCATAGGAATCCGTCATAACCGTTTCGGTCAAGATTCCCTTACACAACATCCAAGATGCCGACACATGGAAAAATTCTCCTACCACTAAGTGGGACGCCTATCTCCTCATGTGAGGACAAAATTACAAGTTGTCATCTTCCATGTAGGATGACACATCACCGTGCCACATCCCACAACATGACAATATGGAATTTAAAATTTATTTACAACATAGGCAATGAATTAATAAATACAAACATAAATAATGCAAGGAATTACCAAGGTTGAGACACCTTAATTCCCAACAATTTCCATAAGCAGTGAGCTCTGGGCAGTGAGCCCGAATGTATGTGCATTCCCATTTGTAAAATACTTTTAACAGAGTATTAATTTTTGTGGGTTAAACCCACCATGGTTTTTCCCTTAATCGGGTTTCCACGTCAATATCTTGGTGTCAAATGTGTTATTTAAGCTTTCTATTTATATGTTATTGATTGATGCTGAAATGTTTATATCATTAATTTGATCATAAGAGTGAAAGGAAGATTGAAAGTAGAAAAGAAGAAAATGTGTGACAACTGATTCACCCCCCCTTAGTTGTCCAGACCTAAACCAACAATTGGTATCAGAGCGAGGTTCCTTTGGAAAAGTTTAATAGCTTAAGGAAGATCTGGGAAGGCAGTAGAAATGGATGAATATAATCTTCAAGGACAACTTAATCTTGCCTTAAATGATCTTGAGCAGTCTAAGGCAGAAGTTCAAGAACTGCAAGAAAATCTCAAAAAGGCTGAAGACTTCATCAATATCTTAAAAGAAAAGTTGAGCAAATCCAATGCAAAAGGAAAGGAGCAAATTCTTCAACCAGAAGACAAGGCCCTAAAAGAAAAGACAAAAGAATGTGAAAAGTTAGCTAAAGAAGTTGTTGTCCTAAAACATGAGATGGAAACTGGGGTGATGCGACTAACCAAGGAAATTGAAGATAGGAAGAAAACTGAAGAAGAGATGAAGGAAAATTTGAAAGAAAGTAATGAAGAATGCTACAGATTGGATGGAATAGTTGGTCTCCTAGAATCTAATCTACAAAGAAGTAGAAATAATGAGAGAGAACTTGAGAGACAGATTATCACTCTTAGACATGACCTTGAAATTGCAAATGAGTATAAGGAGAAATTCAAAATAAGCTCAGCTAAACTCGAAGCACTAATTGAAGAACAAAAGGGGGACAATGACAAGCGTAATCTTAAAAATGAGAGAGGTGAAAGCTCCGGAACTGGACAAAGAAATTTCCAACCAAGAAACAAAAGGAACATAATTAGAAAACCTCCGGTAAGACAACCTAATGCTCAAAGATATCCATCATTTAATGGAAATTATTTCAATTGCAATAAATTTGGTCATAAAGGTACTCAGTGCAGAAGTAGAGCAAATCAAAATGGTCCATCCTTCTCCGGTCAATGCTTCAAATGCAAGAGGTATGGTCACAAATCCAATGAATGTAGAAGTAACTCAAATGGAAATTCTTTCAATGGATACTGCTTTGCTTGCAATGGATTTGGACACATGGCTAATCAGTGCAGATCAAGAGGAAATCAAGTGTGCTTTAACTGCAATAAATCTAATCATATTGCAAGATTCTACAGAAATAGGAACAATGGAAGAACAGGTACGGTAAATAGAAAACTAGATGAGCAGAAACAAGATAGAGACAAAAGAAAGATAGATGTGAACGAGATACAGAGTGAAATGAACAAGATTTGGATAAAGAAAGATACAATAAACAATAGCGATGGGTCCGCATCGAAATCTGGTGCTGATAATTCATCCGGGAATTAAGTCAGAAACTCTGGCTCAGGGGGAGCTGCATAGGACATCAAATTCCCCTAGTCAGTAAGTGGGTGCTTGAGTCTGGCATAGTAAAAGAGAACATTCTGAAGTTGTCCAGAACCTTTGGAAGAATTTCCAGAAGAAAAGATGTTGATATGAAATCTTGCAGAGTGATTCATGAAGAACTGTAAAAAATAATGTAACCGAATATAATTAGAGCATCACATTTATTCCAATGCCAAATTAGGTTTTGCAAAAGATAAAAGGTCACTTGTGTTGCAAGTATGAGGTGAGCCAGTGTTGTCATTGATGTCAACATACTCATATTGCATTGACAAGAAGGATTTGATGAGCTGTGTGCTGAGGATATTGAGAAAATTAGACTCAGTCAGGAACAGTGAAGAACAGTGATAAGAAGAAGGTAAATGTACTGTATAGGATGAGAACCGGAGGATGCGGATCAAAGGGTTAGTAGATATGAGTCTTGAGATGCTACAGTTAAGATTTCAGAGGTCTGCATGAAGATCTGAAGAAGTTGTGGCTGCCGGTATAGAACCGGGTCCGGCAAGTATCCGGAGGTGACAGAGGATCACAAAAAGGTCCGGTGAGGTCCGGAATTGTATTATCCCAATCTGCGGATTGGAAAGAGTGTTTGGGATGTCCTTGTGATGTATCATCCTGATTTGTGTATGATTTGGAGGTCCGGAAGTACCTCTTGGATTATGACAGTGGCGACAGACTGTGTTCTTAAAGTTCCGGATGAGGAAAACAAGAGATCCCAGTAAGTAGAGGAAGTGCGGATGTATCCGGACATTCAGACAGGCTTGTGAAGGTTCTTGGATCATGTTTAGGTTGTGTTGTTGGTCCGCATTGATGGTAGAGCCCGGAATTGAAGTTATTCTTCCGGATGAAGTTCTTGCTCTGTGTAGCCGACCGGATGAGTTGTTCATCCGGCAAATGTTCTTGTGATGGCCGATCGGATGTGTTATTCATCTTGCGGATACTCCTATGGTTGTTTGCTGACTTAGATGTTTGTTCCTAAGTCAATGTCTTGTATAAATAACGGTTTGTGAGTTCATTTCAGTGTGTGATGTGAAGATGAGCATGATATAGCGAAGAAAGGTGCGAAAGGCAGAGCAGAGATTGTTGGGCTTAATTGGAACTGATCCGGACATGGTAGAGATGTCATTCTCCAGTTCAAGACTGTGATTTTTATCACTTTGTAGACAATGTGTCTCCTTGTAGGCAGTGGGCCTCTTTGTGAGCAGTGTGCTCGGGCAGTGAGCCCTTATTGGCATGTGCCATTCATTTTTCTTTATTCTTCTAACAGAGAATAATTCTTGGGTTAATCACCCCGTGGTTTTTCCCTTAACCGGGTTTTCCACGTCAAAATCTTGGTGTTCAATGTGTTGATGCTTATCTGCTCTTATGTTTATGTATTATGCGTCCATGAATGATTATTTGATATGCTGCTAACTAACAACAAAGAATTAAGTGTTTGAAATAGAAGAAGTTCTATACAACTGATTCACCCCCCCTCTCAGTTGTATGCCCTAGATCCAACAATTGGTATCAGAGCCAAGTTCCTCTGACAAGAGCTTAACCGCTTGAGGAGATCTAGGATGTCATCTTACAAGAAGGATAGTCCGAAGTTCGATGGAACCAACTTTACTCTCTGGAAAGGTCGCATGAAGTGTCACTTGGAATGCATGGGAAAAGCATATCTGGGTATGATTTCAAAACCATATGTACCTCCACAAGGTGGTCCGACAACTCTGAATGAAATCACAGAAGCTGAAAACAATCTGCGGACCAAGGAAGCTCTTCTAAGTGCATTGAATGACTCAGATCTCTCGAATGTCATTGACCTACCCACTGCATATGAGATCCTAACTAAACTGGAACTTCTGTATGAAGGAGATGAGTTTGTCAAAAGTGCAAGGTTGCAAAGTCTGAAAGGGAAATTTGAAAGATTGAAAATGAGAGATGATGAAAACATTACTACCTTTATGCCAAGAGTAAATGAGCTGGTATGTGGAATCAGAAATGCTGGTGGAACTTTAGATGAAAATGAGATTGTCTGCAAAATCCTAAGATCCCTTCCTGCTGCCTACAAAATCAAAGTTGCTGCCATTGATGAATTCAGAGCCCACACAACTGTCACAAGAGAACAACTGGCTGGCAAACTAGCTGCATTTGAAATGACCGAGTTTGGAGATGATCCTCCCAAGACTGAATCTGCTTTCAAAGCCAGTGCCTATGTGAAAGGCAAACAGAGATTTGATCCGGGTGAAAACTCATCAAGGAAAATGTCATGGTATGATCAAGCAAGAAGAGACATGGAAGAAGAAGAAGCAGAAACAGCTCAACTTGAAGCCCTCATTGCAAAGAGACTGCCAAGAGGATCCGGTAAGTATGAAGGAAAACTACCCTTTAAGTGTTTCAACTGCAATAAGATTGGTCATTTTGCCTCAAGATGTCCGGAGAGATCTGCAAGATCTAATACTCACAGACAAAGGTTTCAAAAGAATTGCTATTATGTTCATGAAGAAGATGACAATGAAGGAGTAACAGATGATGAATCAGATCCAGGAAGCAAATCCAGAAATGAGTGGGTGTTTATAGCCATCAAGGAAGAAGATCCCTTGCTCTCTGAATCTGTCAATCACAAAGTTGTTGAAAAAGCCTTGGCTGCTCAAGTGGAAGAAAAGGATGATTGGGTTATTGACAGTGGATGTTCTCACCATATGACTGGTGACAAGAATAAGTTCTTAGACTTGGAAAGATATGAAGGAGGAATGGTAAAGTTTGGTGACAATTCTGCTGGCAGAATCAGAGGTAGGGGAACTATTTCCTTTGATGGTAAGAGCAAAACAGGTAATGTACTGTATGTTGAAGGATTGAAGCACAATCTTCTCAGTGTTGGTCAGTTAGTGGACAAAGGCTATGATCTCCAGTTCAAGAATGGAAAATGCAGAATCTTTACAAGCTCCGGAACTGAAATTGCATCCGGTACTCAGACAAGAGGTAACATCTTTCATCTGGTTGGTTCAAATAAAAGTTGTTTGTTTGTTCAAATTGATCAGAGTTGGTTATGGCATAGAAGAATGTGTCATGTAAATTTTGATAACATCATCAAGATAAGCAATACTCAGGCTGTGAGAGATCTTCCAAAGTTGATAAAACCTACAAATAGTGTGTGTAAAGAATGTCAGTTAGGCAAACAAAGCAGAGTCTCTTTTAAAAGCAAAGATCAGTCTTCTACCGGATTGTTGGAATTAGTACATACTGATCTATGTGGACCAACAAGAATCAAGAGTCTGCAAGGTGATAGATATTTCATGTTGTTAATTGATGATCATTCCCGGATGATGTGGGTTACCTTTCTAAAAGAAAAATCAGAAGCCTTTGAGAAGTTCAAAATCTTCAAAGCTATGGTGGAGAATCAAACCGGATTGAAATTAAAGTGTCTAAGATCTGATAGAGGTGGTGAATTTACATCTGGTGAATTCATTGATTTTTGTGAGAAACAGGGTATAAGGAGACAGTTGTCTGCTCCTAAGACTCCACAGCAGAATGGAGTAGTTGAGAGAAAGAACCGGACCATCCAGGAAGCTGCTAGGACAATGATGTTGGAAGCAAATGTTCCTCAAATGTTTTGGAAAGAAGCTATCAGCACTGCAGTCTACACTCTCAATCGAGTTCAAATCAGAAACAACACCGGTAAGACCCCCTATGAACTTTGGTTTGGCATCACTCCTACTGTGAAATATTTCAGAGTATTTGGTAGCAAGTGTTATATTAAAAGAGATGAAGATCTAGGAAAGTTTGATGCTAGAAGTGATGAAGGAATTTTCTTGGGCTACTCCACTCAAAGCAAAGCATACCGGTGTTACAATAAGAGATTGAGGAAGATGATAGAAAGCACCAATGTAAAGGTTGATGAAGGAATTGAGAAGCCTTCAAGATTTTATGAGTTTGATGAAGATGACCAAGATAGTGTTCAAGGACCTCAATCCTCTCCGGTGAGACAGAGTCAGCCTGATCCGGTAAATCAGGAAGAAGAGTTAGGTTTGAATGAGCCTGATCAAGAAACAGCAGTACTGGATACTCCCAAAATTCCAAGGTATGTAAGACTGAATCACTCTGAAGATCAGATCATAGGTGACAGAAGCAAAGGTGTACAAACTAGAAGGAATATTGCTCAAGATCAGAATGAATGTTGTCTGATTTCAAAGATTGAACCTAAAACAATAAATGAAGCCTGCAATGATGAAAATTGGACCAAAGCAATGGAAGATGAACTGATGCAAATTGAGAAAAATCATACTTGGGATCTTGTTCCCAGACCTAGAGACAGGAATGTAATTGGAACCAAGTGGGTCTTCCGGAACAAACTAAATGAAGCTGGTGAAGTAATCAGAAACAAAGCTAGATTGGTCTGCAAAGGCTACTCTCAAATAGAAGGAATTGACTTTGAAGAGACTTTTGCTCCGGTGGCAAGAATTGAAGCAGTCAGATTACTTCTTGCATTTGCTGCCTTCAAAGACTTCAAGGTATATCAGATGGATGTCAAGTCTGCCTTCCTAAATGGTGATCTGGAAGAAGAAGTCTACATTGAACAACCGGATGGATTTCAATTGTCTGATAATAATGATATGGTCTGCAAGTTGAAGAAAGCTTTGTATGGATTGAAGCAAGCCCCAAGAGCATGGTATGAAAGGTTGGATAAGCATCTTGTGCAGATTGGATTCAACAAAGGTACTGCTGACAGTAACTTATATTTCAAAATTGATCATGAAAACATTCTGATTGTTGAAGTGTTTGTGGATGATATCATTTTTGGAGGAAGAGATAGTATGTGCAAAACCTTTGCAAATCAGATGAAAAGTGAGTTTGAAATGTCTATGCTTGGTGAAATGAATTTCTTCTTGGGTCTGCAAATTACTCAAACAAAAGAAGGGATCTTCATTTCTCAGACCAAATATGTGAAAGAATTGTTAAAGAAATTTGGTATGGAAGACTCAAAGCCTATGAACACTCCTATGGCAACCGGATGTAAGTTAAGCAAAGATGATGATTCTCCAAAGGCAGATCAGACAAAGTATAGATCAATGATTGGTGGATTGTTGTATCTCACTCAAACTAGACCAGATATAATGCAGGCTGTTGGTCTTGTGGCAAGATTCCAGGCTGATCCTAGAGAATCTCATGTTATGGCAATCAAAAGAATTTTTAGATACTTGAAAGGAACAGTTGAGTATGGTCTTTGGTATCCTAGAGATCCGGATTTCTCTCTTCATGCTTACACAGATGCAGATTGGGCAGGAGATGTGGATGACCGGAAGAGCACTAGTGGTGGAGCATTCTTTTTGGGGAAGAGATTGGTTTCTTGGCTAAGCAAGAAACAAGATGCAATATCTCTGTCTACAACTGAAGCAGAATACATTGCAGCAGCAGGTAGTTGCACTCAAATCTTGTGGATGAAGCAGATGCTAAGAGACATCAAAGTTGAATATGAGGAGCCTATTACAATTTTCTGTGATAATTCAAGTGCAATTAATATTTCCAAGAATCCGGTATTGCATTCTAAGACTAAGCACATATCTATCAAATTTCACTTTTTGAGAGAACAAGTAAACAAGGAAGAAGTCAGATTGGAGTATGTTCCCTCCAAGGATCAGATTGCAGATATCTTTACAAAACCTCTTCCCAAGGACTCTTTTGAATATCTCTGGGAGAAGTTAGGGGTCATGGCCCCTCCGGTGATGAACTAAGATGCACTGATGTGCATCAGTCCGGTGGCTATCACAGTCATATCTTGTGATCCGGACTAATGGGGAGCTGCAACTAAGGGGGAGCAGCTGGTATTATTCTGATGCATGAGAGTTGCAAGTATGAGCCCTTTGCCATTGATGTCAAAGGGGGAGAGAAGACATGTGAAAAACAAGTGGTTGATGATCAAAGGGGGAGCAGCAAAGGAAGACATGTGAAGAGTTGTTGTTGATAGGGGGAGCTGTGACAGAAAAGAGAAGTTCTTGTCTTGATGGTTTTTCACATCATATGTTGCCATCAATGACAAAGGGGGAGATTGTTGCAAGTATGAGGTGAGCCAGTGTTGTCATTGATGTCAACATACTCATATTGCATTGACAAGAAGGATTTGATGAGCTGTGTGCTGAGGATATTGAGAAAATTAGACTCAGTCAGGAACAGTGAAGAACAGTGATAAGAAGAAGGTAAATGTACTGTATAGGATGAGAACCGGAGGATGCGGATCAAAGGGTTAGTAGATATGAGTCTTGAGATGCTACAGTTAAGATTTCAGAGGTCCGCATGAAGATCTGAAGAAGTTGTGGCTGCCGGTATAGAACCGGGTCCGGCAAGTATCCGGAGGTGACAGAGGATCACAAAAAGGTCCGGTGAGGTCCGGAATTGTATTATCCCAATTTGCGGATTGGAAAGAGTGTTTGGGATGTCCTTGTGATGTATCATCCTGATTTGTGTATGATTTGGAGGTCCGGAAGTACCTCTTGGATTATGACAGTGGCGACAGACTGTGTTCTTAAAGTTCCGGATGAGGAAAACAAGAGATCCCAGTAAGTAGAGGAAGTGCGGATGTATCCGGACATTCAGACAGGCTTGTGAAGGTTCTTGGATCATGTTTAGGTTGTGTTGTTGGTCCGCATTGATGGTAGAGCCCGGAATTGAAGTTATTCTTCCGGATGAAGTTCTTGCTCTGTGTAGCCGACCGGATGAGTTGTTCATCCGGCAAATGTTCTTGTGATGGCCGACCGGATGTGTTATTCATCTTGCGGATACTCCTATGGTTGTTTGCCGACTTAGATGTTTGTTCCTAAGTCAATGTCTTGTATAAATAACGGTTTGTGAGTTCATTTCAGTGTGTGGTGTGAAGATGAGCATGATATAGCGAAGAAAGGTGCGAAAGGCAGAGCAGAGATTGTTGGGCTTAATTGGAACTGATCCGGACATGGTAGAGATGTCATTCTCCAGTTCAAGACTGTGATTTTTATCACTTTGTAGACAGTGTGTCTCCTTGTAGGCAGTGGGCCTCTTTGTGAGCAGTGTGCTCGGGCAGTGAGCCCTTATTGGCATGTGCCATTCATTTTTCTTTATTCTTCTAACAGAGAATAATTCTTGGGTTAATCACCCCGTGGTTTTTCCCTTAACCGGGTTTTCCACGTCAAAATCTTGGTGTTCAATGTGTTGATGCTTATCTGCTCTTATGTTTATGTATTATGCGTCCATGAATGATTATTTGATATGCTGCTAACTAACAACAAAGAATTAAGTGTTTGAAATAGAAGAAGTTCTATACAACTGATTCACCCCCCCTCTCAGTTGTATGCCCTAGATCCAACAACTTGGTCACTCATTTGAATCACCTTGCATTCGAAGAAAACAAGAAGAGCATTTGAGCTGTAAATCCAGAGATTGAGGCAAAGAGCAAATTTGACCGGCAAATTAATCAACCCTAACACCGCGAAAGAAAAAGGTACCTCTTTGTAAAACTTTGAATCTAAAATCTATTGAGATGGCTAATCCTCATGTTGTTGACATTACTGAAGGGCCTCAACCCAAATTCAAGAAGCATCCTCACAAATCAATTGAAGTCGACCTGTTAGGTGCTTTTTCAATTGTCCCGTATGTTGTGCTGCATGTAGAACACATAGATGAGTTTGGAGATTCAAGGTATGTAGACTTGTTTGAGAAACAACTCAAGGATGAAAATGATGAACTTAAACCTGAGTATAAGGCTCTTCAGGATAAACACTTCCTTCAGATTATGGGATTTCCAACATTTGATGAGGATGAATGGGTTCGATACGTCTTAAGTCGGATGTGTTGGGGTTCTTTCAAATCAGCAGAGGGTTTGCCAGTTCCAATGCACAGGCAGATTCAGCCAACTAATACAGGAGGTTGCGTGAGCTGCCTCCCCTTCACTTCTGGTTCTACCGCACCAAAGGGGGTATCCTTATTAGCTAAAGATTTGACACTTTGACTCACCCAATGACAGAAAGATTTAGCTTTTTAGTAACAGGCAGAATACTCTCATGTATGGACCAAGATTTATGTGATAAATCACATGGTTGGCAACATTCTTGGACATATTTGTCTGGTTGTGGATGAGAGTATGCAGAGGTCTTAATCCTACTCCTACAACTAACAAGTTGGAATTATGGAATGGTTTGATATATTTTGTTTTGGATGCAAGACAGAGGGTTTTGGATCATAACTACTTCACAAGAAATAGACTGGTGCCTATCTTAGGCCAAGGAGTCAACTAGACGTATACAAGAGAATGGATTGCAACTGGCATTCAAGTTTCAAGGGGTTAGGACTGCTATTTACCTTACAAACACCACCCAAGGGTAAGTATTTAACTGTCTCTACTTACAAATATCCCAGTTGACATACAATCTTCTCCACACTCAACCTAAAACAATTTAATCCACTCCTTGAATGGAAGTTAGAGATTAAGCATGTGATACAGAAATCTATACCCCAGAATCTGAGAAACCCTTAGCAACTAGATTCAAAAGAAGAAAATGCATACAACAAATGGAGACAGATAGAAAAACACATGCAATAATGCATTTTTCATATAAAATGACATGAAACTAAACATATGTACAAGATGCAATCAAATGCAACTCATAAACTCCAACAGAGATAAAACAGCCAAGAAAATGCTCTATTTTTTGTTATTTTTCCCCCAAAAGTGCCCAAGTCTTCAACAACCCAAAATGAGTAATGTAGTCTGTATTTTATAGCAAGACTGTGTACCCAGCAACAATTACATGGCACTTCAAAAAATTTGCCAGATCCAATGCACCGTGAGAAATGGTGCTCAAAATATTGAATTGAACGTGCAGAGGAAGAAGGAGTAAGTGGAATTGGGATTCGTGCAGCTGACTGAAGATTTTCCATTCAAAGCGGTGGTTGGCACGTCCATCATCGACCCAAACCTCTGCATAACACCATTAATGTCAACCTACCCGCAGGATGTAGCAACTGCATGCCTTGGAACCTTTCCCGCCTGAAAACAGTCGCGGATACAAAGAAAAACCTTCGCTGCTACAAGATTTGAAACTGGCTGTCGATTTGCATTCCTTCACTGAGATTAACGGCTTCTAAATACCTTGAAAAGTCGCCAATCAATCAGAATGTGCCACGTAGGCACCCTATGCTTCTATCGCTGATTTTTTCCTTTCTTTATTTTGCCATTTTCACCCTGTATATGCATGTTCAAATGCATATACAACTACCCGCCTCTTGCCTTATAAAAAACCCTTGTATATGCATAAGCAAATGCATATACATACAACTGTATGCATACAAGGCGCGAATCCCAAATTAATATAGAACAAATTGAAAACACCTTCGGGTTCCGCCTTGTATCTCCTTTTTTATCTATCGCTTTGTACATTGCATATACAAATGCAATATACATGCCGCAGATTTCAAATTTTATAAAACAGGTTGCAATCGCTTTGAAATCTGACACTTGTATCATAAAATTCTTGTATATCGGCACATACAATGCCATATACATGCAAGCCGTAGACGCCAACTTTGAATTAGCCAAATTTGACTTTTAAATCCGGTCCGGCTTGCATATCGCGAATGTATATTCGCCTCTTATATGTTCGAACATACAATCACACCTTTGTATATCCGCGGGCCCCACCAAATGTATCTCAGCCGCTTTGCTTGCTGCTTGTACATCTTTTCCTTATGTATGCATCGGCCATCGGGTAAAATTTGGAGTTGGCCGCCGATGCATTTGTCTGGCCGATGATACATTGCACTGTAGCGATGTATGCGCGCCCCCTTTGTATATTTTTCATTGTACACTTCCTTATGCATCCGCTACAGTGAATCCGATATACATTCAACATTGTATAACTTCCTTGTATGCCGCCAATGCATCTTTTCATTGCATGTTTTTCTTTGTATCTAGTCATTGTATGTCTGAACATACAACACAAAATATACATGCAACCCGACATACAAGTAGGGAATATTCCTAGAATCTGTGATAGATTCTTCAATGTATATGCACCTTTTTTAAGCCTGATATGCATTGCGAAATGCATACAACCAATTTTTTTCATTTTTTCAAAGGCCGATTGAGATTTTTGACCCACCAATGCACATTTGACCTGCATGTATATACAAACAGCCTTTATATACAAAGTGACATGCATACAACATATTTTTGCACTTTTCAACTGCAAAGGCCAAAAGACTTAGAATTTTATGGATTTTTATGAAGGTGCCTGCGACTGAATACTTGAAACCCTAACTCTGAGCAGGCACCAACATTGGCTTTGTCTGGGGATGCATCCCTCTTGCCGGCATGACAAGAACTTCAGACCTCTGAGATGCAGACCGGTCCCTTATCCATTGGGCAACAAAGTCGAACGCTGCACCAACCTGCATCATAAATCACATTTTTTAAAAATTTACTTGGCGGCCCAGTGCCACCAAAAAGGAAAAACTAGAATTTTCCTTTGTCAAACACTTGATTTTCTTTTGATTTCTTCAAATGAAGCCTGAAAGCATTTAACCACTTGCAGCACCCAGGATTGCAATTGATTGTGCTGCTGCCCATTTCTCTTTCTTTGACAAATCTACAACAAGATTCATAAGCATCTACCATCCTCAGCGGTAGACTATCATCATCATATGAGTCACTAATGTTGCTTGGGAAAATAACAGACTCACATGAAACAAATGAATCCATATCAAAATTTTGCCCTTCATCAAACAAGAGCTCCTCTATATCAAACAAACAATACTCAGGCACAAGCAACATCTCATAATCAAATTCATTTTTATAAGCATGCAGATATTCATCATCATTGTGTTCAGTAATCCTATCATTAATGTCCACCTGGAATGTCTCAAAAGAAGGCAAAAATAACTCAGAATGCAGCCCTATGTCAAAAACCTCATAGTTACCCCTGCAACCAGCACTATCCCCAACTGTATGAGCACACACATCTGCAACTTGTCCATCCACCTCTGAATAGTGACCCTATTTTTCCTCTTCAACAATGCACTGATAGTCAAAAGCAAATTTTTCAACCTCTGCATCGTAGAGGTGGTCAAAATCTTCAAGGAAACATTCATATTCAGCATCCATATATATTTCATCATCTGAAAGGCTCACATATGCATTTGAATGCTGACAATCACTAACATATTCACTATCATCCCTTGAAACAACATCTTCTATATTCAGAGTGAAGCTCTGCATATCCACTTCATATAAATAATCAGAAATAACTGGGGTATGCCTATTGCTGCAGGACACAACCTCATATATATCTTTCATTTGATCATTTGAAATGCATTTTGCATCTGCAGGCTTTTCTTCTATAGGTTGATAACAATCTTTGTTTTCATCATTATAGGATCTATGCCTACATTTTCTACAACATCTTCTTCATGCATCACATCATGGCTGCACATACTGTTCTAGAATATATTTCCCTCTATAAAATCATCTTTTAATGAAAACACTGGGAAATCAGAAACATATTCACTTTGAAAACTGTTTTGACAACTTGCAGCCATGAAACCTACTGGCATTCCATATTTCTGATTATTTTCAATATCCATAACAAATTTAAAGGCCTGGTGAAGTGTGACTGGTTCTTTATCTCTCAATCTATAACTCATTTTCTTATCAAATGCAGCCAAATAAATTGTCAAGCACAGTGCATTATTGGGTCTCATATATTCTAGAATTTGCTTGAGCAACTTAATAAACCTAAGATTAAAGGCTGGAACTAGTTCCTCATCTTCCTTTTGAATGTTCATGAAATGTATGATCAATGAGGCTAAATCAAATCTTTCACCAAACTGCTCTAGGAATGCAATTTCTAAATCTATCCATGAAGAAACTGAACACATAGGCAAGTCTGAAAACCAAACCCTAGCATCATCCTCTAATGACTGAACAAAAAGTCTCATTACTACATCTTCGGACTCTACCTCATAATCTTCTATCAAATTACAAAAATTTTGCAAATGTTTGTTTGCAGACTCAAAATTTGATCCACTATATTTTGGCAAACATTTTCTAATTTTATTGGGAATAACATTTGGGTAACCACATATTCCTGTAAAATTCAGGGCTTTAAATCTTTCAATAAAAAATGGTCTTCTTTGAGAGCACAACCAGGGTTGCTGCTCTAGACTCATCATTTTTGAATGGAAAGATGTAATACCTGGAAATATGTTGCAGCATTGATAGGTTCCATCAACAGAGTCTCCACCTCTCACAGAGAGGACTTAATATCAACAAGGCACTTGTATCTTCTGGATTCATCATGCCAGCAAAGCACCACATGGTCATTTTTGGATCTTGCTGTAACAACTTCACTGGAAACTAGATTTTCCAGCCTTTACAATATTTTGACTCTCTCTCTCCCCAGCAAAGTCGCCATTTTGTTGGGGTTCTTCTAAATTAGCAGAGGGTTTGCCAGTTCCAATGCACGGGTAGATTCAGAAGACTAATACAGGAGGTTGCGTGAGCTGCCTCCCCTTCACTTCTGATTCTGCCACACCAAGGGGGTTATCCCTATTAGCTAAAGATTTGACACTTTGACTCGCCCAATGATAGAAAGATTTAGCTTTTTAGTAACAAGCATAATACTCTCATGTATGGACCAAGATTTATGTGATAAATCACATGGTTGGCAACATTCTTGGACATATTTGTCTAGTTGTGGATGAGAGTATGTAGGGGTCCTAATCCTAATCCTACAACTAACAGGTTGGATTATGGAATGGTTTGATATATTTTATTTTGGGTGCAAGACAGGGGGTTTTGGATCATAACTACTTCACAAGAAACAGACTGGTGCCTATCTCAAGGCAAGGAGTCAACTAGACGTATACAAGAGAATGGCTTGTAACTAACATTCAAGTTTCAAGAGGTTAGGACTGGTATTTGCCTTACAAACACCACCCAAGAGTAAGTATTTAACTGTCTCTACTTACAAATATCCTAGTTGACATACAATCTTCTCCACACTCAACCTAAAACAATTTAATCCACTCCTTGAATGGTGTTAGAGATTAAGCATGTGATACAAAAATCTATACCCCAGAATCTGAGAAACTCTTAGCAACCAGATTCAAAAGAAGAAAATGCATACAACAAATGGAGACAGACAGATAAACACATGCAATAATGCATTTTTCATATAAAATGACATGAAACTGAACATATGTACAAGATGCACTCAAATGCAACTCATAAACTCCAACAGAGATAAAACAGCCAAGAAAATGCTTTGTTTTTTGTTATTTTTCCCCCAAAAATGCCCAAGTCTTCAACAACCCGAAATGAGTAACGCAGTCTGCATTTTATAGCAAGACTATGTACCCAGCAACAATTACATGGCACTTCAAAAAAATTGCTAGATCCAATGCACCATGAGAAATGACGCTCAAAATATTGAATGCAGCGTGCAGAGGAAGGAGCAGGTGGAATTGGGATTCGTGCAGCTGACTGAAGATTTTCCATTCAAAGTGATGGTTGGCATGTCCATCGTCAACCCAAACCTCTGCATAACACCATTAATGTCAACCTACTCCCGGCATGCAGCAGCTACGTGCCTTGGAACCTTTCCTGCCTGAAAACGGCCGCAGATACAAAGAAAAACCTTCGCTTCTGCAAGATTTGAAACTGGCCATCGATTTGCATTCCTTCGCTGAGATTAATGGCTCCTAAATACCTTGAAAAGTCACCAATCAATCAGAACGTGCCACGTAGGCACCTTGTGCTTCTATTGCTGACTTTTCCTTTCTTTATTTTGCCATTTTCGCCTTGTATATGCATGTTCAAATGCATATACAACTGCCTGCCTCTTGCCTTATAAAAAACGCGTGTATATGCAAAAGCAAATGCATATACATACAACTGTATGCATACAAGGCGCGGATCCCAAATTATTATAGAACAAATTGAAAACACCTTCGGGTTTCGCCTTGTATCTCCCTTTGTATCTATTGCTTTGTACATTACATATACAAATGCAATATACATGCCGCAGATTTCAAATTTTATAAAACAGGTTGCAATCGCTTTGAAATCCGGCATTTGTATCATAAAATTCTTGTATATCGGCACATACAATGCCATATACATGCAAGCCACGGACGCCAACTTTGAATTAGCCAAATTTGACTTTTAAATCTGGTCCGGCTTGCATATCGCGAATGTATATTCGCCTCTTGTATGTTTGAACATACAATCACACCTTTGTATATCAGCGGGCCCCACCAAATGTATCTCAGCCGCTTTACTTGCTGCTTATACATCTTTTCCTTGTGTATGCATCGGCCATCGGGTAAACTTTCGAGTTGGCTGCCGATGCATTTGTCTGGCCTATGATACATTGCATTGTAGAGAATGTATGCACGCCCCCTTTGTATATTTTTCATTGTACACTTCCTTATGCATCTGCTACAGTGAACCCGATATACATTCAGCATTGTATAACTTCCTTGTATGCCGCCAATGCATCTTTTCATTGCATGTTTTCCTTTGTATCTAATCATTGTATGTCTGAACATACAACACAAAATATACATGCAACCCGACATACAAGCAGGGAATATTCCCAGAATCTGCAATAGATTCTTCAATGTATATGCACCTTTTTTAAGCTCGATATGCATTGCGAAATGCATACAACCAATTTTTTTCATTTTTTCAAAGGCCGATTGAGATTTCTGACTTGCCAATGCACATTTGACCTGCATGTATATACAAACAACCTTGTATATACAAAGTGACATGCATACAACAGATTTTTGCACTTTTCAACTGCAAAGGCCAAAAGACTTAGAATTTTATAGATTTTTATGAAGGTGCCTACGACTGAATACTTGAAACCCTAACTCTGAGCAGGCACCAACATTGGCTCTATCTAGGGATGCATGCCTCTTGCAGGCATGACAAGAACTTCAGACCTCTGAGATGCAGACCGGTCCCTTATCCATTGGGCAACAGAGTCGAACGTTGCACCAACCTACATCATAAATCACATTTTTAAAAAAATTTACTTGGCGACCCAGGGCCACCAAAAAGGAAATACTAGAATTTTCCTTTGTAAAACACTTGATTTTCTTTTGATTTCTTCAAATGAAGCCTGAAAGCATTTAACCACTTGCAACACCCAGGATTGCAATTGATTGTGCTGCTGCCCATTTCTCTTTCTTTGACAAATCTACAACAAGATTCATAAGCATCTACCATCCTCAGCAGTAGACTATCATCATCAATGAGTCACTGATGTTGCTTGGGAAAATAATAGACTCACATGAAACAAATGAATCCATTTCAAAATTTTGCCCTTCATCAAAAAAGAGCTCCTCTGTATCAAACAAACAATACTTAAGCACAAGCAACATCTCATAATCAAATTCATTTTTATAAGGATGCAAATATTCATCATCATTGTGTTCAGCAATCCTATCATTAATGTCCACCTGGAATGTCTCAAAAGAAGGCAAAAATAACTCAGAATGCAGCCCTATGTCAAAAACCTCATAGTTACCCCTGCAACAAGCACTATCCCCAACTGTATGAGCACACACATCTGCAACTTGTCCATCCACCTTTGAATAGTGACCTTGTTTTTCCTCTTCAGCAATGTACTAATAGTCAAAAGCAAATTTTTCAACGTCTGCATCATAGAGGTGTTCAGAATCTTCAAGGAAACATTCATATTCAGCATCCATATATATTTCATCATCTGAAAGGCTCACATATGCATCTGAATGCTAACAATCACTAACATATTCACTATCATCCCTTGAAACAGCATCTTCTATATTCAGAGTGAAGCTCTACATATCCACTTCATATAAATAATCAGAAATAACTGGGGTATGCCTATTGCTGCAGGACACAACCTCATATATATCTTTCATTTGATCATTTGAAATGCATTTTGCATCTGCAGGCTTTTCTTCTATAGGCTGATAACAATCTTTGTTTTCATCATTATAGGATGTGCCTACATTTTCTACAACATCTTCTTCATGCATCACATCATGGCTGCACATACTGTTTTAGAATATATTTCCCTCTATAAAATCATCTTTTAATGAAAACACTGGGAAATCATAAACATATTCACTTTGAAAACTGTTTTGACAACTTGCAGCCATGAAACCTACTGGCATTCCATATTTTTTATTATTTTCAATAGCCATAGCAAATTTGAAGGCCTGGTGAAGTGTGACTGGTTCTTTATCTCTCAATCTATAACTCATTTTATTATCAAATGCAGCCAAATAAATTGTTAAGCACAGTGCATTATTGGGTCTCATATATTTCAGAATTTGCTTGAGCAACTTAATAAACCTAAGATTAAAGGCTGGAACCAGTTCCTCATCTTCCTTTTGAATATTCATGAAATGTATGATCAATGAGGCTAAATCAAATCTTTCACCAAACTGCTCTAGGAATGCAATTTCTAAATCTATCCATGAAGAAATTGAACACATAGGCAGGTCTGAAAACCAAACCCTAGCATCATCCTCTAATGACTGAACAAAAAGTCTCAATACTACATCTTCAGCCTCTACCTCATAATCTTCTATCAAATTACAAAAATTTTGCAAATGTTTGTTTGCAGACTCAAAATTTGATCCACTATATTTTGGCAAACATTTTCTAATTTTATTGGGAATAACATTTGGGTAACCACATATTCCTCTAAAATTCAGGGCTTTAAATCTTTCAATAAAAAATGGTCTTCTTTGAGAGCACAACCAGGATTACTGCTCTAGACTCATCATTTTTGAATGGAAAGATGGAATACCTGGAAATATGTTGCAGCATTGATAGGTTCAATCAACAGAGTCTCCACCTCTCACAGAGAGGACAGAATATCAACAAGGCACTTGTATCTTCTGAATTCATCACGCCAGCAGAGCACCACATGGTCATTTTTGGATCTTGCTGCAACAACTTCACTGGAAATTAGATTTTCCAGCCTTTACAATATTTTGACTCTCTCTCTCTCCCCAACAGAATCACCATTTTGTTGGGGTTCTTCCAAATCAGCAGAGGGTTTGCCAGTTCCAATGCACAGGTAGATTCAACCAACTAATACAGAAGGTTGCGTGAGCTACCTCCCCTTCACTTCTGGTTCTGCCGCACCAAGGGGGGTATCCCTATTAGCTAAAGATTTGACACTTTGACTCGCCCAATGATAGAAAGATTTAGTTTTTTAGTAATAGGCAGAATACTCTCATGTATGGACCAAGATTTATGTGATAAATCACATGGTTGGCAACATTCTTGGACATATTTGTCTAGTTGTGGATAAGAGTATGCAGGGGTCCTAATCCTACTCCTACAACTAACAGGTTGGAATTATGGAATGGTTTGATATATTTTGTTTTAGATGCAAGATAGGGGGTTTTGGATCATAACTACTTCACAAGAAACAAACTGGTGCCTATCTCAGGGCAAGGAGCCAACTAGACGTATACAAGAGAATGGCTTGTAATTGGTATTCAAGTTTCAAGGGGTTAGGACTGGTATTTGCCTTACAAACACCACCCAAGGGTAAGTATTTAACTTCCTTATGCATCCGCTATAGTGAACCCGATATACATTCAACATTGTATAACTTCCTTGTATGCCGCCAATGCATCTTTTCATTGCATGTTTTCCTTTGTATCTAGTCATTGTATGTCTGAACATACAACACAAAATATACATGCAACCTGGCATACAAGCAGGGAATATTCCCAGAATCTGCGATAGATTCTTCAATGTATATGCACCTTTTTTAAGCCCAATATGCATTGCGAAATGCATACAACCAATTTTTTTCATTTTTTCAAAGGCTGATTGAGATTTCTGACCCGCCAATGCACATTTGACCTGCATGTATATACAAACAGCCTTGTAAATACAAAGTGACATGCATACAATAGATTTTTGCACTTTTCAACTGCAAAGGCCAAAAGACTTAGAATTTTATGGATTTTTATGAAGGTGCCTGCGACTGAATACTTGAAACCCTAACTCTGAGCAGGCACCAATAGGATGCATGATGAATTCATTTGGCTGTTCAAACCATTCAAGATTACCAAGGATGCTATCAGAAATGTAACTGGTTTAAACTCAATCGGAGGATTGCCCATGCTGAAAGCTGTGAAAAATCAGACAGTGACTAACACTACCGGTGCTAAGTTTGACAGAAGGGCAATGACAATTAATGACATTATTGAACCAGATGTTAAATTCTCCTCCATGGTGATTGGGTACAAGATTTACCACTCCAGCAGAGAAAATTCTATTTCTAGAACAACCATATATGTTGCTTACAAAATGCTAAAAGAAAATATTGATTATGACTTGTGTGAACTACTACAAAATCAACTGATTGAAAATTTGAACAAAATCAAGAAAGATAAGAAAAACACCTTCAAGTTTGGTACACTGATTCTATGTCTATTCTTTTACTTTATGAATGAAGTACCTAGGGTAAAAGGTGTGCACTAGACTAAGGATGAGCCAATTGCCATTCAGATTAGAAATCATCTTCGCAGCATTGGTGATTTCAAAACTCAGAAAACTGCAATATGGGGTTATTTTAAGAACTATCAGAGTATGATGCACTCAAGGGAAATAATCCTCAGTTCAACTGTTGACAAGTACAAAAATGAAATATGCTTCATGGTTGATACTGATTAGTGTTTGATGGAAGCAGTGGAACCCAGAACTGTTTGGATCATGCCCATGGGGTATGAAGTAGATGAAAAGATCCTGGACATATATGCTCAACATCTTCTAAGCAAGCTCAAAGACACAATGGTTGAAAGATTTGGAACTTATGAAGAGCTAAGTTTAAAGTTGCACACTGAGCTTAGAGAACCTAAAACTAATAGGAGAGTAAGAAAAGAAGTTGTGCAGCTAGCTAAAAATTTGGGCATAACTAAGGAAGTTGTGAAGAAATTTAGAGAAAGAATAGAGAAGGATGAGAAAGAAAAACAAGATAAGAAACAAACAGATGATATGGTGGAACTCTCTTCCATTTCAAGAACTACTAGAAGCTCTGCCACTGCCTCTAAAACTACAAAATTGGAAGCAAAAACATCCGGAAGATGGGAAAAAAGGAAGAAAACTAAAGCATAAGAGAAGAAGAAGAAGATACAAACTCAGATATTGAAATCAAGGAACTAAAAGCCACAGGAACAAAAGCTGCAAAACTAACCAAAGAAAGGTCCTACGGAAGCAAAAGGACTAGTAAAAAGCAAAAGATAGAAGATTATGAGGAATATGTTGAGAAGTCCACACTCTCCCTAGAAGATGTGATAAAATTAGTCGCTGTGGATGGTAATCTAAAACCCATGATTGAATTCTGCGATGAATACAATGACATGGATAAAAGGGTGTTGGAGGAAGCAACGGTCAGATATCTCAACATCTACAACAAGGCACTGATTGAGATAACTTATGAATTACCACAAAGTCTGGCAAATATCTTAGAGTTGAGAAAAGAAAATGCCAAGTGCAAGGACATAGAGATCAGGGAACATGAGCTAATAAATCTGTGTCCTCAAATTTCTCCTGATCAAATAGATATGATATTCAAGGAAGTCAAAGATGACTTTAGAAGCAAGAGGACAATGAACAAACTCATGCTTGGAGAAACAAGTGAAATCGTTGAAGAAACTCAAGAGATTCTTTTGAAAGCCTTGAGAAAGCACAATCTTCCCATAGTCACAAAAGAAGTTCCAGATGGTGAAGAAGAGAATATTATTGAGCAATAATCTGAGTTGGATGAAGCTTCAATTCTGGAAGAGGAACAAGCAAATTAGGAGGATACATAAATGTTGGATAAAGTAATTGATGCAGAAGATGCTCCCAATCCATCTGATACATCAGGGAAAGAGGATAATATTACTATTTTATAGAGCCCTCCTGATCAGGTAGTAAATGATGAACAAATAGGAAAAAGTTCCTCTGCAGAGAACATAGAAAAGGATAAAGTAGAGTTAGAGGAAGAAAGAGAAAAGAAAGATAAAGCAGAAGAAGATGGTGCAAACGTTTAAGCACCTAAAGCAGAGACTGAGAAATCAGGAGATCAAAAGGTTGGTTCTGAAATGGCTGCAAGAGACACTGTAGATGCAGTAAAAAGTCTTCTTGGAAATGAAGTGATTGAACTTGATGAACCTGAACTACTACAAGGCCTAGCCAATCCAGATTCTCTCTCTCCAATTCAACTAATGAAAATAGCATCTTACACCCAAGTTAAGGCTAGAGAAAAGATGTTAAAGTTCCACATGCAGGACAATGAGCTACTGGGCTTGCATCTAGGATTCTAGAAAAGTTAATGCCTACCTACCAGAAGAATCCATCTGATTCTCCCTCTGATCATCTAAAAAATCTTGTAAGTTCTGTAAATACTCATTTTGAGTCTCTTGAGAAGTCTGCAGAAGAAAAAGTTCAAAAAGAATTTTTGGATAAGAAATTTGGTGAAATAAAGACCCTGATAAGAAATGATAGAAGAATACTTGATGTCAGCATAAAGAGCATTCAGAATGCTCTGAGTGATGGAGGAGATATATATAGGTTTTGCCTATCATGGTTCAAGGTCAATAAGGATATTGAGAAGAAGATAAAGGAACAAGAACATAAAATATCAGTTCTTTCTCAAAATTTTGATCCCCTAACTGCCTCTCCTATAAGCCAGGAGTGTCAAGTAATTAGCTTGACAGATGAAATAAAAGGGCTTGCAAAAGAGAAAAACAATACTATGAAGAGGATGTGTGAACTTCGGGGATTGATTGCCCCTAAATTAGAGACAATGTTTAACGCCCTTTCTGAAGCTCAGACTACAACCCAGACCAGTGATTCGTTGGATCTATAAAAGGAAGAAGCATATTCATTTTTATTGAATAGGCACATCTCAATTTTGGATGGAATGAAGAGTACTTGGGCCTTTGAATTTGTGTAGATAAAAACCAGTTTTGCAGACATTCTAAAGTTTATGTAAATAGAACTTGTTGATTAATTGTACACATGCGACAATATTTACAATATTTTTGAAGAATTTTGGCTTGCGGATCCCTCCCTTTGCCATTTATGTCAAAGGGGGAGTGAAGGGCAGTGAAAAATGAGGAATTTAGCTGAGGGGGAGAACCTGAATAAGTGAAGGGCATAGGTGTATAGACAAAGGGGGAGTTGCACTAAGACACTTAGTCATTTTTCACTAAGTGTTGCCATCAATACCAAAGGGGGAGATTGTTGGCAAGAGACACTGCTTTTCTTGATAGGTGTTGTCATTGATGGAAACTAAGATCATCCCAATCATCTGCATAACACAAATTATTCTTACTGGAAGTTAGATTTAGAATTTGTCTAAGTCTGGACAGTTAGGAATAGAGTAGTAACAGGGTCTAGTATTTTGGTCCGTATCTCTCCGGTGGGAAGTCATGATTAGCTACGGATCTACGAGAGTCATGTGCATTGTCAAGATAGTCTAAATCTAGATTTTTGTCCTTCGGTGATGAAGGATTCAAAAGATATTAGCCTCTGAGTACCGGGTTCCAGTTTGTTAGAGTAGATAGAAGAAGAACATGCCGACCTTGCAGAAGGTCTTGATTCTGGATGTATGGAAGTTGTTTGTTGGACAAATAGCGATGATCAGTGATAGTGGCCAACATGAGTAATGTTTTTCAAGAACAAGTTTTGGTCCACACCTTAAGTTATGCATGGATCTAGCCGACAGAGCAAAGCATTCATTAAAGTTCTAAGTGTTGTTAAAGCTGACTGATAGATTGATTGTAGATCATGTTGCGGATATATATAGCCAATGAAATTGGATGATTCAAAGTGTGTGGTGTATGTGAATAAGGTGTATGTGAGAAGAATAGAAATCAAAAGTGTGAATGAAGGCATAACAGTAAGAAGAGCAGAGCAAAGATGAAATGTGTAAGATCAGTTTTTGTACTTAACCAGAATTGAAACTCTTGCATAAGTAGATGCTTTTAATTAGTTCAGATATCTATTATTCTATTGTAATATTTCTATAGGTAGTGAGCCTCCATTGAGTAGTGAGCCTGAATGCATGTGCATTCCCATTTGTAAAATACTTTTAACAGAGTATTAATTTTTGTGGGTTAACCCCCACCGTGGTTTTTCCCTTAACTGGGTTTCCACGTCAAAATCTTGGTGTCAAATGTGTTATTTAAGCTTTATGTTTATATGTTATTGATTGATGCTGAAATGTTTATATCATTAATTTGATCATAAGAGATAAAGGAAGATTGAAAGTAGAAAAGAAGAAAATGTGTGACAACTGATTCACCCCCCCTCTTAGTTGTCCGGACCTAAACCAACAAACACCTCTACTCAGTCTCTAACAATATCATCAGCTTCTACTAGCTTTGTTGTGGGAGATGTGAGCAAAGAGACCATTGATAAAATCAATAAATATCAAACATACAACATACTAGTTGAGTCCTAGGTTGAGTAGATTACACTTGACAGCCTCAATTTCATAGAAGAGGCAATGAACTATGTCAAAAAGTTGATGAAAAGAAAAAGAATTGGATATTAAGATGGAGGTGGCAAAGAAATAAGATGTCATTTGGCAAGGAGTTATACGGGACTAGCAGGAAACGACCAAAGTGGACATCAACATGTTAATCTCTAAAAATTTCATTAGAAAGGCTGATGAATATGACACCGTCTCCTGGTATAAGAGTGTAGAATGGAAATTGTTGATTTTGAAGAAAATAAATTTTGAATTGAAGAAGCTCTAAAAATTATGTAATTAAATAAAGTCAGATATCACCAATACTATAAAAAAGCTCAGTTCAACATCATCTGCCTTGATTGGTTGCCACAAAGATGTTTCAACTTTTCTCAAATGGATGAAAGAAGTGGATGAAACCTTGTTAACCAAGAAATTACACCTACTTAATACCATCATTTTAGGCACCAAGTTGATTGAATTGATTTTTAAGCAATTTAGAATTTTTAGAGCCAAATCATTTTCAAAGCAATCACATCGCCCAATTCAGAAGCTTTAAAAGAGAAAAACACAAATCAGTAGAGCTAAAAACTTGTTTCTTATTTTCTTTTGTTGCTTTATCATAATTATAAATTAAGTCATTTTAATATGACTTAATAAAGTGACTTTATAATTATAACTTGATGTTAGAAAAGTAATGACTTTTTAAAAATATTGTTAAGTTATAAAAAAAAGTTGGCTCAAAATTAGTTATGGAAGGCGAAGCCTATTTATACAAGGCTTGTTTGTAAAGTAAGGACTTTTGATTCTCCCACATTTGTACATTAACAGAAAGAGTCTATAGGTCTCTTCTTTTTGGAGTTAAATAAAGAAGAACATTGCTAGTCTATGAGCATATGTATAAATCTTTATGCTGGATATTTTTTTGTCAAACTTTTAGCCATTCTTTGAATATTTTTTGTCATGTATTGAATGAAATTAATTTAATTTAATATACATGTTTACCCTATGCAATTTTGAATGCAATAATTGGTTGTTTTCTGATCTATGAGTCTAAAAACCCTAAATGAATGAATCTTTCCTATGTTAAATTGCATTCTACCTTTTAAACATTAGTTGCATATTTTTATTAAAAACAATCTTCTTAAGGAATAAATCTATGTGTTTGTTCCTCCCCTTCTTCTAATTCTTTTCTTTTTTATTTCTTGGAAAGTCTATATTATTTTGGCCTCATATTAGCCATACCTAGGGCTTCCTCTCTTTTCTTTAGGTTTTAGTTGGTTGAACATTTCTCATTTTCTAGTTAAAAGCATACCTTAAAAAATTAAAACCTATCTTACGAGGGAGTTGTCCCTCTCAAACACAGAGGAAAATCACTAATTCAATAGCAATAGTGATTTCTCTAACTGTTGTACCCATTGGGTAAGTCAGGTTGCTTTCAACAAAATATTGCAATGACAAATCTATTTGCTAAAATAGACAAGTAGATTTTTCTCTCTTTTCATTTGTGAAAAGAGAGGTAGATTTATAGGTTTTTGGATGAAGAAGTGAATGGTTGTATTTAATTCACTTGCTTTAGAAACTCGAGTTTGCATTCACGTTAAAATTGATCTAATGTCATCTTAAAATTGCTTGCATGACTTTTGCTTCATTTAATTTAGGAATGTGCAAGCATAAATCAAGAAATTATTAATTTAATATTATACAAAGAATGCATAAAATAAATTTCAGTCCTTCCCAAATCTTTTTCCTTAATAAAAGCTTCAAAAAATATAATTTAATATTCTAAATAAAATATTTAATAATATATTTCTAATTCCTGACTATCTTTAATCAAAGACAATTGAGGATAAAAGAATAATTAATTATAATTTAATAATTTTCTTTTCCAACTAATTTTAGAACAAAACTTTTTATTTTATATAAAGTATTAGTTTTAGATAATTATCTTTAATTTCTAAATTCTTTCCCAAACTAATTTTAAAATAAAACATATTTTATAAATATTTTGCTTTATCCTTTTTTAATTTATTGTAACTTTTTTTATCAGTAAATGTAGCCATGGGGGCTGCTCCCTGCTATATTGATAAACAAAAGAGAAACAATACATATTTTAAACACATAAACTCCATTAACATGGAGCATTCATGCTAGGAAAGAAACAAAACCCTAGTAGCTATCTACACCTACAGTCTACTATATGTACCTAAACATATACAAAAGAGAGCCATGAAACTTCAAAGTGGAGTCCAGTTACCATTCGCCACCTCCTTTTTAGCCTCGATGGAGCTCTATAGCCATTCTGTCCCATCCAAATCATTCATTCCGAGCACTTGTTTTAGGAATTCCACACCCTTCGCCACCTTCTGCCTCCTTTGAAATGCCATACCTAGCTAGTTGGACAATAAGAAAGGATGCCAATCAACTAAGTTGCCACCCTAATTGAGTCTGAAGAATTTTCTAGGAAGAGGGACTCTATTACCATACCGATCCATTTTCAACACATCTTCCAAACCCCCTAAGAGTTTCTTCTTGATCAACGCCTTCGAAATGGACCTCACATCCTCTTTTAGTTCTCCCAAATCCAAAAGGGGGGCCATGAGCATTGATGATATGTTAGTATTCACCCTATAATGGTGAACTGCAACCAAAAATTCATCCCCCAACACCCATTGAACGACAAGGAGCATTCTTCATTTTAAATACACTTTGTAAATGCTTCTTAGAAACCTCCCTAAGGAAGGTCATTTAGCGTTGCGAGCAAGTTAATCTAATCAAAGTGTCCATAACTCGACCATCACACATAGAACAAAAGTTCCAGAGATAAAATGAATTCCCACAAACCAACCTTAATTTCAATCCCATTGGGATTAAACACAGAAGGTGGTGTAGAAGAACACTCCCAAGAGACTGAAACATAATTAGCAACCACTTTACTTGTTAATGTCGCCAAAGAGGAGTAATGCGAAGTGAGCATGGAGTAAGGTGAAGTTAATGTTTCATAAATGCCCATAGTTCATCTCATCATGAAAGGAGCCTCAAGTGATCTGAAGCAGTTGTCCCTTCCACCTCCAACTCCACCATCAAACTCACAACAAAATTTGTTATCTCATCGACCTCCGCATTGGCCTCCTGAAACACATGATTTATTCTATAATCCTCAAATTGCTCAATCAATTCTAGGTCCGTGTCAAGCAAAGGTTTAAACTTCCAACAAAGAGTCTTTTTAGTCCTAACTGCATTGATCATAAACAAAGAATCACCTTCAATAGCGACTTTTTCCAAACCAAAGTTAATGCACAAGTGAAGACCTAGGATTAAAGCCTGGAACTCTGCTACGTTATTAGTATTAGGGCATAGCCTCTTGGAAACCTCACAAATCACCTTCCCTTCCTAGTTTCTCATAATGCAACCTACACCTGATTGCCTTGGATTCCCCTTTGAAGCATTGTCGAAATTCAGTTTGAACCATCCAACAGAGGGGGTATCCATTTAGCCTCCTCGCACAGTCTCTGGGACTCATCTCCCCCAACCCCATCAACGGGGATTAATTTATTGTAATTTAACTCTGGTATAGAATACAAATTTAATTTTCCATTACTATTTATTTTATAAATTATTATTATTGTTTTACTCTTGTTATTATTTATTTGTTTTAATAAAATATGATCGACCTTTTAATATACTCTTTAAATTAATATATTTTAATTTAACTATGTAAAAAAATTTCTTTTTGTTATTAAAAAAGTCATTTTATTAATATTATAATTTAATTAATTTAATTTATTTTTCTAATCCAATTATAATTTTTTTACATAATTGACCGAGTCAAATTACCGAGAAGGAGGTTTATGACATGGGCATTTGCATGTTGTGGTAGTGCCCTGGAGAAAATATTTAAAATTTGACAAGTGGTTCTAGGACAGTAAGAAGAATCAAAATGTGATGCAGAAATTTGGTAATCTAGTGAAGAAAATATTTTAGGGCTAGGCCAAAATGATCCCTAAAACATGCTACAAGAATGACACTAAAATAAGGACAATTTGTAGTGTCAAAATTGCAGGGATGCAATTTTTGACATTATAAGCAATTACACAATAGGGTAGTACCTAGTGTAATATCGAGTGGAATCAATACACCATGGATAGTACCACTTGGGAAGATACTATAGATATGCAACAAATCAATCACTTGTTCTAAATGTGGTTGATTTCCTTCTAGTTGGAAAAATTGGTTTATTCATTATTTCTACATGATACTATAAACTTAATGTGATTTTAATTTGTTAGTATGCATTAGGATGATTGTAACGCCCCGCCAAGGAACCTAAAGGATAACACAACTAATCTTACAAAAAGGACAAATATATATATTTTTAAAACAAAAGAAATAACAACAATCATATATTTATTCATAACATTTAAATTAAGCTTTATCCTCTAGGGTTCCATGACTGCATTACTAACGAACTAAGACAAGGTCTAACCAACATTATGAATTAACTAACAACCACAGTTCATTCTAAGTCTACTTGCATCAGATGAATAAACACATACAATTCCATAGTATAACACCAGATAAGTAATCATTAGGGTCCTGTATAAAGGATTACGAGTACATATACAATTCCCTTTACAAGAGAGTACACCATTACATTGCTTACAATATCGCTTTCATGATTGCATTGGAGTACATACATCAAGAATAATAGTACATGATTCTACAAGGAAAGAACATAAATATATGTCTCCTTGAGCTAGATCAAGATTTGAAATCTGCTACAAGTAATACATCCTTCTCACTCACGATCAATAGCAAGAAAACCAATGGAGCTAAAGCACAACCACCCGACCATGTGGAACCCTAAGGTCCACCCCTTGTGCTAGGAGATAACATAAGGTCCCACAACATAAAACAGTCAGAAAGATAGAAGACTAATAGGTGTAAGGACTACACATGGCTCCAATACAACAGGGGTCAATATGAACAACACAAGTAACTCAAACATCACTTCCAGAGGCAATCACACAATAAAAGGGAAAAACACACTTAGGGAATGCTAGACTATAGTAGGGAAGAGTGTCATCGCATGGTCCTAACATGGGTTATCCTGGCAATCTCTCACTGGATGCCGGCCCCCATCCATGGGTTATTCTGGCCGTCCAGACGCCGACCCCCATCTATGGTTATCCTGGCAATCTCTCACTAGACACCGGCCCCATAGGGTGACACATGCGGAACCAACATTCCTTTCGTGAGGACAAGGAAGTTGATCTTGCCAACCATGGCCTTCTCATCCCATCCTTATCCTGAACGAGCACTACAGGCATGGGTGAAGCATCCAATTATCTTATTTAGTGTGGAAACTACCCAACCCTCTAAATTTATTATTAATTTATCACTGGGTTAAAAAATTCAAATGGGTTATCCTGGCAACCACTTTGGGTACCGGCCCCACATTGAAAGCCACTCCCCTACCTGCATCTAGAAGACCCTATTCATGAAGCAAGACAATTACCATCACAATGACAAGTAACATAAACAATGCAAGACATTTACCTTCTTGCATACAAAACATAATCACAGGGACCAATTCTTATATCTTTGTCCCAAAACATAAACCAAGCATGAAATATCACATTCTTATCATGATGCATTTACAACACAAAATACACCATTTCACATCACACAGAGCAAGACATTATCCATCTTGCATAGTCATCATAACCACATGAATAGGTACATTGAGCAAGGCATTATCCATCTTGCGCATGTATCATACCAACATGAATAGGAGGCAACATTTTAAGAATGCATTTCATTCAACTCACATGATGCACATAGAGCCAAACCCCACACAATCATACCCTCCTAGGCCTCTGGAAACAACTTCCCCAAATGACACAAGACTTGACACCATTAAAAACACAATGGTTACACATCACATTCACTTTCCAATGCACATCATAAACCAAGATTCCACAAATGCAACATATGATCTGATGCACTAATAATGGGTCTTAAAGAATGCAACATTAATTTCAATCATGGTCAATCATTCAAAAAACATAAAGTGAATCTATCTCAACAATGCAGAATGATATTATTCTAACTACTAGTAGCAATTACTAATATGATCAAATGATATAAGTGCCATAAGTAACAATATTTAATCCATTCCTATGCTATTGGCAATAGATAATATTAAGAGTCTTACTTAGACTAATTGCAAGGTTAACCTTTAGTAGTTGAAAGTCATGGACTATTATCAACGACTCATCATTGAATGATTTCTAATTAAAACCTAAAATTAATACTTCTACCTTAAATTATAACTAGGTTGATTCTATTCCCTTCAAACATAATAAGTCTCAGAAATTATCATCCAATTTAATTCGTTTTCCTTATACCATAATCTAATTTTTAGATAAAAGATATAACTTGATAAATGTTATGTTATTTCTAATGCATTTAAGAGAATATAATTCAATTCCAACATAAACATTTTCATAATCACTGCCCCATGTATGATTTCCAAAATCTTTTAAGTTATGTTCTATTATTAAATCCAGAATAGACTATATTGCTAATTTCAAATCCTAAGAAAAGAACTTAAAAACAAGAATCGGTCTTCAGATAACAAATATCATGTTTAAAGGCACTAAAATAAACCACTAAGGAAGAAACATACTAATATGATCGATTAAGATATGCAAGAACAGATACTATATCAGAAAGAATATAAATATAGAATGTTTTGATAATGATAAGAGATTTTGAAAAGGAAATGCTCTAGTAGACATGTATGCAAAAGTGAGAGCACAGACAAAGTGCATTAACTGTTTAGTAAATTGCCTCAAAGAGATGTCAAATTATGGAATGCAATGATTAAAGGATATGCACTGAATGAATTTGTAGATTTAATAACAACAACCAAGATGGCATATGAATTATATATCACTAATTGACACATATCTCTGAATTGACAAATTGAGTAAAACTAATTTTTGGATATGATATAGATAACCAGGGCGTGCACCACATATAAAAAATTTAGAGGAACCCAGTTCTTAAGAATAAAGTTATGGCTAACGCAACAGACTGCTAAAACAGAGACGGAATGGGTGAGAGATAGATAGTCACAAAATATTCATATCTCCAAAATGAAAAACTGGGTATGGCTTATTTTTGGATATAATTTAGATATCCAAGTCATGCACCATATATAAAAAAATTAGAGAAACCCAGTTTGTAAAAATAAAGTTAGGGCTAACACAACAGACTGCTAAAACAAAGACGAAATGGGTGAGAGATAGATAGTCACAAAATATTCATATCTCAAAAATTACAAACTGGGTATGGCTGATTTTCGGATATGATTTAGATATACAGGCCATGCACCATATATACAAACATTAGAGAAACCCAGTTCATAAAAATAAAGTTATGACTAACACAATAGACTAGGTTCAGAAAATGTAGAAGAGAATTCATAGAATATTTTACTAAATCTAATGCAACAATAAATCAGATTCATATCTCAGTCCATACCTAGAATATTATTTCTATCACATCTTCACAGAATTCCCATCTCGCATTCATTTTCCCCCAAGTCTTTTCTTCTAGAAACTATGGTTTATGGTGCCAAAACAAAAATAAAAACTTCCTGAGAGAGAGAGATCCCCAAAAAAATAAAACATATTCTCCATTTGAAATGCACGCTCCCCCCAAATTATGTCTTTATATTTCAAAATAAAGTTGAGCATGCATAACCACCCCCATAATTTCTTCCAAAAGATTCTCCTTTATTACTTTCTTACAATTTACTATTTTTAACCAAACCATAATTTTTCTCTGATTTTATTTATTTTAGAATTTGCTATTTATTTCATTTACAACCAAACAAAAATAGTTTCTTTCTACTTTTCTAAAATTAGTCTCTTACACAAAAGAAACAATTATTTCTAAGATTCTTCTTCCAAGTGGCCAAAATAGAAAATAATTACTCAAGACAATAATAATAAAGAAAGAGAATTTTTTTCAAACATAATAATACATATTTGTCCACAACTATAATTTACATAAAAGCATCTATATTTATTTATTTATTAAAAGTGCCTTCTTAACTTAATAATTTTATTTTAATGCAACAACTAACCAAAGCACTAATCGAACAATTTCAAACTCAATAATCTAAATGCCAAACAATGCCTGACACTATGCACAATCGAAAAGTATAACCACAATAACAGTGACTGACTATCATGCCCATATCGACAAAACTGATTGGGTGCAAAACCGGATACTCATCCTCTTCAAGGATGATGGCTAAGCTAGGAGACTATATGTTATCTCCATTCAATAGTTTCTATTGGTTTTAAGGCACGCTAAAACCTGTCAATTCAGGTGGAGTCGATGCCTAATACTTGCAACTTGCAGCACACAACACGGTCTATGCACAAGTATAATAAATATCAAACAGTTATAGAGTGAAAGAGAATCACAACGTCACCGGATGCTCATGAATGAGTGGTACGACATTGTCTCTTTTCACACCATGCAATAATCAGATCATCCTATAATACAAATTAGTCGCATAAAAATCAATTCTAACTTATGACAATCATAGTAAGATCAACATCATAATCACCTGAATGTAAAACAATGTCACAGCATATGAATTATCAGTGTCACAACAAGGATTATCAAAAAAACATGCTAACTATCATATGAAACCACACATGAGGATAATCAAGAATGTCACCAACATGAATATAGCATCTACCAACATCATATAATGTACAACATCAACTGTTTAACATACCCCAAATATTTTTATTATTTTACCTTCATCTTCATGCTCCTTAGCCAGACTATATGCACATCCAAGATGAGAATGGAGGGGCACTACAATGATGCATAATCTAAGGGGGGAAGGATGTCATAACCCCTCTCTAAACTAACTAATTTAATTTCAAGTTGTTATGTCGTAAATTTATAATGAATTAGTAAAATCAAACTGTTAAATTAGATGGGTAAGTTTAAAATGATTGATTTAATCATTAAACTAAATACATGTTATTAGAAAATAATAATATTATTTTAATACATGTTCTTAGAAATGAAAAATAATAACAAGACCTTTTATTACAATCAAATTAAAATTAAATTTTAGAAATATTTATAATTTTTCAAAAATAAAAAATATATGCGTACTTACATATTAAGGAACCAAGCCCAACCCCATACATTCTCTATGATTTGGCCCCCACCAACCTGGGCTGGTGTAAAAATACCTTGAGGCCGCTAGGATCTTGTATCCTGACTTACCTGTGACATGTGGATTGAGACATTTGCATGTTGCCCAGGGGGTACATCCCTAGTTTAAATTTTAGTTGTTCATGGTATAGTGTGTTGGTTAAAACATGGCATTGTGGTTGTTGCCACTAAGGTTCAAAGCCTCACTGGGCTATTTGGTTGAGTTTATTTTTCTAAAAAAATAATTTAGTAAGTTCTCTTATGGGGATTTTATTTCTATTTTATGGATAAGTGAGAAAAGGATAAAAAGGAAGAAAAGGGAGAAAGAAGGGTTTTTTTTCTTTATGAGGATTTTTGGGCTTGTTTTGGGAACTCTTTCTCTAGGTCAAAGGGCGCTTGGTCTACTAGTGAAGTTGAAAGGTTTTGAATGAGCCCACCAGGGATCAAGTCTTGTTGAGTGCAAGGCCCTCGACACCATAAGGGATAAGGTCGAAATCGTGCCCCAGGTGAATTTGGCGGAATGGATACCCCTCTGTCCTTGGCTCTCAATTGAACCTCCTCGTGCTCCCGTATCTGATAGCAAAAACAATCTTGTGGATGATCTCCATAAATAAAATCTTGAAGCTTTTTTGGTGAAGGAGAAGGAGTTCATGATCTAATTAATTTAAATTAGGATTTATTACTTTTTTTAATTCAAGCATTCAAGGTAAGATTTATCAAGTTTTATTTTTAATTTAGCAATTATAATTAAATATCATGTGCTTAGTTTTTAAATTTTTAGAGGAAGAGTATTAATGTTCTAGAAAACAAATTTGTTAAGTATTTTTAATGAATAAATGTCTGTATTACTATTTATAAAATAATATTACACATATTCACCAAAAATGTCATTGAATTATATTTATTTTGGAAATAAATTTTATTTACTATTTTTATTGATTTGATATATATGAATTGAAAGAAAATAAAATAATAATACAAAGAAGTAATTTAAAAGTAGATTTGAGAAATTTGAAAATCTTTTTAATTTATATGATTCCATAATTAAATTATAAATTCTCTTAAAATGCATTTTATATATGTATATATAATCTTTGGATTTATAGTTAGTTTTGAAAAGAAAATAGATAGATTAAAATTAAATTATTCATAATTATATATCTATTTGATTTTTACAAATTAGAATTACAATTTTTTGATTTATAAAGGAAAAATATTTGTATATATATACAATGTTACAAACTAGAAAGCACATATGTATAAAAGAAATTTGATTTAGTTCTATTATTTCTATTTTCATAGAAACCATCTCATTCTTCAAATAATTAATTTCTTAAAAAAAAAGAGGGCTCAGAGTTATAAAAAGTTGCCTGGCCTTATATATAAAAAAGAAACCATGTTTACTAGCAGTTGCACAAAATTTAAGTGCAACAATCGGCCCATAGGATGAATGTTATAGTGTAAACAAAACCAAAAAATAGATAAAGATAAAAAATAACATATAATAATTGTGTAATTTGAAGGTGTAAAGAGATAAGATCACCAAAATGAAAGGTTTAAAAAAAAAAACTTACAGAAATATGACAACAATAGCTAAGAGAAAAATAATGAATTTCTTCAACTGAAAATGAGGAAGACGTGAAAAGGATAACCTTTCAAAGGAGTTTGTTTTTACCCTAAGGTGCTTATAAAAATCTAATCGAACCAAGGTGGTCATTGTTCTTAAATTCTATTTTATTGCTAGGATCTTGTATTTTATCACAGTTAAAATAAGCACTCACCAACTTGCAAAGACCTTTGTCTTTACCAATATTGTTTCATACATTTACAAGATTTTGAGTTTCATAGATAGCCTCCAATGGATCCATCCACCTGGGAAGAGGAGCCACATAGTGGTAAACCATAATTCCTTTGGCCTATTCTTTCCTTCTCCCCCCTTTCATTTGGGAGTTGCCCAAGTGGTTATTTCTCAAAGGAAATTCCAAAGAGGCCCTAAAATGTTTAAGAGAAATGGAAGAAATGAATGGAAGGGTTATTTCACTAAGATTTTGACATGTTATTTTTCCATCACCTTCTTCATCTTATCCCTCTCAAAAGACTTATCATAAGTGATGACCAAAAAATAGCTAGCATAGAAATTTCTGAAGCCATCTAATGAAGAAGAGATAATTTTTTTGATAATTATGACACGACTTAAGATCACTATTCAATTCCATCCAAAATGCATAAAACAGAGAACCAGGAACTTTTGATTGATTCTCCAACAGGGGACGCCTAAGAGCTAGATCAATGGAGGTTGCACCATTGTTCACCTTGTGGCCACTTCCCTTTATCCCTATCTAGCACATACATTTTTAGAAACTTCCGGTTTAGTGAAGGATGTCAAAAAATGTGTTGCATCTTTTGCATAAATAAACCTTTGTACATGGCATGTTATTCTCTTGCATGGGTTTTCTCTTACACAAAGAAAAGCATTGTTACTTCATATTCACCTTTTCCTTGATTTTAGATGCATGGTGAAATGCCTATCTCAATGTGTCTAATGTAAGGAACTACATATTCGTGTATCTAAGTGGTGAGAGTCTTTTTTGTACTTAGAGGATGTGAAGGTGCTCGACCATGTTCCTATACAAGCATGTAGAGTAGTCATGGGAATCATTAGTGCAAGATTTCAATTAGCATTCAAGAAATGATCTTCAAGAGTGAGGCAAGAGGATGAGGCAACGATGATCTTTCCTAAAGCTCCAATAGATGGAAAGTCAATGCTTACATAGAAGGGCCAAACACTTTAACTATAATCATTGCATCTAAGCTTATAAATTTAGTTTCTTGTATAAGAAGAATATCTAGTTTTCTACTTTGTAAGAGGTTTTTGAGGTAGATTATTTTTTGATAATCTCCTAAACCTCTTATATTCCATGAGACAAATAACAATGTTTACTTGAGTTGATGGCTTTGGCTTTGAGGGTTGATTGCATGTTAACATGTGTCCCAACTGTTATGGTTTTTTTGCCACTTTTGTTTGCACATTTATGTTATTTTTCCTACCTTTAGTGATCTAAGTTTCTAATTGGAAGAGGGGAAGAAAGGAGGTTCCATCTCTTCAAAAATTTGTTCACTAATGCTTCATCTCTAGTTGAATGGGAAAATAATCTCTTTTCTCACAATCTACTATGGCAAGACTTTTTTCTGTAGGTCAACATTTGATTCTTTTTCCTCAAATACTTCATCTAATCTATGAAGGGATTGGATTTTGAACAATTCTATTTTTCCTTCAACTAGCTCGCTAAAACCTTACATTGGGATCGACTTGAGTGTTAGCTTCTTTTGAATTTTTGGGCAATCAAAAAGTATCCATGTTCATGACATATAATGAATTTGTATTACATCCATTCATTATCAAGTATTTAAGAGAAGATTAATTATCCCATTTTGAGTTGAGAGATTTAAGAAGTGCTTTGGAGGTTGAATACCACATATTTTCAAGCAATAAAGAAATTTGTTTCCTTTGGAGCAACCCGCATTTTTTTAGGTCCTGTCATGTTTCTTATGAATTGGAATGCATTTTCATGCCACAAACTATGCAAGGGATAAAGGGAAGTTAAACCCAAACTAACACCTTGGATGAAGTTTCTTCAAAAGGATCAAAGTTAGGATTGTAATTATTCAAATAGAGACTAAATGGGCCAAGGAACAAAGGGCCACTTCTAAAAATCATAAATTTATCTTCCTTCTTAATTAAGGGGGCAATAAAAAGCCCCTACCACATAGTGAGATTTCAATGCTAACAAAGATTTTGACCTCCATTCTTCGTCTACCCATTGTTCTAGCCACTTAGGGGAAGTCCATATCCTAGAAAAATTTCCCACTAGTGCATGTTCTAGGAGATCCACCTATCTTTAACCAACACATCCTCAAGGCTTCATTCCATCTCTTGATGTTGTGGAGATCCATTCTTTCCTTAAAAAGCTTGTCATTTTCAACAAAATCTAAGACAATCCTTTTCAACAAGTTGTTCTATTCACCTATTGAATGAGAGTAAATGGTCTCGTTCTAGTAGGAGGGGAGGAGACATGGAGGGTTTAGACACTAAGAAGAGAAAGAAAACAACAACAATAGATAAGTAATTATGGCCCTGATAGAAGAATTCCAAGACTAAACTATAATTTAATGATTAATGCTCAGTGGTGAAAATTTAAGGAAGGTTGAACAAGAAAATGAAGTTTAGAAGTTTAATCACTATAGAAACATAATTTGTTCACCCAAGGAATTGATCTCAATTAATTAAATCAGTCACCTAATGACTAAATCAAATAGGAATGAATCCTTGAATGATGGGATTTTAGTTTTAAATCCCTCTATGATACAATGGTTGGTCAATGCTTTATTCAAATCAAACCTAGTTACTAATTTAAACATGTTAACTAAACTTAGTAGAGATGAATGGTCAAGACATGATGTACATATCATGTATACATGAATTAGTACAAACAAAGAATGTAATTTATTAAATTTGACAAATGAAATTATGGTAATGGAAACAATGTGAACTCTCCCTAACTAACACTAGTTAGGTCTTTGGGGTGTTTACAATGTTATCATCATGAGGCAAAGAAACATAATATATAGAAGAAATAAAGATGGATCATCACATAGGGAAGCATCATGCACCTCCTGCTTACACATATTATGAATAGACATAAATGTATGCAAAGACTAAGCATAAACACTAATCTGTAAAGAGTATGATCAACATTAAACTTATAAAAATCACTGTCACTAGTCATGTGAAGTATAATCAATAGACAATTGGAATGAACACCTCAAAAGAGTAGAAATATATGATTTACAACTGATATTGGTTTTCTAATAGAGATCCAATTGTCAATGCACGAGCATTGGTTTTCCCTTAAAAAAGGAAAGACCAGGACTATTTTAATGGGTCATTCATGTTCTCACTTGTTACTGGCTACTACTCACATCTTTCCTCATCCTCATCATCAAAACCAAAATCCCATGTACGCACCACATAGCTGCCTTCAATTATTCCATGACAAAATTTGGATGCTGACACGAGAAAGATAATTATTGAATCAAAGAGATTCTCTAAGATTTCTACTATATGCGGCTTTCACCACTCCTTTTACCTGCAGCCTTTTGCATAGACTCTTAATGTAAATCTTGTTTTAATCGAGGCAAAGAATGCACACATATCATCCTCTGAAATAGGTCCATATTGCTATACATGAGCTACTAGAGGATATCTGACAAAGTATATACTATTTACTACTCCTATGGAACAAGGCTTTAAAATATTTTCTTTGATTCTTGTTGTCCATTGAACTGTGGAGAGACATGCAAGACAATAACATAAAAAAATGGTTGTTTACTACATGGATAGTAAAGGGCGCATCTTCTAACTATCTAAATATTGAAATGCCAAGTATTAAATATGACATTCTTTACCATATTGATCCACCTATTTGCATACCAACTTGAAACGGATAAATGTACAATATCAGAAGGAAGACTTGGTTCATCCAGTGGGTCCACTATAATGTCAAACATTTGAAGTTTGTAAGAAAGGCATCATCGTAATAATGAGTTCAATTTACTTATTATAACAAAGTTACATTGACTATAAAGTAGATATTAAATAGTATAAATGCAAAGGACACAATAGCAATTTAGATTTTACTACAAATGTGAGACGTATAATTTACATAATACATGAACATTTTTTTCTTATATGTACAATTGTAACTTATAAACACAAAAAATGGAATTCATAGTAATTGATTTATGTAGTCATTGTAGAGGAAATGTATGGTCTGAATAGAGATGGTGGAAGTAACTGCTTGAAGAATTGGACTGCCTAACTTTTGATGGGAGTATTTGAATGTTGGCGTTACAGAGTAAATATAGAATTTTATATGATGATAGGAATGGATATGGTTTTCAAGCCATTGTTATGTCTTGACCAATTGATTCCCTTCCTTTTTGTCAGATCTTACTAATTGTAGAAATCACAAACTTAGTTGTCTTGTTAGGTTATAATTCCTCATAAGAAGCGGGTAGATGCAGTTCAAAAGGAAGAGGCCACAGTGCTCTTGGTATAATTCATAAGACCATTTGTCAAAATCGCAAATGCATATTTTTACACATCCAGTTTCATTGTCAACAACCAACCTGACTTTATGGTCGTATTTGAAGTCAAAGAGCTCAGAATAAGACATAGGTATCATGATTCTTGTAGGCTCCTATATCATCTTTGACATTTTCTCTTGGAGGGGGTAGGGGATTTGTAGTTCCAATATCCTAAGTATGACTTCTTCTGGAAGCAGACAGTGGTAGTTTTTAAACCAACTTGCAATCCATGACTCTCTATTTTTGTACATGTCAATTTCCGTATTCAAGAAGGTCCCTTTCACACCACCTACATAAATAGGAGAAATATGTGAAGAGGATGTAAGGTTGCAAATGATAAAAATGTTAATCTATCGCTCTTGATTTATATCTTAACAATGAATCCAAACAAATTCATATTGTTTAAATTTGAACTCATGGAGTAAGGTTTACATTTTCCATTTGTATCAGCAGAATTACAGGGTGTAGAGTTATCAGGATCATGGATCATTGGATGTAAACGCTTCGTGCTCTCTATTGACCATACGATTCAAGAAAGGAAGCAATATTATAGTTATTAACGAAGCTGAAATGTCAATGAAAGTAAAAGCAAAATATTTTTTATATATAATAAAATTTGTAATACAATATTTAATAAATGTAATGTTATTAAAATATTTTTATATTATGTTGTTTTAAATTAATATGGATATGTTTTATTAAATGTAATATTATAAATATTTTGTTGTTTTAAAATAATTGAATAAATGTAATGTTATAAATATTATGTTGTTTTAAATTAATTGAAAAATGTAATTTAAATTTATTTTTAATGTAATAAAATTTGTAATGTAATATATATATATATATATTAGACTGGAGGAATTGGGTAGCCCCCCTATAAACTGCAGTGTGCCTGGTAAACTTTCTTATTTTCTTCACATGACCAGTGTGCCTGGTAAACTTTCTTCACATGACCGTCCGTACCATGGGGACGAGGGGAAGACTGGACCTTGTGACCTTCTTTACCGCAACATAATTTTTTAGCCAATCAAGCCAGGGCCCGCCCCAAAATATTTTTTATATTATGTTGTTTTAAATTTAAATTATTTTTTATATATAATAAAACTTGTAATGGAACATATAATTCCATTTTTTATTAATAATCAAATAAATAATAAAATAAATAATTTAAAACAACAAGAAATCAACTGCTTACTTGTATATCCTTTAAAAATTTGAAGGGGAAAAGAAAAAATTGAAACCCATGCGTTGTCAACAGAGGGTGAGGAGGAAGGTAACCGTATTTTTATCTATTTCCTGTTTGGAACAATTTCTGGAATAATTAGCCGATGGAAGCAATTTTTTAATTTTGATTTTTTAAACAGCGGAACGGTCGGGAAAAATAGAAAATTCAGCAACTTTTCTCTGGCAATAGCAGGCAAACAAGATGACAAAATTCCAGGAGCAAAAGGCCCCACATATAACCTATCGGCTAATTATCCTACAAACTATGTTTATTATCCCACATTTCGTAGCCAAAAAAGATTAAATTGTTTTAAGACATTTTGAATGTAAATAGGAAGGAAAATATGCGGTTGTGGACTGCCTTGGATGAATCCTATAAGTATACCTGGTGTTGAGAGTTTGTTCAACCAATATCCTACCATAATAGCGCCCAACCGTTTTGTAAATAGCTATTTTTTTGCTAAATAATCTGTAATTGTCCCACATTTGATAGAGGTATAATATGAGAGCAAAATGTAAATACGAAATGTGAGAGAAAGTTAAGTAAATAATAAAGGGCCTTGGTTAATGGTCATAAATGACGTAATCCCTATTTGTTGCTCAATTTGAGGCTATAGAACTCTTCAGTCACACTCCAAGAGAATCCTAATGGTTGGTGAATATCAATTGATTTTTGAGTGAAGCAAGAGGTCCTCCCCATGTGGTCTATACCAAATTATATGATATTTTTTTTGTTTCGTAAGCGTTGGAGGTCACAAGGGGGACCTCCTCCCCATCAACATATCCACTTAATCAACTTAATCTACTTAGAAGCCACATAGAAACCACATGTTACTTGGGGGATTTGAACTTGGATCTCCATCGTGAGAACCATTGGCCTATGCCATTCAAGCACAACCCTGTTCACCCAAATTATATGATATTTTACTTCTTTTGTTGAGAGAATAATTAATTTAATGAGATTGAGATAATTTAGCATAAATTGATATTATGAAATTTAATTGAGACAAGATAAAAAATTTGGGCATCACTATTCTATCCAGGTAGGTAGTAGCCAATGGGAAACTATCCAAGGAATTAGCACCCTAGAAAGTGTTGCATACCTGCATTCATAGTCGCCTGACCTTAAATCAAACCAAAACTACATTCTTATACACCTTGATTCTGTGGATACTAATATACATATGCAATTTGGGTAAATGAAGGAGGTTCCCAAACTTAGGTTTTTGTGCATGCAAATCCATGAATTTTCTTAGTCAAGACTTGGAATTTTGCAATGCTGCAAAATTAATAAGATTAATTAATAGAAAAAAAAGATTAAAACAAACTAGAACTTAGAGGAAATTCTAAATGGATTTTTCTTATGTTTCCATGGCTTTAGGTTGAATTTTGATGTAGGACACAAGCTAATATTTCATTTACTTGGGGGATTTGAACTTGGATCTCCATCGTGAGAACCATTGGCCTATGCCATTCAAGCACAACCCTGTTCACCCAAATTATATGATATTTTACTTCTTTTGTTGAGAGAATAATTAATTTAATGAGATTGAGATAATTTAGCATAAATTGATATTATGAAATTTAATTGAGACAAGATAAAAAATTTGGGCATCACTATTCTATCCAGGTAGGTAGTAGCCAATGGGAAACTATCCAAGGAATTAGCACCCTAGAAAGTGTTGCATACCTGCATTCATAGTCGCCTGACCTTAAATCAAACCAAAACTACATTCTTATACACCTTGATTCTGTGGATACTAATATACATATGCAATTTGGGTAAATGAAGGAGGTTCCCAAACTTAGGTTTTTGTGCATGCAAATCCATGAATTTTCTTAGTCAAGACTTGGAATTTTGCAATGCTGCAAAATTAATAAGATTAATTAATAGAAAAAAAAGATTAAAACAAACTAGAACTTAGAGGAAATTCTAAATGGATTTTTCTTATGTTTCCATGGCTTTAGGTTGAATTTTGATGTAGGACACAAGCTAATATTTCATTTATTTTATATTCTTCTAATTGATGGTGACCTCAATGCACTTCCATTAGGGAACTACAATCTCTCAGTGAGCACCATTGGAACCGTATGGTCTTGGATCTATTTGATCTTGAGTGTGGTAAGTTGATGCAGGAGCATCCAAGGTGTAAGAGAAATCTTACATCACCCAAAAATATTGTTTCTTTTTCAATAAGGGCTAAAATTAGTAGGGTTACTATTTTTATTAAGTTGACATTTGTGCACGAATGAACACGAAATCTTAAGCCAATGGTGAAGAAATCACTTCAATATCATTTGTCATTTGTGGGATATTAATATTTTTATTTTTCAAAATCTTGATAAAATATTCGAAGTCAAATTTGAGGCACTTAGAGGCTCCGGATGGGCCCGAAAATTGGCTGAAAATCAAAATGTGCTTTGGACATGCATCTTTTCGAGAGCTTTCCAACGATATATTATGATTGAAAATCCAACGATAAGATCTAAAGTTATGATCCCACGAAGTTGTACTACCAAAATTTAAAAAAAAATGAAAATATCTTCTTGGAGGGAGTTACAATTTCTAGAATATTATGGGGTGGTTACACATTCCAGATAAAGGAGGCAAATGGGGGTTACAGTGGGGCAGTAGTGCAGATGGTGGCTCTGGCTTGCAAAGTTTTGTAATTAGAAAGCCCATGTGGTTGTAGCTTGAAAATCTTCTGAATATTGTAATGTCATTACATTGAGATAATAAAAATCATGTGTTTCTTTATTGCATTCATTGTTTTATTCTCTATTATTGTTGTGTGTTTGGGTTGGTAAGGGGAGTACCCTTCATCCCAAGTCTCTAGACAAAGCATCATTATTGTTCTATTGGATAACTACACCTATTTGTTAAATTTTGTTTCCTATATCATTTAAACAATTGAACCCCTTTGGCTCCACTTGAGTTTCCAGCTAATTAAACTTAAACTTTTAAAAATATATGACTAATGCTAAACTATAACTATGTGATAAAATTAATTGATTTTTACTTAATGATCCAAAGAGTCATTACATGTGGTTTCAAAGCAAGGTTTAGAAGGTAGGGTACCATTTCCATAGATTGTTTATTGTCGATTATTATCCACTTAGATAGAACAACAATGTTCAAATTTTGTATCTTAGGGATCAATTAATTTTGAGAATATCAAATTACACCAAATTATCCCAATCTTGTGAAATTAATTTCTCTCTCAACAAAAGAAGTAAAATATCATATAGTTTGGTATTGATCACTTGAGGACTTTTTTGTTCGCTTGAGGGTTAGTTGATATTCATCAACCACTAGGATTCTCTTGGAGTGTGACTAAAGAGTTCGCAAATCTTGGTACATAAGCAAAAAATGGGCAATACTACCCCACCTTGTGTACCCATAACAAATTAATACAATGTTGTCATTACAACACAATTTACATTTTTATCAAAAACTTGTCAATCAAGTCTCTTTCCTTGTTTAAAAAGGTTAAAAGTCGATAAATTCATTTTTTAAATGAAGTCACATAGCCAACTACACAATATAAATGTATCATGGCCTATGGCCTATAACCCTCAAAACTGAGCAACAAAGAGGGACTAGGTCATTTATGGCCATTGACCAAGGCCCAATCCTTTTATTATTTATTTAACCTGCCATCAAACTACATATTTGAATTTTTCTCACATATTATATCTGTCAAATTTGGGACAATTATTAATTATTTAACAAAGAATTTAGCTATCTACAGAGTGGTTGATCACTATCAAGATAGGTTGTTGGCCAAGCCTTAGCCTCAAGGGATTTTAAAGTTGTCGTATTAGTAATTTTTTTTCTAGTTTAACTCCCAAAAAATGTGGGATAAGCAACTCAAGCTATCTCACCAAAACATTGTGGGTACTCAACCCTATGCCTTTGGACTTCATCCAAGGCAATCCATGGCCATATAGACCTTTCTTGTATTTACATTCAAAAGGTCTTAAAAGAATTTAATCCCCTTTTAGCTATGAAATGTAGGATAGGAAACATAGTTTCTTATAGGTGTGTGTGTGTGTGTGGGTGTGTGTGTGTCCTATCCCACAAATGAAATGATTTCTATGAAAATAGTAATAACGAAACTAAATGGAATTTCTCTTATGCATATGTACTTTCTAATTTGTAACAATGTATTTATACATATAAATATACAAAGAGAATTATTGTTTCTCCTTTAGGTCAAAAAGCTCTAAAATTTTTGACTTACAAAAAGAGTTCTCAAACAAAACCTAAAAATGGACACAAAGAAAATAAGCCTTCTTTCTCCCTTTTATCCTTTTTTTCATTTATCCATAAAATAGAAATAAAATTCCTATAAGAGAACTTACTAAGAGTTAGGAATAAAGGAGTCGTACCCCATAGTATTAACTAAAAATACAAAAGATTATAGAGTTTGAAGGGCTACTCCATTGAAGTGCCAAAAAATTCTCCTATACATTTATGTTATACTAGATATTAAACTATCTATAGCTTAGATTGTATACATACTAAAATATCATCCTTATCCTTACTATTTTTTTTATGTTGCCATCTTCTACAATATACTCACTGGTGGTGCCTACATGAGTATTCAGGTTTCAAGCATTTAGATATGCAGGAACCTTCCATAAAATTCATAAAAATTTTATGTCTTTCAGCCTCTGCAGTAGAAAAATGTGCAAAAAACAGAGTTAAAATGCATGTCACTTTATATATACAAGGGTGTTTGTATATACATGTGGGTCAAATGTGCAATTGGCGGGTCAGAAATTTCCATCGGCCTTTGAAAAAATGAGTTATATGCATTTTTGAATGCATATTGGGCTTGAAAAGGTGCATGTACAAGGGGGAATCTTTCGTAGATTCTCAGGGATATTTGCTGCTTGTATATCGGGCTTGTATGTCTGAACATACATTGACTACATGCATTATAAATGTGCAAAGAAAAATATACAAGGGTGGAATATGCATTGAAGATTCTCGAAATGTTCTACAGATGTATCAAGGGTTTGCTTGTATATTGTGTTGTATGTTAGCACATACATGCGCAACATACAAAGGAAAATATGCATTTCTGGGCATACAGGAGAGAATATATATCGCATATTCTAGGAAGATTCCTTGTTTGTATGTAAAGGGGTTTGTATGTTTGTATTTATATATTCGACATACAAAGGACATGTACATTGAAAAATATACAAGGGAGAGCACATACATTTGCTACAGTGCAGCGGAGATCCATTCGCTGGGTCCCGCAAGTATATACAAACGAGTTTGTATATGTTCAACATGCAAGCGCACAAATGCAAAGGCAAGCATACAAACCAAATTTCAAAGGGTTCTTCCAATCCAATTCATAAGAACATGGAGTCCGTGCCTTGTATGTATATCCGCGTTGTATGTTTACACATACAAGCCGATATACAAAGGAAAATATACAATCTGGACCCGATTGAAAATCAAATGCAGAGAATACTTAAGGTTTGGGGTTCATAACATGTACATTGGATGCTTGTATGTGCCGATATACATTGCAAAGAAACAAAGGTTAAGATGTAAGCCAGATTTCAAGGCGGATGCAGTGTGTTTCATAATTTTTGAAGTCCGCACCTTGTATGTATGAGGTGAATGTATATTGCACTTGTATGTGCAATGTGATATGCAAAAGGGGGAGATACAAGCCGGAACAGAACTTGATTTCAAGTTGTTCTATAAAATTTAAGGTCCGGCTTGTATATAAAGTGATTGTATATGCTTTTGCATATACAATGGGCGAAAGGGCAAAATGCATGTTAGCGGTGGAAAAGTCAAGGAGCGAAGGGGTGTCTACGTGGCACGTTATCACTGGCTGGTGACTTTTCTGCAGGATTTTGAGCCGTGGATCACAGCGATGGAAGGAGGATCGACGACTATCTTTCAAGTTCACAGCAGTGATGGATTTTCTTTGCATCTGAGGCCACGTTTAAGCGGGAAATACTCTAGAGGCACGCTGCTGCTGCGTCTTCAGAGCTGCGAGTAGCTGGGCATTGATGGCGATACACAGAGGGATGATCGATGGAGTGACAGGTTACCAACCCAATTTTATGAGGAAAATCTTCTGGCTGCAATGCAGATCCTGATCTCACCTGCTTTTTCCTCTGTTTCCCACCTGCTGCATTCATTTTTTGGGCGCCAATTTGAAGATGCATTAAATCTGGTGACTTTTTGACTTGCCATGTAAATTTTGCTGAATACACAGTCTGGGTATAAAAGGCAGACTGTGTTATTGTTTTGAGTTTGTTCAAGACTTGGGCAATTTTGGGGGAAAAATAATGAAATACAGAGCATTTCCTATTTGTTGTATCTCTGTGGAGTTTATGAGTTGCATCTGAGTGTATCTTGCACATATGTTTAGTTTCTTGTCATTGTATATGAAAAATGCATTGTTGCATGTATTTATCTGTTTGTCTCCATTTGTTGCATGTAATTTCTTCTTTTGAATCTGGTTGCTAAGGGTTTCTCAAATTCTTGGGTATAGATTTCTGTATCACATGCCTAATCTCTAATTTCCATTCAAGGAGTGGATTAAATCGCTTTAGGTTAAGTATGGAGAAGATTGTATTTCAACTGGGATATTTGTAAGTAGAGATAGTTGAATACTTATCCTTGGGTGGTATTTGTAAGGCAAACACCAGTCCTAACCCCTTGAAACTCGAATGATAGTTGCAAGCCATTCTTATGTATACGTCTAGTTGACTCCTCGCCCTAGGATAGGCACCAGTTTGTTCTTGTGAAGTAGTTATGATCCAAAACCCCTGTCTTGCATCCAAAGCATAAATTCAAATCCATTCATATTTCCAACCTGTTAGTTGTAGGATTAGGATTAGGAACCCCCTGCATGCTCTCATACCTAACCAGACAAATATGTCCAAGAATGTTGCCAACCTTGTGATTTATCACACAAATCTTGGTCCATACATGAGAGTATTCTGCCTGTTATCACAAAGCTAAATCTTCCTGTCATTGGGCGAGTCAAGTTAAAATATTTATCAAATAGGGATACCCCCCTTGGTGTGGCAGAACTAGAAGTGAAGGGGACGCAGCTCACGCAACCTCCTATATTAGTTGGCTGAATCTGCCTGTGCATTGGAACTGGTCAACCACCCAATTCGGAAGAAAAACCAACACTCACCATTACCAATATCTGAGTCTTCAGTCTCCACTACAAAGGACTGATCAACTCCTTCGGCATCTGCCACCCTAGCCACCCATTTCAGAAATTCCAAGCTCCATTTAGTTGTGTTCCTGCGCTCCTCATTGGCTCCAATTTCCCTAATGATGAAGGGAACCCACGACCCTGATTAATGAGGGTTAATGGAGGGCCATAAATATTTTCCTAGAGGAAAGCCCAAACTCAGTACTGCATCCTCTAGTATCTTCTTCAGATCTCTTCACCACCAACTATTTATTTCTTCCATCATTTTGATGGCCACGTTTACCAACTTGTCTGCCTCCACATTTTCTTCCTTGAACATGTGCCTTACTTGGAATTCTTCAAAGTTATCTATTAGTTTTTGGCAACAACTTAGTATGTTATTCAATTTCTAGTTTGGACACTTGCCATTTCTTATGGCAATAACTATTATCAGTGAATCGCCTTCATTATTGTCTTCTTTAATCCAAGTTTAGTTCCCAATTGAAACCATGTATGCACTGCTTGGATTTCTACTTCGTTGTTAGTTCCTTTTGGAATAATTTTTTCATTACTCCTATTATTGATCCATCTTGATTCTTGATGATGTATCCTACCCCTGATATACTAGGATTTCCTCTTGATTCCCCATCAAATTTTATTTTGACCCATCCCTCTTCTAGTGGCCTCCACTTTGCTTCTGCTCTTACTTTCGATTTTGGATGATCCCAAGACTTCCCATGAATGGGAAGTATCTCCAATCCTTTCCATGCTTTTATAGCTTCACCATCCCATTTAGTGAATGATTTATTCTTCAGGGATTGGTTTCTTGCAACATTGTTCACTAATTCTATAGTTGCGCTCTCCAATTTCTTGGTAAAATTATCTATATCCATTGACTTATCTTAGAAAATCCTTTTGTTGGTGCTCAAACATGCAATTCCACCAATCCTAAAGACTCGACACCAAAACCTCAGGCCAGGGATATGTTGTGCTTAGGTAGTGGGTAAGGCTTATGATCAGATAGTGACATGAATGGACCAATTGCTATGAGTGGGTAAACTCACCTTTGTCTTTTGCCTTTGCAAGGCCAAGAGGGGTGTTCCCTGAGGTCTCAACAACATTAATAATAATTTAGACACTAGGTCCTTGAGTAGCTATACCCAATGTGTTATGAACCCCCATAATTGTCACTAAGTTCATGTTAGCACTAGCTACATACAAACCTATTAGACCTCTGATAAATAGATGAAAATTCACTCTTACCTAACACCCAAAGATGACAACAATATTGTGTTTCCCTAGGAGATGAATCCACTTAACATTACATACACATGAATAAGAGAGAAGAGCATATATACATGATTCTCTAACAATGTTCAATTTTAGAATTGCATCAGGTATGATTGATTTTACAATGTTGAATCATGCAAGCATGGTGGTACCTAAACCTACTCCTACAACTAGTAAGATAGAGGTTTTAATAATTTAAAGATGCTGGCCCTTCACCAATTAGACCGGTGCTTACTCCATTGGGAAACAAAGTCATCCATTGCAAGAGGGAAAGAAATGTAGTTGTAGAACATAAATGAAATCATATGTGCATTATCATACAATGCATATATCTCATCTCATATAATGGACATGTTGGAGTAGAATACCATTGAGAGGGGGGGGGTGAATCAGTGATATACAAATTTCAAAAAGACTTTGAGATAATCTTTCAAAGCTTTGAAAGAGAGACAACTTCTACTAAATGGAGATGAGGCATTATATAACTATTAACATCATGAGAGCCATAACTGACACATCAATATCAAGAATGCATCAAACACTATTGAGACAATCTATGTTAGACACACAAACAATTGATATCATAACTTAGGGATTAATTTGAAAAGTTTGATTGACCAAATTCAAGATGGGCAGAGAATACCATTACAAACAATTATGTATGATGAATATGGGTTAATGTAGACTAGATAAACATATGATATGCAAATAAGGAATCAAGCATATCAGAGATAATAACAAACCCTAACACAAATATTGTCCTGAGTGGAAAACCCTTTTGGGGAATAAAAACCACTCAAAATGCCTCATTGGCTTGGTAGAAATATTCACAATTACAGGCCTCACTAGCTTAGAAGTCTCACTGACTTGGCATTATACCTCATTGGTCTTTTCAACAATGTCTCACTGACAATATTGCCTCACTGGCATACAAAATCCAAAATGCAAAAATTATATACACAGAGTATATCCTCTATTTCTCTACACATCACTTCTTATCATCCTCTTCTCTCTATATTTTTTCATTTGGATGCATAAGAATTTATATGTAAGAAATAATACAAAATGTGTCTGTTAATATTCTTCGTTGAAAACCTTTTATCCTCTCTGCAAATATCATCTTCATCTGAAAAAAAATAAAATCATTTCACTTCTCTGTATGACCATTTCCATTTATGAAGAATAAAATCATATCTCTCAAACGAATCTTCACACAAATGACTTTCATATTTTAGGAGCCTTCAATAAAAATTTTATCTCAAAAAATCTTCAATCAATTTTAATCAATCTGCCCTGTTCATCATTCATCTTCCTTGCATAAAATATTTTCAAACAAAATCCATTCACATTCTTCTCCTCTCTGAATAAATCATCTTCATATTCCTTTCTTCTACAATCTCCAATCTGCATTCTCACACAAAATCCATTTTTATTCAAAAACCTTATTCACAATGTCATTAAGATGAAAAATCTTTCATCTTCCTCTTCTCTATACATTCACTTTAGCCTACAATCTCTTCATCTCCTTGCAAAAACAAAAATCCATTCACCTGCAAAGAAAATTCTTATTCACAATGTTATGAAAATAATATTTCATATCCCTCTCTTCAAAAAACCTTCAACCTCTTCATGTTCTCTACAAAAAGAATATAATCTTTATAAAAAATGTCTTTGATTTTTTTAAGAGCCTTAAAAATATCTTCATAACCTGAAAAAAAAAAAGTATGCCACAATATCCACCTCTGAAAGTCACTATTTTAAAAAGAATAAAATCTTCATAAAAATCTCTCCCTTCTTTAAAAAAAAAAATTCCTTCTTTTAATATTTTCAAGTGGCACGAAAGAGTGAGGCCCACTTGTGTTTTAAAATTAGAAAAAAACTTCATAAAAAAAAACTCCTAAAAAATCTCCTTGAAATCCTCAAAAATCTGCATTGAAATCTCCTTAAAAATCTCCTTTTAAAAAGACTAAAAATAGTCTTATAAAAACTTGTCTTTAAATGTAATCTTTGAATTTCCTTTTTGGCACTCATGCATATAAGAGAGGACATGTGGGAGAACGTTCCAAGACCCTTTTAATAGGTCAACATTAGTGAATGTGACTTAGTATAGTAAGTCACCAAAGAATTAAAAGAAAAAGTGAACCCATCACCTTTAAACATTAGAAGTAAATGTTTAGATTTTCACAAGAGAGTTAGGATTAGAATTTTTTACTTCAGAATTATCTTTTCATCCTTTTGAAACCCTTAGTTACCACAAAAAAAAACTTCAATCCTGAATTGAAATTTTTATGCAGATGATCTGTGAATATCATCATCAAACTGAATGATAGGCCTTTTTAATCTTTGCATACAAACTAGGCTTTTGCATAGATCATGGCAAATTTTATTTTTCATTTGACCTTTGTACCAACATTGTGCCTCAAAATCAATAGCACTATAATCACTAACACACACTGACAAACCAATATTAGAAGCATGACATGAAGCAACATCAAATTCTCTGAATGGAAGAATAACCATTACTTTGGCATACCAATCTAACAGGAAGATAATCAAGAACCTTATCACAAACACTTTGTCTCTTTTGACATGAACACCATGGCCAATTCCTTTGCACCAACTAATATAATCTGCATGTAAGAATTATGTGATGCCTTTTTGGAGAGACAAGAAACCTCTTATCTTAACTTGATCAATCAACATGACAATGCAATCATTATATGTGTCAGTTGAGAAATAGATCAAAGCACACAGAACCTTCAACACCTTGCTTCTTACCCTAGTGATCATTATCACCATGTCACTTACCTCTTATCTTGAACAACACTAAACATCTTGCTGCTCTTATCCTGAAGACATCCTTATGTCATGACTTGAATGAATGATTACTAATGAAACATCAAATGAACTTCACCATGAAGATAATGATCAATCAACTCAATACATCAATTCAACATGATAATACCATGATTAACACAACTCCTTTTTGACATCAATAACAATCAATCTCCATCAGGACATACTCAATAATCCAAACAGAACTACAAAAACCCACATGGAACATAAAGAAAGAGCATTACAAAAGCTTTGCAATGAATTAAAATACTATCACATACTTCTCTAACTTCTGTTAAATTCATACCACCAAATGTGGCAAGAGAGGATGAGAAACTAGGTTCAAACACCCTCCTAAATAATTACAAACTACCCTGAAGACATACCATTATATGAATCTATCTTTGAATAACCTTCCTATACTTTACAAGGTGCACTTTATCCCTTTACAAATTAGACTACATCATTTGATGCCCTAGAATACTACTGAGACACTTGCAGTCCAGAAATTGGTTCCATGACCAAACTTTTTTACAATTTAAGAACATGTATATATGGCATTACAAATCATTGTTGCATCTTGGACACGTAGATCTAGAGTAGTCAACACATTTGAAGTTTGCCCATACATGTTGCATCAGAACCACATGGGTTGTACCACAAAGCTCTGCATATTTAGAGTGTTTGCCCATGCCTTGGTACAAAGATTCCATCATGGAGGGGTCTACAATAGTCATGGAGTATATGGATCTCACCTCCCATGCCCTCGGGCTTCAAAATGATCATTAATTGCAGCCCAGAGAGTCATTAGAATGTATCATCACATGTTGAAAAAACATGAAAATTCTGAGTATTTGGTCTGGAAATCAGAATTACAGAAGAACTAGGAACCCCGCAACATTTTGAAAAGTGAAAATTCTAAAATTCAAAAAGGATTTGGACATTAGGTGCAAATTCCAAAATCTAAAAAGGATTTGGACATTTTGAAAAAGTGTAAATTCTAAAATCCAAAAAGGATTTGGACATTTTGGACAAGTGCAACTTCTAAAATACTAGAAGGATTTGGACATTTTGGACAAGTGGGTTGCCCCAAGGGAAATGGGAAACTTGGAAGAACTTAGAACTCAGGGATTTTTGGATAAGTACAAATATCCTCTAAAAACCTAAAATTCCCATTTGACCTAAATCTCCCAAAAAAGTTTCATATGATGAAATATGATGAACATAGCCCGAATCTCTAAAATCATCAGAAAATATTAAGTTTTGTCCCCTCAAACTGAGCGCTGAAAATGAGGGAGTCTGAAAGGATCTTGGAAAACATGAAAAAACCAAAATGAGCTAAACACCCAAACAAATGTCCCAATAGATGCAAGGGGGTGCCAATAACCATAGCCTTTGGTTTCATTAGAAAATTCCAAATTATGAGCCTCCAAATTTAGCGAGGGGGAATGGGATTTTCGGAGGACGGTGGAACCAGGAATGTCCTGATGTCCCTAGAAAACCTGAAATTCCCAAAGTGCCAAAATTCCAGAATGAAAGGGCCACTTGATGATGGGTGACACAAATTTCCCCCATCTCTGAGATCCTCAGAAAAACCAAGTTTTGACCCTCCAAATTGAGTGAGAGGAAATGTGGATTCTTGAGGACAGGGAAACTAAGAATGTCTTGATGTCTCCGAAAAACCCACAATCCTAAAAGTGCTCAAATTCTGAAACAAAAGAGCTAATTGATGTTGGGTGACACACATAGCCACCATCTTCAAGATCATAAAAAAATACCATGTTTTGACCCTCCAAATTGAGTGAGGGGAAATGGGCTTTTTGAAGGACAGCAAAACCAAAAATGACCTGATGTCCCCAAAAAACTGAAAACCTGAAAGTGCCCAAATTCCATAATGAAAAATTCAGTTGATGCTAAGTGACACACATAGCCACCATCTCCAAGACCATTAGAAAAAATCATTTTTTGACCCTCCAAATTGAGTGAGGGGAAATGGGGTTTCCAGAGGATAGCAGAACCAAGAATGTCCTGATGTCTCCAAAATCCTAAAAGTGCTCAAATTATGGAACGAAAGAGATAGTTCTGGGTGACACACATAGACACCAACTTCAAGATCATAAAAACATGTTTTGATCCTCCAAATTGATTGAGCGGAAATGGGGTCTCTAGAGGACGATGAAACCAAGAAAGTTTTGATGTCCCTGGGAAACCCAAAATCTTGAAATTCATCAAAACCACTGAACAAAAGGTCCATTTGTTGTTGCATGATGTACTTAGCCACCATCTTTGATATTATTTGGAAATATTAAGATTTGACCCTCCAAATTGGGTGTGGGGGGGTCTGGAAGGATCTCAAAAAAACTGAAAAACCCCAAAATGCAAAAAAGACATGGAAAGCATGAAACAAAGGAATTTTATGGGAATTTTTGAAACAATAAGACATGGCAAAGGCATGGGGAAGGTGAAATAGTAATCACAACACAAATAGACAGAGGCAAACCCATTGAATATTTCTCAGATTGATTATCAATAATGAGTGAAAAACTTCCTAGTCGACAATGAGGCATAAAACAAGGGACCTTTTGAAAAAATTATGCACGTGCCAACATTGGATCTGATTGGGGATGTGTGCTCTAGTAGGAACAACGAGGATTTGGTTATCTCTAGATTACAAACCAAGATGCTAAAAAAGGTGAGGGATGGGAAACAAAAGCAAGCCAATATGTACAAGGCAAAACATAGTACATAGGATCACATACAACCAATGACATGGAATAACAAAGGTAAATGGGTATGGCTGTAAATGAAATTTAGAACACTTGCAGGTCAGACCCTACAATTAAGATCCATGGAACTTTGCCATGGATAAACTGTTGCATGCCATTTTCCTCTATCAAACATGATCCTACTAAAGGAGATGATCTCCCTCAAACCATGGCTACACTAATCACCCAACAATAATGAGAGGAACACCCTACTTGCATGCACATGAAAATCACTAAGGCCAAGAGGACAGCATTGGAACTAAACATGAAGCTCTTCCTCTTTCCAAACAAGTTCAACAATGCAATCAAAATACATGGGAAAGAAAAGACTCCCACAACCCATGCCATCTACATTCATACGATTGCTAGCATCCTGAAATGAGTTGAGACAAATTTTAAAAGTCTCAAACTCACACAAATGAGGAAAATATTCCCAACCCATGCAATGACCAACACAAAAAGACAAATCTTCTTGTACCACAAAGTGGAAGGTCTCAAAATCAAGTATGTAACTATGATGAGCTGCAACATAATGATTTTGGTGTTCACAAGCACACTGCAACTTAAGTTCAAGCACCTCACTATCATCTGCATGGTGGACCCATCTAAAAGACTCAAGTTTAGACACCTCACTATCATCCACAACAATATAAGTTGCACCTTCATCATAAAGAAAAATTTCATAATCAACAGTGTTCACATCAAGATCTCGAAAAACCAATGACCAACACATACCATTTTCACACATGCTGATATCTTGTTGCATATTTGGATCAAAGAGTTGATCCATATATTCATCATCATCAACAACAAAGGAATCATATTTAGGCATTTTAAATGATGGACTGAATCCATCCCATTGCCTCTCCATTTCAATCTCATCAAGGAAACTTTCTACATCACACATGCTACTGCAACTAAACACAAGATTGTCCCTTTCCTCATCATCACAAGGAACTTTATTCGTACCTTGCATAACTAGGTCATCATGAAAGCATGCACCATAGAGGTCGCACTTACTAATGCCAATAGTTGCAGAATCATCTAACCGAAACTAGTCAATGCATAAGTCATCTGTAAAGGAAGAACATTCTTGAGAAATGCCACCGGAAGCATGAGGAACTTCAACCTCCATATGAGCATCCACAACATCATAGTCATTAAAATCATCTTCAAGAGGAATAAAAAAAGGGAGCTCATCAAATAAAAACTCATCATTGTTATCATCCCCATGGATTAACCCATGCAATTGTAAATAAGTGCATATGCAATCAAGATCCTCTGGACAACTGTCACAAGATGTTGCATCACAAACCTCTATCCTCTTGACCACATTGTCAAACTAATTCCACATAGTGTCTCTATTACCAACACCACTAACTATGGTAGGGCCCCTAAAGGAAACCCAACGTTTGCAATATTATCTATCTCAAATCAGTTATCATTGAGTGCAGACATGTCACTATCATCTTCAAGTTGGGATTCACATGGCAAAGAAACATTGTCATCATCGCCAAGGGATGATTCACCCAACTAAAGATAGGTGGCCACACTATCTTCTCTTTCATCACAACTGTCATACAATGTTGCCCCACAAGACTCAACCCTTCTAACCACGCATTCAACCTGATCAACTACATTGTTTCTCCCCATTAATCCATTTCTCATAACATTTTCCTTTGGGGATAGAGACTTTGTGCAATGTATTCATTTCTTAGTCTTTCCATGGCGTTAAGGTAGAAGTAAGCCTACTGCAAACTAGTAAGCTTCAAGTCCTCCTGTACTGCACTCAAACCAACCTTATATGCTTCAAAAAACATGAATGCAAACTAAGACAAAAGGTTTGAGAGCCTTTGGAATCTTTGACAGTGCAACAACAAACCTGTGACTAAGGTCCTTGCTAGATTCTCCCTCTTGCCTTATTACATTTGTCCATTTCTAGACAAGAGCAGCAGGGTCTAGGCCAATTGCATACTACTCCAATGCTACCACCAGCTCATTCCAAGAAGCAAAGTGATGTTTCAAAAAACCCACAATTCATCTCCTTGCCATTCCACTAAGAGATCTCACAAAGAACCTCATCCACATGTCCTCATCTTCAAATTCAAATCTATCCATGAATTATGAAAACATGCCCATCAAAGACTAGCATCTGACTAAATACCTCAGTTGTCATAGTTTGCATTTCATAACTGACCCATGAGAGGTCCAATTGTTTGTAGATAGTGTCAAGGGGAATGGAAGGAGACTGAGCACTTAAACAATTTGGAGTAGCAGGAAGAGTATCAAATTGCACACTAGACTCAAGCAACTTGATTTGATTTTCAATTTATTTTTGTTGCCTAATGAGTTCATTTTGATGGTGTAGGGATGCATGACCTTGAGAATATGTTGGAGATGAAGTATCACTGAAATAATTTGAATCATACTCATCCGTATAATGCCTAGGGCATGGATCATAAGATGAAACATAAGGAGGGGCTGCCCCATCAACATATTCATACCTAAAGGGCATGACTGGAAATTAATGACATGCTGAAATAGAACTACATTTCTTTCTAAAATAATCTCATTGCACAATAATTTTTTCTTTAGGAGAGGAAAGAAGAAGCAATTATGTACCTTGATCTGTTGTTGCACCAATGTGGAATATGAATTGTTGCACCATTAGTAGGCATGCATCAGTAGAAAAACTTTTAATCATAACAACGTAGTCACCACCTCATAAAATGAGGAAATTCTTGAAGTTGATAGAACCACCAAGGTTGAAATATTTCTGGATCCACTCACTAGCGAAGTCTTCAAATTTTCCAGAACCATGTTTTTGTTGGTTTTCAAACATGCAATTCCACCAATCCTAAAGACTTAACGCCAAAACCTAAGGCCAGGGATATGTCATGCTTAAGTAGTGGGTAAGGCTTATGATTAGATAGTGGCATGAATGGACCAATTTCTACGAGTGGGTAAACTCACCTTCATCTTTTGGCTTTGCAAGGCCAAGGGGGGTGTTCCCTAAGGTCTCATCAACATGAATAACAATTTAGACACTAGGTCCTTAAGTAGCTACACCCAATGTGCTATGAACCCCCATTATTGTCACCTAAGTTCATGTAAGCACTAGCTACATATAGACCTATCAGACCTCTGATAAACAAATGAAAATTCACTCTTACTCTGTACCCAATGATGATAGCTATATTGTGTTTCCCTGGTAGATGAATCCACTTAACATTGCATACACAGGAATAAGAGAGAAGAACACATATACATGATTCTCTAATAATGTTCAATTTTAGAATTGCATCAGGTAAGACTAAGTTTACAATGTCGAATCATGCAAGCATGGTGGTACCTAAACCCACTCCTACAACTAGCAAGAAAGAGATTTTTATAATTTAAAGGTGTTGGACCTTCACCAATCAAACTGATGCCTACTCTATTTGGCAACAAAGTCATACATTGCAAGAGGGAAAGAAATGTAGTTGTAGAACATAAATTAAATCATATGTGCATCATCATACAATGCATATTTCTCATCTCATATAATGGACATACTCAGTAATCCAAACAGAACTACAAAAACCAACATGGAACAAAAAGAAAGAGCATTACAAAAGCTTTGTAATGAATTAAAATACTATCACATACTTCTCTAACTTCTATTACATTCATACCAACAAATCTAGCAAGATAGGATGAGCAACTAGGTTCAAACACCCACTTGAATAATTACAAACTACCCTAGAGACATACCATTATATGCATCTATCTTTGAATAACCTTCCTATACTTTACAAGGTGCACTTTATCCCCTTACAAATCGGACTGCATCATTTGATGCCCTAGGATACTGGTGACACACTTGTAGTTCAGAAATTGGTTCAATGACCAACCTTTTTTACAACTTAAGAACATTATATATAGCATTACAATTCACTGTTGCATCTTAGATATAGATCTGGAGTAGTCAACACGTTTGTAGGTTGCCCATACATGTTGCATTAGAACCACATGGGTTGTGCCAAAAAACTCTACATATTTGGAGTGTTTTCCCATGCCTTAGTACAAAGACTTCATCATGGAGGGGTCTACAGTAGCCCTAGGTTGTATGGATCTCACCTACCATGCCCTCGGGCTTCAAAATGATCATTAATGGCATCCCTGAGAGTCACTAGAGTGTCTAATTGTGTGTTGAAAAAATGTGAAAATTTTGAGTATTTGGTCAAGAAGTCAAAATCCTAGAAGAACTAGGAACCAAGACATTTTGAAAAGTGCAAATTCCAAAATCTGAAAAGGATTTGAACATTTTGAAAAAGTGCAAATTCCAAAATCCAAAAAGGATTTGGAAATTTCAGACAAGTACAATTTCCATTTAATATTGAAAGGATTTAGACATTTTGGACAAGTGGGTGCCCCAAGGGAAATGAGAAACCCAGAAGAAGCTGGAACTTAGGGATTTTTGGAAAAGTGCAAATGTCCTCAAAAAACCTAAAATTCCCATTTGATCCCAATTTCCAAATGAAAGTTCCATATGATGAATTATGATGAAAATAGCCCAAATCTCTGAAATCATAAAAAAAATTAAGTTTTGACCCCTTAAACTGAGCACCGAAACCGAGGGGATCTAGAAGGATCTCGAAAAACATGAAAAAACCCAAATGAGCCAAGCACCCAAACAAAGGTCTGAATAGATTAAAGGGGGTGCCAATAACCCATAGCCTTTGACTTCATCAGAAAATTCCAAGTTCTAAGCCTCAAAATTAAGCGAGGGGGAATGGGGTTTTCGGAGGACAATGGAACCAGGAATGTCCTAATGTCCCTGAAAAACTTGAAATTCTAAAAGTGCCAAAATTCTAGAATGAAAGGGCCACGTGATCTGTTGGGTGACACACATAGGCACCATATTTGAGATCATCAGAATAAACCATGTTTTGACCCTCCAAATTGAGTGAGGGGAATGGGGTTTCCAAAGGACGTCGGAACCAATAATGTCCTGATGTCCATGAAAAAATTGAAATCCTGAAAGTGCCCAAATTCCAGAACGAAAGAGCCAATTGTTGGGTGACACACATAGACACCATCTCCAAGATCATCATAACAAACCATGTTTGACCCTTGAAATTGAGTGAAGGGAAATGAGGTCTTTGGAGGACGACAGAACCAGGAAAGTTTTGATGTCCTTGGAAAACCCAAAATCTTGAAATTGGTCAAAATCCCTGAATGAAAGGTCCATTTGATGTTGCATGATGTACTTAGCCCCATCTTCAAGATCATCTAGAAATATTAAGATTTGATCCTCCAAATCAAGCATGGAAAACAAGGGGGGTCTAGAAGGATTTCAAAAAAACCAAAAATGCCAAAATGCCAAAAAAGACATGGAAAGCATGAAACAAAGTAATTTTATGGGATTTTCGGTAACAATAAGACATGGCAAAGGCATGGGGAAGGTGAAACAGTCATCACTAAACAAATAGACCAAGGCAGGTCCATTGAAGATTTATCAAATTGGTTATCAATGATAGGTGAAAAAATTCCCAGACAACAATGAGGCATAAAATAAGGGACCTTTTGAAAAAAAATTAGGCACGTGCCAATACCTTCCATAACTCCCAAATGATTATTGAGGGGGTAATCGTCCAAACGTTTGTGAAGGTTGTTTTCTTGTGCAAGATTGGCAATGAATTGAAAAGTGATAACACATCCTGTGGTAATGGACTGCACCATTTAAGTTTTCTCATAATATTTTTCCAGCAATGTTCTATATAACTAGACCCAAGCAGAAGATGGTCCACTGATTCTTCTACTTCCTTGCACAATACACATCATTGTGGTCCTATAAAGCCAAGTTTCTTCAATCTATCTCCTATTAGAATTATGTTCTGCAATGTCACCCAAGCAAAGGCACCGGCCTTGAGTGAGCAGTATTTGTGTCAGCATAAGTGAGTTGGCTAGTGTTGATTCTTTACCAATTCCTCCCTGATTGTGTATCCTATATTCACACTATAGTTCCGAGATTTGGACCCACACCACTTAATTGTGTCCTCTTCTTCTGAAATGAAAACTTTCTTAGCTACTAGCATCTCCTCCAATTTCAATTGTTGCTCTTCTTGAATATCCATTCCCTGCAAATATTTCCACTTCCAAGTCCTTAATCCTTCCTCACTATTAATTTGTAAATAGTCACTCATGAATGGGCCCAAATTATTGCTTAAAATCTCTTTTGCTTATGTTAGTCCCTATTCATTTTTCATTGTTGGGAACCCATTCCATAATTTTCCCAAAACAATGCTCTTTTGCCAAATGCTTTTACTTCTCAAGTAATGTGCTTCACTATCAACTCCCTGCAATCAACTATGAAATTCCATATTGTAGACCCACCTAGGGGGTTTTCTTTAGTTAGAGTCCTTTCTAGGTTTGAGCTATCCAAATATTTGTTTTGAATTATCCTTGCCCATTTTAGATGAGAGTTGGAATATAAATTCTACACCAGTTTTGCCCCTAAAGCAAAGTTCAAATGTGACCACCTTCTCAAACTTGCACCCCTAGCATCTTTAGGTGTGCAAATCTTATCCCAGGCAATAAGCAAAAATTTCTTACTATCTGAGGTTCCTTTCTAGAAAAAGTTCCTCATTTTCTGATCTATTAATTCACTGGTCTTCTTTGGAATTTTTAAACATGACATCAAGTAGATGGGGATGGCTAAGATGATTGTTTTTAACTCCAAGATCCTACTAGCTAGGGATAACCATTTCCCCTTCCATGACTCCCTTTTTGACACATAACTTGAAATTAGAGAGTCGCATAATCTTGATTTACAAGCTCCTGATAAATAAATATTATTTTATTTTATTTTAAGTACCCATATATTTTATTTTTGAAACATTATAAATATTTCTAAAAACTAATTGTAATGTCATATTAATATTTGAAATGGCCACTCATGCTCTTACTCCCACTTTCTCTTTCCAAAACCCTAAGCGTAACTTTTTGGCTACGTTGGTACTTATTGTTGCCTTGGTTTCTTGTCCTAGTGAGGGACATGGTGTTGGTAAAGCTTCTTGCACCTCTATCATGGGTACTCTCAAAGTTTCCATTGATTCTTCAATGATAGTAAATACTCTGTGGCTGACTCTTGTGTTCCAATGATCTTTTATGACCCATGATTTTCCACCTCTTAGACATTCTGGTGTTACCTCTGCTTTAGGTGGCTCCATTGCTGGTGGGATCTACAAAATTGTTCATGTCTTAATGGTGGGAGGTGTTGGTGCATCGACAGTTGCTTCCCCTATTTTTTTATTGGCCCTCTCTTGGTGTTTCCCCTTCAAAGCATTTTGTGGTCCCTTCTATTGGTGTTTTGGGGATTGATGTGGTTATGCATAATAATAATCCTTTTGTCACTACTGCTCATGGTTTTGGTCTACCTTAGGGGTTGAAACCTTTGCCTTATGCTCCTCCTATTATTTCATTTAGGGGGGGGAAGTGATCGCGAGTGAATATTTCTTTACTTCTCACGCATTGATCTATAGATTTAATAGGTTCTGGTCATGCCTCCCTAACCTGAATCATTAGATTTTGGACACTTGGGGCCCATTTATCGATGATAGAATTAATATCTATCCCTATGATAAGGATTTCTTTATTGTATCTTTTGATAATATTGGTGATCGAGATATTGTATTTGAGGGCTCTGTGTTGATGTGGAATCAACATCCTCTTTTGCCAAACCCTAGTTTCCCCTATTCAATTCTATGACAAAACCACTAAATTTCTTGCCCATTTGGGTGAGGCTTCCAAATCTTCCTCTCCAATTTTGGTGAGTATCTTGTTATTTTGAGATTGGGAAGTCCTTTGGGCATTTCCTCTTGACTGATCTTGTGACTTTGAAGTTCATTCATATGACTTATGCTTAGATTCTTATGGACCTGGACTTCTCCAAGGCTCTCCCTATTGAGATTGTACTGAAAGTTGTTGATCGTCAATGGTTCCTGATCTTGGACTACGATGGAATCCCCTTTTGTTGTCATCACTACTTCACTACTAGTCATGTGGCTGAGAAATGTGACCACACTATGGCCAAGCCTCAGTCAAATTCTTGGTGGCAAGATGTTTTGCCCAAGGACTTCACCATTCCTCTAGTGGCACCATTGCTAGCTTCTCATTCAGCGAAGGACAATCATGTCATGCCTTTTAAGCTTGTTATTCCTAATGCTCCTATCTTTGTTATGAACTCTCAGGTGGAGCTAGGTAGTGCACCTACACCTTCAATGCTTGATGTTCCTACCACTACGAGAAACCTTGGTGGTGGCTATTGCTACCACCCCCTTAGATGTCCTTGTGTGTACTTCAAATGATGGTACTTCTAATTCTTAGAATGTGATATGTAGGAAGAGGCGTGACACCCCTCTAGTTTTAACTTCACCTCGTAAGTCAAAAAAATTTAGATGGGTTTTTGTTGTTTAATGTTGTTTTGTTGTTCGTGAACAATTGTTAGTCATAAGTGTTGTAGTTTTTTGTTGTTTGACTATTTGTGAATTACTGCTTGTGAATAGTTGTTTGTCATATCTATTTTGTGGTTCTCTTTCTCTTAGAACTAACTTTCTCTGCTCTTGAGGCCTTGTTTGTAAAGGGTCGGGGCCCTTCAACCCCTTTTCCAATATTAAAAAAATCGTAATTTGATTGTAATAAAGGTCTTATTATCATTTTTTATTTCTAAGAACATGTATTAAAATAATATGATTATTTTCTAAATAAAGTATTTGAATTCAATAATTAAATCAATCATTTTAAATCTGCCCATCTAATTTAAAAGTTTGAATTTACTAACTCAATATGAATTTACCACATAACAACTTGAAATTAAATTAAGTAGTTTAGAGAGGGGTTATGCACAACTAATACAAAATTTTCTTCTGCCCAAATAAATCTGCACCCACAATATAGTCCTTGCAATGTGGTCACATCTTATCTTAATTTGTCCTTTGCACCTACTGACCCCCAAAACATGTTTTCTTATGTTCACATCTATGTTTGAAACTTGGTGGTATTGAAAAGCACCTTTAGGAGCTTACTAGATAGAGGGAAATCCTTTCAACTTCTTTGATAATAGTCAAGCCCCTAAATGCACAAGTTCAAATAAATGCCAAGCAAAGATAAACAATGCTTAGATGATTATGATGTCTAGTATCTAATGATGAGATGCTAATGCAAGCCTTATGATGCTTTTTAGTGATATAAACCAAGTCTATTTTGTTCTCATATTGTTGGATCATTCATGAACTAATGACTTAGGATTGTCCTTTAAATACAAGATCCAATGCTTAATTTGAAGTGTTTTCAATGCATAATCTAATGGCCAATAGTCATGGAGTAGTAAAGTGGAATTCAAAAAGAAGGGGACATGGCCATGTGTGATCAAGGGAACAAATCCATGTATGTAGTCTAGTCTAAGAGAGAAAAAGCCCTAACAATTTGAAGTGACCCAATTTTATAACTGCAATAATAATATTAAGAATGATAAATACAAGGTTCTAATCATTTATACACAAGAAAAAAAACAAATTAAACATTATAACATTATATTTAAAACAATCCCCCATATATATATATAAGTACTAACATTAATCCTCAAACCAAATATAACATAAAATTGAAAGCTAACTTATAAAAATTCAAATTTTCAATGTATTATTCTAAATATCTATAATGAAAAACATTTTCATATCAAACATTTCAAATGCCATATTTGTAATATAAGAAAAGTAGTTGAAGATATTTTTTAGTTGAGAGAAGTCAGCATAGTTGGAAAAATTGCAATTCAGTGTAATATATGGTGGAGTTAATGTGAAAATTCTGCTGTTTTGAATGACTTTGAGATGTGCAAATTGTTAATTTTTGTATAACCCAGCTACAGGTTAATTGCACAATAAATTCACATAATAGAATCTCTATCTGATTTATAACAATTAATACTCTGGGTTAAATAACAACAAATAACAGTGGAAGCAAAAATAACAAGAAGCCATACACAAAGAGACAATAACACAGATATAACCAGGAAACCCCAATATGGGAAAAACCTGCAAATGTTGGATCTTCTATTCAGCCTCAACAGCAACCTTTCCACACATAATACCCTACAATGTTGCTACAACAATCTTACATATATAGCCCTGCTGATGCAAGAGAAAAGAAACTTTCCTTGCAAGACAAAAGAAACTTGCCTTGCAAGACAAAAGAAACTTTTCTTACACATAAAATCACTCTTGGTGTTATCTCCACCTCGCAACTCAATAAACATTCTATTAATAAAAAAAGAAATCACGCTGTTGCTAAATATCCAACTCGAGTTGCCCTTAAGCAACTTCCACCCTCCACACGGGCCCACCTTCCAAGCTACAAAAAATCAACACTCCCTCTTAGCGCGGAAGGTGTTCTGCACAACACCCAACTTATCCCTAAAGAATTCAAACTTACTCTTCATCAAAGGCTTGGTCAAGATATCTGCAATCTGATCGTCAGTAGGAATGTACTAGAGCTTCACTATCCCCTTCTCCACACAATCTCTGATGAAGTGGTACTTGATCTCAATGTGCTTGGACTTGTCATGAAACACTGGATTCTCAGAGTTTGATACAACTCTGATTATCATAGTAAATGACTGTAGGATCTAGCTCCTGATCAAAGAGCCCAGCTAGAAGTTTTCGAAGCCAGATAGCCTCACATGTAGCCATACTGGTTGCCATATACTCGGCCTCCGTAGAACTTAGTGCAACTGACTTTTGTTTCTTGTTGTACCAAGAGACTGCTCCTGATCCCAAACTGAAACTATACCCTGAAGTGCCCTTTCGATCAGCTGTACTGCCTGCCCAATCTTCCACCATGGCATCCCTCCATACTTGGCGCTTGGATGCTTCCTGAAAGCTGGAAGGCTCCTCTTCAATTACTTCACTCATAAGTGCCACATAATTAGAATAACGTTTGGGAGCTTTCCTCTGTCTGACTGAATTTTGTGGGTCACCAACATACTCCTGGGCCTCTCTCAGTGTCTGCTCAGCCGCTCTATTTCTTTTCTTCTCAGTAATAGGAATATGAGGCTGAGGAATTATTTGTTCCTCTTTCTGATCAACTTGCTCGGCCTGCTTGCTCTGCTCTCCAGCTTGCGGGACTAAAGTTTGAGGGATTTGTTCTGCCTGAACCGTAGGTGATTACTTCTCCTCATTTATCAAACTGCCAGACTTATGAAGAGCCCTCTCTTCCTCAAACTTCACATCTCTGCAAACTACTATTTTCCTGAGAGCAGGAATGTAAACTCGATAGGCCTTAGAAGTTTCACTGTACCCAACAAGGATACCCTTCTCTGCAGTTGGTTCCAATTTGGTTCTCTTCTCCACAGGAATGTGACAATACACAAGGCATCCAAAGATGCGAATGTGCCCCAAATCTAGTTTCTTACCGGTGAACGCCTCTTCTGGAGTCAATTTGCCCAACACTTTGTGGGGGCTCCTATTCTGCAAATACACAGCTGTATTGCAAGCTTCTGGCCATAAGAACCAAGGTAGATCCTGATCATGAAGCATGGCCTTGGCTGCTCCAACTATAGCCCTATTTTTTCGTTCAGCAACCCCATTCTGCTGAGGGTTGTCTTTCCCTGATAGATGAGGAATTAGATGATCTCTTACCCCGTCCAGGATAATCCTCTGAGCCTTGGCCTCCTTGACTTCATGCGAATCTAGGCCAACAGGATCATTTGTTGGTGGTGTCACCTTTGTACTAGCATAGATCCATAGCCTGTTCTCCTTGAGAACATAAGTAATCCGAACCTTCCACTGTAAAAAGTTAGATGCACCCTCAAGCCTGTCCTCATATTGAACACTAGCTGCCATAGCCACAGAAGAATCTGGAGACGAAAATCTAATTTTTTTTTTTCTCTAAAATCTGCGTCACAAATCTTGGCTTCGTATTCAGAGTTTAGAGCTCTGATACCATGTTAATTTTTGTATAACCCAGCTACAGATTAATTGCACAATAAATTCACATAATAGAATCTCTATCTGATTTATAACAATTAATACTCTGGGTTAAATAACAGCAAATAACAACGGAAGCAAAAATAACAAGAAGCCATACACAAAGAGACAATAACACAAATATAACCAGGAAACCCCAATATGGGAAAAACCTGCAAATGTTGGATCTTCTATTCAGCCTCAACAACGACTTTTCCACACATAATACCCTACAATGTTGCTACAGCAATCTTACATATATAGCCCTGCTGATGCAAGAGAAAAGAAACTTTCCTTGCAAGACAGAAGAAACTTGCCTTGCAAAACAAAAGAAACTTTCCTTACACATAAAATCACTCTTGGTGTTATCTCCACCTCGCAACTCAAGAAACATTCTATTAATAAAAAAAGAAATCATGTTGTTGCTAAATATCCAACTCGAGTTGCCCTTAAGCAACTTCCACCCTCCACACGGGCCCACCTTCCAAGCTACAAAAAATCAACACAAATACTCCATATATTAAATATAATCAATAACTCTGTTTAAGCGTTAGGCAATACATATACAAACTCCTTTTGTAACTAAATATTGCAGTGACTTGTAAAGAGTGTTCCATTCATAGACTAATCTCATGAGACAGATAATTTCAACCATGTCAGAATGTGTCAAAACCCAACTTTAAAATAATTAATTATAACTTTCAAACATCCAAGCCAACAATAAAGTTTCAAATATGCCTGCCTTTACAAGCAGGCGAGGTTGTTATAACCTGAAACTTTAGAATTATTAAAACTAAATTTTAAAAATTTGTCCATCTGCTTAACTAATTTACTTTTAGAGAATAGTATTAAATTAAAAATTAAAGGAAGAAAAAAATGGACAGTGTGTGACAGGCAATTCCAAGCATATGGACTTTTAAAAGGTGTTCAACAACATATTATATTCAGCTGCCACACAAATAAAAAGGCTTGTTTGGTCAAATTCCACACAGCAATCTTGATTTTTTGCAGGCATATTTGAAAAATTGGTGCGTTCAATCTCTGCAAATTAGAGCTCTGTAGAAATTGTAAACAATGGCTGCTCACATCAACACATCTGATGAAGCTCAGGTAGATTTATTTATTTTACCCATAAAATCCCTTCATTGAATTTTGTTTTTAAACCTGAACTCCCTTTTATTATGTTTTGGTTAAGTTTCTAATTTTTTTAAATTAGAAAGAGATAAATTGCTGGTCAATCCACAATGGATTTGGTAATAAAATCGATCCGCTGTTAACAGAGTCCTTCCATTGAATTTTCTTAAACTGTTTCTTCCATTGACCTAAATTTGATGACTCTATGACCGTATCTAGGCATTTTTTTTCTTTCTTTCCAACATAAACTTTTCATTAAATTTTATTTATTTATTTCAACTGCCTTCAATTCTGATCTTAAGATTTTAATGTAATCTGCATCATTAAATTTTTTTATTTTTTTATTTTTTTAATAGAGAATTGTATTGCTAGGATATTATTGTTTAAATACTAATGTTTAGATCTTACTTCTAATTTCACCCTCTATATAAAAAGATTACATGCTAATGTCTAACCAATTATGTTGAATTCATTATTTTGTTTTTTCTAACAAGATTGTAGTTGGATTAATATGCAGTCACTTGTTGTGAACGTGGCAAGTGCAAATACACTGTATTATGAAGATAAGGCGGTTTGTGATGATGTGGTAGAGGCTTCAATCAAGGAGAATATTAATGTCAATCAACTAGTTGAAAACAATGATGTGGCAAACATGTCATTAGATGGTAAGGGGAGAGGAGAGTGGCAAGAAAAAGAAAAAGATGATGTGGTAGAGGCTCCAACAAAGAAGAACATTAATGTTGATCAACAATTTGAAAATAATGGTGTAGCAAACACATTTTTAGATGATAAGGAGAGGGTAGGATTGCAAGGAAAAGAAAAAGTAAAGGATGAAAATGATAATGATGACAAGGTAGTTTTGCAAGGAAAAGAAAAAGAAAATGATAATGATGAGGACAAGGTAGGTTTGCAAGTGATGCAGAGGTAAACGCAACGGGAGCTTACAAATGGGAAGGAGGAGTCATTAATACAACCAACATGTTATAATACCTATCGGCTTAGCATCATCATCATATTTCTTGTTAATACAGACAGCATCATCATATTTCGAACAAGTATGAAATATCCTCCTGCTGACTACTGTTCCCTTCCTCCGCCTTTCGCCTTTCGCCTGTCAGCAACATCATGATATTCGACTACCAGCAGCATCATCACATTTGGCAGCGCAAACATCCTCCTGTTGATCACTATTCACTTAGCGCCAAACTCTATCTTCATCATCATGATGTTTAGCATCACCTTCATCAGCAAGATATAAAATATCCGGTTGCCTCCAAATATCCTGATGACGACAACTTCAAGCACCTTTCTTTTGAGGCTTACGTCACCCCGATATCCTGATGACGATTATCCTGATGACGATGACGTCATATGCAGCTCCTTCAATATCCTACTGCTCCGATAACCTGATGACGATTATCCTGATGACGATGACGTCACATGCACCTGATGATGATGTCAATGCACCTGATGATGATGTCAACAGGATATAAGCCCCTTATATCTTCCGCATCATGATAATGAATATCCTGATGATCTCTTAATATCCTGATGATGACCTCTCCGGTACTTAGCCAAAAAAAATGATTTTTCCTTCCGCATACGATAGCGATATGCGGATGATGGGCACACCCGAAAGATGATCTTGACGATGATATACACACTGAGTATATATCCAACCTATAACATCCTGATGCACTTGAAACATGCAAACTTCGTCAACTTCATAACCCGATCCGGATAGTGATATACTCATAGATGACGATGCGGTTCATTCCGTCTGGAAAAGCACATGCAGACCCCTGTATATCCGTCAGTTGCATGCAAACTCACAGAACCGCACAATTTCACAAAGGAAATATGATGATCGGGCCGGATCACCTTCAGCTCAAAACTTAACAGTTTATCTTCCTAACCCTAGCACATGAGGATGCTAGGTTGATTCACAGCATGCTACCAACTGATCTCTCAAACAATGAAATGCATAAACAGAAAACTAAAATGCAACCTAAACTATCATACATGACCATTCCACCGATTCACAGAATCAACCGGTGGAAGGGTTGAAAGTATCCATTAACCTGTAATCAGAACAGAAATCAAAACACAAACAGCTGATAAACCAGATAATGCAATTGATGAGATCTTATTCAGATGAAACACAAATGTCCTGTTTCTACAATGTTTCACAATGTCTGGACTGATCTCTGGACTTCACTCAATCACCAGTACAACATAACACAACTACTACTCTCTCAACATGAACACAAACCCTAACTGATCTGAGTTATTTATAGCAATATCCTACGAGTACTACCAACTCGATTCCCAACGGCTGGGAGCTTCCAAGCGGCTGGGAGAGGACAGCTCAGACTACCTGATCACGAACTCTAACTGCCTGCACACTCTCCTAGGCTGATCTAATACATATGCATTGGTCCAATGACCTTATTACATTATGAAGTGAAACATGCTAATAATAGACTAATGTCCTGTCATGCGGACAATATCCTGTCTTGTAGGGGTGCTCCTGCACCAGCAAGGAACAGAAAAAGCAAAGGATGAAAATGATAATGATGATGAGAAGGAGAAAGTAATTGAGGAGGTGTATGATTCAGCCAATGATGTGCCATTTCCCATTATAATGAAAGAAAAAGAAAAAATAATGAAGAAGAAAAAAGGTACTTTCAAGATAGTCATAAAATGTATAGGTGGGAAAAAAATGCAAACTATAAATGTTGGACAAAATCAACTTCCAAATTCTTTTACTTTTATAAAAAACAAAATTAAAAATTTATTTACAATAATAAATATAATTAAAGAAGAGATATTTCTTTTAATTGTGAAGAGTTTGTATTGGAGTAAGAGTTTATATTGGAGTAAGGTTCCAAAGTTTAAACATAAAAAAAAATTGGAGGTTGGCCTTAGTATTGCCATATGCATGGGGTGTAGACATTATTATTTTTGTATGGTATTGTCATATGCATGGCCCTTAAAAGGTTTTTGTATTCTTTATTATTTTTGGAATATGGAGGAGACAAGAACATGTCCTTCCGAGGGAGTCTCCTCTTATATATGTTTAAGTGTATATTTAATATAAAGAGATGTTGAACTTTTCAAAGGACATTTCATTTCCATTTCTTTTAGTGAACTTTTTTATTTATAGCTTTTCAATATGTTAAATGGCATTATTTTGTAATTTTTATTTTAAAGATTTAATAATTTTTATTTAAGAAATATTTTTATATATTATATTGTTATGTGTATATTTTTTTATAAATTATTAAAATATATTAATATGATTTAAAAAAATAAAATTGTTATATAGTAATTAATATTTGTTTTTAATATTTCATTGTAATTTATTTAGTTTGTAAAATAAATTTAATAAAAAATAAAATAGTTATAAATAATTTTAAATTTTATAAATAATTATAAGTTAAAATTAAAAGATATATTTTCTATTTTAATCGTAAGAATGATATATATATGAAATGTATAACTAATATTGGAATCATATGTTTAGTTTGTGTAAATAAATTTATTTATAAATACTATTAAAACAAGTGTTGCATGTCATTGCAATAGTTAATAGTAATTAGTTAATGGACTAACAAATGTTGATTGATCTAGTAATCTATTTAAATTAGGAGTTTGAACTCAAAGAAGAATTAACTTCTATCAATTAATGTTAGACACGTGTCACTTATACAAACATTTTTTTAATTAAATAGGAGTAGTAAATGATGATGAAGAAAAAACATAATTACCATAACTAAGATGGAGAAAATTTTAAAATAGTTAAAGATATCAAGCTCTTCAAATAGCTTCAAACCTTAAATTTATTTCTTATGTTAGAATGGGCTCTTGTTTTTAAGATTTAAAAACTTGAGTAAAAGTCATATGACAAAATAAAACAATTGTAAGAGTTTACAACTTTATCTTGTTAAATTGAATCAATCCTTTAATGGTATTTGTTGTTTTCAAAATTAGTAATGTTTATACAAAAACTTTATATATAAGAGTGGTAGTTTAAAATGATTGTAGTATTGCTATTCTTAGAGCTACAATTTGTGTAACATGCAATATTTAGATAAGCACTACATTAAACATCACATTTGCAAATGAAAAGTTTTCTCCAAAGTTGGACCATATTCAATGCAGCTATGAGTTTATCACTCATGTCAAGCTTGTGTGAAGACTCCCATCAGAATGGTCCACTCAAAGGAATGAGGAAGTAAAGCCAAAACTAGATAATCATTTGATGAACTAAAGGAAGTCTCGTGCATATTCTTCTTTCAATTCCAAGTGACTTGGTAGCTTAAAATCTTGTCCCTTATACTCCATCTTACTCTTCTCACCGTCTAGAATAAATTTCAAGGGTTCTTCCTAGATGGAAGGTGTTAGAAATCTTGAACAAGATGAAAAACGTAGGAACTTTATAAGAGAGATTAAAAGTTACAAAAACTGAAATGCAAAATGAAAGCAAACCAACGATTTTGAGAGATGTAAATGTCAATGTGACAAAATTGCATTAAGAGCTCAAAGAAAAGAATGACAAAGTAACTAGACAATGCATTCAATATGAAAAATAAAAGCTAGGAGGTGAGTATAAATAAACTATGAGAGAAGGGAGAGGTGGAAATATGACCAATGGAAAGAGTCCACCACAATAGCCTAAAAAAGGCAAGTGTAACTCCCATGGAGGATGCCGACACCTTGCACCCACTTTCACTAATACTCTTTTAATTAACCCTAAGTAAGATTAATAACATGTGTAGGAAAACCTAGGAATATAGGAAAATAAATAACCCAACTAGCAAAATAAAACCTACAGTAACACCCCCCTTAAGCATAGCTTAGGTGGGTGAAAAGGTCAGTCCCAGAAAATGAAGCCTGATGAGGTAGCCATGTACATAAAAATCCCCCCAAAAGAGAAGAAGCCACCCCCAGAAAAGAGAGAAAAGACCCCCTAGAGTAGAGAGAGTTAAGACTCCGAGTGAGAGGACTAAGAAGCCCCCCAGAAGATGAAGCCTCCCACACCCCCAGCAAAGTTGTAGATGAAGATACTTTCTTTCTATGAAAGGTTTGGTGAAGATATCGACAACCTAATCAGAAGTCGTACAGTAGAGAAGGTCGATGAAGTGGCCATGGATAAGCTTCTGAATATAGTGCATGTGGACCTCAATGTGTTGGGTCCATTGATGATGGACCAGATTCTGTGAGATTTGAATGGCACTTTTGTGAGGACCGCCCTTTTTACTACTGTTGTTATGACTATTTACAGTACTGTTATTGTTACTTTCATATTTGTGGGATAGCAGTTCCCGAAATTTGTCAGACTATTTAACTTTATTATGTTTTCAGAAAAACTAATTGGGTGATGTTTGGATAAGTTACTTTTCAGAAAAATGAATTAGGTGATGATGGAAAATTGTAATATGATTTTTAATTATGTTAAATTGTACTAGGGCATGAGAATGCATGTGTTATTTAAGTTGCTTCGGCTATGATGAATTTATGTGGTTACTGATCTTGTAATTGAGTGTGCAGGGACTACTAATCAAACCACAGATTTCGGAGATCATTCCACACCTTGTTATTTGTTATTCCCTGTTAAGCCGATCTGGTTCCACGAGGAACCAAGATCTCTTTGTGTTTGATGTCATGATGTAATGTGGTCTTTCGTATGGTCGAGTGGGTTAGGTTACCCTCATGTAACATTATTGTTTTATAAGTAAGTGTTGTAAAGAGATTGAATTTGAAATTTCTATTTTTTTTATTTAAATTATGAGGCCCTTGTTCTTGTGCTTTACCTTGACCTGGGGTGTCTTGTATGGGTTAAAATTGACCCTGGGTTCTACCCCATGGGTCCAGGGGCCCATTTGACATGGGTAACCCTTGAGTAACCTCCATCTAGTCAACTTAACCTTCCCCTGAAGTTAAGTGGCGAAAATTGGAGGTAGGAGGGGACATGATGGGTTGTACCAACACTCAACCCATCCCCTCTACTTTTCCCTAGATAAGAGATGCCATCCATTAGTGAAAGTCACCTCTTCTTTAGTAAGATTCCCCCATGTACTATGGGGACACCCATGTGAAGAAAGGAGAAAGAGGCATGGGTCACCTGTCTTGTTCCCATTTAACTCTTTTTTTTATTTCTCCCATGAGAAAGTGGAGTCACATGAGAGGAATAAGGAGTACCCTTGGGAATGGAGAGTGACATAAGCCACCTGGACAGAATAGTGGTTTTTGGGAAGGGTGAGGAGGTGACAAGTGTCACTTCCCCATTTCTCAAAATTAGAAGGAAAGAGAATTTTGGGTTATTTATTTTCAAATTTTGGGATGAGAGGGAGTTAGTTGAATTTTTGGGAAAAAACTCTCATTTTGGCCTTACCAAAAATAGAGAAGTTAGTTTGGAAGATAGAGAAGGGAGAGGGAGTTGGTGGCTAATGTTGGAAGTGAACTCTGTGGATTCTGCAACAACTTCATCCCAGGAGGGCTTTGCAAGGTTGGTCTGAATTTTACCTTTGTTTTGGTAGAACTGAAATGTGCATGAAATGTGTGTGAAATATGTGTTTAAATTTGTTTTCTGTGGGTTCTTGTCGGGTTGTTTGACAGAGCATCTC